>JAWDJD010000002.1:216662500-217912500 GCA_035047305.1 Bradypodion pumilum
CCCTGGAAATGGCATTGAGAGATATCCTGCCTATCTCTCCAACCCGGAGGTTGTCCTTAGGTAGCCATAATTATAGCCATTGATAGCCTTGTCCTCCATGAACTTGTCTAATCCTTTCTTAAAGCTGTCAAGACTGACAGCTGTCACCACTTCTTCTGGCAGGGAGTTCCATAGACCAGTAATCCTCTGGGTGAAAAAGTACTTTCTCTTATTTGTTTGAGAACTAGTACCCAAAAGTTTCATGGAGTGTCCCCTAGTTCTAGTGTTGTGCGATAGGGAAAACAGTTTTTCCTTATCCACTTTGTCCACACCGTGCATGATTTTATAAACTTCAATCAGGTCACCTCTTAGACGCCGTCGTTCAAGAGTGAAAAGGCCCAACCGTTGCAGCCTCAGATGGTAAGGAAGGTGTTCCAGTCCCCTAATCATTCTGGTTGCCCTCCTCTGTACTTTCTCCAACTCCATAATATCCTATTCTATGTGATAGGTTATCACATAGTAAATACCGGTAAAACAATAAAAAAGAAGGGGCAGGAGGACACAGTTCTGGAATTTCTGTGTCGTCTGCAAATGCGTAGGATTTAACTCATTGGTGTTCATTTACAGTAGGAATCCTCAACCTATGGCCTGCGGGCTGGATCCGGCCCACAGCACCAAATCATCCAGCCCATGCCCTCACTCCAGCCGCTACCTCAATCCTTGTCTCCTCCACTTGGCTTGGCTTGGCATGTCATGTCCCTAACGGCGCTCTGTAGCAGGGCGGATGTTGCCAAACTAAGCGGAGGAGACAACGATTGAGGCGGCAGCAACAGTGGAAGTGCCCGCGGGGGTGTTTCCAGTAGCTGCAAGGGTGTTTCCTTCACCCAGGCAACACAGCTTCTCCAGGCCATTAACCAGAGGAGTGGTGTGTGGGGGCTCGGAGGAGCGGTGGGGGGACCAACAGTCCGGCTGCCAACTGTCTGAGGGAGCATGACCCGGCCCCTTCTTTTTTATTGTTTTACCGGTATTTACTATGTGATAACCTATCACATAGAATCTCCGGTTCTGAAAGCATCTGCCAATGACCCTAGTAAGCATTTTATTTTTTTTACAGAGCAGTATCCTATGACTGACAGTATCATATGCTGCAGTTCAATCAATTAAAGCCACTCCCATAATTAGCTTTCTTTCAAAGCCATCCTCAATGTGTTGCATAAGGTTAAGAATGTGACCACAACTAGGGTTGCCATATGTCCTGTTTTCCCAGGATTTTCCCAGATTCAAATTCAGGAAAACTGTCCCGGCCGGTTCAAGAAAAAACATGTAAAAGTCCCGGATTTTAACATTCAAACAAAGGAAGCAAGATCACACACACACACACACACACACACACAATCACGCACACACACCAAGGGATTTTTACAAAGAGTTAATTTACTGCCTCCCTACCTTTCTTTAAATTATCCTGCTTGCAAGCAGCGAAGACAAAACAGCACCCTGAGAAGCCCGCTTGGGGGGGGGGGAGGGAGAGATGCAGTGAATTAACTCTTTGCAAAAAATATCCTTTAGCTCACCTTGAGCAACGGTGCAGGCAAGACGTGCGTTGGAGCACCAGCCCAAAGAGCTCCAGCTCATGGAGCCACTGGAAAAGGGAAAAAATACGGAGGTTGTCTGCCCCAGACAGGGATTCTGCAGGGTCTTAGAGCTGCAGCCTCCTCGACTGCCCCATCCAATGCATATGCAGTTTGAAGAATGCAATGATGTCACATGGCTGTCCCGGTTTGGTGGGAAAGAATTATGGTAACCCTAACTACAACATAACCTACCCGGCCTGGAGCCAGCTTCATAGTGCTCCCAGAAGGGATTGGTAAACCATTTCTAAATGCTTTAAATCAGAATAAGTCAGAATCATCTTGATAGCACATCATTTTTATTATTTCAGCTAAGGGACACCTTATTCCAAGTGCTTGTAATCATTACAGTCAATGCTAAACCGTAGCTGCCACATTTCAGAGATCAAGAAACCCTGGTTTGCAAATATATTTTGTTAAGCCAACTTTCAAAAAGAGTAAAACATATGATTTTCTACACAGAACTCTCAAAACAACACGTTTTTTTCCCTCCAAAATTAGCAGCTCAACTGAGATAGGCAGGAGGTCATCAGAATGTTTTGACCTTCTTCATGATGGAAACAAGCTGACTGCTTTTCTCACTTCATGCCTCCCACATACTGGATTCAAACACCAATTACTAAATAATATACAGACCATTTGCACTGTTGCAGTATAACTATGATGGGTGTCACAACCTTACTCCCATGTACTCTGAGTAATAAATGGGAGTGAGTGAGGAAAGCAGCTTGTTTGGATATGCTCGGAATTAGCACCACTGAGTGACTCCAGGCGATGCCCAAACATTACACCACAGCAACATTTGTTTTCCATGTATAGATATCTTTCCATGTAACTCACAAATAAAATCCGACTTCAAACATAATCAATCAAAATGGTTTCATCACAATCTCAGTACTGGTGAGAAGCAGCCTTTCAGAAGAAAGAAAATGATGAAAGCAAAGAGACGCACATGCAGGCTATCAGCTGATTCTCTTCCAAACAGTCAGAACTGGAGCAAATGAAGTCTGTTTTTAGCATACCATAGCTGTACTTTGGCGTGGATTCAGATTGACTGCAACTGCCGCATTGCTTGCCCTACTCCTCACAAAAATGGGCACCAAGAGGCAGATAACCTCATGTTTCCCTTGACACATTAAACACGCATTACGGGTCCAGAAACAGTCAATGAGGTTGGTGAAACTGTTTTTTTTTTTTTTTTTTTTGGAAGGACAAGCTCTCCTGCGCAATGCTCCACTGCGTGAAAACATACACATCCCCTTTGTGTACTGTTAAGAAAAGAATTTTTGGTCCTTTTTTATATGTGACAGATTTTACAACGTGCGCTTGTTTTCAGCAATCCCTTCCTTACAGGCCTTATCGAAGAAGGTACTCATCTGGACTAGTCTGTATACAGTGCAAAACCATAGTTCTGTGTTACCAAGATTAGGTGCCACATTTTCTTCTCCAGTCTTCTTCCGTGACTAGGCCAGACTTGAAACTGTCAAAATGAAGACACCTTTTGGTCAGTTCATTCTGCAGTTGCTTTCACCTGACCTAGTGTAAGAAAGATTTGCTGGAAACACAAGGTTGCCATTACCAGTATGAGTACAAGATCTGAAACTCTCACTTCAGGTTTAGAGCAACCGCAGTGGAAATTGTCATCTAAACTCCAAACTGTGGTTATTACAAATTACAATTTGAGGACAGATTGTTTCATATAACTATATGCAAGAATAGTCAGAGAGTTTGTCCAGATTTAATCAACCAAAAGAACCCCACCTTTGGTTTAAAGCAGGGGTGCCCAAACTACTGGCCTCCAACACCAATTCATCCAGTCCACACCACCCTCGCCGCTCCCAGAAGCGGAAGTAAAACACGCCCGGGCACATTTTACTTCTGCTTCCGGGAGCGACAAAGGCAGCATGGGCCAGATTAATTGGCATTGAGGGCAAGATCCGGCCCACAGGCTGTAATTTGTGCACCCCTGGCTTAAGCAGAGAAAATGGCAGCCTAAAATCTATCTCATCCTGTTGCAAAAACATATCTGTGGTAAAACAGATCGCAAGGCATGTTTTACTTCCGCTTCTGGAGGGAGGAACCATGTGAACGGCCCACTAAACTATATGACCAGCCCACTGAAAGCATTGAACAGAACATGGCCCAAAAAGTTTGGGCACCCCTGGTTTAAAGTGTAAGTTGAGGTTCTCCAATTCCTCCCTGCAGATGGGAGGTGAGGTCGGAAGTGCTTGTGCACCTTAGGCTCATCCTGTTAGTTCACACAAAACTAACCTATGGTTTAAGATAGTAATGGGGCTTGGGGGCAATCTCCAAAGATTTGGGGCTGCAAAGGCAGCTAATCTCCAGAAACCCTTGGCTATCTCTGGATCTCAGAGGGCTGTTCCTATTCCAGCAATCCATATCATACAAAAATAATGGGGGTCATGGGGGGGAATCCTTGTTCCACCGGAAGCCAAAACATTTCTTTAAAAAAAATTAAAGTATGGCAGATAGAGCTATAAGGCTGCTCATAAAACATGGGGAAAGCCTCTAGTGCAGGGATTCTCAACCCACAGGCTGGATGCGGCTCACATCACCATTTCATGTGCCGCCGCCCCCCCCCCCCCCCCCCGCATCCACCACACCCGGAAGTGCCATGTGGTGGAGAAAGGGCAAAATGGCCATCGGGCCCCTGAAGATGTCTGAGGGAGCGTGACCCATCCCCTGGCTTTAAAAGAGAACTGCTCTAGTGAGTACAAGGGAACTCTCTGAGCCCTTTTTTAATGTCAGGTGGCATGCTGCACACCTCCAGTTTAATTCTACATAATAGCCAACTTTCTTCCATTTCCCCCGCTGTTTTTGCTTGTGTTGTATCACTTTTTCATGGGATACCCTTTTGACTGAAGATTTTCCTCACCCATCTCAAGTCTAAAATGTTGGGTTAACACCAAACGCATGGCCATAAAAACGACAGTTGAACCCATGTACAGTATACAACGTGATTGCTGCTGCTTCCCAAAACATATCTGTTATACTTCTATTATACTGTACTTATGCTTTTAAACTGTTTCTATCTTTCTGCCTATTGTAAATACCTTTAGGATTCCCAGCGGGCAGAAAAACTATGCAATAACTAAATATTTTGCTTAAATCAATAACTCTGCCAGGGACATAGGTCTCAAACTCTGGATTTTTCACTTGGGATGGAGTAACAGACATAAGCGAGGGGAGAAACCAATTGTTTTTTCTTAATGCAGCTTGTCAATATCCTGTTCCAGGAATACTGCTAAGTCTGAGTGGGCGAGTCAGTGGAACTCCTTACTCATGGTCACACATGCTCTGGTCACCTCCAGACTAGATTACTGTAATGCGCTCTACATGGGGCTGCCCTTGATGACCATTCAGAGGCTGCAGCTGATCCAGAACGCAGCTGCCTGGTTGGCATACCTGTCAACCTTCCCAGATTGGCAGGGATTTCCCGATTTTCGGCGCCGATTTGCGCCATTTCCCGCCCACAGCTGCCAAAACCCCGGAATTGGCAGCGTGGGGGAAAGAGGTACTGCGCATCCCTTCTGCACAGATCGCCTTCTACGCATGCATAGGCTTTTACGCTTGTGTAAAACCCTTCTACGCTTGCGTAGAACCCTTCTACGCATGCATAGAAGGCGATCTGCGCAGAAGGGGATCATAGAAGCCTTCTACGCATGTGTAGAAGGGTTCTATGCAAGCGTAGAAGGGTTCTATGCAAGCGTAAAAGACTTCTACGCATGCGTATAAGGGTTCTATGCAAGTGTAGAAGGGGTCTATGCAAGCGTAAAAGCCTTCTATGCATGCGTAGAAGGCGACCTGCGCAGAATGGTCCTGTATTTTCCGGAGCCACGGTTGACAGGTATGCTGGTTGGTGATGGGGTGCGGGCGTTATGCCAATGCCTCACCACTGCTTTGGGAGTTGCACTGGTTACCAATTTGCCTCCGGGTGCAATTCAGGGTGCTAGTGATGACCTTTAAAGCCCTACATGGTAATGGGGGGAACAAGAGGCAAAATGTCGGCCTTTGCCTCTTGTTCCCCCCTTGTTATACACCCTTGCCATTTTACCCTGCTACATAGTAATGGGTCAGGATACCTAAGAGACCGCATCTCCCCAAGTATGTCTGTCCATCCAACCAGAACGGACCAGAGGGGCTCTATAATTGTACCATCGGGCTAGAGGGGCCCGTCTCTCTATCTCCATGTCCGCACCAGCCCTATGGAACCTCCTGCTGACAGAGGTACGACTGCAGACAGAATTACTGCCCTTTAGGAAAGAACTTAAAATCTGACTGGCGGGGCAGGTGTCGGGGGTTGATGGAAAGGTGACCCCTGCCTGCTGGCTTGTCTAAAAAAAAACCTCTCCTTTGTGGATGGGGTGGGTGGGTTTTAATGCTGACGATGTTTTAAATGTTTTATTGGAGTTCTTGGTACACGTTTTTAGGTTTTTATAGCTTTTATCTGTTAGCCGCCCGGAGTCACCATGGCGAGGGGGCGGCAGTATAAATATGACCAATAAATAAAAGAAAGAAAGATTATTTTACTGTCTGGTGGTTCATTTCAGCAATACCTAGAAGCTATTAACCACTAATGACATGAAAAAATAAAGATATCGATGCTAAGTAAAGGTCTCCTTTGCTCCATAGCCAGTTGTATCCAACTCTAGGGTTCAGTGCTCATCTCTGTTTATAGCCAAAGAGCCAGCATTGTCTGCATATGCAGACATTGCCATGGACATGTGGCAGGAATGACTAGACACCAGAGTGCACGGAATGCTATTTACTTTCCCACCGAAGTGGTGCCTATTTATCTACTTGCAATTTCTTGCTTTCAAACTACTAGGTTGGCAGGAGCTCAGACAGAGATGGGAGCTCACTCCGTCGTTCAGTACTTGGGTCTCAAACTGCTGACCTGTCGATCTTCCAGTCATCAAGTTCAGCGTCTTAAACACTAAGTTCAGTGTCTTAAGCACTAAAGAGATTGGAATTTATCACAGCCCCAGAGAAAGAGACTATGGCAACCTAGCCCATATGCCAGGAAGTTTTCCATCCTGAAAAAAAGAATTTCCTGCAAATACTTCGGTGGAGGGGATGGTGGCCATTTTAAATTCTAAAATGGTTGTGGTGGCCATTTTGGAATTCAAAATGGCTATTGCAACCTTTTTCTATACCTATAAATCTGAGTGTTAACTGTTGGAACTTGACAAAGGATCCTGCACCAGGCTATACTAGCCCATACCGAGCCTTCGTGCACTTGCCCGAAATGGGTCCGGAGGTCAACAAATATTTTAGAAATGTGCCAGTGGGGCAGGAGACCCACAAACTCAAACAAAGGAAAAAAACCTCAATTCCCAACATTCCTTGCGCCGCGCCACAGCCAATGAGGCTGAGAGGCGTGAGCAAAAAGAACGTTGGGAAACGCGCAGTGGCCAATCAAAATGGAGCCGCATTTTAAAAAGCTGCAGAAACGCAAACCACAAACACTAAACTACATGTCCCAGAGTCCTGCGCGCCATGAGCTCGCCCAATGCTGAGAAAGCCACCGCCCGAAAAATAAAAATAAAAAACACAATGTGAGGGCAAGTCCGCCGCAGGCGGACGCAGCACCTCACAGCCACGCAAACACCCGCCGGCCTTCTTTCACGGAGAAACAGGGAGGAAAGGGACTCCCTCTCCTCCACGCTACCCTGCCGAAGACACAGCGAGACCACCACCGGCCTCAAGAACAGTTGAGCCAGGGTGGAAAAAAACCACAAACACAGGGGGGATTCGAGGGGGGGAAGGTACTGATGCCTTCCCTCCCCTTGAAAATGAAACAATTCCTCCGCAAAGGAAAGGCAGCAAACGGCGCTCCGGCCGCTGCCTTTACTTTCCGAGTAAGTGTTTCGCTTTCAAGGGAGGGCGAAGGCATCAGTGCCTTCCCCCCCCTTGAAAGCCAAACAATTCCTCTGCAAAGGAAAGGCAGTGAACAGCACTCCGGCCGCTGCCTTTACTTTGCGAGTAAGGGTTTTGCTTTCAAGAGGGGGCCAAGGCACTGGTGCCTTGGCCCCCCCTTGAAAGTGAACCCATTCCCAGGGAAGCAAAGCCAGCAGATGCCGCTCCGCCCGCTGCCTTTACTTACCGAAAAAGTGTTTCACTTTCAAGAGGGGGCCAAGGCACCAGTGGCTTCCCCCCTTGAAAGAGAAACAAAACTAAAAAACACAAACAAACACCAAAATAATTAAAATAAATAAACCATTAATTAAAAAAACACAAAAAACAAAAACAAAAACATCCAAAATTAACCAAAACCAACAAACAGAAAAAACACACAGAAAAACACCAAAAAAGAAAAACAAATCAAACCCACAAAAGAAATTAATCCATCCAAGTTACCAGCATGTCCTACCTCCATTACAGCCGGAACTGAAATGAGGAAAGAAAGAGATAACTTACCGGAATAAGCACCACCCAGAGGCCAGGAGAGAAAAAAGTCAAAGTAAAAGAAATACTCAACAGCCCCATCCAGAGGCCACAAGAGATAAAACAGTCAAAAACATAACATTACATCACACATTCACACAAATCACAAACAAATCACAAAATTATAAAAGAAAAACATTTCTAAAATCCTGTGTAGTTTTCACTCAAAAAAAAAATCCAAAACTTCTAAACACAGTTTAAAAACATTGAATTTTTCAAAAAAAACATGTACTTTCACATTTTTAAAATTATTATCCAAGGTACAATTATTAAAAAAAATATTCACATACTAAAATATTATTTGGTTAAATAAAATAATTGTAAAAAAATATATCATCCTTTCCTCTTTTTTAATTCACAAAAAAACACCAAAAAAGCTGATCACAGTTTATAACAGCCCATGTGTATAAATAAACATTTTAAAAATCACAATTACAGACTAACCTCATTTGTACAAACATTAACAAAACAAAAACCTTCCAACACAATTTAAAACAGCCCGGCACCGCCGGGCAAAATCTGCTAGTAGAATATAATATGGCCGCCACCCCATCCACCTGAAGTCACAATCCAGTGCTTACTGCTGCAGAGGTGCTGTCGTAGGATAAGGTCCCCAAATGGCATGGAAAAGCTAGAGAGATTGTTCCATTGCTTTTGTGGGAGTGGGGGACGACCGCGTCTGCCATTTTTTGGGATTTTTTGTGGGTTTTTTGTATTATTATTATTATTATTATTATTATTATTATTATTATTATTATTATTATTATTATTATTATTATTATTATTATTATTATTATTATTATTATTATTATTATTGCAGGACGGAAATGAGCTCCTGTCTTCATCCCAGCTCCTGCCAACCTAGCAGTTCGAAAGCAAGAAATTGCAAGTAGATAAATAGGGACCACTTCGGTGGGAAGGTAACAGCGTTCCGTGTCTAGTCATGCCTGCCACATGACCACGGAAACGTCTGCAGAAGCAGACAGCGCTGGCTCTTCGGCTTAGAAACAGAGATGAGCACTGCACCCTAGAGTCGGATACGACGGGCTTTCGAGCAAGGGAAACCTTTACCTTTACCTTTACCTTTACCTTTACCTTTACCTTTACCTTTACCTTTACCTTTATTATTATTATTATTATTATTATTATTATTATTATTATTATTATTATTATTATTATTATTATTATTATTATTATTATTATCATTATCATTATCATTATTATTATTATTATTATTATTATTATCATTATTATTATTATTATTATTATTATTATTATTATTGCTCCAGTTGGGACTTTTTTATTTTCAATGTATTCCTATGGAAAAACATGCTTCAGGTTACGATTTTTTTTGCATTACAACAGAGGCTGTTAGAACAGGCCTCCATCGTAACCCGAGGTTTTACTGTACACTGACATACAGTAAACGTCCCTCCTCATAGAGAAGGCACAATTTTGCATGCAAGATACCAATAAATTTGTTCATATTTTTTCTCCAAGAAATGCTCTAACTTAATTTTTCATGTTCCTGAATTAAGTATTTCTAAGGCTTGTCATCTTTGGGAGTTTGGGTGACACACCCACCCTGCAAACCATACTACACAGAAAGGGATGCCTGGCTACAGGTAGGACCCTGTTGCAAATCAAGACATCAACTCTGTAGGTGTGTAGGACATACCTACAATTATGGTGGGAATATGAATCTGTCAAAAAATATAGGTTTTTAAAGAAATTAATCAAATGCAGTACTGTCTATAAAACTAGAATACGTCCCAGAATAGCTTTATTAATGGACTTTGGAAGCATCACCATAGCAAGAAATAAGAAGGGAATGATTATAAGAATGGTAACTGTTGAGATCCAGCTCAACAAAGTGCATGCGTGAGTTCAAGAGAAAGAAGAAAAAGACCGCAGTCCTCTGAGATAAGGTGCAAAAGGAATACCTGCTTGCAGCACCGGGCAAGCATATTTTATTGAGTAGGTTACACAGGATGTATACGAAAGCATAGGTGAGTGGCATTCATCCAATAGTATTACATTCTCTGCAACATTGCCATATAGGGAGCATAACCTTTATCTTAGCTGATACATGCGCAATAGCTTACATCCTGCCACTGTCAGGCTTAAGGACTGTATATGTGACGGCTCTCTTGCAGGTAGCGGTTAAGCAAAACCAATCCTATATACCTGCAGTAAAAGGCTGGTACCAAAAGCATATTGAATACAGGAAGCTACTGCTCTGCACAGAGGCAGGAAGCAAATGCTACGCTCAGGAATCCAGAGCTAAGCACAGGAAGCTAAATGCTATAATTAAATTCCTACAGGTAACAGCCATGAGACTATTTATTGTTAAAAGATTGAAATAATCATAAATTGAAAGTACTGTACTGTATAAGTCCTATAGGTGGAGGGGAGTATTTAGAGGATTGTTTTGTTAATATTAATTTATATATACAGTGGTACCTCATATAATGATTTTAATCCGTTCCATGGGGCTCGTTGTTGTACGAAACAATTGGTATACGATACATGCATCGTATCGTGATTTTCCCTATGGGATGCATCGTACAACAAATTTTTTTTTGCTAAGTGGTTTTTCCCTTTGAAAAATTATTGTATGATTTTTTTTCCAATGGGAAAATTGTTAGGCAGGACGCCATTTCCCCCAAAAACAAAATTGTTATATGATTTCGTTGCTATAAGGGGCGATTGTTGTATGATGTTCCACTGTACATATAATTTGTTATTGTAATAGCTATTAATGTGGTAGTGTAATTTTGTGTGTGTGTGTTTGTTTTGTTTTAATAGGAAAAATAAAAAAACTGTCCTCAACACTGACTGGCAACATCATTACATTACATCATTGTTTGTCACAATAATGCAAACTGGACAATATGTCAAAGGGATTAAATGGAGGCAAATCTACATAAGTGACTAGTGTCAGAACACTTCAGTTGCTGAAAGCTGAGTCAATCTTGAGTCCTTGTCAGGACCATACCTGTCAAGCCGGGCACACACGTGCAGTAGGTTTCCAGGCACCAGGCAGGAAAGGGGTTACTGCGCATGCACAGCCGTCAGAGGCAGCAGCACGCATGCGCAGTAACCCCTGTGCACATGCGCAGTAACCCCTTCAGCCAGGAAAGGTGTTACTGCGCATGCGCACAGGGGTTACTGGGTTATTGCACATGCACAGTAACCCCTTTCGTGGCCAGTCAAATTACGGAATGACAGCGGGAAGGAGTGCTAGATTACAGATTTCCTGGCCAATCCGGGATACTTGACAGGTATGGTCAGGACTGAACTCACAACGTTCTGGCTGCAGTACAACAGTTTAACTACTGCGCCAACAGTTTGAACTAAAACATCAGTTTTAGTGCAAAATAGGAGGTTGTAAATGGATTGCAGTTTTCATAGGAAGGCCATAATAAAGCAAAGCGAAGCTATCACACTTATTTATCAGTTAGTACACTCTCTGGACAGTTCACAAGTTAATAAGAACTTTGCCCCCAACATGCTGGGAACTCATTTTACTGACCTTGGAAGGTTAATACACTTTACCATGTACATGAATAACAGAAATTGCCTTTCTCAAAATTAACAGAATAAGGCAAACAAGTCATTCTTGGTTTCAGTATAAATGAACACTCTCTTGAAATCAAATTACTGTATTGCACTAAAACCCTACAAAGTAATTAACAATATGACAGACAATCAGATTTCTGCTGCTAAGATGTTTATGCTAACCAATCCGTTGAAAGTATAGGAGCACTACTACTACTAATAATAATATAATTGTGATTTTCTTCATCCCAACCACCTCTCATTTCTCCCCACAAACTGTGACTCCATAGATATAAATCTAGGTCTTGAATACTAAACCCTGAGGATCTGAACTGTACTCCACAAAATCTCATGCTAAAAAGTTTCTCTCCTTTTCCGCACTTCACTCTTTCCCATTGAAATAATGGATTGGGAGATGTTATTTAGATAAAGTTTTCTTACACCTGTAATTCCCAACCTTGGGTCCCCAGTTTTCTTAGACTGCAGCTCCTAGAAATCTTGGCCAGCACAGCCTATGATGGCGGCTTCTGGAAGTGTTAATCCAAGAACATCTGGGACCCCCTGACACTGTATCAGACCCATTTGATACATTACTTTCATGGATTTAGACCCTTTACTGCCTGCCAAAAAAGCAGCAACAGAAGGAAAAGAGACTTAACCTGAGATGGGTTCACCCCAAAAAGGAAGCCACAACCTTTATATTGCAATATCAGGGCATGGGAAGAATCAAGTTCTTTAATTCACAGCATCACTGTAATTCAGAAGCAACCTGGTGACACATAATCAGCTTGCAAGAGAAATTTATTTTGCAACCATTTGTAATAAGGAGCCAGGCTTTGCAGCAAGTTTGAATAATATTAGGGGATTTTTGTCAGTTGAAAAAAGATACAACATTACTATTCTGTTAGGCTGACCAATTACTGTGTGCCTGTGTACCTGATGCTTTGGCGCCATGAGGCTGCCACACTCTTAGGTCTGATGAAGTGGACTTGGTCCACGAAAGCTCACAGTTAAATACAGGAGTTAATCTTTAAGATGCCACAACATTATTTGTCTTTTGTTGTTGTTGTTGCTCTGTTTTACATGCTCTCTGATATAATACAGTAGAAATTCACATAATGAAAAAACTCTATTCCATGGAGCTCTTTGCTATGTGGTTTTTTTGTTATATGGTTCCCTATGGGAGATGCCCCACATAACGGAAAAAAAATTCATTAACCGGGGTTCCCATTAAGCGGGTATACCCGGGTTACAAAAAAAATCGTTATGCGGGGTATCACCATTGCATAACAAACACTTCGTTGTGCGGATTTTTTGCTATTCATTATGCAAGGTACCACTGTACCTCCAGGTTTCTTGATACTTAGGCATTTTTCCAAACTAAAACTGCGACACACAACATCACTCCCACATCAAAAATCTCAAAGCCTGACTGAAATGCAATAAACCAGTGACTCAAAGAGCAAAAAATTCCTCCGCATTGCTTCTATAGGCCTGAACACTCCCACCACACTTGTCCTACGAATACAAGCTCACTTGTTAATAGTTGCCATAATTCTCTCCCACCAAACCAGGACAGCCATGTGACATCACTGCATTCTTCAAACTGTGCATGTCTCATGGAGACCGCAGTTCTAAGACCCCACAGAATCCCCATCCAGGGTGGGCAGCCACCATCAGTTTAAAAAAAGCTGAAGCCAAGAGGTTGTTTCCCATATGATTCTTCTTGCAAAAGATGATTCTTGATGGTTCTATTTTTATTTCTTTCCCCCATCTCTGCCCCAGCTCCTGCCAACCTAGCAGTTTGAAAGCAAGAAATTGCAAGCACAGTACTGTACAGTAGAACCCTACATAACGAAAAAAGCTCAGTTCCACGGAGCTCTTGGCTATGCAGTTATTTTTCGTTATGCAGTTCGCTATGGGAGATATCCCACATAACAGGGGGAATGTCCGTTAACTGGGGTTCCCATTGAGTGGGTATACCCTGGTTACCAAAAACCCCGCGTAACGAACAATTTTTTTCATTATGCAGGGTATCACCTTTGCATAACTGTTGCAGTGAGACGCGGGAGGCGGCCGTGTGGTGAGGTCCAGCCCCGACCGGAGTCGGGAGCAAGTATTTATTCCTTGCCTAGGGGCGAAGACGCGTAGCTAAGATAATTGCGCTATCCCCTATACAGAAGGCTTGCGTGCATGGTATTCTCATGAAACCCGTGTCTGGAAGGCTACTCCAAGGTTAATGGAAAACCCAGACTTAATTGCCTTGGGCTGGTGAGACCCATTGTTCCTGCCCTAATCTCGGGGTCTATATGGATTGACCCTGGGCACCTAATCTTGTCCCTTTTTTGCCCCTGTCTGCATGCCTAACTCTATTTGCCCCCAGCCTGAGCCATTGTTTATTCCTAGCCTGCCCGCTTATCTCCCCAATTTCCTCTCCAGCCGAGCATGGCCCCAACTAGTTTGGAGACTGGCATGCGGGTTGTGGACACCGAGCGCACCCTTCGGGAGAGGTTTAATATCCAATTAATGCGGGCAACCCACACATAACGAACGCTTCGTTATGTGATTTTTTTGCTATGCGATGCGTTCGTTATACAAGGTACCACTGCACTGTAGATAAATAGGGACCACTTTGGTGGGAAGGTAAACAGCATTCTGTGCGCTCCGGTGTCTAGTCATGACCATGGAAACGTCTGCAGACGCAGACAGCACTGGCTCTTCAGCTATGAAGCAAAGATGAGCACTGAACCCTAGAGTTGGATATGACTGGCTTTCAAGCAAGGGTGATTTTACCTTTTTAAAATTTCTTGGGCCACTCTTTAAACACTCTTCCTCCCCCTCAGGTCACCCCCCCTCCCCTTCACACACGCACGCATGCGCATGCGTGCACACCATTGAAGTAGACTCACCCTCAAACCCCACAAGAGGATCCCTTGGAAGAAAGTTCTAAGAAAGGGCTCGGAACGGCAATGCAGCCCATGGAGCCTGTTTCAGAGCAGGAGACAGGAAGGGACTTATTTTTGCAATGGACAACGCTTCACTTTCGGTCCTCCCTCTCTAAGAATAGCAACTCTATGAAATTAACCGTTTATTTCTGGGATTTTTACATGTGTTTTGTTGAACCAGCCAAGACTGCTTCAACCCAGGAAAATCCTGGGAAATAGGGACATATGGCAAATCTACTTGCTAACGTTAACCAGAGGACAAGGACTGAAGGGACCAAGGCCAGAACAGTGACTCATCTTCTTTCCCGTCCAGATCAAATTTTGCACTGCCAAAATGAAGCCGCTTTCTTGGCTTTGTCGTTGCCCAAACCTAAGTCCTCCTCGGTGCATGTCTCTGGCAGCAATTGGCAGACCAGCAAATGAGCTGGATTCTGTCTCTCTCCACATTTACACCATGTGTTGTTGTCTGCCAGCATCCTCCATTTGAGCATGATGGTCGTGCATTTAGGGCACGGGTAACCAAACATTTTGGGCCGTGGGCTGGTCATGTGGTTCAGGGAGCTGGTCACTATGGCCCGGGGGCCGGATGCGGCCCCCAACAGCAATTTATCCGGCCCGCGAAGCCCTCATCGCTCCTGTTAAGCGGAAGTAAAACGTGCCTGTACGGGCACGTTTTACTTCCGCTTCCAGGAGCGACGAGGGCATCGTGGGCTGGATGAATTGGTGTCGGGGGGCAGCATCCGGCCCCCAGGCCGTTGTTTGGGCACCCCTGATTTAGGGATTCTTATCCTTAGCCTATTCAGGGCCTTCCAAGCGGCGTAGGAGAGGTCGAAGAGCCACAACAGGCAATCCCTCCCCAAAGGGAGGCAGGGAGAGCTTTAGCCAGCTAATGCATTCCTACATCTAGGGCCCGACTCAGTATGCCGCCCCACTTACCACGGCCGACGCCTCCTGTACGTGGGAACAGGAAGATACCCGTGTCGTGTCCCACTCCTTCGACTCCAAAGGCCCGGAACGAAGAGGACGGACGACAAACAGTGGGCGTGGGTGGGAAACACACTCCTTTGAAGGATTTATTTCCCACAGAAGCCCCGGAAACGGAAATGACGTCTGAAGGGCGGAACCAGTAAAAACTACGTAACTTCCGCCCTTTTTCCACATTGAGAGAGAGAGAGAGAGCCGCCCACGCGCCCGACAGAAAGTGAGAGGAAAGGCCATGGAGGTATAAAAAATAGGAGATGGCACTACATGCTTCATGCTGTACGCTGCTTTGAAGCCAGTGGGCGTGGCCTGCCGCCATATTAGGTGGACCAAAACATTAGCAGACTACCGTTTATGATTGCTTCTTGTGTTGGAGGTGGGTGGTGGATTGATCCCTTCTCCTGGGTCCCCTGGGTTGGGGGGACAAAAGGGGTCTCCCCCCCCACCCTTCCAGAGCCAGTGGACCCGGCAGAGAGGGGATCCCCCCGCAGAACACCCAGTTATTAAAGAGAAGAAAGCAAGCGGTTTCTTCTCTTCAACAACGGAGTGTTGGGAGGCGGTGGAATCGATCCCCTCTCCCTGGTCCCCTGGGTTTGGTTGGGTTGGGGGGGACAAAAGGGGTCTATCACCCCCAACCCTTCTGGACCCAGGGGAGCCAGCGGAGAGGGGGATCGCAACTCTCCACCCACTGATATTAAAGGGGAAACCCTGATCTACTTTCACGACTCCACACAATCGAAGTACCATAAGGCAATGTTTTGGGCCAACTAACATGGCAGACTGTCAGATTAGTCGGCTTCAAGTTTGTGACGTCATGTCATCTCCTGTTTTACGATACCTCCATGCGCCCGACAGAAAGTGAGAGGAAAGGCCGCCCTGTTTGACTCGCTCGTTGGTTTTGGACTGGACTTCGACTCCCAGAAACTCGGCCAAGTAGATGCAGGCGGCCGGGGATTGTGGGAAATGTAGTCTTGCTCGAAAGGACTGCGGTGGCTTAGTGGAATTTGATGACTGCAAGGTCAGCAGTTCGAGACCGGAGTGCGGCACACGACGGAGTGAGCGCCCGTCTCTGTCCCAATCAAGAAATTGCAAGTAGATAAACAGGGACCGCCTTGGGGCGGGAAAAGTAACAGCGCCTGGGGTTTGGCAGCCTTTAAAAGTGTCCTCTCAGATCGGGAGAGTCGTGGGTGGGTGGCCTGGGAGGAGAGGCGAGCTCTTAGGTCCAGTCCGTGGGAGCCGGTCAGTGCCTGGGAAAGAGTTAGGGCAGGGGTACCCAAACTTTTTGGGCCCCAAACCGGTCACTTGGTTCAGGGGGCCCGTCACTATGGCCTGTGGGCCGGATTAGGCCCCAATGACCATTCATCTGGCCTGCGAAGTCCTCATCGCTCCCGGAAGCGGAAGTAAAATGCACCCATCCGGTGCGTTTTACTTCTGCTTCCGCATTCCGGGAGCGATGAAGACTTTGGGGGCAGATGAATTGGCGTTGGGAGCCGGATCTGGCCCACGGGTCGTAGTTTAAACACCCCTGGTTTAGGGTTTGTAGGTAAAGGTAAAGGTTTCCCTTGCTCGAAAGCCAGTCGTATCCGACTCTAGGGTGCAGTGCTCATCTCTGTTTCTAAGCCGAAGAGCCAGCGCTGTCTGCTTCTGCAGACATTTCCATGGTCATGTAGCAGGCATGACTAGACACCGGAGCGCACGGAACGCTGTTACCTTCCCACCGAAGTGGTCCCTATTTATCTACTTGCAATTTCTTGCTTTCGAACTTGCTTTCGAACTGCTAGGTTGGCAGGTTTGTATCTCCTTAGAAAGAGCCCAAGGTAGGGGTCGAAAGAGGCTGAAGGTGCCCAGGAAGGGGACAGAGAGACACACAGCTGATAGTCCTTGCCAGGCATGGAAGGATGGAAGAGACAGCTCCTCTGGCTTAATAAATCCACATCTTTTATTTGGGAAGATTTTAAGTGATTACAAAAATGTGCATTATTCGTTTTCAGCCTTGATCCTACATGGAACTTCAAATAGGAAGGCCTGATATAAAGCACAGTCTCTCTATAGTAACAGGATTTTATTACATCAGAGAGTAAACAAAAAAAAAAACAAAAAACAAGCGCTGTGGCACCTTAAAGACTAACTCCTGTATTTTAATGTTAGCTTTCGTGGACCAAGTCCACTTCATCAGACGTAAGAGTAGATTTTCATGGTATGCATTTATACATTTCATATAGAGGCCCAGATCAGTTGTACAAATTTGGTTGGCTCAGGAGACGGACATGTAAATCAGTATTACAAACCGGTATTACAACCGGTAATAAAATGCAATCAGTTTGTCAGGTGAATCTCTGATGGAAAACTGTTTGAGTGGTTAGGTTTACAAAATTAACAGTCTGACATGCATATAACACATACCTGTCAAGTATCCCGTATTGGCCAGGATTTCCCATAATTTAGCGCTGCTTTTCCTCCTTTCCCGCCTCGAGCTGCTGCCATCCTGTAATTTGACGGCAGGGGGAAGTAGATACTGCACATCCCCTTCTGTGCAGAACCCTTCTACGCATGCATAGAAGGGTTTTGCGCAGAACCGTTCTGCGCAGGTACCTTCTGTGCGTGCATAGATGGCTTCTACGCATGCGTAGAAGGGACCTGCACAGAACCATTCTGCGCAGGTCCCATATTGTCCAGATCCGCGCTTGACAGGTATGATGTGACACTATACATCTAATTGATGGGTTGAGGCACAGCTAGAGATCAAACTGTCCTGAAAAACATCCCTCTCCCCACCACCACCCCATATTATTGAGTCTGCTATGCAAAATAAATGTAACCCCTTTGTTGTATTTTAAAATTTGATAATGTAATAGGTAATCATTTGTTGTTCAGTCGTACAATCGATTCCGATCCTTTGCGACCACAGACCATTGCCCGCTAGGCACCTCTGTCCTCCATCCTCCTCAACCCACCAAGCTCTGTGCCCATTGCATCTACAATACCATCTAGCCATCTCATTTTCTGCCGCCCCCTTCTTCTTTTGTCCTCCACCTTTCCCAACATCAAGGCTTTCTCAAGTGAATCCTCTCTTCTCATTTGATGTCCAAAGTACTTTAGCTTCATCTTTACTATTTGACTTTCTAAGGAGCAGTCAGGGTTGATTTCTTCTGAGATCAACCTATTTGTTCTCACTGTCCAGGGGACTCTCAAAACTCTCCTCCAACACCACATTTCAAAGGCATCTATTCTTCTGCGCTCAGCTTTCCTTATGGTCCAGCTCTCATAACCATACATTACCACTGGGAATAATATTGCTTTGACTATGTGGACTTTTGTTTGCAAGATAATGTCTCTGCTTTTAACTAACATATTATATTAATCTGTTACTTTTAGCTTGCAAAATTGCAAAGCTGCCAATGACCCTAGTAAGCTTGTTATCTCTAGTAAGATTATTTATTGTTGAGAGCAGAATCTTATGACTGACAGTATCATACGCTGCAGTTAGGTCAATGAATGCCACTCCTGTAATTAGCTTTCTTTCAAAGCCATTTTCAATGTGTTACATAACTTTAAGAATTTGACCATAACATGACCTGCTCAGCCTGAAGCCTGCTTGCTCCTTCATGATCTGCCCATTAATACATTCAGAAATATGATTGTAAATCATCCGTTCCAGTGCCTTACAAAGGTGGCAAAGGAGTAACATTGGTCTGTAGCATTTCAGGTTATCTTGGCCTTTGCTGGATTTACATAAAGCAACAACTCTAGCATATCTCTACAATTTAGGAATCTTAACTTCATTTATGCAGTTGTTTATTAATTGCAGGAGCCATTCCAAAGTGGAGGCAAAACTGCCTTATCTATTCTGTTCTTATGTCATGGATACCGTCTGCTTTATTCAGTTTTATGCTGTTTATAGCTTCCTCCAATTCAGATGCCACAAAGAGGCTATTAAGTAAACCCTTCTCTTGTTCCTCTGGTCAGATGGTTTTTACTCGCACCTTTTTGCTTTGCGTTTTTCCATTTTTTAGCAACTTACTAGCTATTTGGTCTGCTGTTACTCCAGCATAGTTTTGCTGTGGCTAGGTTAAATCTCCACCTAAATTAACATAGCTGAGTGAATGTCTAGGATTATCTTTAAATAGGGAAATGAGGGGTAAAACTCAGCAACATGCGTTGTACAATGGGTTTGTGGTGAGGGTCTTTAGTATTCCCTAAAAACTTGTGAACTTTGTCTTTGAAAGACTCCCACACTTCCTTTTTTCTCTCATTGTTTCTGAAAAGAGGGGAATCGGATAACAGTTTTCGTATGTCGGAGCCAGTAAAAATTCCCTTTTTCAACTTGGCTTCAGACAGTTTTGGGAACTTGGAACACAGATATCTGAAACATTACCCATCTTTTGGCAGTGATTTAACAAACTGCTTCATAAGCCCTAATTTAAAATGAAGAGGTGGCAATAAAGCCTTTTCTGTTGGAACCAAGGTCGTATTAATGACGTTTTTTTCCGCCAGGAATTAAGACGTCTTGAAGTGACCAATCAGTTTTTGTCCAATGGTGGTCTCTGGCTCGACTGTCCCACAAACATATGAAACAGGGATATTTTGTATAACCTGTCTACTGGCCTAACAACATAGTTAGTATTTTAAAGTCTCCACAAACCATCCAGTGATGTTCTTGATATTTGATTTTGTCAAGAATCACAATTAAATCATTATAGTTTTCATCCAAATGCACCAAGTGTCCTATAGGAAGTGATGCAAATGTATTTCCATTATACAGCAAGACTGCTTTGAGGTTTGTTTTAGACAAATCAATGAATAGACGTCATTCAGATGAATCATATTCTATTTCACAGCACTTCATTAGCCCTTGAATATCACTAAAATAAACAAGATTTCCATCTTTGGAGAAAAACTGAGTGAATTCTTTCTCTCGGTGTGTGCACCATGAAAATGATGTCCCAGGTGACAGCAGGTTTTTATTTGATAGTCTTGACCCCAGCAATTCGGCTGAATCTTTGGAAAGGCCTAAATCTCTAACTAGGTCATTGAGCTCGCTCTGAGAAAAATGTTGAGGTACCTCATCAACAGAAAAATCTGAGCTAGATTCGTCCTGGGAAGGCAATGTGTCTCTGTTCTCCGAATCGCTCAGGATATTATCCAAACTGGAAGGTGGGTGTGGAACTGGTATTTCAGAGCTATGAAGCACTGGACGAATAGCTGAATTAAGGTTTGGGTAAGATATCTTCTTTTTATTTTTTTGTATTAAAGCCTCTCACATCTACCAAACAGAAATAGCAGTCAGTAGTATGGTTTTGCTGTTCACACCACATCATAGGAATGCCAAAACGGTATGAGGTTTTCTTACCTTTAAACCACAAACGAAGATCATCTTCGCACCTTCTACACACCTTATGAGGAGCTTATGCTTTGTCTTGATCCTCAAGTTTCAACTTGAAGTAAGCAAAATACACTTTTTTCACAAAATCACTTGTTTGTTTGTTGTCTCTTAATAGTGTATTCACCACAAATAAAACAAAAGTTGTACGGATAAATAACACAACCTCTTGGAGCCATCCTGAATGCAGAATGCAAACTGAGTGTGGCTTATACAGCAACCAAGATCCTGAACTTATTTCGCATGTTGAAACCTGATCAAATCTGACAGTACAGACACAAAAGACCGTTGGTACTGGCGCAATGAAAATAATGATGTACTTGACTTCAGTAAAATAAAATTTGTATTAAGTTCATACACGTGCTTTAACAAGCTTCTTGTAATTTTTTCAACAGTTTTACAAAAACTGTTGAAAAAATTACAAGAAGCTTGTTAAAGCACGTGTACGAACTTAATACAATTTTTATTTTACTGAAGTCAAGTACATCATTATTTTCATTGCGCCAGTACCAACGGTCTTTTGTGTCTGTACCCAGTTATACCGTTTGGCCGTTTTTCTGAGAACAAATCTGACAGTAGGCATGTTTATACTCATTTGTAATACCCCAGACAGAGAACATGTCAAAACATGCTCAACCCAGTCAGTAAGATTCCTGGATATGTTCACCTTTTGCTACAAACAAACCTGTTGGGACATGATCATCTGAGCTTCCTCGCACCACTAAACCTACACTACGCCCAGTGGTGGTCTCCAAAAAAAATTACTACCACACAGTGGGTGTGGTATGGTGGGTGTGGCCAGGGGGAAATCCCTGTGTTGTACCCAAATTAGGACTACTTTATTTCAAAACTTGGATGAACGCGGCCAGCCAGAATTTCTGCTACCGGTTCTGGCAAACTGGTGCGAACCTGCTGATGTCCACCACTGACTACGTCTCCACCCCACCCCCCACCATTCCTCTTATTTTCTCCTTGCATTATTCTTGATTCTAGCTCTAATAAATATTAAATGAAAGTAAGAAATAATTTTTGGATAGGGTTTTTAGAATCAGTAGGATATCAGATTTTGAGTTACAGGCAAACTTCACACTAAATTAAACTAAAAACATGAGATGGAATTTTTTTAGTATTTTTCTCAGTTTCACTAAGTAAAAATCTTTAAGAAACAGTAAAAAAATTCTATGCAGTTTTCTGGTTGCAGACCTGTGTAATCTTGCTTTGCCAGGGAAAATTCTTGTATGTAACAATTGTTTGATTTTGTGAATGTTATCATTCTCTTCATGGAATGTTGCTGTTCTAATTTCTACTTGAACCTGTTTTACCTTGTTTGAACTAATAAAAGACATTTATGATTTCTCTTTATTCCTTCTAATAGCTTTAAATAAACTTTTTTATTAATTGCAACTGAAATAGCCTAGTGTCGTCTCTGGTTATGTCCATTCCTACTGGGGTAGAAGGACATCATTTTAAACTGTTTGCAAATATAAGCCCAAGCCATATAGTACACCAACTGCTTCTAACAGGGAAGACCAGCCAATGTATACCGTAGAACTTGACTATAAGCCGTCCCGAATATAAGTCGAGATACCTAATTTAGACTTCTAAAATTAGGAAAATAGTTCGACCCGAGTATAAGTCAGGGGTGGAAAATGCAGCAGCTGCTAGTGAGTTCCAATAATTAAAATACATGAAAATCCGGTAAAATTAATTAATTTAGACATTTGTGTGGGCATGTTTTTGAGTGTTTACGTTGATCCGAGTATAAGCCAAGTCCTATGTTTGGACTTCATTTTGGGGGCTAAAAAACCTGACTTATACTCAAGTATATACTGTAATAAAAATAAAACATCAAAAATATGTTCATATTGAGTCCAATGAACTTTCTGCTGCCTTCTATTGATGGAACCATAAGATGATGTAAGAATGGCAAAGTGACAGGGCTTGATACCTGGACAATGCCAATTGGACATTTTGGACAAAACAGATCTCTTCAGAAACTACTGGATGAGCAAAGAAATCCTAAAAATACAGTAAAGGATGAAAGTAATCAATATTATGCACAATATTACCCACAAACTACAGGCCAATCTCCCTATTATGCTACTTATACAAAGTGTTTGGGGGAAATAGTATTACATTCCCCACATAGCCCCTACAACTGAACCACTGCTAATTCCAGAACACGCCAGTTTTAGACATAGCAAAAGCTGTATGACTCAAATCTTAAATTTAAACCAGCATATAGAAGATGGTTTTGAAACTCACAAAATAACAAACAGAATTTGTTGACCTTACCGTAACATCACACATGTTCACCATCAATTGGTTCAAAAAGTTCTACCACCTTACTAAAGATGATGTATTAACATAAATTGTTGCTGTTCTATTTCAAAGCCAAAGATTCTGTGTTTGATTTTGAGGAAGGGATAGTTGTTGGAGGAATCAAAGGAACCATCTCCCATGGGGTAGCATCCTGGTACCATTACTTTTTAACATTTATATAAATCATCAACCAACATTCCCATATTCCAGGAGTTTCATTTTTGCTGATGCTGTTGCTTTACAGTTCAAAGGGAAACCTTTGAGTCCACTGAGCAGCAGCCAACTCCAGCATTCAAAGTTTTTTCCTTATACTGTATTATAAAAACAACCAACCAAACCCAAAACCTTTAAAATCATAGGTCTTTGCTTTTCACTTAAAGAAAAGTGAGGCAAAGACAAAGCTCCAAGTCAGCTGGGGAGGCAAGATTGGGAAACACTGCCCTACCCCACAGTATTTGGGCATCGGATTCAACCTGACTTACAAATACCGTATATACTCAAATATAAGCTGGGGGTTTTAGCCCCAAAAAGGGCTCGGCTTATACTTGGGTCAACAACCATGAGGGTCCCAAGACCATGCTGTATTGAGATGCGCCAACAATTTAATTTAATTTACCTTATTTTCATGTGTTTTGATTATTAAAACTCGCTAGCAGCTGCCGCATTTCCTACTCTCAGCTTATACTCGGGTCAATCTATTTTCCTGGGTTTTCAGGTCAAATTTAGGTACCTTGGCTTATATTCAGGTTGGCTTATATTCGAGTATATATGGTACTTTTCTAAACACCAAACAAAGTTGCCATCAGAAATAACATCCTTAGGAAACTGGCTGGGTCAGATGAGTGTACATGACCAAACTAGAACAGCTCTGTCCCTTTGCTACACAGCAAAATGTGCTAGTCTATACCTATAAGAATGGGGTTGGGCCATGCATGTCCGCACACGTCCAGCCCATCCTGTAATGAGCCAGCCACACTTACCTTTTGTCATTGACACCATCACCGTGAGGGTCCGGGAGCCGAGGGTGGGGTGTTTGCCCCACAAACGCCAATGAAAAAAAGTCCCAAGTCCCAGCATTCGCGCCGTGGCACGTCACAGCCAATCAGGCTGGACAGCCCGAACATGGAAGAGGCGGGACAGCCAGCGGGTGAGAGGGAAAACAAACGTCCGACTCTCCCACGCCTTTTCCCCCTCATCACTAGGATTCTTCTCTGGTGGCCCTAAAAAGCCGCCTCCCTGCCGCCGCCGACCCAGCCAGGGGAGAAGGAGGCGGGGAGGAGAGACCACAACACCTGGGGTCTCCGGTGGCTCTAAAAAACCTGCCGACCCAGTGGAGTTTGCCCAGTAGGTCAGCCAGGGAGGAGGCGGGGAGGAGACACAAAACACCTCCCCGCCTCCCCTGCCTGACGATGAGAGGGCCCCGCCGCCAGCCCTCTGGCCCCAACACTGCTGGAGAAGAGGGGCGCTGGAGATGGCTCAGCGGGGGCAAGACCGGGTAATCGGGGGAGTTGTTGCGTGAGTGTGTTGTATCGGGTGTAGTGTGTGGTTGTGTTGTGTGTGTGATTATTGTGGGGGGGTGTATTGTGTGTTTTGTGTTAGTTGGGGGGTTGGGGAGTGGCTTATTTGGGAAGAGAGGATTCACTTGAATAAGCATTGATGCTGGGAAAGGTTGAGGGCAAAGGAAGAAGAGGACGGCCAGCATCAAGCCTTACTCAAGTGAATCCTCTCTTCCCAAATAAACCACCCCCTCAAAACCACTCCACCACCAACACAAAATCAATACCTGCCCAGCAAGGCCGGGCAAAATATCTAGTGCTATCTATACCTATAAATATGTGCGTTAACTGTTAGAATGTGACAAAGGATCCTGCACTCTGCCCTACTAGCCCGTACCAAGCATTCATTCACTCGCCCGAACCGGGTTTGCAGGTAACTGTCGGGTTGAATTTTGCGCCAGTGGGGCAGGAGGCCCCCGAACGCAAACAAAGAAAAAGGACTTCACTTCCCAACATCCTATGCGCCATGCTGCACCACAGCCAATCAGGCTGAGAGGCACGAGCAAAAGGAACATTTGGAAACGTGCCACGGCCAATCAAAATGGAGTTGCAGGGAAAAAAACGCCACACAAACGGAACGCACAAACCCATAACTACAAGCCCCAGAGTCCTGCACATCATGAGCGCGCAGAACGCTGAGAAGGCCGCCGCGCGAAAAATAAAAAACGTGAGGGCAAGTCCGCCGCAGGCGGACGCAGCACCTCACAGCCACGCAAACACCCGCCGGCCTTCTTTCACGGAGAAACGGGGAGGAGAGTGACTCCCTCTCCTCCACGCTACCCCGCCGAAGACACGGTGAGACCACCACCGGCCTCAAGAAAAGTTGAGCCGGGGTGGAAAAAAACCACAAACACAGGGGGGATTCAAGGGGGGGAAAGATACTGATGCCTTCCCCCCCCTTGAAAGCGAAACAATTCCTCCACAAAGGAAAGGCAGCGAACGGCGCTCCGGCCGCTACCTTTACTTTCCAAGTAAATGTTTCACTTTCAAGGGAGGGCGAAGGCATCAGTGCCTTCCCCCCCTTGAAAGCGAAACAATTCCTCCGCAAAGGAAAGGCAGTGAACGGTGCTCCGGCCGCTGCCTTTACGAGTAAGTGTTTCGCTTTCAAGAAGGACTTGCCAGGACCTGCCACACGGCTACCTTGGCCTTTGGAGAGGTACATGGGTGTGTGTGTCACAAGCTCCATCGGGGGTTGTGTGCCCCTAAATTGACTGCAAAGGGAAGTATGCTCGACAGGAGGATGTGTGTGTGTGTGTCCCAAAGGCCAAGGCACTGGACCAGTGCCTTGCCCCCCCCCCCTTGAAAGTGAACCCATTCCCAGGGAAGCAAAGCCAGCGGACGGCGCTCCGCCCGCTGACTTTACTTACCGAAAAAGTGTTTTGCTTTCAAGCGGGGGCCAAGGCACCAGTGCCTCCCCCCCTCCTTGAAAGAGAAACAAAACTAAAAAACACAAACAAACACCAAAATAATTAAAATAAATAAACCATTAATTAAAAAAACACCAAAAACAAAATATCCAAATTTAACCAAAACCAAAAATAACAAACAGAAAAAACACACAGAAAAACACCAAAAAAGAAAAACAAAACAAACCCACAAAAGAAATTAAACCAGCCAACTTACCACCATGTCCTACCTCCCTGACGGCCGGAACTGAAATGAGGAAAGAAAGAGACTGCTTACTGGAAGAAGCACCACCCAGAGGCTAGTAGAGAAAAACCAGTCAAAGTAAAAGAAATACTCAACAGCCCCACCCAGAGGCCACAAGAGATAAAACAGTCAAAAACATAACATTACATCACACATTCACACAAATTACAAACAAATCACAAAATAATAAAATAAAAACATTTCTAAAATCCTGTGTAGAGTTTTCACTATAAAAAAAACAGCTAAACACAATTTAAAAACATTGAATGTAAAAAAAACACAGGTGCATTCACATTTTTTAAATCATTATCCAAGGTACAACTATTTAACAAAATCACATACTAAAACATTATTTGGTTAAATAAAATAATTGTAAAAAATTATATCATCCTTTCCTCTTTTTTTAATCCTCAAAAACAAACCGAAAAAAGCTGATCACAGTTTATAACAGCCTGTGTGTGTAAATAAACATTTTAAAAATTACAGACTAACCTCATTTGTACAAACATTAACAAAACAAAAACCTTCCAACACAATTTAAAACAGCCCGGCACCGCCGGGCAAACTATGCTAGTATAGTATAAACCAACACATGCCAAATAAGCAGAGGTAGCTCTTAATGCAGGGGTTCCCAGACTTTTCAAGTCGGGGGCTGGGTCACACTCCCTCAAAAAGTTGGCGGGCCATACTGGTGCTCCAACCACAACCACCAGAATCGGCCACGGACTCTTGTGGCTGTCGTAGGCTAACTACGGACAGCAAAAACAAGAGACCTTGCCAAATGGATGAATATAAAAGGTGCCTTCCACGAGGATAAGATCCTGGCTGGACCATCGGGAAGTCACTTAATAGACTTTGAAGTTGAGTACCGTATTTTCCGGCGTATAAGACGACTTTTTAACCCTGAAAAATCTGTGCCAAAGTTGGGGGTCGTCTTATACGCCGGGTACTCTGGAGCCAGGGGCCGCCCAGCGGGGAAAGCCATTCGCCGCCGCTGCGCGAGGCCTCCGGAGCAAGGGGCCGCCCGGATACCACCACCCTCAGCCTCGCGGCTGCGGCTGGCTCCCCGTCGGTCAGCTGCTGCTGCTCCTCCTCACCCCCCCAACCCCGGCTGGGGTGGTGGTATCCACGAGCCACGCCTCCCCGCACCCTTCACCGGCGGGGAAGGTAAAAGGAGCCCCGTCAGGCTCGGAGATGCCGCGAGCCGCACCTTCCTTTTACCTTTCCCGCCGGTGAAAGGGGCGGGGAGTGCGGCTCGCGGCATCTCCGAGCCTGACGGGGCTCCTTTTACCTTTCCCGCTGGTGAAGGGGCGGAGAGGTGCAGCTCGCGGTGGCTTCGAGCCCGACAGGGCTCCTTTTACCTTTCCCGCCGGTGAAGGGGGAGGGGATGACACGAGCTGCACCTCCCCGCCCCTTTCACCGGCGGGAAAGGTAAAAGGAGCCCCGTCAGGCTCGTAGATGCCGCGAGCCGCACCTTCCTTTTACCTTTCCCGCCGGTGAAAGAAGCGGGGAGTGCGGCTCGCGGCATCTCCGAGCCTGACGGGGCTCCTTTTACCTTTCCCGCCGGTGAAGGGGGCGGAGAGGTGCAGCTCGCGGTGGCTTCGAGCCCGACAGGGCTACTTTTACCTTTCCCACCGGTGAAGGAGGAGGGGATGACGCAAGCTGCACCTCCCCGCCCCTTTCACCGGCGGGAAAGGTAAAAGGAGCCCCGTCAGGCTCGGAGATGCCGCGAGCTGCACCTCTCTGCCCCCTTCACCGGCGGGAAAGGTAAAAGGAGCCCCGTCAGGCTCGGAGATGCCGCGAGCCGCACCTTCCTTTTACCTTTCCCGCTGGTGAAAGGGGAGGGGATGACACAAGCACATGTAACCAGCATGTTGGGGACAAAACTTAGTGGTTAAGGTGATGAACTTGGAGACTGGAAGGTTGGGTTTCAATACCCAAAGGCATGAAAGAAGCCTCATTCGGGCATCCCTTAGTGGAGTTTCGCCAGCAAAAATCTTTTCAACCCAGAGTAACCAAAGACGCCGCCGTTGGAAGAGGGGTAGTCATACGGTGAGTATATTGCAAACTCTACCTTTTAACTAGAAAAGTTGGGGGTCGTCTTATACGCCCCGTCGCCTTATATGCCAGAAAATACGGTACTTAGATATAAGACTTTTTTTGTGAATGTGGAGAAATACAATGTAGCATTTATATAAAAGTCTAATCATTTTAACTTGTTTCAAATTTATATTTCATATACATCAATAGTTTTAAATTGTGCAATGCTCTAATACACATAAATAAAATAATAGTAAGCATAAAATTTATTATATACACATAGCACCTAGGACATGGCAAGATCACCTACAGACACTTCAGCCAGACAGCATGTTGCTATTCCTATATGTGATTGATGACACTTTTGTTTTTTGCTATCCCAAAACAAATTTATAAAGGATGAGCCAAATCATACAGATTTTGAATATGGTGAATAGACTAAATACATTGTCCTGGTTTTGAGAGATAGTAGTTATACAAGACGATAGTCTGATTCTGAAAAATAATGCAGAGAGACTATAAATACAAAGTGAAGTTTCTTTCATTCTCAGGTTAAGCTGGAGGAAGTTTCAGTAAGAATTCTTAAAATAGTGCATGTAAGAGGTTGGCAAAACGAAGTCACCTTGGTTCTGCTAGGAATGGAAAGTCCTGAGGTCTTCCCAAGGGGGGAAAAGTGTCTGTTTTGAAATTCGGCTGGGAAATGCTTTGCTGAAGCCTGTTCTAACCATGGAGTAAATTTGCTTGCTGTTGAAGCCCTATTGGCTTCTAGGTAGATTTCTTACTTTTGTCCCTGAGGGAATAAGGCTGTTCTGATTTGCTCTGCTGTCAACCTTGCCTTGTTTTGCCTAAAATACTCTGTAACCTGCCTTTTTACGTTTTTCATAAAATTCAAGAAAATGACTGGAGAGTGTTTTGTTTTCACTACCAACAGGACAGTAAAGTTCAGGCTTTATCTGTCCAGACTAGAGATGTAAAATTTCCGCAAATTCTGAAGCTTGGAAAAAAAAGTTTTTTTTTTCCGGGGGGAAACGAAAATTTTCAGAAAAATTGAAAATAATCTGAAACCATACATAATTTTTTAGAAATGATTTATAAAATATTTGAACCGGGCCTTATCTTAAAATATTTTATTCATCATGTTAAAATAAAACATTCCATAATATATTTTTTATTTTTTTCAATTTTTCAGGAAAAAAACTGTCTAGTCCAGACCGGCCTCAAAAAGAGTGAGGCGGGTTCCAATTAAATCCTATGAGCTTAGCCAAAGGCATCTCACAGGTGGGCTCATCTTGTCCACCTTCCTTGGAAGAGTTGGGGGAGAACTGGAACCTTACAGTGTAGGATGAAAATAAACTAATTTTTGCAGAAAGACTGAAACAAGCCAGGGACAACAAAAGAAGTGAACAACTTACATATTGGTAGCCTTCCCACTCACCAAACAGCATCTTAAGAATGTTATCTAATTTGACTCTCTGGCAGTTGTCAATCAAGGCTAGATCATGAGATGCATTTTTGCAGCATCTTGCAGTGTAACAATTATTGCATTAGAGATGCAAAATAGGGATAAGGGTTTTTTAAAAAGAGAGAGGTTGAGAGTAGAAGCAAAAAAAAAATAGTGATCTCAAATTGTGACCGCAAAGTAAAACACACAAATACCATTCCAAGATATTTTTATTTGTTTGCTTCTGCCTTCTGGCAGGAGAACACACTGAGATACAGTTGCGCTTAGCTGATTCCTTGGCTTTGATTCAACAGTCTATGTGCCCAATTTTTGTAGGTATCTTTGCCACTGAGAGCAACTAAATAGAAAGGCAAATGAGAACCGAATGCTAGAAAGGACATCCCTGTACTGTTGAGCCACAGTTCTCATCTTAGGAAAGCAGGTACTGCCCAAAGACAGAAGAAGCCAAAAAAATTACTTTTCAATTTGACAGGGCCAGAAGAGACGAACTACCACTCACCACTGACTTCATTAACTGGCAGCCTTTCCACCTTAAAACGGAATGAATATTCTGAAAATAGGGATAGCATGAACAGGCAAGGCTAACAGCCACTGACTCAGAGATTAGGGTCAAAGAAAATTAGATTCTACAGTAACCAGGGCTGAGAGCCAAAAGCCACACCAGATCATTTTAATAAAAACTCTGCTTATAAAAAAAATCATTAAAAAAGATTCTGTTTCCACTGGCACTGATTCATGAAGGTCTCATCAGAAATTTGGAAAGTACCTGTAAAGAAAAGTGTGGGCATTAGAGAAAGGGGAAAACACATGGATGGTGAACACATGGGACGTTCAGACATTTTTGGATTGCAGTGCCCATCTCCCTTCACCAGCACAGCCAATGGTGAAGGTTGAGTTACATTCCAACATTTGAAAGGCCGCATGATTGCCACTTCTGCTCAACAGCCGTGCCATTGTTTTAAACCAGGGATGCGCAAACTATGGCCCATGGGCCAGATCCGACCCCCGACACCAATTCATCTGGCCTGCGCTGCTCTCAACGCTCCAGGAAGTGTTTTCCTTCCACTTCCAGGAGTGATGAGGGCAGTGTGGGCCGGATGAATTGGCATCAGGGCCGGATCCGGCCTGTGGGCTTTAGTTTGGGCACCCCTGGTTTAAGCAGAGAAAATGTCAGCCTAAAATCTATCTCATCCTGTTGCAAAAATGATAGCAAGGCGTGTTTTACTTCCGCTTCTGGTAGGAGAAAACATTTGACCAGTCCACTGAACCATATGACCGGCCCGCAGCCCGAAAAGTTTGGGCACCCCTGTTTTAAACCAAGAGAATCTAGCTGGCGGGCATTCTTCTAGATTGCAACGTGCACCGTGAAATCTCTTGATCTAAAGCCAGGAGAGGATCCATCACAATCCTCTTTTTGTTCCTCCATGTGGCCAGGAGGAGATAAGCAGCATGTGACTACCAATGCTTCCAAGAAAGGAAGGCAACTGAGTGTGCTTTACAAGCCCATAACTGGTGCCAAAGTCCTAGTGAAGGTCAGTCAGTTCTCCAGGGCAAAAGCTAATGCAGAATCAATTTATCCAGCCTGGCTCTTATTTGAGGCACAAAAAAAAAAAGAAAAATCCTTGAGAAGCCATAGACTGGCCTGTACTAAGTCCTCTCTTCCAACCCAATGCTACCAGCTCCCAACATTATGAAATTACCAGCTCAACGGTCAGTGGTTGTACGCAAATCCGTAGTGAGTGGATCGTGCTGGATTGTCTGGTGCAGCATGAGGGCAAGAAGCCCGGCCCGGTTGGTCATAGCCGTTCGCACATTTCGTTCCTGTTCAAACAGCTCATCCAGCTTGTACCACTGCCAAAGAAACACCAAGAGGACAGTCATTAGATCAGCCCATAGAGGCCAGGTGATCTACCAAGACTGACAGGGTCGCCATTGACCTTGCCTCCCCACACGCCCAACTCCCAAGGGTTTCCAATCCCATCCATACCACGCGCACTCGCTCCAGGTCCACCTCAGCTCGACGTAACTTCTCCCAGCAGTAATGTCTATTGCATTTCCGTTTGGACACCCGGCAGAAGTCACCAGTGAGCTCAAACACATCTTTTACCATGGGACAGCCACACACTTCGTCTGCAGGCACCTGTGGGAAGGTCAGACTCGAAACTGAGCCCGGTGAAACCAGGGCTGCATTGTCATCTGTCTAAAATAATTACTATTTTGCCACAGGTTAATCCAAACATAGCAGTAGCACAGCACAATTCTGCATCTGTGTAAGTCATGCAAATTTGCTCATTTTGCGTTGCTAATCATCACAAAGGAAATCATGTTATGTTTAACGCTAAACTAAATTCCTTTCTTTGGTCTCTGGAAATTTTATTCAAACACACCTGTCCTTTCTGGACTTCAGCAGGCACTGTCTAAACCAGGAGTCCCCAACTGTTTTTTAGCCATGCCTCACCTAAGCATCTCCAAAATTCTGACGCCCCATGACCTATAATTCTTATTATTCAAAAGGTAAATACCGTATTTTTCGCCCTATAAGACGCTCCGGCATATAAGACGCACCCAATTTTAAAGGAGGGAAATCTAGAAAAAAAGATTCTGAACCAAATACTGTACTAAAAGGGAAGAAAAAAAAAACACATCTTTTCAGAAACCCCACATGTCCAGGTACAATAAAGCCACCACAAAAATACTCAAAGTCAAAATCTACCTGCCTTAGTCAACCTCCAAGAGGAACAAAGGGCCGGGAGGGCACGATGCTTCGCAGCAGCGGCGTCTTCGGAGCCACGGAAGGCTCCCTTTATCTCCCCGCCGATGGTGGGGGCGGGGAGAGCGCGGCAGTGTCTTCGGAGCCTCCCGGGCCACGGAAGGCTCCCTTTATCTCCCCGCCGATGGTGGGGGCGGGGAGAGCGCGGCAGCGGCGGCGTCTTCGGCTCCCTCGGCCAGGGAGCACTTTTAACCTCCCCGCCCGGTGGCAGGGAGGGACGGCTTCGCGCGGCGCGGCGCGGCTTGGCTCGGCGCGGCTCGGCTCCCTTTATCTCCCCGCCGATAAAGGGAGCCACGCCGCGCCGCGCCGCGCGAAGCCGTCCCTCCCCGCCCCCTGCCACCGGGCGGGGAGGTTAAAAGGGCTCCCTGGCCGAGCTGGGACAGAGACAGGAGTTCATTCCATCTTGCAGTACGCAGGAATCGAACTGCCTCCCAGTCAGCATCTTAGCCGCTTGAGCCACTATATTAAGTGCCTCATAATTTGTGATTAACATTAGTGATACATTTAAAAATGACATTTTATCTGGATATGTGTTTGACGGCAGATTGTCATAGTCTAAGTGAGTTTGTTCAGTAATGTGAGGCCTGCTAGATGGTAACACCTTTACTATAAGAACTGATTCTCTATGAAACACAAAATTGTTTTAAACATACAGTAGCTTTAACCCATGGGCCTCTGTCAGGGAATATAGCCACCCTAAGCAGCAGCTAGTCCAAATTTAAGCATACGGTACTCTGGGAAGGTGAAATTACCTTTTTTTCCCCTAGGTAGGGAGCAATTATTCCATGTTATAAAACAAAACAGTAAATGCCTGTTGTGACACATGTTTAATGAATGTCTGTCTGAATCCATTATCTTCTCCCCTAAAGTCATGCATTTAATTTTTATTTCTCTTGAAACAATTCAAATTAAATGGAGTTATGAAACAGCCACATCTTAACATCTGAACTGAAATGCCAGCAGCAACAGAGTAATGAATACAACTCTTTAATAAAATAAAATAATTTATCATCTTGGAGAGTCTCAAAGTGTACAAGGGAGCTGCAATTTCTCTCTCTTTCTCTCTTTCTCTCCAACAATGACAGAAGAGTAGTATCTGCTTCCCAGACTCCAAATACATTTCCCAAGAAAGCAAATGAAGTTGGTACTTACAGAGTTGAAATTCAATCTGAATCTGAACTGAGCAACATGGCTACATTTGTCTGATAAAACATCATGTAAAACTGAAATGGCAATCTGAACGGGTTTATAAACTTTCTATGGAAAAGTTCAGAATGAACTCTCACCATCAGCAGCACTAATAATAAATTTTGTGTCAGAAATTACTCTGGGACGGCTTCGCGCGGCGCGGCTTGGCTCGGCGCGGCTCGGCTCCCTTTATCTCCCCGCCGATAAAGGGAGCCGCGCCGCGCCGCGCCGCGCCGCGCCGCGCGAAGCCGTCCCTCCCCGCCCCCTGCCACCGGGCGGGGAGGTTAAAAGGGCTCCCTGGCCGAGGGAGCCCTTTTAACCTCCCCGCCCGGTGGCAGGGGGCGGGGAGGGACGGCTTCGCGCGGCGCGGCTTGGCTCGGCGCGGCTCGGCTCCCTTTATCGGCGTGGAGATAAAGGGAGCCGAGCCGCGCCGAGCCAAGCCGCGCCGCGCGAAGCCGTCCCTCCCCGCCCCCTGCCACCGGGCGGGGAGGTTAAAAGGGCTCCCTCGGCCGAGGGAGCCCTTTTAACCTCCCCGCCCGGTGGCAGGGAGGGACGGCTTCGCGCGGCGCGGCTCGGCTCCCTTTATCTCCCTGCCGATAAAGGGAGCCGAGCCGCGCCGCGCGAAGCCGTCCCTCCCCGCCCCCTGCCACCGGGCGGGGAGGTTAAAAGGGCTCCCTCGGCCAGGGAGCCCTTTTAACCTCCCCGCCCGGTGGCAGGGGGCGGGGAGGGACGGCTTCGCGCGGCGCGGCGCGGCGCGGCGCGGCTCCCTTTATCGGCGGGGAGATAAAGGGAGCCGAGCCGCGCCGAGCCAAGCCGCGCCGCGCGAAGCCGTCCCTCCCCGCCCCCTGCCACCGGGCGGGGAGGTTAAAAGGGCTCCCTCGGCCAGGGAGCCCTTTTAACCTCCCCGCCCGGTGGCAGGGGGCGGGGAGGGACGGCTTCGCGCGGCGCGGCGCGGCGCGGCTCCCTTTATCTCCACGCCGATGGTGGGGGCGGGGAGAGCGCGGCTGCCGTATATTTGCCTTATAAGACGCACCAACTTTTCCCCCCCAGTTTTGAGGAAGAAAAAGTGCGTCTTATAAGGCGAAAAATACGGTACTTATTCTGGTGGAGGAAGCCTAAAAGGTCTTTCACTGTTAATAACTCAATCTTGAATTGCCCCCCTTAAAAATCTAATTGTCCCCCTGTGGGGCATGTGCAAGCCTGTAGTCAACAAGAGCTAAATAAAAGCCAATTCAATGCTTGTTCCTATGCTGCCCACTTTATTTCCACGAAAATCACCATTTACAAACAGACACATCCCTACTTCATGCCAATTGATGGCCATTTCCCTCATGGATCAGAATGAAAGATTAGCTAAAACTAGGCTTTGAAAGGAGAGCAACTTTGTCCCTACCTTGGGGTCACGGGAATGCTCTGGGCACAGGACCTGCAAGCGTTTGCAGTAGGTCTTGCTCTGCGGGTTGTAGACATCACAGAAAAGACGTGTGGCCCTGAAATAAAAGTGTATGCACACACACACACACACACATGTAAGAAGCAAACAAATAGTAACCTGGATTTCAATGACCTAGGTAAATAAAAGCTTTTTAAATCCATAATTCTTCCTCCTCACCCAGCTGGCAAGTACTCTGAAGTGACAATACTGATTGTTCAGACTTTAAGGTAAAGGTTTCCCTTGCTCGAAAGCCAGTCTTATCCAACTCTAGGGTGCAGTGCTCATCTGTTTCAAAGCCAAAGAGCCAGCGCGGTCTGCTGCTGCAGACGTTTCTGTGGTCATGTGGCAGGCATGACTAGACACCGAAGAGCACAGAACGCTGTTACCTTCCCACCGAAGTGGTCCTTATTTATCTACTTGCAATTTCTTGCTTTCAAACTGCTAGGTTGGCAGGAGCTGGGACAAAGACGGGAGCTCATTCCGTCCTGCAGTACTCGGGAATCGAACTGCTGACCTTCGGCCTCCCAGTCAGCGTGTTAGGCACTTGAGCCACTGCAGGACTTTAATGGAGCAGAGCACATGCTTTCTGTCACGATACAGACCACTATGAGGCAGAAGGACAATCTCCTCCAGCAGCTTCACTGCCTTTCAGCTTTCCAACAAAGCTCTATGTGCAGAAAATCAGGAGGATGAATTCATAAAAGACACCTTCCTAAACTCGCAGAGAGCAGTAGAGGGGCAGATTTTGAAGAAAATCTTAGCAGGGGTAGAGAACAAAGCCGTCTGTTGGAAGGCCGTATGTACTTAAAAATAAAATAAAAGTATAAAAAACTAACAAAATGTATTAATAAAAATACGTATAAGGATTTGCTTTGTAAAATGTGGATTCAGGCAAACTTAAGGACCTAGAAGGACGCACATGGCCTTAAGGCCGCAGGTTCCCCACCCCTGTGTTAGTACTAGTTCTCACAGTGGTATGAGGTGAACCACTTAAGTTCATATTAACAGAGGGGCAGATGTGAAAGACTGGCAGCAGCAGTTCAATGGTCCCTTGGGGGAAAAGGTCTTGTGAATCGCCCCTGGAAGCAAAAATTGAGCAAAAACTTACCCTTCAATACGTGTTGGATACATAGACCCAAAGGATGTTTGGCTCTCATACTGCAGAAGGGGAAAATGGAAACACAGTCACAATTCTCAAGCATCAATTGCAAGCGAAGATGTAATTAAACATCCCATCCATTCAAATAGCTATTGCCAAAAGGTGACATGCCTGTCACATATATCTGTCACATCCTAGATCGTTTCCCCCCCCAAGCTGGCACCATCTAGATGTTTTGAATAGTAACTCGCCTCATCTGATTATGGCCCACGTTAACTGGAGCTTAAGGGGGCTGTACTCCAAAAACATCTGGAAGTCCTAAGATTAGGGATGATTATTTAAGACATCTGCGGCATATACAAAAATTTAAAACTATCTTAACCCATAGCAGTCAAGGTCATGAGGATGACTGTGAACTAAACAGTTAAAGCAGTTCACATTTTTATTTAGAATAACTAAGTTGGAAAGGGCCCTTTAGGCCATCGAGTTGTCCAATTGGCTCTTTAATGCTTTGCAAACTAGACTGCTCAGCATCTCCCGAGATAAATGGTTCCATTGTTGTACTGCTCTAACAGTTAAGATGTTTTCCCCTGATATTCAGCCTATATCTGGCTTCCTGTAACTTTAGCCTGCTATTACATGTCCTAAACCCTGGGATGAGAACAGATCCTGTCCCTCCTTTTTTGGATAATCTTTCAAGTGCTTGAAAAGTATTATCATACCCTCTCAGTCTTCTTTTCTCAAGGTTAAACATGCCCAGTTCTTTCAGCCTTTCCTCGCTGGGCTTGATTTCCCTTATCTCACAACAGTGTATTTGGGGTTTCCCCCTTAAGTTTAGAACAGGGGTTCCCAAACTTTTCAAGCCATGGGCTGGTCACGTGCTTCAGGGGGCCAGTCACTATGGCCCATGGGCCGGATCCAGCCCTGATGCCAATTCATCCAGCCCACGAAGCCCTCATCGCTCCCGGAAGAAGTAAAACATGCCCGTCCAGGCATGTTTTACTTGCGCTTCTGGGAGCAACAAGGGCTTCGTGGGCCAGATGAATTGGTGTTATGGCCAGATCCGGCCCATGGGCCATTGTTTGGGCACCCCTGGTTTAGAGCTTTGCACTTGTCCCTGTTAAATTTCATCCTGTTATTATCATCCGAGTGCTCAAGCCTATCTTTTTTATTTTCTTCCTGACTTCCAAAGTATTACCTATTCCACCCAATTTTGTGCAATCCGCAAATTTGATAAGCATTCCCTTCATTCCCTCTTCCAACTCATTAACGAAAATGTTATAAAGCAAGTAATTGACCTTTTGCACAATATTTTAATGGATTTTTAAAAATAAAATGTTATACTAGGGCTATGAATATTTAGTTCTTGGTCCTGTAAATGCCTCCTTGACTTTAATAGAAAGTACTACTAAGTTTTTAAAAAATCTGCTGTTAAACATGACTCCAAGTTTAAAAAAAAAAACAGGACCAAACAGCTGATTTCACTTAAATGCCTTCCCAATCAATATATTAGCAGAGTCCAGAACCATACTTGTGGCTTCCTAAGACTTGGACAGACATCACAGTGGTTAAAGAGGCCACCACTATTTACCTTTTAAAAACAGGGAACACAGGCTAGAAAGAAGCAGTTTGCTCAGCATGAATTTGAACCCAGGTCTCTGAAATCCAACACCACAGTTGTCTAGCCCATAGAAAGGCAGTAACATACCTTGGCGTAGCAGCGTTCCATGTGGCGGAGTGCAACCTTTGGATTGATCGGGTGGCCGCAGGAAACACAGAATATCTGCAAGTCTGTGTCATCACTGTCTCCTTCGCTGGTCTAGAAAACAGGCAAACAAAAGTTAAAATTGGAAGTTAATGTTTTCAAACCATGCAGCTTCCCATCTCACTACTGTAAGGAGGGCAGATCTGAATCATTTATAAATCACCAAGGCCTCATGTACACTTAACACCTCTGCCCACTCATTTTTGGTAGTCCAAGGAGCTAGCTAAAATATGAATGTTCAAAGCCATCACGAAGCCTAGGGCACTGTACATAAAAGGCTAGGGCACTGTACATAAAAGGCTAGGGCACTGTAATTATTTCACCATGTCACAAGCTGAACAGGCCATTTATTAAATGTTATTTTGTACATGTGGTGGGGAATAAATTGCATACACATAAATGCTGCATTGTTTGAATGTTTTCACACGCACAGAACATTTGTCTTCTGTCCTGTATAATGTCACTGAAGTATCTTGATTCTGATCAAAAATAATCTAATTGAGCAGTGGTCTGATACAAACAAAGCAAGCTATATAAGCCTGGGGGAACAAGGGGAAACCTCAGCTCTAAACTAGGGTGGAATCAGTTTTGGTCATGGCAAAGAACTTTAATGGGAGACTTAAAGACCCTGGAAATGATATGGGAGGATAATACCAAAGCTGCTGGAGATCCCTTGCTGCCCGATATGCTACGTAGCATGGGAGGATATAAGTCTAAGTAAGTCTTTCCTACAAAGCCTGCACTCGTCACTCCTGGAAGAGGAAGTAAAACGTGCCCATACAAGGGTGTCTGGGGCTGGATGAATTGGCGTTGGGGGCTGGATCCGGCCCATGGGCTGTAGCTTGGGCATCCCTGATCAATGGCCTAAATCCAGATGCTAACATCCATTAGAGCAGACCCACATTAACTGTTGATGAAAAATCACATTAATCCACTGGCTCTACCCTAGCTGGATTTAGGCCTACAATTGTACATCAAAAGGCACAAAGGAAACCTACACAAACAGGCTGTAGAAACGGGTCCATCCCTGCCCTGTTCAAAACTTCTGACTGCCAGGGCTTCCCTCCCACCATCCCTCCCTCCTTCCAGTCACCTCTTCGTCTTCCTTGATGGCTTGTTGCTTGGCCCGGCTAATGACCGCTTCTAATTCATGAAACTTGCGCTCCATCTCCTGCAGCTTCAGCCGGGCCTGCTGCTGCTCTCGCCGTATGCGCTCCAGCAGCTTCTTGCCGTGCTCCTCTGCCACGCATGGGCTTTGCTGCCACTGCTGGATGCGCTGTGGAAGGATCTCATAGATGCGGCTGCAGAAAAAAGGCCCAGCAGGCCAACTGATATGAGCCAAAACATCGGCAGAGGGAACCCACTAACTGGCAGGGTCCAAAAGTCCAAGGCTAAACTCTAGGGTTCATTTGCTGCAAGACCTTCATGTGGCTAATATCTCAAGGGGCGTTTAGGGCATGGCCTGTAACAGATGATTAAGAACGTGCAAGCTTAGAAGTAGAGAAAAAGTGGTGTGACAATTGGGCAAGGCAAGCTGCTCTGTTCCGCTTTGCATAAAACTACTGGGGGAATTTTAAAAGTGGGGAACGACTTGTTAGATCAGAAAAGGGACTCCCACAACCCATATTATGTCAGACTGGCATAGGCAGTTGTGGGATTGTACTGCCCACTAGCACATTTAGCCACACATGTACACCTAGCTTTTTAATGTGTTAATATATGGAAGAATTGAGTTCATAACATTAGCTATTGTGCATTTTGCATATATGAATTAACAGTGGTTAATGTCATATAAGAGGCTACATGTTTTAGTGGTTAAGGACGCTGAGCTTCACTGGAAAGTCAGCAGGTCAGCAGTTCAAGACCCCAAGTGCTGCGTGACAGAGTGAGCGCCTGCCTAAGTCCCAGCTCCTGCCAACCTGGCAGTTCGAAAGCAAGAAATTACACATAGATAATTAGGTACCGCTATGGTGGGAAGGTAAATAGCATTCCGTGCACTCCGGTGGCTAGTCATGCCTGCCACATGACCACGGAAACATCAGCAGATACAGACAGTGCTAGCTCTTTGGGCTGTAAATGGAGATGAGAAGCTAAAATCAGACACAACTGGCTTTCAAGCAAAGGAGACTTTTACCTTTAATGTCATATAAGAGCAAGCTTGGCTTCTGAGACCTACCAAGTTGCTTGACAGGAGCATATGCCAGTAGGATTTTTTTAAAAAAAAAATCCCTCTGGCAGGAACTGCGAGAGAAAGCAGAAGTAGCGAGTGGCCAAGAGTGGATCTATATGCCTGTCTTGACTGCTTTTCTCCCCTTGCACTTGAGAGACGCTCTCGGCATTTCTCTATGCTTTGTGCCACCTGTTGCTTGCCACCAAAGTATCCAAACTTTTTGGGCCGTGGGTCGGTCACGTGGTTCAGCTGAACTCATGTGGTTTCTCCCACCGGAAGCAGAAGTAAAACGCACCTTGCAATCTGTTTTGCAACAGGATGAGATAGATTTTAGGATGCCATTTTCTCTGCTTTAACCAGGGGTGCCCAAACAACGGCCCATGGGCCAAATCTGGCCCCCGACACCAATTCATCCAGCCCACGCCACCCTTGCCGCTCCTGGAAGCGGAAGTAAAATGCGCCCATATGGGTGGGTGGGTGGGTGGGTGGTAAACCCATTTGTGTGGATTCACGGAGACTTGGGCTTCTGGGAATTGAAGTCCAAGAACGCTTGGAGTGCCAAGGTTCACCCTCACGGGCATAAGGTGTCATGGATGTATCCGGAGATGCCAACTGCAGGGCATGAACCCTCTCCCAAACAAATCTTATTCGACATTCAGGTGCCAGAAGATGTTATGGTTCTTAAATTACCTCAGAATTATCCCTTGCTTGATGCAAGAGGACTGAGGCTGAAAAATGGCCCAAGGACACTGACTCTGTCTGCATTTCTTAGGCCACACCTCCTGACCACTCACTCCAGACCGGTTCTGTTGGGGTGCCACACCCCTCATCCCCAACCAACGTTGAGAGACAAAGCCAGGGAAATAAATGAAGAGGAGGGAAGCTTTGGAACCCAGGAGGAATGGATTCTTACTTTGCCGCCAGCTTCATGCCGCATTCATCGGAGCAGTACTTGGAGTTGAGCCGGGCAGCCTGGATGCAACCAGGGCCAAGGCACTGGTGTAAAGAGGATGGGTCCTTGGCATCCACCCGTTCAGCGTGCTTGGACCTGTCACGGTGCTTCTGCTTCTGTTTGTGACGCTTGTATTTCTCCTCCTTCTGCAGGGCAAGGACCGTACAGCAGATATAATTAGTTTCGGCAAAGACTCTCCATGCAGATTCTTATGACCACAAGGAATGTTCCATCCCCCCGAACTGAAGCTGTTCAAAGTATTTTCACTGAGGCACTTCCAACTCATTGTGCTTCCCTGACAAGGATATCACCAATGACCATTGCAATTCCCTCAGTCAATAGAGAGCTAGCTGCTCCTGCCTCTCCTCTCTAGCTAGAAACAGAACACGTGGCCCAAAGATACCGAGGGAGCTTTGCAACCAGCTCTTGAACTGAAGTCTGCTTGCTTTTATCTCAGCGCTCTAACCAATATTTCCGGTGGCTTTTAACTTGTGACAGAAATCACCCTTCATTAAAGCAATAACGGAAACAGTTGCCTCTATCGCAACTTAGCCCTCTTAGTCAGTTCTCAACCTTTTTAAGCCAAAGGCCAGGTCACATTCCTTTAGAAAGCTTTAGGGGACAGATGGCCATTTTGTCCTTCCTCCACCACATGGCACTCCCTGGTGTGGTGGAGGCACGGGGACGGGCGGAGGGACATGAAATGGTGCTGTGAGACCCATCCAGCCCCCGGGCCGCAGGTTGAAAATCCCTGCTCTAAGTGACCAATGGGCAGAGGGTTGGCCATTCAGATGTGGTTAGACTGTGGTTTCCAACATTTTTCAGTACTGGTTATGCTGGCTGGGTCTGATGGGATTTGTGTGCTGTTCAATGATATGGGGATGTTGAGATTCTGCCCACTCAGAATTGTGCTAGGTTCTGTCACACATTATAACCATAAAACAGCAACACTATGCCATATGTACCTTTTATGTTTTGTTTTGCTCTGTATCACCGCTTAGGATCATGTCTAATAATACAAGAGGAGCCAAAGGAAAGTGACAGAACACATGGGTGCATAGTGTTAGGTCCCATCTTAAATCCAGGACACTTCCAGTAAGAAAGATCAGGCCTTAGGTGACAGGAAAAGCCTCAGTCTACTTGGGACAGTCAGTATCTAGACCAGTGGTTCCCAACATGGGGCACAGGCCCCACAGGGGAACTTCAATTCCCAGAAGCCTAAGTCAGTACATTGGCTGATCAGTGCTTTGGGGAAACTGTCTTAGGCTTCTGGGAACTGAAGTCCAAAAACCAGTGGTTGGGAAACAATGATCTAGACCCATGATGGTGAACCTTAACACACCAGGTGTTCTGGAACTTCAATTCCCAGAAGCCCTGATCAGCAGGAGTGGGCTTCTGGGAATTGAAGTCCAAGAACACCTGGAGTCCCAGGGTTCACCATCACTGTTCTAGACTAAGGGTAAGCAAGCTGGCCCTCTTCAAATGCTCTGAGCTCCATGTTCCATTCACCTAGACAGGGCAGCTAGTGATCAAAAATTATGGCAGCTGTAGTCAAACCTATGAGAAGTGTAGGGCGTTGTTTATCCCCAGACAAAATTGAATTATATGTACATGCAGTCTAACATAGTTTAAGGCAGGTTCTTATGTCTGCCTAAATAGCTCTGTCTTGTTGCGATTTTTCATTTCTGGGCAATTTCTCAAACGACAAAGAGAAAGGTGGTATATACAGTAAAAACCCTACTTACGACGTAAGCTTTTGCTTAAATCGGTTTTTATGTAATTCGAAGCAAACCTATAGGAAAAATTATTTTTTTATGTAAATCGAAGCAACCCCATAGAGAAATGAATTTTTATGTAACTCGAAGCAAACCCATAGGAAGTCGTGTAAATCAGGACATGGTTTTAGCACAAAATCATTATGTAAATCGATTCTTATGTAACTCGAGGCATTTGTAAGTCGGGATTTTACTATAAATACTTTAAATAAATACCATGACTGTGATTTGTTAGGAATCTTCTTTTGTGTTGTTGAACTACAAACTATAAATCAATGCTTTTAATAAATAAAAAGAAAATATTGTTCATTTTCTTTGACACATCCAGAGACATCTGACTGTTTGTGGTGGAAAATGAGCAGCTGAAACAGATGGACCCTGCAAGTGTCCTAACATGACAGTGTTAACATGCTCATTGCCAGAGGTAAGAAAATTCAGACTCATGTTCCAGTTCACTTTAAAGCATACCTGTCAAGTACCCCGCATTTGCCGGGATTTTCCCGCAATTCAGTCCTCTTCCCGGCCCCACTTTTTTTTAATACTTTCCCGTATTTATTTTAAAAATCTGGGGGGTGGGGCATTCCAAGATGGCGATTTTGCTGGCACGTGATCATGTGACCATGTTGGCAAGCCCCACCCTCCTGAGTCCAGGGGTGGAGTTTGCCCTCCACCCAGCTTGCAGGGGCAGTGCCAAGACCTCCAGGAACGGAGTTTGCCCTCCACCCTTCCTGCTTGTGTGGAGAGCTGTGCTGTGCAGTGGGGTCTGGGGAGAGGAGGAGAGGAAAAAAGCGCAGAGAGAGGAGGCGAAGGGGTGCCTCAGAGAGAAGATCTCTGGGCTTCTAGAGACAATTGCGAGGGGAGGGCTCGTCTCCATTCCCCTGTGTGGCTCCAGCTGTTGAGGGTGGAAAGTGTCCGTGGGAGGGAGGGGCTGTGGTGGCTCAGTGGTTAAAAAACTCGCCTCTGTCCCAGCTCCTGCCAACCTAGCAGTTTGAACAGCAAGAAATTGCAAGCAGAGAAATAGGGACCACTTCGTTGGGAAAAGATCTTTGGGATATGAAAGGAACTTTACTCGAGTGTCTCCTGAGCGAAGTAAGTTCCTCCAGCAAAAATCCTTTCAACCCAGAAAGCCTCCCTCCCTCCCTCTCTTACCCCGTCACTTTTTCTCCTTCTTAAAAAGAAACAGCTTCCGCAGAGAGAGACAGGGAGGTTGGGGCACCTGAGGTCTCCTCCCCCTTCCTCCGAAACTGCTCTAATCCATTTAATATCTCTATATATTAAATGCACGTGTGTGTGTGTGTGTGTGTGTGTGTGTGTGTGTGTGTGTGTGTGTGTGTTATGTCTCCTGTATAAGACAAGCCACAGCCGTTTTCTCTACCTCTTTCATTCCTTCCTCCTTCCTTCCTTCTCTATCACTCCTTCCCTCCCTTTCTTTCCTTCCTTCCTTCCCTTTCCTATCACTCCTTCCCTCCCTCTTTTCTTCCTTCCTTTCCTTTTCTATCACTTCCCTCCCTTTTCTTCCTTCCTTCTTCCTTCCCTTTTCTATTACTCCTTCCTCTTTTCTTCCTTCTTTCCTTGTTCCTTTCCTTTTTTATCACTCCCTCTTTACTTCCTTCCTTCCCTTTTCTATCACTCATTTCCTCCCTTTTCTTCCTTCTTTCCTTCTTCCTTTCCTTTTCTATCACTTCTTCCCTCCCTCTTTTCTTCCTTCCTTTCCTTTTCTATCACTCCTTCCCTCCCTCTTTTCCTCCTTCCTTCCTTTCCTATCCCTCCTTCCTTCCCTCTTTTCCTCCTTCCTTCGCCATCACTCTTTGCCTCTTTCTTTCCTTCTTCCCTCTCTTCCTCTATCCATTCTTTCCTTCTTTCTCTCCGAGGCTGTTTTTCTGGGTCTCCCCCAACTCCCTTTTGACTCCATTTTGACGCCCCACCTTCAATCTGGAGTCCTCCCTCGTCTCTTCACAAACCCCCATGATAAAAAATAGAGGGGGGTCATGATGAATCGATTACTTTGAAATCAGGAAGAAGGGGGGAAAAGGGGAAATTAGAGAAAGAGAGAAACAGGTTGGTGCGCTCCTGGGTCCTGCTGTTCCCCCTCCTTATATTTTCAATCCCCCCTCCTTATTTTTGGTTTTGTTTTCATTTTTACTTCCCGATCAGTTTTTTCCCTGGCCTCCTCCCCCAAAACCCCGATCTCCCTTTAACCTTCTTCTCGTTCCCGTCCATTTTGGCAACTCTTTCTGACCCCCCCCCCCCAATTTCCTCATTTAGGAACCCCACATTACATTTTGCTGATCAGCCTCTTCCTTATATTATTTTTCCCCACAGCACGTAAAGAGCCCTGAAATTTGATTCTGATATTTTCCTTCATGTGTTCTTTCTTTCCTTTTCTCTCTCTCTTCCCCCCTTAATTGCATTCTGATTTGGCCACACCCACCAATTTGGCCACACCCACCAATTTGGCCACACCCACAAAAATTCCCTTATTTTCAAAACCAAAACTTGACAGGCATGCATTAAAGAGGAAGAATTCCTCATACTGTATGAAATGAAAAGCACCTGCTCTTTCCAATATTTTGGCCTACAGCTTCCATCTACCAATGGTAATAGATTATGGGAAGAACTGAAGTCCAAAATTATCTGGAGGATCAAAGGTTTCCTACTCTTGCTAGAAAGGATTTTCAGGACCTGGTCAATTTTTTTAAAAAAGCCAGTGATCCTACTTAGCTGTTGTAACATTTTGTGACCTGCAGTGTAGGCAATGCCTGCCACCTGAGGTTGACATACCTTCTTCTCGGACTTCTTCTCCCTCCGCTTGACATGTTTCACCTTCACAGCACGCTTCCGCAAGACAGGATCGAACAAAGGCCCATCATCCGTGTCACTGAGCCATGGCTAAAAGAAAGCAAAGAGGAATTGAAAGAATCCTTACACCAAAAGCACAGCACTGAAAAGGTGTTATCGACAATGTTATTAAGAAAAGCCAGTATCGAAAAATGGACAAAAAAGTCAGCTCGCCTCTCGTTCAAATCCCCCTTCACTCCTTCTCCCAGGAAAGGATAGTGTGTATTTCTGAACAGGTCAGAACCATGATATAAAAAGATACTGGGTTTTATGATTTACACACAAATAATACTTTTGCAAAGGCCAAACATTGGGTTGGAAAATACTAGACAAGAGGTGGACATCTTATGGCTTCAACCCACTTAAAATATTAAACTAAAAAATCTACCCAAATCATCAGTACAATCCAAGAGCAAAAATTAGTGATCTGGTTTCTGTGTGCCTTTTTAGTTTTCCAGCAACTATTTTTATTTTATTCTAATTTCTTTAAATTTAATTTTAATGAAACAATGGCCAAAGGCCCATTGCTTAGCATAATCACTCTAGAGTAGACCCACTGAATCAATGAGAATGTAGTGAGTCAACTCCTCCATCAGTTCTCTTGATTCAAATTGTCTTACTTTAACTTTGGCTTGCAATACTAAAATCAAAGTTACAGCAAGCCTATTTGAATCAACAGAACTTCTATTCCATACAGGAACCGACTGACCAAATCCCCACTAATTTAACATATCTACTCTAAAGCAATTTCCTGCACTATCCAAAAGGATTTTGGCTGCTCTTTACTGCTTTTACTTTTGTTTAGAATTCTTATCCCATAAGTGCCATAATCAAATAAGGAAGTCACCCATCAGACGTCTTCACACAGCTTCTTCCCAAATTAATTGGCAAACTGTTCATTATTTCCTCTTACAGGATTCAGTGGTTAGGGACTGTTTATGTATCAAAGAAAGTATTTTGGTATCAGAGAAGCTTACAAATAGTTGCCAAGTACAGTGGTACCTCATACAATGATTTTAATCCGTTCCATGGGGTTCGTTGTTGTTTGAAACAATTAATATACGATACATGCACTGTATAGCGATTTTCCCTATGGGATGCATCGTACAACGATTTTATTTTATTTTTGCTAAGTGCTTTTTCCCCATTGAAAAATTGCTGTACACTTTTTTTTCCATAGGGAAAATTGTTATGCGGGATGCCATTTTCCCCCCCAAAACCTAATTGTTATGTGATTTCGTTGCTATACGGGGCGATTGTTGTATGAGGTTCCACTGTAATTCAAAAAGGAGGCGAGATGAATACCTCCTTCTTCAATGACAGCAATAAAGGAACTTACTAAGCAATGATTTCAAGCAAATTAAAAGCAGTGACTAACATCGACACAAAAAAACAAGTTAACACGTATAAAATAGCCACTGAAAAGCCAGAAAGATGGCTGAGATTTTGGGCAGCCTTTGAAAGGGGAGCAGTCCCAAGCTATTATGTAGAATCGGTCCTTAATCCTCTGCCAAGATCAGCCATCCTACCACAAGACCACGTAGTCTAACTACACTGCCTGCTTCCACAACCCATTGCTTCAGATATTGCTCCACGCTCTTTGTCTCCTCTTGAGCCTGGCAATTGAAGAGAACAGATCAGCGCTGGTCGAGGATCCACTGGCTCCTAGGTCACCTAGTCTTGAATCTGGGGATTGCGGGAGATGCCAGTTCTTATACCTCTCCCTTCAAACTCATTAGATTGTGACACCCACAACTTTGCTGGAGGACTAAAGAAAATTTATAAAAACCTCTCAATCTTGGAAGCCAGGTTCTTCTAAAGAAATGCATGCGCTGATTTCAACTCACTGCCTACCAAAGAGTTACCCCGCAAGAAAATTACTGAAAATGTTCAAAAACATTCTAAATTCTCAAGGGGAAAAATGCACTTATAAAGAACAAGTAAAAGGTCTAAAGCAGTGGTTCCCAATGTGGGGCCCACGCCCCACAGAAGGACTTCAATTACCAGAAGCCAAAGTCAGTAATTAGCACAACCATATACAGAAGGCCATTAGTTGCCCACTCAGGGCCTAAACCAGGAGTTCTCAACCTTTTTAAAGCCGGGGACCTGGTCACTCTCCCTCAGACAGCTTCGGAGGCCGGACGGCCATTTTACCCTTCCTCCACCACATGGCACTTCCTGGTGTGATGGAGGCAGTGGTGATGGGGGGCACATGTAATGGTGTTGCGTGTCACATCTGGCCCACAGGACGCTGGCTGAGAATCCCTGGCCTAAACAAAGCCCTATTTGCTACGAGGAAAAAATGCTAAGCAAGCAAAGAAGAAATGGAAACCTAAGTGAGAAGAGGGATAAAAGTAGGGTCAAATCAGACAATATAGTTACCATCCATTTTTGCATAACTGCTCTCCCAAATGACTGAGATATCTGTTTTTCATAGCACATAAGTTTCCTCACCTACCACACTTAGCAGGTTTTGGTTTTTGCCACTGGATATTAAAGACAGTCTGGTGTATTTCTGAGGAAATCATGTTGTGGAAAGAAAAATGGGCTGACATCTAATTTGACCCATAAATAGCTGATAAGTGAAGAGTTGAAAAATGCCAGGATTGGGGGGGGGAATGGAGATATAGAAGCCAGAGAGGGAAGGAAGTGAATAATCAAAGAAAACTGGGAGGAGACGGGCAGAGACAGCACACAAGGCACCACAAATAGTTGAAAACGGACACACGGGGAACTCTAGATGCAACAGGACTGTGTCAGATCACATACTCCAATCCAGTATTTAGCCAGATGTTTGCTGATATTTCTCTAGCGTAATTTGACCAGAATAATTTCAGAGCACAGAATTGGGAAATGTGCAGAAGGAAGGTGAGGGAGGCGACAATACGCAATACTGTCCAGGACAGTATTACTCTCCCCGGACAGCAGTCCTGCCAACCTGACCTAGGAATCCCAAGAGTGTGGATCCACCATAGGTCTCACCAGGTTCTGATCATCGAAGGCCCCTGAACAAAGCTCCTGATACAAATCGGGGTCTATGTGCAGATCGTCATCCGACAGAGGTTCGGGTGTAGCAGATGATTCTAGCTGTTCCTTGAGCATCTGTAGATCATCCTCCCGCCCCCGTAACATCTATTGAGCATTTGGGGGAAATGGGGGGGAAGGGCGGGAGAAAGCAGTGAGAGAAAGGGGGGAAAGAAGAGGAAGAGAGGGAGAGGAATGCATTAAAGAAGCCATCAGTCTGGCTTCTCAAGCACAAGGCACTGAAACAGCACAAAACACACCCCTCTCCCTCGACACACAGCAGTGGCAAAACAGAGAAAACAGGGCTCGTCGTCAAGCAGCAAAAAGCGTGAGAAGCAAAGAAAATCCCAACACCCATTTATTCTTCCAGGATCAAAAAAAGCATGAGAAAAGGCTCAGAACTGGTCTGAATAAAACGGGGCTAAATTGCCCAGTAGCTGTAGGTGACAATACAGGGCTGGGCGTCTAAAAATCCAACCCTCCCAATGCCAACGTACTAAAAATTGAGCCAAATCTATACATGCTGCAGAATGAAATGGGAATGAGGTGATAGTGTGGATTCATCCCTTCAGACAGAAGCTTGGGCATATCGTATGTGAACGCTTCCAAACAACTGAGGTTGGAAGAGATCTCTGCAAGTAAAAATAATAATAGCACAGTCCAGAAGAGGACATTCCAGACTGTTCCTTCTCCCAGCTACTTGTCCTATAAGAGACAGCATTACAGAGCTTGGATAAAACTAGTTAGGAGCACATACACATAATAAATTCCACTTTTCAATAACTAGGGAATAACTAGGTTAAGGGACTGTGGTGGCTTAGTGGTTAAGACGTTGAACTTGATGACTGGAAGGTCAGCAGGTCAGTAGTTCAAGACCCAAGTGCTGAATGAGCATTCATCATCTGTCCCAGCTCCTACCTACCTAGCAGTTCAGAAGCAGGAAATTGCAAGTAGATAAATCAGTACTGCTTCAGTGGGAAGTTTACAGCATTCTGTGTGCTCTGGCATCTAGTCATGCCTGCCACATGACCATGGAACGCTGGCTCTTCAGCTGTAAACGGAGGAGAACACCAAACCCTAGAGCCAAATATGACTGGCTTTTGTGCAAGGGAGACCTTTACCTTGGAACATAGGGATACTTTCACTCCTTTTATGATACAACTAAAGAACTGTTTGTCGTTAGTTTTACAACTTCAGAGTACGGACATGTTTCTTGGTCCAACAGCTTTTCCCATTCTGATAGCTATTGTATTCGCGTTGGAATGATGAGAGGGTAAAGATTTACTTTTACATAAGTAAAGATAATTATGGTAAGTCCACTTGGAGTCTTTCACTGTACAGTGGACCCACGATTTAACAATGCGTTCGAATAGCGTCAGTTCCGTTTAACGACACATCATCACTCGCCACGTGAATATCCGCACAACGACGAAAAACCATCATTGTGTGGATAATGAGTTTTTTGCTGCTAGATGGCGCAGCTGCCACTGAAAACCGCACAATGACGTTTCCCCTATAGCGACGCTACTTGGGGAACCAAGCAATGTCATTATGTGAGTCTACTGTAACTAGTTTATTTTATCAAAGTCAACATGGCAAGCACCAGGCTTTCTAAATATGTAAAAGCTTGTTTACACCTGAAGCTGGAGAGGCTGCTGAACCCCCTATGCTGGGTTCTCATTCTGTGGCATGTATAGACCCAACCTTATTCTGCTCCCCTATCTAGGGTAAAAAAAATCCCAGGAGTCCCTAATCAATACTCATCTATATTCAATCCTGAGTTTTAAACTAAAGAGAAAACAAAAGGGGGGGGGGGACTGGAGGGAAAAAGGAAACTTACCGAAGCTGGAAAATATTTATAGGATTCCTAGGAAGAAAAGAATGGGAAACAAAATCACGTGTGAGCTAGACACAAATCAACAGCTTCAGTTGGAGGTGGCTGCCCCTCTGGGGTGGAGCAGCCAAGAAAAGTGCCCCGCAGAAAAAACATGCAACCGTCGTTGGGCAGCAAGCGCCCCTCCGACACTCACCCGAGCCCGAACCTGGCACTGCCTCAGGCGGCACTTCTGGCGGATCTTGTTGGGTCCCCCAAATTTCTTCATGTCCCGACAGAAATCACACTGGCCACAATCCTCCGTGCGTCTGCAAGCTTCGCATTCGCCGCACATGCGCGCCGAACGCTTGATCTGCTGAAGGAGCAAAAACGATAAGACGGCACAGACCAGGGGGGAGGGGGAGAGAATTTGAGTCTCCAGTCTCCACTACACCTGATGGTAATTCTGTTGGAACAACATGGATCAGTAATGCATGAACTCAGACTAAATATACAGATGGGTCTTGGGACAGCCAAGATTAACGAGAGAACAAAAAGGAAAAGGTGGCCCAGATATGGGTAGGCAGATCCCCCATGCCAGACCCCTCAATGACCCTAGAGGACATCAGTTTCCTGACCAAAGCACCAGAGGAAAATGTTACACTCAGAGGGCTGGACAGGTACCACACTGCCGAGGATGGTGGAATCAGTCCCTGGGATCTCCAGTTAAGACAGATTTCAAGATATTTGATGGAAATCTTCATTAGCCATCACAGTCAATTTTACACAGCAAGATGATTCAATAAATACAAAAAAAGCAGAGTCCTGGGTTCATATTTTTGTATTCAATCATGCCCAATTACGGATGCCACAGTTCAAGGATATCAGTAAGTTAGAATAAGTCTAAAGAAAGACACCAAGACAGTAAAGAGCCTGGAAATTTTGCTGAATGAAGAACGGCTGCGGGAGGTAAATATTTTTCACTTGGAGAAGAGAAGACTGAAAGTTAACGTGAGAGACTTCCTCTCGTTTAGAAGACTGTCCCATAATAAATGGAACATTGCATAGGAAAGGTACCAACCAATGGATTCAAATGACAAGAAAAGTAGAAATCAGCTAACCATGAAGAAGAACTCCCTGCCAATGAAAGCTATTTAATAATGGAACTAACTATGCTGGAAGCTGGTGGTCTCTCATTCATAGGAAGATAATTACACAAAGGATGGAAACCTTAACTGTGGATTTCCTGCACAGACAGGCAATTTGACCCAAGTGTAACCCCTGGATCTCGTTCAACACTATAAAATGAGGGGTTCTCAACCTACAGCCTGCAGCGCCAAAAAAAATCTAGCCCCCGACCTCACTCCAGCCGCTGCTGCCAGAATCGACCATGGACTCATTTACAGCTGTCGTAAATGCATTTACTACAGCCATAAATGAGTCTGTGGCTGTCATAAACGGGTTTACTACAGCCATAGTAAATTAGTCTGCAGCCATCATAAACGCATTTATGACGGCCGTGGATGTGTTTTACGGCAGCGTTTACAGCGGGGGAACCACCAGCTGTCTGAGGGGGCATGGTTTGGCCCACAGCTAAAAAAAGGTTGAGAACCCCTGCTATAATTCTTTGGTTTTATAGGCCATGATTACCACACTCTCAACATCCTCCAGAATATGTTTCTTATTTACATGCTGCTGACTGCTAACAGTTTAACATGGATTATGGAAATTTGATTTGTATCTTAATAATAATTAGATGCTCCTGAGCCAATTATATTTATGGCGGTGCTCTAAACATAAAACGGTAAACCTACAGGAAGGAACCAATATTTTTCAAAAACCATAAGAACTTTAAAAAACACCAAAATACTGTTTCAGCAGCCATACTTGAACATGGATCTGGCAATTAAGCTAAAGTATTGCATAGCCTGGAGCAAGTTTCATTCAACATTTCTGCTTCTCTCACTGATAAAGCCTGCAAATAAGACCTCATTTCTTGATGCTTATTTTGGAGGAAGAAACTTGTTTACTGCTCCTTTTAGAACAGTGACAGTAACATGTTATTTATCAGTAACATACTTCTTTTTTTGAAATTTTGTAAATTACTTTTTAAAAAATAAACTTTGGAACATGGCTATAAAGTCTAGAGCAGTAGTTCCCAATGTGGGGCACAGGCCCCACAGGGGGACATCAATTCCCAGAAGCCTAAGTCAGTACATTGGCTGATCAGTGCTTTGGGAAATTGACTTAGGCTTCTGGGATTTGAAGTCCAAAAATCAAAGGTTGGGAAACAATGGGCTACAGCATGATAACCCAAACCCACTATGGCCTCTCGTGCATGTGGGGCTCACTCATCCCTGTGATTTATGGAAGAGTTGAGGGAGCTTAAGCGGGCAAAGAGACGCCAAGAGTGCCGCTTGGTGAAGACCCAGGGTGACTCTGATCAAACACTTGCTAGAGCTGCAATGAGGGCCTACCTGGTGGTTATATAGGTGGTGAAACAGCAATATTTCACCATCCTTATTGTCTCCGTGGATAATCGCCCAACCACCCTGTTACAGGTGACCAGGTCTCTTCTTGGTAGAGGGGGGCCAGTGCCCAGTTGGCAGGGATCGGCTGAGGATTTTGCTGATTATCTGATGGAGAAAATTGCTCGGATTGGCTCGGCGTTCAATCCTGGTGTGGATTGTGAGGGTCTGGAGCTGACCGGATTGCAGTCTAGCCAAGTTATCTGGGATTAGTTCAATCCAGTTGCCCCTGAGGAAGTGGGCAGGCTCCTTGCAGCCATCTGCGCTACCATATGCCCTTTGGATCCTTGTCCTGCCTGGTTGGATGAGATCATCCATTCCCACGGGGTGAGGTATCATCAGTATGCTGATGATACCCAGCTGTACATCTCAGCCCGTAGTGAGCCAAGCGATGCTGTCAAAGTCCTATCCAGGTGTCTGGAGGCTATTGGGGTCTAGATGGGGGGGCTACAACTGAATCCCGGCAAGACTGAGTGGCTATGGATTAGGGGGCCAGTGTTATCTCGGTAGCTACCATCTTTAGTTCTGGATGGGGCTGTTTTGCCCCAGACAGACCCGGTGCATAATTTGGGGATCCTCCTGGACTCACGACTACTGCTCAAAGAGCAGGTGGCAGCTGTGGCCAGGAGGGCTTTTGCACAACTTTGTGTGATTCGCCAGTTGTGCCTGCTCCTGGACCGGGACTCCTTGCTCATGGTCACACTTGCTCTGGTCACCTCCAGACTAGATTATTGTAATGCACTCTACATGGGGCTGCCCTTGACGACCATTCGGTCCAGAACGCAGCTGCCCGGGTGGTGATGGGGTGTGGGCGTTATGCCCGCACCTCGCCACTGCTCCAGTAGTTGCACTGGTTACCAGTGTGCCTCCGGGTGCAATTCAAGGTGCTGGTAATGATCTTTAAAGCCTTACATGGTAGTGGGCTAGGATACCTAAGAGACCGCGTCTCCCCAAGAACATCTGTCCGTCCAACCAGAGCGGACCGGAGGGGCTCTCTAATTGTACCATCGGCTAGAGAGGCTCGTCTCTCTAGCACAAGGAGGAGGGCCTTCTCCATGTCAGCGCCTGCCCTATGGAACCTCCTGTCGACAGAGTTACGACTGCAGACGGAATTTCTGCCCTTTAGGAAAGGACTGAAGACTTGCTGGCGTGGCAGGTGTGGGGCACTGATGGAGAGGTGACCCCCGCCTTCTGGCTTGTCTGAATGAATAACTGGATCCTCCCTCTCTTTTTTGTATGGGATGGGTGGGTTTTGTATGTGGGATGGTATTAAATGGGGGATGGTTTTAAATGTTTTTATTGAATTTTTATGAGTGTTTTTATGTCTTTGAATTGTTAGCCGCCCGGAGTTGCTCCACTGAGGGGGCAGCGATACAAATATTAAAATTAAATTAAATTTAAAATTAAATTTAGGAATAGTGAATAAATGTTGCCCATTAACTTTTTGAGCCCTTTTTATATCTAATTGCTACATTCTTTTTTTAAAAAAATGTAACGTTATCAATGTTAATATTCAAAAGATGATATATTATCCATGTTAGAAATGGAAGATGAGGGAGTATTTCAGTTAGACAAATTTGACCCATGTAACGCCAGTCGTCGATCTTCTAATCTAAGCTATGCAGAATCAGAATTTTCTGCATCTAGTAATAGCAATTACACTTATAATCTTCCCCATAGCACTCTTAGAGCATTCTCCAGGTGGTTTACAAAGTAATGCACATTTTTGCCCCAAATATTCTGGGGTCCTTATTGGACCATCCTCGGAAGGATAGAAGGCTGGCTGAGTCCACCTGGCGCCCCATTAGGTTTGAATTCACAACGTCAACAGTTTTGGCTGCAGTATTACACTGTAACCATTGTGCCACAACAGCTCCTTAATATTGACTGAGAAACAGAGAGGGAAGTAGGCCTTTGCCTGCCAGTATAAGCCTACTGTTTTAAATGTTCGGCAGTCGCACATGCACAGCCAACGGCACATATGTTTCCTTGCTTCACTAGATTGTGACTAATGAACCCAGCCCAGGACAGCCTGGAGAAAGGAATGCCTCTTCTTCTCCTGGTTTCCCCAACAAGATCCTTCTTCTATAATCGATTTACTTATGTTTTCCTCACTATATAAAACTGAACATCAACAATGAAGTACTGAATCATAGTAGCTTCTCCCAGAAATCCGCAATTACAGATGTCAACATTAATTCTGAAACTACACAAGGATGTCAACACAGTCACCCAAATCTTGATCTACCCTATTGTCATCAGGATATTATATAAACAGATTGTTTCAGCTCTGGAGTAAGCAAGAGCTAGAGGGAATAAAAATGGATGTTTAAGAAAGAAAGCTGACTGTATTTAATTTCTTCTGATGGTCTGATCGGTAGCCATGTACCTTTTGTTTCTTACTGAGTTACATGTTTCACTTTGGGAGGAAAGCAGAGGGGGAAAGTGGCAAAACCCTCAAAATTAGCATCTCTGTTGAATGGCTAAACTCCACACAGTCCTGTGATCACCAAAAATAACCTTCATACTGCTTATTGGGGTACACAGAAAGGGCCTCCTCAAAGATGGTGGTATTACTGACCCACTATCGGGCACACCTTGGCAATGGCAACCTTGTGTTGCCAGCTAATCTTTTCTCACACTAAGTCAGGCGAAAGGAACTGCAGAATGAACTCCCCAAAAGGTCCCTTCAATTTGGCAGTTTCACGTCTGGCCTAGACACGGAAGAAGAATACTGCTTATCCAGCTGGTGTAGTTGGATTTAAGGAAACAAAAACAGGTAGGGTGTTTACCTGCAGTCCATCCAACAGTCAAAGCAGGACCGTTGGGACCATTGCCCAGAATTCTGAAAGATGTTTAGAACTCCAGCTCAGCTCATGTACTAATATTCTGGAGTGCTTAGCATGTGATTAATTTCTAATACCTGTCAATGCTGAAATCTTACTTTTGAGTTGCGACTCTGTTCCAGGGCCAACTCCTGGGCCTTCACTCGCATTTCATCCTTCTCTGAATATTCCCGCTCTCCCTCTCGGTCCTTCTCCTTGGACTTCTTATGCCTGTACCGAATCTCAAGACTGGGATCTCTCTCTGCAGAAAAAGAGAACCAAATTTAAAAAACTCATGGGCTTCAAGCTTGGGTTAGGCAGCCGTGTAAAATGAGATTTTCTCAACTCAATAGCCATTCGAGTTTGGAAGTATAGCCATCATTATTCCTAGTCAACCAAGGGTCTTGCTGAGAGGGGTAAATGGGAGTTACAAGTCCAGTGCACTTGCAGAGTGCCATGTTGATGAAGACTAGTCCAAATGTAGCAGCAGATGTAGTTCTATCTCTCAAGCTAAGCTAGCCTGATCCAATCAGCAGTTTGATAAACTTCTCAAATTATGCCTATCAAAGCAACTTGTAGGAAGAACACTATAAAATTCTGAGAAGTATGCACACAACTACAACAAAACAGTGTATGTGGTATGATGGGGACCCCAGTGGAAGGGTATCAGCAATGAGTTGGTAGGCTCTCCATCAGCAGCAATTCTGTCAGTTAAAAGAATAATAATAAGGAAAACATCTATCTAATTTTGATAACTTCCATGCAGTAACACGGAAGAAACACTCTTACTGTGTTTTAGCTTTTAAAAAGAGAATCAGCTGCAAGCCTTGTTCTAAAAATTGAAACCACACGCACTGTGTCTCCACTGATTCTGTAGGATGTTGCTTTTTTAAAACCATCATAACTGCAAATGTCAGTGACAGTTTAAAAAAATAGTTTTGTTGCGTAAACAAAATCAGGATTTTCAAGCATGCTGTTTGCAACACAAGTGTTTCTTAAAATGGTTGCCCAAGCTAAGGAGGCCCGCTTCTAACTCTGACACTGTCTGGTTTTCAACTCACCTCTGCACTGCATGCAGTACCACTCTCGAATGGCCTTTGCCATCTTCTCAGTAATATTAATGCAGTGGCCATGGAACCATTCATTGCAGTGATCACAGCCTCTGTGGGTGGGGAGACAGGGAAAAAAGGGATAAAAGTGAGGTTTTTCCACACAAACTTCTTCTGCACTTGAGCGTATTGAAATAGGATGACTTTCCAAGCATCCTCCCTCTGACCTGCTTTCCTTCAACACAACAGGCAGCCATAAGAAAGCACAATACTCTTTCCTCTAATGGGTGGAAGGCAGATTGGAATTTGCTAGCAGATCTTTGAGTGACTGGATAGCGCAGCAAGAGTCAGTGATTTTGTTAAGAAACACCAATAACAATAACAAGATAATGTCTCAATTAGACGGCTGAACTGGTATGAAAACTGAGGTGGTTTCTGGTACGGCTGGAGGGAAAGTCTGGACAGATTAAGGCATGCTGTACCTTAAGGGATGTGGTCCAAAAAATAAGAAATTATTATCCTATTAACCTATAGCAGGGGTACCCAAACTATGGCCCGTGGGCCAGATCTGGGCCCCAATGCCAATTCTCTGGCCTACACTGCCCTTGTCACTCCCAGAAACGGAAGTAAAACACACCCACATGGGTGCGTTTTACTTCCGCTTCTGGGAGTGACAAGGGTGGTGTAGGCCGGATGAATTGGCATCGGGGGCTGGATCTGGCCCATGGACTGTAGTTTAGGCTCCCCCTGATTTAAGCAGAGAAAATGGCAGGTTAAAATCTATCTCATCCTGTTGCAAAACAGATTGCGAGACGTGTTTTTCACTTCTGTTTCCAGTGGGAGGAACCACGTGACCAAACCACAAGACCGTCCTGCGGCCTGAAAAGTTTGGCCATCCCGCCCTATAGTTACCCATTTTTCTTACATTATACAGTAAAACCCCAATTTACATATGCCTCAAGTTACATAAAATTCAACTTACATAATGATTTTTGCACTAAAACCATGTCCTGATTTACATAAATGTCCCGATTTACATAACACAATTTCCTATGGGTTTGTTTCGAGTTACGTAAAAAATTCATTTTTCCTATGGGGTTGCTTCGATTTACATAAATATCATTTTTCTATGGGTTTGCTTCAAGTTAATTAAAAAATCATTTTTCCTATGGGTTTGCTTCGAGTTATGTAAAAATTCATTTTTCCTATGGGTTTGCTTCGAGTTAAGCAAAAAACTTTTACTTGTTACGTAAGTAGGGGTTTTACTGTATATTATTTCACAGCTCCTCTTCAATAAAAATATCCCACATAGAGCCAATTTGAATTTTACTCCACCCAGAACAATTGGACTGCAGAGTATAGACATTCCATAGCATACAGGAAACTGCTAGATTATTTTTGGAACCCGAACTCCTCCCTTCCAGACAATATGTAAAAATATGCACATATTTCAGAAGTCTTTGGTTTCCTCCAACACTTACATCATGAAACAGTTGATATCAGGTTTGCGACAGATGCAGTAAACAGGGGCATTCTCTCCATTCTCTGATTTGGATTCTTCACCCAAAACAGCCAGATCAGGATCAGAGAACTCATCCTAGATGCGGGTTGGGAGAGAAAGGGAGCAGACATACATAAAGGAATAGTTGTGGCAAACAGCTCAGGACAGTAAAGAACACCATAACTTCACACTCCAGCCTTGATCACAACATTTCACTTGCAATCTTTCTACAGGCTTAGCAGGGAATATTTTTTTAAAAAAGCATTACAGATGGTACTGTAGCAATGACTGTTCACTCTACTTTATTATTCAAATATTAGCAGTCTTCTGCTTCTTGTAATAATTGTAAAAAGAAAGAGGAATCTATTTTGAGGTCCTGGTAAGATGGAAGTTTAATTGATAAATCTATTGACAGGCACTAACCTAAAGACATTTTAATGAGCCAACAGCTGGGAGCAAGTGCCACTGAACCTCGGGGAGGGAGAGAGCCTTAATACTTAATTTTTGAAGTGGTAGCCATATTAATCTGTGCAAGCGCATCAGAGAGCAAACAAAACAAAAAGGCAAAAACATTGTGGCACCTTAAAAGCTAACTGCTGTATTTTGATGTGAGCTTTCATGGATCAAGTCCACTTCACCAGACTAAAGAGTGAAACTTCATGGCATCAATTTATACACATGGTACAGAGGCACGCAATGGTTGACTAGCATAACAGATACGTTTACAAATCACTGTGGCTTTTTATAACTGGTGATATCAGAAGATCCCTGATTGGTAATCAAATTTGCTGTGAAGTTTGGCCCTGTTGTGTCTCAAATCGTTAATAGATGGGTGCAAATCAAACATTGTGGCATTTACACGCTGGCTAATGAATTTACCCTCTTCAGACTTAGCATCCATTGACCCTGGTGTGAGTGACCCAAGCAGAGAAATAACTTAAATTAAAATATACCACTTAGTCATTAAGGCACCTCAACGTTTCTTGTCTTTTTTGTTTTCTTTACACCGGAGAACAACAGCCCAAATGTCCAACCTAACCCGGCAGGTTGCAAAGTCTTTGCCCTCTGACACAGGCTGCCAGGCTGGGAAAAAGGAACTGGTGCAGCTCCACACCTTGATTAGTAAAGGTCGCCCTTGCTCGAAGGCCAGTCGTATACGACTCTAGGGTTCAGTGCCCATCTCTGCTTAGAGCCAAAGAGCAGCCAGCGCTGTCTGCTTCTGCAGACGTTCCCGTGGACATGTGGCGGGCATGACTAGACACCGGAGAGTGCACGGAATATGCTGTTTACCTTTCCCACCAAAGTGGTCCCTATTTATCTACTTGCAATTCCTTGCTTTCGAACTGCTAGGACGACAGGAGCTGGGACAGACCAACGACGGGAGCTCATTCCGTCGTGCAGTACTCGGGTCTCGAACCGGCTGACCTGCCGCCTTCCAATCAGCGTCTTACCCACTTGAGCCACTGACTGCAGCCCCTGTCTTGATTAAGCCCCACTTATTTTGCAAGAGGGAGGTCAGAGAACCCACCCTAGGAGGATGAGGACAAGCCAAGCCCAGTTCGACCCAACGGGAAGCCCACCCACCCCCTCCGTCCGTCCCCTTGCAGGCCCGCCGACTCCCACCCTGCAAAGCTGGCCATCCCTTCCCGCACTGCGGCGCAGGGACCGCGGCGGCCGCCTACCATCATCTCGCCTTCTCTTCCAGGGCGCCCGTTCCCTGGTTAAGGTTCCGAAACAAGACGAACAGGGGGGCGAGGGGGGGGTGTCTGACAATGGGGTGCCAGAGCGTCTCTCTCCGCATCAATTTCCGCTTCCGCTGTAACCCAAACCCAAAGCAGGGCAGGCCTTTCCGTCGCTTTTTACCCTTTCTAAAGATGGCCGCACCGCGCGGTCTCTCCATGGAGGTATGAAAAAACAGGAGATGGCACTACAGGCTTCATGCTGTAAGTTTTTTGAAGCCAGTGGGCGTGGCCTGCCGCCATATTAGGTGGCCCAAAACATTAGCAGACTACTGTTTACGATTGCTTCTTGTGTTGGAGGAGGGGGGGGGGTGGATTGATCCCCTCTCCTGGGTCCCCTGGGTTGGGGAGACAAAAGGGGTCTGTCCCCCCAACCCTTCCAGAGCCAGGGGACCCGGCAGAGAGGGGATACCCCCACACACACACAGGACACCCCTGTTATTAAAGAGAAGAAACCAAGCGGTTTCTTCTCTTTAAAAATGGAGTGTTTGAGAGGGGGTGGAATCGATTACCTCTCCCGGGTCTCCTGGGTCCAGAAGGGTTAGGTGGACAGACCCCTTTTGTCCCCCCCAACCCTTCCAAACCCAGGGGACCAGGGAGAGGGGAACAAATCCACTCCCAACACTCCGTTGTTAAAGAGAAGAAACCACTTGCTTTCTTCTCTTTAATATGGGGTGTTTGTGTGTGTGTGTGTGGGGGGGGGGTGGAATCCCCTCTCCCTGGTCCCCAGGGTTCAGGAGGGTTGGGGGAACAGACCCCTTTTGTCCCCCCAACCCTTCTGGACCCTGGGGAGCCAGCGGAGAGGGGGATCGCAACCCCCAACCCACTGATATTAAAGGGGAAACTCCGATCGGGTTTTCCCTTTTAATATCAGGGGTGGGGTGGATTCGATCTCCTCTCCCGGGTCCCGTGGGTCCGGGAGGGTTGGGGGGAGGGAACAAAAGGGGTCTGTCTCCCCAACCCTTCCGGACCCAGGGGAGCCAGCAGAGAGGGGATCGCAAACCCCCCCCCCACCCACCCACTTATATTAAAGGGGAAACCCCATCTACTTTCACTACTCCACACAATCAGAGCACCATAAGGCATTGTTTTGGGCCAACTAACATGGCGGACTGTCAGATTAGTCGGCTTTAAGTTTGTGGCGACATGTCATCTCCTGTTTTTTATACCTCTCCCGCTCTCTGCTGCATGCATCCATTTTGCGGGACGTCGCTCGCGAAGGGGTGGGGCTTAAGGATGCTTCGCGATGGAGGTCCAGAGGCGAAAGTGCGCCTGGCCGGCGGGACGGACCTTCGTGCCTGTTCAGCTTCCCGGGGTTTTCTTGTCCACAATAGTAGATATGATGGTTTCCAGAGCTAAATTCACCCATCCCTGTCCATTTTAGCTCACTGATGCCCAAGATGTCAATGCTTATTCTTTCCATCTCATTTTTTACCACTTCCAGTTTACCTTGGTTCATTGATCTCACATTCCATGTCCCTATGCAGTATTGCTCCTTACAACATTGCATTCCTCCTCCCTCCTTCCTGTCCCTTCCCTTCCTCCACTCTGTGGTGTTAAGCATCCTGTATCACCTAGCCTGCTCCTTTGTTTTGCCTTTTGTTTTGGTCAATAGGGTTCTCTTGGCAAGCTTTGTGGCGTGGTTTGCCGGTTTCTATGCCATTTTTCTCCCACTGTGGATTCCCCATGCCCCAATGGCATGGAACGGCCCGCGCAGAGGCCACTTCCGGAGAACGCTCCCTGGCCCGTGGGCTCTGCGGGCAGAGAAATTAAGGGGGTGGATTAATAATAGGGTTTGATTCGCCCAATTAATGACCTGACCGACGGTTCCGCTGAGGAGGCATTTCTCCAGACTCTGTTATCCATTAAGGTAATCACTCATCTCCGAGTTTATCCTTATCCTTGGTGCAAATAGTTGCCATGTTTACCCCAGTCTAAACCCTAGACAATGGTGTTTCACCTGTCAATGTTTGTCCATGTTAATTAACTTCCCCAAGAAGGATTCCTCATTAACCTGAGTAAACAGGTGATGTGATTCTCTGTCAGGTGACTGTTTTTTCCTGTATTGCCTTCTGATCTATAAATGTAGATACTTTTCCTTCAATAAACCACTGATCTGATCTCGCTCCATACTGCCTCGTATCGTTTCTTGATCAGTCTCTCCTCCGGGACCCAACGGCCGTCCTAGCGGCCCCGATTCCTACATCCCTCATACAGTTTATCACAGTTTTAAAAGTTTAAACAACATTATCATGCATATTATCACACTTTAAACACAGTCTCTATGTCAGTTGCTATATTAAGTCAGTATAAAGTCTTTATGTGAGTTACTATATTAAGTCATCAACATTTCTGCATATCAGCTACTTATCCTTTGCATGGGGCTCTGAGTCTCGCCCCCTGGTTTTCCTCCTCTGCCTTATTCCCTTCTGCCAATTGGTCCTCTCCTTCAGCGCTCAGTTGGTGCCAGGAAGCTGGGGGTGGTGGTGTCCGGGCTCGGGAGGGCTCGCAGCGGGGCAAATGGCTGGCCTCCCCCCGCCCGGCTGGTCTTCCTCCTCTTCACCGGCCCGGCTGGAGATGGTGGCGTCCGGGCTCGGAAGGGCTCACGGCGGGGCAAATGGCTGGCCTCCCCCCGCCCGGCTGGTCTTCCTCCTCCTCACCGGCCCGGCTGGAGATGGTGGCGTCCAGGCTCGGAAGGGCTCGCGGCCGGGCAAATGGCTGGCCTCCCCCCGCCCGGCTGGTCTTCCTCCTCTTCACCGGCCCAGCTGGAGATGGTGGCGTCCGGGCTCGGAAGGGCTCGCATCTGGGCAAATGGCTGGCCTCCCCCCGCCCGGTTGGTCTTCCTCCTCTTCACCAGCCCGGCTGGAGATGGTGGCGTCTGGGCTCGGGAGGGCTCGCGGCGGGGCAAATGGCTGGCCTCCCCCCGCCTGGCTGGTCTTCCTCCTCCTCACTGGCCCGGCTGGAGATGGTGGCGTCCGGGCTCAGAAGGGCTCGCGGTGGGGCAAATATTTGATCCAAATATACGCACCAACCACTGGTGCAGATGAAGCCACAGTGGACCAGTTCTATGAGGACCTAGAACACCTCATGGAACAGACACCAAGATATGATGTCCAAATTATATTAGGAGACTGGAATGCCAAAGTAGGAAATAAAAACGTGGAGGGAATAACAGACAAGTTTGGTCTTGGAGTACAGAATGAAGCAGGGCAAAAATTGATAGAGTTCTGCCAAGAGAACGCACTGGTCATAGCAAACACCCTTTTCCAGCAACACAAGAGGAGACTTTACACATGGACATCACCAGATGGCCAACACCTAAACCAAATTGACTACATACTCTGCAGCCAAAGATGGAGAACCTCCATACAGCCAGCAAAAACAAGACCTGGCGCCTGGAGGACAATGGTCCATAGGGTCGCAAAGGGTCAGAATCGACTGTGCGACTGAACAACAACAACAAAGCTTCCCGGGGGGGGGGGCATAAAAGGCGACGATCGATGGAGCGAGGAGCGGGGCTGGCATGGCAGATAACATTTGGACTCTAGAGGGCTGCTGGCCAAACCAGTGTGGGATGATCATCATCATCATCATCATCATTATGTTTTTATTTGTATCCCGCTTCCCTCAGCAAGGCGACTCCAAGCGGCAGAACAAAAGCAAAGGCAATACAAAAGGTCATGAATACAAGTTCAAATAGCAATGCAATAATACAAGAGTAAATACATCATTGTATTTGGAGGAGAGTTTTGAGGGTCCCCTGGACAGCGAGGAGAACAAATAGGTCGATCTTAGAAGAAATCAACCCTGACTGCTCATTGGAAGGTCAAATAGTAAAGATGAAGATGAAGTATTTTGGACATCAAATGAGAAGGGAGGATTCACTTGAGAAGGCCTTGATGCTGGAAAAGGTGGAGGGCAAAAGAAGAAGGGGGCAAAGATGAGATGGCTAGATGGTATTGTAGACACAATGGGCACAGAACTGAGAGGGCTGAGGGGGATGGTGGAGGACAGAGGCGCCTGGAGGACAATGGTCCATAGGGTCGCAAAGGGTCGGAATCGACTGTGCGACTGAACAACAACAAAATACATCATACAATATCCACAATACAAATCAAAAATAAGGGAAAGGGGGGTCGGAGCCGAAGGCTCAACTGTTGGATCGGGGCCGCGAAGCAGCTGTTGGGTCCCGGGGGAGACTGGTCAAGCAATGAGACACAAGGCAAGATAGAGCGAAGACGAGTGATTTAATGAGGCAAATCATCAGTATTTATCATGTACAGGCTGCATGCAAAAGAACTGCGATCTGGCAGAATCCATATGCCATGTTTACATGAGTTAATTGGGAAACTCTTCAGGGAAGTTAATTAACTAACTTAATCAATGACAGGGGAACTCCATTGTTCCAAGCTATCTGGGGTAAACATGTGGCTGGTATTGGTTTTAGGATTTAAGGTAATCCGCAGCTGCGAGATTACCCATTACATGACTAGCGAGTTAGTCATTAGCTTCCTATTGTCTGAGCTGCTTGTCAGGTCAGCTGTGGGTGAATTAAACCCTATCTAATATTCCGCTCCCCCAATTTCTGTTCCTTCAGGAACCCCTGATAATGAGGTGATCACCCATCACCGGGGTTCTGTCAGGGCCAATATATCAATTGTGTGCGCGGATACCACACTCAACGACCATAAACAAGCCTTAAACTAGGGTCAAGATTCAACCCTAGCTAGGACAAAGTCCACAACCTCACGCAGCGTTGCCAGGGCAAAATAGCAAAAAAGTTGCCATAAGCCCAAATCGGGCCACGAAGGAAGGAAGGAAGCCCCCGCGGCCAATGCCAGACCGAGGGAGAAGGCCTGAGCAAAGCAGCGCCGGCGTTCAGCTTTTAAAGTCAATGCCTCCGAGGCCAGGTGTTCTTCACTCCCCTGCGGCCAATGCCGGACCCGGGGAGTGAAGAACAGACCTATTCCTCAGAAAGCAGGGCAAAAGAAAACATTGATCTGTGTATAGAACAAGGGTACCCGGCTGGCCATGTGGTTCCTCCCACCAAAAGTGGAAGTAAAAGCGTGCCTTGCAATCTGTTTTGCAACAAGATGAGATAGATTTTTAGGCTGCCATTTTCTCTGCTTAAACCAGGGGTGCCCAAACTACAGCCTGTGGGCCAGATCCAGCCCCTGACACCAATTCATCCGGCCCACGCTGCCCTTGCCGCTCCTGGAAGTGGAAGTAAAGCCCGCCCATACAGGCGCGTTTTACTTCCGCTTCCAGGGGCGGCACAGGCCGGATGAATTGGTGTCAGGGGCTGGATCTGGCCCACAGGCCATAGTTTGGGCACCCCTGGTATAGAAACATAGAATGACTGTGCTGGAAGGTGAAGGAATCAGGGCCACTGGGGGCCGGGGAGCCCGGAGGAGGACTGATCAAGTAACAACACGAGGCAAACGGAGCGAGATCAGATCAGTCCTTTGTTGAGAAAAGGCAACATCATTTATAGGGAAAAAAGCGCAACGGTGGCAGAACCGTCATCTGACAGGAAAATTACCTCACCCACGTACCCGGGTTAATGGGGAACACCTCAAAGGGAAGTTAATTAACTGTGGCAAACATGGACTTAGGAGTCCCATTGTTCAGGGATTAGGCAGGGGCAAACACAGCCCTTATTTGCACCGGGCATAACCTTGGGTAAGAGATGAGTCATTACTCTAATGGGTAACTGGGGTCAGCGAGATGAGCTCCTCGCAGAATCGCTGGTCAGGCAATAAGCGGCCGGATTAATCCCTACCATCAATCTCCCCCCTTGCTCGCCGACAAAGGCCAGAGGCCAGGAGTCTGCTCACTGGTTTAACCTCTGCCAGAGGCCACCGATGCCCAACCGGGCACGCGGAATCCTCATCTCCCCTTTCTGTTTAATTTAAGAGCCTGGCCGGCGATCCCGCGCAAAAGCGGCATCAGCTGTTGGGCGTGAATGACGTCACGGAGTTTCTCTTTGGGGCGGCACTTAGAGATCAGCGAGGGAATGCACTGAGCAAGGCAACAAATCGTGATGCCTAGTATGGCTATCCCCACCACTACCTTAAGCACCGTTTGCAGCCACCCCCAGGGAATCCACGACCACATCCAATTCCACAGGGAACTCCACCAAGCTCCCCACGCGGAGCCTTCTGTAATGCCTGCAACTATGGTGTGGAGGTTCGTGATCTGGCTTTGGATCTTACGGGAGTTATCAGTAAGATTGAAACAACACATTCCATGAAAAGATTCGCAACCCAGGTGGTGCAGCAAGAGGAGGTAGTCAATAGCCGCTCGATTGTCAAGAACAGCATGGCGAAGTTCTGCCTGCTCCTGATTGAGGAGCGCTATCGCTGTGGAGGTATGGTTAATGGCTTTGGCCAAACCGCAAGCCAAGCGGCCAATCCTCCGTGCGTTGCCGACAGCCAAGCCTGGCACGCCGACAAGGCTGACTGCTAGAGATACATACTCAGCGGGACTCATTACCCTAAAGCTGCTGTCACAAGAGCTGTCTAACTGGGTTGTGCACGTGTGTCGTATGAGTGGGGAAATATCAACATTTGGCACATTTGTGTCATTTACACTTGGGGCAATCATGTCCTTGGTAGGAAGTAACAGTGTCAAACGACTGATACAACACATTGAGTCCGACAGGTTCGCAGGGATATAGTTCCATGTGTACTGGTTGCAGGTGAAAAACCACCCTGAGGGTAGGGTGACATGAGCGTACAGCGAAATGAGTGTCTCTGGTTTATTACAAGTCCAGTTGCCGCTGCCGGGGTCGAGGCAGCGGCGCCGAGTCTGACCGCCTGAGGTGCAGCCGGTCATTCGGGTACAAGCAGCGTCCGGGCTGATCGCCACTCGAGGGGTATGAAGAGTGGCGGCGTCAGCCGGCAAGGTTGGTGCAAGTCGCAATCCCCCCCAGCGTGCATATGCTGAGAAGGTGGTAGGAGTGTGTGGGCCAAAGAACGCTTTCAGCAACCAGTCGCCGTCCTTGGTGCGCGCGTCCAGAGTGTGGCACACGGGAATGAGACAGGTGCTGAGGATAGATGCAGAACCAATGTCCTGCTGTAGGCAAAAATCGGACTGGTTGATGAGACCCGCCAACCTTTCCCACAAGTTGTACCGCATCCGTGCTGAGAGGTCTTCACCAGGCGGCAAGCCGTTGGCCTGAAGTGAAGCGGCCTGAACGCCTCCCCCCAAAAGCAGGAGGAGGGCCAGGACGATGGTGTAGATCACAGAATTGATGTGAATCTGGGCAAAGACAGCTGCAATGAAGTTCTCCGGCGTCGGCTCCTTCCCCTCGCGTTGGAGGGCGTCCCGGGCCTCACAGCAAAGGGTCTTGACCATCCCCCAGGTGATCCTCGGTGCCGGGGTCCGCAGCCGCCGCGTCTCCCGGTGGGTCTCCTCGATCAGAGTGAGGTCCTCCATCTCTGGGATCGGACTCGGGTCGGTCTGGGTCCACGCCATGAGGTTCCAAGTGAGGCTTGACGCACCGGGCTGGAATCCAAACGACACCTGTAGGAGACATAACTGCAGCATACCCTCTTCCCCAGGTTATGAGCGGCACCGGGCCCCTCCAAGAAGGGTCTGGCGGCACTCGGTACCGGACCATAGGTCGCGGGAGAGCTTCCGAACGGCGGAAGTGCCTCTCCTGCGGCGTGCAATCCGAAAAAACATTAAGGTGATTGTAAGTGAACAATACCTTGTTGAGACACATCTGTGCTTCTCCCTGTGACTTGGGGAGGGCTGGTGGCTCCCCCCTTTCTGTTTGTTTGTCAATATAGGACTTTAGCGTCCGATTGACCCGCTCTACAATCGCTTGCCCTTGCGGATTGTAGGGGATTCCAAAAGTACGCTTGATGTCCCATGTTGCCATGAAGGCGGCCAACTGCCTAGAGCTGTAAGATGGCGTGTTGTCCGTTTTCACGTGCCGTGGTTTGCCCATGGCAGCTATGCAGGAAAGGAGGTGCTGCTCCACATGGGTCGCAGTTTCCCCCTTCTGCGCCGTAGCCCAAACGAACTGTGAAAAGGTATCTATGCAGACATGCATGTATTGCCACCTCCCAAATTGTGGCACATGCGTGACATCCATCTGCCACACCTGATTAGCCTCTGTCCCTCGTGGGTTGACCCCCCACGAGGGCCCCCCCGGTGCCCCTGCACAATGCTGGCAAGAGCGAACTATGCCTTGGGCTTGAGAAAGTGGCAGATTGAACTGTCTGGCGAGTGCCTTGGCGTTTTGGTGAAAAAAGGCATGACTTTGGATTGGAGTAGTAAAAACTCCCAAAACTGAACGCTGCTGAATTTCCTTTGCGGCCGCGGCCGCTCTGCTATTGCCCGCGGAAATCGGACCCGGTAGGTCTTGGTGACTTCGAATGTGGGCGATATAGAGCGGCTCCGTGCGGTTTCGCAAGTGAAATTGAGCGGTGAGAAACAGACTAAGCAAATTTTTGTCTATCGCGGGAGTGATGTAAGCTCCCGGTAGACTGTGAAGCAAATTCCTTACATACAGACTGTCAGTTATGATATTTAACCGTTCTTTGGCGAAGGTGCGCAAGGCAAGGTTCACGGCCGCCAACTCCGCCCGCTGAGCGGACTTCTGTGGAAGGGTTAACAGCGTGTGCCAAGCTTCGCCCTCCTGCCAGGTCAGAACACCATAGGTGCGACCGCCATCAGAGAAAACTGTTCTGGCCCCCTGAAGCGGGACCAGCGAGAGCAATTCGAACAAGCTGACTGTTCCTGTTTGCAGTGAGACGAGTCTGGGGTCTTTGGGCAAATGATATGCTAAACTGCCGGTGAAACCTTCCAAAGCTATCGGGAGCGAGTCACCCAGCTGCATCAGCTGATGAATTTGTTCCTTGGTAAACGGAACCACAATTTTGGCCAAATCATTTCCTGAAATGTCCCTAGCTCTCAGCCTGCCGCGGTAGACCACCGCGGAGACCAGTTCTTGAGGCGGGACGATGTTCCGTGAAGATGTATTAGGCAAGTAGACCCATTCCACAATTTTCGCTCCCTTCTCTGAGTCTACTCCTAGCGCCCCAGTGAACATGGATCCTGACCGTACGATGTACAAATTCAGGATCGGGGCATATGGCCCCTGGGCGATCCTATCCACCCACCTCTGGCTGAGAACCTGGTTCACTTTCTCGAGCGCCAAGCGCGCGTCTCGAGAGATTTTTATCCGGTCTGCCGGCTGCTTACCTAAAGTTAGCAGCGAGAAGAGCGGTTTTAGAAGATCCGTATCCAATCGGAAATACGGTCTGGCCCAATTAATGTTTCCTAAAATCTGCTGTAATTCTACGAGGGTGACTGAGTCCTGTAGGTTTATCTGAGGCAAGACTGGCACTGCAAAAGAGCGGAGAAGCCGATGACCCAAGTATGAGAAGGGCTCGGACTTCTGCACTTTTTCCGGGGCAATGAGTAAACCTTTGTCCCCCAGGCTGGCCTGGAGGTCTGAAAACATTTCGCTGCCAAGCTGCGGCAACGCTACTAATATATCATCCATGAAGTGACAAACTATGGCTTGTGGGTAAAGGCCTCGAAACTTTTCCAGCGTGTTGTGAACATATATTTGGCACAGGGTGGGCGAATTGAGCATGCCCTGTGGCAAAAATTTCCACGCGTAACGGAGTGTGGGCTCACTGTGGTTCACGACCGGCACCGTAAAGGCAAACCTCTCCCGGTCCCTGGGGTCTAAGGGGATTGTATAAAAGCAATCCTTGAGATCTACGACTAGAATCTCCCACCCCTCGGGAATCATATTAGGATTAGGGATGCCGCATTGGAGCGGACCCATCGGCTGAATACATTTATTGATCTCCCTGAGATCGTGGAGGAGTCGCCACTTCCCCGACTTCTTCTTAATCACAAAAATTGGCGAGTTCCAAGGACTTGTGGACTGTTCTATATGTCCTGCGTCTAGCTGTTCTTTCACTAGCTGCTTGAGAGCAACTAATTTCTCTCCCACTACCGGCCATTGTTCTACCCAGACCGGAGTATCGGTGAGCCATTTAAGTGGCAACGCCATTACCCGAAGGTAAGGGTGGCACCGTACTGCTGGAGAATGTCTCGCCCCCAAAGGTTGACGTGCACGTCAAGAATGTGCGGCCGAATTGCCGCTGTGCCCTCAGCCTTTGGGATTGTGACTTCCACCCACTCTCGGCTCCTAAACGCTTCCTGAACTCCACCTACCCCCCACACATCGGAGACCGGCTCAATGGCCCACTCCCTAGGCCACTGACTCCTGCTTACCACGCTCACATCCGCTCCGGTATCGAGTAACCCTGAGAACACTCTTTTGTTCAAAAATACCTCGATAACGGGGCGCTGTTTCCACTCAATGTTGGTCTCCACTGTCGCTAAGACCTGGTATCCTTGCACTGCCTCACTTGCGCTGTCACTGAGCCTTCCCTGGCTGCCTGCTGACGAGTGACAAGGAACCATGATCAGTTGCGCTAAGGTGTCTCCCTTGTGAATGGTTTGGGGCAGGTGTGTCCAAAGCTGAACTTGGAGAACGCCTGAAAGATTTGAGTCAATGACTCCTGGAATTATGAAAATTCCGCGTGCTCCAGCTACACTACGGGGCAAAACTAAACCTAAAAAGCCTCTGGGCAGGGGTCCCATGTACTGGGAATCGACCAGATAGACTGTGCCTGGCAGGTCGCATGTGACGTCCGCCTGGCAAGTCAAGTCTAGCCCTGTACTACCCTTGGGGCTGGCCTGTGCCCTCGCAGTGCCTGGAATGTGCCTAGAATCTAGTCTAGTTCTGGGGAGTTCTGGATCTGGGTGAAGGAAGCCTCTGTTTGGACTGGGGCCAGAGACGTGCCCGGATTCCGGTTTCCCGAACTCGGACAAAACCTGGCCCAGTGATAACCTTTCTTGCACTTCGGACAGAGGGTATTCGGAGCCTTGGAATGGCCGGACTTTTGTCCGCCTCCCTTGGATCGGCACTCCCTAGCGAAGTGGCCGACCTTGCCACAAATGTGACATGCCCCTTTGGTCTTTCCATTAGGATGAGATCTTCTACCCCCTTGCACGGCTGCCGCTAGCAGACCCATTTTATAGGAATCTGTGCCAACGTCAGCACATGCTCGGATCATGTCCGTTAAGGTCAAGTCAGGACGATTGCCTAGCGACTGCAAAACCTTACGGCAGTCCAAGTTGGCATTGTCCTTGGCTAGCTTAATCATGAGCTCTTGCTGGGCTTGCTCATTATCAATCTGCCTGGTGATTGCTTCTTCCAAGCGATTGATGAAGTCCATGTAGGGCTCCTGGGCTCCCTGCTTAATGGAGGTGTAATTTTTAGCCGCTTTGCCAGTCGCTGGGACCTTGAAGTAAGCCCTAAAGGCTGCCTCGGCTGACATCTCGAGAGTGGCGAGAGGCAGGTTGATCTGAGCATTGATTGACTCAAAGGCACCTGAACCATATAGCTGTTCAGCAATTACCGCGCCTCCCATCCTGGCGGCTCTGGCCTGAGCCTCGAGCCGATACTCGCTGTCCCAGATCATGTACTGGCTAGGGGTTAGCATCATCCTCATGACGGCTTTCCAGTCATGGGGAATCCACATGGTGGTCTCGCACGCCTGCTGAAGCGTGCCCCTGGTAAAACGGCTTTGGAGCCCTGTCTCTGAGATTGCTTTCCGCAAAGCCATGAGAAGCTTGTACGGGACTGGGGAATGGACGATTTGTTGAGCGCCTGTGAGCGCGTCCATCTCCATTCGGATTGGGCATATCTGTCTAAGCTCAGCTAGTTCTTCCGCTGACAATTCCCCCTTTTTGAGTTCTATCTCTGCTGTGCGCTGAAGGGCACTCTTCACGACTAGGGAGCTTGGAGCTGTCAGAGAAGCGCCTGCGCTTCTCATTCCTTGCATTCCTTCGGTGACGTCTGCAGCTGCCACCGCGGGAATGCTCCCTGCGCTACTATGCTGATAGCTAATTGACGGATAGAGCGCCGTGGGCGCAGTCGGCTCGACTGGCCTGCCTGATGACTTTTCTAACGGGGGTTCATTGGCCTCTATCCGGACTGGCTCGATCTGTTCTAAGAGCTTCCTACACTTCCTCCAAGTGCGAACTATCCCTCCTGGAGCTTTGGGGGGCTGCTGAATGCAGTCTCCTATCTGATCCCAGAGCTGCAGGGTTAACGTACCTACTTCTGGGTAAAGTAGGCAGTGTTCCCTGAGGTACGCCAAAAGTCTCGCTAGTTCCCTGCTGTGAAATCGTAACTGAAATACCCTGGCCAGGATTCTGAACTCTTGCTCCCGAGTTCTTTGGCTAGCGGACGGACTTGGTCTATGAGAACAAGTCCCCATATTACCTGCGATGGTCCTCTGAAGTTTCCTCCTCGGGACGAAGATCGACGCGTCTTTGCAGGCAACAGGTTCGGGCGTCGGGTGTCTGGGGTAGACCTCGGAGCGTGGACCTTCTGCCACGGGCCCTCGGCGGCCTCTGCGCTGTCAGGGTCTCACAGCCTGCCCTGAGCGGAACGCGTTTTTCCCTTTGCGCAAGCCTCCCCGAAAGCTGGGAGCAAGCTGTAGGAATGCCTCTTTGGAATGCCTCGCCGCTGGCCGTCTCTCTCTGTCCGGCTGGCTGCCGACCAGAGCGCCGCGCTGTCCTCCAAGCTGACAGGTCGCGGTTCAAGCGCAGAACCGGACCGCGTGGATCGTTACTCGCGAGTAGACCTCTCCAGGGTCCCTTTACTCACGAGTAAATCACGTCGGGGTCACCAGATGAAGGAATCAGGGCCACTGGGGGCCGGGGAGCCCGGAGGAGGACTGATCAAGTAACGACACGAGGCAAACGGAGCGAGATCAGATCAGTCCTTTGTTGAGAAAAGGCAACATCATTTATAGGGAAAAAAGCGCAACGGTGGCAGAACCGTCATCTGACAGGAAAATTACCTCACCCACGTACCCGGGTTAATGGGGAACACCTCAAAGGGAAGTTAATTAACTGTGGCAAACATGGACTTAGGAGTCCCATTGTTCAGGGATTAGGCAGGGGCAAACACAGCCCTTATTTGCACCGGGCATAACCTTGGGTAAGAGATGAGTCATTACTCTAATGGGTAACTGGGGTCAGCGAGATGAGCTCCTCGCAGAATCGCTGGTCAGGCAATAAGCGGCCGGATTAATCCCTACCATCAATCTCCCCCCTTGCTCGCCGACAAAGGCCAGAGGCCAGGAGTCTGCTCACTGGTTTAACCTCTGCCAGAGGCCACCGATGCCCAACCAGGCACGCGGAATCCTCAGGAAGGGGCCTTTTAGGCCATCGAGGCCAACCTACTGCTGGCTGATTTAAGAACGCTCTCCCTCTTTTTAAACTGGTGGGAATGTTTTGTGGTAGTTTTTAATGGGGCTTTAATTGTGATTTTTAAATTGTGATGGTTTTTACTACATCTACGCCGCCCAGAGTCTTTGGTATTGGGCGGCAATACAAATCATAAAATAAATAAATAAAGCAGGAGTCCGAATCAAAGCTGATCTGATCCAAAGATACTGCACCTCTTTGAGATACTGTACCTCTTTGGTGTGTGTATTTTATTGCACTACTGGGGTTATGTAAATTTGAGGTATTAAATCCTTGCCATTCATGGTCAAAACTGAAAATCTTGAAAAATTGGAGGTGAAGGAATTCAAGTAGCTATCCAACTGAAAAATATTCCTTTGCTTCTTTTTTTGCTAGAAAATACTAGCATAATAAAGACTATAAAAATCTTACTTTTTCAGGAACATCAAAGACTGGAACTCAAGTAGGATGAAAGGGCATGGGGTCGCAAAGGATTGGACTCGACTGACTGAGCAAAATGAATGAATGAATGAATAAATCATGGCATAAACTATATTCTGAAGAAAATGTATGGTTGCATATGCTAATTGACATGCATAGGTGCAATGTTAGAAATGGCTGTTATAGCTTAACTGAACTGCAATCAGTCTCAACTGGCGTTGGGAAGACTGAGGCGGTGGCCTCTTGGGTCTCCTGGCCAGATGCTTAACTGCGGAGGGGCAACCTTGATCTCTCCCTGCTTGGGAAAATTGTTTGCATCTCTCTTGGACAGATAACCTTTCAAGTACTGTACAAGCGAGTGGGAGCAACCCTTCCAAGGGAGGATTGTGCCTTGTAGAAGAGAGGATAGGTGCCCATCCCTCATGGCCAAAGTTGCAGACAAAGGCGCCCACATCCTGCATATTTTGGAGACTTGGGAAAGTATTGTTTCTCTTCCATGAAATTTAAAGCAGGGCTAGACATCGCCGTGCACCTGTCAAAATATTGTTGAGCTACAGCTCTTACCTGCCTTAGGAAGTGGTGAGGGAGGAGAAAGATTGCAATCCAGCAGCGTTTGTAGGGCTGCACAGTATTCAGAGGTTGCTTCAAAGGCTTCACGGATCTCCTTTGGCTCATGAATCAAAATCATAGCCCAGATAGATTGTCTTTGAAATTATTACAAAAAATTATGTCTATCAACTGGGAACTGCTTGATCCCTACTTACTGTTTCAAGGGTTTGCTAGCATTGAGTATACTGGAGTTTACCTGCCTTTTCCTGCTGTTGCTAAATAATATACACAATTCAATTCTTTATTGTTACGGGCCGATGGCCAGTTACAATGGAGACATTAAGTCAGACAAATAGTGACAAGTGTAGCCTCCACGGAGCATCCATTAGCATCGTAGTCAGATGTAGTAAAAACAAGAGTGTGCAATTACAAACAAATCCATGGGTAAAACCATCACAGCTGATGTAACACAGTAAAATTGTAAACGACCTTGACACTATAATAAAATGCAGAATAAAATGACAGTCAATTAATTTTAAAATAAATATGTATACACTATTTTGCAGGAGCTTATAACCTATATACACCAAGATTAAAATTATATATAATTGCAGAATTAAAATAAGATCCTTCTTATAGGCTTTTGGATATACACAATATTCTTCCATTCCTTCTGCTTATTTTCTAATTCGCTTCAGGGTGTTTTTTCTTTCTTTTGTGCCCCAATCAAACCTTGGACTGCCAAAATGAAGCCATCTTCTGAGATTTGTCATTGGCCAGACAAGTCCTCATTTGTGCATGTTTTGGTAGTAATTGGCTGACAAGCAAATAAGCCAGATTCTGTCCTTCTCCACATTCACAGCATGTGTTGTTATCCACCAGCAGCCCCAACTTGAACATGTTGGTCTTGCATTTAGGGACTCCAACTCTCAGCCTATTCAGGGTTCTCCAAGTGACGTAGGAGCAGTGGAGTCGGCTTTGGCTGAGTGGGCAGTATATAAATTTGACAATTAAATTAAATTAAATTAAATTAAAATATCCTTCTTTAATGTTATTCCTTGTGAGCTCCGGGAGTTCAGAATAGATATCAGCCTGTTTGTTCTAAGTTATGAGCCTCACTGACACAAGCACTTTAAGTTAGCAATAGCAATTACACTTATATACCGACCCATAGCACTTAGTGTACTCTCTGGAATGGTTCACAAGATTAGCATTTTGCCCCCAACATGCATGGTATTCATTTTACCAACCACGGAAGGTTACAGACACAATGGCACCCAATAATGTTGCCTGAGGTATATTGTGACTAATGTTTAAATCAAAATATTCTGCTTCAGTTTTTCTATCATACAGTACATATATTCTCATATATTCTGTCATAGATATTTTCATTAAGAGGTGGAAATTTATGAGTTAAGGTGCACTCAAGTTGGAGCTCTGGAAAATTAAGCATGAAACTGACAAGTACATTACCAAACACTTTTTATTGCCTATTTGCACCTGCTTTTTTCCTTAAACATTTTAAATCTGAGAGGATGAAAGGTAAAGTCTCTTTGTTATAGTCCCGCTAACGATCTTAAATAATTTTAAAGAATCTTCAAACATTTTGATACCAAGGTACAGATTGTCCATTTCAGTCAGTTCAGTCGCACAGTCGATTCCGACCCTTTGCGACCCTATGGACCATCGTTCTCCAGGCACCTCTGTCCTCCACCATCCCCCTCAGTCCTCCCAGTTCTGTGCCCATTGTGTCTACAATACCATCTATCCATCTCATCCTTGGCCTCCCCCTTCTTCTTTTGCCCTCCACCTTTCCCAACATCACGGCCTTCTCAAGTGAATCCTCCCTTCTCATTTGATGCCCAAAGTACTTTAGCCTCATCTTTACTATTTGACCTTCCAATGAGCAGTCAGTGTTGATTTCTTCTAAGATTGACCTATTTGTTCTCCTCGCTGTCCAGGGTACCCTCAAAACTCTCCTCCAGCACCACATTTCAAAGGCGTCTATTCTTCTGCGTTCAGCTTTCCTAATTGTCCAGCTCTCACATCCGTACATTACCACTGGGAATACCATTGCTTTGACTATTCTAATTTTTGTTTTCAAGGTGATGTCTCTGCTTTTCACCATGTTCCCCAGGTTTTTCATGGCTTGTCTCCCAAGAATCAGTCGCCTTTTTATTTCATGGCTGCAATCTCCATCTGCAGTGATCTTAGATCCTAAGAATGTAGGATCTTAGATCCTAAGAAGAATTGTCCATTTACAGAATGACAATTCAATTTAGATCATTTCTTGTTCTTCCATTACAGGAACTTGGCCTTGTTTAAAAGAATTACAATACCGGTAAGTTGCAGAGTAACTGAGCTGCTAAATGATCCTGTTTATAAAGAAGATCAGATGTTTAGACTGCCTCGTGCCCTAGTGAATATTTCTTGATATTAGGTAAAGGTCGACCTTGCTTGAAAGCCAGTCATGTTTGACTCTAGGGTTCAGTGCATCTCTGTTTCTGTCTGCATCTGCAGACGTATCTGTGGACATTTTGCAGGCAGTGGTGGGCTCCAAACAAATTTACTGCCACACTGTGGGTGTGGTATGGTGGGCATGGCCAGGGGGTAAGTCCTGCATTGCACCCAAATTAGGACTACTTTATTTCAAAACTTGGATGGGCGGGGCCAGCCAGAATTTCTGCTACCGGTTCTGGCGAGCTGGTGCGAACCTGCTGATGCCCACCACTGGTTGCAGGCATGACTAGATGCCTGTTGTGTATGCAAGCGATTCATCAGTCACCACACGCAACTCAGCTGCCAGTAATAGCGTAGCTGAGGAAGCTCAGCCCATGCGACCCCAATCACCCAATCAGCAACTAGTGCAGGAAACCTCCCCGCTATAGGTGAACCTTAGGGAGGTATACAACAAGCCTTAGTGAGGTTAGGTGGACCTTAGGAAGGTTCACAGTGCGTCCTCAATGACGTCACTGCGACCGCAACCAATGAGTGCCTTTGGGGGAAATTCAAATGCATTGTATGATATATAAGGAGCTGAGTCTCCATTTGGTTATGTACAGATTGACCATGCTGCAATAAAGAAGTGTTTGGCCCGCCTGCTGGCTCCGTGTGCAATCAATCTGCCTACATCAAAACGCCAGAGCACTGTTACCTTTCCTGCCAAAAGCGGTACCTATTTACTTGCAATTTCTTGCATTCAAACTGCTAGGTTAGCAGAACCCGGGAAGAGATGGGACCTCACTCTGTCGTGCAACATTCAGGTCTCGGACTGCTGATCTGCTAACCTTCCAGTTATCAAGTTCAGTGTCTTAACCACTAAGCCACCACAGTCATTATTTCTTGACATTAGCAAGCCCCATAATCCTTGCACTGATTTCTTTTCATACAGAATGCATTTGCTGAATCTGTTTTTTATTTTGGTGTGACATGCTGTTGCCAAATTACAGACCTTTGCTAGAAAAAATATTGGCAAGATGTAAATTGAACAGAATAATCTTTTTCATTAAAGCAGCCCAGCCAATATAAATAATTTATCTCACACTTAATTCATTGTGGGAGTCAGCTGAGCTTCTTCAGATTAAGATATTTCAAGAAATTTAGTATGTAGACACACCTGACAGCCTTTGTGTTTTTGAAACAGAAATAGTATAGGGAAGCTTTGCAAATTAGATCTACTATTTCTAGGCTCCTTATTCTGCAAAAACTCCAGAAAAACACATGAAGTATTAACTAGCCTCTTGTTGGTATCTCTCCACTTAAGATAAGGAGAAAAAGTGGCAGCTGACGCTAAGAGAACTGAGCAGGAGATTGACCCTCGACATCCTCTGAACAGATATGAGCCTCAAGTCCGCCATTTCAGATCCAGGAAGAGTATGATGGCAAGAACAAACATTCTTGAAGGTCCACAAGAGTAAAAACAAATTAAAAGACGGAGGAAGGAGCTCACTGGACAAGGAACAACATTAAAGGAGAATATAGCTCAACCTTACCTACCAGTACGTCACTTGGAGGTTGTGGGTTGCCCGTATGAATAATTGGCCAAACCTTTCCCGATGGGTTCGCTCAGCTAGCACACAGCTGGGTACCAACCAGGCTTTGCTGGAAAGGCAATTGGGGTTCAGGCTAGTTAGCTAGTTTGGGGGGCAATTCATAAGGCCTTGGCTAATGGCAAAAGTCAAAAGTGATGACTCTAATGGAAATACACAATCCTCCACTTCTGGCTGCAGATTTAGTTGGGCAAACAGAGCCGCACCAGACCAGTTGATCAAGTTAATTACCCAGAGTCAATACACATAAGGCTCTGAGATTAGGGCAGGAACAATTGGTGTCACCAACCCTGTTAATTAGATTCTAGAGGACTGTGAGACTTGGTAACTTCCGAGTCACTTCCGAGAACTCTCAATGTAACTTGGCCAATGGAAATGCCACGTATGCAAGCCTTCTGTATTAGGGGGTCACGCACATCCTACGTGTGCACGACCCCAAGGCAGGATAATAAATATGTGCCACCCGAGCAGATCGGGACTGGACATCACCACATGACTGTCTCACATTCCTTCCTTGCGGCCAGCCACTCCATCACCTGAGAGCCATTGCAACATCTGGTGACCCCAATGTGATTCCTCTGGGAAGCCACACCGTGATTCTGATCAGGACGCTACCCCGATTGGAACCCAGCACAATCTCAAGGCTAGGTGAATGCGGTCCCCAGCAGAGGCCGCAACGATCCAGAAGCAAGGAAGACAACACGTCCGTAAGCCCGGCAGACCCCACGCATAGGAACGGACGTGTACCAAAGCCAGGGGAGAGCCGTGATTCCTGAAACACCAGAGGCAGAGCAGCAAAAGCCCGCGGCAATCAGCCACAGCCGCGATCCTGCTCCATTGACCAGACCTGAGGGACATCGTCCTGTGCACCACTCACCCCGACTTACTACCTTCAAAAGGCGCATCGACTCATCCCCGTTCAGGAAGTATGGGGGCTTGCTTGGGGGCAAAACTCATCCGTCAGGCAAAGAGCTCAGGTAGAGGAGCTCAAGGGCCTGGCCTGGCTATTTCACATAAGGAGTCACCTGACGGATCTGGTGGTGCATCTGGGGGAGCACAGTCACAGTCTGTACTACCCAGAAGCAGGCACAATGGATCCAGAGGTTTGCGACAGAGTAGGAAAATGTCTCAAAGAGGAACCTCAAGCGCCCACTAAAATCATAGGGGCTTGGAGCAAATGTAGGCAGATAATTGCAGCAGTAGGTCCAGTCCGGGTAGAGACCGAGAAACCACCAGCTTATGTAGAATCATCAGCCCCAGCGCGTCTCTACCCAACCATCAAATTCCAGCATGGGGGCTTGGAGGACTTAGGAAGCCCAGGTGCTTCCAGGGCAGTGAGGAGTCCTTCTCAACACATGATAGAGGCAGAATTATGCCAGGGGGAATTGTTGGCAGCAGAACTGGCCAAAATTCAATTGTTGTGTCCAGTCTGCCTAGAGGCAGACGCACTTTCGGGCAAACAGACTACCGTCCACATGCCCGGCCCATGCAGGCTGCTTGCGGAAATCCACAAAGCCACCACAGACACAGGACTCCAGAGCAGATTCATTAGGGAACTCAGGAACAGAGCAGTGCAAAAAGGGGATAAACCCAAAGGCGCTTGCTATCAGTGTGGGAAGATGGGACACTTCAAAAGGGAATGCAGATCAAGACCAGGCAGCAAAGGGGGAGGCGCCCCCCCCACGAAGTGGGGGAGGCAGCTCTTCAAAGGGTTGCCCGGATAAGCCCACTACCCAATGCCCACGATGCCACAACGGCTTTCATTGGGCCAGGCAGTTTCCGAATTCGGGAAACCGACCAGGAAGGAATGCGAATATCTAAGGTTTGATCCAAAGTTGGAATGTGTGATGTGCGGATGAATGGTGCACCAGTATGACTGAGAAATTGTTGAGTTGCTATGTGTTTTGTATGGTTGTGTTATAATGTTGTAACATTAAATGTGAAATACCAGGTATTGTGTTCTAGAAGTCAGAAGGAAGGTGACAGTTAACTCTGTTCATGGGTTGGATACATTGTTTTCAATGGGAGGAAGAAAGTCACCCCAGCAGCAGGCTAGAGAAACTATGAGAAAGGGCGGTGGGCCAAAACTTCCTTGGCCCTTACTGCCTGCTTAGCAGCCTAAGCACCAGGAACAAAGGAGGAGGAAGGAGGGGGGAAATTCTAGCCCAAAAAAGGGGGCAAAAGTGACCCCCCTCCCTCTCAGCCAAGCTTGCCTTTAAGTGTGCAAGGGAGGTTTCTTTCTTCTTCAAAGAATTAAGCCGTAACTTCCACATCTTTAAGCCTGCTTGGCCACTAGTGCTGTACAATGCAGACAGCTAATTGGAGAGTGAAAAATGGGGAGGAAATTGATTCATTGACATTAAAGAGACTTGCGCTGGAAGAAACAATTTTGACGGCCTCGCAAACCGGAAAAATTGTCTCTGGGTATTTTCACCTGGCAAGAGTGCTCCAAAAAAGGGGGGAGAGAAAAATCCTGTTCATCTTCACGAAATGGGGTACCTATCTTCAAATGACATGTCTCATAAACTGGTTATGAATAGTAAGTCTTGTCTAGTCTTATCTAAATGTTTTAAGAATATAGTAAAGTCAGATCGTATGAAATTGAGGTTCTCAGCAGGCAAAGTCACAGGTTCAGATTTTGCATTAAGTATGACACTGGCACTTGAGTTAAAGAGAGTCTTGATCAAGGTAAAATGTCACTAATCCATTGCATTATGAACAAGCCTAACGACTTGGATTTATTCCCACAGCTCTGCTATAACTATGCTTAATCCCTTTACAGTACATAAATAACGCTTCAATTTTTGCAAACTTCTCTCCAAAATGCCACATTTCAAAGGCAATATTGTTTTCTTGCAATCATAACATGCCTGGAACTAAGTTCCAACCTCTTTGCGAATGGTATAGTGTTTTTTCACAGCCTCCTTAGTTAATTAACTCTTCATTGACAAAGATTGCTATCTCTTTCCACAGAAAAGGAATTCAAGGGAGTGTTACATTCTCATTAACTGATAAGAAGTTGTTACATTCTCATTAACTGATAAGAAGTTAACCTCTGACTTTTTCCATCCTCTGATTCTCTCCTTGTCATTAGAGCAACACTGTATGACATTTTTAACTTGTTTCTTCATTTTAATGTTTTTTCCACCACAGCATTGCGCATTAAGACTGTCTTTTTAGCTTGTCCGTTTTTCTAAGTCTTAGTCTGCCATTTCATGGGTATTGATCGCAGTGCCCAAATTAGGCAGCGACACATTTTTATGACCTCCAGAGCACACTTGGGGGGGGGAGGATTAGCCGCAGCTCCTGAGAAAGTGCAGAGAGCTGAACCTTATCTGGGACATCGGCTGCCCCAATCTTTTGCAACACCAGTTTTGCCCAAGATCAATATTAAGGACTCAGTCATGTTAGCACAACTCTAGCAAATTCTAGGGAACATTAATTGGGCAAAGCCATATTAAACCGCATTCTCAGCCATCGCTGGGTAGACAGGATTAGCGAAGGGCCATACGCCCCCATCCTAAACCTGTATATCATTAGAACAGGGACCATGTTCGCAGGAGCACTGGGTACAGACTCCAGCGGGGGTGGGTGGGAATTGTGGAATGGGTGTACAGTATCTACCGAATACCTCTTCCAGGAATATCGTTCCTCCGCAGGAACTTGTAGCCACAGTCATTCATAAAGGGAGGCTAAGAGCTAGGGACATTTCAGGACATGACTTGCCCAAAATAGTTGTGCCATTCAATAAAGAGCAGACACAACAGCTAATGCAACTATGCAGTTTCATTTGCGGCACCGCAGAAAAGCGCTGTAGGTAGCCCACATTAGGAGCCACCAGGATTTACCTGGTCCCATCTCAGAAGGCAGCAGCAGGGCTGATGCGGTCGCTAAAGAAGCACACCAGAAACTAGTATCGGGCGTCTTCACGACCCCGATCCAAAGTCATGCGTTCTTCCACCAGAATGCCCAAGCATTAGCAAGGCAGTTTAACCTGCCATTGTCACAAGCACAAGGAATCATGCGTTCACGCCTGCCATGTGCAGGAAACCCGGGGGGGGGGCCTTCATGAGAAATTAACCCAAGGGGAGCCTAGCATACCATTTGCCAAAGGACCCCAGACTAGTATCACTTCAGACTCAGACAGTCAAATTGCAGGGAATGCTGCCCTTGGTTTCCCTCCAGGGAGCCAGGACAGTATTCACTGATGGGGGAAAAACTATGGGGTTCTCACTTGGCACAAGAACAGGCTTGGAAAACGCTGCTGACACTTCCGCAGAAATCAGCACAGAGAGCGGAGCAGGCAGCATCGAACCTTGCTTTAAAAACGTTTGCCCAGGAGCCACTGAATATCATTACAGATAGTCAGTATGTTATTCTAATTACTGAATTTTTCAACATTCACAGCCTTCCCTCGAGACATGGGGGATTTCACGAGAATCCCTTTTTTCTGGGTCTAACATTCTTGTTCTCTGGCAGACCTTCCCAGCAGTAATCAGGAAGTTCTGCATCTAAATGGCACTTTTTACAATGCCAGGTCAAGCAATTGTGGAATGAGTTAACCTACACTGTCTTTTCTTTCAGTTAAAAAAGAAGGGGGGAAGCCCCCCGGCCGGATCCTCAGCTAAGACCTATAATTACAAAAACTAACTCTCTCAGACTTTTTCTCCCAGGATTTCCAAGGCTGTGTTTGCAGCCAGCTTTTATTTCCTCTGCAGGTCCATTTCTGGAGGCCAGCCAGACCAGGCTCAGATGCTAGAACCAGGCTCCAGTTCTAGAAGATCAGGCTCCGACGCCAAACGCAGCAAGCGCAGACATCAGCCAAAGATGACACCAGCCATCCATTTTTAGATTATTTTGGCATGCTTTTTACCCTAAGGGGGGAGGATTTGGGACACACACACATACACACAAGCCACTCAATGACCAATTGGGACTTCAAAGGACTTTTATGCCAACTTGGACTGCCATAAATACAAGACTCTTCTAGTTATCAATGGACATGTTGAGTTATACCATAAAATCCACACCAAAGGGTAATTGGGACAATTCATAGCTTCGCCACATGTAAATCCACTCCAAGGATCAGCATCAAGAGAAGCAGCTGAATGTCTTGTGTATATGTTTCACTATTTGCTACACATATCTTTTAATTCTTTGACTTTGTACAATGCTCAAGGTGGGATTTTCAAGGGACATATGAACTAGATTGAGAATTTTTGCACACATCCTATTGCATATTACCCCCAAATCTGCCATCTCGGTACCACCACTTGTTAGGAGAACATGTCTTCACCATGGGTGGGGGAAGAAGCCAGACAGGGCCACATCTACACAAAGGTTGAGCATCCTGCAGCCAAAAGAAATCCCTGCCTATTGTAATCCTTTAGTTACCTTGTGTTTGCTTATATCTGTGCCAATCACACCTCCCCTATGTGTGAGAAAATGTTTGCATAATTGCCAGTGAGGTCCTTTTGCAGGGTAAGCTAAGGATTACCTTGGGAAAACCATTTCTATCACTGGGGGGGGGGGGGAAGTTAGCTCCCCCAGCGAAAGCATCAGTCACACACCTCATCAGTCATTGCCATGTTAAACAGAGAGCAAGCTGAACTAAGATATGAGGTCTTAGACAGTCACACAGCAATTGACTATTTGCTGCTTGGACACCATTTGGGTTGCGAATCTGTCCGGGACATGCTGTCTCAACCTGAAGGACACCTCTCGCAAAATCCAGGACCAGGTAACCAAACTTGACACCTCAGTCAAGAAGACATAATTGGGCTAGTACTGTAGTCAGGGGTCCCCTGGAGGTGGGTGCAGACTGCGCCCCATACCATAATCACCATCATAGCAGTGGGGATTATGCTTTGCTACCTTGCGCAGTACAATCCTTCACTTTTCTCCATGTGTACCTCATGGCGGAGACCCCGAGAAACCATTATGCCCAAAAGGATCATGCCTTACATCTACCGTGCCCTCAGCCAGGCTGATTTAAATAATAAAACAAGGAGGAATGTGGGTTGCCCGTATGAATAATTGGCCAAACCTTTCCCAATGGGTTCGCTCAGCTAGCACACAGCTGGGTATCAACTGGGCTTTGCTAGAAAGGCAATTGGGGTTCGGGCTAGTTAGCTAGTTTGGGGGGGGCAATTCATAAGGCCTAGGCTGATGGCCACGACAGAAGTAGGGCAAAAGTGATGACTCTAATGGAAATACACAATCCTCCACTTCTGGCTGCAGATTTAGTTGGACAAACAGAGCCGCGCCAGACCAGTTGATCAAGTTAGTTACCCAGAGTCAATACACGTAACGCTCTGAGATTAGGGCAGGAACAATGGGTGTCGCCAACCCTGTTAATTAGATTCTAGAGGACTGTGAAACTTGGTAACTTCCGAGTCACTTCCGAGAACTGTCAATGTAACTTGGCCAATGGAAATGCCACGTATGCAAGCCTTCTGTATTAGGGGGTCACACACATCCTACGTGCGCACGGCCCCAAGGCAGGGTAATAAATATGTGCCACCTGAGCAGAATGGGATTGGACTTCACCGCATGACTGTCTCACGTGCCTTCCTTGCGGCCAACCACTCCAACACCTGAGAGCCATTGCAACAGGAGGTTCGTGAATAGACTGAGGGTCAGAGTCCCTAAATGCAATACTAACATGCTCAACTAGGGGCTGCTGGCAGACAACAACATGCTGCGTGAATGTGGAGAGATACAAAATCCGGCTCATTTACTGGTCTGCCAATTACTGCCAGAAACATGCATCAATGAGGACTTAATTTAATTAATTTTAATTTAATATTTCAACTTGTTTGCCACCCACTCAGGCAAGCCCGACTCAGGGCAGTTTACATAATCTAAAACCCCATACAATAAAAGCAGTTAAAACCCCCACCCACATTAAAAAATCCCACCCACCCCGAGAAGCAGAGAGAGGGTACATCTCATGGTAAAAGTCAGCGACCAGGAGCCACATTGCCCTCGGGGCCCCACACCTGCCCCGCCAGCCAGGTCTTAAATCCTTTCCTAAGGGCAGCGACTCTGTCTGCAACCGTAGCTCTTTTTTTTTTAATTTTTATTAAGTTTTTAATAAACATACAAAAAAGAAAAGAAAACATTAACAATACGTTAACAATACAATACACTAACAAATCCATAGTATCTTACTAACAAACATTACTGTATGTTAGCACATAACAATATCTATACTCATTAATTACTATTTAACTACCAAATATTAAGAGCCATTGTTTCAAAGTCCAAAATGATAGGGAAAAAAAATTTTTTTCTGTACTACCACAAATCTTTTTCACAAATAATAATCACCCTGTGAATATGTACAATGCCCGGAGAGTTTATTTTCTACTCAACTCCAAAAACTTCTTTGAGATGGTACTGGTCCTGAACTACCATTTGCCATAATAGAGTGATCCACGAACGGCTTCCATATATTCCAAAATCTATTCTCTTTTAAATTATCTCTTTTGACTTTAATCTCCCATGTCAATTTATCGTTCAATGCTAAACTCCACATTTCTTTATACCATTCTCCAATCTGTATATCTACATCGTTTTTCCAATTTCTAGCTATACATTGTCTACCCGTTGTCAGTGCGATTTCTAATAATTCTTTTTCCTCCTTGTTTAAACCCAAGCCTTCCACATTCGTTAAAAGAATAGTACCCGACACCAACTTAACACTTTTACCCAATATTTCACCAAACTCATTTTCTATTCTTCCCCAAAAATCCCTTATTTTTTTACAACTCCACCACATATGTTCGTATGTTCCATCAATTTCTTTACATCTCCAACATAACTTATCTCTTTTATTATCCATCTGGTAAAGTCTTAATGGTGTCAGGTACCATTGCCACAACATTTTAAAATTATGTTCTTTAATTCTTACAGACATTGTTCTCATAATCCTCTTTTTCCATTTATTTTTCCATTCAATCTCCCCGATCTTTATATTCAAATTTTGTTCCCACTTCCGTTTCAAGTCCTCCTGTGGATCTGCACCTCTATTCAGTATATTATAAAGCTTGCTTACAAGACCTTTAATACTGCTTTCCCCTTTTCTAATCTTCCTTACCAATTCCTCAAATTCCATATGTATTCTATCTATCCCTATTTCTCTTTTATATTTTTTATTCCAATTGTCCACCTTTAACTTCTGAAACCAATTCAGATTTAATATCTCAAACATTTTTTTCCGCTCGGCTTCAACATCACACGCTTTTAACCAATCCTTCAATAACAACGTCCCATTTTTATCCAATATTTCCATTTTTTCTTTGTCTAATTTTATTGGGAAACACATCATATCAGTCAATTCCAAAATTGGAGAGAGATTCGGAACCATATCTTTTTTTACCTTCTTCCACACCTCCATGAGACCTTTCATCATAAAATTATTTGACCTTTTCACCTTATCCTTCATTCCCAAAAAAATCAAGTTTCCAATATTTCTATACTCTTTCATTTCCAATTGTTCCCAAATTACCTTTTCTCTTGCCAAGATCTTCACAACATTCTTAACTTGAAATGCTCGATAATATAATAACAAATTTGGCATACCCAAACCCCCTTTTTTCTGAGACCAATACCATAATTTCTTTGGAAGCCTAGATTTTTTACCTCCATTACAAAAACCATTAAACATTTTTTGAAACTCATTAATTTCTTTCTCTTTTAAGTGGATCGCTAGTGTATCGAATAAAAAGTTAATCTTTGGTAACAATATCATTTTACACATGGCAATCCTTCCGAACCATGACAGTTTTAACTTCTGAAGTTCTTGTATTTTATTCTTAAATTCAATTCTCAAGCTGTCATAATTCAATCGTTTGAGTTCTTCTATTTTATTTGAAATGATTATCCCCAAATACTTCAGCTTATCTTTGATTTGTATATTAAGTGTCGACACCGTGCTACCCATCTCGCTCGGTTTCAAATTGCACAACATCAATTCAGATTTGTCCCAGTTTATCTTTAATCCAGTTATAGCTTGAAATACTTGTAGATGATCTTTAATCCTATCCATCACCTGCTCCGGGTGCTTCACCATAAGCAATGTATCATCTGCATACATACTCACTTTATTACCCATAATCCCTTCTATATTTGAATCCTCCCTTATACTTTTAGCTAAAATCTCCATTGCCATTATAAACAAGATAGGAGATAATGGGCAACCCTGCCTAGTACCAGCCTCTAGCTTTACCACATCCGTAAGCTCCTCGTTTACTCTAACCTTGGCATTTCCTTTTTGATATAGTAAATCTATAACCCTGTTAAATTTATCCCCGAACCCATATTTTCTATTTCCTTAATTGAAGACCACTGCAATGAATCAAATGCCTTAAAAATATCCAATGATAGTAATCCCACTTTTTCCTTTGTTTGATTAACATTGTCTATTAAATCTAATACCCTTCTAGTCAAATCCGCCATGTGTCGTCCTTTTAGAAACCCAACTTGATCAACATTTATATATTCCCCCATAAAACTATTTAAACGGTTAGCCAATATTGCCGTGAAGATCTTCGCATCTTGATTTATAAGCGAAATTGGTCTGTACGAATCCACTCTTTCCAAATTCTTACCAGATTTTGGCAAAAGAACAATTGTAGTGTTATACCATGAAGTCGGGATTGATCCTCCATATAGTATATAATTATATAACTTCACCAATTTCGGGACCACCACCTCTTTAAATTCTTTGTAGAACTCTGTTGATAATCCATCATCCCCCGGGGCTTTCCCTATCTTCAATCCGTTTATTACCCCCTTAACCTCTTTATCAGTTATCTTTTCCTCCATTTTCTCCCTATGCTCTTGTTTTATCCCATTCCCTAACTGCCTCTCCAATATCCTTTTAAGCTTTTCCATATCTATTTCTTTCTTTGCATATAACACCTGGTAAAATTCCCTAACTATTTTACATTTATCGCTATTCTTATTACACCTTGAACCTTGCCTGTCGACTAACACCCCAATTTCTCTTTTTTCCCTTTTAACCTTAGCTGCTCTTGCTAATAGTTTTGAGTTCTTATTACTAAATTCAAAATATTCTCTGTTTAAATAAATCAAATCTCGTTTAACTTTATCAATATCTTTACCCATTACTTCTGCCTTGAGTCCTTGTAATTTCAAGAGAATTTTTTTATCTTTACTTTTTGCGTGTTCTTCCTGTAATTGTTTTATTTCCCTTTCTTTTTCTATGTGTTCTGCTTTATACTTTTTATATTTGTGGCTTGCCAATTTTATGCTTTCCCCCCTAAAAACTGACTTCATGGTATCCCATACAATGTTAAAATTAACCTCATTATTATCGTTCCAATGCCAACTTTCTTTCCAGCTTTCCATAATTGCCTCTTTGCTTTTCTGATCTTTGAACAAATTAGGATCGTACCTCCAATTTCTAACTCTTTGAATATTTTTTTGTGCTTTCAATTCCAAATATACTTTAGCATGATCTGATTCCTTAATAATCCCAATTTCCGTACCTTCTATGTCCCCAATTAAGTTTTCCGACAGAAAAACGTAATCTATTCTCGAGTAGGTCCCATGTACATGCGAAAAAAAGGAGTATGCCCTTTCCAAACCTTTAAACTCTCTCCACGAATCCTTCAAACCCATAACTTTCATCCATTTGTCCATCACCTTCCCTTTCACCCCCATTCCACTTCTAGCTATGTTTGTGCAATCTAATCCTGACCTAATCAGATTAAAATCACCAGCCACAATAGTTTTTGCAACGTTTTCCAACTCCACTATTTTCCGAATTTTTTCAAGAAACACTGCTTGGTGGTCATTCGGAGCATAAATATTTACCAACAATATTTCCTCATCCTCCAATTTTCCTCTTACCAACAAATACCTACCCTCTTGATCAGCAATCTTTTTTGTGATTTCAAATCCTAACTTTCTAGAAATCATAGTTGCCACCCCTCTTGCTTTGGATGTTCCAAACGCCATCTCTTAATGTTGCATCCAACCCAGATAAAGTTTATTCGTATCTTTTGATTTCTGATGTGTTTCCTGTAAAAATAAAATATCTGGTCTATCTTTTTTCAACGCCGATTCCAACCTCCGTCTCTTAAGAACAGAACCTGTACCTTTCACATTCCATGATATTATTTTAATACTACCCATAACCAAATTCTTCTCCCAACTTTAAACTCTCCATCGGGCGTGCCACCAACAACCCTTCACCATACCAACTACATAAAACACACACTTTCACTCTCCCCACCTTCCAACGAAAAGTCGCCTCTGTCAACCAAAGAGGGGAGAGGGGGGACCTGCAAGATGCGCCCTACTGCCGGCGCTATGCGCTATTTACCCATTCTACCTCTATTAGGTACTTAAGATTACTACTATCTAATGCTCATTGTTCCTTACCTATCTCCTCCTCCACCATGATCAAGGACGGCTCCTCCTCCTCCTCCCCTCGCTGTGGTGTTCCGCAACCGTAGCTCTACTGGCAGGAGGTTCCAAAGGGCCAGAGCGAACACAGAAAAGGACCTTTTTCTTGTGCCAGAAAGGTGGGCCCCCCTGGCTGATGGACCAATTAGGGAGCCCCTCCGGTCTGCTCTGGTTGGACGGACAGATGTTCTTATGTTTGGCCAATGAAAAAGCCAAGAAAGTGGCTTCATTTTGGCAGTCCAGGGTTTGATCAGGACATGAAAGAAGAAGACTAACCTACAGCTGGTATAGAAAGTGTTTCCACATTGATTCAGTTGGGGATGAAAAAATTTAAAGTGGGAATTGACATATCCTACTTTCTGAAAACTGAATGGTTCCTTATGTCAGATTGCTCCGTTAATTAAAAATAACCATTCTAAATGGGCAAGGGCATTATAGGCATAGGGTTAACAGTAGCTGGGTTTTTTTTTGTTGCCAGTACTTTAGCTAATAGTATTTTAAATTTCTCATAATGGGATTAGGTATCTTCCTGTTAGGCATAAAGCCTGTTTGGCTGGGGCTAACAGGTAAAGCCACTCCTTAAATATCTCACCTTGAAATCCCAGTTAGGATCTTTAGAAGTTTGTTCCAACTTAACAATAAAATTTCAGAACTGTTGCATTTTTTATTCTAAACAATGTCTGTTTAATTCTAATTAATTATAACAGTGGATTTTGTTTCTCATCAGTTCACAGTTATGTTTCAAGGTCTTGAAATTGTCAGGGATCTTTGCAGCCTAAATATGATTCAAAGTTATAAATAAATGCTTCTTTTAACAATATGAAATCTCATGTCTCTGTTATTTTGTATTTACCTCTTCTACACTTTTGACAAATTTAAGTTTTCCTCAAGTACAGTATCCTCCTATTTGTTAAAGCTGCATAGTACTGTATATTGATTGCAGATACGTTGAAGGGCTATTATGTAGCAGACTTTCTTTGGAGTTAGAGTAATCTGATTCATTAAACAAAGTTTACCTCAGTATTCAAAATACTGAAATTTAAACTTCAGATTCTTTTTGAAGCAAGAGAGAGTGAATTTTTATGAATTTATCTTACAGGACTAAAGAGGATTTATAGATTAAGTATTTTATGTTCTTTTTGTTTGTTTTAACATACCTGTAATTTGATAGATTCAGGGTTACCAGTAACTTGTATGTTAATTTTTATGTCCCACTGTTTTCTCCAGTTGAGCAGGTTTTGCTAGTTCTTTTAAAAGCCATTAAGTTTATTTAGTTAGAAATAACAATGAGGCACACTGTTGTGTATGGAAACACTATATCCTTAAGAATGAATGTAACCACTTCGATGTAAGAATGTAACCTTGTAATGAACACAATGTTTCTCAGCTGCAATGGAACGCGAGCCAGCTACCCATAGAGGGCTGCTGCGAGCGTTTAGCTCACATGGTACAAATTCCCCAATTACTGTCAGCCGCGGGAACATTCCCGCCACAGCTACACCTGGTGAAGAAGGGCGTGACTCAGGATGACATCACGCAGGCGGTGGCCAATGGGCTACCATGCATCCATATTCAAATGTGTTGTTGATGTATAAAAGGAGCTGTACCTCCGCCATTACCACATGTTCAGATTGTATACCCTCCAATAAAGATGTGTTTGGCCTCATAGCTGCTGCCTACTGTGTATCAATCTGCAAACATCAAATTGGCGATGAAGGTGGGATATGGCGTCCCACAAGGTCAAGTCATACCCATTCGACATCAATGATCCTGAACAATGGGAGCTGTACGAATGCCAGTTCTGGCATGCGATGGACGCTGCCGTCATCAAAGAAGAAGGGAAGATGCGTTCGCATTTCCTAGCCCAGATCGGGCTGTCCACGTTGCGCCTCCTGATAAACCTGCTGGCACCCAGCAAGGTCGACGCGGTTCCAATTTACCGCCTCCTGACGACGTTGCGGGAGCATTTCCAACCAACCATCTCAATCTTCCCGGGCCGGGCCACATTCCAGAGGCGAGACCAACGCCCGGGCGAATCCGTGTCTGCCTACATGGCGGCCCTCAGGGTAGCAGCCGCCTCCTGCCAGTGGGAAGATCTGGAGATGTCTCTGAGGGACCGTATGCTGTATGGCCTGCGGGACGAGGAGGTCCAATGGAAACTGATGACCCGGGACCACCGCCTGACCTTCCACGAGGTCGTGTGGGAGGCTCAGGCAGCTGAGGCAGCGAGGAGCACAGTCAAAATCTTCAAGGCTAGGCGTGCTGCGCTCGAGGGGACCAAGTCCTCGGTCCAAGCTGCCTGGCATGCGCCCCGGCCTCCTACCTATCATCTTTGGAGTCATCCGCGGCATCGGGGTCCTGCTCCAGCGAGGACGACGACGTGCAGAGGGTCAAAAGGCAAGTGGCGAAGAGCCGCGCCAGCGACACAGGAGACCGCCGGTGTGACGGTTGCGGGGCGGCTCACGACCGGAAGAAATGCCCTTTCTGAAAGTCCGAGTGTTATAACTGTGGGGGGTGAGGCCACATCACCAAGGTGTGCAGGCGACGGTGAATGGAGGACAAGGGCCCAGCAGAACAACCTCGACGGAAGGCGGCCGGGATAGGAAAGGTCTCCGATGACGACAATGCGCCGGCAGTGAACCGCGTGTCCCGCGACGTACAGGGTTATGGGATCCTGGTGTTGGGGGTGGGGAACCTCATGGTGAAGTTTAAAAGGTTCACAGAGAAACTGCCCCTAGTAGTTCTGAAACAAGGGTCTTGTTACCTCCTGGGAACTCAGTGGTTTGCCCCCCTGGGAATTAACTGTCCGGCATAAATGCCGTCAAGATTGACCCAACACGAGATGTGTGCAACACACACACGGCGGTTTTCGAAAAGGGGCTCGGGAAGTACAGGGGGCCCCCAGTTTTGTTTGACTTGGACCCAGAAATCCGACCCATCCAGCTCAAGCCAAGAAGAGTTCCCTTCACCCTCAAGGACAAGATTGAGGCGGAATTGGACAAATTGGTGGGTCAGGGCATTTTGGTTCCAGTGGATTCAGCAGAGTGGGAAACTCCGATTGTTACAGCATTGAAATCTAATGGGGAGGTTAGGATTTGTGCTGATTATAAGTGTACGATTAACAAGGCCATTCGGCCCAATGCACATCCGGTGCCGGTAGTTAGCCACTTACTAGCCACTTTACACGGGGGTAAATGTTTCGCTAAGCTAGATTTGGCACAGGCGTACCAGCAGCTCACTGTAACTCCAGCTGCCGCCGCTGTGCAAACCATTGTCATGCACAAAGGTGCATTCAAGGTAACGCGCCTACAGTTTGGCGTAAATTCGGCCCCTGGGATTTTCCAGTCCCTCGTGGAGCGCCTTTTAAAGGGCCTCCCAGGTGTTCTCCCCTACTTCGACGATGTTTTGATAACTGGGGGGAGCAAATCAGAACTAGCAAAAAGGCTAGACAAGGTCCTAACAGTATTCGAGAGAGCGGGACTTAGGTTGAGGAGGGACAAATGTGTGTTTTTTGCGAGGGAGGTTGAGTTCCTTGGGTTCAGGATAACCCCTGATGGTGTTAAGCCCTCCGAGTCAAAGGTTGCGGCTGTTCAAAATGCCCCTCGCCCCACCGCCAAACCGGAGCTGCAGTCATTTTTAGGGCTCCTAAATTTTTACCATTCCTTCTTGCCAAGGAAAGCATCCGTCATGGAGCCACTGCACAAATTACTGAAGAAAGATGCGGTTTGGCGGTGGGGAGATAGCCAGGAAAAGGCTTTCAAAGAGCTCAAGCGGCTCCTGTCCTCAGAAACCGTTCTGACCCATTTCGACCCGAGGAAACCTGTAGTCTTGGTTTGTGATGCCTCACCAGTGGGGGTGGGGGCCATGCTGTGCCACGTGTTGGAAAATGGGTGGGAAGCCCCGGTTGCCTTTTACTCCAGGTCACTTTCAAAGGCAGAGCCAATTATGCGCAAACAGATAGGGAAGCCCTTGCCATAATCGCAGGAACAAATAAGTTCCATGATTTCCTGTATGGTCGACAGTTCATCATTGTGACCGACCACAAGCCTCTTTTGGGTATTTTCACCACAGGCAAGCCCACACCACAGATTCTGTCCCCCAGAATGCTACGATGGGCCATTTTCCTCAACGCCTACCAGTATGCACTAGCCCACCGCCTGGACAAGGAGATCTCCCACATGGATGCGCTTTCCCGGTCCCCCTCCCACAGCTTGGAGACCCTGAATGCGAGGTAGAACAGGATCACCAGGTCCTGCTGATCGAGTCTCTCGACTCACCCCCCATAGTACCCGCAGACCTCGCCACAGCCACAGCAGCAGACAAAGCTCTGTCCCTAGTCAGTTCCTGGGTTAAGAAAGGGTGGCCCACGACTCCCCCTGCGGAGGAGTTCAAAGCATTTTTCAAACGGAGGGTTGAACTCTCCATAGAGAGGGGCTGCCTCCTCTGGGGCCAAAGGGTGGTCATTCCCGGAAAGCTATGACCGAAAGTGCTCAAGCTACTGCATACCAGCCACCCAGGGATCGTACGCTCTAAGGCTCTGGCCAGAAGCTATTTCTGGTGGGCCCAAATAGACGCTGATATAGAGCACATGTTGGGCACTTGCAAGAGTTGTCAGAGCTCTCAACCTGAAAAGTCTCGGCTTCCCCACAGAGCATGGGACACGGCCCGCGGCCCCGAGTGCACATCAACTTCGCTGGCCCGTTCCGGGGCTCCCTTTTCCTGTTGATAGTAGATTTGTACTCCAAGTGGTTGGAGGTCATTCCAATGTCCAACACCTCATCAGCCGCAACAATAAAGCAGTTGCGCAGGGTGTTTAGTTGTTTCGGGTTGCCCGATGTGCTGGTCTCCAATAATGCCAGTACCTTCACGTCTGCCAAATTCAAGGTGTTCATCGAGAGGAATGCCATTCGGCACATCACCTCTGCCCCATTCCACCCCGCCACCAATGGTCAGGTAGAATGCCAGGTGCAGACTACAAAAGACGCACTGCGGCAAATGGGCCCTGGGGATTTGAATCTACAACTGTGCCAGTTTCTAATCTGCTATAGGGCAACTCCCCTGGCGTCCGGGCTCTCACCTGCAGAGCTCCTCATGCGTAGGAAACCCGTAACACTCTTTGATCAGTTGGATCCGACCAGGGTGGAGGATGAGGGGAGGAATATAGAAATAGGGAGCACCAAAAGTTTTGCAGTAGGGGAACCGGTGCATTGTAGAAATTACATGACCTTGGGACCAACATGAGTTCCAGGAGTGGTAATTGAGCAAACGGGGCTGGTGTCATACAGTGTAGAAACCAGTACGGGTCTACTGTGGAGGAGACATGCCGACCAACTCAGGCGTCAGGTCACCAGTAGCCAGGGGGAGGAGAGCCAACAAGAAGAGTCAATGTTAGGGTCCTCCCCCACCCGTTTATCCCAAGGGGGAGACACAGAGTCAACGTTAGGGTCCTCCCCCACCTGTTTATCCCAAGGGGGAGACACAGAGTCAACGTTAGGGTCCTCCCCCACCTGTTTATCCCAAGGGGGAGACACAGAGTACCTCTCGAGTACAAATCCGTATCCTTTGGACACACAAGAGGGGATCGAGAACGATGATTTAGCGGATGAGTTAGACTTTGATTTCCAGTACCAGGGGGGTGTTGCGGAGTGGTACCCCACCCATCCGAGCGAGAAGAGGGGTTTTTGTTCAGCCCCTGGTAGTACTCCCGGTTTCTTTGTTTTTGAGTTCACCCCCTCGCCTCAAGGAGCGAGAAATGCCACAGGTTCGCCCGCAGCTCAAGCGGACAAGCGGGGCGAGACAGCAAGGTTCTCCTCCTCAATCCAAAGGTTCATGCTGGGGGGGGGTCGCCGGCCACCACGGGCAACAGACAGGGATTCATGTCCCAGCTATCTCTCCCATTTTCCCCTCCGAATTCAAGAGTACAACCGTGTTCCCGCCAGACAGCTAACGAGTCCCCTTTTCCCATTGCAGGACGAGAGTCTGCGGAACACGGAAGACCTAGTTCCCCCGAGCTCGGCCGAGCTGCAGACGCCCCAAGCGCACATGCGGAAAACCACAATGGTTAAGGGACTTCGTCCCATCCTAGGGGGGAGGGGTGTTGTGTATGGAAACACTATATCCTTAAGAATGAATGTAACCACTTCGATGTAAGAATGTAACCTTGTAATGAACACAATGTTTTTCAGCTGCAATGCAACTCGAGCTAGCTACCCATAGAGGGCAGCTGCGAGCGTTCAGCTCACATGGTACAAATTCCCCAATTACTGTCAGCCGCGGGAACATTCCCGCCACGGCTACACCTGGTGAAGAAGGGCGTGACTCAGGATGACATCACGCAGGCGGTGGCCAATGGGCTACCGTGCATCCATATTCAAATGTGTTGTTGCTGTATAAAAGGAGCTGTACCTCCGCCATTACCACATGTTCAGATTGTATACCCTCCAATAAAGATGTGTTTGGCAAACATCAAACACAGTCAAAGAAGAACCTCTGGTAGATGATATAACTAGCAGAGACAAACAAGGGCCTGGACTACAGTGGCTCGTCTAAACAAATCCTAATCAGATAAACTAAATTCAAGACCCAAATTTTGTTTGTTTGGTGGTTATTTTTGGCTATGGTGGTGTTTTTTTAAAGTGTAGAAAGGAATCATGTCAAGTACCCATCATCATCTCACATAAAATACCATGTTCCATTTGAATCAGTGGTGAGATTCAGCAGGTTCGCCCCAGCCCAGTTCGCCAGAACTTGTAGCAGAAATTCCAGTCCATCCAAGTTTTGAAATAAAGTACTGTACTGTAGTCCTAATTCGGGTGCAACACAGGGCTTTCCCCCTGACCACACCCACCCACCATACCACACCCACAGAGTAGGAAAAAATGAATCCCACCACTGATTTGAATCCTTGTTCCGTAGTTTCTTTTGATAAGGGATGACACCAAAATCTCTTTACAGTGGCAGACACTAAGTAATTAGAGGTTTACTTGAACAACTTTATTAACGGAGATAACGGCCAGAGTCCGATTGTGTATTTATGCTGATACAGTACAAGTATAGTGAGATACTTGTCAAGTACTTAATCACTTGCAGAGTCATTCTACTAGGCATGCTACTAGAAATTCAATATAACTTATTAATTAGCAGCTATTTACAGCTCAAACTTATGCTACTGCAATAAGCAGGCATTCATATTCATTTGGATTGTGACCAATAGCTATTAACAGATAGCTAACCAGCATTGAAAATAAACCATTCTACAGGGATGAGAACTTTTCTTCAGCTCACATGAACTTGCCAAAACAGAAGAAGGGGGAAATGAAATGAAATTAGATTTGGAATTCCTACAGCATTTCCTCTCATGCAATGAGGGGGAAAAGAAAAACTGCAATATTCATTATCAACATTAGTCTAAATAAACATTTCCACGATCCCTTTAACAAGCTTCCAAAAAAGAATGCTACAGTTTGTTTTGGCACCTTTAATCTTAACTAATAATGCTAATGGTTTTCTTTGCTTAGGCTTTTTGTTTACTTGTTTTCAATGATATTTGATAGTTGACTTTATTGCTATTTTTCTGTGGATAGAAATATAATTACTACTTGAATTTACAAACAAAGGCATCCTGCATTTCACCAATTTCTTTGCCCAGAATTCTGCAATTGGCAACACATTCAAATTTCTTACTTGGCGACCACTATAATGCAAATTATCTACTGCTCCCTCCATAGTTTACCTCCATTTTAAGGATGATTGGAAATACAGATGTTGTCTGACTGAAGAACTCATCATTGCGTACTACTTGCTATGCTGGCAATGGCTGGTGGGAGTTGTAATTTAACAACATCTGGAAAGAATGTTTCCTACACTCGAGACATTCACCTTCCTGTAGGAGGCTATCCAAACAATAAGAACACTTAATTTGTACACCGTCTTCTGCAGCAGCATGCAGCAACACAGGTTAATCATCTGTGATGCTGACATTCTCCATTTCCCATACCTCCAGTTCTGTTCTTAATCTGAAAAAAAGATGAGAAAGCTACAATCCAGGTGTCAGTGTGAAAAAGTGACTGAAGAAGACAACATAAATCTTAAACTTTTGTTGAGTTTTGTAGGAAATTTAGTTTAAGATACAAAAGTACTAATTTGTGTTTGGGTTTCAAGCTTCCCAAATAATAGATCTAAACACTTTGATACAAGAATATGTGTTTAAAAGGTGATAGGCTGTACCCAAATCTTTTCCAACAACAATGCACTATATTAAAAAAACAGGGAATTAGGCTAGCAGCCTTCTATTACAGGGACCTAGATTAAAACTATGCAACCTCTGAAAGTAAATCCACAAGCTTACACTTTGCTCATCTTGACTACATTCCCATTATTCTGCTCACCTATTACATCTCTGCTGCAAATCAGAGTTGCAACGACAAGATTCTTCCAGATATGCTTTTGCTTTCTTATTTTCTTCTTGAAATAGCTCTCTAATAATAAGAGGGAGAAAATTTGTTCAGCCAAATTTTCCTGAGTATGACTTCGAGGCAAAGTGATGCATGTCGTACATGGGCATCTATTTTAGGAGACCTCTGATGGATGGAGAACAGTGCAAAAAACAACAAGTTACCAGTGGTTTTTCATAGCAGTTTTTACTAGTGCACAATTGTCACAGTTCTTGCTTGTTTGGTCTAAAAAATTATCAGGCAATAGCTTTATTGGATATCCAATAACAGTAGTACAGATAGGTATGTGGGAGCTAAATTGTGTTGCCCCAAAAGAGAGTTCAAACAGCTCTAAACTCACAGGGCAGCTGCAGCTTCCTGGCTTTTCAAGAATTTCTTCTCTTCACTTAAGGCAGACTGGCTCAGCAAATGTAATTCATCTTGAACGCTAGCCAGCTTCTCCTGGAGCAGTTTCTCTGAGAGAATATTACAACAGAAGGATGTGTTAAGGCATATCAAGTAGCACTGGCTTCAAAAAGTGACAGAACTTGTTATTAACTAGTTACAAATAACCAGTTACATATACACTATATGGTTGCTTTTTTCCAATGAATAAATAGTTCATTACATTATGACACACAGCATAACTCAAATTATATAATTTTTGGTGATGGGTTGCTACAAATTATGAAGCTAGTATAGACATTATTAGTTGTATGCTCAGTTGCATGACTTGTTATGCATTATGGACACTGAGTTGCATAACTCATTATGCAATAGAAGTCTACACTGACTTTGCAACTTTCAACAAGTCACTGCCAAATGTTACATAAATTATATTGTGCTGACTATAAGATTTTAGCTATTGGGTGTAATTTTAAAAAATATAACCTTATGCCTTTTATGGTGCAACTATATTTTTTATTTTTTAATAAATAATAATAGTATAAGGGCTCATTAGTAGTAGAGGAGGAATATCACATAGTTGAAGTGCTGGTTCATGGCATTTCATGCTACTGTCTGTTGTGAATATTACACTGGTGAGGATTGTGTATGTTTTATTACAGACCAGTAGTGTTGGATTGGGGCCGTGAAGCGGCCCTTAGGGTCCCGGGGGAGACTGGTCAAGGAACGACACGAGGCAAGATGGAGCGAAGACCAGTGGTTTATTGAGGGAAAAACATCATCATATATAGGAATTCAAGGCAGCGTGTGATAGAATCGTCATCTGACAGAAAATCATATCACCCATTTACCCGGGTTAATGGGGAATCTCTCTTGGGGAAGTTAATTAACTGGGGCAATCACTGACAGGGGAAATCCATTGTTCGGGGCTTATACCAGGGTAAACATGGCCACTATTTGCACTAGAGCTTGGGCTGATCTGTGAGTCAGTAATTGCCTAATACGTAACGGAGGTTAGCGATTTGCTTCCCTCAGCGGAATCGCCGGTCAGGTCAAATGTGGGTGAATCAATCTATAACTATTAATCCGCCCCCCCCCCCAATTTCGGTGCCCGCAGAGCCCACGTGCCAGGAGCTTTCTCGACTGAAGTGGCCTCTGCAAGGGCCGTACTATGCCAATTATGCTAGCGGAACCCGCATCTCCCCTTATTTTGTTATTTCTGGACCTGACAGGCGACCCTGCGCAAGAGGGGCATCAGCTGGTGTACGGGAACGATGCTTCGGGGTTCCCCCCACGGGGGGCATCTCGATAGCAGCGAGGGAATACATTGCATGAAATAGCATCCTGCTATGCCCAGTATTATCACCCCCGCAACCACCTTGAGCGTTGTCTGGAGCCACCCCCATGGGAGCCATGACCACAAGGAATCCCACCACCCCCATGAAGAATCCTCCTTGATGTTCTTGACTAGGGTGTGGAGGTCCGTGAGCTGGCTCTGTACTTTACGGGTGTTGTCTGTGAGATTAAAGCAACACATGCTGTGGACAGATTCACAACCCAAATGATGTAACAACAGAAGGTAGTCGATAGCTGCTCGATTGTCTAGGATGGCATGGCGAAGTTCTGCCTGCTCCTGGTTGAGCAGCGCTATCGCTGAGGAGGTATGGTTAATAGCCTTTGCTAACCCGCAAGCCAATTGACCAATTCTCCGAGCGTTGCCGACGGCTAAGCCTGGCACGCCAAGTATGCTGACTGCCAGCGAGACGTACTCAGCTGGACTCAGGACCCTAATGTTGCTATCACATGAGCTGTCTAACTGGGTGGCACGAGTGCACCGTATGGGTGCAGAAACATTTGTGCTTGGAACAATCATATCCCTAGTGGGGGAGTAACAATGTCAAGCGACTGATACAACACATGGAATCTGATACATTTGCGGGAATGTAGTTCCAAGTGTACTGATTGCATGTAAAGAACCAACCTGAAGGTAGGGTAACATGAGCATACATAGAACCAAGTGTCTCTGGGTTATTACAAGTCCAGTTGCCGCGGCCAGCGTCAAGGCAGCGGCGCCGAGTCCGGCCGGCTGCGGAGCAGCCGGTCATTCGAGCACAAGTAGAGTTCGGGCCGACCGCCACTCGAGGGGTGTGGAGAGTGGCTGCGTCAGCCGGCAAAGTCATAGTCAGCTGCATTCCCCAGCGAGCGTATGCTGTGAAACTCGTTGGAAGGAATGGACCGAAAATCCGCCTCACCAGCCAGTCGCCATCCCTGGTGTGCGCGTCTGGAGTGTGGCACACTGGGATGAGACAGGTGCTCAGAATTGAGGCAGAACCAATGTCCTGCTTCAGGCAAAAATCGGACTGGTTGACGAGACCCGCCAACCTTTCCCATAGATTGTAGTGCATCTGGGCAGAGAGATCTCCGCCTGGCATCAGATCGCTGGCCTTTAGTGATGCTGCCTGAACGCCTCCCCCCGCAAGTAGGGAGAGGGTCAGGATGATGGTGACTGCCACGGTGTTGGCAGTGATCAGGGCAAGGACTGCAGCCACGAAGCTCTCCGGTGTCGGTTCCCTGTCCTCGTGTCGGATGGCGTCCTGGGCCTCATTGCAAAGGGCCTTGACCATCCCCCAGGTGATCTTCGGCGCTGTCGTCTGTGGCCGCTTCTTCCGTTGGGTCCTCTCGGTCAGGGTGAGGTCCTCCATCTCCGGGATCGGACTCGGGTCGGCCTGGGACAACGCCATGTGGCTCCAATGAGGCTTAACGCACCGAGCTGGAATCCAGACGACACCTGTAGGAGACATAATTGCAGCATACCCTCTTCCCCAGGTTACGAGTGGCGCCGGGCCCCTCCAGGAAGGGTCCGGTGGCACCCGGTAACGAACCAGCGGTCGCGGAAGAGCTTCCGAGCGGCGGAAGTGTTTCTCCTGCGGCGTGCAATCGGAAAAAACATTAAGGTGATTGTACGTGAACAACACCTTGTTCAGACAATGCTGTGCCTGACCCTGTGACTTGGGGAGGGCTGGTGGCTCCCCCCTTTCTGTTTGTTTGTCAATGTAGGACTTGAGTGTCCGATTGACTCGTTCCACAATTGCTTGCCCCTGCAGATTGTAAGGAACGCCAAAAGTATGCTTAATGTCCCAGGTGGCCATGAAGCTAGCCAACTGCCTAGAGCTGTAGGACGGGGCGTTATCGGTTTTCACGTGCCGAGGTTTGCCCATTGCCGCGAAGCAGGCAAGGAGGTGCTGCTCCATGTGGGAAGCAGTCTCCCCTTTATACGCTGTCGCCCAAACGAATTGCGAGAAGGTATCAATGCAAACGTGCATGTACTGCCATCTGCCAAACTGCGGGACATGCGTGACGTCCATTTGCCACACCTGGTTAGCCTCTGTCCCTCGTGGGTTGACCCCCCATGAGGGCCCCCCCCCCGGTGCCCCTGCACAATGCTGTCAAGAGCGAACTATGCTTTGGGCTTGAGAAAGTGGCAGGTTGAACTGTCTGGCGAGCGCTTTGGCATTCTGATGAAAGAATGCATGACTCTGAATTGGAGTAGTGAAAACACCCAACACTGATCGTTGCTGAATTTCCTTTGCGGCTGCATCCGCTCTGATATTGCCCGCGGAAATCGGACCCGGGAGGTCCTGGTAACTTCGGATGTGGGCGATATAGAGCGCTTCTGTGCGGTTTCGCAAGTGAAATTGAGCTGTGAGGAACAGACTCAGCAAATTTTTGTCTATCGCGGGAGTGATGTATGCTCCCGGTAGACTGTGAAGCAAATTCCTAACATACTGACTGTCAGTAATAATGTTGAGGCGCTCTTTGGCGAAGGTGTGCAAAGCGAGGTTCACCGCTGCCAACTCTGCCCACTACGCGGACTTCTGTGGAAGAGTTAGCAGCGTGCGCCAAGCCTGGCCCTCCTGCCAAGTTAAGACACCATATGTGCGACCCCCATCAGTAAAAACTGTTCTGGCCCCCTGAAGTGGAACCAGCGAAAGCAATTCGTACAAGCTGACTGTCTGCGTTTGAAGCGAGACGAGTCTGGGGTCCTTTGGTAAGTGGTATGCCAAGCATCCGGTGAATCCCTCCAAGGCAATTGGAAGTGAGTCACCGAGCTGCATCAGCTGCTGAATTTGCTCCTTGGTGAATGGGACCACGATTTTTGCTAAGTCGTGCCCTGAAATGTCCCTAGCTCTCAGCCTTCCGCGGTAGACCACCGCGGAGACCAATTCTTGGGGGGGAACGATGTTTCGGGAAGAGGTGTTCGGTAAATACACCCATTCCATGATACTCGCTCCTTTCTCGGAGTCCACTCCTAGGGCTCCGGTGAACATGGATCCGGCCCGAACGATGTATAAGTTCAGGATCGGGGCATATGGCCCCTGAGCAATCCTGTCCACCCACCTTTGGCTGAGAATTTGGTTGACTTTCTCGAGAGCCAAGCGTGCTTCTCGAGGAATTTGTATCCGGTCTGCCGGCTGCTTACCTAGCGTTAGCAGCGAGAAGAGCAGTTTCAAGAGATCCATATCCAATCTGAAATACGGTCTGGCCCAATTGATGTTACCCAAAACTTGCTGCAATTCTACCAAGGTGACTGAGTCTTTTAAGTTGATCTGGGGCAAAACGGGTGCTGCGAAGGAACGGAGAAGCCAATGACCCAAGTATGAGAAGGGCTCGGTTCTCTGCACTTTCTCTGGGGCAATGAGTAACCCTTTCTCCCCCAGGCTGGCCTGGAGGTCTGTAAACATTTCGCTGCCGAGTTGCGGCGCTGCGACCAAGATATCATCCATGAAATGGCATACTAAGGCTGTGGGGTGAAGGTTTCGAAACTTTGCCAGCGCGTTGTGAACATAAATTTGGCACAGGGTGGGCGAATTGAGCATCCCCTGTGGCAAAAATTTCCACGTGTAACGCTGCGTGGGCTCACTGTGGTTCACAACCGGCACCGTAAAGGCGAACCTTTCCCGGTCCCTGGGGTCTAAGGGAATGGTGTAAAAGCAATCCTTTAGGTCTACAACCAGGATCTTCAACCCTCGGGAATCATATTTGGATTTGGGATGCCGCACTGAAGCGGACGCATTGGCTGTATACATTTATTGATCTCTCTGAGATCGTGGAGGAGTCGCCACTTCCCCGACTTTTTCTTGATGACAAAAATGGGCGAATTCCAAGGACTAGTGGACTGCTCTATATGTCCTGCATCTAGCTGTTCTTTAACCAGTTGCTTTAGGGCGACTAATTTCTCCCCCACTACCGGCCATTGTTCTACTCAGACTGGCGTGTTGGTAAGCCATTTAAGTGGCAAAGCCATTACCCGAAGGTAAGAGTGGCACCGTATTGCTGTAAAATGTCTCGCCCCCAAAGGTGCCCCCAAAGGTGCACGTCCAGAATGTGCGGCCGAATGACCGCTGTGCCGTCAGCCTTAGGGATCGTGACTTCCACCCACTCCCGGCTTCTAAACGCTTCTTGGATGCCGCCTACCCCCCACACATCGGAGACCGGCTCAATGGCCCATTCTCGTGGCCATTGGCTTTGGCTGACCACGCTGACGTCAGCTCCGGTATCTAGCAGCCCTGAGAATTATTTTTTATTCAAAAATACCTCAATCACTGGCCGCTGTTTCCACTCTATGTTGGTCTCCACTGTCGCTAAGACCTGGTATCCTTGTACTGCCTCACTTGCGCTCGAGCGGTCTTCCGACCCGGACCCTGCGCTGTCCCTGAGCCTTCCCTGGCTATCTGCTGGCGAGTTACAAGGAACCATAATCAGTTGCGCTAGCGTGTCTCCCTTGTGAATGGTCTGGCGTAGGTGCGTCCAGAGTTGAACTTGGAGAACACCCGAAAAATTTGAGTCAATGACTCCCGGAATTACAAGAATTCCGTGTGCTCCTGCTACACTGCGAGGCAAAACTAAGCCTATGAAGCCCTTGGGCAGGGGTCCCATGTACTGGGAATCCACCAGATAGACTGTGCCTGGCAAGTCGCATGTGACGTCTGCCTGGCAAGTCAATTCTAGCCCTGTACTACCCTTGGGGCTGGCCTGCGCCTTCGCAATGCCTGGAATGTGAATGGAATCTAATCCAGCTCTGGCTTGCCCAGAGCGAGGGAAGTCTCTGTTTGGACCGGGGCCAGAGACGTGCCCGCGTTCCAGTTTCCCGAATTCGGACAGAATCTGGACCAATGGAAGCCTTTCTTACACTTCGGACACGGGGTGGTTGGAGCCTTGGAACGGCCGGAATGTTGTCCGCCGCTCTTGGATCGGCACTCCCTAGCGAAGTGACCGACCTTGCCACAATTGTGACATGCCCCTTTGTTCTTGTCCTTGGGTCTCCTACCCCCTTGCACCGCTGCTGCCAGCAGACCCATTTTGTAAGAGTCTGTTCCAACGTCGGCGCAAGCTCTAATCATGTCCGTGAGAGTCAAGTCGGGACGATTACCCAGTGACTGCAAGATCTTACGGCAGTCAAGATTGGCGTTGTCTTTAGCCAATTTCATCATGAGCTCTTGTTGGGCTTGCTCGTTATCGATCTGCCTACTGATCGCTTCCTCTAAGCGATTGATAAAGTCCATGTAGGACTGCTGGGCGCCCTGTTTGACTGCGGTGTAATTTTTGGCCGCTTTGCCAGTTGCTGGGACTTTGAGGAAGGCCCTGAAGGCCGCCTCAGCTGACATCTGGAGAGTGGCGAGTGGCAGGGCGGTCTGCGCATCGATGGATTCGAAGGCATCTGAACCATATAACTGGTCAGGAATTATTGCCCGCCCCCCCATCCTGGCAGCCCTTGCCTGAGCCTCGAGGCGATACTCGCTGTCCCATAACAAATACTGGCTGGGGTTGAGCATCATCCGCATGACGGCTTTCCAGTCGTGCGGGATGAACATGGTGTTCTCGCACACTTGCTGAAGCGTGCCCCTAGTGAACCGACTCTGTAGTCCTGTCTCTGAAATGGCCTTCCGTATAGCCATGAGGAGCTTATACGGGACGGGTGAATGAACTACCTGCTGCTGCCCTGTGAGGGCATCTACCTCCAAGCGAATTGGACAAATCTGACTAAGCTCAGCTAGTTCTTCTACTGGCAATTCCCCCTTCTTGATCTCTTCCTCAACTGTGCGCTGAAGGGCACTCTTAGTTCGGGAACCTGTAGCTGTCAGAGAAGCGCCTGCGCTTCCCATTCCATGCATTCCACCGGTGACGTCTGCCGCGCTGTCCTCCGGGATGATCGGACACGGTTCTAACGTAGAACCGGACCACGTTGATCGCTTACTCTTGGGTAAGATCACGTCTCGGGTCACCAGATGTTGGATTGGGGCCGTGAAGCGGCCCTTAGGGTCCCGGGGGAGACTGGTCAAGGAACGACACGAGGCAAGATGGAGCGAAGACCAGTGGTTTATTGAGGGAAAAACATCATCATATATAGGAATTCAAGGCAGCGCGTGATAGAATTGTCATCTGACAGAAAATCATATCACCCATTTACCCGGGTTAATGGGGAATCTCTCTTGGGGAAGTTAATTAACTGGGGCAATCACTGACAGGGGAAATCCATTGTTCGGGGCTTACACCAGGGTAAACATGGCCACTATTTGCACTAGAGCTTGGGCTGATCTGTGAGTCAGTAATTGCCTAATACGTAACGGAGGTTAGCGATTTGCTTCCCTCAGCGGAATCGCCGGTCAGGTCAAATGTGGGTGAATCAATCCTATAACTATTAATCCGCCCCCCCCCCCCCCCAATTTCGGTGCCCGCAGAGCCCACGGGCCAGGAGCTTTCTCGACTGAAGTGGCCTCTGCAAGGGCCGTACCATGCCAATTATGCTAGCGGAACCCGCACAGTAGCTTGTAGCATTCCAATTGTTATTAAAGATAACCAGTTACTTTTTAAGAAATAGGGAGATAAAATAATTACTTTTAAAGTGCATTTATTTATCCTAGTCCAAAGCACTAAAATAAAAAAAACCATAATTTTAAAAAATGCTGATCATCTAAACTACATAAACTACTTGTTTACATATGCACACTCTACTTTCCCAATATTCAGCAGTTTGAATAGCCCTGTCATTTGCTTCAAACAATTTCTTGTTATCATACTGTTCAGGCAAATTGCCACAGATTAACATATGTCCAAAGTCTTATATTTTGCCACATTCACATTGTTCACATTTTTTTTGTAAATGGAATGCACATACTGTACTATATTTGTGGGTCCCCCTCGCCCAGATTAGGTGTCAGGTCAGTCGTGGGCTTCAGCAGGTTCGCACCAGTTCGCCAGAACTGGTAGCAGAAATTCTGGCTGTCCCTGCCTATCCAAGTTTTGAAATAAAGTAGTCCTAATTCGGGTGCAACATAGGGCTTTCCCTCTGGCCACGCCCACCATACCACGCCCACAGAGTGGTAGCAAAAAAATTTGGAGCCCACCACTGTGTCAGGTGATTGTTGTCATAATAGGCAGTTGGTTCTTCAAGAATAGATGCTATCTTAATCTCTTCCTTGGGGAATGCCATTTTTCTGAATTCTCCAATGGCCCCTTTTGCCCTGCAGGTTGGCAAACAACTGTCTATTCTGCAATAGGCATCAGATGAGCTGTGTAAATCAATAGTTCTTAGTAGTTGGGTACACCTTACTTATCAATTTCTTATGGTTTACTTTATCATATGCAGCTGTGAGTTCAAGAAAAGCTACTCCTGTAATCTGCCTCCTTTCATATCTGTCCTTCTATATAGTGGGTTCAATTAAGTATTTGATCAGAGCATGACTTTCACTTTCCTGGTCTGAAGCCTGACTGTTCTTTAGCATGTTATTGGGAATGGTTCCATAACATTCTTCTTGGCTTGGCAAGCCATATAATCACTGACCAAAATATTGCCTGGATTATATCCTCACCTCCATATGCACTGTATAGTGCTTTGGGGGTAGAAGAGTCAGTCATTCAGGTCTCCCTCAACATTGCCCAGGATATGCCCAACTGTTAATCATGGTCTTTGGGAAGGCATATTCCGTGTATCCCAGTTATATTGGTAACTACTTAGAACATAAGAACATCCCTTGCTGGCACAGGCCACAGAAGCCCATCCAGTCCAGCATTCTGTCTCACACAGTGGCTCACCATTTGCTTCAGGGTATTCCCAAGGAGATGCTTTCACCTGCTTAGGATTCCCTGGAAATGGCATTGAGAGATATCCTGACTATCTCTCCAACCCCCGAGGTTGTCCTTAAGTATCCATAATTATAGCCATTGATACCCTTGTCCTCCATGAACTTGTCTAATCCTTTCTTAAAGCTGTCGAGACTGACAGCTGTCACCACTTCTTCTGGCAGGGAGTTCCATAGACCAGGGATCCTCTGGGTGAAAAAGTTCTTTCTCTTATTTGTTTGAGAACTAGCACCCAAAAGTTTCATGGAGTGCCCCCTAGTTCTAGTGTTGTGCGATAGGGAAAAACAGTTTTTCCTTATCTACTTTGTCCACACCGTGCATGATTTTATAAACTTCAATCAGGTCACCTCTTAGACGCCGTCGTTCAAGAGTGAAGAGGCCCAACCATTGCAGCCTCAGATGGTAAGGAAGGTGTTCCAGTCCCCTAATCATTTTGGTTGCCCTCTGCACTTTTTCCAGCTCCATAATATCCTTCTGGAGGTATGGCGACCAGAACTGTACACAGTATTCCAGATGGGGCCTCACCATAGATTTATAAAGAGGCAAAATGACACTTGCTGACTTATTTTCTATACCCTTCCTATTGATCCCTAGCATTGAGTTTGCTTTTTTCACTGCTGAGGCACACTGGGTTGACACCTTCATTGAGCTCTCGTCCACCAGGACACCAAGGTCCCTTTCCTGGTTTGTCGCAGAGAGTTCAGACCCCATCAGTTTATAAATGTAATTGGGGGTTTTTGCCCCAACATGCATCACTCTGCACTTACTAATGTTGAAGCTCATTTGCCACTGTTTTGCCCACTCCCCCAGTGTCAAGAGATCCCTCTGGAGCTCTTCACAATCTCTCACAGTTTTCACTACCCTGTATAATTTAGTGTCATCAGCAAATTTGGCTACCTTGCTTTTTACTCCTACCTCTAGATCATTTATGAAGAGGTTGAAAAGCAGGGGTCCCAGTACTGAACCTTGGGGGACCCCACTCTTTACTTCCCTCCACTTGGAGAAGTGTCCATTTAGTGCTACCCTCTGTTTCCTGTCCCTTAGGGATCATACCTTGGAACTATAACTGACTAATTGGTACTTTCGTGTAACTTTCTAAGCTCTTGAAACGGAATGTGTTTTCAAACAATGGCAACAAGAGGATGGAATGCTTTGCTAGCTACACTCAATCCAGTTTGCTGCAAATTGATAACATTCTCCCTAAACAAAAGCAGCGGCAGCACCACCAATACCCACACTAACAATGTCTGTCTTTCCATAAACTCTCATGTCACCACCATGAATTCTGCTACTTCTCCAGGAAAATAAGGATTTCCCCCCCTTCTAAACCAGGAGCAGGTAACATATGGACCTTGAAATATTGTAAGACTGCAAGTCACATCAGCTCTAAAGAACACAACTAATGGTGAGAAACAGATGGGATCTTATTGGCAGTTCAACATAATCTCTAGGGTGATGACTTGACCATCCCACTGTAAAAAAATATGCATCAGTGCTGGCTTATGAGCTAATTTCTTTTCTCTTTTTAAAGGTAATTCTCCATTAGTACTAAAAGAGATGCTTCTTCTATTCCTGTTATTCACTATACAGTATTACAGAAATCATCGCAGCCAGCTCCTGTTTGTTTGTTATCTATACCCGTGATGGTGAACCTTGGCACTCCAGATGTTCTTGGACTTCAATTCCAAGAAGCCCAAGCCCCTGTGAATCCACACAAATAGGTTTGCTGTGATTCATCTGGCCCGCGCCGTCCTTGTCGCTCCCGGAAGCGGAAGCAAAATGCACCCGTCTGAAATTGAGGTCCAAGAACATCTGCAGTGCCAAGGTTTGCCATCACAGATCTATACTGTCTATCTACCCATTAATCATTCTGCACAGTTAACAAAAATAATAAACCATAAAACAAATTGACAAAAAAATACCAAATTCAGAAGAAAAAATAAACTAATAAGCAAACAAAAAAAAACCTAAACTTAAACTTAGGTAGACTGAAGAGTAGCCTTAATGTGAAGGATGGGGAGGAGGGGGGGTGTTGTCCTCATGGCTATATGCTTTGAGGTGAGGATCAATAATATATACATTTAAACACAGCAAAAAAAGAAAGGACACCCAATCTCACTGAAGAATTGAAGGCTTCTTCAATTCTTGCCTTTATCAGAAAGATACTGTATAATTTGAGTGCATTTGGTTTTCATTAGAGGGGCTAAAATTGTTTCTGCCTCGTACATTCCTTCATTGCACCTTACTTTAGAGCAGTTGTGACGAACCTATGGCACGCGTGCCAGAGGTGGCACTCGGAGCACTCTCTGTGGGCACCCATGCAGTCACCCCAGCACAGAGTTTGCCCCACCCCTTTGCCCAGTAGCCCAATGGGGGCACTTCTTCTCTCCCACAACAGAGAATTCAACCCACCTCTCTGCCCAGAAGCCCAATGGGAGCACTTCCTCCCTCCCTCCAACAGAGTTCACCCCACTGTGGGATCCGTGCACATAATTGGCATACTGTCCCTGACAGAACCACAGCTTGGGGAAACACTCCTTAGAGCCCTGATTCTGAAGGGACAGAAATTGGGGAGTGGATTAATAGTCATAGTTTAATTCACCGATCGCTGACCTGGCAGGCAGTTCGGACAGTAGAAGGCAAAAGATCACCAGATGATGAACCCGATACGCATGTAATGGGTAATCTTGCCTCCGCAGAGACTCTGAGCCAAAGAGTCAACTTAGGCAGATGTTTACTCCCGATAACAGTAGACAATGCATGTCCCCCTGGTAGTAAATTAGATAGATAAGAAACTCCCCCCCCCCCGGTGAAGTCACCCTTGATGAGTAACTTGTGTAATCTTAAAGTGCAGACTTGCAGCTTTCCTGTAACGGCCACGCGCAATTTATGCACGTGGTCGAGCTAAGCAGAGTATAAAGATTAGAGCCTTCTGATCAATAAACGCTGGTCTTCGCTCCATCTTGCCTCGTGTGTCTTTACTTGACCAGTCTCCTCCCGATCCAACGCCCCACTCCTCTGTCCAGCAGTCCAGTGGGAACATTTCCTTCTTCCCATGTTGCTGTGTTGGCACTTTGTGATAAATAAGTGGTTTTGCGTTGCAGTTTGGGCACTCCATCTCTAAAAGGTTCGCCCATCACTGCTTTAGTGTGTTGCTATTATTGTTTTATGTGGCATGGATCGGGAACTCTTGCAGGAAATGTTGTAACTTTCCAATTGCTTCTTACATTTTATTTGCAACAGTCACATACATTCCATATAGATGCAGAATGGGAATGGGGTGAAAACCAGATTTTGCCACCATCAAGAACATTATTTTAAGCACTACGAAAAGTCAGTATACTACAACAGTAATTCATGAACTTAATGAAACAGGCTTGAATCTCTTTCACAAGACTACTATGTAATAACTGCAGGATAGTCTCTCAAAATCATTGTTTGAAAGCAGCTTTGGTTTCATTTGCTAGCTAAGTGTCCAAAATCCTGCAGCTTCCCACCTTCACTCAGCAAACGCTCCTTATTCTCTTTCAAGTCTGCAACAGGCTTCTCTCTAGCCTGGAAGGAAAGCAAAAAGAGAGGAACAGAGAGGAACTGACTATGATTTTGCTACAGGAACCAAAAGAGATGTGATGTGAGATGTCTTTATGCTATCTCTGGGTCTTCTAAAGTGCAGATGCCTCCCATAAAGGAGTCAGGGAGGCCAAGGTTTTAGGGCAACAGTTCCCAACCTATGGCTGGTAGGCCAGACTTGGCCTGCATCAACATCACCGCACCGGAAGCTGAAGCAGACACATCTACAACAGCCATAAATGCACCTGTGGCTGTCGTAAATGCATTTACGACAGCCTCAGATGCATTTTGCAGCAGCATTTATGCTGGGGAAACCACGTGATCAGCTGTCCAGGGTGTGTGGTCCATCCTGCGGCGTAAAAAGTTTGGGAACCCCTGTTTTAAGGTAAGAAATTGGAATGTCAGTTAAGAATGCTTAACTTTTTTCCTCCTGCAACACTTTGCCTATACAGACACACCCCAAAGGTTCAATCTGCTTCATAGGAAAAAGTTAATATACTGTATTACACAAATACTTGCAGATTCCGCTCAACAGGAAGACAAATACAAGACGTTGTTGTTGTTGTTGTTGTTGTGCAGTCGCACAGTCGATTCCTACCCTTTGCGACCCTATGGACCATATGTAACAATGTAAAGTTGGGTTTCACTTATCAGTGATAACTTTCATTCTTCGAGTATATAGTTTGTGAATACACACTATTGGGTTATGCGCCTGCGCAGAACATCGATCAGAGGCTTTAAAGCTGATTGGTTAAAAGTTTTGGCGGTAAGACTGCCCCCCGCACTGCCCACCCTTAGGCGCCAGTTCACCATTTTACCTCAGTTCCATACTTAAGCCAAGCAGAGGATAAACCAAATGATCTCATCCGTACTGCTCAAGAGGGGAGGCAGGGTGGCTAGTGTATATTCACAAACTATATACTCAAAGAACGAAAGTTATCACTGGTAAGTGAAACCCAACTTTCTCCTTCGTATAGTTTGTGAATCCCCACTATTGGGAGATTAGCAAGCTCACACTTACTTGGTCGGTGGGCAGTCGGATGAGATGAGTCCATGAAGATGTCTGTCAGGTAGAATGGATCCTCAAGGATGAGGCGCCTGGAGCCCTCTGGCAAGGACGACACAACCAAGTCTGGTGTCCGCAGTGGCTCTGGTGTCTTTCCTGTAATTTTGGACAAATGTAGAAGGTCTGGACCAGGTGGCAGCCTTACAGATGTCCTCAAGCAGGGTGCACTCCAAAAAGGCAGTGGAGGTAGCAACCACTCTTGTAGAATGCGCCCTGACATGTGGTGGAGGTGGCAACGAGGCAGACTCGTAGGCCAGGTAGATAGTTGAAGTAATCCATTTGGAGAACCTCTGGGAAGAGATAGGTTCACCTTTAGACTTTCCCTCATAGCCAACAAACAGGCGCTGTGATTTCCGGAACTCACGTGTCCTGCTGGTGTAAAACAATAAAGCTCGTTTCACATCCAACGTGTGTCAACTCCTTTGTTGGGTGTTGCTGGGATTCTGGAAGAAAGTTGGTAAGGAAATAGTCTGAGCCATGTGAAATTGGGAGACTACCTTTGGAAAGAAGGTGATGTCTGCGTGGAGCACCACGCGGTCATTGAAAAACTTGAGAAATGGAGCATTTGCCCGCAGAGCAACCAGTTCACCAGCTCGTCAAGCAGACGTGATGGCCACCAGAAATACAGTCTTCCAAGTGAGGAGACTAACATCCGCAGTAGCCATAGGCCTGAAAGGAGTCCTGGTGAGCGCGTTTAAAATGGTAGACAATGACGATAGCACAGTTGGAGTCTTGACCGGCAGAAAAGCATTCCGTAATCCTTTGAGGAAACGCTTTACCGTTTGGTCACGGAAAGCACCAGATACAGGTGAACCAGCTGGAGAGTGGGCTACTACTGCTGCCAGATGGAAACGTATGGAGGTAATGCTGAGACCCGTCTCTGCCAAATGGAGAAGGTATGACATGATGTCTTGCAGTCCCACATTGGGTGGAGACCCTTGCTGGGTATCCAGTAAGGCATGAAACCGCCTGTACTTGGAGGCATAGGACTTCCTCGTAGAGGGGCGCCTTGCTAGTTCCAAGATCCTGGACAGTTTGGGATTATCCTCCACGTGGTGAGGTGGAGGCTGGGCAAGTCCGAGTGGTGGAGTTGACCGTGCTCTATTTGCAGGAGAGTCGGCGAATCCGGCAGTGTGCGAGACTGCGATGACATGTGCAACAGAAGTGGATACCAGGGTTGATGTGGCCACCCCGGAGCGATGAGGATCGCGTTCGCCCGCTGTTGGTACATCCTAGTGAGGACCTTCTGAACCAGAGGAAACGGGGGAAAGGCGTAGAGGTAGTCCTGGTCCCACCATTTCATGAAGGCATCGCCCTCAGAGTTTAGGCCAATGCCCGCCCTGGAGCAATATCTGTGACACTTCCTATTGGACTCCGACGCATAGAGATCGACGGTTGGGGTCCCCCACGCCCTGCAAAGGGACTGAAAAACCACGCTGTCCAGCTCCCACTCGTGGGGTGTTGAGGTGAGGTGGCTGAGGTGGTCGGCCAGCACATTCAGCTTGCCCTAGATGTGGACTCCAATTGCGAAAATGTGTCTCTCCAGGCACCATTCCCAAAGTTTCACTGCCAGATAGAGCAACGTTGTAGACCTTGTCTCTCCTTGCTTGTTCAGGTAAGCAACCGCGGTGGTGTTGTCGGATGCAATCTGGACCGCCTTGCCACAGAGGAGTGTCTCAAAGGATCGCATGAGACCATGTGTTGTTGACCGTTAGAGTCCCGCAAGCAGCTCCCCAGCCGAGGTTGCTTGCGTCGGTCAGAACTTAGAGGGATGGCTGTGGCAGGTAAAAGTTCTTCCCCATATTCACATTGAGTGGCGTGGTCCACCACACCAGCTGGTCCACCAGCTCCGGAGACGGAAACAACCGTTTGGACTGACTCTCCATGAGAGGATCGAACTCGTGGAGAAGCCATGATTGCAAGGACCGGAATTTTAACTTGGCGTGAGGAATCATGCTGTGGTGGAAGCCATCAAACCCAGTAGACGTTCAGCTTTCTTCGTTCTGATGAAGGGTTTGGTCCTGAAGTCGCTTACTACCTGTGCAATGTCCAGCAAGCGTTTTTGCAGGGCAAATGCCCTGACTGCCAGCGAGTCTAGTACCGCTCCAATGTACTCTACTTGCTGTGAAGGTTCCAACTTTGACTTGGTAAAGTTGATCCTGAGGCCAAGACTCTCCATGAGATGAACAGTGTACTCCATGTCCTGAATGGCGGATGATCTGGTGGGAGAGACTATCAACCAGTTGTCGATGTACGGGAAGACCCTGATCCCCTTCTGGCAGAGGAAGGCAGCCACCAGAGCCATACATTTTGTGAAGACCCTTGGTGCTGTGGCCAGACCGAATGGTAGGCAAGGGTATTGGTAGACAGAGTCCCCTATCCAGAAGCGGAGGAACCGCCTGTGGCTCTCGAGGATGCTGATGTGAAAGTAAGCGTCTTTGAGGTCTATTACCGTAAACCAGTCCCATTTGTTGATGAGAGGGAGAACGGTCTCGAGGGTCACCATCCGGAACTTCCTAGTGTGGATGCACTTATTGAGGTGACGCAAGTCCAGAATTGGGTGGAGTCCTCCGTCCTTCTTCTGGACAACGAAATACCTCGAGTAGAAACCATTGCTCCAGTCGGTTGGTGGTACCCGCTCGATGGCTCCCTTGGAGAGAAAGGTTGACACTTCTTCCTCCAAATGGAGAGATGAGGTGGTGAAACGGTGTTTTCCTACCCGAGGCACCTGGTCGAACTCAATGGCGTAACCAGCAGACAAGATCTTCAAGACCCACCAGTTGTTCATGACATCGGACCACACCTGAAGGAAGTTCTGGAGGGGGAGGTATGGAAGGTGGAGCAAGAGAGCCTTGGCCTGAAAGATTTCAAACATGCGACTTGGACTTGCCGTCCGTGCGCTTACCCTAGGTATAGGGCTGAAAATGTTGTTTGGTATGCTGCCGCCTCAGGCGATAAAAACCAGCTCTAGACTGTTCGTTAGGTGCACCTTGCTGTTGCAGGTTGCCACGATAACGGTGGGTGAATGGTTGAAACCTGGGTTTCGCCGGCTGCGATGGTGTAGCAAGACTCAGGAACTTCGCGGTGAAATTGGTTTGGCGCAACTCGTTCAGCATCTTATCCGTATCCTGGCCAAAGAGACCCTGTCCATCGAATGGAAACTCTTCAATGAGCTTCTTCATCGAGTCATCGAGAGTGGTCCCTCTTAGCCAAGCGTGACATCATAACAGAATGGTGGAGGACATGTCCTTAGCCGCATAGTCGTTAATGTGCCTCGCAGTCCTCATTTGCTGCTCGGCCAAAAAGTCATCCTACTCGCTCAGCGAGTCCAATTCCCTCTGAAGGTCAGATGGCAACTTGGCGGCGAGGGTCTTGACTCGTTCCCAGAGATGGGACTGGTACAGACCCATGGCGGCTGAGTAATTTGCTGCCCTAAGGAAGAGAGACCAGTTGGCGTAAAATGTACGGCCCAACGCATCGAGCTTCTTCCCTTCCGGAGTCGAAGGTACCGGAAACCCACTAATGGCCGTCTTGTGTTGGAAGGCCTTCACAACCAAGGAGTTTGGTAGTGGGTGCGCCTGTAGGAACTCAACATCTTTGTCCAGGACTCGGTACAACTCATTGAGCCTGGACAAAACGGAGTGGGCCGAAACGGGCTTCTTCCATGTTGCCTTCGCTGACGTCAACATGGAAGGGAGCATGGTGATATGGTCTTTTTGTCCAGCTTGGCTGTCATCTGGTCCTCCCCTTCCAGCAGCGGCTGGTCCACCCGTAAATTTAGGGCGGTGCCCAAACGGGTGAGCATCGCTGTGAGAGACTTCTGGTCCTCTCCCCTCGGCGGATCGACGTCACCAATCACCTGGTCGGGCGTCTTCTCCTCGTCGACGTCCCCCTCCTCCTCCTCTGAGGATGAACTGGAGTCATCGGAGGATGAGGGGGGAACCCTCGAAGCCACATCGGGACCATGCCAATATGGCCTGGGCGGGTCGATGGGCTGAGCGCTCATCGCATCAACGTCTGGACCATTCCAAGATGATATGGCTGGGCCAGCGGAGCGACTGCTCAACCCTCAAGAGGGCGGCGGAGCGGCAGCAGGGCCAGAATCCCTGGGGCTTTCGGTGGTCGGTCCCAGAGCCGCAGAGGCTGCAGGAATGGTGGCCTTAAACTGTTCAGCAAACAACTTTGCCATGGCCTCAAACCTGCCCTTGAAGAGGTCCATTTGGGCCGCATCGACAATAGCTGGTTGTGACGAAACGGTAGGAGGCGAAACAGTGGGAGGGATGATGGGTGACGAAACGGTGGCCGAAACGGTGGCTGCCGGCTCGTCTATGGTGGGAGTCCAAGGTCTCGGGGAGACTGAGACTTGTCTTGTAGAGAGGCGGTCCCTTTCACGAGGCGGTGAAGGAAGATACAAGGGGCGAGCTGGAGCTCCAGCCCTGTGGCCCTTGTTCGGCGAGTCGGATGAAGACTGGCCACCCCACGCGGAAGACCCTGGCGAGGGACATCTCGCAATGGAGAAAGGCAGTAAAGGCCGAGGAGAGACCAGAGGACAAGGAGTAGGAGGTAGAGAACGACGCTCTTCCGACCTGTGCTTCTTCATTTTTATCCTTTTTCTTACGAACAAGAAGCGAGGAAGAAGACTGGAGAGCCCGTCCGGGAGAAGGAGCACTCATTGCGGTAGAAGTGGAAGGCGCAGCAGTGGGAGCGAGGGCGAGTTCCATCAGGTGCGCCTTCAGCCTGTTGCTTCGGTTCTGGACCGCCAGACGAGTGAAATTTTTACAGTGCACACAGGACTGGCTCTGGTGCGACTCTCCAAGGCAGAAAAGACACTGACTGTGTCCGTCCAAAGCCGGAAACTTCTTCAGGCAAGAAGAGCACTGTTTAAAGGCCGCAGCCATGAAAAGATTCTTCCGAAGGAAGGCAATGGGGAACATGGAACGTTCAAGAAAGCGAACAACCACGAAGGACCGGCCAGCTGCTACCCCCTTGAGGGGGGAAATGGTGACCGAAGCAAAGAAGGTAACTGAGTCCTCAAAGAAGAAACAGCACCGGGATGGCAATCCTGCCCGGAAGACAAGATTGCCAGGGGAAAAAATGAATGTGTAACGATGTCTTTTCCGAGGAATCGACGAAAAAATTGAGCAAGCTCTCAACGATCGTCCTGCTGCTGAGGCGGAAACTAGAGAACTGAGGTAAAATGGTGAACTGGCGCCTAAGGGTGGGCGGTCTTACCACCAAAACGTTTAACCAATCAGCTTTAAAGCCTCTGCTCAATGTTCTGCACAGGCACATAACCCAATAATGGGGATTCACAAACTATAGGAGAACTATAGAAGGAGAACTAATTTTAAATTACTAAATTATTTATTTTAATCCTAAAATAATGTTTCCTAGGACTGTGACTACAGCAATAACCCCTATTCTTCATTATACACTGTAGTTCTAAACACTTTTTCAAAACAGAGCTGTACGAATCTCCAGCATCAAACTTAATTTCACGCTAAGAGCAATATAATGCAGACCAAAGAGCTTACATAAAGCTCCCAGAGGCTCTTGTGTTTCTCCATCAGCTCATCAAGTAATCGTTCAAATTCCATCCTGAAAGCACAAAACATAAACAAAGGGCTAGCTGCTGTGCCTAGAAGATTTGGTGACTTGTAGTCCAAAATTAACTTCCCAATCTTGGCTAATTGTAATTTCTAGACTATCCTGCATGTATTTGTCTGGGTGGGTGGGTTGGGGGGAGTGGTCAAGGACAGCTTTCCAAATGCCGTTGCACTGGAATTCCCAGCATTGGTTGTACTAGAGAAGCCTACAGCATCTGGAGAATTGTACTTTGCCCATTCATGGTCTAAACCTCTTTTTTAAAGCTACCAGAAGGAAGGACAATCACTACCTCTTGTGGTATGACTTTGAACTGTGTGAGGTGTATTTTTCTAGAGTTTGGAAATAACTGTACAAATAATGAGTTACTTATAATTAGATTTTCACCAACAATCATGGTATTACATACAAATGTAACTTGGTGAGGACAACTTCACTTGTTTTGCAATGCAGCTGTAACTCTCGAGTACTTTCATAGGGGTGAGAGTGTGGCCTTACTAGAGGGTGAAAAAGGAATATTAGATGAATATCTCCCTGTGACTTCTACAATCAGATGGTATCTTTTAAAGTAATTATATTTTGTCTACATTTCAGGGGGGAAAATACTTTTCTAATAAATTTACTGTTTGGAAGCCCTGACAAAGAAACATACAGTAATTAACTATTTTAAAAATTATATTTTCAAGATGTGGTGATTTCTTTTGTAATCTCTAAAGGTAAAAGTAAAGGTCACCCTTGCTCAAAAGCCAGTCATATCCAACTCTAGGGTTCAGTGCTCATCTTTGTTTATAGCCAAAGAGCCAGTGCTGTCTGCATCTGCAGATGTTTCCATGGGCACGTGGCAGGCATGCCTCAACACCAGAGTGCATGGAACATTGTATACTTTCTACCGAAGTGGTAACTATTTATCTGCTTGCAATTTCTTGCTTTTGAACTGCTAGGTTGGCAGAAGCTGGGACAGAGACAGGAGCTCACTCCGTAGTGCAGTACGAAGGAATCAAACTCCAACCTTCCAATTGTCAAGTTCAGCGTCTGTTGTGTATGTAACAGTATTACTTTAAGAATGTATGAATGTAACCTGACAATGATTACAATGTAACCCAGCTGTTAAGGAACGCGAGTAAGCTGCCTATAGAGGGCAGCTGCGAGCGTTCAGCTCACATGGTTCACATTCCCCAAATCACCGGCAGCCGCGGGAACCTTTCCCGCGCAAGGATCACCTGGAGAAGATGGGGGTGACTCAGAATGACGTCACGTCGGTAGCAGCCAATGAGCTACCGTGCAACGATATTCAAATGTATGTCCTGCAGTATATAATGAGCTGTACCTCCGCCATTACCACATGTTCATCTTGACCACCATGAAATAAACCTGTGTTTTAGCCCCCTACTGCGGCTCCTTCTTTGTCTTCCGTGCAAGACACTAAATTGGCGACGAGGATGGGATCCATGGCGCATCCCGAGGTCAAGAATCATCAATTTGATATCAGCGACCCAGAACAATGGGAGCTGTACGAGTGCCAGTTTCGGCACGCGATGGATGCTGCAGGCATCGACGACGACGCCAAGATGCGCTCGCACTTCCTTGCCCAGGTGGGACCGGCCACGCTGCGTATCCTGATGAACCTGGTGGCTCCCCGGAAGGTAGACGTGGTGCCCATCGACCTCATCCTGGCGCTACTGGGCGAACACTTCCAGCCTCCAGTCTCGATTTTCCCGGCCAGGGTCGCATTCCACAGACGGGACCAGCGCCCGGGGGAGTCTGTGTCCGCCTACGCGGCGGCCCTCAGGCTCGCGGCGGTCAACTGCCAGTGGGAGAACCTGGACACGGCCCTCCAAGACCGCATGCTGTGTGGCCTGAGGGACGAGGAGGTCCAGAGGAAGCTGATGACCCGCGACCATCGCCTCACGTTCAACGAGGTACTGCGGGAAGCCCAAGCAGCCGAGGCGGCCAGGAGCGGGGTCAGAGTGTTCAAGTCCCGAGGGGCCACAACCGAGAGGGTAAGTCACCCGTGCAAGCGGCCCGGCGGACGTCGGCGAAGACGGCCTGGTGGGCACCCCGGTCGCCTGCAGGCACGCCAGCGACCTCCGAGGAGTCGTCCACGACGGCGGACTCCTGTTCCAGCGAGGACGACGACGTCCAGAAGGTAAAGAAACGTGGGGAGAAGCACCAGACCAGCGAGCGACAAGGCTGCCGTTGCGACGGCTGTGGGGCATCTCACGACCGGACGAGATGCCCATTCCGGAAGGCCGAGTGCCACAACTGCGGTTGGAAGGGCCACATCGCCAGAGTCTGCAGGCGTGGGCGAACCGAGGACAAGGGCGCATCGAAACACCCTCGAGCACATCAGCGGAAGGCAGCCGGCACTGGAAAGGTCTCAGCCAACGACGGCGCGGAAGGCGTGAACCGCGTGGGCCTGGAGCACCGGCGTTTCTACGTAGAGGTACTGTTACAAGGGGTTCCAGTGAGGATGGAAATAGACTCGGGGTCATCCTACTCCATCCTGTCCCAAAAGGAGTTCATGCGCATTCCCCCAAATGCGCGGCCCAAGCTGCGGGCCATGAAGTCAAACTTGCGGGATGTGCAGGGCTACGGGATCCCAGTGTTGGGGGTGGGGAACTTCACAGTGAAGTTCAAAAATTACACAGAGAAACTGCCCTTAGTGGTTCTCAAGGGGGGAAGATGTTGCCTTTTGGGAACCCAGTGGTTTGCTCCCCTGGGAATTGAACTGTTCAGCATTAACGCCATAGAGACTGACCCCATGCGGGATGTGTGCGATGCGCACCCGGACGTTTTCAAGAAGGGGCTCGGGACTTACAAGGGGCCCCCAGTTTCTTTTGACTTGGATCCAAAAATCAGACCCATATGCCTCAAGCCAAGAAGAGTGCCTTTCGCCCTCAAGGACAAGATTGAGGCGAAACTGGACAAATTGGTGGGGCAGGGGATTTTGGTTCCAGTTGATTCAGCGGAGTGGGAGACTCCAATTGTTACGGCCCTAAAATCAAACGGGGAAGTCAGGATTTGCGCTGACTACAAATGTACAATTAACAAGGCCATTCGGCCAAATGCATATCCGGTGCCGGTGGTTAGCCATTTACTGGCCACGTTGCATGGGGGGAGGTGTTTCGCCAAGCTAGACCTGGCGCAAACGTATCAGCAGCTCACAGTACCCCCAGCTGCTGCTGCCGCGCAAACCATCGTTACGCACAAGGGGGCATTTAAAGTAACGCGCCTGCAGTTCGGCGTGAATTCGTCCCCCGGGATCTTTCAGTCCCTTGTAGAACGCCTTTTAAAGGGGCTTCCAGGCGTGCTCCCATATTTTGACGACGTCTTGATAACAGCGGGGAGCGAATCAGAGCTAGAGAAGAGGCTAGACGGGGTCCTTTCAGTATTCGAGAAAGCAGGACTCCGACTAAGAAGGGACAAATGTGTATTTTTTGCGAGGGAGATTGAGTTTCTCGGGTTCAAGGTAACCCCGGAGGGCATCAAGCCTTCCGAGTCCAAGGTTGCGGCTGTACAAAACGCCCCTCGCCCCACCGCAAAACCGGAGCTGCAGTCATTCCTGGGGCTCCTCAACTTTTACCACTCCTTTTTGCCAAGGAAGGCATCTGTTGCGGAGCCACTGCACGCGCTACTAAAGAAAGAGGCGGTTTGGCGGTGGGGAGACAGGCAAGAGAAAGCGTTCAAGGAGCTCAAAACGCTTCTGTCCTCGGATGCGGTACTGACCCGTTTCGATCCGAGGAGGCCAGTGGTTTTAGTCTGTGATGCATCCCCAGTGGGGGTGGGGGCGGTGTTGTGCCACGTCTTAGAGAGCGGGCGGGAAGCCCCAATTGCGTACTACTCCAGGTCCCTTTCAAAGGCAGAGCGCAACTACGCGGAAACAGATAGGGAGGCCCTAGCCATCATCGCGGGAACAAAAAAGTTCCATGATTTCCTATACGGCCACGAGTTTACGGTTGTGACGGATCACAAGCCTCTCCTGGGAATCTTTACCACGGGCAAACCCACCCCACAAATTCTATCCCCCCGAATGCTACGCTGGGCGATTTTCCTTAATGCCTATCAATATGAGATAGTCTATCGCCCAGGGAAGGAGATCTCTCACGCGGACGCACTGTCCCGGTCTCCTCTCCCTGGTTTAGGAGATCCCGCATGTGAGATAGAGCAGGACCATCAAGTCCTGCTGATCGAGTCCCTCGACTCACCCCCCATAGTGCCGGCAGACCTCGCCAAAGCCACGGCGGCCGACAAGATCCTGGCCCAAGTCAGTTCCTGGGTAAGGAAAGGGTGGCCCGCAACTCCCCCCGAGGAGCATTTCAAGGCATTTTTCAGGCGTAGAGTAGAGCTTTCCCTTGAAAGGGGCTGCTTGCTCTGGGGCCAGCGGGTGGTTATCCCCGAAAAGTTGCGGGCGAAGGTGCTGAGGCTACTGCATACCAGCCACCCGGGCATAGTGCGCTCCAAGGCGCTGGCAAGGAGTTACTTCTGGTGGCCCCAGATAGACGCTGAGATAGAGCATTTAGTGGGCACGTGTGAGAGCTGCCAGAGCTCTCGGCCCGAGGAATCCAGGCTACCCCATAGGGAATGGGACACGGCCCGGGGGCCATGGTCCCGGATACACGTCGACTTCACTGGCCCTTTCCGCGGGTCCATGTTCCTGCTGATAGTTGACTCGTATTCCAAATGGCTGGAAGTGATCCCCATGACTAGCACCTCATCTGCCGCAACCATTAAACACTTGCGCAGGGTGTTTAGTTGTTTCGGCCTGCCGGACATCCTCGTTAGCGATAACGCTAGTACCTTCACTTCTGCGGAATTCAAGGCATTTATCGAGAGGAATGCCATCTGCCACATTACCGCTGCCCCATTTCACCCCGCCACAAACGGTCAGGTAGAGCGCCAAGTGCACACTACGAAGGACGCACTGCGGCGCATGGGTCCCGGTGAGTTGAACCTCCAACTGTGTCAGTTCCTCATCCGTTATAGGGCAACTCCCCTAGCTTCTGGACTTTCGCCGGCGGAGCTCCTCATGAGGAGGCGGCTGGTAACTCTTTTTGATCGGTTGGATCCGACCAGAGTGGAGGATGGAGGGAGGAATATAGTGGTAGAGTGTCCCAAAGGTTTTTCGGTAGGGGACCCGGTGTACTGCAGAAACTATGCGGGTTCGGGACCAACGTGGGTTCCAGGGACGATCATTGAACAAACGGGGCCAGTGTCCTATAGGGTTGAGACTCGCACAGGTCTACTCTGGAGAAGGCACGCTGACCAACTCAGAAGGCGAGTCACTAGTGAAGGGGAATCAGCGTTAGGGTCCTCCCCCACCCGCGTAACCCAAGGGGGAGACACGGTGGCATCCTCGGGTACAAATGCATACCCTAGATTCTCACCTGAAGAGGAGGATACCGTGCAAGAGTGGGATGAGTTTGATTTTACGTTACCGTACCAGGGGGTGTCGCGGAGTGGTCCCCCACCCGTCCGAGCGAGAAGAGGGGTTTCAGTTCAGCCCCTGGTACCTCCAGTCCCCCCAGCCCTTTTGTTTTAGAGTATACCATAGCACCAAGCCCCCCGAGCCAGGCAGCTGGGGGAAGTTCACGCTCTCCATCCCCTAGAACTCCGGGTCAGGCAGCAGGGAGTGGGGCAAGGACGCCGGTTGCAGGCGCAAGGGACCAGGCGGGGGAAACAAGGGTCTCCTCATCAGTTCCGAGGTTCGTGCTGGGGGGGTCCCCGGGCGCCATGGGCAACAGGCCGGGTTTTACCTCTCAGCTGTATGTTCCATTCCCTTCTCCCAATGCAAGGGTGTCGCAGAGCCCCCGCCGAACGACTAATGAGTCCCCCCTTTCCATTGCAGGATGAGACTCTGCGGAATTCGGAGCCCCTAGTTCCCCTGTGCTAAACCACGCAGCTGCACGCCCCAAGCGCATGTGCGGGAAGCCACAATGGTTGAGGGACTTCGTCCCATCCTAGGGGGGAGGAGTGTTGTGTATGTAACAGTATTACTTTAAGAATGTATGAATGTAACCTGACAATGATTACAATGTAACCCAGCTGTTAAGGAACGCGAGTAAGCTGCCTATAGAGGGCAGCTGCGAGCGTTCAGCTCACATGGTTCACATTCCCCAAATCACCGGCAGCCGCGGGAACCTTTCCCGCGCAAGGATCACCTGGAGAAGATGGGCGTGACTCAGAATGACGTCACGCCGGTAGCAGCCAATGAGCTACCGTGCAACGATATTCAAATGTATGTCCTGCAGTATATAATGAGCTGTACCTCCGCCATTACCACATATTCATCTTGACCACCATGAAATAAACCTGTGTTTTAGCCCCCTACTGTGACTCCTTCTTTGTCTTCCGTGCAAGACACTAAAGCGTCTTAACCACTTGAGCCACCTCAGTCTCTGTAATCCCTAAAGTAACCAGCAATTAGTTTAATCTAATGGGATGAGGGCTATAATTGTGAGCAGACTACAGATTTATAAATTGCATTATGATACATCTCCTCAAAACACACACTGTGATTTTACTGGACAGAATGAGATTTTCTGCCAGAGTAATTGTTTCTGTCCTGCAATATCATCTGATGAAACTCGAGTTCATGGCATTTTTGACAAAACAAGTCATTAATTGAAATCAGAAGATAGAGTAACACAAGATTCTTCTGACAAGATTGTGAATTTTTTGAAATACCTCTGTTCGCTTTGCTTCAGTTTCTCCTCCTGGATCTGTGCTGTGACTGTCTCAATTCTCTGTTTACACTCTTGGTTCAATTTCTGCTGCCTAATAAACAAGACAACCCTCTGCTTCAAAATGAGGGCTTGCTCTTATAAATACGGTATATGGACATATACTCAACCTTGAATATTGCATTATTGAGCCACACACACACACACACACACACACACACACACACAGAAAATTAAAAACAATTATAGAAAACACTGTGATGAAGCTGTACACTTGACTAAATTCATATTGGCATAACATTTCTATACCTATAAAATGGTGCGTTAACCGTTGGAATGTAACAAAGGATGTTGCACCGGTCCCCACGAGCCCGGTCTGAGCCTTCCTGCACTCGCCCGAACTGGGTTCGCAGGTAACTGTCGGATTGAAATTTTCGACCCGGGGGCAGGGGCCCCCCAGTCGTGAACAAAAAAAAGAACTTCAAGCCCCAACGTTCCTTGCGCCGCACCGCACCAGAGCCAATCAGGCTGCGCGGCGTGGGCAAAAGGAACGTTCGAAAACCGGCCACAGCCAATCAAAAGGAAGCCGAAGAAAAAAACCCGCTGCTGTACCCAAACACGCACAAGCAAAACTACAAGCCCCAGCGTCCTGCGCACCAGAACGCTGAGGCAGCCAGCGCACTAAAAATGAAAAAAAAAAAACACGATGCCGCTCCACTTCCTTCCCACGGGCCATCCAGCATGGCCCGTGGGAACAAAAGGCACCCCCGCCGCCAGTGCGCTTCCTTCCCACGGGCCACCCAGCATGGCCCGTGGGAATGAAAGCCCCTTCCCCCTAAAAAACGGACGCACCAAAACACGCACCAAAAACAATCAAACCCAGTCAAAAACAAAAATCTAACATTAAAAAAATAAACACCAACACATCCACAAAACACATGCAACAAAAAACAACAGACACCCCCCCAACAAAAACTCAAAAAAAACCCCATTAAATAAATAAATAAATCAGAGAGCTTACCATGAAGACGTCTTGACTTCATGGCGACAGGAACTCGAATGAGCTAAGAAAGGAAGCAACACTTACCGGAAGCGACACCCAGAGGACAGAAGAGGAGAATGGTAGAGAGGAAGCAAAGCTCACCACCCCCACCCAGAGGCCATAAGAGAAAAGACATCCAAAAACATTGCCACTGCAAAGATAAATTCCAAATTCAAAAATTCATAAAATAAGTTAGCACAACATTCAAAAATATACACACTACTCTCAAAAAATACCAAAAAAAATCATAAATCACTTTTCACTCCAAAAAAACAAAACACCAAACCAAAAAATAAAACAACAAAATTAAATTTTAAATTAACATTTTTTAAATTAAATAAATCAAAATAAAATTTGCATGAATAAAAATAAAAATCCATCAAAAACCAAATTTCAAGAGCCCGACACTGAGGAAGCCGGCACACAAAAAATCAAAATCAAACAAACACTGGGAGCGCAAGTCCGCCACAGGCGGATGCAGCGCCTCGAAGCCACAAAATCACAAAACCTTTCAAAACTATTTAACACAGCCCAGCACCATTTGTTCAAGAAAACAAATGAAACCCTTGACTATCCAAAACCAAATTTAAAGAGCCCGGCACTGAGGAAGCCGGGGCACAAAAAATAAAAATTAAACACACACTGAGAGCGCAAGTCCGCCACAGGTGGACGCAGCGCCTCAAAGTCACAAAACCTTTAAAAACCATTAAACACAGCCCAGCACCATTTGTTCAAGAAAACAAACAAAACCCTTAACTATCCAACACACTGAGAGTGCAAGTCCGCCACAGGCGGACGCAGCGCCTCGAAGTCACAAAATCACAAAACCTTTAAAAACCATTAAACACAGCCCAGAACCATTTGTTCAGAAAAACAAACAAAACCCTTAACTATCCAACATATTTTTAAAATGCCCGGCACCACCGGGCAAAATCTGCTAGTATACCTATAAATCTGAGCGTTAACCATTGTGATTTGACAAAGGATCCTTAGCCAGGCCCTACTAGCCCGTACCGAGCATTCGTGCACTCGCCCGAACTGGGTACGGAGGTAACTGGGGGGTTGAGAAATGTGCCAGTGGGGCAGGAGCCCCCCGAACACAAGCAAAGGAAAAGGACTGCAATTCCCAACATTCCTTGCACTGTGCCGCACCAGAGCCAATCAGGCTGAGAGGTACGAGCAAAAGGAACGTTCGGAAACGTGCCACGGCCAATCAAAATGGAGCCGCAGGAAAAAACCGCTGCACAAAAAGAACACACAAACCCATAACTACAAGCCCCAGAGTCCTGTGCGCCATGAGCGCGCAGAACGCTGAGAAGGCCGCCGTGCGAAAAATAAAAGTAAAAAACACAACGTGAGGGCAAGTCCGCCGCAGGCGGACGCAGTGCCCCACAGCCACGCAAACACCCGCCGACCTTCTTTCACAGAGAAACGGGGAAGAGAGGGACTCCCTCTCCTCCACGCTACCCCACCGAAGACACGGCGAGACCACCACCGGTCTCAAGAAAAGTTGAGCCGGGGTGGAAAAAAACCACAAACACAAACCATTCAAGGGTGGAAAGGTTCCTGATGCCTTCCCTCCCTTGAAAGCGAAACAATTCTTCCTCAAAGGAAAGGCAGCGAACAGCGCTCCGGCCGCTACCTTTACTTTCCGAGTAAGTGTTTCGCTTTCAAGGGAGGGTGAAGGCACTGGTGCCTTGCCCCCCCTTGAAAGTGAACCCATTCCCAGGGAAGCAAAGCCAGCGGACGGCACTCCGCCCGCTGAGTTTACTTTCCTTAAAAGTGTTTCGCTTTCAAGAGGGGGCCAAGGCACCAGTGCCTCCTCCCCCCTTGAAAGTGAACCCATTCCCAGGGAAGCAAAGCCAGCAGACGGTGCTCCGCCCGCTGACTTTACTTTCCTTAAAAGTGTTTCGCTTTCAAGAGGGGGCCAAGGCACCAGTGCCTCCCCCCCTTGAAAGAGAAACAAAACTAAAAAATACAAACAAACACCAAAATAATTAAAATAAATAAACAATTAATTAAAAAAACACCAAAAACACCCAAAATTAACCAAAACCAAACATAACAAACAGAAAAAAAACACAGAAAAACAACAAAAAAAGAAAAACAAAACAAACCCACAAAAGAAATTAAACCAGCCAACTTACCAGCATGTCCTACCTCCATGACGGCCGGAACTGAAATGAGGAAAGAAAGAGACTACTTACCGGAAGAAGCACCACCCAGAGGCCAGTAGAGAAAAAACATTCAAAGTAAAAGAAATACTCAACAGCCCCACCCAGAGGCCACAAGAGATAAAACAGTCAAAAACATAACATTACATCACACACTCACACAAATCACAAACAAATCACAAAATAATAAAATAAAAACATTTCTAAAATCCTGTGTAGAGTTTACACTAAAAAAAAAAACATCTAAACACAGTTTAAAAACATTGAATGTAAAAAAACATGTACTTTCACATTTTTAAAATTATTATCTAAGGTACAACTATTTAAAAAATTCACATACTAAAACATTATTTGGTTAAATAAAATAATTGTAAAAAATTATATCATCCTTTCCTCTTTTTTTTAATTCACAAAAACAAACCCAAAAAGCTGATCACAGTTTATAACAGCCTGTGTGTATAAGTAAAAGGTTTTCCTTGCTCGAAAGCCAGTCGTATCCGACTCTAGGGTGCAGTGCTCATCTCTGTTTCTAAGCCGAAGAGCCAGCGCAGTCTGCTTCTACAGACATTTCCGTGGTCATGTGGCAGGCATGACTAGACACCGGAGCGCACAGAACACTGTTACCTTCCCACCGAAGTGGTCCCTATTTATCTACTTGCAATTTCTTGCTTTCGAACTGCTAGGTTGGCAGGAGCTGGGATGAAGACGGGAGCTCATTCCCGTCCTGCAGTACTCGGGAATCGAACTGCTGACCTTCCGCTTCCCAGTCAGCGTCTTAGCGACTTGAGCCACTGCAGTATAAAGAAACATTTTAAAAATCACAATTACAGACGAACCTCTTTTTTACAAACATTAACTAAAAAAAAACCTTCTAAAACAATTTAAAACAGCCCGGCACCGCTGGGCAATCTCTGCTAGTAACTTATAAAGCCAAAACCAACAGACTCTTTTGGTTATAACCACAATTCTAACTTCAGGTTCAAATCTCTCTTCTTTGCATATAAACATTTCAAGATTTAGTGTTATTTCCTCTCACATTCAGTTACAGGTTTTTGTTATACTCTTTAGGAAATTTCCAAAAAATTAAACAAAACAGAAATATAATAAAGACAATGGACAAAGATAGCAAAACAGGACAAGTATTAGTATCTTATTCTTAAACAGATGAGTAACATCTCACCACTGCATCTTGGCTTCTGTCTCTTTACAGTGCAACTGCATGACCTTCCGAGTCTCTACAATGCAGACGAGTGTTAGTGCTTAAAATGGAAATTTTCTACATAACATTTCTATCAGGGTTATATACATGGTCTAGAGTTTTCAGCTGACATTAATATTACAAGTCCTCAAGAAACAGAAAACTCTGTTATGCAATCTCACTCAACAACTATACAATTCTTCCATTTAAACAACCCTCTAGTTTCTGTTATTTGTAGCAGCTGCACAGCAAAGCGGGCAGATTTTCAGGCCTTTCTGTTTGAACGCATTTTTAGTCCAGCTAATAAGCAAACTTGGATTAAATGCCTGAGAGATAGAAAAATACCATTTACTCACAAAATTAGGTGAGAAGATATATGTGCTCAAAAGTCTTGGTAAGTTGGCATTGGGTCAATAATGAAGACAAGAAATTCAAGTTAAGGTAGCTTAGTAAAAAGGTAAGTAAAGAGGGCCTGTCTTTCAGCCATGAGGCTGGAAAAGATGGAGGTACTCAAAACAGAGACAAAACCTTTCAGGCCATGGGCCGGTCACATGGTTGAGCATGCTGGTCATGTGGTTCCTCCCCCCCAGAAGTGGAAGTAAAGGGCAGATGTGCATAATGTGCCTGCACATGCACATAATGCTGCCGTAAACGACCCATGGCTGCCTTACATGTGTTTATGATACGACAGCGTTATGTGCATGTGTGTGTTATGTGCTTCCAGGAGCAACGAGGGTGGCGTGGGCAGGATTAATTGGCCAGTTTGGGCATCCCTGCCTTAAGACATACAAATAGGGTCCCTGAACCACATAACTGGTCCACTGCCCAAAAGGTTTGGGCACCCGTGATTTATGTCATAATAAAGACTGCAGTCTAAGCTTGCTGTGAACCTGAATTCCTTCCAGAGGGTTCCAAATACAACATATCTGATTATCACTTGTTGGAGAGCATAAACTGAAATACAGTATATGATTGTGCTCACATTCTGTTGGTGGGAAGAAAAAGACCATCTGTCTCATATAGAGAGCTCGTCTTATATTCTTAACCATTTTTCCCCCAGGACATTCATGTTTAGTAATCAAATAGGAAATCTGCAGGAGACCTGGTCTAAACTGGTTCCAGGAGCAATGAGGGTGGCGTGGGCAGGATTAATTGGCCAGTTTGGGCATCCCTGCCTTAAGACATACAAATAGGGTCCCTGAACCACATAACTGGTCCACTGCCCAAAAGGTTTGGGCACCCGTGATTTATGTCATAATAAAGACTGCAGTCTAAACTTGCTGTGAACCTGAATTCCTTCCAGAGGGTTCCAAATACAACATATCTGATTATCACTTGTTGGAGAGCATAAACTGAAATACAGTATATGATTGTGCTCACATCCTGTTGGTGGGAAGAAAAAGACCATCTGTCTCATATAGAGAGCTCGTCTTATATTCTTAACCATTTTTCCCCCAGGACATTCATGTTTAGTAATCAAATAGGAAATCTGCAGGAGACCTGGTCTAAACTGGAAATTATGGACAAGTGTCTTCATTGCACACTGTTTTGAAAACAGTTTATGGGGGATTATTTCCTAGTTCTCATTCTTTACATAAACCTCTTGGCTGCTAAAGGGCAAGTAGTGGTATTCAAAGGCCAGATTTGCCCAAAGATATTCCGATTGCTGATCCTCATATTCAACTAAACTGTAGAAACTACCGTAATCCCACAACAGTCTTTCCTTATATACGGATACAATGAAATAGCAGCCATGATGAACAAAAGGCACCTCTACACATCTGTAATGAAGTATTCTTCAAAAATTCTTGATTTTTCATATGATTCTCCCACCAAGGATTTATACTATCTCTATGTAATGTGGATAGATACAAGCATTCCAAAAGTTGGTATTACCTTGCTTTTCATTCCATATTTCTTCAAGGGTTGACTTCTCAGCATTCACTACAAGGTAAGGGGAAGAACTCAGCCATTGCCTTTGTGATATTTAAGTGGAAGAGGCCCCAAGTGACTCTTTTACGCCACCTGAGCAACATACACACAAGCTAGAAAGAATTGTTATTGGTAATATTAAGTAGACTCTTTGAAAATGACCATTGGAAAAAACAGCTGCAGAAGATCATAGGAACTGCCAGCATATATTTCCAACACTAGCAAGGAATTGTTTACAGAAGGGTGATATGTTAAATAATTTAGACAAATCTTCATTAAGACATGAAGTTGTAGAAGGCTAAATATCCTATTAAAACATGTATTATCTCAAAAACCTCATACAACAATCACTTAATTTTCAGTAGTCATGATTTTAATTTGTACAATAGTTCTGAAAAGCTTGCTAGTGAGGACATGAGAGTGGCAGCTCTGGTACTTTTGGTAAGGCTCACACATGCCAACAGTCCAACACAGCAGCAGTGCAATTCCATACAGAACTGCTTCCAAAAGCACAAACAGCAATTGAATCCTGCTGATGGAGTAGGAGAAAACTGGAGCCATGATGTGAATCATGACATAGACTTTAAACTAGAGCTGCAAAATTTTGAAATGTCTGCCACTGTATGACATCCATACCACTGTAAAAGGTCTGCAGTAGTATCCTTATAAAATCCAAATTAAAGTTTTTAATTTCCACTAGGGATGATTCCTCAGTAGAGAGGAGGAAAATGACAGAGGACTGCTCTTTAGTAAAGGTCCTGCGGTTCTAAACAGTTTTCAACTGAAAATCTAGCTGCAGGCTTTTTCAATCTTGGGCCCCCCAAGTGTTCTTATACTTCAATTCCCAGAAGCCCAAGTCAGCACACCTGCTGATTAAGGCTTCTGGGAACTGAAGTACAAGATCATTTGGGGCCCCAAGGTTGAAAAACCCTGATCTAAAGCATTACATTCTCTTTCCACCCATGTTAGCAGAAGATGTTTGTGGGCCATAAATGAATCTCAGTGACACTTTAGCACATTTATTTATTTATTTAATGTATGATGAACTTCAGTTGTCTAAATTAATGTTGATATATACAGTAAGCACAAATTGTCAGAAAAGCATGTCTAGTAATGCCAATGAACAAAATGATTTAAAGAGAAACATAATACAGCATTATACAATGATAATGTTTGCCTATGTGCATCACACACTGCATACAAGTGAAACTCAAAAAATTAGAATATCATGCAAATGTTCATTCATTTCACTTAAAAGGTGAAACAAATATATGAGATAGACTCACTACATGCAAAATGAAATATTTCATGTCTTAATTCGTCATAATTGTGATGATCCTGGCATACAGCATACATGACATTATGTGATGATTATGGGGTACATGAGATGGGGGGTTTGGGGTTTTCATAAGCTGTAAGCCATAAGCATCAATATTATAACAAGGTAAGGCTTGAACTATCTTGCTTTGCATGTAATGAGTCTATCTCATATATTTGTTTCACCTTTTAAGTTGCATTACTGAACTGTAGGAATTGGGGCCGTAAAGCGGCCCTTGAGGTCCCGGAGGAGACTGGTCAAAGGAACGACACGAGGCAAGATGGAGCGAAGACCAGTAGTTTATTGAGAAAAGGCTGCAACATATATAGAAGGAAAAAGCGCAACGCTGGCAAGACTGTCAGCTGACAGGAATGACATCACCTGAGCACTCAAGTTAATTGGGAATCTCTTCGGGGAAGTCAATTAACTGGGGCAAACATGGACCATTGTCTGAGGCTTAGGCTAGGGTAAATATGGCTTCTATTTGCACCAGAGATTACACTGAGACCTGGAGATGAGTGATTTACTCTAATGGGTAACCGGGTTAGATATTCGCTCTTTCAGCAGATCCGTTGGTCAGGTCAAAGGAATTGGGTGAATCAAACCCTATAATTTATCCACCCCCCTTAATTTAGCTGCCTGCAGAGCCCACGGCTCAAGGAGCGTCCTCCCGAAGCGACCTCTGCAAGGGCCGTTTCCATGCCAGATGGGCATGGGGAAACCATAATTCCCCTTTCTGTTTTATTTAAGGACCTGATATGTGCGACCCCCATAAGTGAAAGCTGTCCTAGCCCCCTGAAGAGGAACCAGTGACATGAATTCACACAAGGTGACTGTCTGCGTTTGAAGCGAGATGACTCTGGGGTCTTATGGCAAACCTTGGCGCATGAAGCGCTAGGCTTCCCGTGGGTAAATTTCTCATGAAGGCCCCCCTGCGCACCTCCATTCATGGTGTGCATGCACACTTTCACTGGAGCGATTTTGGTGCTACTGTGAGAAGGGTGCCAGATGCTGGCTTAGCCTTTTGCCTGTGCTTAGACTAGCAGCAAAAAGGGAAGGGGTGGCCTAAAAATGCCTGTATCCGATTGGGGGTGTGACCTGACTGCACTCTTAAAATGGTCCTAGGCTGTCCTGACTAATGAGTGGCACTCTGCACATTCTCAGGAGCTCAGGGACTAATCCTTCCTCTGTGCTCTGGAGTTTGCAAAATGTCTCTGCACACTAGAGAGGGTGCTGTGGGCCAGGTGCCATACTTAAAATGACCTACTAAGACTTATTAGAGACAAACCAACTATGACGTGCCAGCTGTAAGGAAATAATACACAAAAAATGAAAAGACACACAGTTAAATATTCCCAGCAGGGAGTTCCACTGGCGAAAGGAGAAAAGGAGGAAAGACAAGTCAGAAGTTAGCACAATGAGAATGCAACAACTCTTATCATAACGAAATCAGATAAGGCCAGGTAACCAAGGCAACTGGCTGGGATCCTCCTGTTAAGAAAATCCCTCTCAGTAATTAACTCTGAGCCTGTGAAAGGAAGCAAGTTAAGGCTGTAGGAAGAAATGAATTGGTTACAATTAAGGCCTGGAGAGGAGTTTTATTCCTGTAAAAAGGTAAGCATTTTCTGAAGATACAGAGCGCAAAAATGTTTGCGTGCTTTTTCCTGTGAAAGGGGTACAATGAGTGAGTTACTGATTACAGTCAAAATACCAGAGAATGAAGGAGAGTTAGAACGGTTCTCAACCTGCGGCCAGATGTGGGCGAGTGGGCCAGATGTGGCCCATGTTGCTCTGCCACTCCCCCCGCCAAGCCAAGAAGGGCTGTGTGGTGAAGGAAGGGCAGGATGACTGTCTGGACCCCCAGAGCTGCCTGAGGCCCCGGAATTTGGCCCCTGACTTAAAAGGTTGAGAACCGAGGTTACAAGATGGTAACACAATACACACATGAAGACAAGGCAATTCTCTCACTCCTAGTGAGATTCCAAGACGCTAAGAGACATTCAAAAAACCTTAAAACACAGAGATGGGGTTTGAGGAACGCAGACGTAGGGAGGGGCCCCATAGCTTATGATACAGTGAGGAAAACTCATAGAAGTGATTTTTTGTTTTCAGATCGCGCTTCTGAAAAGAAAAATCTGTTTTCCTGATTGCAAAACCGGTTTCCAAGAGAGGCTTAATCCTTTGACAAAGAAAAAGTCTCAAGGGAAGAAGGCCTATTGTAGGTTAGGATTCCCCCCCCCCCCTCTCCTGCCCAAACTGCTAAGCAGGCAAGGCAAAGGGTTTCGCTCATCATGCTTCCTCAAAGTTTAAATAGCTCCTGCCCATGAACAGAGTGCAAACTGTTTTAACACATATTTCACAGTGACATTACCACGCAGTTACACACAAGGAACACTTTTTCAGTCATACTGTGGTCATAGAGACAAGGCTTTTGCAGTCATACACAGTTCTTGCAGTCATACATTCAGTGGTGCACCACACATACACACATCTATTTACGCATTCGCACATTCCTCCCCTGATCTGCAGTGTTCAATACTACACATGAGGAGATGGCTGATACACAGCTGGCTATTTACAGCCATCTGGGTGCTTTTACTTAGGGGACAAGTTTCTCTGGGCTACTCCCAAGGTGAGACAAGTAGGTTCTGCCTGTGCCCTGGGGGAACTCGGGGTACTATTGCTGGGATGGTTCTTCTGGCATAGCCAGGGCGATGGCTGCCTCCTTTCTAGCCTGGGCCAAACGCGTGCCAGGGTGGCCATTTGGCATGAAGACAATCTTTTGAAGATCTGTCTGGTCTAGATTGGCTTTCTCTTCTAAGGTGTCTCATTTTTCCACACTGGAAGCAGGCGCCTTGGGGTTTTGGCACTGCTCTGCGCCTGAGTGTGGAAATGGGTCTGCTCTGGAGCCCTGTGTGGCCAGGGGCCGTGCAGGTTTCCGTGAGCAGTGGGCGCTGAGCATCCCTGCCTGAACGTGTGTCTGCCTTCAGATGGGCTGAGCACAGCAGTTGGGCGCTAGCTAATTGTGCCACTGGCAATTTCCCCGTGAATGAATCTTCCTCACCCATGCGCTGAATGGAGTTCTTTCTTTGCAGGGAACCTTTAACTGTCAGAGAAGCGCCAGGGCCTCTCATGCCATGAATTCCTTCAGTGACGTCTGCAGCTGCCACTGAGGGAATGCTCCCTACACTGCCCTGCTGAAGCTGAAATAACGAATAGAGACTTCTTGGGGCTGATGGTTCTGACTGCGCTGGGGTTTTCTGGGTCTCTATCCGGACTGGGTCTACCTCTGCTGAGAGTTTCCTACATTTGCTCCATGTGCGGGTTATGCCCTCTGGAGCTTTCGGGGGTTGCTGAATGCAGTCTCCTATCTGATCCCAGAGCTTCAGGGTTAACGTACCTACTTCTGGGTAAAGTAGGCAGTGTTCCCTGAGGTACGCCAAAAGTCTCGCTAGCTCCCTGCTGTGAAAACGCAACTTAAATATCCTGGCCAGGATCTTGAACCCTTCCTCATGAGTTCTTTGGCTAGCGGACGGACTTGGTCTGTGAGAACAAGTCCCCATATTACCTGCAGTGGGGTCTCCGGAAGGTTCCTTCTCGGGACGAGTCGACGCGTCTTGTCAGGCAATAGGTTCGGGCGTCTAGTGTCTGGGGTAGACCTCGGAGCGTGGACCTTCTGCCACGGGCCCTTCTAACGGCCTCTGCGATGTCAGGGGCTCACAGCCTGCCCTGAGCGGAACGCGTTTCCCTCTATGGCAAACCTCCTCGAAAGCTGGGAGCAAGCTGTAGGAATGTCTCTCTGGAATGCCTCGCCACAGGCCACTCCTCCGATCGGCTGGCTGCCGGCCGGAGTGCTGTGCTGTCCTCCAGGATGATGGGACAAGGTTCTGGCGCAGAACCTGGCCGCGTGGATCGCTACTCACGAGTAGACCTCTCCAGGGTCCCTTACTCACGAGTAGAATCACGTCTCGGGGTCACCAGATGTAGGAATTGGGGCCGTAAAGCGGCCCTTGAGGTCCCGGAGGAGACTGGTCAAAGGAACGACACGAGGCAAGATGGAGCGAAGACCAGTAGTTTATTGAGAAAAGGCTGCAACATATATAGAAGGAAAAAGCGCAACGCTGGCAAGACTGTCAGCTGACAGGAATGACATCACCTGAGCACTCAAGTTAATTGGGAATCTCTTCGGGGAAGTCAATTAACTGGGGCAAACATGGACCATTGTCTGAGGCTTAGGCTAGGGTAAATATGGCTTCTATTTGCACCAGAGATTACACTGAGACCTGGAGATGAGTGATTTACTCTAATGGGTAACCGGGTTAGATATTCGCTCTTTCAGCAGATCCGTTGGTCAGGTCAAAGGAATTGGGTGAATCAAACCCTATAATTTATCCACCCCCCTTAATTTAGCTGCCTGCAGAGCCCACGGCTCAAGGAGCGTCCTCCCGAAGCGACCTCTGCAAGGGCCGTTTCCATGCCAGATGGGCATGGGGAAACCATACTGAACTGAATGAACATTTGCACGATATTCTAATTTTCTGAGTTTTACCTGTATATTGCAATTCATTACAAAATTTTACATTGCAATTACCTACATTTTTCCAGTTCCTTCTGGAGTGTCTTGCTATGCTCACTTGCCTCCAAAAGCTCCTCACTTAATTGCTTCTTGGCTATGAAAAAAAAATACAAAAACCATATGAGGGAGAGGCTCCCTCATCCTCAGTAGGCTGTCTGACCCACCTTCACATCTCTAGGAGGAGCACCCCACCAGTCCTGACAATAGAGCTGGCAAGAGAGGAGAGTGGAGAAAAGAATCATCTGGATAGAATGAGGAAGCAAGAACACCTGGAGTAAGATTCATGCACAGATGGAATAGAAAGAGTAGATATTGAGAATAATAGAGGAATAATCGACATTTCCATGTGGTGGTCAGATCACCATCTCCCAAGTTGGGCAACAATGGAATCATCTCCTGGTGACAGATGTTGAGCAATGTCAACTTTGCAAAATTGGCATAACAAATGTGTGTAAAGATGAGGTTCCAGTCATGATATCATTTTCAGTCCAATATTTTTACAGTGCATAAGTGATGCAATAGTGGGAAAGTATTTTTAAATAATAGAAATAAAGCAAAAATTCATTTTCCAGTACAGTAAAACCTTGCATAAAGAGCGCCCCACTTAGAGACTAACTCTATGAAAGAGGAGAATTTTCTCTGAATGGTCACCTCGCTTAACAACTAAAACAAACCAAAAACTTGCTTAACAACTAAATCGGGGTTTGCAATCCCCCTCCCCCTGCCAGAAGTCACAATGGGTCACTTACAATGGTGTTTTGCTTAAAGAGCAAACTCGCTTAAAGAGCAATCCCGTGGAACACAAAATGCTCTTTAAGTGAGGTACCACTGTATTAGGATGAAAGGTGTCATCTGTGATCACAAGCCAAACCACAACAACTTCTATACATCACCACTGATGTATAGGAAGACCACAAACAACCCAACTGTAAACTGGAACAAACTAGATGATTACATAGCAGGAAAGCCAGCCTTATTTAGATCAATCCTAATTGTTCCAAATATACAATCCTAGACCAATCTGGGTCCGTTAGGGATGGATGGGAATACTCTAAAAACAGGGGGCTTCTGTGCAGGATAAACTCCTATCTAGCCAGCCTCAGAATGATCCAGCGCTCCGTGCACTCTGGTGTCTAGTCATGCCTGCCGCAAGACCACGGAAATGTCTGCAGAAGCAGACAGTGCTGGCTCTTCAGCTTTGAAACAGAGATGAGCACTGAACCCTAGAGTCGGATACGACTGGCTTTCGAGCAAGGGAAACCTTTACCAAGATATAAATGGCACAGCAGTGGGTAATATTGCTATGTTTTTAAATTGTTTTATATTGGTTTTAACTTATGTACACCGCCCAGAGTCCATTGGATAGGGCAGTATATAAATCTATTGAATTACATTAAATAAACTGACATCAGTGGGGATATAGAGTGTCTTTGGTGTCTAGCGAAAGATATGGATGTATTTCCAGGGTGCAGTTCCATAGCTGGGAACACTCGCTGTTTTCTTGAAAACGTACTACGACATTGTTTCCTCTTTGCTCTTCCACAAGGCTGTGAGAGGAGGAAGACAGACTGAAGAGATACTGAACGACAAAGTCCCTGATCAAAAGACTCTTAATTTCCACATCTGTGCCTCATTTGGACTGAGACTGCAACACACAGGTGAAGCATATTCTTTTTAAAAACTTTCCCTTTTCTGATTGGCCTGATAGGATACCATCTTAACCTATAAAACCAAGTGTTCACCATTGGAATTGGCTATACGTTGCTGTGCGTTGCCCTACTGACCCGCACCCTCCCTTCGAGAGCACGGCCGAATTGCCTACGCAGGTCAACGAAGGATTTAAAAATCCGGCACGGGGGCCTCAGCCCCACTAACGGCAAGAAACGTAAAGAACATCACTTCCCGAAAGTCCTTGCGCCGCGCCGCGCCAGAGCCAATCAGGCTGAGAGGCTCTCGCACGGAGCAGCGTTCGAACACGCGCCGCAGCCAATCAAAAGAAAAGGAATTTAAAAAAACGCAGCACCAACACAAAGCACCAACACATTACTACAAGCCCCAGCGTCCTGCGCGCAATGTGCGAGCAGAACGATGAGGCAGCCGGCGCGCAAAAACAAAACTAAAAAAAGCCGCCTCCGCAACCATTCAACCCCACGGGCGAGCCAGCATGGCCCGTGGGGGAAAAAATAAAAAAGAAACCGCCGCCGCTACTCTTCCGTTCGAAGGGCCGGCGCACGAAAAATAAAAGTTAAAAATAATCCCACCGCCGCAGCCATTCTTCCCCATGAACGAGTCAGCATGGCCCGTGGGGGAACCCCCCCCCCCAACGCCACCATGGCCCTTCCGATCGAAGGGCCAGCCGGCGGCCCAAAAAGACGAGAAACAAACAAAAAAAACCACCCCCGGCCGCCGCTGCCCTTCTCTTCGAAGGGCCAGCCAGAGCACCAAAAATTAAAGCAAACAACCCACCCCCCCCACCCCCCGCAACTGCCCTTCTTTCCCACCGGGCAAGCCAGTATGGCCCGCGGGGAAAAAGAATAAACACCCCACTGCCTCTCCCTTCCTTCCCATGGGCCAGCAAGTATGGCCCGTGGGAAAGAAATAACCACCACCCAGCAAATGCCCTTCCTTCCAATGGGCCATGAAGCATGGCCCGTGGGAAAGAAAACCTCCCCGCAAATGCCTATCCTTCCCACGGGCCATCCTGCATGGCCCATGGGGAAAAAAAGCCTCCCCGCAATTGGCCTTCCTTCCCACGGGCCATCCAGCATGGCCTGCGAGAAAAAAAGCCACCCCCCCCCCACACACACACACACACACTAGAAAAAACACACAAAATCACAAACAAACAGCCAAATATGAACAAGATAAACACACACATACACCCCCCAAAAAGAATCCACCCCCAACCCCAACCCCCCAAAAAACACCCCACATTACTTACAAAAAGACGTCTTCCTTCTATGAGAACCGGAACACAAATGAGAAAGAGGAAACTTACCGGAAGCAACACCAAGAGGACAGAAGGTACCAAATGCAATGAGAAGCTCAAAAGCTCACCACCACCACCCAGTGGCCAAAACAGAAACAACATTCTAAAATATTTAAAAAATAATAATAATTCTAAATTTAATCACATAAATTATACAAACATTAAAAAAAACCACACTAATCTCAAAAATTACCAAAATAAAACCACTTTTCACTATGAAAAACCAAAACAAAAAAAAATTAAAAGAACATTTTAAAAAACAAAATTAAATTTAAAACTAAATAATATTACATTAAATTAAATTAAATTAAATTTACATTTTTTTACATAAACATAAAAAACAAGTTCAAAAACAAAATTACTCGAAGCCACAAAATCAAAAAAACTTACACCACCATTTAAAACAGCGCATCACCATTGCTTCGACAAATAAACGAAAGCCTTTAGTATCCAACACAATTTTAAAAAGCCCGGCAACGCCGGGCAAACTATGCTAGTAATATATACAAATGAGCATACAGTACAAGCTTCAGAATCAGAAATCCATTTATCTTTGCGGGAAGGGAAATCCATTTATCTTTGGGGGAAGGGGTAGTGAAGGGGGATTTTTTATTATTATTTTGAAGAAACATCTGGGTAAATTCTACCCTTAAAGGCACACAAATATGAAGGTTTAGACTTGATAACCTTAGCTCAAAGTGTCGTAACACGGTGGGATGAGAACGGGGTCAGTGAGATGGTGTCAGCACCTGCTGAAATTATTTTCCCCAGGGTGAGGGATATTTGACTCCCACAGCTCCAAACTCCAGCCCTGTAACTAATGCGTTACACCTTGATCGGCCTCTCCCACCTCTGGATCACAATCTTCAAACGATGAGCCGTGGAAGGTTTTTTGTGTGTGGTAGCGTTGAAAAATAGTTTGGTAAAATAGTTGGCAAGTAGGTAAGCTGATTCCAAATTTCTTGGAACTAAGACCTAGGACGGTCTTGGCGTGTATTTGAATAAAAAGCAAAGCATTGTCCATAAGGCAAAATATTGCTTCAATAAGCAAAACATAGCAAAACTTAAGAATAACATCTGGTTCAGCAAAACCAAAATGAAATATCCCCTTCTTGGGTAAATTCTGAGCTATTATGCTTCTAAGTCTCTCTCTATCGCTATCCTATTCTTAAGCGCAATATCCTACCTACCGTAGCACTTTAAACTGGAAAATAAAAACGTGATATTTCTAAGAGCAACTTCTCACTCTATGAGCTGAGGAATTCTAAGTCCCAAGCTTTGGGGAAAACTTGCTAAGTGTGATAGCTGGAAAATAACCTAAGTATCAAGGTTCAAGATTTTCTTCTAAGTCTAGCGGCTCACCTCCTTTCCGCTGATAATCTCCAAAGGAACGGCCTTTCAAGGCCACATCTCGCTTCAGATGTCTATCCTCTGGCTTCTCAAGAATATGCTCCCTTGAACTTCAAAGACTTCTGCAGTAACTCCAAAAGTCCTCTCTAACTCTCCTTTGACTGCCCTTTTTATAGGGTTGTACAAGGGGATTTGCACCTGTTTTCTCACAGTAAAATGATGTCCTTGAGATTAGATCGTTATCTAGGGATTTCCCCTCCCCCATCATCAAGGTCGCCCAGCCCCCACTCTCAAGGTCACCCTGTCCCCACTCATGGGTATGTGAACCCTTGGGGTCAAAGTGTATGAACCCGCGTGTGGTGTCTCTGGGTAAATTCTTCTCCTAATAATAAAGAGAGCCCCTCGGGGCTCTGTTTAAACTTGGCATGAAGTCCTCCTTTTCAGGAATTCTAAACCAGAACAGCTCCAAACAGTTTCGTTTCTTCACAGCGTAATTTAACAGACTAAGCAAATCACATTGGCACATTCATGTACTGTACCTGATTAAATGGGGGAAAACATTCAGATTTTCACAACCAAAAAGTACTATCTCCATTGCAATTGGGTAAACAGTTCTAAGCTGTGTTTTCCTCTTACCTTGCTGCAGTTTGTTTATCCTTTTTACTAGTTCTTCAACTCTTGGCTCCAGATTTCCCACTACGAAATGAAGAAAAGATCAGACCCCTAATGAATATTCCATGCTATATTAATTTAATCTTCTTCTGCCATATCTGAATCCGAATAAAGGTGATCATCATGGCAATCAGTAGTGATGACTGTCCTGAGAATATAATGCAGTGGCCTTTCATCTGCCTTCCGCATCGCAGTATGACATCCATACCACTGATCCAGTTCCGTGAGTCACTTTCTGGTCCTGAGCCCTTTTGGCACACAAAGTCCTCCTCAGCCCCAGGCCAGTACGGATGAAGCTGCTGCCTTCCATAAAGATGGATTCAAGTGGGATTTAATCCACTTGGGGACCATCACCCCTCCCTGTTAATTTAATAGATAACTCATTAAGTCCACCCATATGTACTCGACTCAATGCCAGTTCAAAACGTCTAACTGTCTGACGACTAGGTGCCCACCTGCCTAGCATCCCATATACAAATAATAACTAGATTGGCAGTTGACTCTTACTTTAGAACTGCCATTTTAATCCTTTCCTTCCTAAACCTAGCAACTTAGGTCTGTTTCCTTTCCTCTTCCCTGACAATTTCTTCTGTACATGAAACTTAAGGTGGCAACAGGATTTTGTCCTTCAAAATGGCCTGCCTCAACATTCTAGGTTACATTTCCCAGGTAAGTAAAATTGTCAAGTTGATTAAAAATTAAAATTTGCTACTGGCAGCTTATAGACAGAGGTAATGGAGAATTAATTGTAGGACTGCAGTGGCTCAAGTGGCTAAGATGCTGACTGGGATGCAGAAGGTCAGCAGTTCGATTCCCGAGTACTGCAGGACAGAATGAGCTCCCGTCTTTGTCCAAGCTCCTGCCAACCTAGCAGTTCGAAAGCAAGAAATTGCAAGTAGATAAATAGGGACCACTTCGGTGGGACGGTAACAGCGTTCCGTGCACTCCAGTGTCTAGTCATGCCTTCCACATGATCACGGAAATGTCTGCAGAAGCAGACAGCGCTGGCTCTTCGGCTTTGAAACAGAGATGAGCACTGAACCCTAGAGTCGGATACGACTGGCTTTCGAGCAAGGGAAACCTTTACCGATTGAAATAATGAAAATAAAGTGCTTCTTTGTCCCTTTCCAAACTACCCTCACTTCCACCTCTATACCCGTTCACATCACATACACACACCATTCCCTGGCTAGGATACTTAGCTCCTACTATATCTCCCTCTAACTAGTGGTACTTCTCAGGTCAAAATACCATTCTGCATTTGCTTCACAAGTGACAGTATCTCCTCCATTTTTGATGCAAAATCCCAGGGATCTGCAGAGGGAACAAAAGCAAAAACAGAATTGTCTACATGTTGTCATAACTCAGCACCTACCTCATTAAGTCAGTCACTCACATTTGTTTATATGTTTTTGCTTTTTTAGTGAACTATAGCAAACCCTGACCATAGTTTGTTTTTGGTGTAAAAGAAGTGTCTCCTCAACCTCAGGTACAGTAATGATGCATTAGAGATAGTGGTTATTTGGGGGGGGGGGAGAACTGAACTAATTGGAAAGTGAAATGGATCCTGTAACAATAGTAAGCTCTTGACTGTAAAAAAATGCCATGTTTCTCTGCAGATGTTGTGTTCTGTAAAGCTGTGCCTTTAACAATGTATCTAGCCATGTGGTAACAATGTAACCGTTCTGTGTGCAACATTATAACCTTCAGCTGAATCAATGTAAACCTGATAAGGGGACGCGAGCTAGTGACCACTAGATGGCAATAGCGAGCGTCCAGCTCTCATGGCTCAGATTCACCTGGATCAGCAGCGCGGGAAGATTCCCCGCCACCTCTTCACCTGGACAAGAAGGGCGTGACCTTCTACGACGTCACGCAGGCAGCAACCAATAGTCTGTCGACGAGCCACATTCAAATGTATAGCCAGCTGTATATATTGAGCTACCCATCCGCCATTACCACATGTTCCTCCGGATCATCATGCAATAAACCTGTGTTAAGCCAACCCTTCGGCTGTTTCATTGTCTTTGGTCCCTTACACTAAATTGGCGACGAAGGTGGGATCATGGCAGCCCACGGGACCAAGACATGCGCCGGTTTCGAGATCAGGAAACCGGGCGACTGGGAGATCTTCGAAATGGACTTCCAGGCAGCACTGATTGAGTCCGAAGTCACGGAAGAGGCAAAGAAAAGGGCCATCTTCACCAGGATGCTCGGACAAGAAACCAAAAGGACCTTGGTGGACCTGATCGCACCGAGGAGGGTGAGCGAATTCAAGGCCAAGGAACTCATGCAGATGCTGCGTGAGCACGTCCGGCCCGCCACGGCGATGTTTCCCGCTCGGAGTGCGTTCTGGAGGCGAGTCCAAGCGCCCGGGGAGACGGTCGCCGCATTCGTGGCGGCCCTGCGGCTGGCGGCCGGCCCGTGCAAATGGGAGAATGCCGAAATCACCCTCCGGGACTGTGTGCTGTGCGGCCTGAACGACGCCGAAACCCAGCGCACATTAATGAACCAAGAGCTGCCTCCCACGTTGCAGGAGGTCATCAGAGCGGCACAGGCCGCGGAAGCTACAAAGGCTGGGGTACAAGAACTCCAGGACTGGCGGCCGAGGTCGAGCAAGGCAGAGACTCCGGTGCATGCAGCCCGGCGAGCTTCGAGGTCGTCCGCAGAGAGCAGCGACGACGAGGACGTCCGGAGGGTCCGGAAAGAGAGCCGGCGGTGCGACGGCTGTGGAGCGGCCCACGACCGCGTAAAATGCCCGTTTCGGAAGGCCGAGTGTCACAACTGCGGCCACCGCAGGCACATCGCCAAGGTGTGCATGAAGAGGCGCGAGACCCGGTGAAGCTCGGCAGACCGTTCCGCGGGACAAGACCGCTCAACGAGACCCAAGGACGGCGCTCAGGCCACGCGGAAGCAGGACGGCGTGGGCCGCATCTCCGACGGCAGCGAGGACGACGCCCCAGTATTCAGCGTGTCCGTAGGACACCCCCGCTACTTTGTTGAGGTACTAGTTCAAGGGGTTCCCATTAGAATGGAAATTGACTCGGGGTCCTCATATTCAATCATTTCCCAGAGGGAGTTTTTGAGAGTTGCCCCCCACAGGCGACCCAAGCTCAAAGCGTTGAGGTCCACACTACGGGACGTGCAAGGGAACAGCATTCCAGTGTTGGGGGTTGGAGAATTTCAGGTTAAATTCAAGAAGCACGCCGCGTCTCTCCCTCTAGTCGTGCTTAAAGGGGGAGATTGCAGCCTCCTCGGGACTCAATGGTTCCAGCCCCTGGGTTTGTTTATTGGGGGGGTGCATGCCGTTGGGATGCACGCCGTTGGGACTGACCCGATTCAGGAGGTGTGCGAGGCGCACCCCGAAGCTTTCAAAAAAGGACTGGGGAAATTCAAGGGGCCCCCAGTGACATTCGACCTGGACCCGGAGGTCCGCCCAATTCGACTCAAACCACGCCGGGTGCCGTTCGCACTCAAGGACAAGATAGAGGCAGAACTGGACAAATTGGTGGGCCAGGGAATCCTTGTGCCTGTTGATTCTGCGGAGTGGGAAACTCCAATTGTAACCGCACTAAAGGCCAATGGGGAGGTCCGCATATGCGCCGATTACAAGTGCACCATCAACAAGGCGATCCGCCCGAATGCGTATCCGGTGCCGGTAGTCAGCCATCTGCTGGCCAGGTTACATGGGGGAAAGTGTTTCGCTAAGCTCGACTTAGCACAGGCCTACCAGCAGCTTACGGTGTCCCCTGCCGCAGCTGCTGCACAGACCATAGTCACCCATAAGGGGGCGTTCCAGGTGACGCGCCTTCAGTTCGGCGTAAATTCGGCGCCTGGAATTTTCCAGTCACTCGTGGAACGCCTCCTGAAGGGGCTAGAGGGGGTGTTGCCTTATTTTGATGACGTGTTAATAACGGGGGGAGTCGGGTCGAATTGGCCAAGAGGTTGGGGAAGGTCCTGACAATATTCGAAAAGGCGGGGTTGAGACTGCGAAAGGACAAATGCGTCTTCTTCGCGACCGAGGTTGAGTTCCTAGGGTTTTGTGTGACTCCTGAGGGGATAAAACCATCCAAATCCAAGGTGGCCGCCATTAAGAAAGCCCCCCGCCCCACCTCCAAGCCCGAGCTGCAGTCGTTCCTAGGGCTGCTCAACTTTTACCACTCCTTCCTCCCCCGGAAGGCGGCAGTGGCTGAACCGCTACACAAACTGCTAAAAAAAGACCAGACATGGAAGTGGGGCAATGACCAAGAAAGGGCATTTAGTGAACTAAAAAGTCTCCTAGCGTCTGATGCCATACTGACCCATTTCAACCCCAAACGCCCGGTAGTCCTGACCTGTGATGCATCCCCGGTGGGGTTGGGGGCGGTGCTGTGCCACGTGCTGGAAGACGGAAGGGAGGCCCCGATAGCATTTTACTCCAGGTCCCTGTCCCAAACAGAGAGAAATTACGCACAGACAGACAGGGAGGCACTAGCGATAGTTGCAGGGACGAAAAAATTTCACGATTTTCTGTATGGCCGCCCCTTCACCATTGTAACAGACCACAAGCCCCTGCTAGGCATTTTTACCGCAGATAAGCCCACGCCACAGATCCTGTCCCCGAGGATGCTCAGGTGGGCTATTTTTCTCAACGCGTACCAGCACGCGTTGGTCTACCGGCCCGGGAAAGAGATCAGCAATGCGGACGCTCTATCAAGGTCTCCCCTCCCCCTGACGCCCAGCCAGGTGAGCAAGGGGGAGCGAGACCATCAGGTTCTTATGATAGAGGTGCTGGATTCGCCCCCCGTAATGCCCGCCGACATTGCCAAAGCGACAGAGAAGGACAAGACGTTAGCGGCAGTTAGCTCCTGGGTGCAGAAAGGGTGGCCGGCGTCCTCCCCAGCGGAGGAGTTCGCCCCATTTTTCAGGAAAAAGTTAGAGCTGTCCCTAGAGAGGGGGTGCCTCTTGTGGGGGCAGCGGGTGGTGATTCCCACTTCCCTTCGGCCGCGGGTGCTCAAACTGCTGCACGTCAGCCACCCCGGCATCGTGCGATCCAAGGCGCTGGCCCGGAGTTGGTTCTGGTGGCCCCAGTTGGACGCCGACATCGAGCACATGGTCAGCACTTGTGAAAGTTGCCAATGCTCCAGACCAGAGGAGGCCCGCCTTCCCCACAGGGAATGGGACACGGCTAAGGGGCCGTGGTCCCGGGTGCACATTGATTTCGCGGGCCCGTTCAGAGGCACCCTGTTTCTTCTTGTCGTGGACGCCTTCTCCAAGTGGTTGGAGGTTATCCCAGTCACGAGCACCTCCTCGGCCCAGACCATTAAGCATTTGCGGAGGCTTTTTTCCACGTTCGGCATACCCGACACATTAATTAGCGACAACGCTAGTTGTTTCACGTCCTCCGAGTTTAGGGCATTCATGGAGATTAACGCCGTTCGGCATATCACCTCCGCCCCGTTTCACCCAGCCACCAATGGTCAAGTAGAGCGCCTCGTCCGCACCACGAAGGACGCGTTGCGGCGCATGGGCCCCGGGGATCTGAACCTACAAGTGTGTCAGTTTCTGCTAGGGTACAGGGTGACCCCGTTGGCGTCAGGATACTCCCCCGCAGAGCTCTTAATGCGTAGGAAACTGACCACCATCCTTACTAGGCTAGACCCCACGAGGGTAGAGGACAAGGGAAGGAACATTGGGCTAGAGGCCACAAAGAGTTTCAGTGTAGGCGCCCCCGTGCATTGCAGGAACTACGCCAGCACGGGCCCAGCCTGGGTACCGGGCGTAGTTGTGGAGCAAACCGGCCCCGTGTCGTACCGCGTGGAAACCAGCACAGGGCTACTGTGGAGGCGGCACACGGACCAGCTCCGACGCAGGGTCCCCCATGAGCAGGGCGCAGACCCAACAGAGAAAAAATCAGCGTTAGGGTTCTCCCCCACCCGTTCAGCCCAAGGGGGAGGAAAAGGGGGCCGCGGGTCCCCACCAAGGGGGGAGGAGGAAAGGGGGGATGTTCTCGTAGATATCCTGGGGGATTTTTCTGAGGAGGAGGAACCCGACCCCATACATATCTCGCGGAATTCCCCCACAAATGCGGATACCCCAACTGAGTTAGAATTTGATTTTCAGAACCGGGGGAGTTTTTCGGAGTGGTCCCCCACCCGTCCAAGCGAGAAGAGGGGTTTTTCGTTAGCCCCGATCGCCCCCGGTCTGCCCACAATGGAGTTTTTCCCTTCCCCTAAGGCCGCCAAACCGCGGCAAGCCACTAACGAGTCTCCCTCTCCCATTACAGGACAAGGGACCAGGGAACAAAGAAGCAGTAGCGCCCCCGGGGGGGGTCAGCCCTCATCACGGCCCAAACGCACGTGCAATAAGCCATCTTGGCTGAGAGACTTCGTCTCATCCTAGGGGGGAGGGATGTTGTGTTCTGTAAAGCTGTGCCTTTAACAATGTATCTAGCCATGTGGTAACAATGTAACCGTTCTGTGTGCAACATTATAACCTTCAGCTGTATCAATGTAAACCTGATAAGGGGACGCGAGCTAGTGACCACTAGATGGCAATAGCGAGCGTCCAGCTCTCATGGCTCAGATTCACCTGGATCAGCAGCGCGGGAAGATTCCCCGCCACCTCTTCACCTGGACAAGAAGGGTGTGACCTTCTACGACGTCACGCAGGCAGCAACCAATAGTCTGTCGACGAGCCACATTCAAATGTATAGCCAGCTGTATATATTGAGCTACCCATCCGCCATTACCACATGTTCCTCCGGATCATCATGCAATAAACCTGTGTTAAGCCAACCCTTCGGCTGTTTCATTGTCTTTGGTCCCTTACAATAAAGCAGCTGAGGTCTTCTTCAGCAGTTCTTCATGTACATGCATTCTGAGGTTTTCCACTAAGCTTTCATGTAATAGGACCTTTCCATTGCAGTGCCCAAACTGTGGAAAAGAAACTCCATGTGTTTTTACTTCCATGCCACTATGAGCTTCCAGATACCAAGGGATGACCACCTTGTTTACACAACACTAGCTTTCTGGAAGGGACTGCAGTGGCTCAAGTGGCTAAGACACTGCCTGGAAGGCGGAAGGTCAGCAGTTCGATTCCCGAGTACTGCAGGACAGAATGAGTTCCCGTCATCTGTCCCAGCTCCTGCCAACCTAGCAGTTCGAAAGCAAGAAATTGCAAGTAGATAAATAGGGACCACTTCGGTGGGAAGGTAACAGCGTTCTGTGCGCTTCGGTGTCTAGTCATGCCTGCCACATGACCACGGAAACGTCTGCAGCAGCAGACCGCGCTGGCTATTTGGCTTTGAAACAGATGAGCACTGCACCCTAGAGTTGGATACGACTGGCTTTCGAGCAAGGGAAACCTTTACCTTAAAGTCTGAACAATCAGTATTGTCGCTTCAGAGTACTTGCCAGCTGGGTGAGGAGGAAGAATTATGGGTTAAATTTTTAAAAAGCAAAGATTAAATAAAGTTGGGGTGTTGCTTATTAAGTAACTGCAGTGGCTTAGTGGTTAAGATGCTGAATGACTGATAAAGAAATGTGGAATCTAGCATTGAATGATAAATTAACTTGGGAGATAAATAAAAAAGGGGTATTATCAAAGAGAACAGATTTTGGAACATTTGGAAGGCTTTTGTGGATTACTCACTTAGAGGGGATGAAATAAATAAACCTGTACCTGATCAGAGAAGTTTTTGGAAGGAAAATATTAAGACATCCTGACTTCTCCAGGGCAATGTATATATCACAGGGTGTATTAATGTTTTATTTTATTGTGCTATTTTTTTAGTTTCAAATTATTTACTTAGTATTGTGTTATTATTATTAATGAATGTATGTATTAAATATTACACCATAATCAAAGTTATGATAAAAAGTTTCACTTGTAAGTTACAAGGATAGTTTAATAATGTATAGGTGAATTAACGAACTTGTCTAATTGTAATATGGTGTTAGAATCCAAACAGATATAATTTGTATGCAATTGTATTATGTATTTCTTCTTATGTATGTTTTTTGTTGTATTTTTATACGATGTAATTTTGTTTGAAAAATTATATATATATATATATATATATATATATATATATATATATATATATATATATATATATATATATATATATATATATATATATATATATATATATATATATATATATATATATATATATATATATATATATATATATATATAAAGATGCTGAATGACTGGAAGGTCGGCACTTTGAGACCCGAGTGCTGCACAATGGAGTGAGCTCCCGTCTCTGTCCCAGCTCCTGCCAACCTGGCAGTTCGAAAGCAAGAAATTGCAAGTAGATAAATAGGGACCTTTTCAGCGGGAAATGCAACAGTGTTCCATGCACTCTAGCTAGCATCTAGTCATGGCTGCCACATGACTGCAGAAACATCTGCAAGTGACAGCACTGGCTCTTTGGCTGTAAATGGATGAGCACCACACCCTAGAGTCAGACACAACTGGCTTTTGAGCAAGGGAGACAGACCTATTACTTATTTATTCAATCTATGGACTGATTGTTCATTTGTACAACTTAGCTATTCAATTGTTCATTTGAACAACTTACATGTCACAATACCTCTTTGAGACTATTTTAATCTAGTCCACGGATTTTCAACCTGCGGCCAGCAGGCTCGATGTGGCCCACAGCACCATTTAATGTGGCCCCCAATGCCTCCACCACACCAGGAAGCTTCATGTGGTGGAGGAAGGGCAAAATGTCTGTCTGGCCCCCGAAGCTGTCTGAGGGAGCATGACCCAGCCCCCGTATTAAAAAGATTGAGAACTCCTGATCTAGTCCATTTTACTTGGCTATCAGTTTGCAGGGTGAAATTAAATGCCCCCCTTTTTTCAAAAGCAATCCTTACAGGTCCTTCAGCTAAATAAACTACCAGGACTACATCATAGGCTTAGTAGTAGTTGTAGCAACATTAATCTTAAATTCTAATTTTACCACTCCTTTAACTCTGAGCAGATACACATCTCTTAAAATATATTTTAAGTATCATCATCTTAATGTCTATCTTTTGCTGTACTATGCATACCAGTCAAGTGTTGCCGGAGAAAATACGGGAACTGCTCCCGGACCGGGTGTGCCTGCACATGCGCAACCCCTTTGCGCATGTGCAGAACCCCTTTGATGCATGCGCAGAATGGGCACGCATGCGCAGTAACCCCTTTCCTCCTCAGCCAAAATACGGGATGGCTGCGGGAAGGGCCAATGAAGAGGACTGAAATACGGGAAATCCTGGCCAATACAGGATACTTGACAGGTATGGTACTATGCTAGTCAGGGGCCTTAATAAATATTTGATTTGAAAAGCACTGTTTATCAAGGCTGTACTTTTCAATAATTAGCCATTGGGCCTTTGAATGTAACATGAAATTTAACCCTTCAGTGACCTGATTTATTGCCGAGGGGCTGGGCATTTTCTCCCTTATGTTTTCCAACAGGAAACACCTCCTTGAAGATTGTTGTACATTTTATATTTTTGTGCCAACTAATCTTTCTCACACTAAGTCACACTAGTTTGAAAGACCTTAACATCTCATCAAGGTTAGCTATTGCTTCTAAAAATCCATAAGCAATCCATAAAGCAATGTCTCCCCCTCCTTGCCCACCCCAAACAAAAAAGTTGGGGCAATACATGCAGTAGAAACTCTACCTCCTACTGGGTTCACTCTATTTCCTACAGTTTAATGTGAAAAATATTTCATTAATGTCACTTTACATGTGCCAATCAGTTTCTCATGGCTGGATATACAAACCCCTGAGTTTCAATTTTAAAAAAATACTTAGAAAATTGGTTAAGGTGAGAATGTTACAAAAGTCTGACCAAACTGCTGGGATATATAAGGAAAACAAGACACAGACTGGGGCCCTTTCAAAGTAATCTGTGGGTATTTGTTCCTTTTTTGTTTTGTGTCTCTCCACTCGCTTCCCCAACAAAACAGACTTTTGTTTTTCATTCTCATACCCCATAACTTTAAAGTCACTTCATGTCCACAAAAAAATATCCTGAATTACAGATGATTAAATTAAATTAATGAGAACACAATAGGCACACTATAGTACAGTATGTGTAAACGTAGTGTCAGTTCAAGGAAATTATTTTAATGTTTCAATGTAGTGAATATTAGTAGTTGAAATAACTAATTTCCCTTCACTTGCAGGTATAAATCCAAAAATGACAATAATTCAACTCTGAAAGGAATAATATTCAAAAGTACAACGCTCAGAAGAAGGACAATTTTCAAAAACAAATTTCCCAAAGAACAATTTGCAAGATATAATCCAAAAAAAAAATCCAAAGTACTTTACTTTATTTTTTGGAATATTTTTTGGATTATATCTTGCAAATTGTTCTTTGGGAAATTCGTTTTTGGAAATTGCCCTTCTTCTGAGCGTTGTACTTTTGAATATTATTCCTTTCAGAGTTGAATTATTGTCATTTTTCGGATTTATACCTGCAAGTGAAGGAAAATTAGTTATTTCAACTACTAATATTCATTACATTGAAACATTTAAATAATTTCCTTGAACTGACACTATGTTTACGCATACTGTTACTATAGTGTGCCTATTGTGTTCTATTTAATTTAATTTTATCATCTGTAATTCAGGATATTTTTTTGTGGACATGAGGTGACTTTAAAGTCAAGGAAAATAATTTCCTTGAACTGACACTAGCGTTTACGCATACTATAGTGTGCCTATTGTGTTCTCTTTACAAACGGTTTTTTGTACCCCTGTGAAGTCATACCATTTGGCCCTACTTCTTCTAAATTAAATTAAAGACAATGGGCCCAGCAATTCAGCAAGGCAGCCTCCTTCGAAACCCTCCCCATGCCCATGTTGCGTGCATCCAGACAGGCCAAGAGTGGTATATTTGGGTCTCCTTTTGTTCACCTGTCCCCAATCCTCACCCGGATTTTTTCCCTCCATGGCCTTCGCTACAAAGTTTTCCCAGTCAGACCCCTTTGGTGCCTTCCTGCCTTTTCTCAACTGTCACGATATAAAACTTCGGCACTTCTCTGAGTGGATCTTGGCCACAGGCCGACTAGCTCAGGAACGAACGAGCTAGTAGGCCTAAACCATGTAGATGTGGCTGAAAAAAGACAGCTCAGCCTTCACCTGAGGGAGATACACAGGGCTATTGTGCCCTGTGCTGACAGAGAAATGCATGGGACTTGCACCAGAAAACGTTGTAGCATGCAAATACTAAAACACTTAATTTTCTTGCTATTATAAGGCAGCTGCTGTTGTCGTTCACCTCACAACGTTGAATGAAATTGAAATGAGCTACTCTTCATATCTGTGCCATCAGGTCACATCCAACCTACAGCGACCCTTGTAGGGCTTTCAATGCATGTGAAATATATTTAAGGAGTGGTTTTACTATTGCTGCGCCCTGAGTTTCCAGGGCAAAGCAGGAATTTGAACCCAAGTTTTCCTTCTTTCGTGTCTAGGCAGACATGAAAGTCCCAAAATAAAGCCACCTTTTGGTGAATTCATTCTGTAGTTTTTTTCGCCTGACCTAAGTGTGAGGAAGATTAGCCGGCAACACAAGGCTGCCATTACCAGGGTGTTTTGTATTTAAGGAAATGTGTTTGACATTTTGTCTTGTTGTGAAAGAGTTTAATATGTATTTGCTTTACTATGGTCCGAAGTCTTGCAAGACTTCAGGAGGGTTCTGAACGAGAACAGAGCTGTCAACGGTTTTAACGGTTTTTTCCAACTGTCAGTTCTGATCAGAGATAGTTAAGGAATGTGAGGGTGTGTGGTTAGCTCTGGTCACCTATTCTTATTCCAAATAAAGTTGGGTGTTTGGCCCGTATTGCTGGCTGCTGCCTGTCATTTCCAGAACACTAAATAGGGTATGCCGGATTGTGGTTTAAAAATACCACAATCTCCAAGGAGGCTCTTTCTGGTTCTCCTGAGTCCTAGTCTGTCACTCTACCTGGTACACCACACTGGCACCAATGTAAAACATGAGCAAACACAAATATTGTACAAAAAAAGAAGCAAACACAACAAGGCTCATATTTACAGGGATGAAGCAAATTTATGTAATATGAGGCCACAATAAAACTGAAGTACTGTACTGTGTTTTGAGGTAAAATAAGAAAGGGTAGTGATAGCTTCATGTTTTTGTCATTGCCCTGCATATTAGGAAAACAATGACCCCAAAATAAGAGCCTCTGATATGTGTGAAGGCTCCACACACACAATTACAAACCTCCAAAACTGAACTTCCTAGTTGCATGGAGGCCTCCACATATAAAGGAAATTATTCTCTTTAGACCAGAGGTGCCCAAACCTTTTGGGCTGCGGGCCAGTCACGTGGTTCAGGGAGCTGGTCGCTATGGCCCGGGGGCTGGATCCAGCCCACGGCGCCAATTCATCTGGTCCATGAAGCCTCCATCGCTCCTGGATTCGGAAGTAAAACACGCCCATACGGGCACATTTTACTTCCACTTCCAGGAGCGACGAGGGCTTTGCGGGCTGGATGAATTGGTGCCGGGGGCCAGATTTGGCCCCTGGGCCGTAGTTTGGGCACCCCTACTTTAGACTATCATTCTCCACACATGACAGCAGGCAGGGCAACTAATCTGCGTTAACCTAGCACACTCCCCTTTTTCTGTTTATTTTAACCAGTTCATATAATGCCTGAACAGGTTTTTGAAAATAAAGAATTCATCTGGTCCATATTCCCAGTTTCAGGATTTTTCTGTTTCTCTCACACACACCTTGCCATGCTTCATGTTTTTGTAGTTGTTGTTGTCTCTGCTACCCCATCTTTAGTCCCTGCTTCATGATGGGCATTTAAGGAAAACAGCCAGTTGTGATTTTAGCAGCACTGATTAAACAACCCAGGATTCATAAGAAAGCAAAATCTGCTAGTTTCATTTGTGCCTTGTCAGCCACAAAGCCTATGAAACATAGTTAACAGATTGCAGGTTTTCATCCTCATGGCAAGTTAGATTTCAAAATGCTATATCACAGTGTTGGCTAGATTGCAGCTCAACTTTTCCTTAACAAGTATTGTAACACATTGCTACTCTTTTTCTACCTGATTTTTAAAATTTCCCTTAAAGTTATTTTCTCATTTTTTGATGAACAGTACTGTATATTTATCCAGTCACTGACTTATTTCTGATTTCTATGGCAATTTTTTCCCCTAACGTTAATAGAGGAAATTACCATAAATTTCACAAGGAATAAATTGCAACTTGGAAGTAAACAGAATAAATTAACATTTTAAAGAAGTGTGCACAACCCATTTCAGCCCCAATAAATATGCACATTTCAGAATAATGTTTCATGTCACAGAGTGGCAAAAAGCAATCACAGTAAAGGCATGAAAAGATAAAGTCCACCCCAGTCTACACAATGCAATCATAGTGGCTATGACAGACATTATAGAAAAGTTGAGCAGTAAATCACCAACTTCTGCTTATGTGGAAATGGTGACTAGTAAAATAAAAGTAAAGGTAAAGGTTTCCTTTGCTTGAAAGCTGGTCGTATCCAACTCTAGGGTTCAGTGCTCATCTGTTTCAAAGCCGAAGAGCCAGCGCTGTCTGTTTCTGCAGACGTTTCCGTGGTCATGTGGCATGCATGACTAGACATGGAACACTGTTTACCTTTCCCACTGAAGTGGTTTCTATTTATCTACTTGTAATTTTTTGCTTTCGAACTGCTAGGTTGGCAGGAGCTGGGACAAAGACGGGAGCTCATTCCGTCCTGCAGTACTCGGGAATCGAACTACTGACCCACTTTCCAGTCAGCGTCTTAGCCACTTGATAGAAAGCTAGTAATTATTTACATGCCTGCAACACTTAGTCCCTGATGAATACAATTAAACAAGCAGCAAAGAAATATATATTTCTTTCTGCCAACATAAGCACTGATTTTTTTAAAAAAAATCTGACATTCCCAAGCAAAAGTAGCATTTGCCCCTGCATCTGAAAGGAAAAAAGTCACTTTAAACATGTTTGGTAAGACATGTGTCTTTAGAAATGTTTCCCCCCTCAATGAGACTTACACAGATTTTTTAAAAAAAATTTAAACAATTAATTAAAGCCAATACAATTAACTAATGTTAAAACAATCAGGCAGCAGTCCTAATCATTGGCAGGACTGTCATGGAGGATTCCTGGAAATGAATAGAAGCGTTTGGTCCTGAAGAACTGGATTTTCTTCTTCCATGTCCTGCCAAAATGAAGCCACTTTCTTCACTCTGTCATTGCCCAAATGCAAGTCCTCATCGACGCATGTATCTGGTAGCAATCGACAGACCAGCAAATGAGCCAGATTCTGTATCTCTCCACATTCACACAGTGTGTTGTTGTCCACCAGCAGTCCTCACTTCAGGGTCCTCCAGGTGATGTAGGAGAGATTGAGATCATTAGCTATATCCTCCTTTAATGATGTTCCATGCCCAGTGAGCTCCTCCCTCTTCTAATTTGGTTTTGCTCTTGTGTACCCTCAAGAATGTTTGTTCTTGCCATAAAGCTCTTCTTGGATCTGAGCCAGCAGACTTGAGACTCATATTCGTTCAGAGGGTGTCAAGGGTCATTTTCTCAGCATCTGCTGTTATTTCTCTCCTGATCATAGATGGAGCAATACAAACATGGGGGTATATATTCTCAACTGGTGTAGGTTTAAGGCAGGGGTGAAAAACTACAGCCCAAGTGCCAGATCCAGCCCATGTGCCGTAATTTGGGCACCCCTGGTTTAAGCACAGAAACTAGCAGCTTAAAATCTATCTCATCTTGTTGCAAGACAGACTGCAAGGTGTGTTTTACTTCTGCTTCTGGTGGAACCACATGACCAGCCTTCTGAACCACATGACCGGCCCGTGGCCCAAAAGGTTTAAGGCATCCTGTCACTATCCACATGGCTTCATTAACAGCAATGTCAACTTCTTTTGCATGTGTGGATGCATTCCATACTGGAGCAGCATACTCTGCTGCAGAGACGCTCAAGGCCAAAACTGATGTGCACAGTGTGGATAGTTGAGTTCCTTATTTATAGTTTGTGAGTTTCCCGATGATGTTATTCCTTGTACTAACTTTGGCTTTGGTATTCAGGCAGTGCTGCTTAAAAGAGAATGCCCGGTCAAGCATCACACCAAGGTATTTTGGTGTTGAACAGTGCTGTAATCGATTCCCTTGCCACGTAACATTCAACTTAACCCTTACTTCTCAGTTTCAAAGGTGGAAAGCACATACTTGAGTCCTGCTTGGATTAGGCTTCAAATGGTTGATGTTGTAATATTTATATAAAAAATAAAAAAAATCATACCTGGATAATCTTTTGTTAACCATATTAGTAGATGGAGAAAGAAACAGACACATGGCCAAAGTGTTATTTTCAAATGGGTTGTGTTCGCATTTAATAAGATACTTTGAGTTCTCAATACAGCCTGAAATACAAACCCTCATTTGCCATCAACCACATAGTGCTTGGAGTCACTGCTGTTCTCTTTAACCAGGGAAGAAGGAAAAACCCAACCAGAAGCAAGCTAAGCAAGCAAGCACATACCAGGAGTGATCCAGTAGCAACAGATTGCACACAAAATAGCATAATTCTTTTGAAGATGGCAGTACTGGCCATGAGAGTAAATCCATTTCAGATCTCAGTCCACATTATAACTGACAATAACAATCAGTACCCTTAGACAGACATCCCAAGCCAAATCAGGTTTTCTCCCCAACATATATGAAGACATTCTATCCCGTCTCATCATTTTTTTAAAAAAAAACCCACCACGGGCTGGCAGGATCACCTGCTAGAGAAAAAGGAGCAGAGGCTCTGTGTGGATAAAAATAAGATATATTTTTAGCCACCAGGAAGGACAGGGACTAGAACAGGCCCAGTGGATCAGCAGCAGTCTTATACAGGGCATATATTTGCACAGAAGAGCCGAGAAAGGATGTAAGTCTCCTTCTGAGAAATCATTCCAATTGATGGTACATCAAGTTAAAAACAGAGCTGACAGGAGGAAACGAAGTTACTTTGTCAGTACCAAACTCAAACAGGGAAATTTATCATTGTCTGTTTGTCCTTCCATAGCTCCAAATCGACACAAAACAGGAACACAGTTGTACAGTAGTGTGGTAGGAAAAGAATGGTGGCACCTCAATGCAGAAAAGCCACAGTGCTCTCTCAAAGGAGTAGTGTACCATTTAAGGAATTGACTACCAGAATTTGGAAACAGGAAAAAATGGGGTGAAGAGATGGAGATGAGAAGATGGGAGGGGAGGGGAGGAATGAAGGACATTAAGACAGCGTTCAAAGCTAGTTAGGTTTCAAGTTAAGACATTTTTTTAAAAAGAGTCTCAAAATTCTGCCATTATAGATAGTTCAAACCAAGCCATCGTATATAGAATCAATATAGAATACTAGAAGGATTGCAAATATCCTTCACATACACTACAACTTTTCATGGTGTCAGAAAAACAACTGAAGCAGCTTCCTGAGTTCAGATGGAAGTTTTAGTCCAAGAGAAGTGATATATCAGGAGTTTCAATTTAAAAAAAAAATACTGATTGTTCCAGGATGACAGATTCTTTGGAACTGGGCTTCTCAAGATGGCATTAAAGTGATCAAAGTCAGCTACCTTTCCAGTAAACATTCTTCTCTCTAGTTTATGTACTGCACAAAAGTCTACCTAACCCTTGATAAGCTCACAGCACTCATTATATTGGCTCCAGGCAACCATTCTGGAAGAACTACAGAGTATAGACAACCCAGTAGTTTATCCTAAGGGCAAATATTTCCAAACATACATAAAATGGCCAGAATCCAGCTGGATATTTACAATGGCATTAAGTCCAACAGTGTAATTTTCAGTGTCAGATTCCCACTAGCGCTTGTAGGTTGGTGCTTGTGTTTTCTTGTCACACATAGAGTTGTGCAACGGTTTGCAACAAGAAATACAATACTGACCACCTAAACAGCAGCATCCTGCCGCTGAGTTTCATGCTACTTGGCTCACACCAGCATGTGTTAAGTAACAGAAATATGGCCAGTTCATCCTATTTTCTGATGTCCCAGATAGCTCACTGGGACTCTTCTTTTTACTTGTTAAATTCTTCTGCCATTTTAATACTTTGATAAATAGAGCAAGCCAGATGTTCAAGCTCTGAATTCTCCTCCAAAGGAAACTAGTGGCATTCAGCACACTATCAAAGTTTGCTGGTAAAGAAAAGCGAAAAGCTATCCAGTTCCCCAGCAAAAATTGTCAGTGGTATGAGAGCACTCACCAACAGAGACTTCCAACCCACTAGATTCCAGACAGTGCAAACCATAGATCCAGGTGGGATCCATATAATGTTCTACACTTTCCAGTTATAAACCACTACCATCTCCAGCTAATCCTAGGGCCTCTGTTCAAGCTCTAGGCTTCCTGCTAAAGGCATGGCACCAAAGGCCACAGGTAAAATTAAATGTTAAAATAACAGATCTAAAGCTTTGCAGATTTGACCACCCGAATAACAGCTTGGCCTGACAAATTCAGATTCCTCTCACTCCCATGCAGCCCTTGTTCAATTTGTGAGAAGAAAGCCAGAAGTTCTTGTTGCTCAAGACGTTCCTTCACAAAGAGCTGTCTGTCAAGAGGTACACCCAGGATACAATTTACGATGAATTCCAAGAGCGTTAAGTCCAAGGCCTAGATGCTTCCAAAGAATCCGTTCTCAGCACCATCTGTCCGGAACCCTTTGCTTCCTTTGCCAGGATTGGGTGTGGTGGAGTATTTGGGTGGATAGCGGATGAAGAGCCGATCCTCTTCCTTCTTTATCCAGCGCAGCAGCTTTGTCAGGACATTAATGGCTCCAGCTTTGGTTACCAAGGGACTGAAACAAGTATACAATTCAAATTTACTTGTAACCTAAAGGAGAGAGAAGTGGAGAAAAACACATTCAGCTGACAGCTAACCTAGGAAATTTCTACAGCCGAAATGGCTGTAATCTGACAAAATCAGCACAACCCGGGATTAGGAATCAAAGCAAATGGTGCTCAACAATAGCTTGCCTTGACTTGTTAAAAAAAGATAGCATTTAGAGAGTGCCTAGGAAGCAAAAGGATCCGGCCTATTGAATTCTATGGACTTTTACTTCTCAGGCTTTCCTCCTGTCATTTACATTCCTGTCACTAATGGTTTGGATGAAGACAAACAAACTGAAACTCAATCCAGACAAAACAGAGATGCTCCTGGTCAATCGGGAGGCAGAGGAGGGAATTGGGATGCATCCTGTTCTGGATGGGGTTACACTCCGCCTGAAAATTCACATCTACAGCTGGAGTGTACTTCTGGGTTGAACCCTGAGCCTTGGATGCCCAAGTTTCAGTGGTGGCCAGTAGCCCATCAGGGCAGTACTGCCAGTACTGCCGTATAGGGCCCAGAGCTGACAGGGGCCCTGCCACAGGTGGCCATAACAGAGAAAAGTGTTGGGTGGGTGGGTGGGTGGCAATAGGATTGAACAGTATGGGGCCCAGAAATTTCTGGTGGCGGCCCTGAGCCCATTTGCATAATTAAAACTGATGTGCCAGTTGTTCCTGTTTCTTGTGAGGCCTGATTTGGCTACAGTGACACATGCCTTAGTTCAGGGGTTCCCAACCTTTTCCTGCCAGAGGCCTGGCCACGCTCCCTGTCAGCTAAGGGGCCGGTCACATGGTCCTTCCTGCCGGTGGCGGCGGCAGCAGCATGTGCCTAAGCACCGCGTTTCTAGGCATTTTTCTCACCTGTGCTGCCTCCCTTGGCGGAGGGAGGAACATTTTCACACCATTTTTGAATATTTCTCTACATTTTTGCAGTGTTTCAGTGATTTTGGCCCTTCCAGTGATGTTGGGGCACTTCTGGCATTGGTGACAATTTGGCCCAGGGGCGAATGGATTTGGATTCGGCCCACAGGTCGTAGGTTGGGAACCTCTTCCTTAGTTGAATCCCGCTTGGTTTAATGTAATGTGCTCTATGTGGGGTTGCCTTTGAAGATGGTTTGGAAGGTTTAGTGATTTAAAATGCAGCAGCCAGAGTGCTGACTGGGATCAGCTAAACAGAGCGCATAACATCCCTGTTGCTAACAACTGCACTGGCAACCACTCTGTTTCCAGGCCCAATTCAAAGTGCTGGTCATGACCTATAAAGCTCTAAACAGCTTGGGTCCAGACTATCTGAATGATCATATCTCAATACAGATTCAACTAAATCAAATCTACCTGCTAATTTTCGAGTAGCTCCCTCTCCTTCTTCTATTACTGAGTCCAATTTATATCAGATTTCAAAGCTTATCTGTAGTTTAAAAATTATTCAAAATAACACAGTGGCTATTCAAAGAGAAAATTGATTCCCTCCAATCTGCCACTTCTTCCCTGAAAAATGTTTTCCCATATGATTTTCTTAAGGTGAAAGGAAAATGTACTTGGAAATCCAGTATTTCCTCACAATATATAGTTATAACTAAGAACAAAAATTGAATTATAGTGTCATGCCTCACCCAAGCCAACAGAGTCTCCTTTTCAGCTACATGGTAGATGAGGCGCAGAGGCCGTGAGGTACTGTGGATACGACCGTGCAGGTAGTGGTAGAGATCAAAGAGACGGTGCTGTTCATTCTCACTGCAATAAGGCCCCTCCAGTTCTGGGCTGTAGTGAGTGAAGAACAATACATCACAATCAAAGAGTTTAGAATTTACCTGGAGATCTTGTTCACTATTCAACTGCAAAATCTACATACACTGAAAACTTTTTGACAAAACTGATTGACATTCACCATAATTCAACAGTAATTCACCAGAAATAGAAAAAAAGTTTTAAAAAAAACCCCACAAGTCGAGAATTAGCCTATAAAACATCTTGGAATAAAAACAAAAAACATTCAACCTCTAGAGTTCTTCACATGACCACTAGATGAGTGGCATTTAAAGCTGCTTAGTATATGTGGACTATAACTCCCAGAATCCTTACAAGAGAGGGAAAACTTAGACATATAAGAATACAGTATAATTTATTATTTGAATTGCCAATTTTCCTAAAAGAGCATGGAGATAAACAAGAGGAAGAAGATACCCATTCCTAACACATCTGTGGTTCTTCACACTCTTGTATCACTTCTTGGGGTAGAAGGAGATACTGTGGTTCAAAGGATTCCATTTCAATAAAGTCCATACCAAGGTGTGTTTTCATGTAAGCTAGCAGGCGGGGGGGGGAACATATTTTGTCTGTTACCTCCAGGGCAAATATGTATTCTGACAGGAGACAGCTTTTCCTTACAGATTTTCAAAAGGGATTAAGGATCATTGAGATAACTGAGACTAATCACCTTGATTTTCTATTGAACTATTTTAAAGCCTATCCAATAAAATAGAATTTAATGCCAGCATGTTCTTCAGGGAGAAACAGGAGGGTTGTTTCTCTAAGCCAAAAGGGAAAATTTCATTTATCTCTATGCCAAAATCTACCTAATTGCTTTAGCTTTATCTCTCTGTAAGTATAGAGACAGGATAGGAAAAAAAATCCAACCATGTGCTTGTTATTTCAGATAAACTTCCTTCGAAGTAACATTTGGAACTGCTCTGTTCGACTTGATTTTTCCCTTCTGTTTACTTCTGTCTCTGTAATAAAATGTATGAAATCTAGAACCGTGATTTATTGGATTTGTATAAAGGGGACTTCTGATATTAAACCAGGTGCCATTGCCCCATCAAGCTACCAAGAGTGTAATGAATTTAAACCAGGGGTGTCCAAACTTTTTGGGCCGTGGGCTGGTCACATGGTTCAGCGGACCAATCATGTTGTTTCTCCCACCGAAAGCGGAATTAAAATGTGTCTTGCAACAGATATGTTTTGCAACAGGATGAAAGATAGATTTTTTTTTAGGCTGCCATTTTCTCTGCTTAAACCAGGGGCACCCAAACTACGGCCTGTGGGCCACATCTGGCCCCAAACACCAATTCATCTGGCCCACGCCACCCTCATCGCTCTCAGAACCTTCCTGGAGTAATGAGGGCAGCATGGGCCGGATGAATTTATGTTGAGGGCAGGATTCGGCCCACAGGCCGTAGTTTGGGCACCCCAGATTTAAACACAGAGAAATATGAAGTGGTGGCAATGTTTCCCCCCACTCTGGAGACACTACCACAACTATAGTTGGAAGAAAAAGATCCCTTCCAGGCTTGAGCGTCATTGCTACATCTTCCCTGAGAATCCCTATATCAGGTCAAAGGAGACTAGTGGGGGCAGGAGAGCTAGTGGAGAAACCTGAGGATTATCAACAAACTGCTGTATTTTTTCTTTTCTTTTTCTTAGAAGTCTACCCATATTTTTCCAGAAATATGGGGTACTATCAACAGTATAGGATGCTACATTGAGTCTCCAGGGTATTGCAGCAGGCAAGTCATACTGGCACCAAATCACAGATTCGATACCCTTCGTCCCAGAACTCTTAAGGAGAACAAATTCGAGCCTTAGATTGCTCCTTATTACCTGGTAAACTGGGGAAGTTGTCGGTAATTATCAGGTATATCCAGGGGCTTGTACATAAAATGCCGGAGGTCAGGCACCCCCACCAACCCTACACTGTAGGAAGGACTCCTCAGACCACTGGACAGTGCTTGCAAGTAGTTCTGAGTCCTCATGCCTTCCTCAATGCGTTTCTTGCAGTCTGAAACAGAATAGAAAGACTCCTTGTCCGTGGACAAGAGGATCAGACAGACAGTACATTCTGTATCCAAGTAAGAAATATAAGCATAAAAATAACAATCGGGGTTGAAGCATGGCAAGCAAATGGGTGTCCAGATCTCCCCAGTTTGGAACGCAGAAGTTGCCCCAATGAGGTTGAGCAATAGGTGCAAGTCAGTGGGTTCTAGCCGACAGTCTTCAATGACCGTTTTCTCTTGTACTGTGGTGACCAGCTGGCTCCGGGCCACTAGAATAGAGAATACCAGATTGGGTGTGATGGCCTTCTGGAGCAAAGTGCCCAAAGAATCACGCAAGGAGGCTGGGAGGGGCAGGCAGCGCACAGCACTGAGCAGAAAACAAGGGTCCGATTCCACCAGGTTGAGCAGGCGGTCAAGGATCTTCTCTGAGCCCGTCAGCAAGCGTCGGAGATCATAGTTCTTTTTCCGCTCAAAGATGCGTGTGATGCTGGCCTGAGTGAGCATGCTTATGATCTGGTGGTAAACGTATAAAAGCTCTTGCCGCAGCTGCTGTTCCGACTGCAGGGTGCGTGACACTGACACGAGCACCAGTGGGCCTTGCTGCACAAAAACCAACTTGTGGTCATCTGTGGAAGGAAGCAACAAAAAGACCACTGATTGGGAACTGCTGCAAACTGAGCTTGGTTTGACATGACAGAACCAGGAGAGAAAACAAGACCTCATTTCTTATCCACTCCAGCCCCAGAAAGCTTGGGAACAGGCAGGGTGGCACATTGGATAAAATCTCATGAGAGGCCAACAGAAAGCAGGAGGAAGTGTTAAACTTGCTTCCACTTTTTAATTACAAGGGGATACAGTATAGCCATAACCAGAAGTGGCCACTCATGCTCTTTGTTGCTTACAAACACACCACAGCCACTACCTATATATACAAACAAACACACACACAAATCCATTCATCTTGTGTTCTTTCTTTTCACACATCAATCTACAAATTTCCTAAGGCCTTTCAGAGGTAATGTGCAAAAAGAAAAAAAATCAGTTTAGTCCATGGGATGTTTGCAAGCTGTAAACATTAGGAGCCCAATCCAGAACATTTCCAATTTGCAATGAAGGGAGAAAAACTCCTTTTGGAACTAGTAGGATTTCCCTCCCCAAGCACAAACTGTAGATCAATGTTTCTCAACCTTTCCTTTTTGGACTTCAATTCCCAGAAGCCTAAGTCAATTCCCCAAAGAACTGATCAGCTAATGTATTGACTTAGGCTTCTGGGAATTGACGTCCCCCTATGGGGCCTGGGCCCCACATTAGGGACCACTGCTGTAGATACATGGAATAAGAAGGGATCAATAACACAACCATAGTGACAGTAAAGGGTACAATTTTCTTTACTCTCCCCATAACACTAGAATCTTAATCCAGAGCAGTCTGGGATCATTTGTATTGTTTTGGTCCTCTCTGTGCACTGGGTAAGATGTGATGTGCTACTCTTCTCAGTAAGCATAAAAGCCAAAGGTGAGAAATCTCAGGAGCAAGATAGGAATGCCCAAAGGATATGTCCAAGCTGCAGGCCAGAAACTCTCTTCCTGGTTTAGCATATTTGTTTAGCCAGTTTGGCATTCTGCTTGATGCTCCCAAACAACTTAGGACATGTAAACCATAACAAAATTGGTTTGTGATCCTGGCTAATAAAGGAAGCAACAAGCCTGAACAGTACACAAAACATATCATTCCTCATATGCTTATCCATTGCATAACAGCTGATGTGAGGCTAAGGAAAGGAGAACAGCTAAGTATGATGACTTGAGTATTCAACAGGGGATGCAACTAATAATTAAAAAGGATGGGTAGAAGATGGAGGGAGAGGTGATATACATACCGTATTTTCCGGCGTATAAGACGACTGGGCGTATAAGACGACCCCCAACTTTTCCAGTTAAAATATAGAGTTTGGAATATACTTGCCGTATAAGACTACCTCTCTTCCAATGCACACCAAATAAAAATTAACCCACACTCAACCCGACGACGCGCAGCCCTCCGAGTCGAATGGGCAGGTTCTGGTGGAGAGCCAATCCACGCTCACGTTCTCCTCCTCGAGGTACAGGAAGATGTGTGCAGCTTGCTTCCCCTTGCTTCATACTCCCTGCACAGAGCAGGGACTCGGCTGCGGCACCCCCCACCATATGCGCCGGACATATGAAGCAAGGGGAAACAAGCTGCAGTTAAGTACCTGTCCTATAAGACGACCCCCGACTTTGGCACAGATTTTTCGGGGTTAAAAAGTAGTCTTATACGCCAGAAAATACAGTACATTTTTCAACATAGCCCTCCACCCTTATCATAAAGCAGAGGTTATCAATCTACAGCCCATGGGCTGGATCTGGCCAATGGCGCCAAATAATCCGGCCACTGCCCTTGTTTCAGCCACCAGCGGAATCAGCCATGAACTCATTTACGGCCATCGTAAATGCATTTACGACATCCGTAAATAGGTCCGCGGCCTTAGTAAATGTGTTTGCGACAGCCATAAATGAGTCCATGGCCGTCGTAAATGCATTTATGACGGCAGCGGACTCATTACAGCAGTCGTAAATGGCAGGGGGACAACCAGTCCAGACACCTCAACCGTTTGAGGGAGCATGACCCGGCCCCTGGTTTGAAAAGGTTGAGAACCCCTGTCATAAAGGCTAAACATCTGGTACCTAAAGGAAGCATACACCATTAGTAACAGGGCACCCCTTGAATGGACTGGGGCCATGTAAATAGCACAGCAAAGCCCCTGAATTGCAGAGCATCTGGTAGAGACACAGAACTCTTAGTCTCAGCTTTGGGTTTTACCTTTCGGAAAGAAAACTACCTTTGCTTTCCCCCCTGCTCCCTTTGCCCAGCAGAGCATCCTTAACATCTCGGATTCTATGAACGAAAAGCTAGTGTTCTCTCTGTGAAGCTTAGAAGAGGTATCAGACAGGCACTTATTTTTGTACACTGGCTTAGCAGCCTGTTGCCCTTCAACAGGTAATCCTCTTAGGCTTTTTCACCGAGTAAAATTAGAGCATGACACAAAATAGCACAACCCTTTGGAGCCTCTTTGCGCTTAGAGACAGAAAAGCCATTTAAAGCAAGATCTGAGCAGGATCATAAATGATAGGGCTTTTTGGAGGTCATTAATTAAAAGGCTCACTCTAAGTCTGAAAGGACAGCAAAATAACAACAATGGATACACAGCCTTGAGCACAGACCACCGTCGTTTTCTTCGACAAAAGAAATCTCACAATAAAACACCACCCCATTTTCTTCTAATGCCCCCAAATCAAACATATTCATACTTCCTTACACAGAAATATGATTGTTCCTGAGCAAGTGAGATGTTAGACATAGGCCTATGAGCCCTAGTGACACAGTGGTTAAACTGCTGTACTGCAGCCAAAATATTGTGAGTTTGATCCTGATGGGCTTCCAAGGTTGACTCAGCCTTCCATCCTTCTGAGGTCGGTAGGCAAAATGCTAATTACCTGTAAATCACCCAGAGAGTACACTAATCACTGTGGGGAGGTATAGAAGTGTAATTGCTATTGCCTAAATTTAGTGCGTAGCCTTAAAGAGATGTCCACTAAATTAAGCGGATCTACTGCATTCAGGACTAGCAAATGAATTTAGTGGTTCCCAAACTTTGATTTTTGGACTTCAGTTCCCAGAAGTCTAAGTCAATTCCCCAAAGCATTGATTAGCCAATGTACTGACTGAGGCTTCTGGGAACTGAAGTCCACTGGTGTTCTGTAGAACATGGTCTTGAAAACCTCTGTTCAAAGGGAGCCAGGAACAAAAACAAGCCAAAGAAAACGAAAGGGATGCTGTATGAAGCAGCTTCATACCTACTGACCTAGCTGCAATTAAGGTAAAGCAGAGGGACCCTAATGACATCTAAAAGCTCCACTACTGACTCTTCCCAATTTTGGGCAAATCATGGGTCCTTGTAGCCCACTTGAAACAAAACGCAAGGACAGCAACTGTGTGGCTCATCAGATGTTGTTGGACCTCAAGTCCCATCATCCTTCATGACTATGCTGACTGCAAGGGGCTGGTGAAAGGTGTAGTTCAAAAACACCATGAGGGACCCGCTTTTCTCACCTCCGAGGTGTGATATCTGTAACCCAAAAGCTGTCCCTTTTATATATTTTTGTGCATACCCGAATAAATGGAACGGATGGCATTATCTCCGCTCTGAATGAACGACACCAGCGCCATCATGACACCCATGGTGGAACTGAGGGCTTCCTCATTGCCGTAGCGGGAGTAAATGGGCTTGCCAGCCTCACTTAAAACGAAGATATGCTTTCTGTGCATCCGCCAGCTCTCAGCTGTCACATCCTCATCCCGGTGCGTCGCTGGCCGTGTCTGTACTGTGACTGTTGCCTCCTCGTCACCCGGTGGACCATCATTCATCACCAAAGGTCGGCTAAACTCACTCGAGTCCTCCAAAGTGTTATCCGTGGAGGCTGAATCAGACAGATCCTTATCACTCAAATCCTCCTGTGTGTCCACTTTGCCGTCTGCCAGGCTCAAAGGACCATTATTTAGGGTGGCAGCAGGCGGTTCCCCCTGCTCAACTAATGTGGAACTGGGCTCATCTCCACCTGGAAAACACACGGAGAAGCCACAGGGCACACACACAAAACACAACAGGAGTCAAAATTAATCCTCCCTATTCTCCCACAGCCCTTCCAAGTGAAAGGTGAACGCAAATGCTAATGATTGTATCACTTCACAAGCAGTTCCCCATTCATCCTTTGCTACAAGCTACATCATGTCTTGCTGACTATACTCAGTCTTCCCAAATTGCTCTGCTCTCTTGAATTAGATGGCCCAACCACCTTTTTTTTCTCCATACACTGTGAACCTAGTTCCCAAGTTAGGAACAGAATCCCTCCTTTCTTTCTTTATCTCTGAGTAACATTGGTTGCTGTAGATCAGGCATGGCCAAACTTTTCGGGCCATGGGCCGATCACGCGGTTCAGTGGGCCGGTCATGTGGTTCCTCCCACTGGAAGCGGAAGTAAAACACACCTTGCAGATATGTTTTGCAACAGGATGAGAGAGATTTTTAGACTGCCGTTTTCTCCGCTTAAAGCAGGGGTACCCAAACTACAACCTGCAGTCCGGATGTAGCCCCCGATGCCAATTAATCAGGCCCACGCCGCCCTCATTGCTCCCGGAAGCAGAAGTAAAATGTGCCCGGGCACGTTTCACTTCTGCTTCCGGGAGTGACGAGGGTGACGTGTGCCGGATGAATTGGCATTGGAGGCCAGATCCAACCTGCAGGTTGTAGTTTGGGCACCCATGTTGTAGATGAATGGCACCACTACCTATCCCCCTTAAGGTCTGCCATCCCATAAAAAACCCCTTAAGTTCTGCCAACCTTTAAAATATACCATCACTGCAACCCAAAAATATCTAGCCTTTCTTTTCACAGGCAGTGCTACAGATCAGTTGCAGGGACACAATGCTTACCCATCTCCCACTCTGCCTTTCCCAATCTAAGCTACAGCATTTGAAAATTCAAACAAAATTACTAAGGGTGGACAGTTTGAAGGGAAGCAAGAAATTTGACAGGGGTGCTGGGGCGGGGTGGGGGAGATGGAGAAACACTGGAATAACCATGGGGATTTCAATCCACTCACCTGTTCCTGTAGAAGCCAAGCCAGCCTTCTGCTCAAGGAGATCTACTGCATCCTCAGAGGGTAAGTCAGGATCTTCCATCTCCATCTCTACATCTCGAGCAGGTGCTGCAAAGAGGAGAGACAAAAATCACAAAATTATCGTATGTTTTTTTTATAAAAAAAAGAAGAAAAACAATAGCAGGATGCAGATACTATGCATCCACTTTAGATTGAACTTAAAAAGAGCAGCTCTGAAGCACTACGCTGCCATCACTACAACTTCCGGCTCAAATAAATAAGCAATGCACATGAGCTAATCTTTTAGTTCAAAGAAAGCACAAGAATTGGGGGGGGGGGCACAGCTAGCTCTCCACTCTCCCAAAGAGCAGCTTTGCAGAATGCAAGAGTCAGTGTGTCAGATTTTCCTGCCTTTCCAGCCGTAATCTTGGTCACATGCTAGTCAGGGATGCCTCAAAGGAGACGGCATGAAATGCCCTGCTTACTAAGCAGGCACTCACAGCTATCATGCCCACACAGTGAGAAGCGCTTCATTCTTCCCACTACAGATTTTCCGCATGCTTTTGGCTACAATTCCCACCCTCTGTGGCAAGGCTATGTGGGCCAGGGATGATGGGAGCTGTAGTTCAAGAAATACAGAGTGAGCCAGGTTAAGGAAGATGGACTTTGACCCCAGTCTTTAACTGGCATAATAACAAAGTTGGTAGCATCCTTATTATTAATAATAGAGAGAGCAGAAGCACATCACTGATACTACCATATTCTTTACACCCCGTTGGTTGGTTGCTTCCTTGCTAAATCATGTTTAGTGAGAAGGAGCTAGGGGTGGTTTAAGTAGGCAATCAAACACAAACAAAGGTAAGGTTCCTTTACATTTAATTTCAGCAGGTAAAACTTGTAAGAAAAGCCACACCTGTACACTGCTCAAAGGTAAAGACAGGCCTATCTTCCTTTGTTTCTGGGCACAAATGCAGTGTGAATATGGCAGGCTCATACCTGTCAAGTTTCGGGAAATCTCTGTCAAACCCCTCTATTTTACACTCTTTCCCGCCGTCATCCTGTATTAGTTAGACTTCAATTAGACTGGAGTTAGACTGGAGGCCAGCACAGGATAAGCATAGCTGTCCAGTTTCCTGTTTTGGCCGGGAAATTTCCCGAAACTTGACAGAAATTTCCCGAAACTTGACAGGTATGGGCAGGCTGATAAGAGTGAAGAACAAGAAAAGACAAGTTCCAGGTTAAGGACAGGCGTCCCATATCTGAACTAGGTGACAGTTATTGATACCAGGCGAAGGAAGATACAGTGGAACCTCGGTTAACATAATTAATGCATTCTCCGGGAATTTTCTTACAACAAAAATTACTTTAACCGAATTTCCCATAGGAATGCATTGAATGCAATTTCCCAAAGGAAAGCATTGGAAACCAAAATACTTTAACCGAAACGCGGTTTCCCATAGGAATGCAATGAAAACAAATTAATCAATTCGGGGGGGGGGGTGTACGTAAACTGAGCCACTATTTTCTATGGATTTCCTTTTGTAATGTGATTTTTATGTTAACCGAGCCGTTTGTTAACCGAAGTTCCAGATCAGTAGAATCAGTTTGGGTCTTTTTCTTCACCATCAGGTTTACCCTACCTTTAGACAGAGCAAGGGAGATACCACCAAACAGCTACTTTTGAGGGTGGAGGTAAAAAACCTCCAGTCACTGAATTATTATTTTGGCTTTTACCTCCAAGGAACGGGAGACCTATCTGTAGGATCCTGTCTCAAAAGCCAAAATTAATTAATTTGGCTGGCACTGGGTAAAGACTGATCAGACTTTGATCAGGGAGAAGGGAGGTCTCAGGGTTTTTTTTCCCAGGCTAACTCTGGATAACTCCATTCTGAAGGTCTGCAGCAGAAACTAATTTGTGTACAATACTGACCAGTGGATGGTTATGAGGTCCAATAAGAAATCTCCACGCGTGAAAATCAGAGAAAGGGTTAAGATGGATGAGAAAGTTGTGAACCCATCTGTTATTTCAGCTGTGAAAGAAGGAAAGTCCCTTTTGTATATTTTTGCTCCTATAAATAAGCTTTGCCAGGTTTGTAGGCAGCTCTTTGCCTAAGGTAAGAAAGACGTGCCTCCAAGTGAAAACTCTGGGAAGTATAGAAATGCGGGAGGATGCAGACGGAGAGGAGTTTCTTAGGTTTCCCTTGCTCTAAAGCTAGTCGTATCTGACTCTAGGGTGCAGTGCTGATCTCTGTTTCCAAGCCGAAGAGCCAGCGCTGTCTGCTTCTGCAGACGTTTCCGTGGTCATGTGGCAGGCATGACTAGACACCGGAGCGCATGGAATGCTGTTACCTTCCCACCGAAGTGGTCCCTATTTATCTACTTGCAATTTCTTGCTTTCGAACTGCTAGGTTGGCAGGAGCTGGGACAGACGACAGGAGCTCATTCCATAGCTGTCAAGTATCTCTTATTGGCCAGGAAAACCCCTTATTTTACTCTCTTTCCCACTGTCATCCCTTATTAATTAGACTGCAATGCCCTATTGCTGCCATTGGACGGCAGCAAAGGATAAGCATAGCTGTCAAGTATCCCTTATTTGCCAGGAAATTTCCCTTGTTTCCAAATCCAAAACTTGACAGGTATGGCTCATTCCATCCTGCAGTACTCGGGAATCGAACTGCTAACCTTCCGCTTCCCAGTCAGCGTCTTAGCTACTTGATCCACTGCAGTCCCAAGGAGTTTCTTATTAACAGGATTTCTCTCTTTACACCAGGGGTGCCCAAACTACGGCCACATCCGGCCCCCGATGCCAATTCATCCAGCCCGCGCTGCCCTCATCGCTCCTGGAAGCGGAAGTAAAACACGCCCGTATGGGTGTGTTTTACTTCCACTTCTGGGAGGAATGAGGGTGGTGTGGGCTGGATGAATTGGCGTTAGGGGCTGGATGTGGCCAATGGGCTGCAATTTGGGCACCCCTGATTTAAGCAGAGAAAATGGTAGCTTAAAATCTATCTCATCCTGTTGCAAAACAGATTGCAAGGCACGTTTAACTTCTGCTTCTGGTGGAAGGAACCACATGACCGGCCCAATAAACCATGTGACCGGCCCGCTGAACCACATGACTGGCCCATGGCTGAAAATTTTGGGCACCCATGCTTTACACCCTTTTCAGGTCATTAGTGTGCCACCAGCTGTATGTACAAGTAACAGATGTTGGGGACTGCAGTGGCATAGTGGTTAAGACACTGAACTTGATGACTGGAAGGTCAGCAGTTCAAGACCTGAATGCTGCATGATGGAGTGAACTCCCGTCTCTGTCCTAGCTCCTGCCAACCTAGCAGTTTGAAAGCAAGAAATTGCAAGTAGATAAATAGGGACCACTTCAGTGGGAAGGTAAACAGACTCCTGTGCACTCTGTTAGTCATGCCTGCCACATGTCCGTGGAAACGTCTGCAGACACAGACAGCGGTGGATCTTTGGCTATAAATGGAGATGAGCACTAAACCCTAGAGTTGGATACAACTGACTTTCAAGCAAGGGTGACCTTTAACAGATGTTGTCAGCTTCCTTACTTGTTACCCATATATCACACATCCCTGTGCTCTGCTCCCCACTGCATCACCACAACAACTTTTTGGGGGTAAGCCAAGCCAAGAAAGAGACAGAGAGAAACTCTGGCCAAGGCTCAGCCCATGAGCTTCATTGGCTGGCTCAAGTCACAGTCCAACATGCTACTGTGGGCACACTGGCTCCAAATACTTTGTAAAGTCAAAGCACACCTCTAGCTTTGCCCCCTTCACTGTTTCCATACTGTGAGGCTAGCAAAGCAACAGGCCTAGAAAAGGCTGCACTTCAGAACAGAAGATGTTCATAACTAAATTCTAAGAAACGACTTCCTGAGCAGAAGCCCTGAACTTTAATTAAATTAAATTAAATTAAATTAAATATTCATATATATATCACCACCAAAAGGCAATCCCAAGGGCTGTCAGCAATTAAGCAGCCAAAACAACCCAGGCATACCTATTGGTCTTGCAGTTCTTCCCTTTCAAACATCCAAGATGGCCAAATATCCATCTATCCAGAATGACACTATAAAGTGGCTTCATTTTGGCAGTCAAAAGTTTGTTCTGGGCACAAAAGAAGAATTGCCCCAAGAATCCTACAGAACTCCACAGACCACTAGGGAAAATATTAGAAGCAGCTGGCATTTATCCCAATAAAGGGTTACATCCAGAAAGAAACCAGAAACTCATTCCAAATCATATCAAAATTCATCTGGGTATCAACAGCGTTTTCATCAGCTTGTCTATTTCTACTAGCTTTGTTTATCTACATTGCTTCAATGTTCCATAATCACAAAATACTGTACAGTACTTCAAAGCTGTGAAATGTCCAAAAGTCTCTTAACAGCTTCTTACAGCTACAGAAAAAAATGGAGAAAAAACAAATACTTAAAATAAAAGTATGCTTAAATTGTAGGCTGGAAGGTCGGCAGGTCAGCAGTTCAAGACCTGAATGCTGCAAGATGGAGTGAGCTCCCGTCTCTGTCCTAGCTCCTGCCAACCTAGCAGTTCGAAATCAAGAAATTGCAAGTAGATAAATAGGGACCACTTCAGTGGGAAGGTAAACAGACTCCTGTGCACTCTGTTAGTCATGCCTGCCACATGTCCATGGAAACGTCTGCAGACACAGACAGCGATGGTTCTTTGGCTATAAATGGAGATGAATCAGAATTCAATCCAAAAATACAGGAGCATGGAAGGACAAAACACACCTTAACAGACGGATGAACAAAGCAAGTTTACAAAAAAAAAAAAAAAAGTTCACAAACCCAGACAGTCTCTTTTGAGACTAACGAGAGAAAACGGATGAGTAGGCACAAAAGAAACATTCACTAGTACTTAAGGCAGAGGTGCAATGGTGAGATTATTGGATTTTACAGACTGAGGTTTTAATCCCTATTGCTCCATGACGCTCACTGGGTGATTTAGGGCAGGCCGAAGGAAGAGGACTGTCTCTATCTCACTGCACTATGAAAAGATAAAATAGAGAGGAGGATAGTAATACACACTGCCTGGAGCTAATTGGAGGAAATGGAGAATATAAAGTAACCAATAAACTAATAAAGATTGCTGCCATTCCCAGGAGAGTAAGAGTACTGCCCTAATTAGAAAATACCATATAAAAGCCAAATTGTATTATACCATCCTTGGCAGTAACTCCTGCCAATTGGGTTCAGGTCAGAGGTGAAAAGTCACATACTTGGACTACAACTCCCAAGATGTCTAATATCTAAGGACAACCTTGGGGTTGGAGAGATAGGCAGGATATCTCTCAATGCCATGTCCAGGGAATCCTAAGCAGGTGAAGGCATCTGCTTGGGAATAATCCCCTGAAGCAAATGGTGAGCCACTGTGTGAGACAGAATGCTGGACTGGATGGGCTTCTGTGGCCTGTTCCAGCAAGGCTGTTCTTATGGTCTTATGTCCCACCCAGTAGACAAACAAGTGCTTCTCCTATCATTGTGGCGTGAATTATGGAATTGCCTACATGTTCAGCAAGCTGAGAGATGGGAAGTGCAGCTCCGCCACAAACCAAACAACTCCCCGAGGGCATCAGCCAAGCATGTTCAGTTGTAGGATAAAAACAACAACTGTTACTCATCCCTGCCCAACACATAGAGAAATTGGAGTCTACTGTGTGCTGAATGCAACCAGGGATCATCAGGGCTTCATCACGAGAGAAGACAACAACTACACGAATCTATCTTCATGAGTTCAAACAATGCATCCATAGGGCAAATAACCCACTACCTTTCTATACAGCCCTGCAAATCCTTTAAATGCCACTTTACAGCAGACAGGAAATGTAGCTTTCTCTCTTTCCTTTTTTGATACCTACAGGTCCATCCCAAACAGATTTAAAAATAAAAACACTTCCAGACAAGGACTCTATTGCCCAACTGCTTTAACTCAAACAGGGAGGGCTTAGAGATCAGCTGTAACCCTCCTATGCTTTCTATTGTTTTCTCTCCCCCCCAAAAAAATAAAAAATAAAATAAAACACACACACAGAGGAAAAGATGAATCAGGCGAATATGTACCTTCAATTGGTAGCTCAATAAATGACTGATCTGGAAAGCAGATCTCTTTGAGATGTTATATTCACACAGACCTGTCAGAGAGAGATTATGTTTGTGTGTAGGATTAGTTTATTGAGCTACCAGTTGAAGGTATTCGCCCTGTTCCATCAAGAAATATTAAAGACCTATCCTGTTGTAATGGTCCGCGAGAGTCGAGGTGCTGAACTCAAGGAAGGCACGCGAGACTGAAGTATGATGGAAAAGGCCAGCCCCGATACCCCGGGGTGGTCTGTATTTATTGACTACATTCAGGAGCCATCACGTATACCCCCCGTGAGACCCCCCGTGACAGAAAGCTGCTACGTGGCACTTGGCTGGGTGGGTTACACTTACCAGCCTGCGTGCCCAGGTTAGCCATAAGCGTACTAATCAGCGGATTGTGGCAAGACTTATTGTTCCCGCCTTATCAAGGTCCTGGAAGACTTTGTGTACCTATGCATAGCTATTTGGTCTAGCTGCGGTTGGTGTCTGCTCAGCCCTACACGCGGACGTGAGCCAGACACCGTATGCTGTTTACGAGACCTTGGGTCTCTTACCTCCTGACACTTGTCCTACTGCTGTCAAAGCCCCCAGCCAAGGAAACATGGAGTCGCTAATGCTCCCTATTGCTATTAGCCCGTACCCAATTTCCTTTCCGGTAAAGTCCGGTTGGTCTTCGAGGCGGTGTTCTCGCCGAATGAACCCATCGGGAAAGGTTGCTGTCCAATTCAATGACCCAGGCAACCCACACCTCTCCACCCCAGGAGCTGTAAAAGCTGAACCTGCTGGAGAGAAGCCAGCCCCCAAAGCTGAGTATCTTACTGAAAACAGCACAACATGTCAACTGCAGGAGAACAGAAACCCTCAGCATACTTGGTGGAAATCCAACTCCTTATTTCCCTTCCATAAGTATTGACTACTCCAGCTCCATCCTAAAAAAACACATCTCTTGCTCTGTAAAACAAGGACTTACAGCGGCACTTTGAAACTAACTGGCAGAAAGTTTGAGAACTAATTCAGAATTGCCACTTCCTTTGAAAGATTCTGATAGGCCGGCAGCCAAATAAAGGAAAGAACTAAAGACCTGGCTGGCGGGCCAAGTTTGGGGTGCGGGTGGGGATGGGGGTACCGTTGGGTGGTTGGTATAGAGAAGTGTGCCTTCCCCCAAGGTCCCTTCGGTTCTTGCGCACCTTTTAGGGGTGGGTTTTTTAACTTTTAACTTTGTTTTATCATGTGTCTTTTATGTATTTACTGTCCGCTATGTAAACCGCCCTGAGTTGGGTTGTACCTGAGTGGGCGGTATATAAGCGTGAAAAATAAATAAATAAATACAGCTCCTCTGAATACCAAAAACCACCTTCCAAAGGATGGGTTTATAATTATAAATGCAATCTATGCTAGTCTAAGATGTGGGGCATCTACGGCTGGGGAATTTTTTTTAATAGGACTAGCAAAACCGTCCCAGACTTGTGCAAGCAGCTCCGTTTTCTAGGCCTACTCATTAAAGATGAATGGTAAATAAATAAATAAAGGTGCAGAGAGTAGGGGGGAAAGGGGGGGGGAAGCGTGTCATAGAATCACTGAGTTGGAAGGGGCCTTTTAGGCTAGGGATTCTCTACCTGCGGCCCACGGGCCGGATACAGCCCACGGCACCATTTTATGTGGGGCACCCACATGAGAACTGTTTTAGGCCATTGAGTCCAACCCTCTGCTCAATGCAGGAATCCAAAACAAAGCAGATATGATTATGTAGGAAACTTCAAGGTCCACAGCCTCAGATTGAAGGGAGAGTCTACAGACTGGAGAAGCTATGAAAAGCATCTCTTCCGCTTGAGACAATGAATGGCAGATCCCATCAAGACACCTTCTTGCTCAGGACCATGGCAAATGGCACAGCCGACTTTTTATACAGTCTCTATGGCAGTGATGCCCAACTTTTGGTTTTTGGACTTCAACTCCCAGAGGCCTAAGTCAATTCCCCAAAGCACTGCCACCAGGCAATGGACAGACTCGGGCTTCTGGGAATTGAAGTCCAAAACGCAAAGGTTGGGGAACACCGCTCTGTGGCACAGAAATAGGTTTAGCGATGGTGAGCAGCGATGACAGCACAACCGAGCCTCCGTGGACCATGGCAGTCTATCTGTCGCAGAGTGCGGGCGGGGAAAAGGGGAGGCCAAAGACCTACGCAGGATTCTCTCGGCTCCTCCAGGGCAGGGCACCCCAAGGGAGGGAAGGGGGACCCCGACCACGTTGCAAGCCCCCCTGGGGGGGCCCTGGCCCCACCGCTCCGTAGGAGGCGAAGGCAGGGGGGACCCCCCCCCGGGGTTTCCTCACTCACCCTCCTCCGCTAGGGAGCTCCTCGCTTCCCCGTCATAGCGCTCAGAATTCCCCCCGGACTGTTCGCGAGCCACACTTCCTGAACCTCAAGTGTGGCGGAGGGAGGGCGGGCAGAAGGGGAAAAATTGACAGGCCGTCCGTCCAATCGTAAAACCAATGGCGGCCAAGGCGGATCCCGGGCTCGAAGCCGAAGGCCAATCAACGTCCTTTTCAGCCGAGGGAGAAGCGTTTTTAAGTAAGTGAAGGAAAGGAGGCGAGAGAGAACGGCTCTCTGAGAAAGCCGGTGAGAGTGACAGAGAGCCTGGCCAACCGAAACGCTAAGGAGAAAGGCAAGGGGGCGGGTCGGGAGGAAAACGTCGGCCTCTGAGTGGACCTTTCGAGGCCAACGACAACCCGGCAAAAGCCCGAGGAAAGGGCGGGGTTACTCAGGACACCAACCAATCGTAGATGGCCTGTGCCAGATTCCCACCCAACCAGAGGAAAGAATTGGCGGTGGGGGGGCTTATTGACGGGTTTGTAACCACCACCACCGCCTGCTTCATCAAAGAGGCAAGGCAGTGACGTCATCCACTTACGTCGCGGGAGGGAGGCGCACGTGACCCTCCGGCTCTGGCTGAAGGAAGGAAGGAAGGTGCCAGCTAGGACTTGTACGGGTGGCGTCTTTCCACTGCAGAGTCCTTGTGTGGCACAGTGGTTAAACTGCTGTACTGCAGCCAAAACGTTGTGAGTTCGATCCTGACCTCAGGGATCAAGGTTGATCAGACCTCCATCCTCCCGAGGTCGGTAAAATGAGGAGCCAGTATAGGTAAAAGTAAAGGTCGCCCTTGCTTGAAAGCCAGTCGTATCTGATTCTAGGGTTCAGTACTCATCTCTGTTTATAGCCAGAGCTGTCTGCGTCTGCAGACGTTTCCATGGACATGTAGCAGGCATGCCTCAACACCGGAGCGCCCGGGACGCTGTTTACTTTCCCGCCGAAGTGGTCCCTATTTATCTACTTGCAATGTCTTGCTTTCGAACTGCTAGGTTAGCAGGAGCTGGGACAGAGACGGGAGCTCACTCTGTCATGCAGTACTGGGAGTCGAACTCTGACCTTCCAGTCAGCGAGTTCAGTGTCTTAACCACTTGAGCCACCGCAGTCCCTCAAGGACCCATTATAGTGGGGGCAAAAATACTAATTAATTTGTAAAACGCCCTGAGAGCGCACTAAGCCCTATGGGTCAGTATATAAGTGTAATTGCTATGGCTAAATCAGGCTCTGATCTTTTTTTTTTTTTTTAAGGCCGGGCTGCTGTGTGGCCAAAGAGCTTTGAGGCCACTTGAAAGTCCGAACACGTTTCATTTGGCACCTGGTCCTGGGGATGCATTTGGGCTACTGGACGGTGGTCCATGCAACCTCAGGCCAAATAAAACCTGTTGCCCTATCAGGTCCCGAAAAGGCTTTTTAATTTTGTTTTGAGCATTTTTATCATCTTTGCTGTATGTAGGTATGAATGCATGCATCATACGAGTGCTGCCCGCTCAGGTTTTGTTGCCCAGTGAAGAACACCTAATGCTGCAGAGACACAGACAGATCTAAAAGCCAAGGTGAACAGAACTGAAACCCCCACCGGATTATTGCTATTATAATCCATCCATTCATTTATAGATAGCTAGATCTCTCATGAGAAGACAAGACTCAGTGCAAATGACAATCACACCAAGATTTGTTGTTCAGTCACATAGTCGTCTGACTATTTGCGACCCCATGGACATGCTAGGCACCTCTGTCCTCCACCATCTTCCTCGACCCGCCCAGCTCTGCACCCATTGCATCCACAATACCATCTAGCCATCTCATTTTTGGCCGCCCCCTTCTTCTTTTCCCCTCCACCTTTCCCAGCATCAAGGCTTTCTCAAGTGAATCCTCTCTTATTTGATGTCCAAAGGACTTTAGCTTCATCTTCAACATTTGACCTTCCAAGGAGCAGTCTGGGTTGATTTCTTTTAAGATCGATCTATTTGTTCTCTTTGCTATCCAGGGGACTCTCAAAATTCTCCTCCAGCACCACATTTCAAAGGCGTCTATTCTTCTGCATTCAGCTTTCCTTATGGTCCAGCTCTCACAACCATACATTACTACTGGGACTACCATTGCTTTGATTATGCGTACTTTTGTTTGCAAGGTGATGTCTCTATTTTTAACTATGTTAACCCAGGTTTCTCATAGCTTGCCTCCCAAGAATCAGTCGCCTTTTTATTTTATGGCTGCAATCACTATCTGCAGTGATCTTGGATCCTAAGAAAGTAAAATCTGTTACTGCTTCTACTTCTTCCCCATCTATTTTCCAGGAACTGATAGGGCCTGTTGCCATTATCTTGTTGTTGTTGTTGTTGTTGTTTTGATGTTGAGTCTTGTTGTGTTCTAATGGTTTTACCTTCCACATGGATTACAATGTATCTGAGCCAATGTAACCTTGCCTATAGCAACAATGTAACCTTCAGCTGTATCATATAAACCCTGTAATAGGACGCGAGCTAATGACCACCAGCTGGCAGCAGCGAGCGTCCAAGCTCTCTTGGTCCGAACTCATCAAAGGCAACAGCGCGGGAAGCTTTCCCGCCACCACCTACACCTGGACAAGAAGGGCGTGACCCACAATGACGTCACGCAGACAGTAGCCAATGGGCTACCATGGCACCACGTTCAAATGTATTCCTACTGTATATAAAGAGCTATTGATCCGCCATTACCTCATGTTCCCTCTGTCCACGATGCAATAAACCTGAGTTAACCCAGCCCGAGGCTGTGTCCTGTGTCTTAGTTTCATACACTAAATTGGCGACGAGGATGGGATCAATGGATTCCCAAGGAGCAGCCAGGGCACAGAGCGGGTTCAACATCACCAAACCGCAAGACTGGGAGCTGCTTGAGATGGACTTCCATGCGGCGCTGGTGGAGCTTAAAGTCAAGGAAGACGATGAGGAGAGGAAGAGGGCCATCCTCACCCGCATGCTTGGAACGGAAACCAAGCGGACGCTGGTGGGCATCATCGCTCCAAAGAAGGTGAGCGAATTTAAGGCGGACGACATCATGAAGCTGCTACGGGAGCGCTTCCAACCCGCGAGGGCGATGTTTCCCGCTCGGAGCGCGTTTTGGAGGCGAGTCCAAGCGCCGGACGAGTCGGTCGAGGCATTCGTGGCCGCCATGAGGGTAGCCGCTGCCCCCTGTAAATGGGGCAGCATCCTAGAAATTGCCCTCAGGGACGGCGTGCTGTGTGGCCTGAAAGACAAGGAGGTGCAGCGCAGCTTGATGAATAAGGAGCCGCCACCCACGCTGGCAGAGGTCGTCGAGGCCGCAGAAGCCGCAGAGTCCACGAATGCTGGAGTGGACGAGATGCACCAGTGGCGTGAGTGGCGTCCCAGAGCCGGCAAGGCGGAAAGGTCGGTGCACGCAACTCAACGGGCCTCAAAGTCGTCCTCAGAGAGCAGCGACGGCGAGGAGGTCCAGAAGGTCCGAAAAGGGGGGCGCCGCTGCGATGGTTGCGGAGCGGCCCACGAGCGTGCGAGGTGCCCGTTTAGAAAGGCCGAATGCTACACCTGCGGCCGTCGGGGGCACATCGCCAAGGCATGCAGAAAACGGAAGGAGGGCCGGAGGCAGTCACCAGACCGTTCGACCAGGCCGGACCGTTCAGCGAGGCCCAAAGATGGCGTCCAGACCACGAGGAAGCAGGACGGCGTGGGCCGCGTCTCGGACAGCAGCGAGGACGACGTCCCAGTGCTCAGTGTGTCCGCGGAACAGTCCCATTATTTCGTTGAGGTACTAGTACAAGGGGCCCCCATCAGGATGGAAATTGACTCGGGGTCCTCCTATTCCATAATTCCCCAGAAAGAGTTTTTAAAAATCGACCCCCACGTGCGGCCCAAACTTAAAACTTTGAGGTCCACGCTACGAGATGTACAGGGGAACAGCATTCCGGTGTTGGGGGTCGGGAAATTTCGGGTTGAGTTTAAGAGACACTCTGCGGAGCTGCCCTTAGTTGTCCTCAAGGGGGGGAGTTGTAGCCTCCTAGGGACACAGTGGTTCCAGCCTCTAGGCCTGTTTATAGGGGGAGTACATGCAGTGGGGGTGGACCCAATACAAGCGGTGTGCGATGCGCATCCCGCCGTTTTTGAAAAAGGACTTGGGAAATTCAAGGGACCCCCTGTAGCTTTCGACCTAGACCCGGAGGTCCGCCCGATAAGACTCAAACCGCGCAGGGTGCCCTTCGCACTAAAGGACAAAATAGAGGCGGAACTGGACAAATTGGTGGGCCAGGGGATTCTTATTCCTGTTGATTCCGCGGAGTGGGAAACTCCAATTGTAACAGCTCTGAAGGCTAACGGGGAGGTGCGCATTTGCGCTGATTATAAGTGTACAATTAACAAGGCGATCCGCCCTAACGCATACCCGGTGCCGGTGGTCAGCCACCTTTTGGCCAGGCTAAATGGGGGAAAGTGTTTCGCTAAGCTCGACCTGGCACAAGCCTATCAGCAGCTTCCCGTAACACCCGCCACGGCCGCGGCACAAACGATAGTCACACATAAAGGAGCGTTCCAGGTGTCGCGTTTACAGTTCGGCGTGAACTCGGCACCCGGCCTTTTTCAGTCGCTTGTGGAACGCCTCCTGAAAGGGCTGGAGGGGGTGTTGCCTTATTTTGATGACGTATTAATAACAGGGGGAAGTGAGGCCGAACTGGCAAAGAGATTGGACAAAGTACTAACGGTGTTCGAGAAAGCGGGGCTGAGACTGAGGAAGGACAAATGTGTCTTTTTCGAAACCGAGGTCGAGTTCTTAGGGTTCAGGATTACACCCGAGGGTATCAAGCCATCCAAATCCAAAGTAGTAGCCATCAAAAAGGCCCCTCGCCCCACATCCAAAACCGAGCTACAGTCATTCCTGGGGCTCCTCAATTTTTACCATACATTCCTTCCGCGGAAGGCGTCCGTGGCCGAACCGCTTCATCGGTTGCTTAAAAAAGAGGAGACTTGGATGTGGGGTGACGAGCACGAGAGGGCGTTCAAAGAATTAAAGCAGCTCTTGACCTCTGACGCAGTTCTAACACATTTCGACCCCAAACGGCCGGTGGTCCTAGTCTGTGATGCATCACCGGTGGGGGTGGGGGCGGTACTTTGCCACGTGTTGGATGACGGAAGGGAGGCCCCGGTTGCATTTTATTCAAGGTCCCTGTCCCAGGCAGAGCGAAATTACGCACAAACCGACAGGGAGGCATTGGCAATTGTAGCGGGGACCAAAAAGTTTCACGATTTTTTGTATGGTCGCCCGTTCAAAATCGTGACGGATCACAAGCCCCTGTTAGGGATTTTCACGGCAAGCAAGCCCACCCCGCAGATCCTATCACCGAGAATGCTGCGATGGGCCATTTTTCTCAACGCGTACCAACACGAGTTGGTGTACCGGCCCGGAAAAGAGATCAGCCATGCTGATGCACTTTCGAGATCCCCTTTGCCCTTGTCGGACGACCAGAAGGCTAGAGTAGGAAGAGACCGCCAGGTGTTACTAATTGAGGTTTTAGATGCACCCCCAATAGTACCAGCCGATATTGCGAGGGCGACAGGCAAGGACAGGACACTCGAGAAAGTCAGCTCATGGGTACAAAAGGGGTGGCCGGCATCGTCCCCAAGCACGGAATTCGACCCATTCTTTCGGAAAAAGCTAGAGTTGTCCCTAGAAAGGGGGTGCCTATTGTGGGGCCAACGGGTGGTGGTTCCTGCAGCCATGCGGCCGAGGGTGCTCAAACTGCTGCACGTCAGCCACCCGGGCATCGTTCGTTCGAAAGCGCTGGCCCGCAGTTACTTTTGGTGGCCACAGCTGGACGCGGACATTGAGCATATGGTCGGCACTTGTGAGGCATGCCAGGGATCCCGACCAGAGGCGGCCCGCCTCCCGCATAGGGAATGGGACACAGCAAGGGGGCCGTGGTCCAGAGTACATGTAGATTTCGCTGGCCCATTCCGAGGAACCATGTTTCTCCTGGTGGTGGATGCGTTCTCCAAGTGGCTGGAGGTTATCCCAGTAAAGAGCACGTCCTCCGCCACAACAATTAGCCAGCTACGGAGAGTCTTTTCCACGTTCGGTTTACCCGACACTTTAGTCAGCGATAACGCGAGTTGCTTCACCTCCTCGGAGTTCGAGGCATTCATGGGAGCAAACGCCATTCGGCATGTCACATCCGCGCCGTTTCACCCGGCCACGAATGGCCAAGTGGAACGGTTGGTGCGGACAACAAAGGATGCGCTGCGGCGCATGGGCCCGGGGGACCTAAATCACCAAGTATGTCAGTTCTTGTTAGCGTATAGGGTGACCCCCTTAGCGTCGGGTTACTCGCCGGCAGAACTCTTGATGCGGCGAAAACTGACCACGCTTCTGACCAGGCTGGACCCGACGAGAGTCGAGGATAAAGGGAAAAACATAGGATTGGCAGTCTCGAAAGGGTTCGCCGCCGGCGACCTTGTTTACTGCAGGAACTATGCAAGCGCAGGGCCAGCCTGGGTGCCAGGAACAATAATAGAACAAACAGGGCCAGTGTCATATCGGGTGGAAACGAGCAACGGTCTCCTCTGGAGGAGACACGCTGACCAACTGAGGCGCCGAGTGAGTGAAGGGCCGGTCAGTGGGGCTCAGCAACAGGATTCAGCGATAGGGTTCTCCCCCACCCGTTTAGCCCAAGGGGGAGACATTGAGGGACAGCAGTCCGAAACCGGGGGGGAAAGCGGTGGTCCCGACTCATATCCTTTTGATACCCCAGTTCTATCAGGGCCCGGGGGGAGGGAAAAGGAATGTGCGGCCGCCGCCGCGTCCCCCGAATGTAATTTTGATTTTGATTTTGGTTTTGCGAGCCGGGGGGGTTTTCAGGAGTGTTCCCCCACCCTTCCAAGCGAGAAGAGGGGTTTTTCGTTAGCCCCCAGTGCCCCCGGTTCTTCCCCGAGAAAGAGCACACCTCCCAACAACGCCGCGGAGCCGCGGCTAGTCACTAACAAGTCTCCCTCTCCAATTACAGGGCAGGAAACCAGGGGACAAAGAGAAGGTAGCAAACCCGGGGAAAGGCAGCCCGCATCGAGACCCCAGCGTGTTCGAAATAAGCCATCTTGGCTGAGGGACTTTGTCTCCTAAGGGGGGGGAGTGTGTTGAAGGTGGGCTCGAGACATTGTCTCGTCCTAGGGGGGAGGGATGTTGTGTTCTAATGGTTTTACCTTCCACATGGATTACAATGTATCTGAGCCAATGTAACCTTGCCTATAGCAACAATGTAACCTTCAGCTGTATCATATAAACCCTGTAATAGGACGCGAGCTAATGACCACCAGCTGGCAGCAGCGAGCGTCCAAGCTCTCTTGGTCCGAACTCATCAAAGGCAACAGCGCGGGAAGCTTTCCCGCCACCACCTACACCTGGACAAGAAGGGCGTGACCCACAATGACGTCACGCAGACAGTAGCCAATGGGCTACCATGGCACCACGTTCAAATGTATTCCTACTGTATATAAAGAGCTATTGATCCGCCATTACCTCATGTTCCCTCTGTCCACGATGCAATAAACCTGAGTTAACCCAGCCCGAGGCTGTGTCCTGTGTCTTAGTTTCATACACTAAAAGTCTCAAGTTAGCTTTTGCACTTTCTTCTTTGGCTTAGGAAGTCAGAAATGAGCAGGGGTTAAGGGGAAAGGCAAAGACCTGAGCCTACCCCACCAGCCATAAAGAATTTTAGATCTCATTCCCAGTGTCTGAGACCTTTTTTCTCCCCCCACTATAGAAATGGCAACCATTTTTTTCATTTTGGGGGAAAATCAAGCAAAATTGGAAAGTGTATAATTAAAGTGTGTTACGGTGCAATACAGATGGCAGAGCTGATGCAAGGAAAGGTAGCAACACTGCTGTTTTGGCCTTTCACCTGAATAAGTGCCACCACTTCGTCAGCAATGCCTCCATGATGAAGTTTGTTTTTTGGTAGCCTTTGGGTGGAGCAGGTATGGCTGCTTCACAGCAGTTACTTTCTCCCAACACATCACAGTTGGCATTTCAACCTAAGCAGAAGCTCCTTTAGGTCTTCCTCACTTTCTGCCATTAGGATAGTATCATCTACATATCTCAAATTGTTGATTTTTCTCCCAGCAATTTTAATTCCAACTTGTGATTCATCCAGCCCTGCATTGCACATTATGTGCTCTGCATATAAGTTAAATAAGCAGGGTGACAAAATGCAGTAGGAGGAAAATCGGGGAATAGACCAAGCATAGCAATAGCAGTTAGACCTATACTGTATACCACCCCATAGTGCTTAGTGCACTCTCTGGGCGGTTCACAAGTTAATTAGCATTTTGCCCCCAACTTGCTGGGTACTCATTTTACCGGCCTCGGAAGGATGGAAGTCTGAGTCAACCTTGATCCCTGGTCAGGATCAAACTCACAACCTTTTGGCTGTAGTACAGCAGTTTAACCACTGCACCACAAGGGCTCTCAACATGAAGTTGATTGACTCAATAACAGAAGGCACAGCATTGAGTTTGCAAGGCCTGAGCAGGGCTGTCAGCAACAGGAGGTCATGGATTCATCGGGTTGACAGCATCTTGACTGTAACTAATACTTTAACCATTTCTTTCTTTCGCCTTTATAACTGCATATTTCCAAAGTTAGAAAATAATACTATTCTAGGACACATTTCAAAATTAATAGATGACATTTCATTAGTCTCCACAAACTGTCTCCCCACATTTTCTTCACAGTATTATATTTCCACTATAAATGAAGATACATTCCAACATTTTTACATCTTCAACTTTTTAAAAAATATTTATATCATAATGGATTAAAAGTATTGGAGTCATATACCATTCCCATATTGTCTTATAACAGTTCTATTTAATTCTAACAGACCTATTCTTCATAATTTGGTTCCTTCTTTATTTGAGTAAGATCAAGATCCAGTTAGAAATTCATCTGGGGTTCTTCATCCATTGCTGGATGAGAGGAGCAGGAAATATAATTTTTCTGAAATACTGTACCTGATTTCCAACACTGCATTTTAATCAGTATATGTCCCCACACTTACTCTCCCACAAGGAAGGCCTCTTCCAGACATATTAGAAGCTGACCACCGCCTTGTCAGATTATTGGTTATCTTGCTGTGGTTCCTCAAAGTAATTTTTCCTACATTGTTCTAGCAAGTGAAAAATATATATAAAGAATGGCCTCTGGTTCCATCTAGTGTCCTGTAGTGACAGTGCTCGTAGCTGCCTCCAGAAGTATCTAAAATGGTGTTAGTAAAGGTTAAAGGTTCTTCCATTCTGACACTGAGCCTTTAAACAACTTATAAAATGAAAAAAGAGAACAATGCTTCCTTTTGCACTTAAGATTCATCATCTTCTTCTTTCGTGTCCTGAACAATCCCTGGACTGCCAAAATGAAGCCACTTTCTTGGCTTTGTTATTGCCCAAACTTTCAGAAACAAGCTTACTTTTGCTTCATTGACTACACCAAGGCCTTTGATTGTGTGGACCACAACAAAATGTGGCAAGTAATTAAAGAAATGGGAATACCAGAACACCTCATATGTCTCATGAGAAATCTGTACATGAGTCAAGAAGCAACAGTTAGGACAGAGGATGGAATGACGGAGTGGTTTGGAGTGGTTTGGAATAGGAAAAGGAGTAAAACAAGGCTGCATTCTGTTACCCTGCTTATTCACCTTATACACAGAGCACATAATGCGCAATGCAGGGATGGAGGAATCACGATATGAGATCAAAATTGCTGGGAGAAACATCAACAATTTGAGATACGCAGATGATACCACCCTAATGGCAGAAAGTGAGGAAGACCTAAAGAAGCTCCTGATTAGGTTGAAAGAAGAGAGTACAAAAGCAGGCATGAGATTCAATATCAAGAAAACCAAGATAATGGCAACAGGCCCTATCAGTCTCTGGAAAATAGATGGGGAAGAAGTAGAAGCAGTAACAGATTTTACTTTCTTAGGATCCAAGATCTCTGCAGATGGAGATTGCAGCCATGAAATAAAAAGGCGACTGATTCTTGGGAGACAAGCTATGAAAAACCTGGGGAACATAGTGAAAAGTAGAGACATCTCACTGCAAACAAAGGTCCACATAGTCAAAGCAATGGTATTATAACTTCGATAAAATCAGAAAGATACCCAGACCTAACCTCTTTAAACACAAGGACAGAGTCAGGGGTGGCTCTATTTTACACCTCTTTTGAGTTCTCTCCCTTAGCCTTAAAAATTAAACGAACTATCTACAAGTTCTGGCATATAGTTCAAGATCTTCCAGGATGCCATGATAAGCCAACCATTGGCTTTAGAAGAACTAAAACACTTGGAAATATCATTTCTAAATCAGATCATACAGCACAGAGGTCCAACGAACTGCCTCTGGCTACAGGACATTTCCGTTGCCACAGCTGCATCCAATGTAGATATAGTTGGGAGACTAAAGAGATACATATTCCAGGTCAAAATTCCTTTAAAATTAGACACTTCAGCAATTGCAACAGCTTCAACGTGGTGTATATGATACAATGCTCTTGTCATAAACGATATATTGGACAAAGTTCTCGTCCAATAAAAACTAGGATATCCGAACATCGCTCTAAGATTCGCCTGAATGACCTATCTGCGCCCCTCACTCGACATTTTACCGAATTGGGACATTCGGATAAAGATATTAAGTTCGTTGTTCTGTAACAGGTTCGCTCTTCTAAATATGAGAAAATTAATATACGTAAAAAACTTCTGCAGTGTGAAGCTTTTTATAGCCTTTTTTTAATACTTTAGCCCCGCAGGGACTTAATTCAGAAATTGAACTCTCCGCATTTCTTTAAGCTTTCAGGTTAGTAAGTAGTGGTAGTCCTCTCCATTTTTCCCATGCAGGTGTTTCCCATCTCACACCTGTCAGTAATACTTTTTTCTACTTAAGAAATAGAGGTTGTAGACCTCACTAATGTCCTAACACACATTATACAGAGCTCGTAGAGAGGCAGTGGACACGCACAAATAATAATTCTTAATAATATGGTAAGCTTTCTTAATAATATATTAATAATATGGTAAGCTTTCTTCATTTATCATTGTTATACACTATGCTATTTAGTATTATTCTAAAAACAGGTAATTTTTTCCCCATATGCTTCCAAACTAAGTTCAGTTACTACATTATCCTGTACAGTGCAGATTATGTTTGGTTAGCATTATTGTAAGCTATATTATTTTCTGTATTGTGTACATATACTATAATTATTTTTTATTAATTGTTGTAGATTCCTTGATAAAAGACAGCAAGTCTGAAAAGCTAATAAACCAGATAGCTTCAAAAATATCCTCATTTCTACACACTTATCTACAAGTTATATTTCGAGGACCTCAGCTATTATCTACAGTCCCTCATCTGAGGACCCCAATATTCACCTACGGTCCTTGACTTTTATTATTTTTTCTGCATATTTTGAGCATATATCCTATGTTCCCTTTATTTTGGCTCCTGACCTCCTCTTCTGAGAGATATTGTTTCTTCTATTATTGTATACCTGACTCATGGGACATTTAGCTTTCAACTTGTGAATTTTTTTACATGTTTATAGGACCTTTTAGTCCTCTTTGCATTCATTGACTGTACTTTCATTACTTTTTGAGTAAAAGCTACGATTTTTTACAAACGTTTTTTTCTTGTTCCTCTTGTTGCTACACTGTTTGGCCCCACTACCTTTTTCTGGTTACAGAAGCATGGACTGCCCCAAGGAAGTGTATTGTCTCCAACACTGTATAATATACACTGTATATACAAATAATCAACAAGTTCCTGACTACAAAATTGTTCATCTATGCCAGGGGTTTGCAACCTACGACCTGCGGGCCAGCCCTAGCCCCCGATGCTACTCCATTCGGCCCACAGCGACAACCCCAGAAACAGAAACAGATGTGCCCACACATGTGCAAACTTGCCAGCTGGCAGGGAGAAACCACATGCTCAGCTGTCTGAGGAGGAGTTGTCTGGCCCATGGCACGGAAACATTGAGAACCCCTGATCTATGTGGACGACATGCAATGGCTGTTCAAAGATCAAGCTTTGTTGTGGTAGCTGGGAAACTTACTGGAGCACTTGAAGAATTAAGACAGTATTACAACAATCATTTGAAACTTAATCCAAGCAAGACTCAAAATGTGTGCTTTCCACCTCTGAAATCAAGAAGAGGCAAAGGTTGAGTTGGATGTAATGTGGCAAGGGAACCGATTACAGCATTGTTCGGCATCAAAAAACTCACAAACTTTAGTGTATGAGAAACAAGACACAGGAACAGCCGTAGCACTGGCTTAACACATCTTTATTGCATGGTGGTCTAGGGGAACATGAGGTAATGGCGGACGAACAGCTCAATATATACGGTGGTTATACATTTGAATGTAGCTCCACGATAGCCCATTGGCTACTGCTGGCGTGACGTCATTCCAGGTCACGCTCTTCTTGTCCAGGTGAGGTAGTGGCGGGAATCTTCCCGCGCTGTAGTTCTTTGGGGATTGGAACCTTGTGAGCTTGGGCGCTCGCTATTGCCACCAGGTGGACATTAGCTCGCAACCTAATTACACGGAATACATTGATAAAGTTGGTGGTTGTTTTAATGCATAGAACTCAGAACACAACATCCCTCCCCCCCTAGAATGAGACGAAGTCTCTCAACCAAGATGGCTTATTGCAAATGCGCCTTGGGCGAGACGCTGACTGGCTTGTCCCGGGAGTGCTACTGCTTCTCTGTCCCCTGGTTCCTTGTCCTGCAACGGGAGAGGGAGACTCGTTAGTGACTGGCCACGGCTCCGCGGCTCTTGGGGAAGGGACGGAAAAACCGGGGGCACTGGGGACTAACGAAGAACCCCGCTTCTCGCTTGGATGGGTGGGGGACCACTCCTGAAAACCCCCCCGGTTTTGTAAATGAAAATCAGAATTATCACCTGGGGTGCCATTCGAAAGATTCCGCAGGATATCTATGCCCTGGGTACCATTAGAAGGATTCCGCAGGATATCTATGGGGACAGAATCCCTCTCCTCCCCCCTAGGTGGGGACCATTGGCCCCCCTCACCTCCCCCTTGGGTTGAACGGGTGGGGGAGAACCCTAACGCTGAGTCCTTTTCCTCGCCGGCCGCGCCCTGGTGCTCCTGAACCCTGCGACGGAGTTGGTCTGCGTGTCGTCTCCATAGCAGACCCGTGACGGTCTCTACGCAATACGACACGGGACCCGTCCTTCCAACGATGACGCCCGGGACCCAGGCCGGCCCCGCGCTGGCGTAATTTCTGCAATGCACCGGGGCACCGACTTCGAAACTTTTCGTGTCCGCTAACCCGATATTCCTCCCTGTGTCCTCCACCCTAGTGGGGTCTAGCCTGGTCAGGATCGTGGTCAGCTTCCTACGCATTAAGAGTTCTGCGGGCGAGTACCCAGAAGCTAGAGGGTGACCCTGTAACCTAGCAGGAATTGGCACACTTGTAGGTTGAGATCCCCAGGACCCATGCGCCTCAGCGCGTCTTTGGTTGTGCGCACGAGGCGCTCGACCTGGCCGTTTGTTGCCGGGTGGAAGGGGGCGGAGGTGATGTGCCTAATGGCGTTGATCTCGGTGAATGCCCTGAACTCTGTGGACGTGAAACAACTAGCGTTATCGCTAATTAGGGTGTCGGGTATGCCGAACGTGCTAAAAACCCTGCGCAAATGCTTCACGGTCGTTGCCGAGGAGGTGCTCGTGACCGGGATGACCTCCAACCACTTGGAGTAGGTGTCTACAATGAGGAGAAAAAGTGTCCCTCTAAATGGGCCCGCAAAATCAATGTGCACCCGGGACCACGGCCCCTTCGCCGCGTCCCATTCCCTGTGCGGCAGGCGCGCCTCCTCTGGCCGGGAGCATTGGCAGCTCTCGCAAGTGCCTGCCATGTGCTCGATGTCGGCGTCTAACTGGGGCCACCAGAAATAGCTCCTGGCCAGAGCCTTAGAGCGGACAATTCCAGGGTGGCTGACGTGCAGCAGTTTGAGCACCCTCGGCCTCAGGGATTCGGGGACCACCACCTGCTGACCCCACAGAAGGCACCCTCTTTCTATGGACAACTCTAGCCTCTTCCTGAAAAACGGGGTGAACTCAGCCGCCGGGGAGGACGCTGGCCACCCTTTTTGCACCCAGGAGCAGACTAGAGCTAGCGTTTTGTCCTTCCCGGTCGCCTTGGCGATGTCTGCGGGTACAATGGGAGGCGAATCTAAGACCTCTATCAGGAGTACCTGGCGGTCTTTTTCTTCCTCGCCCACGGTGCTACTAGTGAGGGGAAGGGGAGACCTCGACAGGGCGTCCGCGTGGCTTATTTCCTTCCCAGGGCGGTACACCAACGCGTGCTGATACGCGTTTAAGAAGATGGCCCACCGTAACATCCTAGGGGACAGGATCTGGGGTGTGGGCTTGTCCGCAGTGAAAATGCCTAGCAGGGGCTTGTGGTCGGTAACTATGGTGAAGGGGCGGCCGTAGAGGAAATCGTGGAACTTCTTAGTCCCCGCTATTATCGCTAGCGCCTCCCTGTCTGTTTGGGCGTAGTTTCGCTCAGCCTGGGACAGGGATCTGGAGTAAAATGCTACCGGGGCCTCCCTCCCGTTTTCCAGCACGTGGCACAGCACCGCCCCCACCCCTACTGGGGACGCATCACATATCAGGACCACCGGCTTCTTGGGGTCAAAATGGGTGAGGATGGCATCAGATGCTAGGAGTTGCTTCAGTTCAATGAACGCCCTCTCTTGGCTCTCGCCCCACTTCCACGCCTCGTCCTTCTTGAGTAGCTTATGCAGCGGCTCCGCTACCGAAGCCTTCCGAGGCAGGAAGGAGTGGTAGAAATTTAAGAGCCCTAGGAACGACTGCAATTCGGGCTTGGAGGTGGGGCGAGGGGCACCTTGAATTGCGGCTACCTTTGATTTGGAGGGCTTAATTCCCGCAGGGGTTACCCGGAAACCCAAGAACTCAACCTCTTTCGCGAAGAAGACGCATTTGTCTTTCCGCAACCTCAACCCCGCTTTTTCAAACACCGCCAGTACCTTGTCTAGCCTTTCAGCCAACTCCTCCTCGCTCCCCCCCCCCGTTATCAATACGTCATCAAAGTATGGCAAGACCCCATCCAGTCCTTTCAAGAGGCGTTCCACAAGTGACTGGAAAATACCGGGCGCCGAGTTCACGCCGAACTGTAAGCGCGTCACCTGGAACGCCCCCTTATGCGTGACTATTGTTTGCGCAGCAGCTGCTGCAGGGGTTACTGAGAGTTGCTGATAGGCCTGCGCCAGGTCAAGTTTTGCAAAACACTTTCCCCCATGTAATCTGGCCAACAGATGGCTGACTACCGGCACCGGATACGCATTAGGGCGGATCGCCTTATTAATGGTGCACTTATAGTCAGCACATATGCGGACCTCCCCGTTGGCCTTCAGTGCAGTTACAATCGGAGTCTCCCACTCCGCGGAATCAACAGGAACAAGAATCCCCTGGCCCACCAGTTTGTCCAGTTCCGCCTCTATTTTGTCCTTTAGTGCGAAAGGCACTCTGCGCGGTTTGAGTCTTATTGGGCGGACCTCCGGATCCAGGTCGAATGCTACTGGGGGTCCCTTGAATTTTCCAAGTCCTTTCTTGAACACTTCGGGGTGCGCGTCGCACACCTCCTGTATTGGGTCAGTCCCAACGGCATGCACCCCCCCAATGAACAAACCCAGGGGCTTAAACCATTGAGTCCCGAGGAGGCTGCAACTTCCCCCCTTGAGAACAACCAGGGGCAGTTCTGCGGCATGCTGCTTATACTGGACCTTGAATTTTCCAACCCCCAACACCGGAATGCTATTACCCTGTACGTCCCGCAGCGTGGACCTCAACGCTTTGAGCTTAGGGCGCACGTGGGGGGAAATTCCCAAAAACTCCTGCTGGGACATGATTGAATAGGAGGAACCCGAGTCTATCTCCATCCTAACAGGGGCCCCTTGCACCAGTACCTCAACAAAGTAACGGGGGAGTCCCAAGGACACGCTGTACACTGGGGCGGCGTCGCCGCTGTCGTCAGAGATGCGGCCTACGCCGTCCTGCTTCCTCGCGGGCCGGGCGCCCTCCTTGGTCCTCGGCGAGCGGTCTGGCGAGCTTTTCCGGTCCCTGCGCCGTCGTCTGCAGACCTTGGCGATGTGCCCCCGGCGGCCGCAGTTGTGGCACTCGGCCTTCCGGAACGGGCACTTGACGCGGTCGTGGGCCGCTCCACATCCATCGCAACGGCGGCCTTCCTTCCGCACCTTCCGGACATCCTCGTCGTCGCTGCTCTCCGTAGAAGATTTCGGCGTCCGCCTGGCTGCCTGCACCGACCCCGCTGCCTTGTCGGCCTGTGGGGGCCTTTCTCTGAACCCCTTGACTCCGGCCCTCGTGGCTTCCGCGGCCTGCGCCGCCTTCACAACCTCGCGCAGCGTCGGGGGTGGCTCCTGGTTCATTAGCTTTCGCTGAACCTCCTCGTCCCACAGGCCGCACAGCATGCGGTCCCTGAGGGCGGTTTCCAGGTTTTCCCACTTGCATGGGCCGGTGGCCAACTGCAGGGCCGCTGCAAAGGCGGCGATGGACTCACCGGGCGCTTGAACTCTCTTCCAGAACGCGTCTCGAGCCGAGAACATCGAAACCGAGGGCTGGAAATGGTCACGCATCGCCTTCAGGAGCTGCTTGACCGTCAGTTCGCTCACCTTCTTCGGTGATACCAGGTCCACCAATACTCTCTTGGCGGCATTTCCTAGCATCCGGGTGAGGATGGCCCTCTTCTTTCCCTCGTCCGTGATGTCGGACACCACCAGCGCATCTTGGAAGTCCATTTCAAAGAGCTCCCAATCTTCCGGCTTGTTGATGTCGAAACCGGCATGACTAGCGTGTGTCTTGATCTCATGGGAATCCATTATCCCACCTTCGTCGCCAATTTAGTGTATGAGAAACAAGACACAGGAACAGCCGTAGCACTGGCTTAACACATCTTTATTGCATGGTGGTCTAGGGGAACATGAGGTAATGGCGGACGAACAGCTCAATATATACGGTGGTTATACATTTGAATGTGGCTCCACGATAGCCCATTGGCTACTGCTGGCGTGACGTCATTCCAGGTCACGCCCTTCTTGTCCAGGTGAGGTAGTGGCGGGAATCTTCCCGCGCTGTAGTTCTTTGGGGATTGGAACCTTGTGAGCTTGGGCGCTCGCTATTGCCACCAGGTGGACATTAGCTCGCGACCTAATTACACGGAATACATTGATACAGTTGGTGGTTGTTTTAATGCATAGAACTCAGAACACAACACAAACTAAATGGGGAACTCAACCAGCCATCAGCTTTGGCCCCGAGCATCTCTGCAGCAGAGTCTGCTGTTTCCAGTATGGAGTACATCCACACATGCAAAACAAGTTGACGATCACTGCTAATTAAGCCATGTGTATAGTGACAGGGACTGTGGTGGCTCAAGTGGTCAAGATGCTGAACTTGATGAGTGGAAGGTTGGGAGTTTGATTTCTGAATACTGCAGGACAGAGTGATCTCCCGTCTCTGTCCCAGCTCCTGCCAACCTAGCAGTTCGAGAGCAAGAAATTGCAAGTAGATAAATAGGGACCACTTTGATGGGAAGATAAACAGCGTTCCATGCACTCAAGGGTTGAGGCATGCCTGCCACATGTCCACAGAAACATCTGCAAACGCACTGGCTCTCTGGCTAGAAACGGAGACGAGCACTGAACGTATCCGACTGGCTTTCAAGCAAGGGCGACCTTTACCTTTATAGTAACAGGATGCCTCAAACCTACACCAGTTGAGAAAATATACCCTCTTGTTGGTATTGCTTCACCTAATATCAGGAAAGAAGTAGCGGTAGATGCTGAGGGAACTTAGCAAGGGAATGACCCCTCGACACCCTCTGAACGGATATGAGCCTCAAGTCTGCCAGCTCAGATTCAAGAAGAGCTTTATGGCAAGAACAAACATTCTTGAGGGTACATAAGAGCAAAACCAAATTAGAAGATGAAGGAAGGAGATCACTGGACAAGGAATAAGATTAAAGGGGGATATGGCAGAGGAATTCAACCTCCCCTACGCCAGTTGGAGGCCCCCGAATAGGCTGAGGGTTGGAGTCCCTAAATGCAAGACCAATATGCTCAAGTGGGGGCCGCTAATGGACAACAACACTTTGGTGTTTGGGAATCAAGACAATGGAAACAGCCGCAGTTAGGCTTAACGCATCTTTATTGCATGGACTCCAGAACGAACATGTGGTAATGGTGGACAAACAGCTCATTTTATATGGTGGCTATACATTTGAATGTGGCTCCTCAGTAGATCATTGGCTACTGTCTGCGTGATGTCACCCTTAGTCACGCCCTTCTTGTCCAGGTGAGGTCGTGGCGGGAATCTTTCCCGCGGCTGTGGTATTTGGAGAATTTGTACCATGTGAGCTGGACGCTCGCTACTGCCCCCAGTCGTCACTAGCTCGCATCCTAATGCGGTTGGTTACATTGTTTCTTATACATGATAGGGATTGTTACATTCACTCATTCGTATGGTTAACTTGACTTAAAGGCACATTACAAAAGTTACATTCTATACACAACACCCACGCTGTGCAAATTTGAAGAGATACAAAATCTGGCACATTTACTGGTCTGCCAGTTACTCCCAGAAACATGCACCAATGAGGACTTAAGTTTGGCCAGCAACAAAGCCAAGAAAGTGGCTTCATTTTGGCAGTCTAGGGTTTGATCAGGACATGAAAGAAGAAGAATGCTAAGGAAACATTTTGGGAAACAGGACTGCAAGCACCCTTCAAGGACAACCTGAGATGGTGTCACCAAACTCATATAACAGGAAGCTGATTATTTACGCTCCCTGAGAGTTTTTGTGCTGGGATAACGGACATCTCCTAGCTGAAGCCTTCCTTTACTTAAAGATGTGGATTATGGAAATGGGAAACGACCTTGCAAAGCCTACAGACATCCTCCACACCTATTTCCTCTCCAAGATAGGTCAGACTTTGTTGAGAGACCAGATAATATCAGCAATCTCCAAGTAGGGCAAGAGTCCTGCTTAAAACCCTGGAAAGGCTCAGCTAGTCAGAGCTGGATGGATGAAACAAGGTAATATGTTCTTGAGCAGCAGTCTGCTTGCTTTTCTTCAACCTTCCTATACTCCCTGCAAGAGCTCGTACTGTATTATTGCAAAAGGTAAAGAACCCACCACAGCAGAACATCCTTTCTACTTAGACCAGGGGTAGGCAAAATACAGCCTGTGGGCCATATCCGGTCCATGGCGCCAAGTGATCTGCCCCCCACCTTTGCTCCAGCCACTGCTGCTGCTGCCACAATCAGCCATGGACTCGTTTATGACAGCCACAGATGCATTTACAGCACCCATAAATGGTGGGGGGACCACCAGTCCGGCCCCCACAGCTGTCTGAGGGAGCGTCACCTGTCCCCCAACTTTAAAAGGTTAGCAAACCCTGACTTGGACAGAGTCTCAGCTCTGCCAGGAAGCCTTTGATACCACTTCCTATCCAGAAGGTCTGATGGCCAGATGGCCTACTTGGGTAGGTGGGGCCAATTCAGAACTCTAAATCAGAGCCAAGGAGGTGTTCTGGGCTGTAGCTCTTATAGCCTCCTTCAGGAGGCAGCTCTCCTGGCTATTCTGGTCCCAACTTGTTGGGGGTTCATTCACAATTCTAGTTCTTAACCAGTTTGATTAAAGCAAGTGTAGTTATGTCCACTCATTGCCTTTGAGGTCAAGAGATCTCTGTAAGAGTAAGAAACTCTTTCTCATCTTACTCCTTGCTATTCAGATTACCAGGATGTCTACATACAGTACACCTATTTTACAAACAGAGTAATGACAAAGAAGACACTGGAGAGCCTCTGGAGAGTGCTACTGCTGAATACCAACAACACGTTCTTACATATCTGAGATTTTTTTAAAAAAAGCTTTGCCGAGGCAGAAGGCATGAGTCCAGAGATGGGACTCCAGTACTTCTTATTTAGAAATAAAGCATTGGTGGTAATGATTATCAGAATCCTTTCCTGGCCTTATTCTTAAACCATGTTCTTCTGTTTACAGATGGTGCCTTTGTAGGGACTTTCCACATACAGTCACTAACCCATGATTGTAGAGAGAGAAGAAAAAGAAAGACAGATCACATTTCCCAGTGCCAAGATAGCCGAGTCCAGTAAATATATTCCCCATACAGGTGACTGAATCAGAGATCAAGGAAAGATTCACTTGTCATTCGTATAGTCATTCTTTGGCAAATCCAACTGAGGGACAATCTGGGAACTTTGTCAGTGGTGTTCTGTGGACCTAAAATCTTTAGAAATTAAGAAAAAAATAGAGGTTGGGGTGTTGGGAATTCTACAAGGCTCCAGTTGCAAAACTATATGGGCAACATTAATGAAATAAGTTTTAGGATTTTGTGGTACAAAAGGGGGGGGGGCTTCTCTATGTACAGTATCCTGATTCTATGCATGTTTAGAAACAATTTGTTATAGTGATTACTGTTAAATGAGAACTAGGCAGTTCCAGGCTCAACACACCATCCACCTGTGAAGTGTCCTAGCTAATCTGAAAGGGCTGATATGAGGACAAAAATGTGGAAGGAGTTATTTGCACTGCTCTGAGCTCCTTTGAGGAAGAGGGAGATAAAAAAAATTCTGAATTAATTTTCATGTTGTAGGGTCCATTACCATGGAAGAGGATCTTCCTTCACTGGAATTGTGCATGGGACTGCAACCATAGCATACGGGCTCAGCCCATCTTTCTCTAGGCCAAGCAGACAGAGTCAAAGAGTGACCCTCCAGATGTTTGCAGACTTCAACTTCCAGCATTCTTCATCATTTGCTATACTGCCTAGGTCTGATATAGAAGCAACCATCCATCAGTTTCTAAACGAGCAACGTCTTGTGTCCTAAATCAGTAATTCCCCAAAAGGGAATTGCTGTGAAATATACATTAAATTACTAAATACTGTACTCACATGAGTCCATAAGTTAGTAGAAAGGCTGGTATTGTGCACATGCATGTGTGTGTGTGTGTAAAATATGTGAATCAAGTTCTTCGGTTTCTCTCTCCCTGTATACATTCCTTTACCTCGGTCTTGCCACAAAGGTGTGAAAGACTCCTTATTGAATCCCTGGAGAGACAGCTGCTGCAAGTCAACATTGTCTATATCAGGCATGCCCAAACTACAGCCTGTGGGCTGGATACGGCCCCTGAAGCCATTCCATGAGGCCCACAATGCCCTCGCCAAACCAGGAAGTGAATACAGACACTTCTGTGCATGTCCTGGTTCGCTGTGGACGTGCTCGCGCGTGCGCAGGAATGTGTGCTGAACGAGGAAGTGAATACAGCTGCTTCCATGCATGCGCAGAAGCATCCGTGCTGAACCAGGAAGTGAACATGGATGCACATGCACAAACACACTACACCCTGTTCTGGGGCGTGGTCTGGCTCGCTCAGCTGTTCCGGGGGCGTGCTCAGGCCCTGGCCCAAAAAGTTTGGGCCCCCCTGATCTATATGGATTAAATGGTCTGAATTCTTACAAAGCAACTTTCCACATTTCTAACTTTGTACCTGCAAAAATGACTGTAGTGGTTCAAGTGGCTAAGACGCTGCTTGGGAGGCAGAAGGTCAGCAGTTCGATTCCCGACTACTGCAGGATGGAATGAGCTTCCGTCTCTGTCCCAGCTCCTGCCAACCTAGCAGTTTGAAAGCAAGAAATTGCAAGTAGATAAATAGTGACCACTTTGGTGGGAAGGTAACAGCATTCTGTGTGCTCCGGTGTCTAGTCATGCCTGCCACATGACCACAGAAACGTCTGCAGAAGCAGACAGCGCTGGCTCTTCGGTTTTGAAACAGAGATGAGCACTGAACCCTAGAGTCGGATATGTTTGGCTTTTGAGCAAGGGAAAACTTTACCTACCTGCAAAAAAGACTACCCAGCCACCTGTGCTGACCGAGTAGTGAACCCACCAGGTAAGAATGCAGTCAGCCTCTCAAGATGGAACAAAGGGGAAATCCAGACAGGTTTGATTCATGTACAAAGACAACAGAAGCTGAAAGTTCAGCTGAGCAAACAAAAGGATGATCCAAGTATCAGGTAGTTTATGCGGCATAGGGAACAACTCTACCAAGGTATCAATTCAAATAGGAACTATCCAAAACTGTAATCAAAGGAGCATCAAGGTCAGGTAAGTCAGTCCAGCTGACAATGCAAGAGCACACAAGAAATCAGAGATACAGAGCAGGTAGTTTGTATCTTGAATATGATGAAAGTTCAAGGCTCAGAACAGGATTTACCAGCATTCTGCATGCTAGCTAAATATGTTCCCAGTTATTTCATCAGTCTTCGACTGTGTCCCTTGTAGCTCAGTTGGACTGTGCCCTGCCCAGGACTTGGCTGTAGGCTTTCTACCGTTCAGTTTCCTGAAGAGGATTACTCATCTCTTGAGGAGACTCCTTATTCCTTAGTACGGGGGTGTCCAAACCTTTCGGGCTGTGGGCAGGTCACATGGTTCAGTGGGCCAGTCACATGGTTCCTCCCACCGGAAGCAGAAGTAAAACGTGCCTTGCAATCTGTTTTACAACGGAGATGTTTTACAACAGGATGAGACAGATTTTAGGCTGCCATTTTCTCTGCTTAAACCAGAGGAGTCCAAACTACAGCCCGTGGGCCAGATCCAGATCCACCCCCTGACACCAATTCATCTGGCCCATGCCAACCTTGTTGCTCCTGGAAGCAGAAGTAAAACACACCCATCTGGAAGTGACAAGGGTGACGTGGGCCGGATCAATCGGCATCGGGATGGATCTGGTCCACAGGCCATAGTTTGGACACCCCTGCCTTAGGAGGCCTCTGCTTCCGAATTGTAGTTCGGCACTGTACGAGGTTGCTTCCTGCCTAGCCCGTTCCTTTGTTCTATGTCAGTCACTTGGATTAGAAAGGGCTTGATCTCCTCAGTCGCCAGCTCAGGGCTCTCTGCCTCAGCAGATGGGAGATCTGCATCTCTCGCTGAGGGTCCCAGATCATCATTGACTGACTGGTCTTCAGAGGGTCAGAGTCATTGTCATAGGAGGATTCCTCTAGGGGAGAACCTCTAGGGGAGGAAAGATACTAAATATTTGCCATTATTACACTAACTGTTGCTATGATGCCTTTCCAGCGGAGAGAAATGACTGGCAGACGGACTTCATGGGTAAAGGGTTACGGCTAAAAGACTTTATTTTCTACAGCATTTTATAAGCAAAAAATAGCATAGGCTAACTAAAATAGGTAACTGCTGAATAACAGCAGAATTACCCTGCGGACGTGCATAATAGGTAACAGAAGTAAATTAGTTGGCTGATGTTAACTAAAGGATTACTTAGCCTCTGGCTCCAAAGAAAGCAAACACACAAGCAAACACACAGGGCTAGCTAATCTTTGGTGAGGAAACCTTAAACAATTGTTTTAGTTTGACCCATACCAAAAGGTCGAATTTTGGCCAGGCTAGGATTAAAGGAATGTTTGTCCAGCCTTAATTAATTACGAATTACTCCTGATTGTGATCCATAAACGTAGACAGTTGTAAGATCTAATGGTGTGCCATGACTCCAAAGAAATGCTGGCCCGCATATTTCTTTGCCCCACTTTTGTGTTCAGGGAATGAAGAAGCAAACGAGTGAAGTAGTGAAATTCAGCTCTTTATTAGTGGGGTTTGAACACACTTTGGATGGGGCAAAACTCGGACTTATATATACTATAAACAGTAACAGTAACAATAATACAACAAGCCCATTGGCTAACAGAGTGTGCACATTTTCGATCCACTTATTTGCATAAGAATAGATACGTGAGAAAAGATACATTCCGCTCCTATAAACAGTAACAATAATACAACAAGCCCATTAGCTAACAGTGTGTGCGCATTTTGATCCACTTATTTGCATAAGAATACATACATGAGAAAAGATACATTCCGCTCCTATAAACAGTAACAATAATACAACAAGCCCATTGGCTAACAGAGTGTGCACATTTTCGATCCACTTATTTGCATAAGAATAGTTACATGAAAAAAGATACATTCTGCTCCTGTCAGAAAACACAGTTAACATACATAACATTCTTCCCCCCTAGGTAAAAACAAAATCCTTTAACCAGGATGGCGGTCTAGTTTCCCTTCTTGGTTGGATGCTTGGCTGAGCCGGCTCAGGGGCTCGTAGGATGGGCAACCCGACTGGAGTGAGGGATTGACTAGAGGGGGACGATTGTAAATCCAAATTTAAGCCCCGTTTGTCAGATGGAGGAGCAGGGGATCGCTCAAAACCAAAATCTAATTCTGTGGGTGAATAAGACAACTCAAGGTCCATCTTGTGTGTACTAAGAGTGGAGGGTGACTCCAAGCAAAATTGATCATCATCAATAAAGGAATCCAGAGTGCTAGGCTGGGACAGTGTAGGGGTACACCTGGCCCAAATAAGGGAGCATTCCACAAATTCCCCTTGAAATCGGTTCCTAGAAGACACTTCTGGGTCAATGTTGGCTGGCTGCTGACTATTACCTCTGCCCCCTGGGTTTAAATGGGTGGGGGCCAACCCTAGCGTTGAGTTTCTGTATTCGTCTTGTGGGTCCAGTATTCTGGGTCTCAGTTGATCTGCGTGCCTCCTCCAGATCGGACCAGTGGCTGTTTCGATTCTGTAAGAAACAGGACCAGTTTGATTGATCACAAACCCAGGCACCCACGTAGGGCCACCAGCTGCATAATTGCAGCAAAGCACAGGGTCTCTGGACACGAAACCCTCTTGTTGTTGGATCGCTATATTTGTGCCTATGTCCTCCACCCTAGAGGAATCCAGTCTGTCCAGCAAGGATGACAGTTTCCCTCACTGAAGCAATTCAGCAGGGGACAGCCCTGAGGCAAGGGGGGTGAGCCTATATGTGAAAAGAAACTGGCATAACTGGAGCTCCAAATCCCCTTCACCCATACGCCGAAGCGTGTCTTTAGTTGTGCGCACCTGCCGCTCTACCTGGCCATTGGTGGCTGGGTTGAATGGGGTGGCAGTGATGTGCCTAATTGTAATCCTTTCCATGAAGGATTGGAATTCTGCAGATGTGAACATGGACGCGTTGTTGGACACCAGCACATCTGGAAGTCCAAATGCTGCAAACAGCCTTCTTAGGTGCATTATCGTGGTGGCTGAAGTAGTATTAGGCCCCCTAATCACTTCAGCCACTTAGAGAATGAATCCACAACCAACAAAAATAGGGCACTCCTAAATGGGCCTGCAAAATCTATGTGCAACCTGGACCACAGGCCCCAAGCAGAATCCCATTCCCGAGAGGGAAGGTGGGATTGCTCTGGGTGAGAGGATTGACAACTGGCACAAGTGCCGACCATTTGTTCTATGTCTTGGTCCAGTTGAGGCCACCAAAAGTAGCTACGGGCAAGGGCTTTGGAATGGACAATTCCCGGGTGACTTGTGTGAAGTAGATGTAAAACCTTTTTCCTGAGAGTGACAGGAATGACCACCTGCTGGCCCATAGAAGGCAACCTCATTCCACTGACAGTTCCAAACGCTTGCGGTGGAATGTTCTGAATTCCTCGGCTAGAGGAGAGACAGGCCAGCCTTTTTGTACCCAAGACATTACTTTAGTCAATGTTACATCCTTGGCCGTAGCCGTGGCTATATCTGAGGGGATGACTGGGGGCAAGTCGAAAGCCTCAATCATAAAGACCTGGTGGTTGCTTTCGATTTGTAGTCTAGTTACCTTAAATTCCCCCCTATGCGTTACTAATGTCTGGGCTATGGCAGCAGCAAGAGACACAGTCAATTGTTGGTAAGCCTGGGCAAGGTCAAGTTTTGCGAATCAATTTCCTCCGTGCAAGGAGGCAAGAAGGTGGCTTACCACGGGCACAGGATATGCGTTCGGGCGAATAGCTTTATTGGTGGTACACTTGTAGTCAGTGCATATCCTGACCTCCCCGTTACTTTTCAAAGCAGTCACTATTGGTATCTCCCACTATGCGGAGTCCACTGGCACTAGGATGCCCTGCCCCACCAGTTTGTCCAGCTCGGCTTCTATCTTCTCCTTTAAAACAAAGGGTACCCGGCGTGACTTCATCCGAATGTGCCGGATGGTTGGGTCAAGCTCAAAGTCTACAGGGGGTCCTTTGTATAACCCTAAACCCTTTTTGAACACCTCAGGATGTGCAGCACAAACGTCCCAGATTGGGTCAGCGTCTATTGCATGAATGCCAGAAAGCCGGATTCCCAGGGGCCTAAACCATTGGGTCCCAATAAGACAGTTAGTGCCCTGCTTAACTACAATCAATGGCAAGGAGGTGCGAATGTTTTTGAATTTGACCAAGAAATTTCCCACCCTCAGGACAGGAATCTGGCAACCTTGCACATCCCGGAGGGACGTTTTAAAAGATTTAAGCTTGGGCCGAGAGGCAGGGGGTATTCTCAAAAACTCCCGCTGTGGGATTATGGAAAAGGTAGTACCTGAATCCACCTCCATCTTGAAAGGGACATCCTGCAGGCTCAGGTCTGCGAAGAAATGGTCGCTGACGATGCCCACTTTGCACGGCTCAGGCTCTGGTGACACTTTGGCGATGGACATTTTGTGGTGATGACTCTTCTTGGACTCAGGTGCTGGTGTTATTTGCTTTCGCTGTCGGCATACTTTAGCAATGTGTCCTCGTTGCCTGCAGTTGTGGCATTCTGCGGTGCGGAAGGGGCACTTCCTGCGGTCATGCCAGGCTCCGTAGCCATCACACTTGCAAAGGAATTTCTTCTCCTGATCATCACAGTGCTCTCGGTGCTTTCGTCGGACCGCTTGGACTTCTCCCTCTGTGTTGCTGGATTCCGATGAAGAGGTGGAACCAGGTGATGCTGAAGAGGATGAAGATGAATTTTGCTGAGCTTGCACAGCTGAGTCGGTGGCACTGGTGGTGGAGTGGCGATGCCGGAAAAGCTTGGTGCCAGACTGTGTGGCCTCAGACACTACCGCCTCTTCTAGGACAGCCTTGAAAGTTAGCGTCTTCCTGATCACGAGGCAACATTGAGCATCTTTGTCCCTCATGCCAGCCAGCAGACCATCCCAGAGTGCTTCTTCGATGTTGTCCCACTTGCACGGGGCAGCAGCAATGCGCAGAGCGGCAGTGTAGTCTGCAATGGACTCCCCAGGTTGCTACTCCCTTCTGTAGAAGGCCACCCTGGCCGGGAAGATCAAGACCTCTGGCTGCAGGTGTTTCCTCAGTGCAGACATGATTTCTGCGAGCGGCACCACATCCACGTCCTTTGGGAGAACGAAGTGGGTTGCCAGCTCAAGGATCTCAGAACTGCACTGAGCAAGGAATCAGGAGTGTTTTTGGTCTTCGTCGGTGATTTTCTGTGAGGCCATTGCGTGGCGGAATCGGCGTTCATATGTTGCCCATTTCTCTGGATGCACTGGGTCAAATGGGCTGATGTTGCTGCCGTGTGGGGATGCCATCCCACCTTTGTCACCAGTTTCGTGTTCAGGGAATGAAGAAACAGATGAGTGAAGTAGTGAAATTCAGCTCTTTATTAGTGGGGTTTGAACATACTTTGGATGGGGCAAAACTCGGACTTATATACACCTATAAACAGTAACAGTAACAATAATACAACAAGCCCATTGGCTAACAGAGTGTGCACATTTTCGATCCACTTATTTGCATAAGAATAGATACATGAGAAAAGATACATTCCGCTCCTATAAACAGTAACAATACTACAACAAGCCCATTGGCTAACAGAGTGTGCACATTTTCGATCCACTTATTTGCATAAGAATAGATACATGAGAAAAGATACATTCTGCTCCTGTTAGAAAACACAGTTAACATACATAACACCCACCCAATCAGAATCCGTTTATATTAAATAACTTTATGATTTTAGGTGAGCATGGGTTGAAACTAATACACATTACTACAACTAACAGCTTGCTAATTTCCTCAACTAATCCTTTTTGAGGTTGAAGGGTTTCCACTCAGACTGCTTGGTGAATCAGCATGTCTCTACTTTGCTAAGGTCCTTCTTAACCTCATGATTTTGGCATCTTTTTTTGTAGTGGACAGCACATTGTGCACATGAAATCCAACCAGAAATTCATGCTTGGAATGAAAAAAAACCTATTATACTGAATAAATTACAGATAAAGCCCATTTGAACTATTGGTACGTATAGCAATAACAATACACTTATATAACACTCTATAGCGCTTAGTGCACTCTCTTGGTGGTTCACAAGGTGTTGTGTATTAAGGTACATTCACAAGTAGCCCAGGGAGCGCTCTTGCAATGGAAAATGATGGTTTCCCGCCATCCTTAATTGAAGCCCTAAGTGGCACAAAATCCCCTGCAAAAAGGGCATCCTTTAGGATCCTGCTCTCCATTGGTTACTTTCATATATTCCCTACTTTGATTGGTTGGTTACGTTTGTCCGGCGGGTCACTACATTGTGTCCAATAGCAACTGCTGGGGAGACTATAAGCCCCATGAACAAGCTAGGGTGGGGCTGGACCAGATCTATACTTCCTACTCCACAGGTAGCCACGGTGCGCTAAGCCTGGGTTCCTCCATATGCTACAATACGGGTAGCTAGCATTTGCCTATTGCTGGGCACGAGTCCAGATGGACTGACTCTGTTAGGAACATATAGCCATCTCAGGATCCGGAACACCCTGTAAGCTGAACTCTGTTGACTGTTATAATAAAGCCTATTGCTGTTTGTTCATCGTTGTCCTCGATTCATGCTTATAAGGCTGGATCTAACATAAGGTCATTAGCATTTTGCTGGGTACTCATTTTACCAACCTGAGAACAATAAAAGGCTGAGTCTACCTTGATCCCTGTCAAGATCGAACTCATAACATCAGCAGTTTTGGCTGCAGGACAACAGTTTAACCACCGCGCCACTAGGGCCCTCCAAATGTTTTGAACTTCAACTCCTAGAATCCCCATCCAGCGCAGCCAAAAGTGAGGGGACTTGAAAGTCCAAAATATCCAGTAGCCCAAAGGTCCTCTTGTTTAACATATCACAAAGCCTTGTAGTATGCAAAGGTTAGGTCTCACTTACTCAGAAGCCAGTCGTGTCCAGCTCTAGGGTTTGGTACTCATCTCTCTGTTTACAGTCAAAGAGCCAGCGCTGTCTGCGTCTGCAGACGTTTCCATGGTCATGTGGTAGGCATGACTAGACGCTGGAGCACACAAAATGCTGTTACCTTTCCTACCGAAGCAGTACTTATTTATCTACTTGCAAGGCTAAAACTACTAAAATGGAAAATAAATATGCTGACAAATACTGTACTGTGTATGCTCTTTAAGGGATTCTGCTGTAGATACCACCTCAGAGGCTGTATAGCACCCCCTGGGGCAAAATCATTTGTGGAGATTTTGGGCATACTACTTCAATAGAAACAAAACCTTTGGAACCCAGTAAAGCCTATTTATTGTTAGGCACATTTCCATCTTGCGTTTCTTTCCCACAAACTCAAGGCAATCAATAGGGATCTCTCCTTCCCTACTTTAGCCTCACAAAAAACCTTGTGAGGTTGGACGAGCTGAAAGAGAGTGACCAGCCTTAGGTCACCCACTGTAGGAATCGGGGCCGCTAGGACGGCCGTTGGGTCCTGGAGGAGACTGATCAAGTAACGATATGAGGCAATATGGAGTGAGATCAGATCAGTGGTTTATTGAGGAAAAAGCATCATCATATATAGATCAGAAGGCAATGCAGGAAAGAATCGTCATCTAACATAAAATCACATCACCCATTTACTCGGGTTAATGGGGAATCTCTCTTGGGGAAGTTAATTAACTCGGGCAAACACTGACAGGAGAAAACCATTGTCCGAGGCTTGCGCCAGAGTAAATATGGCTTCTATTTGCACCAAAGATTAGGCTGATCTGTGAGTCAGTAATTGCTTAATGGGTAACGGAGGTTTAGCGTTCTGCTCTCTCAGCAGAACCGCCGGTCAGGTCAGGTGTGGGTGAATAAACCCTTATGATTTATACTATTAATTCGCTCCCCCAATTTCCGTACTGGCAAGGGCCAGTGGCCAGGAGTCTGCTCAACTGGTTTAACCTCTGCCAAGGTTCCGTGCCAATTGGGCATGCAGAATCCGCATCTCCCCTTTTTCTATTGTTTAGAAACCTGACAGGCGACCCTGCGTAAGAGAGGCATCAGCTGATGAGCGGGAATGACGCTTCGGGGTTCCCCCCACGAGGGACACCTTGACAACAGTGAGAACAGTGAGGGAATACATTGCATGAAACAGCATCCTGCTATGCCTAGTACTATCACCCCCACAATCACTTGAAGCGTCGTCTGGAGCCACCCCCACGGGATCCATGACCATAACGAACTCCACCAATCCCATATCGAACCCTGCTTAATGTTCTTGACTAGGGTGTGGAGGTCCGTGAGCTGGCTCTGGACTTTGCGTGAGTTGTCAGTGAGATTAAAGCAACACATGCCATGGACAGATTCGCAACCCAAGTGATGCAATAACAGAAGATAGTCTATAGCCGCTCGATTGTCAAGAATGGCATGGCGAAGCTCTGCCTGCTCCTGATTGAGCAGCGCTATCGCCGAGGAGGTATGGTTAATGGCTTTTGCTAATCTGTAAGCCAATTGACCAATTCTCCGAGCGTTGCCGACGGCTAAGCCTGGCACGCCAAATATGCTGACTGCCAATGAGACGTATTCAGCTGGGCTAAGAACCCTAATGTTGCTATCACATGAGCTGTCTAACTGGGTGGCACGAGTGTGTCGAATGGGTGAGGAAACATCTGAAACATTTGTGCTTGGGGTGACCATATCCTTAGTAGGGAGCAAGAGTGTCAAACGACTAATGCAACATATAGCATCTGATACATTTGCGGGAATGTAGTTCCAAGTATACTGATTACATGTAAAGAACCAACCCGAAGGTAGGGTGACATGAGCATACATTGAGCCAAGTGTCTGTGGGTTATTACAAGTCCAGTTGCCGCTGCCGACCTCGAGGCAACGGCGCCTACGGCCGACTGCGGAGCAGCCGGTCATTCGAGGACAAGTAGAGTTCGGGCTGACCACCACTCGAGGAGTGTGGAGAGTGGCTGCGTCAGCCGGCAAAGTCATAGTCAGCCGCATCTCCCAGCGGGCATATTCCGAGGAACTTGCTGGGTGGTACGGGCTGAAAATCCGTTTCACTAGCCAGTCGCCATCCCTGGGGTGCACGCCTGGAGTGTGGCACACAGGGATGAGACAGGTGCTCAAGATTGAGGCAGAACCAATGTCATGCTTCAGGAAAAAATCGGACTGGTTGACGAGACCCGCCAACCTCTCCCATATGTTGTAGTGCATCCGGGCAAAGAGGTCTCCGCCTGGCATCAAATCATTGGCCTTTAGTGAGGCAGTCTGGATGCCTCCCCCCGCAAGTAGGGAGAGGGCCAGGATGATGGTGACTGCCATGGAGTTGGCATTAATCTGGGCAAAGACTGCAGCTACGAAATTCTCCGGTGTCGGCTCCCTCTCCTCGCGTGGGAGGGCGTCCTGGGCCTCACTGCAAAGGGTCTTGACCATCCCCCAGGTGATCCTCGGCACTGTCGTCCGCAGTCGCCGCTTCTCCCGCCGGGTCCCCTTGGTCAGGGTGAGGTCCTCCATCTCCGGGATCGGACTCAGATCGGCCTGGGTCCACGCCATGTGGTTCCAAATGAGGCTTGACACACCGAGCTGGAATCCAAACGACACCTGTAGGAGACATAACTGCAGCATACCCTCTTCCCCAGGTTACGAGTGGCGCCGGGCCCCTCCAGGAAGGGTCCGGTGGCACCCGGTATCGGACCATCGGTCGCGGGAGAGCTTCCGAACGGCGGAAGTGTTTCTCCTGCGGCATGCAATCGGAAAAAACATTCAGGTGATTGTACATGAACAATACCTTATTCAGACAATGCTGTGCCTGACCCTGTGACTTGGGGAGGGCTGGTGGCTCCCCCCTTTCTGTTTGTTTGTCAATGTAGGACTTGAGCATCTGATTGACTCATTCCACAATCGCTTGCCCCTGCGGATTGTAAGGAACGCCAAAAGTATGCTTGATATCCCAAGTGGCCATGAAGTTGGCCAACTGCCTAGAACTGTAGGATGGTGCGTTATCGGTTTTCACGTGCCGCGGTTTGCCCATTGCTGCGAAGCAGGAAAGGAGGTGCTGCACCACGTGGGAAGCAGTCTCCCCTTTTTGCGCTGTCGCCCAAACGAATTGTGAAAAGGTATCAATGCAAACGTGCATGTACTGCCATCTGCCAAACTGCGGAACGTGCGTGACGTCCATTTGCCACACCTGGTTAGCTTCTGTCCCTCGTGGGTTGACCCCCCACGAGGCCCCCCCCCCGGGTGCCCCTGCGCAATGCTGGCAAGAGCGAACTATGCCTTGGGCTTGAGAAAGTGGCAGATTGAATTGTCTGGCGAGCGCTTTGGCATTCTGATGAAAGAATGCATGACTCTGAATTGGCGTAGTGAAAACACCTAACACTGAACGTTGCTGAATTTCCTTTGCAGCCGCAGCCGCTCTGCTATTGCCTGCCGAAATCGGACCCGGTAGGTCTTGGTGACTTCGGATGTGGGCAATATAGAGCGCTTCCGTGCGGTTTCGCAAGTGAAATTGAACAGTGAGAAACAAACTCAGCAAATTCTTGTCTATCGCGGGAGTAATGTATGCTCCCGGTAGACTGTGAAGCAAATTCCTAACATACTGACTGTCAGTAATGATGTTTAGGCGCTCTTTGGCGAAGGTGCGCAAGGCAAGGTTCACCGCTGCCAACTCTGCCCGCTGCGCGGACTTCTGTGGAAGAGTTAACAGCGTGCGCCAAGCCTGGCCCTCGTGCCAAGTCAAGACACCATATGTGCGACCCCCATCTGTGAAAACTGTCCTGGCCCCCTGAAGTGGAACCAGCGAAAGCAATTCGAACAAGCTGACTGTCTGCGTTTGAAGCGAGACAAGTCTGGGGTCTTTCGGCAAGTGGTATGCCAAGCATCCGGTGAATCCTTCCAAAGCTATTGGAAGTGAGTCACCGAGCTGCATCAATTGCTGAACCTGTTCTTTGGTGAATGGGACCACGATCTTCGCTAAATCGTGCCCTGAAATGTCCCTAGCTCTCAGCCTTCCGCGGCAAACCACCGCGGAGACCAATTCTTGGGGAGGAACGATGTTTCGGGAAGAGGTGTTCAGCAAGTACACCCATTCCACGATACTCACCCCTTTCTCAGAATCTACTCCTAGGGCTCCGGTGAACATGGATCCTGCCCGAACTATGTACAAGTTCAGGATCGGGGCATATGGCCCCTGAGCAATCCTGTCCACCCACCTTTGGCTGAGAATCTGGTTGACCTTCTTGAGGGCCAAGCGTGCCTCTCGAGGAATTTGTATCCGGTCTGCTGGCTGCTTGCCTAATGTGAGCAGCGAGAAGAGCGGTTTCAAAAGATCCGTATCCAATCTGAAATACGGTCTGGCCCAATTAATGTTTCCTAAAACCTGCTGCAATTCTACCAGGGTGACTGAGTCCTTTAAGTTGATCTGAGGCAAAACTGGTGCTGCGAAGGAACGGAGAAGCCGATAACCCAAGTATGAGAAGGGCTCGGTTCTCTGCACTTTCTCTGGGGCAATGAGTAAACCTTTCTCCCCCAGGCTGGCCTGGAGGTCTGTAAACATTTCGCTGCCGAGTTGCGGCACTGCGACCAAGATGTCATCCATGAAATGGCATACTAAAGCTGTGGGATGAAGGCTTCGAAACTTTGCCAGTGCGTTGTGAACATAAATTTGGCACAGGGTGGGCGAATTGAGCATGCCCTGTGGCAAGAATTTCCACGCGTAACGCTGCGTGGGCTCACCGTGGTTCACAACCGGCACCGTAAAGGCGAACCTTTCCCTGTCCCTGGGGTCTAAGGGAATGGTGTAAAAGCAATCCTTGAGATCTACAACTAGGATCTCCCACCCCTTGGGAATCATATTTGGATTTGGGATGCCGCATTGAAGCGGACCCATTGGCTGTATGCATTTATTGATCTCTCTGAGATCGTGGAGGAGTCGCCACTTCCCCGACTTCTTCTTAATGACAAAAATTGGCGAATTCCAAGGACTGGTGGATTGCTCTATATGTCCTGCGTCTAGCTGTTCTTTAACCAGTTGCTCTAGGGCGACTAATTTCTCTCCCACTACCGGCCATTGTTCCACCCAGACCGGCGTATTGGTGAGCCATTTAAGTGGCAACGCCATTACCCAAAGGTAAGCGTAACACCATACTGCTGTAAAATGTCTCGCCCCCAAAGGTTGATATGCACGTCCAGAATGTGCGGCCGAATTACCGCTGTGCCGTCGGCCTTTGGAATCATGACTTCCACCCACTCCCGGCTTCGAAACGCTTCTTGGATGCCGCCTACCCCCCACACATCGGAGACCGGCTCAATGGCCCACTCCCGTGGCCACTGGCTTCGGCTGACCACGCTGACGTCAGCTCCGGTATCTAACAGCCCTGAGAATGATTTTTTATTCAAAAATACCTCAATAACTGGTCGCTGTTTCCACTCAATGTTGGTCTCCACTGTCGCTAAGACTTGGTATCCTTGCACGGCCTCCCTTGCGCTTGAGCGGTCTGCTGACCCGGACTCTGAGCTGTCCCTGAGCCTTCCCTGGCTATCTGCTGGCGAGTTACAAGGAACCATAATCAGTTGCGCTAATGTGTCTCCTTTGTGAATTGTCTGGGGTAGGTGCGTCCAAAGCTGAACTTGGAGAACACCTGAAAAATTGGAGTCAATGACTCCCGGAATTACAAGAATTCCGGGTGCTCCTGCTACACTGCGAGGCAAAACTAAACCTATAAAGCCTTTGGGCAGGGGTCCCATGTACTGGGAATCCACCAGGTAGACTGTGCCTGGCAGGTCGCATTTGACGTCCGCCTGGCAAGTCAATTCTAGCCCTGTGTTACCCTTGGGGCTGGCCTGTGCCTTCGCAATGCCTGGAATGTGAATGGAATCTAGTCTAGCTCTGGCGCGCCCAGAGTAAAGGATGTCTCTGTTTGGACCGGGGCCAGAGACGTGCCCGCGTTCCGGTTTCCCGAATTCGGACAGTGTCTGGCCCAATGGTAGCCTTTCTTACACTTCGGACATGGGGTGTTTGGAGCCTTGGAACGGCCGGAATTTTGTCCGCCTCCCTTGGATCGGCACTCCCTAGCGAAGTGACCGACCTTGCCACAATTGTGACATGCCCCTTGATTTCTATTCTTCGGTCTTCTACCCCCTTCCACCGCTGCGGCCAACAGACCCATTTCATAGGATTCTGTGCCAACTTCGGCGCAAGCTCTAATCATGTCCGTGAGAGTCAAGTCGGGACGATTACCCAGTGACTGCAAGATTTTACGGCAGTCTAAATTGGCATTATCTTTGGCCAATTTCATAATGAGCTCTTGTTGGGCTTCCTCGTTATCGATCTGCCTACCGATTGCTTCCTCTAAGCGATTGATGAAGTCCATATAGGGCTCCTGGGCTCCCTGTTTGACTGCGGTGTAATTTTTGGCCGCTTTGCCAGTTGCTGGAACCTTGAGAAAAGCCTTGAAGGCAGCCTCGGCTGACATTTGAAGAGTGGCTAGTGGCAAGTTGGTCTGCGCATCGATGGATTCGAAGGCCCCTGAACCATACAACTGGTCAGGAAGTACTGCGCCTCCCATCCTGGCAGCCCTTGTCTTTCCTGCATTGCCTTCTGATCTATATATGATGATGCTTTTTCCTCAATAAACCACTGATCTGATCTCGCTCCATATTGCCTCGTATCGTTACTTGATCAGCGATACTCGCTGTCCCATAGCAAATACTGGCTGGGGTTGAGCATCATCCGCATGACGGCTTTCCAGTCGTGCGGGATGAACATGGTATTCTCGCACACTTGCTGAAGCGTGCCCCTAGTGAAGTGACTCTGGAGTCCTGTCTCTGTAATGGCTTTCCGTATAGCCATGAGAAGCTTATACGGGACTGGTGAATGAACTATCTGCTGGGCCCCTGTGAGGGCATCCATTTCCAAGCGAATTGGACAAATCTGACTAAGCTCAGCTAGTTCTTCTGCTGGCAATTCCCCCTTCCTGATTTCTTCCTCAATTGTGCGCTGAAGGGCACTCTTGGTCTGGGAGCCTGTAGCTGTCAGAGAAGCGCCTGCGCTCCTCATTCCATGCATTCCGTCGGTGACGTCTGCAGCTGTCACCGAGGGAAAGTTCCCTACACTACTCTGCTTAAACTGCAATGACGGATAGAGCGCCGTGGGCGCTGATGGCTCGACTGGCACTGGGGGTTCTTTGGCCTCTACCCGGACTGGATCTATCTCCGCTAAGAGCTTCCTACATTTACTCCATGTGCGAATTACGCCCTCTGGAGCTTTTGGGGGTTGCTGAATGCAGTCTCCTATCTGATCCCAAAGCTGAAGGGTTAACGTACCTACTTCTGGGTAAAGCATGCAGTGTTCCCTTAGGTACACCAAAAGTCTCGCTAGCTCTCCGCTGTGAAAACGTAACTGAAATACCCTGGCCAGGATTTTGAACTCTTCCTCATGAGTTCTTTGGCTAGCGGATGGACGTTGCCACTGAGGGCAAGTCCCCATATTACCTGCGGGGTCCTCCGAAGTTTCCTCCTCGGGACGAGTCGACGCGTCTGTGGGCAAGGCAATAGGTTTTGGCGACGATTCTCTGGGTAGAGCTCGGAGCGTGGCCTCCTGCCACGGGCCCTGGTGGCCTCTGCGCTGTCAGGGGTTCACAGCTGACCCTGAGCGGAACGCGTTTTTTCCGTAACTGCAAGCTGCCGCGAAAGTCGGGAGCAAGCTGTAGGATGCCTCTTCTGTAATGCCCCGCTGCTTGGGCCGTCTTCCCGATCGGCTTGCTTACCGACCAGGCTGCCGCGCTGTCCTCCGGGACGATCGGACGCGGTTCAAGCGCAGAACCGGACCGTGTGATCGCTTACTCTCTAGTAGATCACGTCGGGGTCACCAGGTGTAGGAATCGGGGCCGCTAGGACGGCCGTTGGATCCCGGAGGAGACTGATCAAGTAACGATACGAGGCAATATGGAGCGAGATCAGATCAGTGGTTTATTGAGGAAAAAGCATCATCATATATAGATCAGAAGGCAATGCAGGAAAGAATCGTCATCTGACATAAAATCACATCACCCATTTACTCGGGTTAATGGGGAATCTCTCTTGGGGAAGTTAATTAACTTGGGCAAACACTGACAGGGGAAAACCATTGTCCGAGGCTTGCGCCAGAGTAAATATGGCTTCTATTTGCACCAAAGATTAGGCTGATCTGTGAGTCAGCAATTGCTTAATGGGTAACGGAGGTTTAGCGTTCTGCTCTCTCAGCAGAACCGCCGGTCAGGTCAGGTGTGGGTGAATAAACCCTTATGATTTATACTATTAATTCGCTCCCCCAATTTCCGTACTGGCAAGGGCCAGTGGCCAGGAGTCTGCTCAACTGGTTTAACCTCTGCCAAGGTTCCGTGCCAATTGGGCATGCGGAATCCGCAACCCACTGTATTTATGGCTGAGTTGGAACTGAGACCTCATACTCCCGGGTACCTAACACCTGAATCCAGGCTATGGGCTGGTCACGTGGTTCAGCGGGCTGGTCATGTGGTTCCTCCCACTGGAAGTGGAACTATGGCCCATGGGCCGAATCCAGCCCCCAATGCCCATTCTTCTGGCCCACACCGCCCAAGTACACTTTACTTCCACGAGCAGCAAGGGCAGTGTGGGCCCGATGAATTGGCATCAGGGGCCAGATCCAGCCCATGGGCCGTAGTTTGGCCACCCCTGCCTTAATCCCTCTGCCGCTGTGGCTTACTCCCCAGACAACAAGTTTAATTTAATTTAATAGATTTATATACTGCCCTAACCAATGGACTCTGAAGTGCTGCTGCCCTAAGGGCTTGGCAGCATGTAATAATCTCAAGAAGGAAAGAAAGATTATCAGAAAAACAGGGTTTCAGCTTCTGCCAATGTCACTTGTCTTGTTCCTCTCTTTGAGTTCACCTGCTAACCACTGTGTGTGTGTGTGTGCACATGAAAGCCACATTCCCTTTCCCAAGAGAGGGCAAAGTGCCAGACTTGTGGGCCCATCCCACACTGGCCACACCAGGGGAGGTGTGGCCATGCAAGGATTTCAACTTCCTCTTACCATTTCATCTTCTTCAGTTCCAAGTTTGCATTGACTCCTGTCAGTGGAGGGATGAATCGCTGTGCAGAAAACGTCAAGGGCTTCCTAGCCCAAGTGGAGGCTAAAGCAAGCGGCGAGAAAGGGCAGCTGGCTGAGGAATTCCAGGTGAGTCCACCTGCTTCTTTGCTAACCTGTATCAGTCAGCCCCTGTTTTTCCTTGCTGGCCATAAACAGGGATTCTTCCCACTGACCGCTGACAAAAGAAACAAAACTACCTTCCCCTCTTTCTGCCTTTCTCTCTGCCAGGCCTCTTGTACTTGTGCTGGCCACACAAGCAGAAATTCAACAGGTGCATCTCCGTGCAACAAAACAGCTATGTGCATTTGGGACCATGTCAGGGAAGGCATGGGGAGGACGGGGACGGAGACATCAACATTCCTGATAATTAGCTTTGTAGAATCAACACAATAAAAGTCTTATATAAGAATGTTTTGGCTTGTGTTTTGCCATGTGCCAGTAGGACCTGGTTGAGTCACAAATGTGCCCTGTAGTGAAACCTAGAGGTGTGCATTCTCATTTTTACTGTGTACACCACCTAGAATCTATTGATTGGGATGGTATATAAACCTAAATAAATAAATAAATAAAATACTTTGCCTCCACAATAGTCTAAGGGTCCCCTGCTGCTGCTCAGTTAGTGCTCCTGGATCTGGAAGGCAAGGATGAGGGTGGCCACGGAAGAAAAAGAGGACTGTGCACCAAGTCTTTTAATAGCTGCACAAAACAGATTTTAGCAACTGTGTCTTGCCTTGGAAGCTACACTTGTTTCACACAGCTGTTAAAATGTAGTCCCTTGCCCTCTTTTGCATGCGGCTATCTTGATCTGCGGTGGATTAGTGGCTAAGATGCTGAACTTGACGACTCGAAGGTTGGCAGCTCAGCAGTTTGAGACCCAAGTGCTGCACAACGGAGTGAGCTCACATCTTTGATCCAGCTCCTGCCAACCTAGCAGGTTGCAAGTAGATAAATAGGTGCTGCTTCAGCAGGAAAGGTTACAGCATTCTGTGCATTCCAATATCTAGTCATGCCTGCCACATGACCATGAAAACATCTGCAGATGCAGACAGTGCTGGCTCTTTGACTGTAAGTGGAGATGGGTTCTACACCCTAGAGGTGAATATGACTGGCTTTTGAACAAGGGTGACCTTTACCCTTTATCTTCCCTTGATAAGAAAACAGATAAGACTAACATATTGTAGCTGCTAGAAAGCCATGGGATGCACATTCCAGCTTTTAGCAGCTATGATGTGGTCTCTGTGTCTTGCTTCTAGAGGCCAGTAAAATAGTCACAATCTGCATATAAAACAAATTGCAAGAATAATGGCAGCAGTACAGAGGGAACAGCTGATGGGAGTTTCCAGATCCAGGTTCATACTATACAATTGCAGCCATTTGATACCACTTAATTTGTTGCAACTGCATCCTATAGCATCCTGGCTTCTGGAGGTCAGTGTAAGAGTTAAAACAGGTAAAATACTTCCAATACTTTTAAAAACACTGGTGCATAAATGCAATTTGTTTTGTTTGTTGCTGTTAATACCTTGCTACAGGTGAGGGGGAGCTGCTGTTGTTAGCAATAGCAATTACATTTTTATACTGCTCCATGTTGATGTTGAACTCCATCCAGTTGTTCCTCATCCAGTTGTGCTGAATCTGTTTTCACTTTCACTTGCTATGTACTGTCAACTTACTTCCGACTTAGGGTAATGCTATAAATGAATGACCTCCAAAAGGACCTATTATTACCAGCTCTGCGTAGGTGTTGCTTCCTTTATTTGATCAACTCATCTCATATTTGGTCTTTTCCTAGTGTCTTAAACTTTTCCCAGCATTACTGGTCTTATTCGGGGAATCTTGTCTTTTCAGAATATGCCCCAAATACAATAGCCTCCATTTAGTCATTTTTGCTTTTAGGGAGAGTTCAGGCTTAGTTTGATTCTTCTTGTTGTCCAAGGCATCCCTCACTGAGGATCATTGCTTTGCCGTGACAAGGGGGCTTATGTGGTTCGATGAGGCTATGCTGTGTATGGCCATCCAAGATGGATAGGCTATAGTGGAGAACTCAGACTAAACATGATCCACTGTGGAAGGAACTGGCAAACCATTCCAGTGTCCTTGCTAAGAAAACTCCATGTACAGTGACAAAAGGCTAAATGATATGACCCGGAAAATGAGCCCCTCAGGTGAGAAGGTGCCCAATATGCTACTGGGGAAGAGCTGGGGGCAAGTACAGTACTTTCGTTGTAGCGTGATCCTGGGCTTTGTATTCTTTATATTGTATTGCATTTTATTGTATATTGTATTTTTTGAGATTTATTGTTTGTATTTATTGTTTCTCTGCATTATGCTATTACTTTGCTTATGTTATGCTGTATGCAACCATTTTGAGTCATCCAAAGATGAGTAAGGCGGTATACAAATATAATAAATAATTAAATAAATAAAGTAGCCTCAGAAAGAGTGAAGCAACTGGGCCAAAGCCGAAAGGACTCTCAGCTGTTGATGTATCTGATGGTGAAAGGAAAATCTGATGCTGTAAAGATCAATATTGCATAGGAACCTGGAATGTAAGATTTATGAATCAAGGTGAGCTGGATGTTGTCGAACATGAAAAGGCAAGACTGAATATCAACATCCTGGGAATCAGTGAATTAAAGTGAATGGGGATGGGTGAATTTAATTCAGTTGATCATTATATTTACTATTGTGGGCAGGAATATCTCAGAAGAAATGGGGGAGCCTTTATCTATACCTATAAGGAAGGGATGTAACATACGTGTCTGGCATGCGTACCCACACCCATAAAGCCTATCCTGTAATTCTCCGTGGACATCAACCTTTTATAACAGAGATCAGACTGGCGAGGGTCCAGGGGCCAAGAGTGGGTCCTAAGCCCCACAAAATGGGGACAGGAAACTACAATTCCCATGGTGCCATGGGAGAAAATGGCAGTTTAACAGCCAGCCCTGGAAACAGAATGTTGGAGAGAGCTGATTTGCATGTTGGAGTACGATTGGTTGAGAGTGAATGACTGATGGGGAAAGGTCCTGATGCGGATGGAACAAACCCATTCCATGTAAGCCTCTACAGCCCTGGAAAGAGACACTTTCAATGTACATCAATGCTGTGTGAGTGAGAGACAGAGAGAGACAGGAAGTGCGTGTCTGTGTGTGTGCAAGACAATGCACAAGACATTGGGTTCTAGATCAGTCACTTGTGGGTGTGGGTGTGGATGTGCCTGAATGAGAGAGAGAGAGAGTGTGTGTGTGTGTGTGTCTGTGTGTCTCTGTGTTGGGGTGTATCAAGGCCGCCTCGCTTTCTCTGGCAGGAGAAGGGCCGTCCCCCGGCAGAAATGCTAGCCAGCCAGTGGAGGATAATCCACTGGAGGATAATCCAGAGGATACCCGCCGAACGGAGCGCTCCAAATAGGGCGCTCAGGTTGGCAATGGGAACCACAGCGGCAAGGCCACCGCAGGCGACCGCAGCGCCTGCTACATTACCACCGTTCAAGGCACGGCCGCCATAGGCGGCTACCGCCCAGACCACAGGCAAGGATCCACTACCCAGCGAAGTGGGTACCCCCTGCTAGTAGTCAATAAAAGAGTGAAAAAAGCAGTGATGGGATACATTCTCAAAAACAAGAGGATGCCAAATCTAAGGCAAACCATTCAACATCACAATAATCCATGTCTATACCCCAACCACTGATGCAGAAGAGGCTGAAATAAACCAGTTCCGTGAAGATTTACAACACCTTCTAGAATTGACACCAAAAAGATGTCTGTATCATCATAGGGAACTGAAATGCCAAAGTAGGAAGTTAAGAGGTAACTAGAATAATGAGCAAGTTTGGTGTCGAAATACAAAATGAAATTGGGCAAAGGCTAATAGAATTTTGTCAAGAGAATATGTTGGTCATAGCAAACACTCTTTTCCAACAAACTAAGAGGCAACTGTACACATGGATATCACCAAATGGCCAACACTAAAATCAAGTTATGATGTACTTTGCAGTCAAAGATGGAGAAACTCTATACAGTTGGTAAAAATCCTTTGGTTCAAAGTTAAAGTGGCTTCAAATGAAGCCAAGAAAGTGACTTCATGAAAGAAAAAGTAGTCAATAAAAATGAGACCTGGAGCTGACTGGTTCAGATCATGAGCCACCGACTGCAAAATTCAGGCTTAGACTGAGGGAAAACCATTAGGCCACTCAGGTATGACCTAGATCACCTCCCTCATGAATATACAGTGGAGATGAAGAATAGATTTAAGGAATTACACTTGACAGACAGAATGCCTGAAGAACTATGGATGTAGGTACATAACATTGTACAGGAGGCAGTCATTAGAACCATCCCAAAGAAAAAGAAATGAAAGAAAGTCTGCTTCTTTTCCAAATGGTACAGAAAACCCTTCCTTCCTTCTGTCTGCCTGTTCTTGGCTTGTTCCCTGAGGGGGCCTCCTTCTCCCTATGACTTTCTTTCCCCTGTGAGTAGGGCTCAAACAGCCTGGAGTGCGGTTTCCCCATGCCCAATTGGGACGGAACCTTGGCAGAGGTTAAACCAGTTGAGCAGACTCCTGGCCACTGGCCCTTGCCAGTACGGAAATTGGGGGAGCGATATAATAGTATAAGTCATAAGGGTTTATTCACCCACATCTAACCTGACCGGCGATTCTGCTGAGAGAGCAGATTGCTAACCTCCGTTACCCATTAAGCAATTACTGACTCACAGATCAGCCTAATCTTTGGCGCAAATAGAAGCCATATTTACCCTGGTGTAAGCCTCAGACAATGAATTTCCCCCGTCAGTGTTTGCCCGAGTTAATTAACTTCCCCTAGAGAGATTTCCCATTAACCCGAGTAAATGGGTGATGTGATTTTCTGTCAGATGACGGTTTTTCCCTGTATTGCCTTCTGATCTATATATGATGATGCTTTCCCCTCAATAAACCACTGATCTGATCTCGCTCCATATTGCCTCGTATCGCTACTTGATCAGTCTCCTCCGGGACCTAACGGCCGCCCTAGCGGCCCCGATTCCTACACCTGGTGACCCCGACGTAATCTACTCGAGAGTAAGCGGTCCACACGGTCCGGTTCTGCGCTTGAACCGCGTCCGATCGTCCCGGAGGACAGCGCGGCAGCCCGGTCGGTAAGCCAGCCGATCGGGCAGATGGCCCAAGCGGCGGGGCAGTACCGAAGAGGCATCCTACAGCTTGCTCCCGACTTTCGCGGAGGCGTTGCAGTTACAGAAAAACGCGTTCCCCTCAGGGTCAGCTGTGAACCCCTGACAGCGCAGAGGCCGCCGAGGGCCCGTGGCACGAGGCCACGCTCCGAGCTCTACCCAAAGAATCGTCGCCAAAACCTATTGCTTGCCCGAGACGCGTCGACTCGTCCCGAGGAGGAAACTTCGGAGGACCCCTTCGCAGGTAATATGGGGACTTGCCCTCAGTGGCAACGTCCGTCCGCTAGCCAAAGAACTCGTGAAGAGGAGTTCAGAATCCTGGCCGGGGTGTTTCAGTTAAGGTTTCACAGCGGAGAACTAGCGAGACTTTTGGTGTACCTAAGGGAACACTGCCTACTTTATCCAGAAGGAGGTACGTTAACCCTTCAGCTTTGGGACCAGATAGGAGACTGCATTCAGCAACCCCCGAAAGCTCCAGAGCAAGTAATTCGCACATGGGGCAAATGTAGGAAGCTCTTAGCGGAGATAGATCCAGTCCAGGTAGAAGCCAAAGAACCCCCAGCGCCAGCCGAACCATCGGCGCCCACAGCGCTCTATCCGTCACTCCAGTTTAGGCAGAGTAGTGTAGGGAACTTTCCCTCGGTGACAGCTGCAGACGTCACCGACGGAATGCATGGAATGAGGAGCGCAGGCGCTTCTCTGACAGTTACAGGCTCCCAGACCAAGAGTGCCCTTCAGCGCACAGTTGAGGAGGAAATTAAGAAGGGGGATTTACCAGCAGAAGAACTAGCTGAGCTTAGTCAGATTTGTCCAATTCGCTTGGAAATGGATGCCCTCACAGGGGCCCAGCAGGTAGTTCATTCACCAGTCCCGTATAAGCTTCTCATGGCTATACGGAAGGCCATCACAGAGACAGGACTCCAAAGTCGCTTTACTAGGGGCACGCTTCAGCAAGTGTGCGAGAACACCATGTTCATCCCACACGACTGGAAAGCCGTCATGCGGATGATGCTCAACCCCAGCCAGTATTTGCTATGGGACAGTGAGTATCGCCTCGAGGCTCAGATAAGGGCTGCCAGGATGGGAGGCGCAGTACTTCCTGACCAGTTATATGGGTCAGGGGCCTTCGAATCCATCGATGCGCAGACCAACTTGCCACTAGCCACTCTCCAAATGTCAGCCGAGGCTGCCTTCAAGGCATTTCTCAAGGTTCCCGCAACTGGCAAGCGGCTAAGAATTACACCACAGTCAAGCAGGGAGCCCAGGAGCCCTATATGGACTTCATCAATCGCTTGGAGGAAGCGATCAGTAGGCAGATCGATAACGAGGAAGCCCAAAAAGAGCTCATGATGAAGTTGGCCAAAGATAATGCCAATTTAGACTGCCGTAAAATCTTGCAGTCACTGGGCAACCGTCCCGACTTGACTCTCACGGACATGATCAGGGCCTGCGCCGACGTTGGCACAGAATCCTACAAGATGGGTCTGTTGGCAGCGGCGGTGCAGGGAGGCAGGAAACCCCGACCCAAAGGAGCATGTCACAATTGTGGCAAGGTCGGCCACTTCGCTAGGGAGTGCCGATCCAAGGGAAGCGGACAAAATTCCGGCCATCCCAAGGCTCCAAACACCCCGTGTCCGAAGTGTAAGAGAGGCTACCATTGGGCCAAGAATTGTCCGAGTTCGGGAAACCGGAACGCGGGCACGTCTCTGGCCCCGGTCCAAACAGAGACATCCCTTGCTCTGGGCGCGCCAGAGCTAGACTAGATTCCATTCACATTCCAGGCATTGCGAAGGCACAGGCCAGCCCAAGGGTAGTACAGGGCTAGAATTGACTTGCCAGGCAGACGTCACATGCGACTTGCCAGGCACAGTCTATCTGGTGGACTCCCAGTACATGGGACCCCTGCCCAAAGGCTTTATAGGTTTAGTTTTGCCTCGCAGTGTAGCCGGAGCGCGCGGAATTCTCATCGACTCCAATTTTTCAGGCGTTCTCCAAGTTCAGCTTTGGACGCACTAGACCCAGACAATTCACAAAGGAGACACATTAGCGCAACTGATTATGGTTCCTTGTAACTCGCCAGCAGATAGCCAGGGAAGGCTCAGGGACAGCTCAGAGTCCGGGTCAGCAGACCGCTCGAGCGCAAGTGAGGCAGTGCAAGGATACCAAGTCTTAGCGACAGTGGAGACCACAACATTGAGTGGAAACAGCGACCAGTTATTGAGGTATTTTTGAATAAAAAATCATTCTCAGGGCTGTTAGATACCGGAGCTGATGTCAGCGTGGTCAGCCGAAGCCAGTGGCCGCGGGAGTGGGCCATTGAGCCGGTCTCCGATGTGTGGGGGGTAGGCGGCATCCAAGAAGCTTTTCGAAGCCGGGAGTGGATGGAAGTCACGATCCCAAAGGCTGACGGCACAGCGGTCATTCGGCCGCACATTCTGGACGTGCATATCAACCTTTGGGGGCGAGACATTTTACAGCAGTACGGTGCTACGCTTACCTTCGGGTAATGGCGTTGCCACTTAAATGGCTCACCAATATGCCGGTCTGGGTGGAACAATGGCCGGTAGTGGGGGAGAAATTAGTCGCCCTAAAGCAACTGGTTAAGGAACAGCTAGACGCAGGACACACAGAGCAGTCCACTAGTCCTTGGAATTCGCCAATTTTTGTGATTAAGAAGAAGTCGGGGAAGTGGCGACTCCTCCACGATCTCAGGGAGATCAATAAATGTATACAGCCAATGGGTCCACTCCAATGCGGCATCCCAAATCCAAATATGATTCCCGAGGGGTGGGAGATCCTAGTTGTAGATCTCAAGGATTGCTTTTACACAATTCCCTTAGACCCCAGGGACAGGGAAAGGTTTGCCTTTACGGTGCCAGTTGTGAACCACAGTGAGCCCACGCAGCGTTACGCGTGGAAATTTTTGCCACAGGGGATGCTCAATTCGCCCACCCTGTGCCAAATTTATGTTCACAACGCACTGGCAAAGTTTCGAAGCCTTCATCCCGCGGCTTTAGTATGCCATTTCATGGATGACATCTTGGTCGCAGTGCCGCAACTCGGCAGCGAAATGTTTACTGACCTCCAGGCCAGCCTGGGGGAGAAAGGTTTACTCATTGCCCCAGAAAAAGTGCAGAAAACCGAGCCCTTCTCATACTTGGGTCATCGGCTTCTCCGCTCCTTTGCAGCACCAGTTTTGCCTCAGATCAATTTACAGGACTCAGTCACCCTGGTAGAATTGCAGCAGGTTTTAGGGAACATTAATTGGGCCAGACCGTATTTCCGATTGGATACGGATCTTTTGAAACCGCTCTTCTCGCTGCTGACGCTAGGTAAGCAGCCGGCAGACCGGATACACATTCCTCGAGAAGCATGCTTGGCTCTCGAGAAAGTCAACCAAATTCTCAGCCAAAGGTGGGTGGACAGGATTGCACAGGGGCCATATGCCCCGATCCTGAACTTGTACATAGTTCGGGCAGGATCCATGTTCCCCGGAGCCCTAGGAGTAGATTCCGAGAAAGGAGCGAGTATCGTGGAATGGGTGTACTTGCCAAACACCTCTTCCCGAAACATCGTTCCTCCCCAAGAATTGGTCTCCGCGGTGATTTACCGCGGAAGGCTGAGAGCTAGGGACATTTCAGGGCACGATTTAGCAAAGATCGTGGTCCCGTTCACCAAAGAGCAGGTTCAGCAACTGATGCAGCTCGGTGACTCGCTTCCAATAGCTTTGGAAGGATTCACCGGATGCTTGGCATACCATTTGCCGAAAGACCCCAGACTTGTCTCACTTCAAACGCAGACAGTCAGCTTGTTCGAATTGCTTTCGCTGGTTCCACTTCAGGGGGCCAGGACAGTTTTTATGGATGGGGGTCGCACATATGGTGTCTTGACTTGGCAGGAGGGCCAGGCTTGGCGCTCGCTGTTAACTCTTCCACAGAAGTCCGCGCAGCGGGCAGAGTTGGCAGCGGTGAACCTCGCCTTGCGCACCTTCGCCAAAGAGCGCCTAAACATCATTACGGACAGTCTGTATGTCAGGAATTTGCTTCACAGTCTACCGGGAGCATACATTACTCCCGCGATAGACAAGAATTTGCTGAGTTTGTTCCTCACTGCTCAATTTCATTTGCGAAACCGCACGGAAGCGCTCTATATCGCCCACATCCGAAGTCACCAAGACCTACCGGGTCCGATTTCTGCGGGCAATATCAGAGCGGACGCGGCGGCAAAGGAAATTCAGCAACGTTCAGTGTTAGGTGTTTTCACTACGCCAATCCAAAGCCATGCATTCTTTCAACAGAATGCCAAAGCGCTCGCCAGACAGTTCAATCTGCCACTTTCTCAAGCCCAAGGCATAGTTCGCTCTTGCCAGCATTGTGCAGGGGCACCGGGGGGGCCCTCGTGGGGGGTCAACCCACAAGGGACAGAGGCCAACCAGGTATGGCAAATGGACGTCACACACGTTCCGCAGTTTGGCAGATGGCAGTACATGCACGTTTGCATCGATACCTTTTCGCAATTCGTTTGGGCGACAGCGCAAAAAGGGGAGACAGCTTCCCACATGGAGCAGCACCTTCTGGCCTGCTTCGCGGCGATGGGCAAACCACGGCACGTGAAAACTGATAACGCGCCATCCTACAGTTCTAGGCAGTTAGCTAACTTCATGGCCACTTGGGATATTAAGCATACTTTCGGCGTTCCTTACAATCCGCAGGGGCAAGCGATTGTGGAACGGGTCAATCGGACACTCAAGTCCTATATTGACAAACAAACAGAAAGGGGGGAGCCTCCAGCCCTCCCCAAGTCACAGGGTCAGGCACAGCATTGTCTGAATAAGGTATTGTTCACATACAATCACCATAATGTTTTTTCCGATTGCACGCCGCAGGAGAAACACTTCCGCCATTCGGAAGCTCCCCTGCGACCAATGGTCCGATACCGGGTGCCACCGGACCCTTCCTGGAGGGGCCCGGCGCCACTCGTAACCTGGGGAAGAGGGTATGCTGCAGTTATGTCTCCTACAGGTGTCGTTTGGATACCAGCTCAGTGTGTTAAGCCTCACTTGGGACCCCATGGCGTGGACCCAGACCGATCCGAGTCCGATCCCGGAGATGGAGGACCTCACTCTGACTGAGGGGACCCGGCGGGAGAAGCGGCAACTGCGGACGACAGCGCTGAGGATCACCTGGGGGATGGTCAAGACCCTTTGCAGTGAGGCCCAGGACGCCCTCCGGTGCGAGGAGAGGGAGCCGACACCGGAGAATTTCGTAGCTGCAGTCTTTGCCCAGATTAATGCCAACTACATGGCATTCACCATCATCCTGATCCTCTCCCTACTTGCGGGGGGAGGCGTTCAGGCTGCCTCACTAAAGGCCAACGACTTGATGCCAGGCGGAGACCTCTCTGCCCGGATGCACTACAACATATGGGAGAGGTTGGCGGGTCTCGTCAACCAGTCTGATTTTTGCCTGAAGCAGGACATTGGTTCTGCCTCAATCTTGAGCACCTGTCTCATCCCTGTGTGCCATACTCCAGGCGTGCACCCCAGGGATGGCGACTGGCTAGTAAAACGGATTTTCAGCCCGTACAACCCAGCAAGTTCCTCGGAATATGCCCGCTGGGAGATGCGGCTGACAATGACTTTGCCAGCTGACGCAGCCACTCTCCACACTCCTCGAGTGGCGGTCAGCCCGAACTCTACCTGTGCTCGAATGACCGGCTGCTCCGCAGTCGGCCGTAGGCGCCGTTGCCTTGAAGTCGGCAGCGGCAACTGGACTTGTAACAACCCACAGACACTTGGCTCCATGTATGCTCATGTCACCCTACCTTCGGGTTGGTTCTTTACATGTAACCAGTATACTTGGAACTACATTCCCGCAAATGTATCAGATGCTATATGTTGCATTAGTCGTTTGACACTGTTACTCCCTTCTAAGGACATGGTTACCCCAAGCACAAATGTTTCAGATGTTTCCGCACCCGTTAGACACACTCGTGCCACTCAGTTAGACAGCTCATGTGATAGCAACATCAGGGTTCTTAGCCCAGCTGAATACGTCTCGTTGGCAGTCAGCATACTTGGCGTGCCAGGCTTAGCCGTCGGCAACGCTCGGAGAATTGGTCAGTTGGCTTGCGGATTAGCAAAAGCCATCAACCATACATCCTCAGCGATAGCGCTGCTCAATCAGGAGCAGGCAGAGCTTCGCCATGCCATTCTTGACAATCGAGCGGCTATAGACTATCTTCTGTTATTGCATCACTTAGGTTGCGAATCTGTCCATGGCATGTGTTGCTTTAATCTCACTGACAATTCACACAAAATCCAGAGCCAGCTCACGGACCTCCACACCCTAGTCAAGAACATTAAGCAGGGTTCGATATGGGATTGGTGGAGTTCGCTATGGTCATGGATCCCATGGGGGTGGCTCCAGACGACGCTCCAAGTAGTCGTGGGGTGATAGTACTAGGCATAGCAGGATGCTGTTTCATGCAATGTATTCCCTCACTGTTCTCACTGTTCTCGAGGTGTCCCTCGTGGGGGGAACCCCGAAGCGTCATTCCCGCTCATCAGCTGATGCCACTCTTGCGCAGAGTCGCCTGTCAGGTTGCTAAACAATAGAAAAAGGGGAGATGTGGTTTCCCCATGCCCAATTGGCACGGAACCTTGGCAGAGGTTAAACCAGTTGAGCAGACTCCTGGCCACTGGCCCTTGCCAGTACGGAAATTGGGGGAGCGATATAATAGTATAAATCATAAGGGTTTATTCACCCACATCTAACCTGACCGGTGATTCTGCTGAGAGAGCAGATCGCTAACCTCCGTTACCCATTAAGCAATTACTGGCTCACAGATCAGCCTAATCTTTGGCGCAAATAGAAGCCATATTTACCCTGGTGTAAGCCTCAGACAATGAATTTCCCCCGTCCGTGTTTGCCCGAGTTAATTAACTTCCCCTAGAGAGATTTCCCATTAACCCGAGTAAATGGGTGATGTGATTTTCTGTCAGATGACGGTTTTCCCCTGTATTGCCTTCTGATCTATATATGATGATGCTTTTCCCTCAATAAACCACTGATCTGATCTCGCTCCATATTGCTTCGTATCGTTACTTGATCAGTCTCCTCCGGGACCTAACGGCCGCCCTAGCGGCCCCGATTCCTACACTGGAGTCATACACACACCCATGCAATTATCTATTCTCACACTTATACTAATCTTTAACTATAGTGTTTTTGACCTACGGAACTTGGGATTTGTAGTTTGGAGATTTCTCATCAAAGAGCTCGGGATCCTGACAGTTAAGTAGATCTGGCCTCAAACTATTATAGGGACCTGCCCGTTTTGTAAAGGATATTAAAAGCCAGAGTACATTGCAACTTCTGAGAGGTACCCTCCTACTTTCCAGGAAAATACACATAATACAAAACCAAGCCTTGGAGAAAAGAATAGAGAATGTGAATTTGGGATTGGCTCCTCCACTTTCTATTTCATGGTAATTCAGGGACAAGCAGCAACCTGATTCCTTCTGGATAGTTTCAGATAAAGTTCCAGCAAAACATATGAAAGACTGAACTCCCCCTTACAAGAGTGCTGGAGTTTGGTGATCTTTGGAGAACACCCTTTCTCAGTCCCACCACTTTGAAAGGCTCGTGGAGTGGAGTTGTTAGAGAGGGTCCTTTTTTTGGCACTTATTCTCAAACAGTGGGAATGCCTTCCAAGAAAAGTGAGGGTTCCTTCCACCTGCAGGCAAAGAGCTCTATGGCATCTGTCTGTCTGGATTTTAACTGAGCAAGACTATGGTTTCTTTTATTGCTCTCTTCCTAAACCCATAATGTTTTAATTGTGTTTGGGATTTTTATGTGAATGCTGTTGTGATGAACTACTATGAGTACTGATTTTTGGAAGAAAATCAGCCTGTAAATAACCAAAGATAAAGATAAAGATAAATCTTTATTGTCATTGTCCTGCACAGAACAAGATTGGGGGGGTGGAGGGCGGGGAACAAAACCTAAGCAAAATACAACTATACAAAAATTATCAACATACTCCCACCCCACATATACACATTTAACCCCTAAAAAGTTCTAAAACTCTAAGACTCTAAAAATTCTAAAAACTATATACAGAAGCTCCCTCGTAGACTGCATTGCACTGCATTCAAAGCCAGAACCGCTTTTGGGTAGAAACTATTTCTCAAGCAGCTGGTCCTGGTCTTAATGACCCTATACCTTCTTCTAGATGGCAGAAGCTGAAAGAGATCATTTCCGGGGTGCGTACTATCTTGCGCAATCTCTACAGCTTTCTTATAACACCTGGTGGCATAGATTTGATCTAGAGCGGGAAGAGTACGCCCGATTATCCCCTCTGCAGTCTTTACGACCCTGGACAGCATTGTTCTTTCCCTAGGTGTACAACTCCCAAACCATACACACAGACCATAGGTTAACACACTCTCTATGGTACAGTGGTAGAATGCCAACAGCAGGTCCTTTGAAAGATTGTTCTTCCTGAGGATTCTCAAGAAGTATAACCTCTGCTGTGCTCTCTTCATCAGATCTTTGGTGTTTGCTTCCCATGTTAGATCATCCCTCAGCTCCATTCCCAGAAATCGAAACACCAAGACCTGTTCCACCCAATTCCCTTCAATAATAAGTGGCATGCTTTCCTGCCAAAAGTATTATTAAATAAATAAATAATAAATTAATCTATGATAGGCATTAGGTTACCTACTCTTGCTCTGGTTAAATACTCCAGGATTGAGCTGTGGAGAGAGAAAGAGGCAAGTGTGGTCCAAACTGGACTCACCGCTATCTAAAGAAAACAGCCTTCTATTGTTCCAAGGTCAGTAAAATGAGTACCCAGCATGTTGGGAGCAAAATGCTAATTACCTTGTGATATATAAGTGTAATTGCTATTGCTATTTCCTTTTTTGCCCTAACTCCAGTTGTATCTCACATTATCCTTTTATTCTTTCCTATGTAAATGAGTCTTTGCTATTCATTCTTACAGGGAAATAATTGGAAATGCAGTTGAAGTGCAGACAAAATATGCCTTTCACAAACGCACTCTGTGTGTGTTTCTGTGTACCATATTTATTCGAGTATAACGCGCAAAATTTTATACCCAAAAAAGAAATCAAAGTTTGGGTGCGCGTTATACACGAGGACTGGGTGCGCGTTATAAACGAGCCTCTTTTAAACGAGCCTCAAGGGTAGGCACGGAGCACGCCACGGCCCTCCTCCCAGGCGGTGGCAGGTGCCCAGGTCCCGCTGCCGCCGCCGCTCATCTGCACGCACCCGCCGGGACGAGAAGGGAACCCTCCGGGGGAGGCGCTAACGCCAGCCACCCGCGCTACCCGGGCTGCGCGACTCAAGAAGCCGGCGCCGGGTAGGCACGGAGCACGCTGCGGCCCTACCCTCCCAGGCGGCGGCAGGCGCCCAGGTCCCGCTGCCGCCGCCGCTCACCTGCACGCACCCGCCAGGACGAGAAGGGAACCCTCCGGGGGAGGCGCTAACGCCAGCCACCCGCGCTACCCGGGCCGCGCGACTCAAGAAGCCGGTGCCGGGTAGGCACGTTTTCTTTGTCAATTTCAATGCGTGGTGTGAAACAAAATTTTATACCGAGGTTTCATGGAAAATTAGGGGTGCGCGTTATACACGAGTGCGCGTTATACTCGAATAAATACGGTAAGTGCACATTGTGTTTCTTGTCAGTGTACTGTACTCTACACCAGGAGTTCTCAACCTTTTCAAGCCGTGGGCTGGGTCATGCTCCCTCAGACAGGTTTGGGGGCTGGACGACCATTTGCCCTTCCTCCACCACATGGCACTTCCAGGTGTGGTGGAGGCGATGGGGGGCTCACATGAAATGGCACCACGAGCTGCAGGTTGAGAATCCCTGCTCTACACAAAGATGCACTGCAGCCAGAGCCAGCCTTACCATTAGATTTAGTCAGGCAACTTCCTCAGGCAGCAGATGTGATGAGTCAGGAATGAGTTGTGAGTGCACAAGGGTTGTAGAGGCTGCTCTTGCATTGTCTGCCCTGGTGTACCCTCTGTTAGTTTGCCATCTTCAGGTATGCTTGAAAATTCTTTCCTATTTTGGTTGCTTTAGAGTCAAATGTCAATGCTGAACTCCTATATGTGGAAGAGAGGGAATTTTTTAAAACCATTTCCCTCAGGGAACAAAATATCTTGGCTTGCCCAGACTTTCTGCACTTCCCCTGTGGTCCTTATGATATGAACAATCCCAAAATCACCCTGGGCCATTCACTTGTAACCAATAACCAAGTAAAACTGAAAGACTATCATCTATCTACAAGGCACAGGTATAGCAGTCTGGTACCACATAAACTGCTGAGGCTTCATTCTATGGCGTTCTGGGATTTGTAGTGCGATGAGGTGCATCTGCTTTTCAGACAGAAGGTTCTAGTGCTCTCCCCTGAACTGTAGCAGAGAATTCTGAGTACCCCTTTAAACTACAAATACGAGGACTCCATAGGGTAGAGCTACAGTAGTTAATCTGCGATCAAACTGCTATAGCTGTATAGACGGTAGAGCCTTTGTTGTGCTCTGTAAAATCCCAGGTTTTGGTTCTTGTTATTAATTCCCGAGATTGCTAGTTTCTTGTTGATTTGGCCAAGGCTTTTCCATGCCTAGACAGAGACAGCGGGGCAATAAGTTCTTCTAAGCCCTGCACCCCCTGAACTGGGTGCTACAAATCATGTGTTAAAACATATTGGATTTAGTCACCTGGTGGATGAATTGACTCTAGAAGAGCTCATTGGGTTATGTTCCAGGAAAGAGGGTGGGGAAGGCAGACAGCTACATTTAAGCTTCAAACACACACAGGAACAACAATGTCATTCAGCCTTTGAAGTGCTGACAGTATTTCAGTGAGCTCAACTGGTGAAAAAACCGTTTGGAGAGATATCTTGGCTAAGAAAGGAGTACAACCGTCGTATTTTCATAAAAGTCTTTATAGGTGTAAATGTAGCCAGGAACGTAATAACATAAAAAATTCCTCTATGGGTAGAAACAAAAACTATAGCTGATCGCTGGTAAATAGGAAAATGAGCCAAGATGAACAAAAATGAGCTGTACAAACATGGAAGTGCACAGAAATAGCGATGTAGTTCTCTAAGTCGATACTAGTTATAGCGACTTTTCGAATAAGAAATATCTTCTTCAAGGAGATCAATGTGTAATGCTGATTTCTTAAACCCGCGTCCTGCCTCCGCTCAAATTATTAGGTGCATATGCACCTAATAATTTGAGCGGAGGCAGGACGCGGGTTTAAGAAATCAGCATTACACATTGATCTCCTTGAAGAAGATATTTCTTATTCGAAAAGTCGCTATAACTAGTATCGACTTAGAGAACTACATCGCTATTTCTGTGCACTTCCATGTTTGTACAGCTCATTTTTGTTCATCTTGGCTCATTTTCCTATTTACCAGCGATCAGCTATAGTTTTTGTTTCTACCCATAGAGGAATTTTTTATGTTATTACGTTCCTGGCTACATTTACACCTATAAAGACTTTTATGAAAATACGACGGTTGTACTCCTTTCTTAGCCAAGATATCTCTCCAAACGGTTTTTTCACCAGTTGAGCTCTTCACCGTTTGCGCCCCTTTCTTCTAGTATTTCAGTGAGTACAAGAGGGTTTCTTGTTTTTATCCCTGTTGTTTGAACCTGGAAATGCCATGACACAGTTCCAAATTTCATGGACACAATATGAAAATACTGAGCTTTTAATGCTTCACAGATTTACGTGTACTTTTTGAATAGCTGGCTGTGCCCTGAATAGTGTGGAGAAAGCAACATTCTCCTTGAACAGGCCCAAGCACTTTGCTGTTTGAGGTGGTGGACAACATGGTATCTGTACTTGTAGTTGTCATCTATAGTTAGGGCTGTAGAAGACCCCTTCGACTTTTTCTTTCATGTCTAGAGTCAGACTTTAAACCCACCTTTTGGCTCCTGCCAACCTAACAGTTTTAAAGCAAGAAATTGCAAGTAGATAAATAGGGACCACTTTGGTGGGAAGGTAAACAGTGTTCCGTGCACTCTGGTGTTGAGGCATGCCTACCACACGTCCACGGATACATCTACAGATGCAGACAGCGCTGGCTCTTTGACTATAAACAGAGATGAGCACTGAACCCTAGAATCGGATACGGCTGGCTTTCAAGCAAGGTCGGCCTTTACTTTTGGTGAGTTCATTCTGTAGATCCTTCAATCCACCTGTAGCAATTCTGCTCCATTTCCCACTCAGACTGCCAGAATATAGCCATAATGATCTCCACGTGCTGGAATCAGTTGCAGGTATACGTGCCTAATCAAGTGAGGATGATTACCCTCTTTATAGTCGGAGGTGTTGTGTAGAATAATCGCTCTGGGCTGTTGTACAACCTTCCCCATTTCCTGTTACAGGCTGCTTCGATTGTAATAGAGGCCTGGAGAGAGAGAGAGAGATGGCAAGGGAACTTGTCCAAGCTAGCGTTTAGCCTTCTCTTCGGAGCCCTATTTGGTCGCTGAGCCCAGATTTGATGTAAATTTGATCCAACCCTCCCTCCCATGTAGCCTTTTTTAGACTACTGCATCTGAACAGTATTATTTCTGCAGCATTAAAAAAACACATTGCTCTGCAGCCTACTTGGATTGCTAATTTGTTCTCAAATGAAGTGGTTGGAAATGTATGTCTGCAACAGCCCAAAAGTGTTAGGGAAGAAGGAGACCAATTGGGGCTTTGGATTTCCTACCATCCTTCTTCTTATTCACAAGCTGAGCATCTTGAATCTCCCTCTGACTAATGTATTGTTAAACATCTCTCTCTCTCTCTCTCTCACACACACACACACACACACACACACACACACACACCGCTACTCTGCTGTCCTCTGATTCTTATTTTTTTTATTTCTTAGATATAAGAAATAAAGTTAACTTTCACCTTTTGTGTTCTACTCTGAAAGACCTATGGCTTGGTGAAACACTCAACTTCCCGTCTTATCTTGCTGTTGCAAGACCTATGGTCAGAAATAAGGTTCACGTATACGTAGCATGGAAAGTTTCACACAGCATAGTCCAGGGATGGCGAACCTTTTAGAGACTGAGTGCCCAAACTGCAACCTAAAAAACACTTATTTATCGCAGAGTGCCAACACAGCAACATGGGAGGAAGGAAACACTCCCATGGGCAGAGGGGCAGGGTGAACTCTGTGCTGGGGGAGGGAGGAAGTTATCCCATTGGGCTGCTGGGCAGAGGGGCGGGGCAACTCTGTGCTGAGGTTACTGCACGGGTGACCACAGAGAGGGCTCCCGAGTGCCACCTCTGGCACATGTGGCATAGGTTCGCCACCACTGGCATAGTCTGTAAATGCAAAATGCAAGGTCTAAAAAGTAACCTCATTACCAAGTGTGTAATGTCATTATGATTGTTTTTCCTCTGTCTACTAACCATTCACCACTTTACAGAACAATGTTTTACAGAAATAAATCTGAATACCAATCAGGGATATTCGATCATTACCAACTGTAAAAAGCAACACCGATTTGCAATTGTATCTATAATACTATAACCAACCATTGTTTCCTTCTGTATCCCCACCTGGTCATTGGGCCAGCAAATATTTTGATTCTGTAAGATGTTTGATGGGGGAATAGACTGATTGAGAAAGTTGCAGACTCATCTTTGTTTTTCATTATTTACTAGCATTTTTTGCCCTGCCCTACCGGGCAGGTATAACATGTATGCTTGTGATTGGGGTGGTTTTGGGGGGTACACACACACACAACATAACCATACACGCAACACAACCACATGCACACATACAACACACACACACAATACACACACACACACACACACACACAACCATACACTCATTCAATACACACATACAACACAACCACACATACACAATACACAACACACACAACACACACACACATCACAGACAACACAACTACACACTCACTCAATACACGCACAACACAACCACACACACAACCACACACACAATACACACACACAGCACACACAACATAACCACACACACACTCAATACACACATCCACAACACATACACACACACAACACACCCACCCACCCACAATAACAATACAACCACCCACACAACACAACCACACACCCACACACCCACCCACCCACCCACACACACACACACACACACACACACACACACATGCCGTAGCTCCATGGGGAGAGGAGAGACTCTTCCTCCTCCTCCCCCCGAAGCCTCAGTGAGGACACACACACACATGCCGAAGCTTTGCGGGGGTAGGAGGGGCTCTTCCTTCCCCCCCCCCAAGCCTCGGCGAGGACACCTAGGAGGCCTTCACTGGGCGGGTGAGCATGTCGGTTGCCTGCTGGGCTGCCTGTTTTTGGTGTCCCCCGCCCGACCTGTGAAGACCTCGGCACCGGCGGTGAGGGAGGAAAGGCCGCGCCACAGAGGAACGGAAGGTGAGCAGTCCACTGCAGAATGCCGCGCTGTGGAGGCGCAGAGTACAAAATGCCCAGCCTGCAACAGGTAAGTGGGGCGGGGGACAGGGACTGGCGGGGGAAGGGGGTGGGTTTGTTCTCCCCCTTTCTTCTCCAAGACCTGTGTGGGCGGCGTGATTGTATTGTATTGTTTATTTATACCCCGCTTTTCTAGTGTAAAACACTACTCAAAGCGGCTTCCAATAGTAAACAATATACAATAATAAGCAGAATACAATATACATAAATAAAATACAATGCAAAACATAAGCAATACACAGTGAAACATAATAAAGATAAATACGGTACTAATGCTGTGGATATACAGTTCACATAGCATAATACAAAAAAGTTAAACAATAAAATCAAAAATACTTAGTACATCAATCTACCACATCAGGGACACCTGGCAGTCTCGAAATCCCAACGTCTCAGCTGCGAGCTATCACCAGGAATAACATCGGTGATGTCTCTTGTACACCGACTGCAAAAATGGCATCAGATATGCACGTATTTCCCAAGGCCAGCCAGGCCAGAGAACAAGACAAGGCAACGTCGGCGGAGGCCGCATTGATGGCAGCCCTTGTTGCCCTGCGGACCCCGGCAGAAGTGTCAGGCGCACCCCGGCCTGGTCCAAGGGCCCGTTCCCCCCCTCAGTTCCTCTCCCCCACCCCACTTACCTGTTGCCGGTTGGGCCTTTCATACTCTGCGCCTCCCTGGCGCAGCCTTCTGCGGTGGGCTGTTCACCTTCCGTGCCTCTGTGGTGCGGCCTTTCCTCCTTCACTGCTGGTGCCAAGGTCTTTGCCGGTTGGGCGGGGGCCACCAAAAGCAGGCAGCCCAGCCGGCAACTGACGTGGCTGCCTGCCCGCTGTGGTGAGCTGGGGATGGATTCCCTCCGAGAGACAAAGTATCTCCTGTAGGGAAGTTGTCGGCGCATTGGCGGCTTTTTTTAGCACCTGCGCTGGCTTTTCTGGCCTCCTCCGCGCTTACGTCCCTCAGCCTGATTGGCTGAGGGGTCACGGCGTGGAGGACGCTGGGACTTGTAGTTGTTGTTTTTTGTGTTCGCGTTCATGGGGCGGTTGCCCCACTCACAGCTGGCAGACCCTTGCGGCGATGCTCGCAGGGTGTTAATGTAAATGAAGGCAGCTCGGTACGGGATGGTTGGGCCGGGAGTGGCCATGTATGCCGGATACGCACGACTTATCCACCTTCTTATAGGTATAGATTTATTTTTTAAAAGATCATTGGAAAACAACAAAATAATAGTACAGTACAGGTCTTTCACAAGATATGTATAATCTGATGTAGCACCTCTTCATAAAACCAGAAGCCAATATAAGCATTCACATCATTGCAATCTGTATCAGATGAGAATATCATACCAAAGATTGACATGGGAGGCTGGTGGGAAATAAAGATTCAGACTCATCTTTATAAAAAGTTTTCAAGATATCAACAGATGGCTACCTCCTGGGGCCCCACTTCTTTCTCCTAGAATCCATAAACCCCAACTTGATAAATCTGCATCGTTTTTGAATAATGATCCTTTCAACCCACAACCTGTAGGTCAATAAGTCTTCGTTTTCCCCCCTGTTTACCACAAGTCTAATTCTGAACCTTAAATTGCACGATGCCAACCAAACCCTTCTAGGGGGAAGTTTGTTTGTGTTACATAACTCTGCATCTGACCTGATGAAACCCTGGGTGGAGATCACAGTCTCAGGTTAAGAAATTACCTGCTACATCAGCCAATTATGGGAGGGGAAAAGGTGTTTCAGATAGGGCCAAATGAAACTTCTGTGATATAGAATGTATGCTCTAATAATGATGTTATGTATGTATGTATGCATGTTCATTATACTGTAAAGGCAAGAATGTAACCACTCCAGATACAAACGATACCAGCTGTAAAGGAACGCGAGCAGACAGCCCATAGAGGGCAGCTGCGAGCGTTCAGCCTCACATGGTTCACATTGCTCAATCACGGACAGCCGCGGGAAAGCCTTCCCCGCATTCAGCAGCTGAAGAAAGAGGCGTGCCTGGGCGAGGCCACGCCGGTAGCAGCCAATGAGCTACCGTGCTACAAGATTCAAATGTAGAGAGCTACTGTATTTATTGAGATGTATCACCGCCATTACCTCATGCTTCACTGGAACCTCATGCAATAAACCTGTGTTAAACCAACCTTTCGGTTGTCCGGTTGTCTTTGGTCCCATACACTAAATTGGCGACGAAGGTGGGATATGGCTGCCCACGGGACCAAGACATGCGCCGGCTACGAGATCAAGAAGCCGGGAGACTTGGAGCTGTTTGAGATAGACTTCAACGCAGCGCTGGTGGAGCTCAAAGTCTCCGATGAGGCCAAAAAGAGGGCCATTTTCGTCCGCATGCTCGGACACGAGACCAAGAGGACCTTGGTGGACCTGATCGCGCCGAGGAAGGTGGGCGACTTCAAAGCTACGGAGCTCCTGGTGGCGTTGCGCGCCCATCTCCGGCCAGCAATAGCGATGTTCCCCGCTCGGAGCGCGTTCTGGAGGCGAGTCCAGGCACCCGGGGAATCGGTCGAGGAGTTCGCCGCGGCCCTGCGGTTGGCCGCCGGCCCATGCAAGTGGGAGCTCCCCGACATCACCCTCCGGGACTGCCTGCTCTGCGGTCTGAGGGACACAGAGACTCAGCGTGCGCTGATGAAAAGGGAGCCGCCTCCCACGTGGCAACAAGTCCTCGACACGGCACAGGCCGCGGAGGCCACTACTGCCGGGGTGCACGAGCTTCAGGACTGGCGCCCGAAGCCCGCAAAGGCAGAGAGCTCGGTGCGAGCGGCCCGGCGAGTTTCGGACTCGTCTGCGGAGAGCGGCGACGACGAGGACGTCCGGAGGGTCCAGAGAGAGGGCCGGCGCTGCGACGGCTGCGGCGCCGCCCACGCCCGCGCCAAATGCCCGTTCCGCGAGGCCGAGTGCCACAACTGCGGCCGGCGCGGGCACATCGCCAAGGTCTGCCGGAAACGGCGCGAGGCCACCAGGAGTTCTCCAGACCACTCGGCGAGGCAGGACCGCACCACGAGGCCAAAGGACGGCACCCGGACCACGAGGACGCGGGACGGAGTAGGGCGCATCTCCGACGACAGCGAGGACGACGCGCCGGTCTGCAGCGTTTCCACGGAGCACCCCCGTTACTTCGTTGAGGTAGTAATACAAGGGGCCCCTGTTAGAATGGAGGTGGACTCGGGTTCTTCATACTCCATTATTTCCCAGGGGGAGTTCATGAAAATCGCCCCCCGCGTGCGGCCCAAGCTCAAGGCGTTGAGGGCCACACTGAAGGACGTGCAAGGGAACCGCATCCCAGTGTTGGGGGTTGGGAAGTTCCGGGTCCAGTTTAAAAAGCACACCGCAACGCTTCCCCTAGTCGTCCTCAAGGGAGGTAAATGCAGCCTCCTCGGGACTCAATGGTTCCAGCCCCTGGGGTTGTTCATTGGGGGGGTACACGCCGTGGAAGCACACCCCACCGGGACTGATCCAATACAGAGCGTGTGCGACGCGCACCCCGAGGTTTTTAAAAAGGGGCTCGGGAAATTCAAGGGCCCCCCAGTGACTTTCGACCTGGACCCTGGAGTACGTCCAATCAGACTTAAACCGCGCAGAGTGCCCTTCGCACTAAAGGACAAAATAGAGGCGGAGTTGGACAAATTGGTGGGCCAGGGGATTCTTGTTCCTGTTGATTCTGCGGAGTGGGAAACTCCAATTGTAACAGCGCTCAAGGCCAACGGGGAGGTCCGCATATGCGCTGATTACAAGTGCACCATCAATAAGGCGATCCGCCCTAATGCGTATCCGGTGCCGGTAGTCAGCCACTTGTTGGCCAGGTTACACGGGGGGAGGTGCTTCGCTAAACTCGACCTGGCCCAAGCCTACCAGCAACTCCCGGTGACCCCCGCCGCAGCTGCTGCGCAGACCATAGTCACCCACAAAGGGGCGTTCCAGGTATCGCGCCTACAATTCGGCGTGAATTCGGCGCCCGGGATCTTCCAGTCACTTGTGGAACGCCTCCTGAAGGGGTTAGAGGGGGTGTTACCCTACTTTGATGACGTATTGATTACAGGGGGGAGCCGGGCCGAATTAGCAACTAGGTTGGGAAAGGTCCTGACAATATTCGAAAAGGCGGGGTTGCGGTTGCGGAAAGACAAATGCGTCTTCTTCGCTACAGAGGTTGAGTTCCTAGGGTTCCGTGTCACTCCCGAGGGAATAAGACCAGCCCAATCCAAGGTAGCCGCCATCAAGAAGGCCCCTCGCCCCACATCCAAGCCCGAGTTGCAGTCGTTCCTCGGACTGCTCAACTTCTACCACTCCTTCCTCCCGCGGAAGGCAGCCGTGGCAGAACCGCTACACAAATTGTTAAAGAAGGACGAGGCATGGAAGTGGGGCGACGACCAGGAGAAGGCTTTCAATGACCTGAAGCGACTCCTGGCATCAGACGCCGTACTGACCCACTTCAATCCCAAACGCCCAGTGGTCCTGATATGCGACGCATCCCCGGTGGGGGTGGGGGCGGTGTTATGCCACGTGCTGGAGAACGGTAGGGAGGCCCCGATAGCGTTCTACTCTAGGTCCTTGTCCCAAGCAGAGAGGAACTATGCTCAGACAGACAGAGAAGCACTAGCAATAATTGCGGGGACCAAGAAATTTCATGATTTTGTGTACGGCCGCCCCTTCACCATAGTGACGGACCATAAGCCTTTGTTAGGCATTTTCACCGCAGATAAGCCCACACCCCAAATCCTGTCCCCGAGAATGCTCAGGTGGGCCATTTTTCTCAACGCGTATCAGCACGCGTTGGTGTACCGGCCCGGGAGGGAGATCAGCCATGCCGACGCCCTGTCGAGGTCCCCCATTCCCCGGGATTGCTGCCACGTGGACAAAGTAGAGAGGGACCATCAGGTCTTAATGATAGAGGTTCTAGACTCCCCTCCAGTAGTACCGGCCGACATCGCCAAAGCGACAGGCAAGGACAAAACGCTGGCCACAGTCTGCTCCTGGGTACAGAAAGGGTGGCCCGTGTCTTCCCCAGCAGCGGAATTCGACACATTTTTCAAAAAGAAACTAGAGTTGTCCCTAGAGAGGGGTTGCCTTTTGTGGGGACAGCGGGTAGTAATCCCCACGCCTCTCCGGCCGAGGGTGCTTAAACTGCTGCACGTCAGCCACCCGGGGATCGTCCGCTCAAAGGCGCTGGCCCGCAGTTACTTTTGGTGGCCCCAGCTAGACGCCGACATCGAACACATGGTCGGCACTTGCGAAGCGTGCCAAAGCTCAAGGCCAGAAGAGGCTCGCTCGCCACCTAGGGAGTGGGACACGGCAAGGGGGCCCTGGTCCCGGGTACATGTAGACTTTGCTGGCCCGTTCAGGGGAACGCTTTTCCTCCTCGTGGTGGACGCGTTCTCCAAGTGGTTGGAGGTCATTCCAGTCTCAAGCACCTCCTCGGCCACAACAATCAAACAGTTAAGGAGGGTCTTCTCCACGTTCAGTTTACCCGACACCCTCGTCAGCGATAACGCCAGCTGTTTCACGTCCGCCGAGTTCGGGGCATTCTTGGAGCGCAACGCCATTCGGCACGTCACCTCTGCCCCCTTTCACCCGGCCACCAACGGCCAAGTAGAGCGCCTCGTGCGCACCACGAAAGATGTGCTACTGCGCATGGGGCCCGGAGACCTCGACCTGAAATTGTGCCAATTCCTGCTAAGATACAGGGTCACCCCACTAGCGTCAGGGTACTCCCCCGCAGAGCTGTTGATGCGCAGGAAGCTGGCCACGGGAATCTCCAAGCTAGACCCCACGAGAATAGAGGACAAGGGGCGGAACATAGGGGTGGAACCCACAAAGAGTTTCAGCGTAGGCGCCCCGGTGCATTGCAGGAACTACGCCAGCGCGGGGCCAGCCTGGGTGCCGGGCACCGTAGTAGAACAAACCGGCCCCGTCTCATACCGCGTAGAAACCAGTACAGGCTTCCTGTGGAGGCGACACGTGGACCAACTCAGGCGCAGGGTCCCCGGAGAGCAGGACGGAGACGAGAATAGCATCGAATCAGCGTTAGGGTACTCCCCCACCCGCTTAACCCAAGGGGGAGGAAAAGGGGAGCATGGGTCCCCACCAAGGGGGGAGGAAAGGGAATCGATCCACAGAAATCTTTTGCGGGGGTCCCCGAAGAAATGGAAGAGCCCCGACCACACACATACCCCGCGGGAGTTTCCCCGAAACACAGATGCCCATAGAAGTTTAGACGTTGATTTGCAGTACCAGGGGGAGTTAGCGGAGTGGTCCCCCACCCGTCCTAGCGAAAAGAGGGGTTTCAGTTCAGCCCCTGGTACCTCCAGTCCCAGTAGCCCCTGTGAGTTAGAATGCGATATAGCGCCACTTTCCCGGAGACCGACACCCCCAAGACGGGAGGCATCAGCGAGTCCGCCCACCACAGTCTCAAGGTCCCCCGAGCAGGGATCAGAAGGTAGCCGAACCGCAAGGGCGACCTCATCGGTTCCGCGGTTCACAATAGGTGGATCCCCGGGGTCAGAGAGCAACAGGCAGGGGTTCACCTCCCAACTATTCATTCCTTTCCCATCCCCGGGCGCGAGGCAGGCACGGACGCCCCACGGAGCCACTAACGAATCCCCGTTTCCCGTTGCAGGACAAGCACCCGCGGAGTCAGGGATCACAGGCTCTCCAGTACTAGGTCAGACGCAAGCGCGTCCCAAGCGCACGTGCGGCAAGCCACAATGGTTGCGGGACTTCGTCCCATCCTAGGGGGGAGGGATGTTATGTATGTATGTATGCATGTTCATTATACTGTAAAGGCAAGAATGTAACCACTCCAGATACAAACGATACCAGCTGTAAAGGAACGCGAGCAGACAGCCCATAGAGGGCAGCTGCGAGCGTTCAGCCTCACATGGTTCACATTGCTCAATCACGGACAGCCGCGGGAAAGCCTTCCCCGCATTCAGCAGCTGAAGAAAGAGGCGTGCCTGGGCGAGGCCACGCCGGTAGCAGCCAATGAGCTACTGTGCTACAAGATTCAAATGTAGAGAGCTACTGTATTTATTGAGATGTATCACCGCCATTACCTCATGCTTCACTGGAACCTCATGCAATAAACCTGTGTTAAACCAACCTTTCGGTTGTCCGGTTGTCTTTGGTCCCATACACTAAAAATACACTGAAAGGAAATGGAAGGCTTCCACGATCCATACCATAGATCTGGTCACTGCCCACAGAGTTATTAACAATTAGCCAGACACCACTGTCCTAGAAAGCTGTTTCTGTAATGAAGAGCTATGTCAATCTTCATAATTAATGGAAATATATGTGCTCCTGTTTTATAATAAACTAGCAGAGGTTGCCCGGCGTTGCCGGGCTGTTTTAAATTGTGTTGGAAGGTTAAATTGTGTTAATGTTTTTAAAAAATTGCTTAGTCTGTAATTTTAATTTTTAAAATGTTTATTTATGTAAAAAAAATTTTGGCTTGGCTGTTATTAACTGTGATCTGCTTTTTTTGGTTTTTTTGATGATTAATAAAAGAACAAAGTATGATATAATTTTTCAAATTGTTTTATGTAAGCGAATAATGTTTTAGTTTTTTGAATTTTTTTAATTAGTTGTACCATAGGTAATAATTTTAATAATGTAAAAGTAAATGTTTTTTACATTCAATGTTTTTAAATGTGTTTAGATGTTTTTCATTTTAATTTGAGTTAAAACTCAGCACAGGATTTTTAAAAGTTTTTATTGTATTTTATGACATATGTTTGTGATTTGTGTTAAAGTGTGTTTTAGTGTAATTGTTTTGACTTGTTTTTATTGGTGTGACCTTTTGTGAAAAATTGTGAATTTTTGTTATGTTTTTGATTTATTTTTACTCTTGTGGCCTTTTGTTTGGGGCTGTTGTGTGTTTTTGAATTGTTTTTACAATTGTGGCCAGCAGGTAGTGCTGGTAGGGGTTATTGTATTTTGACTGTTTTTTCTCTCCTGGCCTCTGGGTGGAGTTTCTTCTGATAAGTAGTCTCTTTATTCATTTCTTTTCCGGTCCTCGTGGAGGTAGGACATCTTTTGGTAAGTTTGTTTGTTTTCTTTCTTTTGTGTGTGTGGGGTGTGTGTGTGTGTTGGAATTTGTATTTTTTTGTCTGTTTGGTTTTTTATTGTGTTTTTGTTTACTTCGTATTGTTTTTTGGTGTTGTTTTTGTTTGTTTTTGTGTATTTTTGGATGTTTTTGACTGTGTTTTTAGTAATTTTTAAAAAATTATTTATTTCTTTGGTGTTGGGGAGGGGGGCGTGGTCGTTGGGGGTTAGGAAGTGTGGGCTAGGTGGTGGGGAGGGGGGCATGGTCGTTGGGAGTTAGGAAGGGTGGGCTAGGTGGCGGGGAGGGGGCGTGGTCATTGGGGGTTAGGAAGGGTGGGCTACGTGGTGGGGAGGGGGACGTGGTCAGTGGGGGTTAGGAAGGGTGGGCTAGTGGTAGGGAGGGGGGCTGTGAGGTGGTGAGTTTTTAAAAAAATGTTCGGACACTGGCTTCCTCAGCGTTCTGCGCGCTCATGTCGTGCAGGACACTGGGAATTGTAGTTTTTCGTTTGTGATTTGCGGTTGTGGTACGTTTTTTCCCCCTGAGGCTTGATTTTGATTGGCCACAGCATGTTTCTCAATGTTCTTTGTGGTCGCGCCTCTCAGCCTGATTGGCAGGGGCGTGGCGCGGCGCAGAGAACGTTGGGAAATGAAGTTGTTTCCCTTTTTCACGTTTGTGGGGCTCTTGCCCCACTGCCGGTTTTCTCAATCCTTCATTGACCTGCGGACCCAGTTCGGCCGTGTGCACGAATGGTGGGTGCAGGTCATTAGGGCGAGGCTTAGGAACCTATAGCAAGTTCCAACGGTTAACCCTTGGTTTTATAGGTTAAGATCAGAGGGTTGTGGGGAATAAAAATGATTAAAATAATAGAAATAATATGGATGCATTGTTTCAACTGTCTCTTGCAATTTCCAGGTTTCATTACCCATGCTGGGATACACAGAAAAAAGCCTCCTTGAATACTGGTATTTTTGAACCACACTCAGGCGTACCCTGGTAACAGCAATCTTGTGTTACCGGCTAATCTTTCTCACACTAGGTCAAGGCAAACAAAACTGCAGAATGACCCCACCAAAAGGTGCCTTCATTTTGGCAGTTTCATGTCTGGCCTAAACACAGAAGAAGAAGCACCCATGATTTCAGTTCATAAGCAGAAACGAAATGGAAGGCAGAAAGGTTGTACAAGCTGAATTAGCCATTGTAGACATGGGAGGGAAAGGAAAAGAAGAACCCAGGATAGGGTTGGCATAATTCTTTCCCACCAAACCGGGACAGCCACGTGACATCATTGCATTCTTCAAACTGCACATGCATTGGATGGGGCTGTCGAGGAGGATGTGCAGCTCTAAGACCCTGCAGAATCCCTGTCTGGGGCAGGCAGCCTCCGTATTTTTCCCCTTTTCCAGTGGCTCTACGAGTTGGAGCTCTTCGGGTTGGTGATCCAGCGCACCTCTTGCCTGCACCATTGCTCAAGGTGAGTCAAGGGATTTTTGCAAAGAGTTAATTCACTGCCTCCCTGCCTTTCTTTCAGTTATCCTGCTTGCAAGCATCTCCCCCCTCCCTCCAGCGGGCTTCTCAGGGTGCTGTTTTGCCTTCGCTGCTTGCAAGCAGGATAATTTAAAGAAAGGTAGGGAGGCAGTGAATTAACTCTTTGCAAAAATCCCGTGTGTGTGTGTGTGTGTGTGTGTGTGTGTGTGTGTGTGTGTGTGTGTGTGTGTGTGTGTGAGATCTTGCTTCCTTTGTTTGAATTTAAAAATCCGGCACTTTTACATGTTTTTTCTTGAACCGGCTGGGACAATTTTCCCGAGTTTGAATCTGTGAAAATCCTGGAAAAACAGGACATATGGCAACCCTAACCCAGGAGGAAAAATGAGACTTGGTTGATCCACTGAAAGCAGTTCAGTACACACTCAATGATCACCATCAAATCTCTCTGGCCTCAAGCGGCCTGTGCCTTTGTCAACGTCAAGTGAGGATGGGAGAGTCTTTCCATTTCCCCGCTGTTATTCAATCCTCAACACACTTGCCTGCTATATGCTTAGCCATATAGCTAAACTCATGTTTCATCCCATGCCTTTGAGAAAAACAAAATGGAGGTTGTTTCATGATGAAGAAACCAATGAGAGAGGCCAGCATAGTTTATGAAGGATGCCAGAACATCTATCTGAATATACCTGGTACACACATATTAGAGAAACTTGGGTCATACCAACTATCCCTGTTCTAGGACATATTGTTGTATAATTCTTAACTCTCCATGCCCACACAGGTGATACAGACAGGTGTAAAACTGAATGACCCTGATAGCCACCAACTGAATCCTTCCTTGCCTGAGATACTAGATTCCTGTAGATTGGTCTTCTCCTTCTCCATATCCTTCAGAGATATGGGATTTCAACTTCCAGCAATCATAACCAGCATGCCAATGGCCATGAATGATGGGCTTATATTCTAAGATATCTGGACTGCATCTTGGGGAAGGCTGCAATGGGTGCTTTTCCAGTTGTTTGAGTGAAGCTTACAATAATTAATCTTAGAACTGCACAACTGAAAGCCATTCCATTGATCATCAAATCCAGCCCCTGTCAGGGAGGCACAGGGGGGAATCAAATTTCCATCCTCTGTCTCCCCAGTCAGGTTCCTGAACTACTGAGCTAATTGGTGCTGAACAATGGGTGGTTGTTCTCTAAAAGGTACCTGTTTGAGGTATTTTCATACCATCCAGGCAACGTTAGGCTTGTCCCTCCCTGTATGTCCAAGTACAAATCCCATGTCTTTACATGTTTTCTGTCCCCTCTTGAAGGCTGACATATTTTTTTATCACACTTTACTGGAGGCTGTGGTTAGCACAAATTTCATTGCTGTGATTTCATACTTTCCTAATTAGAATTTGCAGTTAGATAGATGTTCCATGAGTGGAACAATGCCTTAAATTACCCAGCCATATGGGAAAGGCTTAATTATATGGTACTTTTCTGAACTTGATTCCCTTATGTCAGTGGCTCCCAACTTTGGGTCTCCAGATGTTCTTAGACTTAAACTCACAGAAGCCTTCACCCTTGGCTGTGTTGGCCAAGATTTCTGGGAGATGTCATTTAAGAAGCAATAGGCTTTACCTAAATGTTGGCTCATCCTTCAACAGTTGATTCAACAAGTCTGATCTTCTCTGGAATTGGTGATAAACCCTTGACTAAAGATTTTAAATTGATAATTTCTATCTCTTGGCAGGAAATTAAGGCTCGAGTCGTAGCATTCCGACAACAGCAAGGGATTTCAACAGAGGCTGGAGTCCTCAAGGAGAACCTCAAGAAGAACCGTTACAAAGACATCTTGCCATGTGAGTTGGCATTCCTGCATGGCAAGGGAAACAGAGGTTGCATTCTTTTCAGTGGGTGGGGTTGATCTTGGCGCTAGTGGCTTAGAAAGCAGGTATGACCTTTTCAGTGCAAACCATCTCCTCTGGGAACAAGCTGCCCTTCCACATTCCTCCACTTTGGGAGCTCCACCCTGCAGTGTGTCAGCTTGAAGGCAGCCACTGCTCACTAGCAAAACATCCACCTTGGATTGTCATGTCTCAGGTTCATTGGTTCTGAGTCTCAGGTTGGCTGGGTTGTTCATTCTTAGGGATTCAAAAGCCAGAAAAATAAATCTCAAAACCTGCAAGTAGGCTTAGATTCTAAGAACTTTGCAGCAATATACTTTGTTTCACAAATATTATTTTTAACTTTAAAATAAAACACCAGAATGGTACGTTGGGACTTTAGCTCTGAGAACCACCAAGCATGGTCATTGGCTGTAGTATGCAGCATGGTCAGTGATAAGGCTAAAAGGTGTGTTGTGGGAGCTGTAGTCCAAAAAAAAAAAAACAAAAGTCAAGTTTCCAAGGTGAGAATGGGGAATGTTACTCATTCTGGAAAAGAAAATATTCCATGAGCCATCTCCTTTAACATTTCTTTTTTAAAAAAATCATAATTTCCACTAGAAAAAATAGGAAAGAGAGGTCTTTCTCCAAGAGGGAAATTTGATATTTTTTTCCTGAAACTTTCACTTTCCTTCATCTATCTCCACTTAAACTATGCACCTTTTAATGCTGGGCTGTATCTTCGGACCCTACTAATGACTCCCTGTTTTCCTCTTTTATGAGTTGGCCATTCCCAATGTATCATGAGGGCCATCCCATGGTAACACTACAACCCCTAGAGCAGGTTCGCACCAGTTCGCCAGAACCGGTAGCAGAAATTCTGGCTGGCCCTGCCCATCCAGGTTTTGAAATAAAGTAGTCCTAATTCAGGTGCAACGCAGGGCTTTTCCCCTGGCCATGCCCACCATGCCACGCCCACGGTGTGGTAGTAATTTTTTTTGGAGCCCACCACTGCCCTAGAGAGCAATCATCTGTTTATAAAACAGGGAATACTATAAGATGTGTGTATGGTTAAGGTTGGAAGGCATCTCTCATCAGTTGTTTTTTTTTTTTTTTTTTTGGCATACTGTATCTGATAGTGAGAGACAACAGGAGTTGCAACAACATCTAAAGCAGTAGTTCCCAACATGGGGCCCACGCCCCACAGGGGGACCTCAGAAGCCTAAGTCAATTCCCCAAAGCACTGATCAGCCAATGTACTTAGGCTTCTGGAAAATGAAGTCCAAAAACCAAAGGTTGGGAAACACTGATCTAAAGGAACACATGTTCCTCTTCAGTGTTCTGAAAGTAGGAAGTGTATGGAACGCTCCTAGGCAATCAGGAAACACATCACATAATGAGAAGTAATTTGCAGAACTATGAAAAATAGTACTTGAGGGTATACAAGGTCGGTTGATGATGGGCCTTATTTTTATTCACATGATATCCTGCCATCATCCTCCAGAGAGCCTAATAGATTAGAGCAGGGTTTCTCAAACTTGGCTCTCCAGGTGTTCTTGGATTTCAGTTATCAGAAGCCCAAGGCAGCACACCTGCTGATCAGGGCTTCTGGGAATTGGAGTCCAAGAACATCTGGAGAGTCATGTTTGCTGGTCCCTGGGCTAGAAGAAACAACTGATTTCTCTGGGTAGCCTCATGGGCTCAGCCAAGTGCAGAGTATGGAAAAGTTACTTGTAGTGGTGAGGTTTATCATTCACAGACTCCCAAACAAAATAATAGATGATCAAGCTGGCTGGCTTTTGAATGTAGTGCAAAAAGACCTTTTTTTACAAGCTTTTTGAGGAGACTGTCAGGTTTTCAAATCAGTGTAATATCTTGGCTGAAACAAAACGTAAGTCCCTTTGTTCAATAAAGTTATACCTTTTCACTGTGGAGATGCTTCCCAGGCTCTTTTGCAACTGGGAGTATATCGGATCAAGTGTCAAACTGTTGGTGAATCACCGTTGAAGTGGTGGGAAACCAAGGCAAAAACAAGCTGTGGAGATTCAAACCCTTAACTGGAACAGACAAGAGTCAGGTTAGACTGTCAGGCTGGAGGACATTAATGTTGTGGGATTTCTCAACACTGCCACTTCAGTTCTTGTTATGGAGGCATGAAGCAGTTTTGTAATATTTCCCTCAGTTTCTTGCAAGAGATGGACTGAATTTCTGGCAGTTATTCCTCTGAACCAACTCAGCATGATATCTTGCAGTTTCTCCCCTGTCCTTTTCTCTGTGAAAATAACTCCCAGTTATGTACCGCTGTGATGATAACTCCCATTTGTGTACAGTTGTGAAGATAACTCCCAGTTGTTTACCTGTTCCAGATGACCAGACCAGAGTTGTATTAAACTTACTGGCAGAGGAATGCCAAGGAGATTATATCAATGCCAACTTCATTCAGGTATTTTATAGTGTAATTCTTTCTGCACATTTTCCCATACGGATCAACTAGCATTCTGAGTTTTCTGCACTCCAAGCCAGGTATGATGGAAAGATCTGTCTTAAACCCATGAAAGATACAACTTGCTTTGAAAGCATCCAGGCAGCGATCTCGCTAGTGCCATGGTTCCCAGGTTCTCCTGAAAACCCACACAAACCGGATGTGCTTCAAAGAGCCCTGGTGACACAGTGGTTAAACTGCTGTCCTGCAATCAAAAAGTTGTGAATTCATTCCGGAATGGGGATCAAGGTTGATTCAGCCCTCTAGCCTTTTAAGGTCGGTAAAATGAGTGCCCAGCATGTTGGGGGGAAATGCTAATTAACCTGTGAATTGCCCAGAGAGTGCACTAAGCGTTATGGGGCAGATATATGTGTGATTGCTATTGTTTCATGCAGCTTCCCCAATGGCTTAGTGGTTAGGGTGCTAGGCTTGGAGACTGGAAAGACGGGTTCGATTCCCGAGAGCTGCACGATGGGGGACATGAAAGGAGCCTCATTCGAGAGTCCTCTGCAAAAAAACACTTTCAACCCATAGTAACCTCTGACATGAAAACAAACGGTGTCTGAGAAAACACCAGGCTAGACTATAGTATACATCTCTGCTGCACTTTGTGGGGTGGGGACTTCCCTTTGGCCAAGGGAGTGTTTTTCTTCTTCTGGAAAGTGAGATGGAGGCATAGTGCAGTTCTGATAGAAATCATCCTGCCCCATGTCTAGGATTAATTTTCGTGGCTTTTATGTGGCTGTAAGATCCTACATCAGATCTCATGTTTAGAAACAAAATTGTTCCTCTGCCCACAAGCAGTTTATTTAAATTTTATACAGCTGAGAATATTAATACAGTATTACTATACACAATACATACATGGAGTCGTAAACGGTCAGATTTGACTATGCGACTGAACAACAACATACAAGATAGTAGGTGTAAGATTTCTCATTTAGCATTGACCATTCAATTGACAAATTAGGCTAATCCAGTGCAAATAAAACAGGCAATGCATCCAAAGTATCCGCTAGTTGATGATGCCTGCCTTCAACTGTTGCCCACTTTGCTTCAGGAATTTCCCCAGCTTCTCATTTTTTTCTCATTTCAGGTTTATTTATACCCCGCCTTTCTCTGCCCAATGGGCGACTCAAGGTGGCCAGTAAAAATAAATACAGAATAGATTATACAATAATAAGAAACAAAGCAGTACAAAATACAAAATAATGCAAACAGTCAAATATAAATCAATTCAGAGAGAATATATCAACATCATAATCATCATCATCATAATTACAGAAAATAACAAACAAAGAAGAATAACAGAGCGGGGGGGGGGGGGGCGGCATAACATCTCCAACTGAAGCAGTCGGAGTCCTCTGTCGCCACTCGAACCCATTGCTCGGAGTACAACAAAAAATATACATAATTACAGTAACTCATACAATAGATACAATATTCAAAAACCAGAACAGTCCAAACCAATTCCCCCAACTCCGTGGTAATGCTGTTCTCCATTACAGTTGAAGGGGAGTTGGTGGCATTGTTTGTCACATCTATAGGCTAGTGGGATTCAATTTTTTTCACTACCTACTCTGTGGGCATGGTATGGTGGGCATGGCCAGGGGGAAAGCCCTGCATTATTTCAAAACTTGGATGGGCAGGGCCAGCCAGAATTTCTGCTACTGGTTCTGGCAAACTGGGGCAAACCTGCTGAATCCTACTACTGGTTGATATTTGACATTTTCTTCCTCCTCTCAGGGTGTGGATAACAAAAGATGCTACATTGCAACACAAGGGCCACTTCCGCATACTGTACTTGACTTCTGGTGTATGGTTTGGCAATACAAGGTGAAGGTGAGTTGTACAGCAAGTTTAGGAATGGATTTCAAAGCGGGTATGTGAGAGAAAACAGGAGCAATAGGTTGGAACAAATCTTTTAATATGCAGGTATCTGCTAGTGTTTAACTTAGAGTATGTAGTGTACAGGCAGAACATATAGGCTATTCATTGGAGCTCTTGAGATCACTCCTAGCTTCCAAAATTATAATGAACATTGGACTGCCCTAACTCCCCCTGAAGACTCCTTTTTAATCTCCCGTCAAAGTGTTCTAGTTTTTTGGTGCATTCCCATAAATGCTATACCCAGGGCCTGTGGGTGCTGGGAATCTATACCTATAAGAATGGGTTGGGCCGTGCATGTCCGGAATGTGTGTCCGCACACGTCCAGCCTAACCCGTAATGAGTCGGCCACACTTACCTTTTGACCTTGACACCATCGCCATGTGGGTCCGGAAGCCAAGAGTGGAGCCAACGCCCCACGAACACGAACAAAAAAACCCTACCATTCCCAGCATGCTCTGTGCCACGGCACGCGTCAGCTAATCAAGCAGGACATCCTGAGCACAGAGGAGGTGGGACATCCGGCGCGCACGGGGAAAAAGGCCGACATGCACCCAAAACAGCTTAGTCCAGGGCCCTGCCTTACCGAGGGAGAAAGACCCCGGGCTGAGGGAATGGTCTGCCTGCTGTCCCTTCCGCGCTGCCTGAGTTCACGGCCGGGTCAGGCAGTGCCATAGGTACTGCCTCTGTCCTGCCGCCCCTCCCACCCTCAGCCACGCTGCCTGAGGACACGGCCGGGTGAGGCGGTGCCATAGGCACCGCCTCTGCCCTGCCGGCCATCCTGCCCTCAGCCGTGCCTGATGGCTCTCGTCCTTGCCATTTCCCCTCCGCTGTTTCGAGCCAGCCCACGAAACAGCGGAGGGGAAAATTCACAGGCGGCAGCCAGCAATCCTCCAGGGAGAGCGCCTCCCCTGACGGATCGCTGGCTGCCACCTTTGCATTTCCCCCTCAACTGTTTTGAAGGCTGACACGAAACAGCGGAGGGGGTAATACAAAGGCGGCAGCCAGCAATCCATCAGGGGAGGCGCTCTCCCTGGTGGATTGCTGGCTGCCGCCTGTGAATTTTTCCCTCTGCTGTTTCGTGGCAAAGCCGGGTAGATATGCTAGTGGCATATAAGAAAGCCTTGCAGCTGTTAGGCTGCTTCCGATATCAACATCTGGTATACTGAAGAAATTAGTACAAGCCCTTTAGCATAAACCACTTTAATCTGCCTGGACACTCGGCCATGGATTTGAGGGTTGCTGTTCTAGAGCAGAGGAATTACAAGACTAGAATCCAGAGAGAGACAGCAGAGATTAAGTCCATGCATATGCTGGACACGCATCTCAGGGGTTTGAATATCAGCCAGGGGTTTTTGACTCCTGCCAACCTAGCAGTTCAAAAGCAATAAATTACAAGTAGATAAATAGGTACAACTTGAGTGGGAAGGTAACAGCGTTCTGTGCACTCTGGTGTTGAGGCATGCCTGCCACATGTCCATGGAAACATCTGCAGATGCAGACAGCGCCGGCTCTTTTTGCTGTAAACAGAGATGAGCACTGAACCCTAGAGTCGGTTACAACTGGCTTTCGAGCAAGGACAACCCTTACCTTTACCATGGGTTTCTGGGACATTATCAGATTTAATGCACCACAACTAACAGTTGTTATATGCTACAGTTTTGCCTGGATCACTCAAACCATTGTCAATAGATGCTAACTTATTGGCAAATGTGTAATACCACAGTATTTGTTGCACTGACTCTTTGGATGCAATGCATCAGCTTGCAAGAGAAGTTTGTTTTGCAATCATTTGCAATAGGCGGCCAGGTTTTGCAGCAGGTTTGAATAATAACAGGGGATTTGGTCAGTTAAAAAGGGTACAATGTTACTATTCTGTTAGGCTGGCCAGTTTGTGTGCCTGTGTACCTGATGTGTGTATAAATTGATGCCATGAGGCCTCACTCTTATGTCTGGTGAAGTGGACATGGTCCACAAAAGCTCACAGTTAAATACAGGAGTTAGTCTTTAAGGTCCCACAACATTTTTGTCTTTTTTTTTCTTTTGTCTTTTTTTGCTGTTCTGTTTTATTTACCCTCAGATATGACCTTAAACAATTTCCCTGCACCATCATGCTCATTTGAGTGCAACCATGGGTAACCCATAGCTATGAGAGTGGGTGTCACTCAGATTAAATTCAATAGGTTCTATGGTTTTTCATTCTCGGTGTATCCTCTTGTTGCAGGTGATTGTAATGGCATGCCGGGAGGTGGAAATGGGCAAGGTGAGACCTCAGTGGTAAGAAAGTAGGTGGCATCAGAAGCCATCACTCGGTTTGATCATCCTGACCATCTCTGTTTTCTGTAAGGAAAAGTGCCAGGGTCTTAGCTAACTTCTTTTATTATTATTATTCTTTCTCTCCTTCCTCTCCCTCCAGAAAAAGTGTGAACGCTACTGGCCGGTAACAGAAGAAGCAGTACAGTTTGGACAGTTCTCTGTGGCACAGGTAAGAGGTAGTTGTGTAAGGAAAGTATAGCAGACTATGGTTCCAAGGACCACAGTGCAGTGATGCTTTTTGAAATACACGTGTACTTATCATGACAGTCTCTGTAACTTTGCTCCCAAGGAAGGTCTGAAAATGCAGGCAGTCCTTTGTCTGTTGCAATGGACACATATAACCGACACATGTCTCTTTCAGTTGCCATCATGTCGTTTCTTGTAGCGAATCGGGGCCGCTACGGGCCGTAGGTCCCGGAGGAGACTGATCAAGGAACGATACGAGGCAGCATGGAGGAGGATAAGATCAGTAGTTTATTGAGGAAAGACATCACCTTTTATAGATCAGAAGGCAAGGTAGAAAAAACCATCACCCGACAGTAAATCACATCACCTATTTACTCAGGTTAATTGGGAATCTCTCTTGGGGAAGTTAATTAGTATGGGCAAACATTGACTGGGAAAACACCATTGTTTTGGGCTTAGGAGCTGGGTAAACGTGGCCACTATTTGCACCAGGGATTTACGCTAAGCTCGGAGATGAATGTTTGCCTAATTATGTTACAGGAGTTAGCGATCTGCTTACTTGGCAGAGTCTTAGGTCATAAGAACATAAGAACATAAGAACAGCCTTGCTGGAACAGGCCACAGCCCATCCAGTCCAGCATTCTGTCTCACACAGTGGCTCACCATTTCCTTCAGGGTATTCCCAAGGAGATGCCTTCACCTGCTTAGGATTCCCTGGAAATGGCATTGAGAGATATCCTGCCTATCTCTCCAACCCGGAGGTTGTCCTTAGGTAGCCATAATTATAGCCATTGATAGCCTTGTCCTCCATGAACTTGTCTAATCCTTTCTTAAAGCTGTCAAGACTGACAGCTGTCACCACTTCTTCTGGCAGGGAGTTCCATAGACCAGTAATCCTCTGGGTGAAAAAGTACTTTCTCTTATTTGTTTGAGAACTAGTACCCAAAAGTTTCATGGAGTGTCCCCTAGTTCTAGTGTTGTGCGATAGGGAAAACAGTTTTTCCTTATCCACTTTGTCCACACCGTGCATGATTTTATAAACTTCAATCAGGTCACCTCTTAGACGCCGTCGTTCAAGAGTGAAAAGGCCCAACCGTTGCAGCCTCAGATGGTAAGGAAGGTGTTCCAGTCCCCTAATCATTCTGGTTGCCCTCCTCTGTACTTTCTCCAACTCCATAATATCCTTCTGGAGGTATGGCGACCAGAACTGTACACAGTATTCCAGATGGGGCCTCACCATAGATTTATAAAGAGGCAAAATGACACTTGCTGACTTATTTTCTATACCCTTCCTAATGATCCCTAACATTGAGTTTGCTTTTTTCACTGCTGAGGCACACTGGGTTGACACCTTCATTGAGCTGTCCACCAGGACACCAAGGTCCCTTTCCTGGTTTGTCGCAGAGAGTTCAGACCCCATCAGTTTATAAATGTAATTGGGGTTTTTTGCCCCAACATGCATCACTCTGCACTTACTGATGTTGAAGCTCATTTGCCACTGTTTTGCCCACTCCCCCAGTGTCAAGAGATCCCTCTGGAGCTCTTCACAATCTCTCACAGTTTTCACTACCCTGTATAATTTAGTATCGTCAGCAAATTTGGCTACCTTGCTTTTTACTCCTACCTCTAGATCATTTATGAAGAGGTTGAAAAGCAGGGGTCCCAGTACTGAACCTTGGGGGACCCCACTCTTTACTTCCCTCCACTTGGAGAAGTGTCCATTTAGTGCTACCCTCTGTTTCCTGTCCCTTAGCCAGTTGCTGATCCAGGACAAGACCTGTCCCTTTATTCCATGACTGGTAAGTTTATTCAAGAGCCTTTGGTGTGGGACCTTGTCAAAAGCCTTCTGAAAGTCCAGATAAACAATGTCAACTGGATCCCCCTTATCCACATGCTTGTTGACACTCTCAAAAAATTCCAACAGGTTAATGAGGCATGATTTGCCCTTGCAAAAGCCATGTTGGCTCTCCTTTAGCAGCGCCTCCTCTTCTATGTACCTATTAATTCTATCTTTTAGGATGGTTTCCATCACTTTACCTGGGACACATGTCAAACTGACAGGCCGGTAATTTCCTGGATCACCCCTGGATCCTTTTTTGAAAATTGGTGTTACATTCGCTACCTTCCAGTCATCAGGCACAAACCCTGATTTGAGGGAAATATTATATATTTTGGCTAGGAGATCAGCAATTTCATCTTTAAGTTCCCTGAGAACTCGTGGATGGATGCCATCTGGTCCTGGTGATTTGTTAGTGTTTAGTTTAACAAGACATGCAAGGACCTCCTCCCTGGTTATTTCTATCTTGCTTAATTCTTCGGTTTCCCTCCCTACGAAGATAGGTTCTGTTTTGGGCATGTGGTCTCTATCTTCTTCAGTGAATACTGAAGCAAAGAATTCATTGAGTCTCTCTGCAATCTCTGTTTCCTCTTTAATAACCCCTTGCCTTCCATTGTCATCTAATGGTCCAATGGCCTTCCTAGTTGGGTTCTTACTTCTAATGTACTTAAAGAAGTCTTTGTTATTCCTCTGAGTATTTTTAGCTATACGCTCCTCAAAGTCTTGCTTTGCTTTCCTGATTGTTGCCTTGCATTTGTTCTGCCAGAATTTATGTTTCTGCCTGCTGTCCTCATTTGGACAAGCCTTCCATCTTCTAAATGAGCTTTTCTTGCTCTTGATCACTTCCCGAACAGCTCCTGTAAGCCACATTGGAGTCCTCTTGGACCTGGCAGTGCCCTTTTTCCTTTTGGGTATGCATTCCAATTGGGCCTCTGTTATTGTTTTTGTAAACAGCCTCCATGCCTCTTGGAGTGTTTGGACTCTCTCAATTTTCCCTTTCAGCTTCTTTTTTACTAGTTTCCTCAACTTTGGGAAATTTCCTTTTTGAAAATTTAAGGTCTCTGTGTTAGATTTTATCAGTGACTTGCGGTCTATGTTCAAGTTAAACATAATTGAGTTGTGGTCACTGTTCCCTATTGGATCAGTCACATTAACATCTTGCACCAGATCCTGAGTATTACTCAGGATCAAGTCAAGGATTCTTGTACCTCTAGTTGGGTCTTCAACCATCTGTCCCAGGGAACAATCATTGAGCATATCTAGGAACTTTATCTCTTTATCATGTGCTGAACAACAGTTCACCCAGTCTATGTCAGGGTAATTGAAGTCCCCCATTATAACCAGGCTTCCCTTCCTGGATGCCTCCTTTACAACATTCTCCAACTGCCAGTCTCCCTCAAGAGTTTGGGTCGGAGGCCGATAGTATATGCCTACTGTTAGACCATCCTTGTGGCCTGGTACTCTTACCCACAGAGCTTCTAATGGTGACTCTAAATCACCTAGATATTCCAATTCATAAGATTTTATCACTTCTTTGACATACAAGGCTACACCACCTCCTGTTTGCCCCTTCCTATCCTTCCTGTACAGTTTGTAGCCTGGGATAACTGTATCCCATTGGTTATCATCCGTCCACCAGGTTTCAGTGATACCAATAATATCAATATTCTTATCTATTGCTAAGTATTCCAGCTCCCCTATTTTGTTCCGGAGGCTTCTGGCATTTGTATACAAGCATTTATATATGCATTTCTGACACAGTCTTTTGTGTCCAGTTGCATTGTTAGACTGCCTCTTGCATCCTTCTGCTAGAATGCTAGTGACTAGCTCCTTGCTCTGCTCAGTAATTTTTGCATCCTCCTCACTACTCAAGTACACACTTTCCCGAACCGGATGCTGCCCAGCTCCTGTCGGCTTTCCCCCAGTTATCAGTTTAAAAGCTGCTCTGCAGCCTTTTTGATGTTGAGTGCCAGCAATCTGGTCCCATCATGGTTTAAATGCAACCCATCCCTCCTGAACAGATTTGGCTTGTCCCAAAATGTTCTCCAGTTCCTGACAAATCTGAAGCCCTCCTCTCGACACCACCGCCTCATCCATGCATTGAGGCTTCTGAGCTCTGCCTGCCTGGTAGGTCCTGCGCGAGGGACAGGCAGCACTTCTGAAAATGCTACCTTGGAAGTCCGGGACTTCAATCTTCTTCCTAACAACCTAAATTTGGCTTCCAGGACAGACCGCTTGGCCTTCCCAACATCATTAGTACCAACGTGTACCATGACAACTGGCTCGTTCCCAGTTCTCTCTAACAATCTATCTAGATTTCTTGTGATGTCTGCAACTTTTGCACCTGGCAGGCAAGTCACCATACGGTTATCATGTGCATCACAAATCCATTTCTCTGTATTTCTAATTATTGAATCGCCTAGTACAAGGAGCCTCTCTCCTGCAATCTGTTCATCTACATGCACCTCATCAACCATATTAAGGGAGAGAACCTCAGTTTGTTCCTGATGTTCATCTTCCTGGATCTCATCAAGTGTGATGAAGGAGAGATCATCAGGTGGAACCAACTGTTCCTCTGTGTGTTCCTCGTCAGGTGTGATAAGGGAAAGAGCCTCAAATTTATTCTGTAATTTCAGACTCTCAGAGTGATCCCCTACTCTTCTCCTCCTTTGAGTCACATTCCTCCAACCATCTTCCTCCTGAGTTAGTGAAGGGCCTTCTCCCTCAGAACTGTGCCCTGTCTCTTCTTTGTCCAGCATAGTCTGCTCCGCTCTGTCCAAGAACAGCTCAAGCTCCTTAATTTGTTGGTGGTTAGATATGCGGGCCTCTAGCTGCTGGACCTTCTCTTCTAGTAGTGCAACCAGCTTGCACTTGCTGCAAGTGTAGTTCTCCATGTGCTTTGGCAAGAACACAAACATGGCACAAGAATTGCAGGTAACTACAGCTGTTCCCTCAGAATCCATTTTAACAAGTGCAGTATTCTGGGCCTCAAAAATGTACACGTTTACTACCTTTCTACCTAGTAAGACTATATTCTTCTTATGTTCCTAGTTTGTAATCTCGCGCGCCGTGAGGCGCGCGGGCCTCTAAAGCAGCTCTACTCCAACTGCAAAACTTACCAGTGCTCACTTCCTTTGTTTGGCTCTCCTCAGCAGCAGCTCTGCTTAAGAGCACATGCAGAGTCAAAATGGCTGACTCTGAAAGAGCTCAGAGCTTTTAAAGGCTAGTGTGGCTCCGCCCCTATGAGTCACACTTCAGGGAAGGGCCTGGTGTGGCCCTGCCCCCCTGCTTCTGGAAGCTTCAAACTGCTTCCTCTGTTTGAACAGAGGTGGCTCTCAGCAGTTTAAATTATCAATTTAAATTAGTAGAGGCCTCTAAAGCAGCTCTACTCCAACTGCAAAACTTACCAGTGCTCACTTCCTTTGTTTGGCTCTCCTCAGCAGCAGCTCTGCTTAAGAGCACATGCAGAGTCAAAATGGCTGACTCTGAAAGAGCTCAGAGCTTTTAAAGGCTAGTGTGGCTCCGCCCCTATGAGTCACACTTCAGGGAAGGGCCTGGTGTGGCCCTGCCCCCCTGCTTCTGGAAGCTTCAAACTGCTTCCTCTGTTTGAACAGAGGTGGCTCTCAGCAGTTTAAATTATCAATTTAAATTAGTAGAGGCCTCTAAAGCAGCTCTACTCCAACTGCAAAACTTACCAGTGCTCACTTCCTTTGTTTGGCTCTCCTCAGCAGCAGCTCTGCTTAAGAGCACATGCAGAGTCAAAATGGCTGACTCTGAAAGAGCTCAGAGCTTTTAAAGGCTAGTGTGGCTCCGCCCCTATGAGTCACACTTCAGGGAAGGGCCTGGTGTGGCCCTGCCCCCCTGCTTCTGGAAGCTTCAAACTGCTTCCTCTGTTTGAACAGAGGTGGCTCTCAGCAGTTTAAATTATCAATTTAAATTAGTAGAGGCCTCTAAAGCAGCTCTACTCCAACTGCAAAACTTACCAGTGCTCACTTCCTTTGTTTGGCTCTCCTCAGCAGCAGCTCTGCTTAAGAGCACATGCAGAGTCAAAATGGCTGACTCTGAAAGAGCTCAGAGCTTTTAAAGGCTAGTGTGGCTCCGCCCCTATGAGTCACACTTCAGGGAAGGGCCTGGTGTGGCTCTGCCCCCTGCTTCTGGAAGCTTCAAACTGCTTCCTCTGTTTGAACAGAGGTGGCTCTCAGCAGTTTAAATTATCAATTTAAATTAGTAGAGGCCTCTAAAGCAGCTCTACTCCAACTGCAAAACTTACCAGTGCTCACTTCCTTTGTTTGGCTCTCCTCAGTAGCAGCTCTGCTTAAGAGCACATGCAGAGTCAAAATGGCTGACTCTGAAAGAGCTCAGAGCTTTTAAAGGCTAGTGTGGCTCCGCCCCTATGAGTCACACTTCAGGGAAGGGCCTGGTGTGGCCCTGCCCCCCTGCTTCTGGAAGCTTCAAACTGCTTCCTCTGTTTGAACAGAGGTGGCTCTCAGCAGTTTAAATTATCAATTTAAATTAGTAGAGGCCTCTAAAGCAGCTCTACTCCAACTGCAAAACTTACCAGTGCTCACTTCCTTTGTTTGGCTCTCCTCAGCAGCAGCTCTGCTTAAGAGCACATGCAGAGTCAAAATGGCTGACTCTGAAAGAGCTCAGAGCTTTTAAAGGCTAGTGTGGCTCCGCCCCTATGAGTCACACTTCAGGGAAGGGCCTGGTGTGGCCCTGCCCCCCTGCTTCTGGAAGCTTCAAACTGCTTCCTCTGTTTGAACAGAGGTGGCTCTCAGCAGTTTAAATTATCAATTTAAATTAGTAGAGGCCTCTAAAGCAGCTCTACTCCAACTGCAAAACTTACCAGTGCTCACTTCCTTTGTTTGGCTCTCCTCAGCAGCAGCTCTGCTTAAGAGCACATGCAGAGTCAAAATGGCTGACTCTGAAAGAGCTCAGAGCTTTTAAAGGCTAGTGTGGCTCCGCCCCTATGAGTCACAGTTCAGGGAAGGGCCTGGTGTGGCTCTGCCCCCTGCTTCTGGAAGCTTCAAACTGCTTCCTCTGTTTGAAAGAGGAATTGTCAGGTCAAGGAATTGGGTGAATCAAACCCTATAATTTATCCACCCCCCTTAATTTGGGTGCTCGCAGAGCCCACGGGCCAGGGAGCCTTTCTCCCGAAGTGGCCTCTGCCGGGCCGTTCCGTGCCCATGGGGGCACGGGGAATCCACATCTCCCCTTTTAATTTTTCTTAAGAGCCTGACCGGCAACTCTGCACAAGAGCGGTATCAGCTGTTGAGCGGGAATGACGTCTCGGGGTTTCCTTCTGGGGTGGCACCTTGAGATCAGCGAGGGAATACATTGTGCAAAGCAGCAGATTGCTATGCCTAGTATAATCACCCCCACAACCACCTTGAGTACCGTTTGGAGCCACCCCCAGGGGATCCATGACCACATCCAGTTCCACAATGAACTCCACCAAGCTCCCCATGCAGAACCCTCTGTGATGCCCTGGACTATGGTGTGGAGATCAGTGAGCTGACTCTGTACTTTGCGGGAATTGTCAGTAAGGTTGAAACAGCACATACCATGAAAGGATTTGCAACCCAGGTGGTGCAACAATAAGAGGTAGTCGATAGCCGCTCGATTGTCAAGAATGGCATGGCGAAGCTCTGCCTGCTCTTGATTAAGGAGCGCTATCGCTGAGGAGGTATGGTTGATGGCTTTTGCTAGACCGCAAGCCAAGCGACCAATCCTCTTTGCGTTGCCGACGGCTAAGCCTGGCACGCCAAAGATGCTGACTGCCAAAGAGAGATATTCGGCAGGGCTCATTACTCTAAAGCTGCTCTCACATGAGCTGTCTAACTGGGTGGTGCGAGTGTGCCGTATGAGTGAGGGAACATTTGAAACATTTGTAACATTTGTGCTTGGGGTGACCATATCCTTAGTAGGGAGTAACAATGTCGAACGGCTGATACAGCATATAGAGTCTGAAACATTTGCAGGAATGTAGTTCCACGTATACTGGTTGCATGTGAAGAACCAACCGGATGGCAGGGTGACATGAGCGTACATGGTGCCAAGTGGTACTGGGTTATTGCAAGTCCAATTGCCACTGCCAACGTTGAGGCAGCGGCGCCGGGTACGACCAGCTGAGGTGCAGCCGTACATTCGTCCACAGGTAGAGTTCGGGCTGACCGCCACCCTAGGAGTGTGGAGGGTGGCTGCATCAGCCGGCAAAGTCATGGTCAGCCGCATCTCCCAGCGGGCATACTCTGAAGAAGCCGCTGGAATGTATGGGCTGAAAAGTCTTTTCACAAGCCAGTCCCCATCCCTGGGGTGCGCGCCTGGAGAATGGCACACAGGGATGAGGCAGGTGCTGAGGATCGAGGCAGAACCAAGGTCCTGCCTGAGGCAAACATCGGACTGGTTGACGAGACCCGCCAACCTCTCCCAAATATTGTACTGCATCCGGGCAGAGAGGTCTCCGCCGGGCAGCAGATCGTTGGCCTCCAACGAGGCGGCCTAAGCGCCTCCCCCCAAAAGCAGGGAAAGGGTCAGGATGATGGTGAGCGCCAGGGTGTTGGCATGAATCTGGGCGAAAACTGCAGCTGTGAGGTTCTCCGGCGTTGGCTCCTTCCTTTCGCGCCGGACGGTGTCCTCGGCCTCACGACAAAGGATCTTGACCATCCCCCAGGTGATCTTGGGTGCTGTCGTCGGTGGCCGTCTCTTCCGACGGGTCCTCTCGGTCAGAGTGAGGTCCTCCATCTCCGGGATCGGACTCTGGTCGGTCTGGGTCCACGCCATGTGGTTCCAAGTAAGGCTTGACACACCGAGCTGGAATCCAAACGACACCTGTAGGAGACATAACTGCAGCATACCCTCTTCCCCAGGTTACGAGCGGCGCCGGGCCCCTCCAAGAAGGGTCCGGTGGCACCCGGTATCAGACCATCGGCCGCGGGAGAGCTTCCGAACGGCAGAAGTGCTTCTCCTGCGGCGTACAATCCGAAAAAACATTAAGGTGATTGTAAGTGAACAATACCTTATTCAGGCAATGCTGTGCCTGGCCCTGTGACTTGGGGAGGGCTGGTGGCTCCCCCCTTTCTGATTGTTTGTCAATATAGGACTTGAGCATCCGATTGACCCGTTCCACAATCGCTTGCCCCTGCGGATTGTAAGGCACGCCAAAAGTATGCTTAATATCCCAAGTGGCCATGAAGGCGGCCAGCTGCCTAGAGCTGTAGGACGGGGCGTTATCGGTTTTAATGTGCCGAGGTTTGCCCATGGCTGCAATGCAGGAAAGGAGGTGCTGCTCCACGTGGGAAGCAGTCTCCCCTTTCTGCGCCGTTGCCCAGACGAACTGAGAAAAAGTGTCTATGCAAACGTGCATGTACTGCCATCTGCCAAACTGCGGAACATGCGTGACATCCATCTGCCACACCTGGTTAGCCTCTGTCCCTCGTGGGTTGACCCCCCACGAGGCCCCCCCCGGTGCCCCTGCACAATGCTGGCAAGAGCGAACTATGCCTTGGGCTTGAGAGAGTGGCAGATTGAACTGTCTGGCGAGCGCTTTGGCATTTTGGTGAAAAAAGGCATGACTCTGAATTGGAGTAGTAAAAACACCCAAAACTGAACGTTGCTGAATTTCCTTTGCCGCCGCATCCGCTCTGCTATTGCCTGCGGAAATCGGACCCGGTAGGTCTTGATGACTTCGGATGTGGGCAATATAGAGCGGCTCCGTGCGGTTTCGCAAATGAAATTGAGCAGTGAGAAACAGACTAAGCAAATTTTTGTCTATCGCGGGAGTGATGTATGCTCCCGGTAGACTGTGAAGCAAATTCCTAACATACATACTGTCAGTAATGACGTTTAAACGTTCTTTGGCGAAGGTGCGCAAAGCAAGGTTCACCGCTGCCAACTCTGCCCGCTGCGCGGACTTTTGTGGAAGAGTTAGCAGCGTGCGCCAAGCTTGGCCCTCCTGCCAGGTCAAGATACCATATGTGCGACCACCATCAGTAAAAACTGTCCTGGCCCCCTGAAGTGGAACCAGCGAGAGCAATTCAAACAAGCTGACTGTCTGCGTTTGGAGTGAGACAAGTCTGGGGTCCTTTGGCAAGTGGTATGCCAAGCATCCGGTGAATCCTTCCAACGCAATTGGAAGCGAGTCACCGAGCTGCATTAATTGCTGAATTTGTTCCTTGGTGAACGGGACTACGATTTTGGCCAAATCGTGCCCTGAAATGTCCCTAGCTCTCAGCCTTCCGCGGTAAACCACCGCGGAGACCAATTCTTGGGGAGGAACAATGTTTCATGAAGAGGTGTTCGGAAGGTACACCCACTCCACGATACTCGCCCTTTTCTCGGCATCTACGCCGAGCGCTCCAGTGAACATCGATCCTGACCGTACGATGTACAAATTCAGGATCGGAGCATATGGCCCTGGGGTGATCCTATCTACCCATCGCTGGCTGAGAACTTGGTTGACCTTCTCGATAGCCAAGCGTGCGTCTCGAGAAATCTTTATCTGGTCTGCTGGCTGCTTACCTAAAGTTAGCAGCGAAAAGAGCGGTTTCAAAAGGTCCGTATCCAATCGGAAATACGGTCTGGCCCAATTGATGTTACCTAAAACTTGCTGCAACTCTACAAGGGTGACTGAGTCCTGTAAATTGATCTGAGGCAAAACTGGTGCTGCGAAAGAGCGGAGAAGCCGATGACCCAAGTATGAGAAGGGCTCGGTTCTCTGCACTTTCTCTGGGGCAATGAGTAAACCTTTGTCCCCCAGGCTGGCCTGGAGGTCAGAAAACATTTCGCTGCCGAGTTGCAGCATCGCGACCAAGATGTCATCCATAAAATGGCAAACTATGGCTTTAGGGTAAAGGCTTCGGAACTTTGCCAGTGCGTTGTGAACATAAATTTGGCACAGGGTGGGCGAATTGAGCATGCCCTGTGGCAAAAAATTCCACGCGTAACGCTGCGTGGGCTCGCTGTGGTTCACAACCGGCACCGTAAAGGCGAACCTTTCCCGGTCCCGGGGGTCTAAGGGGATTGTGTAAAAGCAATCCTTGAGATCTACGACTAGGATCTCCCAACCCTCGGGAATCATATTAGGATTTGGGATGCCGCATTGAAGCGGATCCATTGGCTGTATACATTTATTGATCTCTCTGAGATCGTGGAGGAGTCGCCACTTCCCCGACTTCTTCTTTATCACAAAAATTGGCGAATTCCAAGGGCTAGTGGACTGCTCTATATGTCCTGCGTCTAGCTGTTCTTTAACCAGTTGTTTAAGGGTGACTAATTTCTCTCCCACTACCAGCCATTGTTCTACCCAAACCGGCGTGTCAGTGAGCCATTTAAGTGGCAACGCCATTACCCAAAGGTAAGAGTAGCACCGTACTGCTGTAAGATGTCTCGCCCCCAAAGGTTGATGTGCACGTCAAGAATGTGCGGCCGAATTACCGCCGTGCCGTCAGCCCTTGGGATTGTGACTTCCACCCACTCTCGGCTCCTAAACGCTTCCTGGACGCCGCCTACCCCCCACACATCGGAGACCGGCTCAATGGCCCACTCTCTTGGCCACTGGCTTCTGCTTATCACTGACACATCCGCTCTGGTATCGAGTAACCCTGAGAACGCTCTTTTGTTCAGAAATACCTCGATAACGGGGCGCTGCTTCCACTCAATGTTGGTCTCCACTGTCGCTAAGACCTGGTATCCTTGTACTGCCTCACTAGCGCTCGAGCGGTCCTCTGACCGGGACTCGGAGCTGTCACTGAGCCTTCCCTGGCTATCTGCTGGCGAGTGACAAGGAACCATGATCAGTTGCGCTAAGGTGTCTCCCTTGTGAATTGTTTGGGGCAGGTGAGTCCAAAGCTGAACTTGGAGAACGCCTGAAAAATTCGAGTCAACGACTCCTGGAATTATGAAAATTCCACGTGCTCCAGCTACACTGTGGGGCAAAACTAAACCTATAAAGCCCTTGGGCAGTGGACCCATGTACTGGGAGTCCACTAGGTAGACCGTGCCTGGCAGGTCGCATGTAACGTCCGCCTGACAAGTCAAGTCTAACCCTGTACTACCCTTGGGGCTGGCCTGTGCCCTCGCAATGTCTGGAATGTGACCGGGATTTAGTCTAGCTCTGGTGAGCTTTGGGTGAGGGGAGTCCCTGTTTGGACCGGGGCCAGAGACATGCCCGTGTTCCGGTTTCCCGAATTCGGACAGTCTCGAGCCCAATGGTAGCCTCTTTTGCACTTCGGACATGGGGTGTTTGGAGCCTTGGGACGGCCGGACTTTTGTCCGCCTCCCTTGGATCGGCACTCCCTAGCGAAGTGACCAACCCTGCCACAATTGTGACATGCTCCTTGGGTCTTTCCTTTTGGTCTCTTACCCCCTTGCACCGCTGCCGCTAGCAAACCCATCTTATAGGATTCTGTGCCAACGTCGGCGCAAGCTCTAATCATGTCCGTAAGGGTCAAATCAGGACGATTGCCCAGGGACTGCAAGATTTTACGGCAGTCTAAATTGGCATTGTCCTTGGCTAACTTCATCATGAGCTCTTGTTGGGCCTGCTCATTATCAATCTGCCTGCTAATTGCTTCCTCCAGGCGATTGATGAAGTCCATATAGGGTTCCTGGGCTCCTTGCTTGATAGCGGTGTAATTTTTAGCCGCTTTGCCAGTTGCTGGGACTTTGAAAAACGCCCTAAAGGCAGCCTCGGCCGACATCTGGAGAGTGGCAAGAGGCAAGTTGATCTGGGCATTGATGGGCTCGAAGGCACCTGAACTATACAGCTGGTCAGGAAGTACTGCGCCTCCCATCCTGGCAGCCCTTGTCTGAGCCTCAAGGCGAAACTCGCTGTCTCAAATTAAATACTGGCTAGGGGTGAGCATCATCCGCATGACGGCTTTCCAGTCATGGGGAATCCACATGGTGTTCTCGCACACTTGCTGAAGCGTGCCCCTAGTAAAGCGACTCTGGAGCCCAGTTTCTGAAATGGCTTTCCGTATAGCCATGAGAAGCTTATACGGGACTGGGGAATGTACTATCTGCTGGGCGCCCGTAAGCGCGTCCATCTCCATGCGGATGGGACATATCTGACTGAGCTCTGCTAGCTCCTCTACTGGCAATTCCCCCTTCCTGAGTTCTTCCTCTACTGTGCGCTGAAGGGCACTTTTGGTAGCTAGGGAACCTGTTGCTATCTGAGAAGCGCCTGCGCTCCTCATTACTTGCATTCCGTCGGTGACGTCTGCAGCTGTCACCGAGGGAAAGCTCCCTACACTACTCTGCCTAAACTGGAGTGATGGATAGAGCGCCGTAGGCGCCGTTGGTTCGGCTGGCGCATCTGGCAGATTTGGGGGTTCTTTGGCCTCTACCCAGACTGGCTCTATCTCCGCCAAGAGCTTCCTACATTTTCTCCATGTGCGAATTACGCCTCCTGGAGCTTTCGGGGGTTGCTGAATGCAGTCTCCTATCTGATCCCAGAGCTCAAGGGTTAACGTACCTACTTCTGGGTAAAGCAGGCAGTGTTCCCCTAGGTACACCAAAAGTCTCGCTAGCTCTCCGCTGTGAAAACGCACCTTAAATACCCTGGCCAGGATTCTGAACTCTCCCTCACGAGTTCTTTGGCTAGCGGATGGACGCTGTCGCTGAGGACAGGTCCCCATATTACCTGCGATTGGGTCCTCGGAAGTTTCCTCCTCGGGACGAGTCGACGCGTCTGTGGCAGGCAATAGGTTCTGGCGACGACGCTTCTGGGTAGAGCTCGGAGCGTGGACTGCGGCCACGGGCCCTCGGTGGCCACTGCGCTGTCAGGAGCTCACAGCTGCCCTGAGCGGAACGCGTTTTTCCCTTTGGCGCAAGCCGCCGCGAAAGTCGGGAGCAAGCTGTAGGATGCCTCTTTGGACTGCCTCACCGCAGGCCGTCCCTCCGATCGGCTGGCTGCCGGACGGAGTGCCGCGCTGTCCTCCGGGATGATTCGGACACGGTTCAAGCGCAGAACCGGACCGTGTGATCGCTACTCTGAGGAAGACCGCTCGGGGGTTGCTTACTCACGAGTAGATCACGTCGGGGTCACCAGGTGTAGCGAATCGGGGCCGCTACGGGCCGTAGGTCCCGGAGGAGACTGATCAAGGAACGATACGAGGCAGCATGGAGGAGGATAAGATCAGTAGTTTATTGAGGAAAGACATCACCTTTTATAGATCAGAAGGCAAGGTAGAAAAAACCATCACCCGACAGTAAATCACATCACCTATTTACTCAGGTTAATTGGGAATCTCTCTTGGGGAAGTTAATTAGTACGGGCAAACATTGACTGGGAAAACACCATTGTTTTGGGCTTAGGAGCTGGGTAAACGTGGCCACTATTTGTGCCAGGGATTTACGCTATGCTCGGAGATGAATGTTTGCCTAATTATGTTACAGGAGTTAGCGATCTGCTTACTTGGCAGAGTCTTAGGTCAGGTCAAGGAATTGGGTGAATCAAACCCTATAATTTATCCACCCCCCTTAATTTGGGTGCTCGCAGAGCCCACGGGCCAGGGAGCCTTTCTCCCGAAGTGGCCTCTGCCGGGCCGTTCCGTGCCCATGGGGGCACGGGGAATCCACAGTTTCTGATTTATGGGAGCCCTATGAACTAATCGTATTCAAAAGGTCCTTCCATTAACATCTGTAAGATGGTGACTTGCCTGTCAGGTGCAAAAGTTGCAGACATCACGAGAAATCTAGATAGTTTGTTAGAGAGCACTGGGAAGGAGCCAGTGGTCATGGTACACGTTGGTATCAATGATGTTGGGAAGGCCAAGCGGTCAGTCCTGGAAGCCAAATTCAGGTTGTTAGGCAGAAGATTGAAGTCCCGGACTTCCAAGGTAGCATTTTCAGAAGTGCTGCCTGTTCCTCATGCAGAGCCTACCAGGCAGGCAGAGCTCAGAAGCCTCAATGCGTGGATGAGGCGGTGGTGTCGAGAGGAGGGCTTCAAATTTGTCAGGAACTGGAGAACATTTTGGGACAAGCCAAATCTGTTCAGGAGGGATGGGTTGCACTTGAACCATGATGGGACCAGATTGCTGGCACTCAACATCAAAAAGGCTGCAGAGCAGCTTTTAAACTGATAACTGGGGGAAAGCCGACAGGAGCTGGGCAGCATCCGGTTCGGGAAAGTGTGTACTTGAGTAGTGAGGAGGATGCAAAAATTACTGAGCAGAGCAAAGAGCTAGCCACCAGCACTCTAGCAGAAGGATGCAAGAGGCAGTCTAACAATGCAACTGGACTCAAAAGACTGTATCAGGAAAGCATATATAAATGCTTGTATACAAATGCCAGAAGACTCCGAAACATAATAGGGGAGCTGGAATACTTAGCAATAGATAAGAATATTGATATTATTGGCATCACTGAAACCTGGTGGACGGATGATAACCAATGGGATACAGTTATCCCAGGCTACAAACTGTACAGGAAGGATAGGAAAGGACAAACGGGAGGTGGTGTAGCCTTGTATGTCAAAGAAGTGATAAAATCATACGAATTAGAATATCTAGGTGATTTCGAGTCACCATTAGAAACTCTGTGGGTAAGAGTACCAAGCTACAAGAATGGTCTAACAGTTGTTGTTGTTGTTCAGTCGCACAGTCGACTCCGACCCTTTGCGACCCCATGGACCATTTTCCTCCAGGCGCCTTTGTCCTCCACCATCCCCCTCAGCCCTCCCAGCTCTGTGCCCATTGTGTCCACAATACCATCTAGCCATCTCATCCTTGGCCTCCCCCTTCTTCTTTTGCCCTCCACCTTTCCCAACATCAATGCCTTCTCAAGTGAATCCTCCCTTCTCATTTGATGTCCAAAGTACATCAGGGTTAATTTCTTCTAAGCTTGAACTAGGGGACACTCCATGAAACTTTTGGGTACTAGTTCTCAAACAAATAAGAGAAAGTACTTTTTCACCCAGAGGATTACTGGTCTATGGAACTCCCTGCCAGAAGAAGTGGTGACAGCTGTCAGTCTTGACAGCTTTAAGAAAGGATTAGACAAGTTCATGGAGGACAAGAGTATCAATGGCTATAATTATGGATACTTAAGGACAACCTCCGGGTTGGAGAGATAGGCAGGATATCTCTCAATATCATTTCCAGGGAATCCTAAGCAGGTGAAGGCATCTGCTTGGGAATACCCTGAAGGAAATGGTGAGCCACTGTGTGAGACAGAATGCTGGACTGGATGGGCTGTGGCCTGTTCCAGCAAGGCTGTTCTTATGTTCTTATTTGTTCTCCTCGCTGTCCAGGGGACTCTCAAAACCCTCCTCCAACACCACATTTCAAAGGCATCTATTCTTCTGCGTTCAGCCTTCCTAATTGTCCAGCTCTCACATCCATACATTACTACTGGGAAAACCATTGCTTTGACTATTCTAATTTTTGTTTGCAATGTGATGTCTCTGCTTTTCACTATGTTCCCCAGATTTCTCATTGCTTGTCTCCCAAGAATCAGTCGCCTTTTTATTTCATGGCTACAATCCCCATCTGCAGTGATCTTTGATCCTAAGAAAGTAAAATCTGTCACTGCTTCTACTTCTTCCCCGTCTATTTTCCAGGAACTGATGGGGCCTGTTGCCATTATCTTGGTTTTCTTGATATTTAGTCTCAAGCCAGCTTTTGCACTCTCCTCCTTCAGCCCAATCAAGAGATTCTTTAGATCTTCCTCACTTTCTGCCATTAGGGTGGTATCATCTGCATATCTCAGATTATTGATGTTTCTCCCAGCGATTTTAATCCCATATTGTGATTCCTCCATCCCTGCACTGCGCATTATGTGCTCTGTGTATAGATTGAATAAGCATGGTGACAAAATGCAGCCTTGTCTTACTCCTTTTCCTATTCCAAACCACTCTGTCATTCCATGTTCTGTCCTAACTGTTGCTTCTTCGTTCATGTACAGATTTCTCAGGAGGCATATGAGGTGCTCTGGTATTCCCATCTCTTTAATTACTTGCCATATCTTGTTGTGGTCCACACAGTCAAATGCCTTAGTGTAGTCAATAAAACAAAAGTAAACTTGTTTCTGGTATTCTTTTGTTTTCTCCATGATCCAACATATGTTGGCAATGTGGTCTCTAGTTCCCCTGCCTCTTCTGAAACCAGCCTGCACCTCTGGTAATTTTCTCTCCACATGCTGCTGAAGTCTATCCTGTATTATCTTGAGCATCACCTTGCTGGCATGTGGGATGAACGCGATTGTTCGATAATTTGAACATTCTTTGGGATTGCCCTTTTTTGGGATTGGGACGTATACTGATCTTTTCCAATCCTGTGGCCACTGTTTTGTTTTCCAAATCTGCTGGCATATTGAATGCAGTAATTTGATGCTGTCATCTTTTAGCGCTTTGAAAAATTCAACTGGGATACCATCATCTCCACTAGCTTTGTCTAACAGTAGGCATATACTATCGGCCTCCGACCCAAACTCCTGAGGGAGACTGGCAGTTGGAGAATGTTGTAAAGGAGGCATCCAAGAAGGGAAGCCTGGTTATAATGGGAGACTTCAATTACCCTCACATAGACTGGGTGAACTGTTGTTCAGCACATGATAAAGAGATAAAGTTCCTAGATATGCTAAATGATTGTTCCCTGGGACAGATGGTTGAAGACCCAACTAGAGGTACAAGAATCCTTGACTTGATCCTGAGTATCTGGTGCAAATGTTAATGTGACTGATCCAATAGGGAACAGTGACCACAACTCAATTATGTTTAACTTGATCATAGACCGCAAATCACTGATAAAATATAACACAGAGACCTTAAATTTTCAAAAAGGAAATTTCCCAAAAATGAGGAAACTAGTAAAAAAAGAAGCTGAAAGGGAAAATTGAGAGAGTCCAAACCCTCCAAGAGGCATGGAGGTTGTTTACAAAAACAATAACAGAGGCCCAATTGGAATGCATACCCAAAAGGAAAAAAGGCACTGCCAGGTCCAAGAGGACTCCGATGTGGCTTACAGGAGCTGTTCGGGAAGTGATCAAAAGCAAGAAAAGCTCATTTAGAAGATGGAAGGCTTGTCCGAATGAGGACAGCAGGCAGAAACATAAATTCTGGCAGAACAAATGCAAGGCAACAATCAGGAAAGCAAAGCAATACTTTGAGGAGTGTATAGCTAAAAACACTCAGAGAAACAACAAAGGCTTCTTTAAGTACATTAGAAGTAAGAACCCAAGTAGGAAGGCCATTGGACCATTAGACGACAATGGAAGGCAAGGGGTTATTAAAGAGGAAACAGAGATTGCGGAGAGATTAAATGAATTCTTTGCTTCAGTATTCACTGAGGAAGACAGAGACCACATGCCCAAAACAGAGCCTATCTTCGTAGGGAGGGAAAACAAAGAATTAAGCCAGATAGAAATAACCAGGGAGGAGGTCCTTGCATGTCTTGTTAAACTAAAAAAATCATCAGGATCAGATGACATCCATCCATGAGTTCTCAGGCAACTTAAAGATGAAATTGCTGATCTCCTAGCCAAAATATATAATCTTTCCCTCAAATCAGGCTTTGTGCCTGATGACTGGAAGGTAGCAAATGTAACACCAATTTTCAAAAAATGATCCAGGGGTGATCCAGGAAATTACCGACTGGTCAGTTTGACATGTGTCCCAGGTAAAGTGATGGAAACCATCCTAAAAGATAGAATTAATAGGCACATAGAAGAGAAGGCACTGCTAAAGGAGAGCCAACATGGCTTTTGCAAGGGCAAATCATGCCTCACTAATCTGTGGAATTTTTTGAGAGTGTCATCAAGCATGTGGATAAGGGGGATCCAGTTGACATTGTTTATCTGGACTTTCAGAAGGCTTTTGACAAGGTCCCACACCAAAGGCTCTTGAATAAACTTACCAGTCATGGAATAAAGGGACAGGTCTTGTCCTGGATCAGCAACTGGCTAAGGGACAGGAAACAGAGGGTAGCACTAAATGGACATTTCTCCAAGTGGAGGGAAGTAAAGAGTGGGGTCCCCCAAGGTTCAGTACTGGGACCCCTGCTTTTCAACTTCTTCATAAATTATCTAGAAGTAGGAGTAAATTGCAAGGTAGCCAAATTTGCTGACAACACTAAATTATACAGGGTAGTGAAAACTGTGAGAGATTGTGAGGAGCTCCAGAGGGATCTCTTGACACTGGGGGAGTGGGCAAAACAGTGACAAATGAGCTTTAACACTAGTAAGTGCAGAGTGATGCATGTTGGGGCAAAAAAACCCAAATACATTTATAAACTGATGGGGTCTGAACTCTCTGCGACAAACCAGGAAAGGGACATTGGTGTCCTGGTGGACAACTCAATGAAGGTGTCAACCCAGTGTGCCTCAGCAGTGAAAAAAGCAAACTCAATGCTAGGGATCATTAGGAAGGGTATAGAAAATAAGTCAGCAAGTGTCATTTTGCCTCTTTATAAATCTATGATGAGGCCCCATCTGGAATACTGTGTACAGTTCTGGTCACCATACCTCCAGAAGGATATTATGGAGTTGGAGAAAGTGCAGAGGAGGGCAACCAGAATGATTAGGGGACTGGAACACCTTCCTTACCATCTGAGGCTGCAGCGGTTGGGCCTTTTCACTCTTGAATGACGGCGTCTAAGAGGTGACCTGATTGAAGTTTATAAAATCATGCACTGTGTGGACAAAGTAGATAAGGAAAAACTATCGCACAACACTAGAACTAGGGGGCACTCCATGAAACTTTTGGGTACTAGTTCTCAAACAAATAAGATAAAGTACTTTTTCACCCAGAGGATCACTGGTCTATGGAACTCCCTGCCAGAAGAAGTGGTGACAGCTGTCAGTCTTGACAGCTTTAAGAAAGGATTAGACAAGTTCATGGAGGACAAGGGTATCAATAGCTATAATTATGGATACCTAAAGACAACCTCTGGGTTGGAGAGATAGGCAGGATATCTCTCAATTCCATTTCCAGGGAATCCTAAGCAGGTGAAGGCATCTGCTTGGGAATACCCTGAAGCAAATGGTGAGCCACTGTGTGAGACAGAATGCTGGACTGGATGGGCTGTGGTCTGTTCCAGCAAGGATGTTCTTATGTTCTTAAGCCAAAGAGCCCAGATTTGTGGGAAGTTCAAAAGCTAGAGTCCAGTGACACCTTTAAGCACAAGTCAGCCAAGGGAAACCTATTCTTTTTTTGCAAGCCAAAATTGAGAGACAATAGCATTCTCTACTAAAGAAAGGGGATACACACACACATAACTGAGCCAGAATCCATGAATCCACAAGAATGCTTGAAGACAATCAAGGAAACATCGTGAACTTACTTCCAAAGCATGCCAAGCTTTGTGACAGATAGGATGAATATATATATATTAGCATCTTTGTGGATTATATGTGTGTGTGTGTGTGTGTGTGTGTGTGTGTGTGTGTGTGTGTGTGTGTGTGTGTGTGTGTGTGTGTGTGTGTGTGTGTGTGTGTGTGTGTGTGTGTGTGTGTGTGTGTGTGTGTGTAGTTGCACAATATTTGTCAATGTGGTCACTTCCTGAGCAAAATGCCTAAAGAAAAGAAATTTCTGTCCATACATGTATGTAGGCTCGAAATACAAACAGGAATTCTGGTTCTGGTCATGGTGTAAAAAAGAGTGAAGGGAAAAGGGATGGGCTTGTTGTCTCTTTCTAAAACACAGTAGGTTAGGTTGGCGGCTCAGTGGGGTCAACATAGCTTGTGTCAGCAGTGTTTGGAAGCTGAGAATGTGCCCAGTGGGGGAAAGTACTTCCTTTGCTCTACTATTCTGTACCTGTTTCCACACAAGTTACCGTGCCTTCATCTTCAGTTAACATCTTCATTTGAGGAAAGTGCTGAGAATGTGGTCAAAGTTCCTGAGGCCTGTTACAACGTGAAAAATCAGTAGAATTGTGTTTCCTTTTACGGAATGGGGACTGATGGGTGGGCAGGCAAGGAGACTGAATTTAAACTGGCCAGGTCTGTCTAGCTCCATGATGACGAACCTTGGCACTCCAGATGTTCTTGGACTTCAATTCCCAGAAGCCCAAGCCCCCGTGAATCCACACAAATGGGTTTACTGCAACTCATCCCCCCCACATTGCCCTCGTCGCTCCTGGAAGCGGAAGTAAAACATGCCCGTATGGCGTTTTACTTCCGCTTCCAGGAGCAACACGAGCAGCGTGGGCCAGGTGAGTCACAGTAAATCCATTCGTGTGGATTCACAGGGGCTTGGACTTCTGGGAATTGAAGTCCAAGAACATCTGGAGTGCCAAGGTTCGCCATCACTGGTCAAGCTGCTAATTACAGAGAGCTGGCATTAATTGGAAGAATGAGATATCCCCTCATATACAAAACTTGGCAATAAATTATATCCATATCTTGGCTTGTTTTCTTCTCTCTGCTTCAGGTTAAACAGCAGGAACTCAATCCTGATGTCATACTGCGGATGCTGACTCTGACATTTCAGCAGGTAAGGATAATTATTTTTGCAGACTCCCAACTGTTCTAGCCAGACTAGGGCCACAGGAGGGAGTCTGTACCAAAGCCTAAACAACAAAGACTGTAGTCTCCAGCTCTGAGTTCCCCCCAAACTAGCTGCTGATGCTTGCTTTTGGTGGAAGCTGAAGAAGTGGAGAGCACTGTTTTGTTGACCATGGAGATGCTGAAGTCCAGTCTTCTACTATTTAAAGCCAGTAGGCTTAGCCCGTCTAGAGCCTCCATATTGCCAGCCAATGGAAAGGGTTTATAATGTGTGCCATTGAGTCAATTCCAAATTCTAGCGACCCTTGCCAGGTTTTTCTAGGCATAAAGTGCTCAGAAATGATTTACCAGACCCTCCTTGTGAGGGTGCTCTTGGAACAATGCAGTTCCCTCAAGGTTACACAGGCTGGCTCTCCACATCAAGGTGTTCCAGCTAGTCTCTTGAAATTATGCCTAGCCCAGTGAAAATGAACAGGGATAACTTATTTTCCTTCTTTCCTAATATAAGAACAGGGTCACTTAATGAAGCTGAAAAGAGGGAGAATGCAGATAAATGAATGGGGGGACTTTTTTTCACTCAGTGGACAACTAAGTTGTGGAAGTCTGTGGCACAAAAAAGTAATGACAGTTTGAAAAGATCTGGCACAAATTAGTGGAAGATAAAGCTATTGATGTAGATATCACCAAGGCGGCTGGAATGAGTCATGAATGTGTCATATGACCTCTGGAGGTCTATTATTTACATGGAGCCATTTACTGTCTCTGATGCTGGACAACATACATGAGTTGAAAGGTGCCACAGTTCTCCTCACATGCTAGGCAGATACTCCAGGGCCGAAGCAGGCATGACGCACAGTATTTCATAGTCTTGCACCTTGAACCTTAGGCTCCAAACACAAGTCCCCCTTATATCTTATTTAAAACTTCTGGGAATTCTGCCTGGCTTTCTAATTTGTTGTGATTGCCTAGAAAAAGTTTAATTTAGTGGAGAGGACAGCTAAAATACTCTCTGTCTAGGAGCAATGTGTGATGATAGGACTGTCATACAAGATCATGTAGGGGAGAGGGGAGTGAATTTTTAAAGCAGTGTAGTAATGATGGAATGTAATGAGGAAGCAGCTTCTAGGCCCATCTGTAAAACCAGTTTAAAATGGGATTAACCATTAAGGTACTGTATTAAAATTTAGCCCTAAAAACATGTGTTGGAGGTAAACATTGTTGCTTAGTGTTTCATAGCCTTGGGCCCAACTCTGATGGTTTTGCCTGAATGAGCCTGGTAATTGTAGTTTGTAATAGTGCTTTATGGAACTCTGATTTGTAACATTTTAGAGACCCAACCACTTCCACACATTGACAGCTTGCCAGTGGTGCACTGCAGATATAGGGTGTTACTAGGATAAAGCTTCGTAAATAGATCTCTGGAGAACTTCATTCCCAGAATTCTTTGGTTGCAACAAAACCATCCAATATGCTTTGCTGGAGAGGGAAGTTGGCTTATATGTGTAGCGACGTAAGGATGTATTCAGAGGTGGAGTTTTATAATCTGCTTTTATTTACATTGGAAAATATATATTGGATAATGCAAGTGTTAAACCTGACTCCAAGATAATATACATTTGACCTTCCCATTCTACAACTGGTCCTGTGTCAGCAGCCACAGTCAAATGTTACACAAACAGCCCAATGGAAGCTCAGAGGTGGTTAATGTTCTTGTTAGTGTTCTTAATGTCTTCACTCCAATGAGGCCTCCTGACTTGTAGGATCCTTGTGCTTTTATGTAGATCAATGCGACACAGGTAGTAGAACTGAAGGAACTGTTTTATCGATGACTGTCTTTTCCCCTCTCCAGGAGGAACGGGTCATTTCCCATTTTCAGTATGTGGCTTGGCCAGATCGGGGCATCCCAGATACTTACGGCTACTTCCTGGACATGATTGAGCACGTGAGAAATAAACAAGGGGAGGATATTGCTCCAATCTGTGTGCACTGCAGGTAGGAGGTGTTTTAAGGGCAAAATCCTATAGCTGAGGGATAGTCAACCTGCTGTTCTTGGACTGCATGAAGCACTTTGCTGTCACTTAAACCTCTGCAGGAGACACCCATCAATCCCTGCCATCCCCTAGGCCAGTGATGGTGAACCTTGGCACTCCAGGTGTTCTTGAACTTGAATTCCCAGAAGCCCTGATCAGCAGGAGTGCTAACTTGGTCTTCTGGGAACTGAAGTCCAAAAACACCTGGAGTGCCAAGGTTAGCCATCATGGCCCTAGGCACAAGTGAAAGAGAAAGAAAATGGGTGTGAACAAAATGCAGCAAAAAGTGTGTGGTATTAGAAAGGGTCACTTTAAAGCAGTGGTTCCCAACATGGGGCCCACACCCCACAGGGGGACATCAATCCCCAGAAGCCTGTCAGCTCATTGGCTGATCAGGGCTTTGGGAAATTGACAAGCTTCTGGGAATTGAAGTCCAAAAGCCAAAGGTTGGGAAACATTGTTTTAAAGGGACTGATCTCCCTTAAAGCAATCCTTATGTCTTTTGGCGATTGTTCCAGCCTCTATAGAGGTAGAAGCCCTATGGCTGACCCCCCAAAAGGTCCAGCTTGGGCATACAGTTAGGTAGGTCTGGAGCACATTTCCCCGTGCATTCTGCAACTGCCAAGAAATAGATCACCCAGGACCACTCCACAGGCAATCCAAATTGAGATCTTGTTTCCTCCTGTGATCACAACCTGAGTTAGAGAGAAAGGAAAGAGATGGTCTCTTCTATATTTGGTTCTGCACACAATCACTGCTGGTATCAACATCCCCTCTTGCCTTATGTAGCCTCTGACAGATTCCCACAGATTAGAAGAACCTACTAAAATTCCCAGCCTACACTAGCCCCACAGTTTACCATAGTCTGGGAACTTTAATCCCCAAAAGTAACTTTCCAGATCTTGGCAGACTACATTGGGTGAGTAACACATGCCTCATACTCGCATGTGAGCTTCACCCACCAATTTGTCTGATCCTGGATAAATATTTTTACATTTAAAAAATATACCAAAGTAGCAGGCTTCTACCAGCGTCCAAGAAGTGGATTTAACTTTTAAATCACTTTGTACAGCCTCTTTTCATAGTAGACACATGGCACATGTGGAACTGGAATTAGATTCTTCAGGGAGGCATTCTGTGGCTGTGATGGGTCTCAGGTCACAGATTCTGGAAATTTTGGTCCAAAAAAGTAACTTTTTCAAGCTCTATGCTATGTTGTAGATGGACTGACTCTCAGCACCTTCTTCCCTTCACCCTTTTCTCTGCAGTGCCGGCTGTGGCCGAACAGGTGTGATCTGTACACTGGAATACGTACGGCAGCTGCTGCTCAAACAGGTACTAGAAATCTACCAGGCAAAATGGCATAAGTGCTTTGCAAGAAGGGGGAATAATGACTTCTGGATGAATGCGAGATGCTTCTCCCTTTCTGTCTTGTTTCACCTGGCCTGTTTCTGTTGCTGTGATTTTTTATTAAATCTGTGGAGGATCCCTTTGTTAGCAGATTAAATAGCAGTGGTATTCCCTGCAAATCTTTAAATCCATCAAATTGATATTTTCTCTGGAACAATAAATCTGGCAGAGGTTAAACTTAAAACAAATGTTTACTAAGTTTATTTAGAAAACACGATTAATAGGAAAACTGGTTGCAACTAGATAGAAGGCTGTGTCTCAAGGAGGACGGAAACATAGTTTACCCTCAAGAAAGAGATGTTATCAGTTTGAAAGTTAGAAAGGATTTGGTGGTAAAGAACAGGGGACAGATACAGTCTACTGTGATCCAGAATGCCCCTGTTGTGCATTTGTGAGGGGAAGTGATACAATAGAAGATTATTCATACACCTATAAACATGTCAAGGCTAGCAGAGATTTCCCCAAAACTGATGCTACTGAGATGGGTTGAACTACAACTCCCATCATTCCTAACCATCATAGAAAGTGGCCCTTTGATATCAGAAGATTAAGGAATAAATAATTTCTATGGATCCTAATGGATTCTAACCTGGGTTAGGACTCTCAGACTAGCTGGAGTGGCAAGGGTGGCACGGTCCGGATGAATTGGTGTTGGGGGCTGGATCTGGCCCATGGGCCGTAGTTTGGGTTTGATGGTATCCTACTTTAGTGGTGCTGAGGATGTGGTGTCTTATGACACCTAAGGGAAACAGGTCAATTTAGGGAATATAGAACAGGTCCCCTGGCACACACAATTCTGTTGTTCAGCATCTGCATCTCCCTGCCTTTCTTCAGTACCTACTAACTCAGTCAGGCATCCACCTCACTCTGCCTAATAGTTGAGCCAGCCCTGGGAGAATGTTAAAGTGGAGCAATACTTGTGCAAACAGATACAAACAAAAATGCCTGGTCTGATAAAGCTTTTATGTTAAATAAGGCCAGTGTAGTCTGAATTGCCAGATTCTCCTCTGTTTTTCAGAGAATCCCTACCCATTTCAGCATTTTTGACGTTGTCCTGGAAATGAGAAAGCAGAGGCCAGCTGCGGTTCAAACCCAGGTGAGCTTTATGTCTTTGTGACTCCCATGAAGGTCCATCCCAAAACATGTTTTGATTCATGAGGAACAACACTCAAAAACAACAATGGCCTTCTCCCTCACTTCACAAACAGATGCTAACTGGACCAAAAGGTAAACTCCATCATTGTCAATTCAGAGCTTCCTAGCAATACCCCACACCAGAGAAAAGCTTAGAGGGCAGAGAACAAGCTACAGGGTTGACTGAAGACATCTTGATGCATGAAAAGAAGAAAAAGAAGGTGCTCCCTCCTGTCAACTGGAAAGGCAGTTTGATAACAGTTTCTCCCTTTGAACTGTAGCAATGGGAGGCACACCTGAAAAATGCAGGCTGATTTGGGGGGGGGGGTCGTCACAGGTCAAATTGTTAAGTACATACCTGTTTCTTCCAACACCTTGATGCTGCCTCCCATCATCTGTGGCCCAAGGCAACCATCCTAGTCTGCCTTTTCCAATGCAGAGTTCAGAAATGTTACATTTTTAAATTATAATTCCAAAGATTCCCCAAGCTACATGGCTAATTAAAAAAAAAGTTTATTTCCCAAGCTGAGTACCATGTGATACTCAGAGCCCTCCCCAACACCATGTTACCACTTGCTTGCTCCCTGTGCTCCCTGGTACCTGCTTCCTACTTATTCAGATGAACACTGCAACATAGCAAGAGCAACACATGAATCTGTTCAGTACTTGCTGGAGATCTTGGTCTGGGTGTATTGGTGCCTTCTACCCAGTGGTGGGCTCCAAAAAATTTCACTACCACACTGTGGTCACGGTATGGTGGGCGTGGCCAGGGGGAAAGCCCTGAGTTGCACCTGAATTAGGACTACTTTATTTCAAAACTTGGATGGACGGGGCCAGCCAGAATTTCTGCTACCGGTTCTGGTGAACTGGGGCAAACCTGCTGATGCCCACCACTGCCTCCACCACTGGCTGTCTTGCCCAGGAGCCCTTCCTACCAATGCCAACTGTGATGTATTGGGAGAAAGTAACTGCTGTGAAGCAGCCATACCTGATCCACCCAAAGGCCAGCAAAAACCAAACTTCATCATGGGAGGCATTGCTGAGGAAGTGGTGGCACTTATTCAGGTGAAAGGCCAAAACAGCAGTGTTGCTACCTTTCCTCGCATCAGCTCTGCCATCTGTATTGCACCGTAACACACTTTAATTATACCCTTTCCAATTGTGCTTGATTTTCCCGAGATGAAAAATGGTTGACATTTCTATAGTGGGGGGGAGGGGAGAAAAAAGGTCTCAGACACTGGGAATGGGATCTAAAATTGTTTATGGCTGGTGGGGTTAGGCTCAGGTCTTTGCCTTTCCCCTTAACCCCTGCTCATTTCTGACTTCCTAAGCCAAAGAAGAGAGTGCAAAAGCTGACTTGAGACTCAACATCAAGAAAACCAAAATAATGGCATCAGACCCTACCAGTCCATGGAAAACAGATGGGGAAGAAGTAGAACCAGTGACAGACTTTAAATTCTTAGGATCAAAGATCATTGCAGATGGGGATTGCAGCCATGAAATAAAAAGGCAACTGATTCTTGGTAGGCAAGCTATGAGAAACCTGGGGAACATAGTTAAAAGTAGAGACACCACGTTGAAAACAAAAGTCTGCATAGTCAAAGCAATGGTATTCCCGGTGGTAGTGTATGGTTGTGAGAACTGGACCATTAGGAAAGCTGAGTGCAGAAGAATAGATGTGTTTGAAATGTGGTGTTGGAGGAGAGTTTTGAGAGTACCCTGGACACCAAGGAGAAGAAATAGGTCAATCTTAGAAGAAATCAACCCTGACTGCTCATTAGAAGGTCAAATAGTAAAGATGAAGTAAAGTACTTTGGACATCAAATGAGAAGAGGGGATTCACTTGAGAAAGCCTTGATGCTGGGAAAGGTGGAGAGCAAAAGAAGAAGGGGGCGACAGAAAATGAGATGGTTAGATGGTATTATAGATGCAGTGGGCATAAAACTGGGTGGACTGAGGAGGATGTTGGAAGACAGAGGTGCCTGGTGGGTAATGGTTCATAAGCTCGCAAAGGGTCGGAATCGACTGTGCGACTGAACAACAACAAATGCAATCAATTGTTTTCCACAGTTTACTTTATCCCATAAAACATGGTGGCAGCCGCTGGAGTGCCCCTAAATATTCAGCCCTGTCTGCTTACTTGCATATCGTGCCCCTATGAGACATTACAGCTAGCACATGTGATTTGACTACAGTACCCAACAGCCCTCACCAGTGGAGAATTACGGGAGTTGTCTAACAACAGCTAAAAAGCCACAGTTGTCACATCCTCACACCAGAATGTGGCAGAACCTGAAGGACTTCAAAAGCTGGCTTATATAGAGAAGGAAGGAGATGGACAGAATTTTGGGAGAGAGAGAAAAAAGAGGTGTGGAACCTGTCCTCTTATAACCATTGCCTATTTTCTTGAAAGGAACAGTATGAGTTTGTCTATCATGCCGTCACTGAAATGTTCCGGGCTGCCCTGGGCTTGACGAAACCACACTACGAAAACCTCAAAGAGGTAAGAGTCAGACTTGTCACAAGAAGTACTGTTGCAGTTGTTGTCCCAGGGTGTGTGTGTGTTAGCTGTGTTAGTCTGTTGAATACCTAGAGCAGGGTTTCTCAACATGCGGCCTGTGAGCCGGATGCAGCCCACAGCACTATTTCATGTGGCCTCCACCGCTTCCACCACACTAAGAAGTGCCATGTGGTGGAGGATGGGCAAAATGGTTATCTGGCCCCCAAAACTGTCTGAGGGAGCGTGACCCGGCCCCTGGCTTTAAAAGGATGAGAACTAGAGTCACGCGGCGCTTTAAAGATTAATACATTTTGTTCGCCTTATGCTTTTGCCGACTGCAGTTTGTTTCACCAGCCCTTGTCAACACTCTGGTTGTTGCAATGCTTTCCGCAGAGAGGTAGTGTTTCCCAACTCATCTACAAAAGCAAGCTTTACAAACCTCAGCCATGGCAAATATTGGCTTCTTCTCTCTTTTTTGTTTGTTTGTTTATTTTTGTCCTCAGTTGACTATAGTAGTTGCCTCTACTATCTTTTACTGTTAGTAAAGGTAAAAGCTGCCCTTGCTTGAAAGCCAGTCGTATCTGATTCTAGGGTTCAGTGCTCATCTCTGTTTCAAAGCTGAAGAGCCAGTGCTGTCTGCTTCTGCAGACGTTTCCGTGGTCATGTGGCAGGCATGACTAGACACCGGAGCGTACGGAACGCTGTTTACCTTCCCACTGAAGTGGTCTCTATTTATCTACTTGCAATTTCTTGCTTTTGAACTGCTAGGTTGGCAGGAGCTGGGACAAAGACGGGAGCACATTCCATCCTGCAATACTTGGGAATCAAACTGCTGACTTTCCACCTCCCAGTCAGCATCTTAGCCACTTGAGCCACTGCAGTCCTTGCTGTTTTTTTTACTAACAGTCTTTACTGTTAGTAAAGGTAAAAGCTGCCCTTTCTCAAAGGCCAGTCGTATCCGACTCTAGGGTTCAGTGCTCATCTCCATTAATAGCCAAAGAGCTAGTGCTATCTGTGTTTGCAGCCATTTCCATGGACATGTGGCAGGCATGACTAAACACCAGCATGCACAGAATGCTGTATACCTTCCCACCGAAGTGGTACCTATTTGTCTACTTGCACGTTCTTGCTTTCAAACTGCTAGGTTGGCAGGAGCTGGGACAGAGAGGGGAGCTCTCTCCATCGTACAGCACTTGGATCTCAAACTGCTTACCTGCCAACCTTCTAGTCATCAAGTTCTGTGTCTTAACCACTAAGCCACTGCAGTCTCTCTTGTTTATTGTTACAGAGTCTTAAAACATATTTTTCCCCTCCTGCGTGCCTAGATGCCTCCATGTCTGGAAGCCAAGTTTTAAAGAGATGGAAACCTATAAATCAGTGGTGATGAACCTATGGCATGTGTGACAGAGGGGGCACTCAGAGCCTTCTCTGTGGACACATGTACTGTCGCCCCAGCACAGAGTTTACCAGAGTTAATTACTAGAAAATCAAAAGGACATGGAGCCAGGCTGGCTGCTCCGCAGGGCCTTAGTCAGGATTGTACATGTGGGTGGGCAAATATTTTTTTCAGGATGGATAACAATGTCATATATATCAGAATGCATTGAAAACAAACAAACAAAAAGCCTCTTTTCAACACATTCCTATAGGAAACTGCGCTTTGTGCCCTCTAGTGGCCAGCTGTGGTAATTGCCCACAGCAGGGAGTTTGAGGGTGGGCAAACTGCTAACTCAGGGTGGACAAAGCCCACTCTGGCCCCCTGGCTACTGCCCTGCTGCTCCCCTCCCCCTCTCCATGCACGGCTGAGAACATTTCTCACATCACCTGCCTCCCTGCCCAGCAGCCCAATGGGAGCGCTTCCTCCATCCCCTGTCTGGGGTAAAGCGGTCAGCTCACATGCAATGTGAGGGTGCAGCATGGACAGCAACCTGTTGAGTCTGTGGCAAAGGTGATTCCCATGGTGGGGTTGGGGAGGAGCTAGGTTGGAGGAGAGCATAGCATGTATGAGTTGTTTTTCTAAACTAAAACCTCAGTATTCAGTTTACATTGCCGTGTTGGCACTCTGCGATAAATAAGTGGGTTTGGGATTGCAGTTTGGGCGCTCAGTCTCTCAAAGGTTTGCCATCACTGCTATATACCTATGAGAAGCTTGTGATTCAATTTGTGGCTGATTTCGCAATAGGAATACTTGAATTTTGAAAACATGCTTCTGTTCTGGAGAGTTTTCCATTGAATACCTGTGCCAACATAGTTGGAATGATGTCACTGGGAACAACAGATTGCTGCTAATTATATAGCTTAATTATATAGCTTAAAGCAAGCATCAAATGGCCAAATGGTGTAAGAACAGAGAAAAAGCACACAAAACTGTTTGTGTAACTCCCAAAAGTCTTATTCAGATAATGAATATATTACTCAGTAGTAAAGAATTCTTCAATATTCAAAAGTGACTGCATACAAATATCTTCGAATAGTACAAAATAATATACTGTATTAACTTCATACAGCAAACTCCAACAGAATAAAGACTTCTCTAGTTTCTCAAAATGTATATAAATCAGTCCAAATTAAAGTAATTCATTCAAAGTCAAATCTCATAAGGACTGAACTTATGAGGTTTGACTTTGAATGAATTACTTTAATTTGGACTTATTTATATACATTTTGAGAAACTAGAGAAGAATTTATTGTTGGAGTATGCTGTATGAAGTTAATACAGTATATTATTTTGGACTATTCTAAGATATGATTTATATGCAGTCACTTTTGAATATTGAAGAATTCTTTACTACTGAGTAATATATTCATTATCTGAATTATATAGCTTATGCTTCAATTTTCAAGGTCCCTGCAACTTGCATGCAACGAGGCAAAAATTCACAGAACATGAAATTGACATTGGGATTCTTTAATTAGTCCTATCTTGGTGCTGTCAGTGACATCATTCCCACTGTGCAAACAGAACCACAAAACATGTCATGCACCATGAATATGGAATCCCAGCAATCTTTAACCAGATTACATTTTGAACAAATGAAATCAGTGATGAAACTGGGGTGATTCCATGTGATACCAGTTCAAGATAGACTGTGTATCTTCGGATTCACTAGCCGTGGAAGATTTAACCCAATATATTCCTTACTGTCAATTGTATACTGACATCAGTGGATGTTGTTTAGTTCTCTTGCTAAAAAGAAGGAAGCATTGGGAAGCAAAAAAATCTGTTTCTTGCTTTAAGGGGAAAACTAACATGTGACAAAAAATGTTGCTTCATTTGTGTGAAATGCTGCCAGATGCAGGGAGAAATTTCTCTAAAACAGCATGAAGATCTGAAAACATGTAACAAAGCTGCTGCCTCCTAGCAGTTTTATCTATATTTTAGTAATACTAATTGGTTTTAAAGTAAAGTTTTATCCATCTTCTAGTGGCATACCTGTCAACCGCGGCTCCGGACAATACGGGACCTGCGCAGAACGGTTCTGCGCAGGCCGCCTTCTACGCGACCTGTGCAAAACGGTTCTGCGCAGATCGCCTTCTACGCATGCGTAGAAGGCTTTTACGCTTGCGTAGAACCCTTCTACGCTTGTGTAGAACCCCTCTACGCATGCGTAGAAGGCTTCTATGATCCCCTTCTGCGCAGACCGCCTTCTATGTATGAGTAGAAGGGTTCTACGCAAGCGTAAAAGCCTTCTACGCATGCGTAGAAGGCGATCTGCGCAGAAGGGATGTGCAGTACCTCTCCCCCCCCCCCGGCTGCCAATTCCGGGGTTTTGGCAGCTGCGGGCGGGGAATGGCGCAAATCGGTACCGAAAATCGGGAAATCCCGGCCAATCCGGGAAGGTTGACAGATATGGCTAGTGGCACACAAGAGGTAGAGGAAAGTAGGGTGAGTACTTTAGTTGATTCCACTGAATCTGCAGCCCTTTCCTCTTTCTTCTTGTATACCAATAAGAACTGCATGCCATCAAGTAAATTCAGATATATGGTGACCCATTCCAGGGTTTTCTAGGCAGAGAATACACAGAAGTAGTTTCCCATTTCCTTCTTCTGGTGGTGGTGGTGGTGTGTGTCCTGAGACTCTACAGCTTGCCCAAGGGCCTCACAGGCTGGTTCTTCTCTCAGAAGGTACAGTGGGGAATCATACTCCCAACCTCTGGGTCCACAGCCATATACATAAGCCACTGAACTATCCAGCCAGCTTTTTATTAATATGGACATACTGTCTATATTTTTAACAAACTTAATCCCAGCTAGCTGCTATGTTTCTCTGTCTCTTTTATGCACAAGCTTCCTACTAACACTTCCTCTATCTACATACACATTTGCTCTCTACTTTGAGGAAATACTTTTTTTTTTTGCACAGCCTAACTTCCCCAAAAATATAATGTGTTATTATGTAGACACTTGCTCACTCTGAAGTTCTTTTTTCTTTTTTCTTTTTGTGGTTGTGGTGCTACATTTGGCAAGAATCGGATAGCACCATAACCAAATGTAATTTAAAAGCACATCGGTAGAAAACTGCTGCACCCTTTTCTACTCAAGTGTTTTAAAATTATTTTTAATTCAATTGTGCTTTACAATCATTATTTTAAAGCAAATTTATTTGACTATTATAATCCCTAGGCACTTTTATTTGCATCTTTTAAAGAACTTGCTGTGAGCCATCGTCGGTGCAGCATTCAAAAACTCTTCCTTTGTTGCCAAATAATTGTAAAACACAATTAAATAAAAAGATGTTTTCCGTTCCCATCCCACTGTTTACTGTACTGTGCAGCTCCTTATTTAGTGGCAAACAAACTGACCTTAACATAATTTTGTGGTTGAATTAAAATTATACTTTCAAACAAAAATTCTCTGTGGTTCAGGTATCCAGCTGTGCAATCAGAGGTTGGGAATTTGAGTCCCCACTGTGCCTCCTTGGAGAAGAGCTGGCCTGTGTCGCCTTGAGCAAGCTGCACAGTCCCATGGCTACCCACAGGAAAAAGAGAATAAAAAAACATTTCTGTGTACTATCTACCAACCCTGGTAGAAATTTCCTCAAAGGAACATGGGGTGCAGTAATGTGATATTCCTTTTGACCTTGAATATACTTCTTCAAGTGCCCTATCCGATTTCAAATTTTGGCTACCATCATGGTAATCACCCATGAAGATTGTCATGGGAACAATATAATGTAGTGGCCTTCCATTTGTCTTCCGCATCGCAGCATGACTAATTCAGAGCTGCTTCTCTGTTTCTCTGTTCTTTAAGCTGGAGGACAATATATGCCACTGTAAAGTCGACAAATGCTGCTCTGGTTATTTTATGTTTCAAAACCATATTTTGCATATTAGGTTAGAGTTAAGATTTGAGCCACACAGCTGTTAATAGGTCTAAAGTCTGCCTGTTCTGGAATGAGAAGCGATTCAATTTTAGGACTTCTTCTTCTTCAAGTGCCGTATCCAATTTCGAATAGTGGCTATCATCATGGTGATTAGCCATGAAGATTGTCCTGGGAACAATATAATGCAGTAGCCTTCTATTTGCCTTCTGCATTGTACCACTGATCCAGTTCCGTGAGTCACTTTCTGGTCCTGAGCCCTTTTGGCACCCACAAGATTGAAACTATGCTCAGAAAAAAAATCAAGAAAAATCTGTTGGAACTGAAAAAGAGAGAGAGAGAGAGACGAGGTAGATTGGCCTCCCTTAACAGGACTTTCCAGAGCCTGGAGACCAGAAATGAAGGATTTAAAGCTACAGAACAAGAGAGAAGCTTTATTAAAAGATCTTTTGCAAAAGGGCCCTTTTCTCTCTACCGTCCTCCAAGATATGGGTAAGAGAAGAGAAAGCAATTCAGGAATATATGCTGTTTTATAGATAAGACAACAATATACAGACAAGGTACTTAGAAAATACACATGTTGTTATCTCTTTCCTGTCTGCTGCCCATCCTTTCACAGATTTAGAACAGTTTGATGGCAGGGCCATCTCAGGGGCATTTTCTTGGGTGCATCTCCTGTTTTCACCCTTCTTAGGAGCTGAATTCAATGTTACAAAGGTGGGAGGCGAGGATGACTCCATACTTGTCAACCTTCCCGGATTGGCCGGGATTTCCCGGTTTTCGGCGCCGATTTGCGCTATTTCCTGCCCTGCGCTGCCGAAACCCCGGGATTTGGCAGCGGGGGAAAGGAGGTACTGTGCAGCCATTCTGCGCAGGTCGCCTTTTACGCATGCGTAGAAGGGTTTTACGCTTGTGTAGAACCCTTCTACACATGCGTCAAAGGCTACGCATGCGTAGAAGGGGGCTACGCAAGCGTAAAACCCTTCTACGCATGCGTAGAAGGTGACCTGCACAGAACCGTTCTGCGCAGGTCCCGGATTGGCCGGAGCCGCGGTTGACAGGTATGTGACTCTTATACACAAAGGCTACATTTCTGCTACAAAAATAATAATAGAGGGCTTTTGTCTCATAGATGTTCAAATTATTGTCCTCTTCAATTAGGAAGCTTGTGCAATCTCTGGAAAGCCCTAATGTGTAGTTCATTGGCTGAAATCCTATTGGACTTCAGAGAAGTATAAAGTTACGCCAATGTAAAGTTAATGGAGAGTTAAACCCAGGCACTCCGAGAAGTATGCATGGATGCTTCTCCTGACCCACCGTCAGAATCCCCTCCTGGCACAATGAATCATGCAATGAATTGTATAACAAGCTACCCAATTGGTCACACAAATGAACACACATCAAATTATGCAACTGAATGCAGAACTGCACCCCTTGAACTGCTTCTTGAATAAGACTTCTACTTTGGTGTAGATCTGCAATGGCTTGTGCCAACTCCAAGTTATAGAACTGTAGCTAATGCAACAGGATTTTGGTCACTGAATTGCTAATACATGGTTTAAACCTCCTTACATTGAAGAGAATAGCAATTTGCAATTACACTTATATACCGTCCCGTAACGCTTAGTGCACCCTCTAGGAGGTTCACAAGTTAATTAGCATTTTGCCCTCAACATGCTGGGCACTCATGGATGTGTGTACAGACATACCTGTGTGGAATATTGGGCCCTTTTGAGCAGAAAGGTGGGGTATGAATATGTTAAATAAATAAATAAGCAATATTTTCATAGAACAAGGTATTTAGGAGAATATTTTTAAAACATTAAGTGAGTGACTTAGAACATAAGAACAGCCTTGCTGGAACAGGCCACAGAAGCCCAACCAGTGCAGCATTCTGTCTCATACAGTGGCTCACCATTTGCTTCAGGGTATTCCCAAGCAGATGCCTTCACCTGTTTAGGATTCCCTGGAGATGGCATTGAGAGATATCCTGCCTATCTCTCCAACCTGGAGGTTGTCCTTCGGTATCCATAATTATAGCCATTGATACTCTTGTCCTCCATGAACTTGTCCCCAATCTCGTTGTTCTGTGCAGGACAATAATAAAGATTTATCTATCTATCTATCTATCTATCTATCTATCTATCTATCTATCTATCTAATCCTTTCTTAAAGCTGTCAAGACTGACAGCTGTCACCACTTCTTCTAGCAGGGAGTTCCATAGACCAGTGATCCTCTGGGTGAAAAAGTACTTTCTCTTATTTGTTTGAGAAGTAGTACCCAAAAGTTTCATGGAGTGTCCCCTAGTTCTAGTGTTGTGCGATAGGGAAAACAGTTTTTCCTTATCTACTTTGTCCACACCGTGCATGATTTTATAAACTTCAATCAGGTCACCTCTTAGACGCCGTCGTTCAAATTCAGAAACATGAAGAGCATGGAGAAACTAAAAGTTATAATTTGAGGAAGCTTTTTTTAAAAAGCTAAACCGTAAACCTAAACATTTTACATCGTTGCACTACAAACCATGCTCTAGTGCGAGATTTTAAGGGAGGAATTGATGAGTCTTTTATCTAGCATAAAATTCCCCACTAAGCCAAAGTGCACATGCCTCCTCTGTAGTTTAAAAAAAAAAACACACCAGACCTAAGGGTGGCAAAAGAAAATGTAAACCAGGTCCACTCTGCTTCAGCCCTCCATGATTTGAGCTCTGCCCTGCTCCCTGCCACAAATGTTTCCTCATGAAACCCACACAAAACAGGACCTGAAACAACAGATCATAAATACCAACTGAATCATCCATGAATGCAAACAGTTTCTAATGGGTGGCTCTCTCAGACATCAGTTGTGATGAACCAGTTTGTCAACTGGAGGTGAGGGCTCTTGTGACTGAACGCCACTCCTTAGCAATGGGTTTTGTTGTTGTTAATGTTCAGTCACACATTTGAGTTCCACTGTTTGCAACCCCATGGGCCACCGCATGCCAGGCTCCTCTGTCATCCTCCATAGTCCACCCAGATCTACACCCACTGTGTTAATGATGCCATCTAGCCATCTCATCCTCTGCCGCCCCCTTCTCCTTTTGCCTTCAATCTTTCCCAGCATCAAGGCTTTCTCAAGTGAGTCCTCTTTTGACATTTGATGGCCAAAATACTTGAGCTTCAGCTTCAGTATTTGTCCTTCCAAGGAGCAGTCAGGTTTGATTTCCTTTAGGATTGATTTATTTGATCTCCTTGCAATCCAGGGGACTCTCAAGAGTCTCCCCCAGCACCACATCTCAAAGGCATCTATTCTTCTGCGCTCAGCCTTCCTTATGGTCCACTTCTCACAGCCATACATACATACATATCTTTATTCGACCGTCAGTCAGCACAAAATAACACAGAGAGATTTAAACTAACATTTAAGCCTAACAATCTTTACCTTCAGGATATACATACTCTATGTTAATAGGCCCAAGTCAATACTGTCAATTTTAATCTTGCGACGTTTGAATGCCAAAAATAGGAATTTAGAAACTCATATGGCTGACAAAGCAGCAACGCTATTCAAGAGAAATCGAACCTAGCTTGATTTAGCCTTCCATCTTTTTGAGGTTGGCAAAATGAGTAGCCAATTTGTTGAGGACAAAAATGCTAATTAGATTGTGAGTTGCCCAGAGAGTGCTCTAAGCACTATGGGGGACTGAATATAGGTATAATTGCTATTGCTACTAGGTGGGGGTGGGGGTGGGGGTGAGGTGGGTTGTTGTTGTTAAGAAATTATTCTGGTTTGAAAGGATTTTTGCAGGAGAAACTCCGCTCTGGGAGCGCCCAAATGAGGCTCCTTTCATGTCCCCAAGAGCTGGGACAGGGACGGGTGCTGAATCAGCCTTGCAGTACCTGGGTACTAGAGAATAGGCCAGTAGAAAGAAGACCCACTGGCTGCAAGGTGAAATTCTGTTGGTCTACTTTTCAATATTCAGAGAGGGGTAGGGAGCACATAGGAATATTTTATCATTTGATAGGAAATGTGCAGGTATTTGAAGTAAGAAGGACTGCTGGATAGCTCAGGACTTCAGTAGGAGAGGAAAGGTAGGGGAAGCCCCCTTGCTTGTAGTTTAGCAGGCATTACAATGTCGCAAAGTAGACATAATGGTGAATCATAATAGGTTTATCTGTCAGTTCAAGATCGCATGCCTGGAATAGGGTGGTTGCTTTTTGTTTTTGTTTTTTGCAAGGGCAATGAAAACCAACAGTGTACTCTTCAAAATGAATGGACATTCTAACTCTTTTTTTTTTCTCCCTCTCATTAGCACACAGGGTTAATGCAGAGCATTGCATACAACCAACTTCCTGCTGCAGGAAATTCAAACAGATGTGTACTGGCTTATACCCTTCTCTCACTTCCTTTCTCTTCCACTTTGAACAGAATCATCTTCCTCTCTATGACGACGCCCTGTCCCTTCGTCGCCCTGGTGCAGCCCTGCTCAAACGAAGCACTATCCTCCGGTAATGAAAGTTTGGGCATGGAGTCTGGGGGTGGGAAGGATTGGTATCCATCACTATCCTCCTCCACCCCCTATCCCCTATGACAGCAGAGTCTTTCCAGTAGTGACACCACCCCAAGAAAGCTTGGGGTGGTTTTCATAAGGCTATCAAAGGCTTTTGTTATTACTGTATTTTGTTTTATGGTCTGAATGCACATCTGGGACTTTCTGTCCCATGTTGAGTCTGTTCTGTGTGAAAGGAGAGATTGGAAGAGAAGGAGTTGTAGGAAGAAAAAGAGTTGTGGTCGAATCTAGAAAGGACTCTTTACAGCCTGAATACTCAGTGGCATGGCTCTTGTAAACTAGAGATCCATTCTGGATATCCCAGAAAGGCCTGTGAAAGAAATTATTCCTATGGGTACAAATTTGTGGATTGAATGAACAACTCTTTTCCTCCTGCCTTTTAGGCCCTTCAAAATGAAGCTGTTTAAGAAGAACCTTGCTAACAATCTAGCCACCCTGCCCCCTTATTATGATATGCTCAGTGGTGGGCTGGCCCATCGGGCTACCGGGACTCAGCCCGGGGCATTCCCCAGGCTCCCAGTACCCCCTTGGGTGCCAATCCAAAGAACCGATCTGAGCTGCGATGCCCGGAACGATAGAGCAAATGACCGGGGCTCTGTGTTCCTCTGCATGCCTTCTACCTCCTGTGCCACCAAAGATAAGATTACAAAAGCAGCCCCATTGACAGCAGAGCTGCTGTGGCTTAGAGGCTGTAATTTTGTCTTGTAAGCAGGAGGTTGTTGGTTCAAATCCCCATAGGGGAGTTGAAATTAGAAGGAGAGGAGGAACATATGTTAGAAGGCGAGTAGGAACATATATTTTGTTAGGGTTAGATGCTCTCATCATTTCCTGTCTAGTGCCCTTTTAATGTAGCCAGCAACGTCCGTGAATATGCTCCCCATGAGTTAGAGTTGAGGGTTTTTTTTTAATTACAATTCTCAAAATCCTCCAACATGGCCACGACATTGGCTGAAGTGTAGAAGTTTTTTTTTAAATAAAAAAAATCCCAAACATTACCATCCAATAGTAATAAACAGGTCTAAAAACCTGAATTTGCATGAGCTACCAAGTAGGCAGCTGAGCATATCCAAAAATACGGACAATTTCTGCGCATGCGCAGGAGCACGCACGCAGAACCCGTTTGTGCATGTGCAGAACACATTTGTGCGCCAAAATACAGGAAATCCCGGTCAATACGGGATACTTGACAGGGATGCAGCTGAGAAGGATAGAAAGCAGAAGCAGACAGAAAGGCAAAGAAAATGCCCATGCCTCACCGCTACTTCGGGAGCTGCACTGGTTACCAGTTTGTCTCCGGGTGCAATTCAAGGTGCTGGTTTTGACCTTTAAAGCCCTATATGGCAGTGGGCCAGGATACCTTAGAGACCGCATCGTCCCAAGAGTGTCTGCCCGTCCAACTAGACTGGACCGCAGGGGCTCTCTAATGGTGCCATCAGTTAGGGGTGCACATCTGTCTAGCACCCGAAGGAGGGCCTTCTCCGTGGCCGCACCAACTCTCTGGAACCTCCTGCCAACAGATCTAAGACTTCAAAGAGAATTGCTGCCGTTCAGGAAAGGATTGAAGACCTGGCTGGCAGGGCAGGTGTGGGGCCCGAATGGGATCACGGTCCCCGCCTGCTGGCTTACGTAAAGAATTAAGAACTCTCTCTTCCTTTTTTAGAGTGGGTGGGATGGATGGGTGGGATAAGGGGTTTTTAAAGTGTTTTTATATGTTTTTAGAATTTGTTGTAATGCCGCCCTGAGTCGGGTTCTGCCTGAGTGGGCGGCATATATAAATACGACTAAATAAATAAAATAAAATAAATAAAAGTGTCCAGGGCTTAGAGCCAGGCGAGTTAGAAGACTGTAGTCTGACTTTTTCAAATCCATCATTCTGTCATATGGGGAGGCTGTTGCTAGCCCATGAAAGAGTACCCTTCCCCAGCTTGAAGGAGCGGGGGTGGGGGAATCAATGTGTGACATGGCTGCCTCTTTGTTAGATCTTTAACAGGGGTGCCCAAACTTTGTGGGCCATGGGCCAGTGACGTGGTTCAGCTGGCTGGTCACGTGGTTCCTCCCACTGGAAGTGGAAGTAAAACGCGCCTTGCAGTCTGTTTTGCAACAGGATGAGATAAATTTTAGGCTGCCATTTTCTCTGCTTAAAACAGGGGTGCCCAAACTAGAATCAGCACAGGCATGTTTTATTTCCACTTCCGGGAGTGATGAGGGCAGGGTGGGCCGGACCACGGGCCATAGTTTGTACACCCCTGTTCTTGAAGATGCCTTAGACAAAATCCCAGACTGAGCTGTTGCTGAGAAGAAACCACAACAAGATTTCTTAAAGTATTTCTAAAGGATTTTCTCTACCCATTTTTTTTTTGGGGGGGAGGGGGGAGTAGCTAAGAGAAGTCACTCCAGAGCATGAATAACACAGCATCTCTTTGTTTTAGTATTTGGGCAAGCCTGACAAGCCTGAGGTTTTAAGCCCTCAAATACCTGGGCGCCAACGCAGTCTTCTGACCTTTGATTCTCGGACCTCTCTGTGTTCTCTGATCCAGGAGCATCTCTGTGCCAGCTGACCCGAGCCCCCCAGCCCTTCCAGAACTGCCACCCAAGCTTGGCAGGGACATGGGCGACACTTACGCTGTGGTGAACAAACTCCGGCGAAGTGGAGCAGGACCCCTTCCTGCCTCTCCTCACACTGAGACCAAGCTTGATGGAGTGGGACCTTTTTATGCTGCTGTGAAGCCACGGTGTAGTAACGAGGCTGCTGCCGCCCAAGCAATTGACCCCACTGCCTTTGTGGGACTACAGACCAGCTACTCACTCCCTGGGAGTCCCATACGGCACCCCCCTTCTTCCACTGTAGCCTGTGAATATGCCTTCATTAATTCAGTTGTGCCAGGTGATTATTAGAATAGCTCTGTGTTTGTCTGTACTGTATAAATAATTGCAGCACAATCCTATGATGATGATCATAATGGTTAGTGTTTATACATGTTTTATAAGCTTTATACACACACATACACACACACACACACATATGTATGTATAGATATAGCTTTAGTTTGAACATTCAAAGCTCTTCACATGTATACTTTAAGCCAGGGCTTCCCAACTTTTTCAAGCCAGGGGCCAGGTCACACTTTCTCAGTCATCTTTGAGGATTGGATGGCCATTTTGCCCTGCCTGCACAATGGGGGTGGCTATTTTGTCCCAACAGCTTCAAAGGGGTGGCCATTTTGTTTCTTGAATGCCCTCGGAGGGGTGGGGGGGCCAGGTGAAATGGTGCCACAAACCAGATCTGGCCCGTGGGCCTTAAGTTGGGAAACCCTGCTTTAGGCCATTGCATCATTTTATGCTGCAGGTGACCAGATCATCAGAGAATTGATGGCCAGCTCCATGCGATTCTACACTCTGACATTTTCTCTCGTGTAAACATCCCTGTGGCATTAAGTCCATTTAGCAGTTGAAAATACAGTACCACTGAAGCCAGAATAGCCCAAATCAGATCACATGCTAAGCTAGTTCTGTACAGATAATGACAAATTATAGATTCTGATGCCGGTCAACAAAGTTCTAGCTAAATGTCAGAAGTGATTTTCTCCCCTGATCAGCAAGTTTTTATTTTGATACACAAATCTAAAAAAAAAAAACAAGCAAATTTCTATGGGAATCTAGTATTTGTTATAAGGATTGTTAATATATATTAGACACAGATATCTGTTGTGAAGGGAAACAAGTTATGAAAAACCAGGTACAGTATTCCAAATAGCACATCCTGGTATACATTGATGTTCACATTATCCAGGCCTTCTCTAACTAGCTGTTAGTCAAACATGGCAGAAAATGGTGATGGTGGTGGGGCTCTCAGGAATGTGTAAGAGCTCCATCTGGAATAGATGATCTTTTTTGGCCTTGAATAGAATTTTCTCCATTTCTTTTCTCTCCAGGTGATTCCAATTCTCCATCTCCTAATAATGGACTCGGGAAAACCCTTCTAAAAAACTTGATGTCTCCAGTAAGTAGCATGTGATGTGTTTCCTTCCTAAAGCTTCCTATATAAATAAACCACAATTCCTTTGATAACCTGTATAGTATGTTCATTGAAGGGATGGGGACAGACAGAGTAAAGCCATCTTAAGCAGGAGAGGCTACACTGCTACCATTCTTTCCTTTTGACATTCTCTGGGGATCACTTTTAGAGTAGATCTTCCAGGTTGCAGCAAAAAAGTAATATTTTGCTGGAGTAGCACTGGAGTAGCACTCCATGGAAAACGGCTCGGAGTCTCGGTAGTCCCAAATTGGAGCTGCCTGTGTCTGGGAGACCCAGGAGGGGACAAGGAGAGGACTGAGGTGGAGTTTAGTGCCAGGTAACGTTAAAGGAACGCACATATCCAGGAGTTGCTGACAGATGGCCCTCCAGATGTTATCAGACTGCAGCTCCCCTCAGCTGTAACTGACAGCGGTGAGGGGCAAGGAGAGTTACAGTCCAGTAGGAGCTTCAGGACTATATGGTCCCCACCCCTGTCTTAGTGATTGGTTGTAGGAGGGGAACCATTGTGGTCCAGTAGCAAGATGGAGATTTGCTTTTGGTTCTAGTAGACTAATTGGAATTATTCTGCAAAATACATTCATTGTTTAGCTTTTCTGTAAGCCATCTTGACTTTAATTTTCTTGTGTGTACAACGGCAACAGTACTGTACTTATGGGACAGAGTAACAAAATAGGTACTGGACAATACTACTGAGTGTTGGAAGTTAATAACAATAACAATAATAACAATGTGTTAGTAGCATAATGGTAGAAAGAAGTATTATTTCCAGAGTGTAGACCAGAGCTTGGATCCTAAGAACATAATAATAATTTTGTGTCAGAGATTACTCTGGCTTGAAAGGATTTTTAGGAGACACCTGAATGAGGCTCCTTTCATGTCCCCAAGTACAGATCTCGGGTATCAAAACCCGACCTTCCAGTCTCCAACTCAGCATCTTAACCACTAAGCCACCAGGGGAGCTACACAAAGCTCAAGCCTCACTTCAGCCTGTTTCTGGGTGTATCATGATTGGGTCTAAGTCACAACAATAAATCCAACTCTTCCCGTGTAAATACAGTAACATAAAGTGTGCAGCTAACATAATTAAGTCTGTATGAGTGAAATAAAGCAATAAAATGTGGCACTAGATGCACAATTCAGCTACCCAACCACAATCTTCACTTGAGGAAAAACAAAACAAACCAAAATTAGATTTCTAGCCATTATGGGAGCCATACTTGAGAAAGTGCTGAGATTCTTAGGGGGGCTGATTAAAAACTGCAACTGAACTTATGACTAAGCCCTCCAGCCATTAAAACTTCTGCATCTCCTCTTCCTCCATCACTGTGAGACCTGGAATGCACTCATGAACTAGTGTAGAAAGAACACAAAGGAGGTTTAGAAATGCACTGGACTTACATAGTTCATACTATGCATATTATCTGCCTCTTCTCGCTGCACTAAGGCATTCAGAGAATTTCAGGTGGCTGCAAGCACTGCTGTTCATACCTGTCCCTTGTGAACCTTGTTTAAAGAAGGGAACATGGTTTGTTTTGCTGCTGTGTCACTGCAGATCCTCAAAGATGCGTGAGGGAACATCTAAGAAGGTGGTTGAGTAGAAAATGTTAGAGTGAATGGCGAAACATGAAAATTGTGTTTTTTAAAAAAAATCATTTATTTTGTTCTCTAGGCTTTTTCTTCATCCCCTGGGAAAAAAGGTGAGAAGGCAAAGGAGCTGTTTTTTTAAATAGGATCTTTCCTTTCAACATTGCAAGGTTAAACCAATGCTTTTTAAAAGGAAGCTGCCATGGTACTTCCTGGGAGTCTTCAGAAAGTGTCTTCTATAGCGCTTCAAAAGTAGTGGGACTACAGTTCCCAGGAAGCACTGTGGCAGCCTCTCTTGCTCGCTCTTTTTTGCACATTAACAACAGGAAACATGGCTGGGGCTAAGCCCTGATCCAGGTGAATGAAATGCAGGCATCTGTAGGTATGGGTCAGTAGACTGGAACTCCTAGCGTTCTGCCTGGGGAATTCTTGGAGTTGGATTCCAAGAAGAGAAAACCAAACAAAAAACAAATGACCTCCCTAATAGGCACACAATTCATCAATGCTTTAATGCAAGCTTCCTCAACCTTGGCCCTCCAGCTGTTTTTGGACTTCAATTCCCAGAAGCCCAAGTCAGCACTTCTGATGATCAGGGCTTCTGGGAATTGAAGTTCAAGAACAGCTGGAGGGCCAAGGTTGAGGAAGTCTGCATTAATGAACTGTTCATTGTTTCTACTACATCTAATTTCATCTCCCATTTCTTAAGGAAGCCATAGATTGATGCTTGTGGTCAGTGATAGGCTGAATAACAGCAAGGAAACTGAAAATCAGTCTAGATAAGATACATATTGTGGACTAGCATTGCAACCAACAAGGCAGTAGATATTTAGTCTGTAGTGCAAGGATGGGAAATGTGTGGCCTTGTGTATTTTTGGACTACATCTGCCTTAACCAGCAGAACCACTGGTAAGGAGGAATGAGAGCTGCTGTCTGGCATCATCTGGCTGCCCCTACATTCACTACATGTTGAAGATACCAGCCCACAGCTTACAGCTGTTATTTGATTTAGCACTGCATCTGTGTTGGAAAATATTTGCAGTGTGGTACAGATAGTGTGTCCTCAAGGATTAAGGCTCAGTACTTTGAAATACAAGCCCTCCTCAATTTCCTCTTTCTTTCCATTAGTTTAACTGTTGAACAAATGCTCAGGCACAGCTTTAGCAGAAGGAAAAATGTTTACTTACAAGGCTTGTATTCAAATAAAATTGTCAGGTAAATGATGGCAAAATATATAATACAGCAGTTCACTTCTATTAGTTGCAAAAAGCATGAAAAAATATTAAAAACAAATTATGGTTGCCAATTTTCTGAGACATTTTGAGTCAGAATGAGACTGAACTGCAACACTACCCACAAACAGAATTAAACATATATCTAGAAAGAGAGTGGAAAGCAGTTACTGTATTTGCCGGCGTATAAGACACATCGGAGTATAAGATGCACCCCATTATTACCAAAATAGCCCACTATATACAGTACATGACACACTTCATTTTTTCAGTGTATTTTAGGGGGGGTTGTTTGAGTCTTATATGACAGCAAATACGGTACTTTTGGAGGGAAGAAACATTTAACCTGTTTAGATTCAAAACAGGCAGTTAGAATGCTGGCCATTCCCATCTCTATGGCAGTGTACAAAGCAAACACAAAACCTCTATTCACAATGACTCCTTCTTCATTGCCAGAATTGGTTGGGGTGGGTGGGAGTGGCAGCTGCTTCCTTAAACCCACAAGCCCCACTCAGGCATGGTATTTGAATCAAATTTTTGTTTAAATTGATTATTGTTGAGAGGAATTTCAATTATGATCCTTTATAAATTTGTTTTGACATAAAATTTCTATCATGGCTCATTATTATGTTTATTATTATATTAAAAAGTCTATCATTAGATTCACAGTCGAAGACTTGTATAAAATTAACAGTTCAAGCCCTAATCAAGGTAACATCTAAGTATAGAGGCAGTTCCTAGTAAAGGTGTTTTTTTTTTAAGTTAAGATATTCAAGTCCAATAAATCCAAAATTTCCAAATATCTAGGACAGGGGTGCCCAAACTTTTCAGGTCACGATCCAATCATGTGATTCCACCCACCGGAAGTGGAAGTAAAATGTGCATGCGCAGAATGCTCTCGCGCATGCATATACTGCTGCCATAAATGACACACAGCTGTCGTAAAGGTGTTTATGACAGCCTGTGGGTCATTTACAGCAGTGTTATGCACATGCGCAGGCGCATTGTGCGCATGTGTTTTATTTCCACTTCCAGAAGAGGCAAGGGCAGCACGGGCTGGATTAATTGGCGCTGTAGGCCGGATTCAGCCCACGGGCCATAGTTTGGGCACCCCTGATCTAGGAAGTCCTTTAGGTAATGCTACAAGGACTCCGATCACTATGGGTATGACAACAGATTTTTTCCTCCATAAATGCTCAACTTCAATTTGCAAAATATTATTATTGTAGTAGATTTTTTAAGCCACTCTAGCGATTGGAAATTAAGAAGGCCATTAATATATAAATTATAAAACCAAAAATGCCTTTGTATGTTATAACATGATTCAGACAGGAAGTGCTTAATTTTCCCCCCAAACATCCCCTGTTAAAAGGATTTGGATAATGGGGATGGTAGCTCACAGCGCTCATTTTGTTAAAAAAAATTCTCATCAGCTCCTGCCAGCATAATCAATGGTGCAGGGATAATGGAGATTAAGAGCCCATCTGCATCTAGTCTTTCCAATTTGTCTAGGTGTGGAGGAATATTTTTCTCTTGTGAACTGGCAAGTGTCGAAGCTTATTTCCCTCTCTTTGCTTCTGAACAGCCCCATCATCACCACGGTTTGCCCCTGTGCAAGCATATGAAGAGGTGAACAACACCAGTCCCAGGGGTACTCCAAATGTCGCGGGACTCTCCACCAATGCAATGGGTGAGTAAATTCAGACAAAGGTGACAATAGACATGTGGTATATGTTTGAATAAATGCAGCTGTGGGCACATACACAATGCAGAACTGTAATTTTTAATCTTAACCTTGATGAATCATTAATACTGTGCATCTTTATCTGAAATTATTTTCTACACAGTAGTAACTGGAACAAAAATAACATTCTAGCCATTATTCTGTTAGCTATGTCCATTGGTGTAATACAGTTAGCAAAAATCTTGTTGATGAATTGCCACCAATTAAGACCTAGCCCAGGCTTTTGCTGTTGTATGCCAAATCAAGAGATTCAATGTGCAACAGCAAATGCTTACAATGATCTCTTTTGTTAGCAACAATCCTGTGATATTTAAGTTGCTTTAAGTGGGCATAACAACTTGATTGGATTTTGTCTATTAAGTTTAGCCTGGCAATGAGAAGCAATTTATACATTAATACTCCACCACCACCCCAGATGGCATAACAATTGTAGTTTGGATAATATGTATATTGATTTGAATTTAAAAATCAATAGTTTAAATCTAGTTCAGTAGACTCTTAGAATCAACTGCTGAATAAATGCCATCGATTGAATAAGTCCGCTCTACTGCAGTGGCTCAAGTGGCTAAGACACTGACTGAAAGGCGGGAGGTCAGTAGTTCAATTCCCGAGTACTGCAGGACAGAATGAGCTCCCGTCTTTGTCCCAGCTCGTGCCAACCTAGCAGTTTAAAAGCAAGACATTGCAAGTAGATAAATAGGGACCACTTCAGTGGGAAGGTAAACAGCATTCCATGCACTCCGGTGTCTATTCGTGCCTGCCACATGACCATGGAAACATCTGCAGAAGCAGACAGCGCTGGCTCTTTGGCTTTGAAACAGAGATGAACACTGAGCCCTAGAGTCAGATACGACAGACTTTTCGAGCAAGGCAAACCTTTACTTCAGATTAGCAATGGGATTTGTAATTTGTTAGATGAGTGATCACTGACCTCTAGTCACAGAGAAACTGTATACCACTTGGGGAAAATAGGTCCCCCATCTACACAAAAGTGTATTTTTATAAATTATGTTTTTAAATAATCTTGCTCAGTTTCATCTTGGGTTGCATAATAGCAGTAACCAGTTCTCAGGAAACCTAATGGGAATGATACTGCTTCGGTTCCCAAGGCCCCATGAGGTATCTATGAGTATGTTGTTGAAGCCAGCCAGCTTACCCTTAAGTAACATACAGAAGAAAGACCAAGAGCTGCCTTAACTCACTCCTTATGTCCAGCATAAGATGTACAGAAACTAGACTTCATTCCAGGCAGCCACTGAAATATCGGGCAATCCCCGTAGGAACAGAGTATTCCAAATGTTGCCCTTTCATACTAACATCCTGACTTTAAATGAAAATTCACTTTGTTTATGTCACTGGAGCTTTACAATGCTTTTAATTGTCAACTTCCCCCAAAGTGCCCCTCAAAATAAAATTTAAATAAAGAGAAACATGGCTTTTCTGTTAACATTGTTTAAACTATTACATTTTAACAAATTATTTCCAAGTGGTGAGTAGGAATGACAACAATTGGTTACCCAGGTTTGAAATCAGTACCGTAATTAAGAGCTTTATCGTTTAATTAGTCTTTTAAAATCAAGTAAGGTCTCCCTTGCTCAAAAGCCAGTCGTATCCGAATCTAGGGTACAGTGTTTACAGCCAAACAGCCAGTACTATCTACATCTGCAGACGTTTCCATGGTCATGTGGCAGGCATGACTAGACCCCGGAGTGCACGGAACGCTGTTTACCTTCCCACTGAAGTGGTCCCTATTTATCTACTTGCAATTTCTTGCTTTCGAACTGCTAAGTTGGTAGGAGCTGGAGCAGACGACGGGAGTTCACTCCTTCCTGCGGCACTCGGGTCTCAAACTGCCGACCTGCCTCCAGTCATCAAGTTCAGTGTCTTAACCACTAAGCCACTACAAGTAAATAATGTAAAGGTGTACCTTAACAGGGCGATTTAAGAACCAGTATGTTTCTCAAATACTTCATTATAAAAACTGTGGATGGCAAGAAGCATCTTGAAAGAGAGGCCTTTGCTCTTTTTCACTAGGAGAGCATGCCTCAAAAAAAAAAAAAAAGCCTGCTTCTATGTACGTGCGCGATCAGACACTTGGGTGATCCTGTGTATCCTAAGGTAGGAATAAGTATTTTGTGCTGTCTTTGGCTCTTTGCCCTTCTCACTATAGACAACATCTAGAAAGGGGTGCCCAAACTACGGCCTACAGGCCGGATCCGGCCCCTGATGCCAATTCATCCAGCCCACACCACTCTCATTGCTCCTGGAAGTGGAAATAAAATGTGCCAGATGAAGTGGCATCGGGGCCAGATCCGGCCTGCAGTCCATAGTTTGGGCATCCCTGGTTTAAGCATCCTGTTGCGAAACAGATTGCAAGGCACGTTTTACTTCCGCTTCCGGTGGGAGGAACCACGTGACCGGCCCACTGAAACACACGACCGGCCCACAGCCCGAAAAGTTTGGGCACCCCTGATCTAGAACGCTGCAGGTGACTTACCTCTAAGGACAGAAAGAGAACCGATCTTAAGTGAACTCCTGAGTGTCGTTCTTCACAACTTGCTCGGTTTTAAAGAAAAACAATTTAAGAAACCAAGAGCAACATATCCCTGAGAGATGCTTGGGGTGGGCCATCGAAAACTGTATTGATAAATGACCCAACACACCTTCCATTGCTGTGTCCATCTTTCTCCCTCTCCAACAGGGTTCAATGTCCGCATCGGCAAGCCTAAAGGACCGAGAGACCCTCCCGCGGAATGGACCCGTGTATAAGCAGCGTGTCAAAGAGACCACATGCATGAGACGTTCCTTCTGCCGCGGAGCAATACCGGCTGAACCAAACTGCTGTGCTCATAAGGAGCCTATGTGTAAAATGAAATGGGGTTACCTACAGCCAATGCCGCTCTTCTTCCTCCTTGCTGTTTGGATGTTCTCCAGCCAGACCGAAAGAACAACAAAAGGAGTATCGGAACCCTGAAGCTTAAGGAAAACACTGATCCTTGACAGGCTTCTCCGCACCAGATCTAGACTGCTGAAGGGGGCAAAGAGTGAGACTGCCTTAGAGGCTTTCACATCCTGATTTTACACCCAGTACTGGGTACAATCAGTGACAGCAACTTCCACCGCTGTGCCTTCAAATTAGACAGGCAATATGGTAATTTGTTCTACCTGGATTCCCAACTGACAGCTATCTGACCAATTCCATTTGCCCTGGGATGCTGACCGATCTCCCCTGTCCACACCAACTTGCATTTTCCCCTCTTTTCTTACTGCCAATTGTGATTTTAGCAACTCAGGGTGTGCCTGTGCAAGGGAACAGAGAGACGGAAGATGTTTGGCTTTTATCTGCAAAAACAGCTGTACTTTAGAGTCAGCAACCTTTGAATTCTTGAATACAGACTCGGCTGACAAGACTGTAGAAAGAGGAAGTGAGAATAGCGATATGAGTAAGGAAGGAAGGCCCTCCCTCCTTCAGTTGTGCCGTTCTTTTACAGTCTCTTTGCATCCATGAGAACTTAAAGCAACCCACCACCGCCAACTTCCCCGTGAACTGAAGCTCTGATTCTCCTCTATAGGAGAAAGAGGGCAAGAAAATACAGACAGCATAGTCTACCCTCTATGACCAAGCTCTCTGGATCAATGCCACTTTACACTCTGGGTTCAACACAAGACAGCTCTTACTTAGGGATTTTGAAGAAAGACAACTGGAAATAAGGGGAGGATTTATTGTAACACAAAAAATCAGCTCAGGTCAACTCAGGCTTCCTTTGTGCACATTTGGAATATAACTGCATCATGGGGTAGGTTTGGGCTAGTGGAAGCTCTAGAAGGGAGCCATTAAAATTATCTCTCCCTCCCCCAGAACCATTGTCTCCTTGCAATCAGATTCTGCCGTCCACTCTTTGACTCTTATGGTAGCCCAAGGAAATCAGGAGACTATCTTCTAAACAGAGAGGTATCTAGAAAATTAGAGGCCAAACAGAGGACAGAGGTGTGTGTGTGTGTGTGGAGGGGGGAGAGGAACAGTTGGTGGGATGTTAGATTCAATTTTAGGTCCATTCACTGTTATTTCCAGGGAGTGAAACAGTGTTCCCATGGAAGCCCCCCCCCCCAAAAAAAAAGAAGAAGAAGCAAATTTTGCCCATTCTAGCACATATACCCTTTAGCAGCTTGTAGATTTCACTCTAGGACAGGGGTTCCCAACCTTTAACAAGCTGGAGGCCGGGTCATGCTCTCTCTGTCAGCTTTCAAGGACAGACGGTCATTTTGCCCTGCCTGCATGATGGGGGGTGGCCATTTTCTCCCAACAGCTTCAAAGGGGTAGCCATTTTGTTTCTTGAATGCCCTTGGAGGTGTGGGAGGGCACATGAAATGGTGTCATGGTTTGGATCCGGCCCACAGGCCTTAGGTTGGGAACCCCTGCTCTAGGATATACACACTGCTGTATAATTGAGCTATCATTTATTGCTGGTGCTGCTGTGTTGACCTTGGTTCCCTCCTGGATCTTTTGAAACTGGACAGCAGGCTGCAGTGTAAGTCTGCCTTGATGTTAATGGGAAAGCAATAAGAGAAATGGTCCCTTATCTCCACCTACAGGGGGGAAATGCAAGGTCTCTGTAGAAGAATAAGGTTCTGTCTAGGGGTGAAGAGATCTTAGCTTTAGCAGTGACTGTTTGGTTACACAGACCACAAAGGTTTTTAGTTCTGAGGGAGGCAGAAAGTCTATGTCCATAAAGGAAACTCAAAATCATCCAGATCCACTCTAGGGAGTATTGCGTGGCCAGCATATAGCAGTTTCTTAATGACAAGGAAGTGAGGCCCACATGAGAGACGCAGTTTGGAGTCCGTGCTACTCAGTGCTGAGCAACTTCTGCTTCTTGGCTGTGCGGATATACGGGTGCCAGCGCCACTCCACATCAGCGGTGCTCTCCTGCTCCAGAGTCCCCAGCTTGATCATGTACACTGCCAGGAAGAGAATGCACATTTCAGATACTGGCCTGGCCCTTCTTGATGCAGGCCACCTGCTCGTTGTGTTACAAGCTCACATTCTGGATTCATTCCCCTAAGACTGCTGCCTTCCCCATTTTGCAGCAAAGCAGTATTGACAGGGCAGAGAGGAAAGAAGGGCTGATCAAGAAAGGGAGCAGATTGTAAGAACATTTCACGGACCCTTCCCCATGCACGGAATAAGATCCCTTGCTTTTTAATAATAGCAGCTGGCTGGAAGAGGCCAGAAATTGACCCAAGCCATAGATGCTGTTGGAAACTCTCTAGCAAAGCCTCAAGGGCAATGGCTACCAAGTCCTCACCATGCTTTATTCTGGAGTACTGCATGGTGAGATTGTGAAGGATCCTGCCTTCAGGCTTCATTTTGTAAGTAAAAGGAGGGTCCTTCCCAACATTTTTTAATGCAAGGTTAGGAACATGTAGCCCTCCAGATGACTCAAGTTCCATTATTCTGTACCACTGTCTATTCTGGTTAGGATGGATAGGGGATTGCATACAATACATTCATTTCCCCAATCTAAAGGTAAACCAAGTTTTGTTCTGTGACTGTGGGAAAAGACAGAGGTCCTGAATCCCTTGTTCATAGGGTCTTCTGCTCTTCACTCACGCTCCTAACTACTACGCCACATCAGCTTCATGAGAGAGTAAGAAAAACTTGTCCTTTGCTCTGAAAATCTACCTCAGGGGTTCACAACCTTTTTAAGCCGGGTCCGGGGTCACACTCTCTGTCATCTTTGAGGGCCGGATGGCCATTTTGCACTGCCTGCACGATGGGGAGGCCATATTGTCCCAAACAGCTTCAAAGGGGCAGCCATTTTGTTTCTTGAATGCCCTTGGAGGGACGAGGGGGGCCACATGAAGTGGTGCCACAGGACGGATCCAGCACACGGGCCTTAGGTTGAGAACCCCTCCTCTACTTCAATGGTGGTAAACTCTAGCCTCAGTACCCTTGTACTTTCTGGGTTTTCAATACCCACAAGGACTAGAAACTTAATTTTGTTCCCCCTCGCCTCCTTTCTCACACAAGAAATAGTCATGAGACAGGATTAAAGACGACAGGTATGTAGTGGAAACTTTTACAACAACCAGATCTCTCCCCCCACCCCCACTAGGAAACAGTCTTTCTGAAAAGAGTAGTGACTCCATATCAACAGTTTTGTCATGAACAAGGGTTCCTCTCGCCTCATCTAAAGCACAAGAAGGCCGCAACAATATTAGGGAGTCAAAACAATCTACCTTTTCTGAAAGATTTAATTTTTTTCCTACATGGTACCCTTGACATAACATCAAGAGTAATCAGTTCTGTAGTTCTAGCAGGTGAGTTCTGCCAATGTTATATTCAAGACACTTCTGCCTGCTGTGTAAAAAGTTAAAGGTTTTAACCATTTGTACCAAAGGTGTTTTGTTATATTTGCTATGGGGTGTAATTTTAAGTCATTTTAGGTTAGACGTTCATTATGGAAGATGTTTTTTGTTTTGCCTTTCATTTTAACAATAAAGACACCAACTTACCGTGGAAAGAAAAGGAAAAAGAAGCAATAGCCCAAAATACTTGCAGAACAGTTCCCAAAAAAAAGCCAAAACTCTTAATTTCAAATTATAGGAATAAAAAACTTGAGGCCTTCCAGGTACCCAAATACTGTAATCTCCTAGATCTCTCACCATTGGCTATGGATGATGAGATACAACATCTAAAAGCCTTCATATTCTCAACCTTTTTCAAGTATATCTTTGAACAGAAATGTGGGGGAAATGAAATAATTGAATATTCTTTCACAATGTAAACCTCTCAATCATCCATGGAAAGCTAGCACATCAGGGGCACGTTGCAAGTTTAGTCTCCCTCTGACATGCTAGTTTTCTGTGCCACAAGGATTCTCTTAGTCTTCCAACATAACCTGCAGTGCTTTGAAAAATAGGAAGAGAAAGAAATGGAATTTTCTTCCCATCCATAATTTACATACTGCAGTGCTTATAACATGTATTTGACAATTTTTCTAGAAAAGTTGCCACGTCATTTAAATATACAATCTAGGGACAGCGCCCCACAAAGGAGACACTCGAGATATTTTGCTGATTAGAGCTGTCATGTAGTGAATTCTGCACTGAAAGCCAATTATGCCTATGTGTGTTTATTTCAAAGAAATAACGACCCAAAAATGCCAAATTAGCAAGGTTTCTTCTTCTTCCATTTCTAGTTCAGACTTTAAAGTGCCAAAATGAAGCCACCTTTTGGTGAATCCATTAAAAAAAACATAGAGCAAACCAACATGTGAATGTCGGCAAGAATGGAGTCTTAGCCTCGTGCTGTAGAAGTAAAGTTGCAGACTGGAATTGTCAATAGACAGGACTATACTTAAGATGATCATGAGCAGAGGTAGCCATCTCTGTTGGTCTCAGGGCCAGTCCACACTAACCTACTGCTAAAGTCTTACGGTATTTTTACAGAGTGCTAAACCAACCTCACATATATTACTGCAAGAATTCTAATGTCAATGAAATTACACAAAAAAGCCCATAAAATAATGCACAGCAGTTCAGTATGATTGCCCCTATGCTACAATGTGGCTGATGTTTCAAGGACAACGCAAGACTTGCTCTTTTGCAGCTCATACCATGGAAAATGTTACTTACATTTCATTTCAAACCGTGGCCCAACTTCGGCAAGTTCCACATTCCGGTGGTCAGTTTTCTTATAGACATGGTGCCTGTGCTCCCACAACACACACACACACACACACACACACACACACACACACACACACACACACACACACACACACACACACACACACACACACACACACACACACACACACACACACACACACACACACACACACACACACACAAAATTATTTGGTAAGATAAGAGCCCTGGCAGCACAGTGGTTAAACTGCTATATTGCAGGCAAAATGGTGGGAGTTCAATCCTGATGGGACTCAAGGTTGACTCAGCCTCCCATTCTTCCAAGGTCAGTAAAATGAGTACTCATCATGTTGGGGGCAAAATACTACTTTCTTTGTGAATTGCCCACAGAGTGCCCTAAATGCTATGGGGTGGTATATACATGTAATTCCTATTGCTATAAGAAAAAGCACTGGGGGAAATGCCTAAATTCTTGTCCTTCAACACATGAGCCATGGCTAATGTCTTCAGCCTCAAATGATGCAGGGAAAAGCACCACTACTTGATTCTACTGACTGTATAATGTGGACCTTGGAAAAAGTCAAAGCAGCACCTAGTGCAAGGATGCCCAAACTATGTCCCATGAGCCGGATCTGACCCGTGGTGCCAGTTAATCTGACCTGCACTGCTCGCAATGCTCCCAGAAGCGGAAGTAAAATGCCCATGTGCATAATGTGCCTGCACATGCACATAACACTGCCATAAATTACCGGCAGCTGTCATAAACGCTGGGTCTTTTATGGCAGTGTTTTGTGCATGCGCAGGTGCATTATGTGCATGCATATAAGCGTTTTACTTCTGCTTCCAGTGGGAGGAAACACGTGACCAGCCCACAGCTCAACCATGTGACCGGCCTGTGGCCAGAAAAGTTTAGAAATATTGGGAACTAAGTGTGCCAAGCCATGCCCTTTCCTTAAAGAGCTTATGGTGGTGGTGGTGTCATGCCACCTCAACTATGCAAGAGCTAGTAGTGGGGCAGGATTTGTTCCCACATGAAGTGGGAGTGGTCACTGGTGAGAAAGGTGGACAAAAACATTTCTCCTCTATCTCTTGGGGGGGGGGGATCCAATGGTGATTCCCTGCCTCTTTGTTCTTCTCCCAGAATACCCAGGAATCGCTCTGCCTCACACAGTGCTGTGCAGAACAGGATAACAAAATGGCTAATGTCAGCAGTAATCACTTAGATGGGGGTAGCATCCCACTCCTCAAAATGTACCTCTATTCTCGTAAATAAAAGCGTCAATACATTCCCACCCACCCCACACTGCTATGTGATCTGTGATCAGGGCTGAAAGGCCCATTTCATTCAACCTGAGCTGGAACACATGAGAGTACCGGAAAGAGATGTAGTCCTCCTGGTTTGCAAAGGTGATGACTCGTTTGCTGTCCTCTTTTGGCACCGGGAACAAGTATTTGAGGATACTGGTGACCTGAGAGAATGATCAGTAGGACGTGAGAAAGATGAGAGAAGATTGTAGCTGTTTATTAATTTCATTTATTTTGTTATCGTTTCTCTTACTAAGAGGAACTGAATTTCTACAAGCCTGTTGTAGAAATTGGTCCATGTTTGGTAAACTCAGGAAGCGGCAGCAGTGGTGGCAAACAATCACACAGCATTTCCCAAACTATGCTGCATGGAACACTGGTGGACTTCAGTTTCCAGAAGCCAAAGTCAGTTCCCCAAAGCACTGATCAGCCAATGTAGTGACTTAGTCTCCTGGGAATTGAAGTCTTGTTTTTTATTTATTTTTTAAAATTTGTATCGCCACACCCCTCGCCGAAGCGACTACGGGCGGCTCACAACATGACATAAAAACATCCTTAATAATCTTTTTTTAAAAAGGTTCGCCAATGTTCAATGGAACATAGTTTGGGAAACACTGTATAGAAAAGTATTTTATTCCAATCTTATGCCTAAAAGAAACAGAATGTAATACTGCAAACATTGCTTCCAAGCCCTTATCTGGCTAATAAAAACTGACAGACCTTTCCCACATGAAATTGCCTCAAATCTCCTTTTAATTGACTGCCTTAGTGAGAGCCCTATAGGCCTATCTACGTGTTACACCTAAACATTAAATAACAAGTTGCACAAATTGATATGGGGCTGTATACATTTTTTTTTGAATTCCCAGCCTTCCTGGCCCCATCACATCTTAAGCAGGATGATTTGAAGTATGGAGGTTAAAATTAGTTCACATCTGGTTTGTGCCAGTTTCCTCTGCATGCCAGTGTTAAGTTTAATATGCAAAATTTTTATATACAGTACCTCGAGTTACAAATTTAATGTGTTCCCCGGGATATTTTGTGTTAAGAAAAAATTGTAACTTGAATTTCCCATAGGAATGCATTGAATGCAATTTCCCATAGGAATGCATTGCAAATCAAAATTCGGAATTCGAAACACAGTTTCCCAAAGGAATGCATTGAAAAGCATTTAATCCATTCAAAAAAAATTTTTGTAACTCAAGGCATTATTTTCTATGGATTTTCATTTATATTGCAAAATTCCCGTAACTCGAACTATTCGTAACTCGAGGTTGCATTGTATTTTAAAAATACATATTTTTACTCATAGGCAACTTTCCCTCTGCATTATTTACATTTTTCTACACACATCTTTCCATGATATAAACATTTTTGTATACAATTCTCCCTAATACAGTACAGTATATGCATTTTTTTATATAACTTAACGGCCTATGAATTCCACTGCAAAAATAGAAGGGCAGAATCTGAAAGTGTGAAACTGGTCAGTCACTAGTAATAAGGATCAAACAAAACCCCAGATAATTAATAGCCTGAAGATTTCAATTTGTACCACTCCCTAAATCATACCTGTCAAGCGCGGCTCTGGAAAATACAGGAAATTGCTGCGCATGCGTGCGTGCGTGTGCTCAGTAACCCGTTTGTGTATGCTCAGTAACCCATTTGCACATGCACAGAACCCCTTTGTGCATGCGCAGAACCCCTTTGCGATGGGTGCACATGCGCAGTAACCCCTTTCCCCGCCGTTCAAAATACGGGACGGCGGCGGGAAAGGGGAGGAACGAGCGCTAAAATACAGGAAATCCCGGCCAATACAGGATACTTGTCAGGTATGCCCTAAATCCTAATAATTTTCTGTGTCTTCTTGATAACTGCAGAGGCTACAGCAGACTTTGTTTTTTATGTTAACATGGAGCTGAGAAGGGCTAGCATTTAACAAATGCAGTGACTGCTTGTGTTTGAATCTAAACAGCTAATTAACAGGCTAAATATTTCTTCACTCCAGGGGTAAGTGCTTTTCCACTTTATGGGCGTACTGAGCTCTGTGTGTGGAGTGTTGAATTGTAGTTTAGTTCAGTCTATTCCATCTAAGACTTATTCTAAGTGTTATTCAGCTTAGTTCTGTCTCTTTCCGACTCAAAATGTGGTAGTCTCAGTTTGTAACTCAATACCCTCTTGCAACCCGAATTTGCTTGATTTATTTCTTCCTGCCATTTGCAACTATGATGTAGTGAACAATTTCCAGACAAATTTATCTGACACAAGCCATTATTTTTTCCCTTCTGTTAAAGCTGTTCCTGAGCATTTGTTCAACAGTTGAAGAAGAAAATGGGGAATTGAGGAGAGCTTGCATGCAAAGTATTGAGCCTTAATCCTTGGGGAAATGCTAACTGCACCACCCTGCAAAAATAACAGTAACAGCCAATGCAAAGAACCATTTCTTTTTCTGTGCTTTTCAGATGAAAATTTAATCCTGTTCCTTTTATTATTATGGCTGTCTTACTGCAACTAATTGTTGACGAATACCGGTGCCAAAACGTCTGCATTATCATCACCTCATTTCCTTCCTTACCATTCTAAAGCATCTCCACACCTGCAACTGATGACAATGCTTTATGCTTCTAATAAAACAGACAGCAGTACACACAAGCTTAAACAATAAACTTAAGTTTCAATATGTCATTAAAAAGCCAGTCCTGATTCTGCTTCAGTGTGGCTACTAACTATGCCCTTCTAGCCTCTTGGCGCATCTTACCCGCTGTCCGAGACGCGAAGTTAAGTTATGAAAGATCAGGTGGGGATGAGCCTCCGACATTGTGCCAATGTCTGGGATGTCGTGCCGCATGACCACGTTGCAGAGGGTGAAATAGGCTGTGGGGCCAAAGGGCAAGTGGCTTATGATCAACCCATCTAAAGTGCAGGGAAAAGACAGGAAAAGGTTAGCCCCAGGTCCTGTCGCGGATGGCCAGAAGACCTAAACAGGATCCCCAGCTTCAGGTATGTGAACTAATCTGCTGTGAAGATAGAATAAGCCATGATCCAGTTCTATCCAGACCAGGGGTGCCCAAACTTTTCAGGCCATGGGCCAGTCACGTGGTTCAGCAGGCCGGTGACATGGTTCCTCCTACTGGAAGTGGAAGTAAAACGCACCTTGCAATCTGTTTTGCAACAGGATGAGATAAGATTTTAAGCTGCCATTTTCTCTGCTTAAACGAGGGGTGCCCAAACTACGGCCCACGGGCTGGATCCGGCCCCCGATGCCAATTCATCCAGCCCATGCCGCCTTCACCATTCCCAGAAGCAAAACGTGCCCATACGGCCTATTTCACCCTCTGCAACATATGGGCATGTTTTGCTTCAGCTTCTGGGAACCAGGTGGGTGGTGTGGGCCAGATGAATTGGTGTCAGGAGCCAGAGCCGGCCCGTAGTTTGGGCACCCTTGGTTTAAGCAGAGAAAATGGCAGCCTAAAATCTATCTCATCCTGTTGCAAAACATATCAGTTGCAAACCGATTGCAAGGCGTGTTTTACTTCTGCTTCCAGTGGGAGGACATGCGTGAACCATGTGACCGGCCCGTGGCCTGAAAAGTTTGGGCACCCCTGTTTTGGATGCTGGCGCACTACAGTTCCCATCAACCCTTAACAAGTAAAGTCAACTCTGAGGGATGCTGTGTGTTGCAGCCCACATCGTCTGAAGGCACACAGCTGCCCACCCCTTCACATTACATTGAAGATCCTGGTGAGGAGGCCTTCCTCCTCCTCCTCCTCCTCCTCCATTTGAGTCAGGTCACTTACCAGGCACCCCTCGATGTTCATGTACCACTAGCAAGTCAGTGACCCCATTGGCCTTGCAGGCACGGACCAGGGCACCCACTTCATGCCGTCCACGGTTCATGCGCTGGGCCCCAGGGAAAATCAGTTTGATTTCCTAGGGAAAATCAGGAAGGAAGTTGCAAGGGAAAGAAGAAGCCATCTTGCAGCCACTCACATTTGTGGCACAGATTACCATGGGTAGCTGGCAAACTGGCCACAGATCTGTCCATGAGACATTTAGCCTTGATCTCAGGGACCTCTTGCCACAGGGGAAGGCAAGATAAACACTCTGTACACAGTCAGATACATTTCATTACAATTTCCCCACTGAAATTAGTGTTGGCTCAAACATAAGGCCTTCAGTGAGTCTCCAATCTAGTCTTATACCCAGAGAAAAGGTCTGTCAGCTCCACATGAGTCTGACAGCTGTAGCTCCCACCCTCTGGAATGAGTTGCCAGTGGAGATTACACCTGCTCCTACTTTATGAATATTTCATAAATTACTTAACATCTACCTGTGTCAACAAGACTTTTAAGGCCTATAATATCATTAGAATTGTGCTATGTTGGTCCTGGATTCTTTCTAATCAATATTATCTAATTTTACTGCTGCTGATGTGTTTTAATTTGAATACTGTTATGGTTTTAAGATTTTTTTATAACATCTGGCTTTGTTTCTTGTGTTTTTCTTGTGATTTTATTTACTTTTTTAAATTATTTGGGTCAGGTGCACCACCAGCATATAACAACATACAAAGCTAAAATTAACACATCTAAAAATAAAACAGAATTAAAAAGGGCTACATGACATCTGTCCAATATCGGACCACTTCAACAGCATTTCCTCTTGCCAACATAAGGTCCTCCTCAGTGCATATTGCGGGGCATCATGTGCATTGTATCATATGGGCGATAGTTTGTTCTTCCATGCATTCACACAAGATGTCATCTACAGAGAAACCCCACTTTCTCAGATTAGCCCTTGATCTTCCTACCCTGGCATGCAGTCTTGTTTAAAACTTTCCACACAGGCCATGGTTGTTCGTGGCCAGGCGGTAGAGAATCATGTGGTTCTGCCCAGTTGTCTGGTAGCTATTATGAGATTATTTTTAATACACACACACACACACCCTGAATGGTGTTAGTACCAAAAGGGTGGGGTATAAATGTAAATAAATAAATAAATAAATAAATAAATAAATAAATAAATAAATAAATAAATAAATAAATAAATAAAAATGACAGAAGAACATCAGAGGAGGTTCTCAGACCTTCATACACTCAAAGAGTGTTTCTACACTATACAGTTGAATCAGACTGATACCATTTTAACTGTCAGGGATCCACCAGGTGGAACGTTGGTATCTATAGTTAGATGGGGTACTTATAATCCTCTCTTACAGAGCAACTCTTTTGAACTACAGCTCCCCAAAGTCTCTGGCAGCACATCTATACTTCACAATCCACAGGTTAATTGGCCTTGTGGGATAATTTCAATCTCAATCCCTCCATTCCCAGGGTGCTTTGGTATCTTTCTAGGATGGTCCCCAATCTAAGGGTCCTTTAAGATGGAGCCATGACATTAATATGATGGTAGACTACTAAACAACGTTCCATGCGTTCTGGTGTCTAGGCATGCCTGACACATGTCCACGTAAATGTCTGCACTCACAGACAGCGCTGGCTCTTCAACTATAAACAGAGATGAGCACTGAACCCTAGAGTCGGATACAATTGGCTTTCAAGCAAGGGTGACCTTTACCTTTACTAGATTGTGATAATTGTGCTATGTAGAAACAGATTCAGCCATCAAAAGGAAAAGGGTTCTCATTTAGTCCCCAATTATTATTTTTTTAAAAAGAAACAACAATTGCTTTGCTTACTTTGGCAAACATTTTCAAGCGGGAGCTAGGGTCACGGGAGGTGGTGACCATGATTCGAGGATCTTCCACACCTGCCCAGCGGTATTCATCATCGACATGGCTCGTCACTCCTACGAACAGTAATACAGTATAGCAATTCAAATCCACCTCTAGAAACAAGAGACCCACAAAGCGAACCTCCAATGCCCTCTTAGCAGACAAGCATTCCCCCAAACAACAAGTGAGCTTAGCTGGAATCTTCCATGCTACAGGAAACCAAACTTGGTTTGGGGACAATGACAAGATAATTTTTTTTTAAAAGACAACCAAGATACTAGAGCTAAAGGTTGTTGTCAGACCAGAGCCTCAGATCAGCAAAACAAATGACTGGAAAGGGATTAGCAACCTATTTTCACAGTGGTGACATTTCTTGGTTGCAACAGTTACCCTGGCTGCCAGTCTGTTTCTGGGCAAAGTGATGATGATTATTAGTCATCAAAGCCCCTGACCAGCTTAAAACAAGGTTACCTGTCAAGACTGCCTTCACTCATCTTAACCCATTCTGTCTCTGAACTTCCTCAAATATCGCCCCTCCTGTCCCACCAACACATATGGCAGGACTTTGAGATCCCTTTGCACTCAGACCTCATAACTCCTACTAGGGGCTGCGGTGGCTCAGTGGTTAAGAAGCTCACCTTGTTAGCTGGAAGGCCGGCAAGTCAGCAGTTCAAAACCCGGGTACTGCATGATGGATTGAGCACCCATCTCTGTCCCAGCTCTTGGGGGACATGAAAGAGCCTCATTTGGGCGTTCCCTGAGCTGAGTTTCTTCCGCAAAAATACTTTCAACCCAGAATAATTTCTGACACAAAATTATTATTATTACTCCTACTCAGCAATATTCACCTTTTTTCAACCTTTGTTTTGTGGAGTTTTGATTTTCTTACGTTTTTTCTCTCTGGTGTTTTGATTTCCCCTATTTTGTCTTTTATTCAATAACGCTAGCAATAGCAAATACACTTATATACCGCCCCACAGCACTCAGTGCACTCGCTGGGCAATTCACTGGTTAATTAGCATTTTGGTCCCAACATGCTTGGTCCTCATTTTGCCGACTTTGGACGGATGGAAGGCTGAATCAATCTTGATCCCTATGAGGATCAAGCTCACAACCTTCTGGCTGCAGTACAGCAGTTTAACCTCTGCACCACCAAGGCTACCAGATATTTGGGTGCAGGCCATGGATGTCTCGCTCAAAAGCCATCAAGTCACTGTTCCATTCACTTACCTTCTGCCCCTTCGTCATCAAACTCAAGGGCTTTTTGGAGTGAAAGAGCTTCTTTGCGCAGTTCTGTGGGGATGAGGCTGTTCTCTGGCAAGGGAGAAAAAAAGCAAAGAGGACTTAGGAAAAACCGAGGTGAGGTCAGAAAATTCATTGCTCATGAACTAGGCACATGCTTGTCCATCATTGCTGGTTTTGGTGGGAACTGCAAGGCTTTCAAAAGTAGACATTTAACTAATGTAGTGGTTCTCAACCCTTTTTGGGCCATTCCCACACCTAAGAATCTCTAAAATCCTGATGCCCCTCTCCCTGATACCGTACTTATAATTCTTATTGTTCAAAAAGTGAACTTCTATTCACATGGAGGAAGCCTAAAAGGCCATTCACTGTTAATAACTCATTCTCAAATTGCCCCCCCCACTGGCTACAAATCAAATTACCACCACCCCTGTGGGGCATGTGCTCCACATTGGGAACCACGGCTCTAATGTATTTACAGCTGACCTTACTTCAAACAAGTTAAAGCAGGGGTTCCCAACCTAAGGTCTGTGGGCTGTATCTGGCCTGCAATGCCATTTCATGTGGCCCCCCCAAAGGGCATTTGAGAAACAAAATAGCCATCCCTTTGAAGCTGTTGGGACAAAATGGCCACCCCATCATGCAGGCAGGGCAAAATGGCCTTCGAGCCCTCGAAACTGACTGAGAGAGCGTGACCCGACCCCTGGCTAGAAATGGTTGGGAACCCTTGAGTTTAAGCATCATCCATACTTTTCTCTTTTTCATCCCTATTTTCTCCTCACAGCCACCCTCTAAGAAAATCTAAAAAGTGGGGACTGGCATGAGGTCATTCAGTGAGATGGGCCTCCCCAGACACTCACAGTCAGAGTGCTCGAGCCAGGTCACAGAGGTTCCAGTTCAAATCCCCACTGAGCCAGTAAACTCACTGGAGGACTAAAAGCCAAACACTCCCTCTCAGCCTTGTTTGCCTCACAGCGTTGTTATGCGGATAAAAGGGGAGACTGGAGAAAAACTTGTTAGCTCAACAAAGGAAAAGCAGGGTACAAATGCAATGGGTAAACAATGTTATCAAAACCTATATATTAATCAAATCTATTGTCCACTGAATCTAGCAGGATTCAATCCTAGAATAAGCATACAAAGGACCGCAACCTTCATGATTTACTTTTTATAAAGTAGAATTTAATTGTTCCACATGATCCACAGGGATTACTCCTATAAACCTTTAATACAGCCTTGTAAGGTCGACCGGCAGCAGTAGCTCTCAGGCTGCTGATGGAAAGCTAAGGCTAAAATGACTTGCCTTCTGAACCAGGGACTTTCTGCCTCACTTCCTCCCATAGCCACTGTTGAACTAAAGATCATTTTACAAGCAGTTTTGCGTAAACAGTGGTTCCCAACTTGGGGTCCACGCCCCACAGGGGGACTTCAATTCCCAGATGCCTGTCAGTACACTGGCTTGGCTAATCAAAGCTTGGGGGAAATCGAAGTCCAAAAACCAAAGGTTGAGAAACACTGGCATAACTGGTTTTCAAACTTTGCTTGACTAGTTACTTTAAATGGCTGATGTTCAGGTTCTTTATATATTATTAGAATGTAACTGCAAAAAAGAGCAATATAAACATGTAAAGTAAATATAAACAATAGATATCCAGAAGATCAATGGCCAGAATCCTATTTATTTATTGTATTTCTATACCCTATTGGTGATTATGTCAGGATTCTGTAACTTGCTGTGGGCATTTGATTAGAGATGTGAAGGCCCGGGGGAAAACTGGAAAAATTTGGGGGGGAAACGGTTTTTTTTTCCTGAAGCCTTTTTTTGTTTTTTCCCGAAAAATTGGAAAAATAAAATATATCTTATGGAATGTTTTATTTTAACATGATGAATAAAATATATTAACATAAGGCCAGGTTCAAATATTTTATAAATCGTTTCTAAAAAAAATTGTATGTTATCAAATTATTTTGAATTTTTTCCAAAAATTTGCATTTTTTTCTGGGGGGGAAATGGGTTTTTTGTCACTCATAACATTTTGCAGTTTCAAGCCAATTATTCATACCTTCAAGTGCTTTCTTGATTTTTTCCTTCTTGTCTTGAAGAGCCCTGAGCTTCTCCTCTTGGGCTTTACGGTAAAGGTACTCTCGCCGCTGACGAGCTTCCCGGCGCAACTAGAGAAATGTCAAAGGGTTAATGCAACCACAGAAACACCTTTTTATCACCTTTCCCTGAGGCAAAATACTAATTAACCGTAGGAAATGGCTGGATTCTTCACTAAAATGTATCCTGTCCCTCAGAAACATGAATCCCAAATCAAGGAATATCTAGATATTGACCAAACCTCAAAAGTGCCACAACAATAATCCTATATTCACTTTGGAATAAGACCCCAATTGGACTTACTTCTGGATAGATACAGTATAGGGTTATAATGCTAGGTACTTTATAAAGGTAAAGGTTTGTCTTGCTCGAAACCCATTCTTATCTGATTCTAGGGTTACATAAGAACATAAGAACAGCCTTGCTGGAACAGGCCACAGGAGCCCATCCAGTCCAGCATTGTGTCTCACATAGTGGCTCACCATTTGCTTCAGGGTATTCCCAAGCAGATGCCTTCACCTGCTTAGGATTCCCTGGAAATGGCATTGAGAGATATCCTGCCTATCTCTCCAACCCGGAGATTGTCCTTAAGTATCCATAATTATAGCCATTGATACTCTTGTCCTCCATGAACTTGTCTAATCCTTTCTTAAAGCTGTCAAGACTGACAGCTGTCACCACTTCTTCTGGCAGAGAGTTCCAGTGATCCTCTGGATGAAAAAGTACTTTCTCTTATTTGTTTGAAAACTAATACCCAAAAGTTTCATGGAGTGCCCCCTAGTTCTAGTGTTATGCGATAGGGAAAACAGTTTTTCCTTATCTACTTTGTCCATGCCGTGCATGATTTTATAAACTTCAATCATGTCACCTCTTAGACGCCATCATTCAAGAGTGAAGAGGCCCAACCGTTGCAGCCTCAGATGGTAAGGAAGGTGTTCCAGTCCCCTAATCATCCTGGTTGCCCTCCTTTGCACTTTTTCCAGCTCCATAATATCCTTCTGGAGGTATGGCGACCAGAACTGTACACAGTATTCCAGATGGGGCCTCACCATAGATTTATAAAGAGGCAAAATGACACTTGCTGACTTATTTTCTATACCCTTCCTAATGATCCCTAGCACTGAGTTTGCTTTTTTCACTGCTGAGGCACACTGGGTTGACACCTTCATTGAGCTGTCCACCAGGACACCAAGGTCCCTTTCCTGGTTTGTCACAGAGAGTTCAGAACCCATCAGTTTATAAATGTAATTGGTTTTTTTTTGCCCCAACATGCATCACTCTGCACTTACTAATGTTGAAGCTCATTTGCCACTGTTTTGCCCACTCCCCCAGTGTCAGGAGATCCCTCTGGAGCTCCTGACAATCTCTCACAGTTTTCACTACCCTGTATAATTTAGTGTTGTCAGCAAATTTGGCTACCTTGCTTTTTACTCCTACCTCTAGATCATTTATGAAGAGGTTGAAAAGCAGGGGTCCCAGTACTGAACCTTGGGGGACCCCACTCTTTACTTCCCTCCACTTGGAGAAATGTCCATTTAGTGCTACCCTCTGTTTCCTGTCCATTAGCCAGTTGCTGATCCAGGACAAGACCTGTCCCTTTATTCCATGACTGGTAAGTTTATTCAAGAGCCTTTGGTGTGGGACCTTGTCAAAAGCCTTCTGAAAGTCCAGATAAACAATGTCAACTGGATCCCCCTTATCCACATGCTTGTTGACACTCTCAAAAAATTCCAACAGATTAGTGAGGCATGATTTGCCCTTGCAAAAGCCATGTTGGCTCTCCTTTAGCAGCGCCTCCTCTTCTATGTGCCTATTAATTCTATCTTTTAGGATGGTTTCCATCACTTTACCTGGGACACATGTCAAACTGACAGGCCGGTAATTTCCTGGATCACCCCTGGATCCTTTTTTGAAAATTGGTGTTACATTCACACCTTCCAGTCATCAGGTACAAACCCTGATTTGAGGGAAAGATTATATATTTTGGCTAGGAGATCAGCAATTTCATCTTTAAGTTCCCTGAGAACTCGTGGATGGATGCCATCTGGTCCTGGGGATTTGTTAGCATTTAGTTTAACAAGACATGCAAGGACCTCCTCCCTGGTTATTTCTATCTGGCTTAATTCTTCGGTTTCCCTCTCTACGAAGATAGGCTCTGTTTTGGGCATATGGTCTCTGTCTTCTTCAGTGACTACTGAAGCAAAGAATCATCTCTGTTTCAAAGCCAACCAGCACTGTCTGCTTCTGCAGATGTTTTTGTGGTCATGTGGCACACGGAATGCTATTACCTTCCCATTGAAGTGGTATCTAGTTATCTACTTGCAATTTCTTGCTTTCAAACTGCTTGGTTGGCAGGAGCTGCAACAAAGACGAAAGCTCATTCCGTCCTGCAGTACTCAGGAATCGAACTGTTGACCTCCTGCCTTCCAGTCAGTGCCTTAGCCACTTAAGCCACTGAGCTGACATATTTCAAAGAACCTTGACTGTGCCTTTGAATGTAGCCTTCATATTTTGGATCTGAATCCCAGGACAGCAAGGAAATTGGCTGTATAACAAACAAAACTGGACACATAGAAATATAGTGCTTAAACTACTCTCTTCAGTGCAAAGTAATTAGTATTTTACCACCAACTCATTGGGTACTTGTTTTACTGACCTCAGAAGGATGAAAGGCTGAGTCAACCTGGAGCCTGTCAAGCTCAAACTCAGATTGTGAGAAGAGTTTATTAGATACTATTTGTATCTAATAATACTCCTCCCCTAAATATTCAATCAGCCTTGCTGTTTTACTAACAATTACAGTAAGGTAAAGGTTTCCCTTGCTTGAAAGCCAGTCGTATCCGACTCTAAGGTGCAGTGCTCATCTCTGTTTCTAAGCCGAAGAGCCAGCGCTGCCTGCTTCTGCAGACGTTTCTGTGATCATGTGGCAGGCATGACTAGACACCGGAGCGCACGGAACGCTGTTTCCTTCCAACCGAAGTGGTCCCTATTTATCTACTTGCTATTTGTTGCTTTCGAACTGCTAGGTTGGCAGGAGCAACAATTACAGTACTATTATCTTATTTCTAAGGTAATACATCATATATTTTACAAAGAGGGCTCTGGCCGTAAAACGCTAGATAAAGGTAAAGAAAATCATTAAGAGCGTGCAGGGATTCTGGGTGCAGATTAGAATAAGGAGTGATGAAACTAGCTCTAAATATATATTTTAAAAGTAGTTAAACTTTATTATAAGAAATCCCCTGTAGATAGAAACATTGCCTAGATTATTACACCACATTATTCCATGCTCTATAGATACATGTGAGGGGGAAAATTGAGAAGACTGCAAGAAGAGACATTATTTAAAATTCTTGAGAACATCAGTCAGGGGACAGAGTGGACACGAACAAGACTGAGGAAGATTAAATCATAGCTGTCAAGTATCCCTTATTGGCCGGGAAAACCCCTTATTTTACCCTCCTTCCCGCCGTCATCCCTTATTAATTAGACTGCAATGCCCTATTGCCGCCATTGGAGGGCAGCACAGGATAAGCATAGCTGTCAAGTATCCCTTATTTGCCGGGAAATTTCCCTTATTTCCAAATTCAAAACTTGACAGGTATGGATTAAATCCATTTTTACAGCCTTACAATTAGATATTTATTGCACTCTTATTTCCAAGAAGAGAAAGACGGAAGAGAAGCCAGCAAAACAGTGCATAGAAAAGTTTGCCCACTTCGCTTCAAAATAATCTAAAGCTCATTATACTAGCAAGATGCCAGTCTTCAAATTGCTGCCTGTGTACTAAGACCAGATCAATGCACATCAATAACAAATCCGAACTAAAGTTATTTTAAAGACGCTTCTCCGCTCATTCAGCCCAGGAGAAAGAACCACTATTTACAGGAATATTAGTAAAGTATTAGCTGTGCTAGTCTGTGCAAGCATATTAGACAGCAACTAAAACAAAAGAAACACACAAACGTTGTAGCACCTTAACTGCTATATATTTTAATGCTAGCTTCTGAGGATCAAGCCCACTTCTTCAGACATAAGAGTGAGACTTCATGGCAAGAATTTACACGTGGCTCTATAATCGGGTGGGGATGCAAAAGGACGCAATGGTTGGCTTGGTTAGTATTAAAGGTTGCCGTTGTTCGAAAGCCAGTTGTATCCGACTCTAGGGTTCAGTGCTCATCTCTGTTTATAGGTGCGGTAGGTCGGCTGGGGTGTAACAAAAGCGAAAGGAGAGAAAACACTCCCAGAAGAAAGATAAACGTGTAATGAGTTCCGTTTATTTCTTGAAATTCCTGTGTCTCTTATTTGATTCATAAGCAGAACATAGTTCAAATAAAACTGTAATAATGGTGGAATTTCAATATATATAGTCTGGAAAAGTCTCTTGCGTCTTCAAATAATATAAGACTAATAAACTGCGTCTTTAAACCAATGTAGACTACGGAATGGCGATGTCCTTCCGGTAGTTGGACATTTCGTTGCACTTTATCAAGCGTCTACAAATATAAAATATGTACAATATAATACGATGCAGCACAATTCAATACAAGGGTTATACATAAAGTTAAATGATATTAGCATATGAGAGCTATAGTGACTAATTTAACCATACAATATAAATGCAGGACATTACCCGGGACATCGCCATTGCTGAAACACGGTCTAACAGGCACTTCAATTTAACCAAAGAGGACATGACGTTACTAAAAAACTTAGGTTCGGATCCCAATATCGTGATTAAGGCAGCAGATAAAGGAGGGGGAATTGTATTACTTGACAAAGAAGATTACCTCAAGGCAGCATGGACACAATTGTCTAACATAGAATGCTATCGGAAGCTAGACCATGATCCCACTACCCACACTATGAACATTCTTAAGACAGTACTACAAGAAGGATTGGCACAAGACTATATTACCAATAACACCTTCCGGTTTTTACTTAACAAATATCCAAGAGTTCCTATGTTTTATCTTCTACCAAAAGTACACAAAATTCGGACTTCTGACACCGTCATCCCTTGTAGACCTATCATTTCAGCGAATCAATCTCTTCTAGAACCAGTGGCCACCTATATTGATTTTCATATCCATCAGTTTGCTAGCAACTCTGCATCTTATGTAAAGGATTCCACGCACTTCATCCAAATGATGGAAAACTTTCAGGTGCCAAATGGAGCAGTATTACTTACTATGGACATCACCTCACTTTACACCAACATCCCACTGGGAGAAGCGCGTACTCTTGTTGCCCACGCTTTAGAAACACGCTCCATCAATCAGCCACCTGCACATTTTCTACTAGACCTCTTGGACACCTGCTTCGAACACAATTTCTTCAGGTTTGACAACTCTTTCTTTCTTCAAACACAGGGGGTCTCCATGGGTTCTAATTTTGCCCCATCAATTGCCAACATTTTTATGTGCAGCTTCGATAACACTTTTATTCTGGACCCACGGACCAATCCTTTTTTCAACAACATCATCAGTTATAAGAGATATATAGATGATTTATTTTTCATTTTTCAGGACTACACCTCCATAGATAATTTCTGCATTTGGATGAACAGTCTTCATAATAATATCAAATTCACGCATACCACGAACCGAACATCTTTGGCTTTTTTGGATCTGACTGTATATATTGAAGCGAATCAGATAAAAACAAAACTGTACCACAAACCTACAGACCGTTTCGCTTACCTTCAATATAGCTCTTATCACCCACATCATTTGAAAAGTAACATACCGTATAGCTTACTCCTCAGAGCCAAAAGGAATTCCTCAAAAGAACACGACTACAGAATTGCAGCCAAAGACATTGCGCAAACACTTAGTACGAGAGGATATCCGAAACACATCATTGCACACGCACAAACGAAAGCGGATTTACGCACAAGAAGCTCTCTTCTCGAAAGACAAACGGAACAAATAACATCTCAGCATAGATTGGTTTGGTCTCTGGACTACACCCCGCTAGCAAATCAAATTAAACGCATTATCAACAGGCACTGGCACATATTGGACACGATACCGGGATGCCAACAAAAACCACTGGTGGGATTCAGAAAAACTCGGACGTTAGCCAATCTCCTTTCGAGAGCAGACATTTCCACTCAAAAGCAAAAGCGCTTGTCCCTCCCTGCAGGGCACCACATTTGCGGACATTGTATATACTGTACTCACATGATATGTGCAAACACGGTCAAATTGCCTTCCAGCAGCTTCACATTGGAGCTCACCTCATTTTCTAATTGCAATTCAAAAAATATTGTATACATGGCAATATGCCCTTGTCAGTTAGGCTATGTGGGACAATCGAGTCGTTCTTTGAAAATACGCTTAGGGGAACACCTCTCACGGATTAGAAACCGGAACATCACTGCTCCTCTGGTAAATCACTTTCTTAACAAACAACACAAACCAGGAGACCTCAAGATTATTGTGCTAGAAACTGTTAATGTCAACAAATATCATATTCTCAATATGGAAAAGGTTCTATTACAAAGAGAAGCCTTTTACATTCATCGGTTCAACACGTTAACACCACACGGCTTGAACACAGATTGGGAACCATCTTCATTTTTATGAACATTTCATTATCATATGCTAGAGTTAGCTAGGTATAATTCCTAGCTCAGGGACAGGTCCCTTTAACAACCAGCACAACAGTTTCAGATAAGCACCTGGATCTATATTCTTTCCACATGGGGCTAGAAAATCTACTGAGTCATCACAGATGAGTGGGCAAGAATAAGAATATTTAAAGAATAGTAGGTTACTGTTAGTTAACGCGAGCACACAACACAAGACTTCAGGAGGTGCAGGACGCGCGATACTTACATACATATATACATTTTGGTATGTATTTCTTCCATTCTTTATAAGGTTTTTTAGATGCTTTGTAATTGCTCTGTCGCAGACCTAGATGTACATGCACCATTTATAATGACTACTGATTCATGATTTAATTGCAACAGATATTTTTGAATAGACACGTAGTGAATTTTTGCATGAGATGCCCCACTTTGTCCTGCATTTATATTGTATGGTTAAATTAGTCACTATAGCTCTCATATGCTAATATCATTTAACTTTATGTATAACCCTTGTATTGAATTGTGCTGCATCGTATTATATTGTACATATTTTATATTGTAGACGCTTGATAAAGTGCAACGAAATGTCCAACTACCGGAAGGACATCGCCATTCCGTAGTCTACATTGGTTTAAAGACGCAGTTTATTAGTCTTATATTATTTGAAGACGCAAGAGACTTTTCCAGACTATATATATTGAAATTCCACCATTATTACAGTTTTATTTGAACTATGTTCTGCTTATGAATCAAATAAGAGACACAGGAATTTCAAGAAATAAACGGAACTCATTACACGTTTATCTTTCTTCTGGGAGTGTTTTCTCTCCTTTCGCATCTCTGTTTATAGCCAAAGAGCCAGCGCTATCTGCGCTCTGTAGACGTTTCCGTGGACACATGGCAGGCATGCCTCAACACTGCAGTGTACGGAACGATACAGTTGCCAATCGGTGTGGCTTTTTTACACCTGGTAATACTTGTGAAGCTTGGTGCTGTGAAGTGGTAAACGGTTAGTAGACAGATGCAAAATAATCGCACAACATGCACAAACATTCAACTCTTTTTTTTTTCTTACCATGGTAACAAGCGGCTCCTCCAACGGCCCACCACGTGTATTTAGGTGTCTCGGCCACTTCCGCCCGCAACAGGCTGGCTCCTCATTGTCACGGCCTGGACCCAAACCCAAAATGGCCGGCGCGCTTGCCCATAACAAAGATGGCGAAAAGAAAAAAAGCGGCAACAGGGAACGGCAACAGCGTTGTTGTGTATGGAGACTTCCGCCTTTACGACAGAAACCTCCCTGTGCGGGGCAAAAGTCGGGACTGGCTTGCCGGGAGGGGGGGGCAAGAAGCGGCAATAACTCATCACCGCCCTCGTCCAACATGGCCGACTGGGCTTCAGCCACTTCTTCCGTGAAAGCAGGGCGCGGGAGTTGTGTGCCTTTAACCAAGATGGCCGAGGGAAGGCGCCTACTTATGCCGGTTAAGGGGTTTCTGCGATGTGATTGGCTGCTGAGAAAGAGGAGGTGGAGTCCTGCCCGGAATCTCGAAGTACACACACACTTACTCACAGCAGTAGGAGCAGGAGCAGCCGAGCAGAGGTTGGGTGAAGGTTGAGCTGGGAGGAAGAGGCTACGCGGGGTCCGCGCAGACTGAGTGGCAGGCGCCCCCCTTGGTCTTTGCTCCCCCAGGTGCGGGCTCTCCGCTTTCGTGGCTGGCAGAACCCAAATCCCGCTTGTTTAGGGAAGCCAAGTAATAAACAGTCGTGAGCCTGTGGACCGGGTCCTGAGTTTATCGAGTCTCTGGTTCCGCCTAGTAGAGTTTATTGATCGTACAGACGGGAGGGGGTATAAAGTGCCATTCCAGGTACTGTACTGTACACTGCTGCTGAGCATAAGGGTCTGTTTTGGTATTTCTTGCCAACCTAGCAGTTCGAAAATAAGAAATTGCAAGTAGATAAATAGGGACCACTTCGGTGGGAAGGTAGCAGCGTTCGGTGCGCTCCGGTGTCTACTGCCTGCCACATGACCACGGGAACATCTGCAGAAGCAGACAGCTGCTGGCTCTTCGGCTATAAACAGATGAGCACTGAACCCTAGAGTCGGATACGACTGGCATTTGAGCAAGGGTGACCTTTACCTAAACATGCATAAAGGGCCTTGGTGGCTTAGTGGTTAAGACGCTGAGCTTGATGACCAAAAGGTCCGGCAGGTCAACAGTTTGGGACCCGAGTACTGTGCGACGGAGTGAGCTTCCTCCTCTGTCTCAGCTCCTGCCAACCTCGCAAGAAATTGCAGGTAGATAGATAGGTACTCCTTTGGTGGGAAAGGTAACGGCATTCTGTGTGCTTCGGCGTCTAGTCATGCCTGCCATGTGGCTGTGGAAAGATCTGCAGACAGCGCTGGCTTTTTGGCTGTAAACGGGGATGAGCACCGCCCCCTTAGAGTCAGATACAACTGTCTGTTGAGCAAGGGAGACCTTTACAAGCTTAAACTTGCATGGTGGGTTAAGTTAGGATAGAACTACAGCATGTTCAAGTTGCTCCAAAACTTCAGAAAAGAAGTGTGGGCATTCTTGTAGAAGATGCCTGGATTGATGTGGGGGATTTTGCACCATAGCGTTGCTTGCTGTTGAGGACAGTGGCAGGGTTTGATTGATAAGGGAACAGTCTGTTCCTTCGGATTCATATTAGGAGCCAACGTAAATAACTAGGCTTTTAGTTTTAAGGGGAGAACAACTATGGTTATATCAGTCCTGAAAACTTACTAGCATTGTGAGGGGTGTTCTTTCTTGTACTTCTGTATTTGGAGCAGATTATTTGAGATTATTTCTAAAAAAAGAAAGTGAAGTAACTTCCATGTTGTAGCCAGATGCATGAGATTTAAATAGCATCACATCTTGTGTACCCCTCGCCCCCCCAGCATAATTAAAATCAACACAAGAGGCTGCTGTTTAATTACAGAATTAGGGTGAGGAAATATGTGGCTCCCCTGTGTTGGACTAAATGATTCATCAGCATTGACTATATAGGTACTGACTGCAGCTGAAGGGAGTTGCAGTACAAAAACATCCGGAGAACTATACTCCACATTTGTTGTGTAGACAGGGAGCAAGCCACCTGAAGTGAAGACAAGAATAGATGAATAAGAGCAAACCCAGTTAGACAAGTTTCATTTCAGATGATTCCAGCAGAGGACATGGAACCAGCCGACGTTTGTGAAGAATTGGATGAAGCCGTCCTCCAGCTTTTTGATGCTCTTGAGATGCTCCAAACCAAGAGGGAAGCATTTAACAGCTTGGTGGAACAGGTGAGATCATGGTTCAGGGCAGCTGGGTCTTCCTCTTCCTTGTCTAAGCCGGATATGAAACTGCCAAAATGAAGGCACCCCTTGGTGAGTTTATTCTGCAATTCAGGGCAGCTGGGTAGGAAGCAGAACATTGTTCCACATATTGATCTTATACAGCTGCGAATAGCTCTTTGTCTATTACTCCATATGCGTTGTTTCTTGCTATCAGGAAATCTGCAGGCTCGGTTCACCTCTGAAAGTGGCCGCTCTGAAAAATTCTTCTTAAACAAAGTAGCCTACTTTTCAATAGATGCATTTTATCTTTTGGTTTTTCCTCTCCAGGGTTGGTTCTCTCTCTCCAAGGCCCGTTATGCGATGGGTAACAAGTCTGTTTCTACCCTGCAGTATGGACATCAGATGGCTCCACTAGTTCATTCAACAATTAGGTGAGGAGAAAATGCTAGAATTGGGGGGTGGGAGGGAAAGATGACAGAGATGGCTTACCTACCTATTAAGTTTTGCATGTTTTCCAGTTTCATTTCACTCTCACCCACTATAGACTGATGGAAGCAATAACTGGATATATGTACTAGCCTGGGTAAAGATGCTGGTCAGAAATATTTTTCTACATTTGGGGTCAAGTCATCAGCAGGTGCTTTTGGCTTTACCATAACACACACACACCCAAATTGGTTACAGTTGATGATACTAAAGTGGTACTATTTTTATTTCTTTAGTACCTGCACTTGTAATTGTTTCTTATTCTTTGAGGTGGCCCTGATAATGCTGAGAGTGATTCTTCTTTTCTCCCTTTTGCCAAGTGAAAAGGCTTGCTTTGTTTGGCCAGGTTAAGCTCTGTATTACCCAAAGGATGTTTTCGGCTGCCTCAGCTGTCATGCGTCTATGGTCCAAAATGTACAGAAGGCCCTACATGCTAACCTTCTAAATTCAGTCCTAGGGAAAGACAAATGAGCCAACCGGAAGACTTGCCATGTTGGGAAGTGTTCTTTGCATTTCTAGAGAGCCAGTGTGGTATAATCATTGGAGTACTGATGTAGGAGTTGGCTGAATTGCTTATTGGTTTAGACTGAGTTCTGTCCCCCACTGTGTGTCCTGGAGAAAAAGCCAGCTTGTATAGCCTTGGGCAAGCTGCACAGTCCCAGGATGCACACACGCACCCTAGAAGAAGGAAATGACAATTCACTTCTGTGCATTCTCTATCTAGAAAACTCTAAAAATGCTGACCGTTGACATGACTTGGTGGCTCAATGGTTAAGAAGCTCGCCTTGTTAGCTGGAAGGCCAGCAAGTCAGCACTTCGAGACCCAGGTACTGCATGACAGTTTGAGCACCCGCCTCTGTCCCAACTCCTGCCAACCTAGCAGTATGAAAGCAAGAAATTGCAAGTAGATCAATAGGGACCACTTCAGTGGGAAAAGATCTTGGGGACATGAAAAGAGCCTCATTCGGGTGTCCCCTGAGTGGAGTATCTCCAGAAAAAAATCCGTTCAATCCGGAATAATTTCTGACACGAAACTATACTTAACACCATGAAATTATCATTTATTGTTGTAGGACACAGGATAGATCAAGGTTCAAATCTCAGATGTCTCCATGAAGCTTTCTTGTCCTTGAGTCAAATATTCTTTTAGGGTCTCCAACTACGTTGCAGGGTTGTGAGAGAGAAATGGAAAGAGGAGGAAAACCAATATGCATTATCAAATAGAATGTGGTATCCATGGATGTATTTTCTGTCCCATACAAGGCGCACGACACAGGGTTTTTCCTTGCAATATAAATTTATATTGTAATAATAATAAAAATACATTCCTTGCAATATAAATTTGAACTAATAAATAATAATAATAATAATAATAATAATAATAATAATAAATACATTTCCTCACTGTTTTGTGAACTGAGAATAAGTCTTTATACAAGTAAGTGTGTGTGTGTGTGTGTGTGTGTGTGTGTTACCTTCTTGTGTTTTTGTTCAATCTAGTGAGAGAGAGATGGGTCAGGTGGAGTTTGTGGTGGTCTCAGATGTGCCTTCCAAAAAAGATGAACATGAAGCTACAGTGGAAGAAATTGGCCCCAGTGAACCAGGTAAAGAACAAGCCCAGAAGAATTTTGCACCTTCCTGATCACTGAAGTGTGTATGTTGGGGGCAGGGCAGGAGGACATTAAAATTCAAAATGTGGGGCCCTGTGATCAGAATGCCAGTGGCTGTTTTTGGTAGGTGTTTCGAGGCTTTTGAAAGTCTTCTACTGTAGAATTGTTTTGAAAAATATATTGGTTAGAATCCAGTTCGTGTTCAGGGATGGTTGTATAAGTTGTTGTTACTAATTGATATGGTGATGGGGTGCATCTCAGTTCCACAGCCAGGGATTTGACTAGACATGCAACCAAGCTATACTGCCCAGCAGCTTGTCAGTTAGCCACAATTAGCCGTGGCAAGTTATGCAAACTGCAAAATAATTCTGATCAGTGTTGCTTTGTAATGAAAAGTATACGCAATGGTGTAACAGCTCCAGTACAAAACACTTGCCATCAGGTAAGGGTTTCAAATTGTCATTCCAAATGATAGATCCTTGAGCTAGACATTTGCAAGCCTGTAACATGAAATATTTATGTTCCAGTGTTTATGATGAAGCTTTAAAAGATGGCGGCAACTGTTGCAAGGTAGAATTCAAGAGAGAAAACAACATTGAGGGCTTACAAGTAGAAGTGGTAAGAAAGTTGGCTGCAGGCAGGGTTTGGCTCAACAGGAATCTGTCATCCTAGCATAAATCATAAAACAATTTTGCACCATTTTCATGAATTCAAGCCTCCCCCTTGATAGGAGCGTAATTGACCATACTGTTCGGCAGAGCAAGGTAGACACTTTTAGCAACAGAGTTTGAGTTTCATGAAAAAGCAGTGTTTTTAGTTTTATTATGGTTCTTTAATAGGAGTGGGAGAGGTTTCTGGGTTTTTTAAATCACTTGTCAAGATAGTTTATCAGGCTTTGGCTATTAGACACCGCTGGCTTGACTGAAAGAAGATGCCTTAGTTGTATGTCTCCCCCCGCCCCCTCTATATGCCAACACCCCAAGCAGCAAGGTCCATCAAGGGCAGAGTTGCAAAATACTCTGGAGCTAAAGACTTGAGAGGGCTCTTTCTTTTACTCCCTAAATCCTTCCTCTGTTGAGGGTATTTCTTGTGATGTTTCCAGGTCTGCGACGGAGGAAGGCCGCAGGGATGTCAGAGGATCCTCTCCAGCCTTTGGATGCAGTTTCCCCACCTGAAGAGAGATCAGGACACCAAGATCCCCTGACTTGGTTTGGAATCCTGGTGCCCCAAAGTCTCCGACAAGCCCAAAGGACATTCCGAAAAGGTGAAAGAAAGGAAAAAAAGTCTGTGGCCATTTGCACCATTGACCTCTTAACAAGATAATGAGAGGTCTCCTCCTCCTCCTCCTCCTCCTCCTCCTCCTCCTCCTCGTAAGAGCTAAGGAAACTTAAGTGACACTAGATGAGGAAACCCTTTAAAGTAGGGGTGCCCAAACTTTTTGGGCCAGCCATGAGGTTTAGCGGGCCGGTCACGTGGTTCCTCCCACCGGAAACAAGTAAAACATGCTTTGCAATCTGTTTTGCAACAGGATGAGATGGATTTTAAGCTGCCATTTTCTCTGCTTAAACCAGGGGTGCCTAAACTGGCCCATGGGCTGGATTCTGCCCCCCCCCCCCCCGGTCGCCAATTCCTCTGACCCACACTGCCCTCATTGCTCCCGGAAGCAGAGGTAAAATGCGCGCTTGGCTTCCGGGAACGACGAGGGTGGCGTGGGCCAGATAAATTGGTGTCGGGGGCAGGATCTGGCTCATGGCCCGTAGTTTGAGCACCCCTGCTTTAAAGTCATGATGGGTGCAGTTTAAACAGAGCTTACTCACTGCACTAATTTCCACATGAGTGCCCTGGTTCTGCTACTAATACACGGTCCTTGTCTCCCTTATTAGTTTGAAGGCTGCCATTTGCCTCACAGGGCCACAGGCTGCTCTGTTGCCAACTCTCTGTGGGCAAGCCTTGTTCAGATTCCATTGGTCACCATCTCAAACGGTTCCGTTCAATTATGTATGGATAATACCACCAACTTGCATTGGGGAACACGGAGCTAAAATGGGTCCATGGAGTCTACACCTAGGATGAACATCTGGTCCAAGGCAAAAACCTGCTGCTACTGCTGATCACATGGGCATAGTTAGCAAGACTGCTTTTTTCATATATTGTATTTATATAGTAATAATTTACTCATTGTTTATTCTACTTCAAAGTCATACATAACAAAATAGATTAGATTTAAGAACATATATAAATCTAATTTAAAATCTAATTTAAAAATGAGTTTTGAAGACCACAGATATTTCTAAATAATACCATTTTGACTGTATTCTTGAAGATCACTTGGACAAAGCTACTGTTCCTCAGTTTTATGATAAGATAATACAGTAATAATTTCGTGTTAGAAATTATTCTGGGTTGAAATGATTTTTTTGCAGAAGAAACTCGCTTCAGGAAATGCCCAAATGAGGCTCCTTTCATGTCCCCAAGAGCTGGGACAGCGACGCACACTCAAGCTGTCAGTCATGCAGTACTTGGGTCCTGAACTGCCAACTTACCAGCCTTCCAGCTAACAAGGCGAGCTTCTTAACCACTGAACCACTGCAGCCCCTAGTTTTATGATGAAAGCTCTGTACTCTTGGAATGGTCAACCAGATCGGTTGGCCAACAAATTGCCAATAAACTATTTGTACTCCCTTGGTTTGAGTTAAAGTTTTTGCTCTACACCCTTCATGAATAGTAGTTGCTGCAGCTAGGGTAAGGTTTCAAGAGCTCTCAAAGAATTCAGTAGAAGAAGAGATGAAATCAGTGGTGGGCATCAGCTGGTTCGCACCAATTCGCCAGAACCGGTAGCAGAAATTCTGGCTGGCCATGCCCACCCAAGTTTTCAAATAAAGTGTAGTCCTAATTTGGGTGAAACACAGGGCTTTTCCCCTGGCCACACCCACCATACCACACCCACAGTGTGGTAGCAAATTTTTTTTAGAGCCCACCACTGGATGAAATCATTGCATCTTATACTTTTGGAGGTACTGTACTAAATCCATCTGAACCTAACGGGGATCACAGAGGGATCCACAAAAGTTTGTAGTTCCATTCTAGTGGATATTGCAGCAACAAGAGTCTTTACTTGCATTTTTCATGTGCCCTTGGACTGGTTTCCAGTGTCTATAGCTGGAAACGGGTTCTCTTCCATTATGTGTAATTTAGATCAACCTATGAATAACCTCTTTTTCACTCTTGTGTTCCAGGAATCTACCTTGCTGCAGAAATTGCCTCATTACAAAGTGAAATTGAAACCATTCGGAGACGTTACAATGGATTGTTGGAACGAAAACACAAGTCTGTAGCCAGAGAGAAGCAGAACTGCTCTTGAGTCACTGTTACCATCTCTGTGCTGAAATCACAGTTAATGTGGAGAACTGTGGCCTGTATTTATTGAAACTTACCCTCACAAACCTCCCAACTGTTCCATGTTTGTATTTTTATCTATGTATAAAATTCTGCTTAATAATTGAGGAGTTTAATATGTGTCAGATAAATGTGTTTTCACGATGCCTGTGTTTTGCAGTTAATACGTGTATCGGTCTGAGTGTGCTGTCACAGAAATCCAGCATAGCTGGAAAACTAGCTTTGGTGTGCAGCTGTCTGTGCTGTCCCTTCCCTCATTTACAGAGGCAAATAATGAAAACAATTAGCAATATTTTCTTTGTCTGATGTCATGAACTGTGAGTGTGCGTTGTTTAAAAGTGTGAAATCCAGTTATGAACCTTTTCACCAAACACTTGCAAACTTTCTGGATGGACTGAAGCGAAAGTATATTGGAATGTGTTATATAATATCCTTGTCCAACTGGTGAAGTTAGTCAGGATTTTAATTTAGTTTAATTTTCACCCTTATATACCGCTCACTCAGGCAGACCCAACTCAGGGCGGTTTACATAGCAGACAATAAATACAAAAATACAATAACATAACATACAATGAATACAGTAAAAAATCATCAACCAAAAGTACAATTACAAAATCTCTGTCCACAATATATAAACTAAAAAATATATACTACAGTCTGCACTTACATGTGCACTACAAGGGAGCTCAGGTGCTCGCTGTCCCCCTGCGGCAAATGCCGGACCGGAGGGAGGCGGGGCCGGTTGCCGCAGGTGGCTCCCATCCTGGGCCAATGGTGGGGGCCCAGGAGAGCTTCGGCGTGGCGTGGATCAAAACATTTCTTGCTAAAATTCATTCTCTGTTTGTTCTCATTTCTGCTACTTGTTTTCTGCAACAACCTTACTCAGTTTAAACTTTCTCCGGGTATTCTGGAAGGAGACAGACCTCTGTCTCCAATTATTGTCTTCCATCATGTCATCTCCCCTCTTGCCACTTCACTAATATAGGGTGGGGTGACATGTGCCCTTTCAGATGTCCCCTACTCTTTTTCACCTTGAGGAGCACAGCCAGTGAGAAGGATGTGTGTGGTAGTCGAAAAAGTCCACACACATTTTCTGTTCCCTGCATTAAGGCGGCAGTGCAAATGTTGGTAGCTGGTGATGCTTGTGATACACCTTGGTTGGATTATGAAATGCCAGGTGTCTGATGTAGGATCTCCTGTGGTGGCTCTTAAACTTTGGTCCACCAGACTTTTGAGACTTTAACCACTATGCTCCTGACTATTGTCCTGGCTGGCTGAAGCTTCTCTAGATGTTTTGGTCTGGCACACACAGAGAATCAAAAGTTAAAGATTGTGGCCTTACGGTGCATCTTACTTGTTTACAACAACAACAATAATAATAATGTCTTGTCAGAGATTACTCTGGGTTGAAAGAATTTTTAGGGGACTCCTTTCATGTCCCCATCATGACTTTAAAGCAAGGGTGGATGCCCAAACTACGGCCCATGGGCCAGATCCTGCCCCCAACACCAATTTATCCAGCCCACGCCACCCTCGTCGCTCCCGGAAGTAAAGCGCGCTCTACTTCCGCTTCCGGGAGCAATGAAGGCAGTGTGGGTCAGATGAATTGGCGACGGGCAAAATCCAGCCCATGGGCCATAGTTTAAGCACCCCTGGTTTAAGTAGAGAAACCTGACCTTCCAGTCTCCAGCTCAGCGTTTAACCACCGGAGGAGCTGCACTTAATTACAATGTCTATATACAATTTTCTCCCCACACTGGTGGTTTTCAGTGACTGAGATTGTGGGTAAGGGAGGAAGCAGTTAAAGAGCAAGATTTAGACCAGGCACTCCAGCCATAGAAACCAGGGATTAAAACTTGAGTTTTCCATATAGCGTCTTATTAAATGTAAGGGTGATGTGACACCAAATTGCACACAGATAAAACCACATAGCTCTTTTTAAAACCAATTGACAGTTTTCTGAGGATAGCACAACCATGGTTTTTCTTTGGTGGAAGTTGAAGAAGGGGGGGGGGGAGACAGTTTGCCAAAATCTTGTGAGAATGTTTCTCTGGGAGCCAGGGAGGGAATCAGGAATTTGGATGGATGAAAAATAGCTTGGATGCCCGGTGTGATGAAGTGAGTAGAGTGATGGACTAGGACAGGGATGGCGAACCTTGGCACTCCAGGTGTTCTAGGATTTCAATTCCCAGAAGCCCAAGTCAACACTCCTGCTGATCAGGGCTTTTGGGAATTTAAGTTCAAGAACACCTGTAGTGCCAAGGTTCGCCATCACTGGACTAGGATTTAGGAGGCCTAGGTTTGAATCCCTGTTCAGTCATAGCACTCATTGGAGAAGAACTGGTAAAACCACACCTCAAAAATCTCACTCACTCTGAAAGCCCTATTAAGGTTGCTGTATGGCATTTCCAACTTGCCAGGGCTTGCTTTAGGGGAAAGCAGCTTTTTTAAAAGCGATATCGGGTGCATGCACCGGATAAGGACACAAAAAAAGCCATTTTTCCTCCAAATTTTGTCGTTCTCTGGTGCATAAGAACAAAAACCGGACAACGACACAACTTGTAGAACCATGTTTTGTCGTTATCCGGGGGTATTACTGTATTTCTTTTTGCCTATCCTGTATGTTATCTTAAGCCCTCTGTGCCAGAAAAGAAAAAAAAATGTGCTTAATGGAAGAGGATACACTTCCACCTAATATCTGGCCGGACATCCGGCTACAGTAAGGGAGTAGACTTTCAACGGCTATGAGTGGATGAGCCAGGCCCCATCACTGGCTATCTTCAAAAAGTAATTACAAACTTTCAGAATGTTATCCCCTTTAGCAATAAATTAAGCCTGCACATCCATTAAAAAAAACAACCCCTCTCATCTTGGAGTTCATGGAGGACAAGGGTATCAATGGCTATAATTATGGATACCTAAGGACAACCTCAGGGTTGGAGAGATAGGCAGGATATCTCTCAATGCCATTTCCAGGGAATCCTAAGCAGGTGAAGGCATCTCCTTGGGAATAATCCCCTGAAGGAAATGGTGAGCCACTGTGTGAGACAGAATGCTGGACTGGATGGGCTCCTGTGGCCTGTGCCAGCAAGGCTGTTCTTATGTTCTATGTTCTATCTTCTGTCTTAAACTGGAGTCAAAGCGGAGTGAGAACTGCAGTTCCTGTGTAATTCTACAGGTGGCGGTAACAGATTGCTCTGTCCAGGATTGGGCCATGCATTGGCCAGAGGTGATCTCTGTCTTCTCCCATATGGTCTAGCGGTTAGGATTCCTGGTTTTCACCCAGGCGGCCCGGGTTCGACTCCCGGTATGGGAAGAGTGATATTTTAAAAAATATTTAAATCCCCCTCCCCAAAGACAGTATACTAATAAATGGTCTTTTAGGTCACTTTTGAAATGTCATTTTTAAAATGAAGATTTTGTATATGTAGTCTAAAAAGAGTAAAAATTTCACACTGATAATGGAACATGTATAAAGAAAACAAAAAATGTCACGCCCAGCATGCATGAAAAGAGCATACTGGGATAATAAGGTCGTGTTTTTCCCATATGGTCTAGCGGTTAGGATTCCTGGTTTTCACCCAGGCGGCCCGGGTTCGACTCCCGGTATGGGAAAAAGTGTCTTTTAGTTTAGATTGACTACTATCTTGTCGGTTTTAGGAAATAGAGCAGTAAATGCAACATGATAGAAGATAACACACGGTAGGCTTTATTTTAGTTATTTGTGAAATGAATGAAGTCTAGTCAACTACAATCAAGGTAAAGGTAAAGGTTTCCCTTGCTCGAAAGCCAGTCGTATCCGACTCTAGGGTGCAGTGCTCATCTCTGTTTCTAAGCCGAAGAGCCAGCGCTATCTGCTTCTGCAGACGTTTCCGTGGTCATGTAGCAGGCATGACTAGACCGGAGCGCACGGAACGCTGTTACCTTCCCACCGAAGTGGTTCCTATTTATCTACTTGCAATTTCTTGCTTTCGAACTGCTAGGTTGGCAGGAGCTGGGATGAAGACGGGAGCTCATTTCCGTCCTGCAGTACTCGGGAATCGAACTGCTGACCTTCCGCTTCCCAGTCAGCGTCTTAGCGACTTGAGCACTGCAGTACCCTAACTACGATCAAACGGTGTGCTAAAAAAAACTGTTGCTTCCGGGTCTTGCACAGACGGGTTGCTATGGCTCGTTTATGAAAAAAGACCATTCAACCTTTCTCAGAAATCAAAATGTAACTTTTTGTCTCACTCATCCTCCTTCACATCTCTAACATTTCAGGCAAGGTTTGAATTTTCAACTGACTTGTGCCCTTCAAAGGCTACTTTGTGGCAAAAAATATATATATCAACAGACCCAAGCATATTTTTTTGCGGGTTGTTTTGAGAAGAAATCGCTTTTGCAGTGTTTGTTGTGTATTGAAGGGGGAGGAAATAGAAATCTACAAAATCTTCACTCTTCCCATACCGGGAGTCGAACCCGGGCCGCCTGGGTGAAAACCAGGAATCCTAACCGCTAGACCATATGGGAACTCTGGCGAGCATCTCCTCTTTTTCTCCTTTGTTGTTTAAAGAAGTGACGTAATCAATGGAGGGTTAAAGATGGCTCTGTCTGTGTGTCATTGGCAGGAACTGAATTGAAGATGCAGGAAGGATCTGACTGCCGTGCCGCGCGCTTTGCCTTCATCACGAACAATTCCAGACGCTGACTGGGAGGCGGAAGGTCAGCAGTTCGGTTCCCGAGGACTGCAGGACGGAATGAGCTCCCGTCTTTGTCCCAGCTCCTGCCATCCTAGCAGTTCGAAAGCAAGAAATTGCAAGTAGATAAATAGGGACCACTTCGGTGGGAAGGTAACAGCGTTCCCGTGCACACGCTCCGGTGTCTAGTCATGCCTGCCACATGACCACGGAAACGTCTGCATAAGCAGACAACGCTGGCTCTTTGGCTTTGAAACAGAGATGAGCACTGAACCCTAGAGTCGGATACGACTGGCTTTCGAGCAAGTGAGCACACATTCATACCCTATCAGATTCTGATACACACACACACACCCTATCTCCGTGATGGCGAACCTTGGCACTCCAGATGTTCTTGGACTTCAATTCCCAGAAGCCCAAGCACCCTGTGAATCCACACGAATGGGTTTTTACTGCGATTCATCCGGCCCGTGCTGCCCTCATCGCTCCCGGAAGCGGAAGTAAAACGTGCCGGTATGGTTAAGGCTCTTCTGGGTTAACCTTTCCTCCGTACGGGCACGTTTTACTTCTGCTTCCGGGAGCGACAAGGGCAGCGCGGGCCGGATGAATCGTAGGAAAAACCTATTCGTGTGGATTCACAGGGTGCTTGGGCTTCTGGGAATTGAAGTCCAAGAACATTTTGTTACTTATTTTGTTACTTGTCATTTCAGTATTTAATGCTGTTTTATTGTATAATTTGTATTGCATACATTTGTTGACATTGTATTATGTATTTATTTTTCGAGTCGCGCTCGCAAGGCGGGATAAAAATCTAACAATAAATAAATGTGGAGTGCCAAGGTTCGCCATCACTGCCCTATCTAGTCTAGAGGCACAGTAGCAAACCCTCCGCCCCGACCAAGGGCATCGTTGTTCTGCCAACAGTCCGGCTCAGTGTCTTGTCTTTAACCACTAAGCTACTTTCGCAGCCAGGCACCTTATTGTCGTTTCATAACCCAACTTGCCCTCTCCCCCCGCCCCCCCCGTCCCGCTTTGCCTGCCATTGAGCCGTCCTGGCTGGCACCCAATGAGAGCGGCTAGCCCTTTAAGTGTTGCTATGGCAACCTCGGAGGAGGGAGGCTTTCAGCCGCAGCCGGAAGTTCTCCCTTTCGGGCTGCGCACATGGAGGTATAAAAAAAAACAGATGACATGACGTCACAAACTTGAAGCCGACTAATCTGACAGTCCGCCATGTTAGTTGGCCCAAAATATTGCCTTATGGTGCTTTGATTGTGTGGAGTCGTGAAAGTAGATCGGGTTTCCCCTTTAATATAAGTGGGTGAGGGGTTGCGATCCCCCTCTCCGCTGGCTCCCCTGGGGTTGGGAGGTTTGGGGGGACAAAAGAGGTCTGTCTCCCCAACCCGCCTGAACCCAGGGGACCCAGCGGAGAGGTGGAACCCCCCCACACACACCCCCATGTTAAAGAGAAGAAAGCAAGCCGTTTCTTCTCTTTAACAACGGAGTGTTGGGGTGGATTCGTTTCCCTCTCCCTGGTCCCCAGGGCTTGCAAGGGTTGGGGGGGGACAAAAAGGGTCTGTCCCCCCCAACCCTTCTGGACCCAGGAGACCCGCGAGAGGGGGATCGATTCCACCCCCTCCAACACTCTGTTGTTGAAGAGAAGAAACCGCTTGGTTTCTTCTCTTTAATAAAGGGGTGTCCTGCGGGGGGATCCCCTCTCTGCCGGGTCCCCTGGCTCTGGAAGGGTTGGGGGGGACAGACCCCTTTTGTCCCGCCAAACCCCCCCCCAACCCAGGGGACCAGGGAGAGGGGATCGATTCCACCCCCGCCCCTCCAACACAAGAAGCAATCGTAAACGGTACTAGTCTGCTAATGTTTTGGTCCATCTAATATGGCGGCAGGCCACGCCCACTGGCTTCAAAAAACTTACAGCACGAAGCCTGTAGTGCCACCTCCTGTTTTTTACACCTCCATGGCTGTGCAGGTGCAGGTGGTTAAAAAAAAGAAAAAGCAAAGAAACGCCGGGCCAATCCCGAGCGCGGAGGATGCTCTTCTCGTGGAAGGAAGTTATCCGGTATTGATGGGCAGGAAGCCCGGCCTATCCGAGAGGGAGGCGGGGCTTCAGGGGCGAGTTTGGTCCTGATGCTGCCGCGGCGGCTCTTAGGTGAGGGTCTGGCAGAAGAGAGGGGAGGGGAGGGTGATGGAGGAGAGGCGCCGGGGTCGGAAGGGGGCGACAGGGAGACTGGGTGGGTCCCTCTCTGGGGTTGGGGGAGAATGAGGGGCATGGTTGGGGGGGGGGGCTGCTGTGGTGATGGGACAGAGCCTGGGAACGACGACGTCTCTAGGGGCTGACTGGCTGGATGACGTGATGTTGCATGAATGGTGCTGACAGTGAGGATGGAGGCAGAGCAACCCCGGGTGGCTGCAGGGGGGGGAGCTTTTGCTCTCCGGTTGCCCCTTGTAAAGGCACCACAGGACGCGTAGCCACTACCTGGGGAGCCAGTCATAGGGTGGCATCACTTTGGCCACATCTCTGCACCCAGCTGGTAATCTGCTGGAGCAAAGATCATTGGGGGGGGGGGGGTTCTTCTTGCCCTGATTGGCTGCATGTAGTGCGCCGTGGTGTGTTTATGTAGTGGGAAAGTATCCCCTCAGAGGTGCATTGGGTAGTAACCACAGTGTTTTGAAAAAGGACAAAGCGGGGCAGCAGTGTATTGGTGGGCGGAGGTTTCTTGAACCTGGAACAAGGACAGGATGGCGGCGGAAGGAGTAATGGGGAATGAGTTTTGGAAGGGAAGGCAAAGGATGGGAGTCTCTGCTTGTAGGGTTGCCAGGCAAAGATATTACCAGAGACCAGAGTCCAGTGATGGGCAGTCTTGGCCCTCCAGCTGTTCTTGAACTTCAATTCCCAGAAGCTCTGATCAGCTGGTGTGTTGACTTAGGCTTCTGGGAATTGAAGTCCAAGAACAGCTGGAGGGCCAAGACTGCCCATCACTGGACCAGACCATTATGAGGCAAGTAAGTGTGCAGCTGGGGTGGCAGTGACAGCTGCAGAAGAAGTGCTGGGGATCTGCTGATGAGGTTGTGAAGGGGAGGAGGGGGGAGATTTAGGGATACGTTCCTTTGCACCCTTTACCCTCTCTGCTTCCTCACAGAGACAGTGGGGACCATGGGCCTGGTGACTTGCAGAGGGAACTGAGCCTCTGCCTGTGAAGAGGCCTCACCTGTATGAGCCCCCCTCCTCCCCCCACCACCATGGAGCCCCTGAAGGAGCGGGCTGGATGGTATGTTGGGTACCGGGGGGAGGAGGCACTGGCCGAAATGAAGCCCTTGCTGCGAAACGAGATTGGCCAGGTGAGTGTATGGAAAGTCATCTAACAAAATCTTTCTTCTTACTACCTGTCCTTTACACTCCTTTAACATCAAAATCCTAATCTGGATTCTACGGCCCAGTTTTCTTTTAAATTGCTGAAGAACATCGGACCTGCTTTACTGGGTGAAACCTAATCAAATGCCCCCAGAAGCTCATAAGAAGGGTCTGAATATAATAAAGCAGACCAACAGCAATTATTCTGAGAAAGTTCACACACACCTTTCTTCTGAACTAGCCATAGTTGGCCCATCCTTATCACTAGTTTTACTGCCCTTCCTTAATTAGGCTGAATCTTCAGCAGTACTATATAAAACATAATAACTAGCAACTGAGAACGAGATCCATCTAGTGTTCCACTCACAAACAAGGAAGAAATTGATGTGATGATTCATTGATTCCAGCCACTAGTATGGAGGAGGTTCTTTCTAATGTTCCTATCTAGAAACCATTAATAGGTCAAATCTGTGGACTGCTGGAAGACAGATCTTTAGCCTCATTCTTGACCTACATCCTTCCCTCAGACACCCAGGAATAAAACATCCCAAATCTCATAACCTGTCAGCTGTGTTTTGAGGATTGTGGGATGGGAGCCTTAGATGCTATTCCCTTCCTTCCATCCCCTTGACCTGCTGACGCTGTAGGATGGCCTTTCAGATGTTGGACTACAGCTCCCTGCCTTCCTCATCTTTGGTCTGTGCCAGATATGTGCACTATACTTTAGGGCAGTGGTGCCGAAACAATGGCATGTGTGCCAGAAGTGACATGCAGAGGCCTCTCTGTTGTCATGCGCATCGTCAAGGGGAAGCCCCGCCCTACCAATACCAATGGAACCACCGCTTCCCCATCACCCCTCTCCCTCTCCCAATGGGGAGGCAAGAGGGGAGGCTCAAAACCCACCCAGGAGGCAGAGGCAGGGTGATGTGAGGCAACTAGATACGCCTCACCCACTCCTAGGAATCAGGTGCACCTGTGGGGGGTGTGGGTGTCTGGTGCACCTATGGCAGGGTGCACGATGGCGATGTCACATGGATGTGTGAGCACACACGGTGCCTGCCCACGTGCCTCCTCCTCCTCCATGGGGACTTGGTCTCTAAAGGTTCACCATCACTGCTTTAGGGACTCTGATTATGAATGGCTTTCTAAATAGAAAACACATACACATAATACTAAAGCTTCAGCTTTATGTAATTTCCTTTGCGGGTGGCAGGACACCATGAGGCCTCTTACATCTGATGTAGGTTGGGGCCTCTGTATGTTTTAATTTACCCTGGTGATCTGCTGTGCCAGGTAACAATGACAGGAATGAAATCCCAGTCCAACATAATTTTAAGTGACCACCCATGTTATAGGACCTCATTCTGCCTTGTGTGGCTTCTTTCAGGATGGTGTTGACATGCGCATTGTGCCCAGAGGTTGGGGGTCAGAAGACCCAGATTTACAGGAGGATGAGCTTGGCCCAGATCCTGTTCGGGTCCTGATGCTGCCTCTTCAGGCCCAACATGCCATGGAGAAGATGGAAGAATTTGTCTTGAAGGTAAGGGATGTAATTTGTAGAGTATGAACTATCTGAGCAAACCCCGAGAGCTCTGGAAGAATTAAGCCCTGGGGGGGGGGGGTTTGGGGGGTGCAATTTCTTTTTGCCATGCTATTCTTCCTCCAGTTTTTGTCTTACTGCCAAATAGGTTCTGTCCAATCAAGGATAACACAATCTGAGAGGTCACAAAACAGTTGCTAGGAAAGGAGACTCAGCGGTTACAGATGTTCTGGAAAAGAGGGAGGAGCAAGAATGTGTGATAATTCTCTACCATGACAACACCTTATCAACCAGCTCTAGGGCTGCGTCAGAGAGCGCCTAGCCCCACAGGCCATATTACCCAGTACTAGCAAGAAAAGAAAATACCAGATCTGGAAAAGGAGTAGATCCATGCTCTTCACATAGAGCCCAATCCCATGGATAGATTCCCAGCAGGCCTACATCTGAGGGAGCTTCTGGGCAAGGGAAAACTGGCAACAAAAAGGAAAAAGGACTTGACTGAATCAAAATATGTAGAGGAAAGATACTGCCAGGTTGAGGCAAGTGGCAGCTAAGAGAGGGCGTAGAGGACGGAGACCATCCCCTTGCAAATTGACACGGATTTCCCACCTTTATTGATTGACTGATGTTTATTCTAAACTCAAGCCCATAAATTAGATGTACATGGGCATTTCAAGTAATTCATATAATCACTGAGTTGGAAGGGGCCTTTTAGGCCATTGAGTCCAACCCCCTGCTCAATGCAGGATTTCACAGAGATTATTTCAATAATCACCAGAGTAACAATATTGTTAGTTGGGTGGGATTTAAACTGAAATAATAAATAACAAGTGTTTCACAAGGATTGTCTCAGGAGTCCTTACTACAGCCCTGTAAAGTAGGCCGTGATTGCTAATTGCCCATGTTGAAAATAATGCACTGAAGCTGAAAATGAAGCAACTTGAAGGCTGAAGAACTTATTTCTGAAAAATCTAGTTCAGGGGTGCCCAAATTACGGCCCACAGGCTGAATCTGGCCCCTGACACCAATTCATCCGGCCCACGCCACCCTTGTCGCTCCTGTGATGTCACTGTATGGGTGTGTTTTACTTCTGCTTCTGGGAGCGATTAGGGTAGTGCGGGCCGGGTGAATTGGTGTTGGGGGCCAGATCTGGCCCATGGGGCGTAGTTTGGGCACCCCTGGTTTAAGCAGAGAAAATGGCAGCCTAAAATCTATCATCCTGTTGCAAAACATCTGTTGCAAAATAGATTGCAAGGTGCGTTTTACTTCCCCTTCCAGTGGGAGGAAGCACGTGACTGGCCCACTGAACCATGTGACCGGCCCGCAGCCCAAAAAGTTTGGGCACCCCTGATCTAGTTAGTTTGAGGTGGAGGAAAGAAGCAGGTGAGAAGAGGGCAGACAACATGTTGGTTTATTCGTATATAAGATGGGAGTTGCAGAAGTCTTATTTTGCATCAGAATGGAAGCTGAGCTTAGCTTCCCACACCTGACACTTTACCTCCTATGGTTGCTACTTCCCTCTTAGCTCTTTCTCATTCCCAGTAACTATGCTGGGACAGGGCTGGGGTTGGGAGTGGGGGACAGATGGGAGAAGTTGAGTAGGGAAGGGCGATGTAGTGATTAGACTGTTGGATGAAGATGTGGGAGTTCTAGATTCAAGTCTGCACTCAAACATGGCATTTGCTTGTATTCCCCTCCCTCAGCCCAACCTACTTTGCAGTTTTATTGTGAGAAGAAAGTAGGAAGGACCTTTTTCCTCACTGAAGGAAAAGCAGAATATAAATGTGACAAAAAAAAGTGGATGGGAGTTGCAGCCTGACATCTGATGGGCCACATGTTCCTCATCCCAGGCCTAAGTTGCTGTTTGCCCATCCTTCTGTCTTTTTCTCTTAGGCCTATCCTGGGACTTCCGCAAGAAACCAGTTCTCCTGAAAAGGGCTACACAAAAGGTCATCTCACAGCAGAGGCGCACACTCTTTAGGCAGTTTTTAAAATGTGTCAAAATGTGTGACTTGGTTGTACAAAGGGGTGGGAAACTTGGGTCTTCAGATGTTTAAAATCATAACTTCCATCATCCTTTAGATATTTGCTTTTTTGTTGTTGTTGTTGTTGTTGTTGTTCAGTCGCACAGTCGATTCCGAACCTTTGCGACCGCATGGACCATTTTCCTCCAGGCACCTCTATCCTCCACCATTCTCCTCAGCCCACCAAGCTCTGTACCCATTGTGTCCACAATACCATCTATCCATCTCATCTTTGGACGCCCCCTTCTCTTGCCCTCCACCTTTCCCAGCATCAAGTCCTTCTCAAGTGAGTCCTCCCTTCTCATTTGATATCCAAAGTACTTTAGCTTCATCTTCACTATTTGTCCCTCCAATGAACAGTCAGGATTGATTTCTTCCAGTATTGACCTATTTGTTCTCTTTGCTGTCCAAGGGACTCTCAGGACTCTCCTCCAACACCACATCTGAAAGGCATCTATTCTTCTGCGCTTAGCCTTCCTAATGGTCCAGCTCTCACATCCATACATTACCACTGGGAATACCATTGCTTTGACTATGCGAATTTTTGTTTTCAAGGTGATGTCTCTGCTTTTCATAGCTTGTTTCTCATAGCTTGTCTCCCCATAATCAGTAGTCTTTTTATTTCATGGCTACAGTCGCCATCTGCAGTGATCTTAGATCCCAGGAAAGTAAAATATGTCACTGCTTCTACTTCTTCCCCATCTATTTTCCAGGGATTGTTTGGACCTGTTGCCATTATCTTGGTTTTCTTGATATTAAGTCTCAAGCCAGCTTTAGCACTCTCCTCCTTCAATCCAATCAAGAGGTTCTTTAGGTCTTCCTCACTTTCTGCCATTAGGGTGGTATCGTCTGCGTATCTCAAATTGTTGATGTTTCTCCCAGCAATTTTGATCCCATATTGTGATTCCTCCATCCCTGCATTGCACATTTTGTGCTCTGTGTATAGATTGAATAAGCAGGGTGATAAAATGCAGCCTTGTCTTACTCCTTTTCCTATTCCAAACCACTCTGTCTTTCCGTGTTCTATCCTAACTGTTGCTTCTTGGTTCGTGTACAGATTTCTCATGAGACATATGAGGTGTTCTGGTATTCCCATCTCTTTAATTACTTGCCACATTTTGTTGTGGTCCACACAGTCAAAAGCCTTGGTGTAGTCAATAAAACAAAAGTAGACTTGCTTCTGGTATTCTTTTGTTTTCTCCATGATCCAACGTATGTTGACAATGTGGTCTCTAGTCCCCCTGCCTCTTCTGAGACCGGCCTGCACCTCTGGTAGTTCTCTCTCCACATGTTGCTGAAGTCTAATACATCTTGAGCATCACCTTGCTGGCATGTGGGATGAGCGCAATTGTTCGGTAATTTGAGCATTCTTTGGCATTGCCTTTTTTGGGGATTGGAACGTACACTGATCTTTTCCAATCCTGTGGCCACTGTTTTGTTTTCCAAATTTGCTGGCATATTGAATGCAGTAGTTTGATTCCATCATCTTTTAGGGCTTTGAAAAATTCAAATGGAATACCATCATTTCCACTAGCTTTATTGTTTGCAATGCTTTTTAGGGCCTTTCTGACTTCACTCTCCAGAATGTCTGGTTCAAGTTCAAATTTCTCATTATTGTTATTATCAGGAGTGTTGAGGTCCTTTTTTGTAGAGTTCCTCTGTGTACTCTTGCCATCTTTTTTTGATCTCTTCTGATTCAGCCAACTCCTTTTTTTTTTTTTTACATTAGTATAAATATATCCACAAACCTATACATTATTTTTCTTCCTGAGACACAATTTAGCTCCTTCTCAAATCATGGAGACAGAGTTTCTGTTGTTTCAAGAATCATAAGAACATAAGAACAGCCTTGCTGGAACAGGCCACAGCCCATCCAGTCCAGCATTCTGTCTCACACAGTGGCTCACCATTTCCTTCAGGGTATTCCCAAGGAGATGCCCTCACCTGCTTAGGATCCCCTGGAAATGGCATTGAGAGATATCCTGCCTATCTCTCCAACCCGGAGGTTGTCCTTAGGTAGCCATAATTATAGCCATTGATAGCCTTGTCCTCCATGAACTTGTCTAATCCAGTATTAATTTTCTGAAGCACTGCCCAGAAAAAAAACCCGGGCAAACTAGCCGAGTTCCTTCTAATCAATCTTCTCTCTTGCAGGTTTGGGAAGGTCGTTGGTGTGTCATGCCTTATGATGTGCTGCCTGACTGGCTGAAGGACAATGATTTTATCCTACATGGGCATCGCCCACCCATGCCCTCATTCCGTGCCTGTTTTCGCAGTATCTTTCGCCTCCACACTGAAACGGGCAACATCTGGACCCATCTGCTTGGTTAGTCAAATGGCGTTGTGTTGCATTGCTCCAGAAGAGGAGGTGGTGGAAAGAAGAAAAATAAGGAAAAGTCTGGATTAGCTTCCTTGTTCCTCTGCGTACTAAGTCACAAAACACTGTTTCAATTCTTGAATGCCTTAATATGCTAATTTAAGTATATGTATACAGATGCTTGACTGTGGTGGCTTAGTGGTTAAGACGCTGAACAAGACGACTGGTCAGTAGTTCAAGACCCGAGTGTTGCATGACAGAGTAAGCTCCTGTCTCTGTCACAGCTCCTGCCAATCTAGTAGTTCGAAAGCAAGAAATTACAAGTAGATAAATAGGTACTACTTCGGTGGGAAAGGTAACAGCGTCTGTGCACTCTGGTGTTTAGTCATGCCTGCCACATTCTCATGGAAATGTCTGCAGATGCAGACCGTGGTGGCTCTTTGGCTATACAGAGAGATGACCACCAACTGACCCCTAGAGTTGGATACGACTGGCTTTCGAGCAAGGGCGACCTTTACCTATATAGAAGACTGTTTATTAGCAACATACCGTATTTGCCGGCGTATAAGACACATTAGAGTATAAGATGCATCCCATTTTCTTAAGGGAAAAATAATTTTCTGCATTTTTATTTGCTTTGGAAGCCCGTTCCCCCAACAATCCCGCCACTGGTGACCGTCGAGAGCCGGAGAAGGCAGGAGCTGCAGGGGAAGAGCTCTCCTTTACCCATCGGCCGGCTCCCAGCCATCAGCAGTGGGTGGAGCTGGGTGGTTACCGGTAGTTCAATTATCCCGTGCACACTGCCAGGGAGGGCAGAAGCTGTGGGGGCAGAGATCTTCTTTGCCCATCGGCCAGTTCCACCCACCCAGTTCACTGAACAGAGGAAACAGGCTGGCAAAGGAGACTGCTTTCCTCACCAAGCATGCCCTCCATTACTACAAGCTTTCAGCCTCAGTGAGGGAAGCAGCCTCTTTTACCATTCTGCAGTTCCCTCACCGAGACCACCATGGCTGAAAGCCTGTAGCCACGGAGGGTGGGGGAACCAGGCTGGCAAAGGAGCCCGCTTTACCCGCCAAGGCAGCTGAGTCTGAAAAACTTAGACCTCTGGGAACGTGTGGGGCCCACGTTGGGAAACTGCTGTAAACCAACACAATGGTGCCATGGGTAGCTACCGAGGAAAGAGCCTTCTCAGTAGTGCCCCCTTTTCTATGAAGTGCCCTCTCCAAAGAGATCAGTGTTGAGCTGCTCCTGGTGCCCACAGATGCCCGGGCACCGGTAGCGGAAATTCCCCCAGGCCACGCCCACTTGGCCAGCCACGCCCACCTCCCTACCCCAGACCATGGTGTAGGGAGGTCAAGTGGGCAAGGCCCACAGAGAGCCATGCCCACAGCATTAGTCACGCCCATGGTGGGGGTAGTGAATTTTTTTGCAGAGCATCACTGAAAGAGATCTATCTAGTATCCCCAAACCGATTTGTTGGGGAATTCTCTTAGGCTACTGGGAATTAAAGACCAAAACCCAAAGGTTGGGAAACACCGGTGTAGAGTTAGTTATTGAGCACCTTTGCGGAACTCTCACAGTAGTTTTTTGTCTTTTTGAGAACTCCAGCAATTTCAGTACATTTGGGCTATGTAGAGAGAGGCATACATTCAAACAAAATTATTTAGGAAGGTTTATTTTCTCTCCTCAGGTTTCTTCTTTTTCCTGATCTTGGGCATTGGGTACATGATCAGTCCTAACATGAAATATGTGGCCCCTATCCAGGAGCGGGTCGTTTTTGGGATGTTCTTCTTAGGAGCTATTCTTTGCCTCTGTTTCTCTTGGCTATTCCATACTGTCTACTGCCACTCTGAGAAGGTTTCACGCACTTTCTCCAAGTAAGTGTCCCTTCCTATCTGTCTGCAAAACCCTGGGTGTGTGAGACAAACAGATGGGGATTAGCAGGATATCTCCCCCCTCCTTTTCCCTCTGGACCGTCTGTGATAACTACCTCTCTGGCTGATGATAAAAGTCAATTCTTTGGGTTGTAAGAAAAATATGAAAACAGAACACCATTTTCAGAAATCTGACATGCTGATCTAGATGCTATCCTACGCCTCATGTCTCTGCTCTGCATTCTGTATTTTGTGCAGACTAGACTACTCGGGGATCGCTTTGCTCACTATGGGCAGTTTTGTACCGTGGCTGTATTATTCCTTCTACTGCTCACCGCAACCCCAACTCATCTACCTCGTCATCATCTGTGTGCTGGGCGTGACGGCCATCATGGTATCACAGTGGGACCACTTTGCCACTCCACAGTATCGGGCAGTCCGGGCAGGTAATTATACATTCTTGGCATTTTCAATGGGGGCTGCGGTGGCTCAGTAGTTAAGAGGCTCACCTTGTTAGCTGGAAGGCTGGCAAATTGGCAGTTCGAGATCTAGTTACTGCATGGCAGTTTGAGCGCCCATCTCTGTCTCAGCTCCTGCCAACCTAGCAGTTCGAAAGCAAGAAATTGCAAGTAGATAAATAGGGACCATTTTGGTGGGAAAAGATCTTGACAAGAAAGGAGCCTCATTCAGGCTTCCAGCAAAAATCCTTTCAACCCAGAACAATTTCTGATATGAAATTATTATTATTTTCAATGGCACTGAGATGTGCAGACAAGACTTTGCACCTTGAAAGCTAATTATCAATTAACAGAAGAATTAAACGGGCAAAATGTAATACATAATTTATACAATGGAGATAAGAGACTGAACATAAGTAAAAAAATTATGGTATGTATCCCAAAATGAAGGAGAATTAGGTATTCCAAATACAGTTATTTAAAAATTATGTCACTAATCAAATGAGAATTGTTCCCAACATGAGAATATAGGTAATTAAAAATGTTGATTTAGGGAGATACTGAACTATATGAAATGAGGGATACACTTTAGAACTGGTTTTTCAAACAAGAAGATAAAAATAAAAATATAATATATTTTAAAAAATCTATTATGTAGCAACATTCTTCAAATTTGGTGTAAATACAAAAAAATAATAATCCAGGAATATCACCAGTGATTTGAATAGTAGAAAATTTCCAGAGGCTCTTAAAACAGGATTAATAAAAGATTTGGAGAGAGCTAGGGTAATAAGTCTGAAGGATTGGTTAGGTAAAGTATCCCACAGAGATCATATAAGAGGAATATTTGAGGAAGGCAAACTATCTTGGTTTAATATTGGTTTAATATATTATGATTGGAGAAATGGACTAGGAATCGGTAAACATGGCAATTGCAGACAACAAAATTTGAGGAATTGATAATATAAATGGAAAATAACTAAATAAAATAACAAGATTAGTAAGCAAAATATCTAAAATATTGATAAAATCTCAGGAAGAACAACAAAGATTAACAATAAATTGGGAGATGGATTTAGGAGGTAACATAAAAGAGGAGGGATGGGTTAAGATATAGTAACAAAGAATCTATTAGATTGAAAGAGAACTGTTATAAAACAATATGGAAATGATATGTGACTCCAGTAAATTTAAGCCATTATAATCTTAACCTATAAAACCAAGGGTTAACCGTTGGAACTTGCTATAGGTTCCTACCCCTGGCCCTACTTGCCTGCACTCACCCTTCGTGCAAACGGGCGGACTGGGTCCGCAGGTCAACGAAGGATTGAGAAAAGCGGCAGTGGGGCAACAGCCCCACAAACTCAAAAAAAAAAGGAAACAACTTCATTTCCCAACATACTTTGCGTTGCGCCGCACCACAGCCAATCAGGCTCAGAGGCGCGACCACAAAGAAGGTTGGAAAAGGCGCCGCGGCCAATCAAAAATGAACCGCAGAGGGGAAAAAACCAACGCAAAGGGAAGAATACACACAAAATACAAGCCCCAGAGTTCTGCGCGCCATGAGCGCACAGAACTCTGAGAAATCCACCGCGCGAAAACTAAAAATACAGGCGCCGCTGGGGTTCCCGCAACACGGCATGGCTGCCTAGCCTGCGGGAAGGGAAGACACCCCCCCAATGCTGCCTGAAAAGCAGCGCTTGCCTTCCCACGCCCCAGACACCAAGGCCAGGCTGCGGGAAAGGAAGACACACCCCCACATGCCGCCTGACGCGGCACTGAGGTTACGGGAAGGGAAGACCCCCCATCCAACGCCGCCTACAGCGGCGCTGGGGTTCCCATGGCCCGGCCCACGAGCCCAGGCCACGGAAAGGGAACCCCGCCACACACAACAACGCATCCCCCCACAGGCCACAAGAGAAAAACGCCTCTGGCCTTCAAAGGGAACCCCCACACACAACGCTTTCAAGAAGGGGCAAAGGCATCATTGCCTTCCCCCCTTGAAAGCATAACAATTCCCCCGCAAGGCAAAGGCCCCAGACGGTGCTGTGCTTTACGAGGAAGTGTTTCGCTTACAAGGGAGGGAGAAGGCATCATTGCCTTCCCCCCGCCTTGAAAGCGAAAAAAATCCCAAGTAAGCAAAGGCACCGCACGCATCTCCGCACGGTGCCTTCCCTTACCCCCCCAAAAAGCAATAAAGTGAAAAGTTACACCAAAAACACAAACAAAAACAAACAAGAACAAACAAAAAATAACCCAAAAATAACACAAAAACCAAACACACAGAACACCCCCCCCAAAATAATAATAATAATAATAATAATAATAATAATAATAATAATAATAATAATAATAATAATAATAATAATAATAATAATAATAATAATAATAATAATAATAATAATAATAATAATAATAATTACAATACAAACCCACAACAGAAATAAAACAAGCAAACTAACCCAAACGACCTTCCGGCACGAAAGACGGAAATGAAATGAGGAAAGAGACTACATACAAGTGACGCCCAGACCAGAAAGAAAGTCAAAGAAAAATAGCGCAACAGCACCACCCGGAGGACACAGGAGAAAAAACAGTCAAAAATATTAAGAGATAATCTAACATTCCTAAAACATTTATTAAATCATGTTTACAGTTTTCACACACAAAAAAAAATCTAAACACAGTTTAAAAACATTGACTTTCACATATATAATTTTTACTGCATTTAGTTAAAAGAATACTTTTTTCTGACAAATTAACTGAAAAACACTAAGATAAATTATAAAAATTACAATTTAAACATACAAACAAGTTAATTACAAAACACATTTCTGATAAAACAATTACAATTACAAAAAAACCATTGCAATATTTTTTTTGCAAAAAAAAACATTGTAAAAATAAACAACTTATTACACCTTACTCATCATTTTTCCTGTCTAAAAAATAAACAATATTTTAAAAAGCCCGGCAACGCCGGGCAACCCCTGCTAGTATAAAATATTTTAAAACTGGATGGAGATGTAAAAAAGAAGTTGGAATGTATCTTCATTTATGGTGGGAATGTAAGACTGTAAAGAAAATAGGGGGAAATGTTTTTGTGAAGATTAATGAAATGTTGTACTGTATATTAATTTGGAAATTTGTCCTAGAGTAAAATTATTATCTAACAATTATAATTAGAAAAGCAAAAGAAGGAAATGATTACAATATTAGTTACAGTAGTAAGATTAATTATACTAAAAAATGGAAAATAGACTTTGATTTTGAACTTGATGACTGGTTTAAAAATGTATGGAATATGATAAATTAACACATGCAATTAAAGTAAAAAAAGGATTAATGACAGAAAAATACTATTAGAGATGTATGGGGAAATTTGTTTGGATTATGTATTAGTGAAAGGAAAGGGACAAAGCCAGAACAAGATGCATTATTTTATTTTATTTATTTTTCAGATTTATATGGCTGCTTTTTTCACCTAAGCGACTCAAGGCGGCTCACAACATTAGTTAAAGCCTGTCCCTCATACTAATTAAAACCACATAGTGTACTAAAACTAAAATATCCATAAAAACATCCCCAGTCCCTATAAAAGGGAGGGGACACCCGGGGAGGAGGAGTAAAAGCCCCGGGCAGGGCTAAACAAGCCAGCAGGGGTGGGTTGTGGCACTAGATGTACTCTACACCTGCTGGCAAAGCCACATTTTTAAGGCCTTCCTGAAGGGGGCAACTCTGCCAGGAGGCACAATTCAGGTGGCAGGAGGTTCCATAGGGCTAGAGCGGTTACTGAGAAGGCTCTCCTCCTGGTCCCGGTGAGGAGTGCCTCCCTGGCTGATGGGACCGCTAGGGAGCCCCTACGATCCGCTCTCGTAGGACAAGTCAAAAACCTTGGGGCGATGCAGTCTCTTAAGTATCCTAGCCCACTACCATGAATGGCTTTAAAGGTCAAAATCAGCACCTTGAATTGCACCCGGAAGCATACTGGCAGGCAATGCAATTCCCGTAGCAGTGACAAAGCCCAGGCATAACGCCGGCACCCCATCACCACCCAGGCAGCCGTGTTCTGAACTAGCTGCAGCTTCCCGATGGCCATCAAGGGCAGCCCCATGTAGAGCGCATTACAATAGTCCAGTCTGGAGGTGACCAGAGCGTGTGTGACCGTAAGCAAGGAGTCCCGGTCCAGGAGTGCGTGTAATTGGCGGATTGACACTTGCATAAGGAATGCCAAAAATGGCTGCCATTTTTAACAGTCAATGTGATGCATACAGAGGTTTCACATCAAGATGAAGGAATATTATGCCAATGTGCAGGGAGCCTAATGTGTGACCTTGCTGGCTAATGGAAGCCTGAGTTTTAAAAAGTTGCAGTTAAAAACACAACTACTTACCTAAGCTCTTAGCATAATATAATGACTAATAGATATTTCCAATGGTGGGCATCAGCAGGTTTGCACCAGTTCGCAGAACCGCTAGCAGAAATTCTGGCTGGCCCTGCCCATCCAAGTTTTGAAATAAAGTAATCCTAATTTGGGTGCAACACAGGGCTTTTCCCCTGGCAACGCCCACCATACATAGGGTTGCCATAATTCTCTCCTGCCAAACTGGGACAGCCATTGCATTCTTCAAACTGTACATGCATTGGATGGGGCTCTAAGACCCCGCAGAATCCCTGTCCAGGGCAGACAGGGAATGCTGACCCTATACAATTAATCCTTTGTGGTTACGTGAAGAAGGAATCTTCGGTCCCAGTGTATGGTGGAGATTTGGCTTCTTAGATATGGGTATTTCTTGCTCCCTCCTGACTTTCAAGGAAAAGGGCTGAGGACAACTCCTTGTCCCCCAAACTTCAAGGTGAGCCAAGGGATTTTTGCAAAGAGTTATTTCACTGTATCCGTGCCTTTCTTTCAATTATCTCACTTGCAAGTGTCTCCTCTCCCCGGCGGGCTTCTCAAGATGCTGTTTTGCCTTCACTGCTTTCAAGCAGGATAATTGAAAGAAAGGCAGGGAGGCAGTGAATTAACTCATTGCAAAAATCCCTTAGTGAGGGGTGATCTTGCTTCCTTTGTTCAAATTTAAAAATCTAGGACTTTTACATGTTTTTTTCTTGATCCGGCCGGGACAGCTTGAATCCGGGAAAATCCTGGAAAACCGGGATATATGGCAACCCTAACCATACAACACCCACAGTGTGATAGTAAAAATATTTGGAGCCCACCATTGGCATATTTCCATTGCAATATTGAAAGTTCAGAGACACCTTCTCTTGTTACTGATGTCCTTTATTCCTTCTGGAATACTGAGATCTTTTTAGGCACAACAAGAAGTTCATTTCCATTGCAATATTGAAAGTTCAGAGACACCTTCTCTTGTTACTGATGTCCTTTATTCCTTCTGGAATACTGAGATCTTTTTAGGCACAACAAGAAGTTCATTCAAGAATTAAAATCCTTTTCTCTTTCTGGGATGGAAGCAGGAGTGTTTCTAGGCCTGGGGCTGAGCGGACTGGTGCCCACTCTCCACTTCATGATCGCAGAAGGATTCATCAAGGCCACAACGGTCGGACAGATTGGGTGGTTGTTCCTTATGGCTGTCCTCTACATCCTGGGAGTTGGGCTCTACGCAGCCCGCATTCCGGAACGCTTTTTCCCTGGCAAGTGTGACATATGGGTATGTATAGTGCCTAAGCAGAGAAAGTGTGTGTGTGTGTGTGTTTGTTGGGGGTGGATAGTGTGGGTTTGTGGGCTTATTGAGCAAGATGTTATGTCTTATTCATTTTTGGCATTGCAGATGTGGAAGGTTAGAAGGGCAATCCCAATGTTTTGGCAGATAGGATGAAGTTGCCCGTACTGTACTTCATTGGTGGATTATTACAGAAGGGTGGGCTTACAGTTTCCAAACATCCTGTGAAAAGAATGCAGACTAATCCTGGATTCAAATTCTCTTTCTCCCCCTCTTCTGCCTCCCCACACCCCCGGCCTTTCTTCTCCTTCCAGTTCCATTCCCACCAGATCTTCCATGTGCTGGTGGTAGCAGCAGCCTGCGTCCATCTCCACGGGGTCTCCCAGCTGCAGGCCTTTCGCTCATCGCTGGGGGGCAGCTGCACCGAGAACACTGTGCTCTGATAGTCCCCGAGGCCACAGTGACCGACCGCCTCTGCTGGACAAAGGCCAGCAACTGCCAGGCACCTGGCATACCATTCTTGCTATGGACCAGATGAGCAGGACCTCTCTTAAAGGGCACTGTGGCAGTTTAAGGAGCGAGAATAGTCCCTCCTTCTTTCTCTTTCATTGTGAACAAACAAACATCTCTTGTGTCCCAGGTTTTTTGTTTTGCAGGATACGGTGTATGTGTGTATTCTCTTTTCCTCCCGATAAGGGCAGCCCTTGTGCATGTTTAGGAGAGAGAAAAAGAGGGAAGGAGGCCAGGCAGTATTTCAGCAGTATGGATCACCAAAGGAATATAAAGTAGTGGGGACTAAACAAATCCCTTGAAACAACTTAAAATACTCAGTTGGGTGGAGATTCTTAAGAAGCTGAATGGGTGCCTGACATATTGTAGACTGAGAGGATGCTACTTTTAATATATGGACTACAGAACGATCCCCTCTGGATCCGACCAGTACTGTACTGGTGTATTTAGTCTACACTTGATGAACAGCCTTCCTTTTTAGAAGAGGCTGGATTTTAAACGGATGCTAACAAAGAGCATTCACTTGACACAAACCTCCCCCCACCCTCAACAGAAGTTGGATCTGTTTGGCAAGATTTGAGAAGAGGCAAAAAAGTCAAACGTCGGGTTTCCAAGCCCCACTTGACATGGAGAAAAGACCTAGGCAGTGACAGTCCTTTCGCTGCTCCACTTTCCTCTAATAGTTGTGTGAGTGTATGAGGGTCTGTGAGGGGTCAGGATGCAAGCAGTTAGTGGGAGGGAAGGGGAAGCTTCAGCAATTATTGCTAATAAGGGACAACATCTTTCTTATCGACTATAAAGGGATTAGGATCTTGAATTAGAAGTTCCTTGTGAAAATATAGACTGTGATCTGCAGCCTTTTACCACTAATTTGGTAGGCTAGAAATGGTTGTGCTGCAGTGTCCTTTTTAAAAAAATCCTCATCTTTAGCCCTAAACTGGTAGATTTGAGGACAGGACTCTTCCCAGCCAAATAATAATAATAATAATAATAATAATAATAATAATAATAATAATAATAATAATAAACCAGCAGTGGTCTTCCTCTCCCTTGAGAGCAGTGATCCCAGAGGCCATCTTTGCCTAAAACAGCCTCTCCCATCCTGAGATGGGAATTCCCACTGTCACCAGCAGTCATAGCTGCAGCTAAGATAAGAGAGATAAGATAAATCTTTATTGTCATTGTCCCCTTGTGGGGACAACAGAATTTTTCGGTTGCTGTATATCAACTCAAAATAAGACATACCCCATACTTTAAAAAAAATTGCAGAAACACTAATTAAGACAGTACGATACAGTACAATATAAAATTTTAAAATAAGATAAGATTACTTCAGAGTCCAGAGTTTCCATTTAAGGCCAAAATTGCTCTAGAGAAGAAACTGTTCTTGAGATGGCTCGTTTTTACCTTCATTGTTTTGTATCTCCGTCCCGATGGCAGAAGCTTTAAGAAGCAGAGACCAGGATGCGATGGGTCTCCTAATATATCTAATGCTGATGGGAGTTGTAGTCTGAAGTTCATTGGCCAGGCATCAAGTTGAGGGCAGCCAATCTAGGGGACGCCACCTATATAACTCATCTGGAGGAAAACCTAGTTGATTGTCCTTACACAGAAGGACATTCACCATTTGATGTCTCACAAAATGCTCTTGTGTACACTTCTCTCATAGAATGGAAGGTGCAGAACTGAGGAACAGGCCAAGTGTAACAGCCTGTTTTATTATCAGTTGTCCTCTTCCTATAATTATTAGAAGATCAAGAATCTCTATCATCTGTTGCTAGCAGTACAGTGGCATAGCTCTGGGGATACGTCATGTACTGTTGAGACTCTGAAACAGCCTTAGACTGCACAGTGAAACTGCAAAGACTGACCTAAAATCTGGACCTTCCAATCTGAGAGCTGCCAGCAGATTCATTCACACCCTGCAGTCTTCTATTGTCAGCTGCACCAGACCCTCAAAGATTTTGGGACAAAAAGCAAGGCTATATAGCCTCATGGGCAAGGCAGAAAGGACCAATTGGTAATACTTCAAGTCTTTCTCTTTGTACTGCACTAGTTGATTCCTCTCTACATACGTGAAAGGCACTGAAATCCAAATAACTCGGAACAAAGGGAAAAGAACAGTGGTGGGCATCAGCTGGTTTGCACCAGTTCGCCAGAACCAGTTGCAGAAATTTTGGCTGGCCCCGCCCATCCAAGTTTTGAAATAAAGTAGTCCTAATTCAGGTGCAACGCAGAGCTTTCCCCATGGCCACGCCCACCATACCATGCCCACAGTGTGGTAGTAAAAAAAAATTGGAGCCCACCACTGGAAAAGAAGGATATTGAAAGGGAGCAGCTGGAACTCTTGGAGTCTGTTTCTGTTGCAATAGTGAAATTACCAGATAGAGGAATGGAGTTAAGGCAGCAGTAGGTTAGAAGGACAATCTATTAATTTAATTTATGAAATGGTGGTATTTAAGATGTCCCCCCCATGCTTTATTTGAAATGTGTTGCTGCCACCTTCCTTTTATCTTGTAACTCCATCCATCCCTAAAAGAGAAACGAGGTGAGACCCATCTATTTTGCTTCCATTTTATTTATTTATTTATTTATTATTCGACTTGTATGCCACCCACTTGCAAAGCGACTCTGGGCGGCTAACAAAGAGCAAAATAATTGCAATCACAACTACAAAGCATCAAATCACAAAAAACATTTCAAAAAGAAAGAAAAAATGTATACATCCTAACACAGTCAACAAGAAATGTTCGCTGCCGCCGCCGGTTTAAGGCCAGGCCCGCCACAGCTGCTGCTCCTTGCCGCTCCTCCCTCCAGGCCAGGGGCGGCTGAGGGTGTCCAGTGTCGGCGGTTTTATGGCCAGGCCCGCCACACAGCAGTATTCGCTGCTCCTCCCTCTAGGCCAGGGCTGGCCTAGGGCGTCTGGTGCTCTCTAAAGAGCACTTGGAAGTGTTTTTTTGGCGATAGAGTAGAACACTTCCAGCAAGTTGGAAGTGTGTTGAGAACTAGGCCTGAACATAGATCTATAAGATGCTGCAAAGGGAGGAATTCCACCTCTTCTGAATGCTGTGCAGGGTCTGGACAAAAGGTGCAAGATCGGATTGGAGGCAGACCTGCATGATTTGTGAACTGTCAGGCCAAACACAAACAAAGCTGTGCACTGTGGCTTCTTGGGTGGCTAGAAAACCCATACCACTATTGTTAATGGTCACAGCCAGGCAGGCTTATGGACTCTGCTACATATGGATGTTAGACTGCAACTCAGCTCAAAGATCACACAGTTTGCAAATGACATTTTGCTTGTTTGTGCAAAAATCTGTTCTCTTCCCCCACCTCAAACTCTTACCTTTCTTTAGAGGCAGAGTTTTTTTTAACTAATCACAATGTGGATTCATAGTGTTGTTGGAGAGGTAAGGCTGGAAATTTAAAAAAAGCTTGTTATGCAGGGATCCAGTAGCCCAAACTCTTCCCAGAGCTACCGTAGATGAGATGAAGAGCAGCTAGAACGACGGCATCTGGGTTCCAATCCATTTCTGAAGAAGCACTGGCATTTAGTGATTTATGTCTCAAGCCAGCAAGATGAAATGGATGTTAAGCACATTAGAAAGGGACTTTTAGAGAGGCTTTTTACTGTTCTCAATAGAAGGATAACAAGGACTAGATCACACTTTTCCAATTGAGCATTTGCTTCAGAGCAGGCATCTGCACAGCCATTGAAACCTCCCTTGTGTACATAATAAACTGTGAGTCTCTTTGTGAGCTGTTCTCTATACACATTGCCTCTTCATCCTATTATCCCTCTTCTATCCCTCTTCACCTTGTCATCTTCTCACCTTTGCTTCTCCACCCCTATCTTTGTGAGAAGCGCCAATGAGCGCTTTTGTTTTTAAGAGTTTGGTTATTTTTCTACTGGCCGTTGTGATATGGGGAAGAAATTCTTAGAAGCCAGACACTTTTAAAAATTTAAAAATATTTAAAGTGTATTATTAGTAATTATAAAAATTAAAAAAATGTTTCCCTAATTCAGTCAGATTCAGTGTGATTCTTTGGGAAGGTCTACCAATATATATTTAGTCACACTAGTTGTATTGATCTTCCATTAATTGAGCAAAAATGTTCAACATAGGAAGGTTACCATCACATTTTGCAAACATGCCAGAAGCACATGATTGGTTGTTTGGTGGGTAAAAACAGCATGCTAAATGGATATTGGATTTGATCTGGCAAGGTTATTCTTTCAGGCTCAAAGGCCACACAGATCAGCTTGTGCGATCCACCATGACGATAGTCCAAAGGTTTACAATTGCAAAAATTGAGAAGAAAGGATCTTGCAGAAGCTTCTGGACAGCAACTAACTCCCCTCAATCCTCACCATCAGAGCTGATGAAGGCCACCAACATCTGCAAAACCCCTTATGTCCCACTTCTGTGCTGGCCGAAACATATCATTTAAGCATGCACTTCTAGATAACACTCTCCAAAAGGCCTATTTCAGGGATTCTCAACCTGCAGCCCTTGCGCCGGATACCATGTGGTGGAGGATGGGCAAAATGGCTGTCCAGCCCCTGAAGCTGTCTGAGGGAGCGTGACCTGGCCCCTGGCTTTAAAAGATTGAGAACTCCTGGCCTATTTGGTGTGGAGTATTTAATTGATTTGTTCTGTTTCAAAGTTCAGGGCTAATTCTCACAAGGTTCTGCATCTTCTTAGTTTAAGCTGCATAACATATTTATTAAAATATTCTAAACATTGTCTTCCGTTCATGCATTTGTGCTAATAGAGATCACTTGCCTGGCTTTTAGGGGAGTGTCTATAAAGCACTTGCTCCTGGCTGCGTGGGCAAATGGGCGTCTTAATGTGCTCCTCTTGCTCAGGCAGGGAAATTGGTTTTAATTTGGAGTTGCCACACATTCAAACAAATGAAGATTGGTGGGATCTTACTGCCCTGTATCCTCTTTATTGTTACAGGCTGTACTATGACCATTTTTTTTTAAAAAGTGTTAAAGAATACATCTTCCTCTCTCGTAGCCCCAAATGCCACATTTTAACGGGGGTGGGGTGGGGTGGGATAGATTCAAAAGCTTCCTCCTTCCCCTCTTCTTTTTCTTCAAGTGCCATATCTGACTCTGAACATTGGCTCTCCTCATGGCAATCAGCCATGAAGATGGTAGGGCAGGTGTGGGGCCCTAATGGGAATACGGCCCCAGCCTGTTGGCTTATTTCCAATTAGAGCTCAACTGTCCCTCCTTTTTGTGTTGTGTACTGCGGTATTCCTCCATTCCCCATTCCCTTTTTAGTCTTTTAAGTGGGGTGGGAGTGGGAGGGTGGGTTGTTGGGTGGTCTAGTGAGGGTTTTAATCTGTTTTGTTATATTTTACTGTATTTTATCTGTTTTTACCGTTGTACGCCGCCCTGAGTCGGGTTTCCCCGAGTGGGCGGCATAAAAATCTAAGGATAAATAAATAAATAAAGATTGTCCTGGGAACAATATAATGCAGTGGCCTTCCATTTGTGTTCCACATTGCAGGGTGACACCTGTACCACTTGAGTCACTTTCTGGTCCTGAGCTCTTTTGGCATGCAAAGTCCTCCTCAGCCCCAGGCTAGTATTGATGAAGCTGCTGCCTTCCATCAAGATTGTATTGTATATTATTATAATTAGCATCTATATTGTTTATTATTATTGTACATTATATATTGTATTCCACTGCACTGTTGCTTTAATATGTTGGAAAACCGCTTTGAGTCGACTTCAGGCTGAAAAAAGCGGTATACTGTCTAAATAAAAAATATATGATATGGAGTCAAGTGGGGTTTAATCCACCTGGGAACCATCACCCTTCCCTGTAGACTTCACCACCCAAGGCCGTTAGTCATCAGGGTTGTCTGGTTAGATAACTACCCCCCCCCCCTGACAATCAGCGTTGAGATGCTGGCAGTAGGATTTACTCCAGTGATGGCGAACTTTGGCACTCCAGGTGTTCTTGAACTTCATTTCCCAGAAGCCCTGATCAGCAGGAGTGCTGACTTAGGCTTCTGGGAATTGAAGTCCAAAAACACCTGGAGTGCCAAGATAGGATCACCATGTCTATATAATAAACTGGGCAGGCGTCCTCTTTCCTTTCTGCTGAAGGTGAACCAGCCAGGCCACCCTTCCTTTTGGAAGGACTAGGAGAAGGCTTGCTTGGCCAGGGAACCGGCGGCATGCCTGACTGACAAGACGCGCTCAAGTTCTTCAGCCAATTAGATCTCCGCAAAGGCGGGTTCGAAAGCGAAAGGTTAGCTGTGATTGGGCGAGGAGGTGGGGCTCTTCGCCTTGCCAGGGTGAGGATGGCTGCTGCTCCAGGGTGGTCGGAACGGGTGCGGGAACTGCTGAAGAAGATGAACTCTTTCCACGGAGCAGGTGCAGCTGTGGGGGGGAGGAGCTTATAAAGCACCACTGGTTGGATGGAGGGCGGGGGGAGCTCTGGAGGGGCCAAACCAAGCTAAGAAGGCACTTCCGCGTTGAAATTCCCTTATTGCTTAAGGTAAAGGTAAAGGTTTCCCTTGCTCGAAAGCCAGTCGTATCCGACTCTAGGGTGCAGTGCTCATCTCTTTTCCTATTAAGCCGAAGAGCCAGCGCTGTCTGCTTCTGCAGACGTTTCCGTGGTCATGTGGCAGGCATGACTAGACACCGGAGCGCACGGAACGCTGTTACCTTCCCACCGAAGTGGTCCCTGTTTATCTACTTGCAATTTCTTGCTTTCGAACTGCTAGATTGGCAAGAGCTGGGACGAAGACTGGAGCTCATTTCAATCCTGCAGTACTCGGGAATCGAACTGCTGACCTAATGCTTAAAAAGCAGTGAAATTCAGTTGCGAGAAACCGGGGCAGATTCGGTACAGCACGCAATAGCGGGATATATACGACTAGAGGGACACCTTTGATCTTTCAGCTGCGTTCCCCAATGTTTTCATGGCTGGCTCCGACAGGATCCTGGGATTTGTAGTTGGCTAACCTTAGCAGTTCGAAAGCAAGAAATTGTAAGTAGATAAATAGGGACCACTTCGGTGGGAAGGTAAACAGCGTTCCGTGCACTCCGGACGGTGTCTAGTCATGCCTGCCACATGACCACGGAAACGTCTGCAGAAGCAGACAGCGCTGGCTCTTCGGGCTTTTAAACAGAGATGAGCACTGAACCCTAGAGTCGGATACGACTGGCTTTTGAGCAAGGGAAACCTTTACCTAAGTGGCTAAGACGCTGACTGGAAGGCGGAAGGTCAGTAGTTTGAGACCCGAGTACTGCAGGACGGAGTGAGCTCCCGTCTCTGTCCCAGCTCCTGCCCAACCTAGCAGCTCGAAAGCAAGAAATTGCAAGTAGATAAATAGGGACCACCTCGGTGGGAAAGGTGCAACAGCGTTCCGGTGTCTTGGCATGCCGTGCCAACATGTCCACGGAAATGTCTGCAGATGCAGACAGCACTGGCTCTTCGGCTATGAAACAGAGATGAGCACTGCACCCTAGAGTAGGATACGACTGGCTTTCGAGCAAGGGTGACCTTTACTTTACCTTTACTAGAGTACTTGGGATATATAGTGTGGCACCTTCCACTAATAAGTTAGTGCATTTATGTAGTCCATTAACTGTAATTAGTTCTGTCTGTCTGCGGAGGAGCCCTTTGAGCCGGTGCCTCAAGCGAGAAAGCACCTGCCTCAAGCCCTTGGGTGGGAGTTTGGGGTTTGAGAGGGAAAGAGGGCCAGTGGGAAAGGGGAAATGGAGGGGATTGTGGTCTTTTGCTTTTGGGGTGGAAGGAGGGAGAAGGATATCTACAGCCCTGGTGGCTGTACCTCAGCCAAAAAGGTTGTGAGTTCCATCCCGACGGGGTTCAAGGTTGACTCAAAATCTTTCATCTTTCCATGGTCGGTAAAATGAGTTCCCAGCATGTTAATGGGTGGTATATAAGCGCTATTCGGCAGTAAGGTAAAGGTTTCCCTTGCTCGAAAGCCAGTCGTATCTGACTCTAGGGTTCAGTGCTCATCTCTGTTTCAAAGCCGAAGAGCCAGCGCTGTCTGCTTCTGCAGACGTTTCCATGGTTATGTGGCAGGCATGACTAGACACCGGAGCGCACGGAACGCCGTTACCTTCCCACCGAAATGGTCCCTATTTATCCACTTGCAATTTCTTGCTTTCAGACTGCTAGATTGGCAGAGACGGGAGCTCATTCCGTCTTGCAGTACTCGGGAATCGAACTGCTGGCCTCCCGCCTCCTCCCAGTATGCGTCTCTTAGCCACTTGAGCCACTGCACTATTGGGCGGTATTAAGAGTAATTGCCAGTGGTGTGCTGGCCCGTAGGGATACAGGGACTCATCCCGGTGCGCCCCAGCAACTGGCGCTCCCCAGAGGCAGGCAGAGGTAATGGGAATGTATGGGATGTCTCCCCTCAAACCCCCCAATAGGTGCCCCCATCACTTTCTGTCCACTGTCCTCCCAAGGTGTCCAGCACACCCCTGGTAATTGCTATTGCGATAGGGACCACCTCGTTGGGAAAAGATCTTGGGGAAATGAAAGGAGCCTCATTCGGTCGTCCCCTGAGAGCTCCATCAAAAATCCTTTCAACCCAGAATAATTTCTGGCACGTAATTATTATTATTATTTGGCATTTACAAAAAGACACAAAGGGAAAAAGAAAAGAACAACAAGTACCACATAATTTTGGTCAATTTAATTTAGCAGTCAAATAAATCTTTTGAATAGAAGTGACAAACAGCTTCCTATCTTTCAGTTGCGATCATTTCCCCACAAGATTCATAAGGGATGAGGCATTGATCTACTGTTGAACAATGTGTTTTTAATCCAGTCTGCTCATTTCCAATTACAGTATATTAGATTCATAGGTCTGATCTTTCAGTTTCAAGCACGTAGCTTGCCAACCGTGGATAATATGCTGATGGAATGATAGTTAGTTCTGATTCTCTCCCCCCCCCCCCCCCCCGCACACATATGCGCGCCTCAGGATTGCTTCGCACCAGTTGACAGAAACCTTTCCAAAGTTAGACAAATGGTTTCAATTTTAGTATTGGAAGAAATCCTGACACTATGAAGTGTCTGCCTGAGCATCCAGGAATGTCACATGCTGTCAGATATTTTAAAGGGCTAGATATGCTGCTTATGCTCACTGCTGTGAAAACATTTTTATTAGACAAGCTTCAGTGCTTTTTGCTGCGCTTCAAATCAGCAGGGGTGCCTAAACTTTTTTGGGCTGTGGGCTGGTCACGTGGTTCAGGGGGCCGGTCACTACAGCCCGGGAGCTGGAGCCGGCCCCCAACGCCAATTCATCTGGCCCGCGAAGCCCTCGTTGCTCCTGGAAGCGGAAGTAAAATGTGCCCGCTTCCAGGAGCAATGAGGGCTTCGTGGGCCAGATGAATTGGCGTTGGGGGCCAGAGCTGGCCCCTGGGCCATAGTTTGGGCACCCATGGCCTAAGTAAACCTGGCTTATCTTGATCTTCTTGCAGGTTCCTCCAAGGCTCAGTGCCTACCGCTTATGGTAGCTGGTCAACAGGTAGGCCACATGCCACAGGCTGTGGCCAAACGTCTCCGTCAGTATCCGTCTGTTTTCTCAGTGCCTCAAGGGGATGAGGCACCTGCTTACGTGGAGCTGAACGTCCACCTGGCCTCCTGCGAGCAACGGACAGCTGCTGTGGAAGAGGTACTCAAGGACTTGAGGGCACAGCAGGCCTTCCCATGCTTAAAAGAATGGAGAGAGGAGGTAAGACGACGCGCAATCAAGGGTCTTGGTTTGGGGTGCATAACATCCATTGCTCACTGGTGTCTTCTGAGACACCACAAGAGAAACAAAAACAGGAGGTTCTAGACTCCCCCTTTTGAGACACCCACTCTGGATGTTTGGGTTGAGGTTGTAAAGTGGAGCAATCTGTTGACTAAAACCTAGTTTTGTTGCAGCTCTATAGCGTGAGGCCCCGTTTTTGTGATGCACCCCTCTTCAGCATGGAGCGTGCAGCAACTCGTAAGTCTGAATGCCATTAAAATGTATGTCTATATAAATATATCTGGAGGGACTGCAGTGGCTTAGTGGTTAAGACACCGAACTTGACACCTGGAAGGTCAGCAGTTCGAGACCTGGGTGCTGCAGTTTTTTTTCCAGACAAGATTTATGTATATATAATGAATGAAGAGACACGACTATACCTCGCTTATGGATATAACTGTCAAACGTTACTGTCAAAGATCCAGGATAAGGCCCTGGTTAGTTATAGCCTGGCAAGCTCACAGTCCAAGGGTCTCCTCTCTTTCCACCTCCCCCCCCTCTACTTTGGTAAATTAGATTGTAAGCTGTCTAGAAACAAAATGGCTTCTTTGCTTCTGTTGTTGTATAGAAGGACCACACATGCTGGTGGTTAATATGTGATCACTTAATGTCTTTCCTGCCTCAGATTTCCCCCCACCCACCCACCCCAAAAAAACCACTAAAATTCAGAGTCAGAAAACATACAATGTTGATACTGTACAATTATCTCTCTTGTTAAACATGAGATGATGATTATTATTAATATTTATATACCGCTTTACTTATCCAAGGATAACTCAAAGCGGTTTCCAACATAATATCATACAAGTACAAACATAAAGAAATACAAATTAGATGCAATATCATCAATGCAAAAATTCATACAATAGGGGAACAATACAATTTCAGGGTACAATACAGTAATACCTCATACAAAGTCCACTTCATACAACATCACCTAATTTCTTGAAAAAAGTTACCTCATACAAAGTCGCTCGACTTTGTATGAGGCATCCAGTTTTTCCCAGGCTGCATTGTGCCTGGGCACTATAAAAGGCAGGACACATGCGTGCATTGCTCTTGTGGGTTTTGCATGAGGCGAAGAGTGTTTAGGAGTGGTTTTGAGCACGATTTTGGATTTTTTGAATTTTTCCGTCAGAATTTTTAGAAGCATTCCTGTGATTTTTGCAGCATTCTTCAGGTTCTTGGACAATCAGGGTTGTTTGACATGTTTTTGTAATGTATTTAGCCTTTAGACAATGTTTTCTTAAAGTTCTGTCAGTTTCCTGTCTGTTTCCTTGACTTTGCCCTGAAGTCTGTGCTGTTACAGTACAATGTATCTCTATGGAAATGACGTTGTATGAGGCATCGCGGCTAGGATTTTGCATGCCTCATACAAAGTCCAAATCCGTATAAAGTCCAAACTTGTGGAACCACGTTTGGACGTTGTATGAGGTATCATTGTATCATAAATAGAAAAATTTAACAAATTACAAGTCAACAAGGAGGGGGGGAGGTTGGAGCCAAGGCTCAACGACCTTAAACAGGACTTAACAAGGTCTGGGCTCAACAATACATCGGAGCCCAGCTTCAAGTCCTCAACAGCGTCAGCCCCTGCGGCAGAAGCCGGACCAGGGGAGAAGGCTCAGATGAGCTGCAACAGCGCATGGCTTAAGTCTTCACCAAGGCACAACTGGGCTGCTCCCACCTCCCCCAACCGGCAGGGCCGAGGGAGGGAGCCGAGGTGGAGATATCATCTAAGCCTGTGATGGTGAACCTTGGCATTCCAGATGTTCTTGGACTTCAATTCCCAGAAGCCCAAGCACCCTGTGAATCCACACGAATGGGTTTACTGCAATTCATCCGGCCCGCGCTTCCCTCGTCGCTCCCGCAAGCAGAAGTAAAATACGCCCGTATGGTTAAGACTCTTCCGGGTTAACCTTTCCTCCATACGGGCGCGTTTTACTTCCGCTTCTGGGAGCAACGAGGGCAGCACGGGCTGGATGAATTGCAGTAAACCCATTCGTGTGGATTCACAGGGTGCTTCGGCTTCTGGGATTGAAGTCCAAAAACATCTGAAGTGCCAAGGTTCACCATCACAGGTCTAAGCTTTTATCATTCAGAGTTATAGGAAGCTAAAGTAAGGTATGTATCCCACGGGGGAGGGGGGGAACATGTGGACCACCAAATGAATTTGGCCTAAAAATCGCATTAGAACTAGCCAGTATAGCCAATAATGAGGAATTATGGGAGTTGGATTCCAGAAATTCCTGTAAGGCCAAAATGGTTGATCCCCACTGCATTCATCATTCTTCAGTCTAGCTGTGGTGGCTCAGTGGTTAAGAAGCTCGCCTTGTTACCTGGAAGGATGGCAAGTCGGCAGTTCGAGACACGGGTAGTGCATGATGGACTGAGCGCCCGTCTCTGCCCCAGCTCTTGGGGGACATGAAGGGAGCCTCATTTGGGCGTTCCCTGAGCGGAGTTTCTTCTGCAAAAATCCTTTCAACCCAGAATAATTTCTGACACAAAATTATTATTACAATCTAGTAACATTCAGCAAGGATACCAGAACCCAAACAAATGCTGGAATATTTGAAGTACCTAGTAGTTAATTCAAACTGAGGCTCACTCTGATTAAGGTCTGGTTTATTTCAATAGTAAAACACTAACAGTGGATCTTAAGGATGAGTAACTACCATCCAAATTCCTGTGTGATCAGGTGTACACTCTCACAGTCATGTCCCTCATTTACAAATGGGAATGCATTCCCCATCATCCCTAAGCAGCTCATGATGAAGAACACTGTGAGTTGCAGGTCCTGCCTTAAAAATAATAATCTGGGGGATATTTTCCATACCCTTGTCCCATTGTCCCCTCCTCCGCCTTAGAACTCCCTGCTCTAAAATTATTTTGGATTAACAACGCTTCTCACTGGCTGTCCTCGGTACCTTTTGCTCCATTCTGTAGCTTGCGCTCTGAAATTGAACACTTAGCATTTTTAACAAGGAGAGCTTTGGCCTCTTTATTATTTTGGCTGGTAGGGAACGGACTCACAGCCTGCTGAATACAGAGTAGGCTCTTTTTGAAGTATCCAAGGCAAATTCTCCCTCCTCCTCCCTTTGCAATTTCACTTTCCTCATGCTATGTTCAGTTCCTTCATGGAGGGGGTGGCTCAACATTCATAAAGTTCATTTCCGTACTGTACATAGAATTTGGAGCTTCCCAATTGTATGCTGCTGCTGCTTCCTCCGTGTCTAGTCCAGACATTAAATTGCCAAAATGAAGCCACCTTTGGTGAATTCATACTGTAGTCTCTTTCCCCTGATCTAGTGTGAGCTGCCAGGATAGCAAAGGGAAAAAAAATTGAGCTTCATGTGACGTCTTTTCTGTCTTCTCTTCTCTGAAGCCATCTCCCAAGCTTGCAGTATTCTATGCATGGTGCTAGCTGTCCAGTCCATCTGTGTATACCTTAAACCAGTGGTGGTGAACCTATGGCATGCGTGCCAGAGGTGAAAGAGGAAAAAACCGATTGAGCAAAAAATATTGACTTATTTATTTTCTTAAATTGTTTACATTCTTTCTGATGAAGAACGTATTCGAAAAAAATTTCTAATCCGGAGGACTTTTTAACTCTTGAATAAACTCTTTGAAGACAAAAAACTTACGAATAAACTTTTTGAAGTCAACACAGATATTTTTTATTAAAGATATGACTGCAATCAGTGTAAAAATATTGTTGGTGACCCAATATAGCCTCAATCGGTTTTTTCCCTCTTTCACTTGTTACACACCGGTTGGCCATTTCCTTATTGACTTTTACAAGATTTCTTTGCATGCCAGAGGTGGCACTCGGAGCCCTCTCTGTGGTCACCCATGCAGTCACCCAGCAGTTTGTCCCGCCCCTCTGCCCAGCAGCCCAGTGGGAGCATGTCTTCCCTCTCCCCCAGCATAGAGTACACCTTTCTGCCCAACAGCCCAATGGGAGAGTTCCCTTCTCCCCCTGTTGCTGTGTTGGCACTTTGCAATAAATAAGTGGGTTTGGGGTTGCAGTTTGGGCACTCAGTCTCTAAAAGGTTTGCCATTACTGTCTTAAACCTTTTACTAGTCCTACTCTATAGGTCAGGGGTCAGCAAACATGGCTCTCCAGATGTTCTTGGACTTCAATTCCCAGAAGCTCTGATCATCAGGAGTGCTGACTTGGACTTATGGGAATTGAAGTCCAAGAACACCTGGAGAGCCAAGTTTGCTGACCTCTGCTATAGATAATTCTAATTATAGGGGAGGGGGAAATCCACTTCCAATTGCCATAGTGGGCTTCTTTGGATCATCCATTTTCCTTAACTATTCTATACATTTTCAGATGTTATTCCTTGATTGACCAAACTATCAAGGGATAAGTTCCGGCGGGTCGTAACTTGTTTTCCATTCATTTCGCTGCCACGCTCTTCTTTTCCAGGCCCAACCAAAACTTTTCACGATTGGGTCTTCCCAATCTGGGTGGGTGGGGGCTGCCAAGGGGTCTTTTTACCCCTCTGGGATACCACTCGGTGACTGGTGCTGTCCAACACCCGTATCCAGCCCAGCGCAATTCAGATGTTATGCTAAGTGTAAAATGCAGACTTGGTGAATTAATGATGCGCATAGAATTCAGAGAAGCCCTGGATGTAGACGGGCTTCATGGCTGAAGAACCTGAGAGACTAGTGTGGCATGTCCTCAGAACTGTTCTGCGGAGTTAAAAACAGGAAGGCTATCACCATGATTATAGCCAATACCCGGAACGGATACGGCACCTGAAGAAGAATGAAGGATAGAATTCCAGCTTTAAGGTGGTGTAATGTTTGGCAATGGCAGAGTAGACCACCTTGTTTATAACAGTTTGTTTGTATCAGAAAACTATTGAACCTGGCATACTTATTTCTTGTATCTAGCATTATTAGGAGTCAAGCAGTATGGTGCCCACCTGAATGGCTACACTTGGCGAAACAGACAGATGAACATGTGGCTAGCCCGAAGAGCTTTGAATAAACCCACATATCCTGGTTTATTGGATAACCTGGTAAGATGCAGGACAGAGGAAATGATTCAAGGCATTCTTCTATTTGAAGATAGCACTATCTAAATAATCAGAATTTATCCTTCCAATTCAGGGCATTTTCAGAAATAACACGGAGCTGACTGGTTTTTATACCAAATTTAGTATAAGCTCAGACATTATTGTGCAGGAGACTGAATACTTTAGCATACTGCCTGCTTTTGCAGCTGTTTCCCAATCCGTTTCGATCCTAGGGGCTACAGCAGCAATCTCCCCCTTTATTTCACTAAAAATGCGCACAGGGAATGTGTCCTGTTTTCAAATCAAGGTGCAATTCAGTTTTAAAAACAAGGCAAATGTTTCCTGCATGTCTTTTAAAGCAGGGGTGCCCAAACCTTTTGGGCCGTGGGCTGGTCACGTGGTTCAGTGGGCTGGTCACGTTGTTCTTCCCAGAAGTAAAACATACCTTGCAATCTGTTTTGCAACAGGCTGAGATAGATTTGTAGGATGCCAAGGGCTGGAGTTTGGGCACCCCCGGTTTAAGGCGAGTGGTTTCTTGTCACTTGCAATTGGGTAGAACATGTGGTGAAGCCCCTCGTGGCTGGGCAGAGGGGCACAAAATGGCATCCCTGTTACAAGGAGGTGCTCCTCTGCCTCTGCACTTAAGTCAAGTCAAAAGAAAAGACAGAAACGCTCCCTTTTGCCAATTGTTATGTCAGATGTGGGTAATTTGTAATGTGGGGTTGTTTGCTTGGGAGAAAGGCAAAAGTAGCATGAAGTACGAAGATGATCTAGCTAGGACGGTAAAATACTTTCCATGTGACAATTTATGGGAATAGCTTGGTATTCCCACTGTTCTTGTTCCCATTAGGCGGCTGGTGGCATTGCAGCAGGGCTGGGTGTCAGAGAGACGCTAGTAAAGGAATGCCAAGAAGAAGCTTGCATCCCTGCATCTCTCACTGCACTAGCCAGACCCGTAGGGACCATCAGGTAACAAAAGCGACTCCAATTCATGGGTAAAGGTAAAGGCTTCCCTTGCTCGAAAGCCACTCGTATCCGACTCTAGGGTACAGTGCTCATCTCTGTTTCTAAGCCGAAGAGCCAGCGCTGTCTGCTTGAGCAGACATTTCCGTGGTCATGTGGCAGGCATGACTAGACACCGGAGCGCACAGAACGCTGTTTCCTTCCCACCGAAGTGGTCCCTATTTATCTACTTGCAATTTCTTGCTTTCGAACTGCTAGATTGGCAGGAGCTGGGACAAAGACGGGGGCTCATTCCGTCCTGCAGTACTTGAGAATCGTACTGCTGACCTTCCGCTTCCCAGTCAGCATTTTAGGTACACATTTCCCTACCTATGCTGAATGAGGAAAATGAAACAGTTGAGCACCCTGAGATTTTTAAAAAGAGCAACTGCAGTCTATAATTGCAAACACAGTAAACCCTCACATAACGACCATAAAGACGTTGCTTGGTTCCCCAAGTAATGTCGCTGTAGGGGAAACGTCGTTGTGCGGTTTTCAATGGCAGCTGCGCCATCTAGCGTCAAAAAACTCATCCGCACAACGTTAAAAAGTCATTATTCTGCACGATGGTTTTTGTCGTTGTGCGGATAGTCATGTGGCGAGTGACGATGCGTTGTTAAGCAGAAATGACTCTATTCGAACGCGTTAATCGAGGGTCCACTGCATTGTGATTTTTTTTTTTGCCTAAGTGATTTTTGAGAATCTGCCGTTTTTGAAAAGCTTTTAAGTGCACAGAAGTTTATCTTAATTTCTCAGCTGCTAAGGCCTCCAGAGTAAAAGCTTCAGGGTGCTACACCACTTTCTGCTTCTGGGCAGGATTTTCTCATGTCGATGGCCTTCCAAACACCAGGAGCCACTATTTATTTAATGTTAATTCTCCTACGGCTTTTGCAAGCAAATAATTCATTTCGAAGTGGAATCATGAAAGTGAATATATCACTGTGGGTACCTTTCTACTGCGATTGTATTAACTGTACCATAACCATTAAATTGAGATTGAAAGGTCAAATTTTCACATGTACACAATTGCTAAATACTGTTTCCCATTTTAGTTGGCATTCTGGGGGAAGGACTAAATTTTTAAGAGAAGAGCGTTTATGGCTGCTCTGCAAAGACACGTTCATTCCATAATTCAGATCAGTCACCCCAAATAAGAGACCGTGACAATCCCTGTTGCTTGTTGTCATGAGTACTACTGAGCTACCTCCCCTACTTTCTCTCACCTCAGCTACACCTATGAGGGTACAGACGGAGGGATCTACCCTGAGTGCCAGTTTGTATTCGACCTGGAGCTGCCTGAAGAATTCGTGCCCCAAGTGGGGGACGGAGAGGTGCAGGAATTCTACCTCTGGCCACTGGAAAAGGTTGGTAGTAGATGTCACTTGACTTGAGAGAAGTGGTCTTACTTGGGTAGCAGAAGTGATCCTTCAGAGAACCACAGTGACCAGGGAATCATAGCCTTTTATAAACAACGGCCCCCTCCATTCCCCGAGTCAGTCATGTTGATGAAGTCAGCTACAGAAGCCCACAACCTCCAGAGGGGTGGCCTCAATTGGATGTTGCAGCAAAAGAACCCTATGGCATCTCTAAGACACTTCGCTATATCCAACACATTATTCTTCTAACAAAGCTAACTACAGGCTAATCTAGTCATTTATTTATTAGTCTTTAAGACTGTTTCTATCATGGTTTTCTCCTCTACACTTACTAGCAGCCGTCAGGATAGTCAGGAGTCCTGGCAGTGCTAGTCTAGACATGCAAACACCCACCAGTTTAGGAAAGGCTGTTCTGTGGGGCTCTGTGAGCTGCAACTCTTCCTTTTTGTGCAGGTGAAAGAGGCTATTGGATCTCCAGACTTTAAGCCCAACTGTGCAATGGTGGCACTGGATTTCCTTATCAGGCACAGTTATATAAGACCAGATGAAGGTAGGCAAAAAAAAAACCCAACACCTCTCTAAAAGTATGTCTTCTAAAAAGGAAAAAAATGGGCTGGGGAAGAGGAGACAACCAGGGCTGGAATAGATGTGAAAATTATGAATTAGTGCCATACATAGAGTAACCCTAATTCCTTTTCCTTTCAGAACCTCATTACGTAGAGTTGGTGGAAGGGCTACACCGAACACTTTAAAAGCACAAGAATGGCTGTTTGGCAGACACCAAGCTCTGTGGGTTTGGGCAAGTCAAACCTTTCTGAAGACAAATACTACACGCGGAAAGGCTACGACAGAATCAACATTGACTCAACAGAGTAGCTGCCTATGTCTAACTGGACCTACGTGGGCGGGCTTGCGGCTCAAGGGGTTACTCTGTTATACCGAATAAGAATGCTCTGGTACCATAAAACAAGTGCTTGATAGTCATGTGCACAAAGTGCACTTAACCGTTATTGTTTTTAAACCCTCTCATCTGTTTCAACATTTAATTAAAAAAAAGGTCAACAAAGGAACATTGTGTGAAAGTTGGGGCAGTGGGCTCGGAGGGAGACAAGTCATTCAGCAGCAAATACTGTACAGGTGGGGGCTCCTCAGAGCTTGCTCTCAGTTTGACTCGTTGAAACGAGTTAGCATCGTCTTGTGCAATGCCTCGCGGTAGGACTCCGACGCAACAGCCCCGTAAGAACTGCCACGGGCACCTAGGCCAGAGCCACGGACTCGTGTTGGGGCCTATGGAAAAAAGAAAAGGGGAAAAAAGAGCACAAGGTTGGCATGGCAGGAAAAAACCAATTAACACTTCTTATAAGAGGAGAAACCTGCCTAACCTCAGCCTGAATTTTTGGACACCCTGCCTCATTCCCTAATGGCAACATAACCCTATTACCCCTCTCTCCTTTCTCTTCAGTCTCTCCAAAATAAAACCCAAAACTGCACCACAGCTTCAGCTTCCCCCAATTCTCAAGTATGTACTTTTTTCTCCTAAACAGAGTTTGGAAAAGAATAGGAAGGCTAGGCCTACAGAGTAATATTTTACCAAGGCCTCATGCAAAGCTGAAAGTTCAAGTACTTCCCTCTTCTGGAAAAGCAGCCACCATAAGACGAAGCAATGGGGTGGGGTGAACGGGATGGCAACTAATGTCCCTCAGAAACATAAAGCTATTTCATCAACATTTACAATAATTGAAAATATATTCTGGTACCTCAATAGGGGCAACGATGCCCTGTTTTTTGCGTCCCAGCCCACTGCCTTCTTTCCAGCCCATAGCTTGTAGCATGCGGCTGCCGATGTTGTCACTGCTCAGTCCATCCCGTGTTGGTTGTTCAAAATCTCTGTTGCAAAATAAGGGTACAGCGAAGAAGTGAAGAGTTAAAGACACTCTCCTCCTTCCAATGGAGACCAAAGCAATTTAAGAGTTCACTGACAACAAAGAATAATGATGGCCTTATTCGATGTTAAGACCATAAGAACAGCCTTGCCCATCCAGTCCAGCATTCTGTCTCACACAGTGGCTCACCATTTGCTTCAGGGTATTCCCAAGCAGATGCCTTCACCTGCTTAGGATTCCCTGGAAATTGCATGGAGAGATATCCAGACTATCTCTCCAACCCGGAGGTTGTCCTTAAGTATCCATAATTATAGCCATTGATAGCCTTGTCCTCCATGAACTTGTCTAATCCTTTCTTAAAGCTGTCAAGACTGACAGCTGTCACCACTTCTTCTGGCAGGGAGTTCCATAGACCAGTAATCCTCAGGGTGAAAAAGTACTTTCAATTATTTGTTTGAGAACTAGTACCCAAAAGTTTAATGGAGTGCCCCCTAGTTCTAGTGTTATGCGATAGGGAAAACAGTTTTTCCTTATCTACTTTGTCCACACCGTGCATGATTTTATAAACTTCAATCAGGTCACCTTCTTAGATGCTGTCGTTCAAGAGTGAAGAGGCCCAACCGTTGCAGCCTCAGATGGTAAGGAAGGTGTTCCAGTCCCCTAATCATTCTGGTTGCCCTCCTCTGCACTTTTTCCAGCTCCATAATATCCTTCTGGAGGTATGGCGGCCAGAACTGTACACAGTATTCCAGATGGGGCCTCACCATAGATTTATAAAGAGGCAAAAATACACTTGCTGACTTATTTTCTATACCCTTCCTAATGATCCCTAGCATTGAGTTTGCTTTTTTCACTGCTGAGGCACACTGGGTTGACACCTTCATTGAGCTGTCCACCAGGACACCAAGGTCCCTTTCCTGGTTCGTCGCAGAGAGTTCGGACCCCATCAGTTTATAAATGTAATTGGGGTTCTTTGCCCCAATGTGCATCACTCTGCACTTACTAGTGTTGAAGCTCATTTGCCACTGTTTTGCCCATTCCCCCAGTGTCAAGAGATCCCTCTGGAGCTCCTCACAATCTCTCACAGTTTTCACTACCCTGTATAATTTAGTGTCGTCAGCAAATTTGGCTACCTTGCTATTTACTCCTACTTCTAGATCATTTATGAAGAGGTTGAAAAGCAGGGGTCCCAGTACTGAACCTTGGGGGACCCCACTCTTTACTGATGTTGAGGAAAGCAGCCTTCTCAGGAAGGAGGCGATTCATCTTGCCCTTAATTAACACGGAGGTAATGGTATGGGTCTTACACGGTGGCTGGTGAGACTGTTGAATACTTCCTTTTCTTGGGTTCTGGTGGCTCAGGAACACCGTACTTCTCCCTTCGTTCAGCTGCACGATCTCGGTATTTCATCTGCTGACAGTTACGAGGAAGAAAACGTTACAGAGGAGGACCTGGTCCATATGGCATTCCCATCACAGAGGCCACCCATTACTTTTCCGTCCCCATACCTCCATGTCATTTTTCTCAAGTGCTTCAAGCTCCTGCTCTGACAAGTGTGCCCGTCGATGAATTTCCAAATTTTGCTGCAAGGAGGAAGGAAAACAGAAAAGACTTAAGACAATATCACAGTTCACATCCACAGAAGATCCAGTATTAATTGATCTTCAACCCTGAAGATCCTGCACATACTTATTTCTGTATTAGATTTTATTAAGCGACTGTATTTATAACTCACTTTCCTGTTTTATTTCTAAATTACTTAAGGGATCGCATAGTAAAAGAAACTGCATTTTTTGGAAGAGACATATGGCAGATAGAGGGACAGATATAAAGGCCATCAAGTACTTGCCAATACCTGAACGTCTTTAAAAAGGAAGCCAAGCAAGTTCCCAAGCAGAGAATTCAACATCCTGGACACCACTACAAGAAACGCTTTCCCCTGCCCCCCCCCGCCCCCAATGACGACTATACAGTACCGCCATGCTTCACTGACAAATTTCAACAGCCAGACAGATTTGTGTGACAGGAGATGGTTCAGTTATCCTGGGTCAAAGCATCGGAGACTAATGTTAATGCTTTGAATTGAGTCTGGTAGTAAATCAGAAAGTGGCTAAAGCTCATACAGCAATTGCGTATCTTCTGAAATGCCTGCATCAGTCATATATTTTGGCTACAGCATTTTTATTTGCACATAGTTTGTCTTTCCAAATGGCAGATGGAAGATAGCGTTTGTGTGTCTGAATAAAAACTGCATGGGAGATTTTGCCTAGAAAAAGACAATAGTAAAATACGGCAGGAACTGCTTAGCCGTATTAAAATGCATCTTCTGTACTTGTCTTTGTCATTCTGTTTTCTGATACAGGATACAGATTTTACCAGAATATGAAGGGTGGTGGTCTGCAGCTCTCTCCCACCAATTTCGGGTAGATACTAAAACAATTATATGGAAGTTTCGTTGCTACCAGGAGCCATCAACCAAAGTGTCAAGTATAATTCCACCTCAGTGCTATCTTTCAAGCCTATGTCTAAAAGAGAACTAGAAAGTCTGCAACTACTGTTTCTAGCATCTACCATACCTACCAAACAATTCAGAAGGATGTTGTGAACAATGGCTTCAAAAGCCAGTGAAGTCTATCAGCTGCATACCTTGTGTAATCCCGAAAGTTGCTGGTGACGAATAAGGGCTTCCTTGCTAGGAAACTGTCTACGACAAAGCAGGCAAGCTAGCTTATGCCAATCAGTCAGTCTCTCCTCCCGATCAGCTGCCTTTTCCTGCTCCTCCTCGCTGTCGCTCTCACCACTGTAAGCGGCCACTAATCCTCGTGGTGGACTCTACAAAACAAGAAAGTCACAAATCGGAATCTCAAACTTGGGATCAAATACGGAAGGAAAAACGAAATCATTTAACACAACTTAGTGTTTCATGGCCACTTCATTCCCTTTTCCCCCCAGCACCAATCAATTGCTCTAATCCAGACCACTGTGTGCTCATGATAGAGATGGATTCTGAGAACTCATATGTTCATACTAAGTAATTTCGTGACAGAAATTATTCTGGGTTTAAAAGACTTTTGCTGGAGAAACTCCACTCAGGGGATGCCTGAATGAGGCTCCTTTAATGTCCCCAAGATCTTTTCCTACCAAAGTGGTCCCTATTTATCTACTTGCAATTTCTTGCTTTCGAACTGCTAGGTTGGCAGGAGCTGGGACAGGGACAGAAGCTCAAACCATCATGCTGTACTTGGAAATTGAACTGCTGACTCGCCGGCCTTCCAGTTTACAAGATGAGCTTCTTAACCACAGAACCACTGCAGTCAGCATTCATACTGAGGCCTTAGAATGCCTAAGATGCATCAAAACCTGAAAAGAAGGACTTACCAGCCTGTCATCACCAGCGAACTTGGATAGGTCCATGCCACCATGCTGCCTCTCAGCCAAAGCCCCCTGAGAACACATACACAGAGGGACAATTTCATAAGAGAAATAGAGATTCTCAAACCATTTCCTCAAGCACAAGGAAATGTTTTATTTAATATGGCAAGCACAGACATTCTATCTAAAGGAACAGCATACTGTGTGGAAGAGAGCACAGTGTACTGTCTTGGCATAATAATACAAATAAAGACCAACATGTGATGTGTTGGACGAGGTTACCCTCTCCATGTGACGGTTTTCTTTGAGGAGGCCCATACTTCACAAGAAATTTCACATTAACATAAAGAAAGAAAAAAGTCTCAAGGACTCAATTCTGAGCATTAGTAGGCAAGCAGCAGATTCAGATCCTCGCATAGCAGCTGGCCACAGGCTCAGATGGCGAGACACACATTAAGGTACCAGGATGGAGGAATCTTCCCTCCAGTTTCCAAACCATCAATTTTGCTTAAAATGCCAAAAGTAGCCAGAGTAGGTGCTCTACGTCTGGCCTGATTATGATAAAGTCTGGCCTGATTATGCCAAAACCTTTCAGGCTGTGGGCCAGTCTCGTGGTTCAGTGGGCCGGTCAGGTGGTTTCTCCCACCGGAAGCAGAAGTAAAACGTGCCTTGCAATCTGTTTTGCAACAGGATGAGATAGATTTTAAGCTGCCATTTTCTTTGCTGAAACCAGGGGTTCCCAAATTACGGCCCACAGGCCAGATCCAGCCCCCGATGCCAATTCATCCTGCCAGCAACGCTCGTCGTTCACGGAAGCGGAAGCTAAATATGCTTGTTTTGCTTCTGCAAGTGACGAGGGCGGTGCGGGCTGGATGAATTGGTGTCGGGGGCCATATCTGGCCCACGGGCCATAGTTTGGGCACCCCTGTGATAAAGGGTTGGGAGATACCTTCTTCTCAAGGATGGCATAGCCAGCATCAGCTGTGGCTGATTCCCGCCTTTCATCCTCTCGTATGGAAGAGACTGGCTGAAAGCTGTTTTTAAAATTCTCCTTCTGTTTGTTGAGGCTACGGGCCCAGCGCTCCATATCTTTAGCAATCTGTAGATGACATAACCAACAGAGAAAGGATGTGGCAGCAAGCCAAAAAGTAAGGGAGCAACTTAATAGTTCTTGGTTCACGCTGAAAAACGTACTAGCCTGGCAAAGTCTTGTTCATTTATTCTGTTCTTTGCCTATCTTTATAGCAGGGTTAGTAAACTAACCTCCGGGTTCGAGAGATAGGCAGGATATCTCTCAATGCCATTTCCAGGGAATCCTAAGGAGGTGAAGGCATCTCCTTGGGAATAATCCCCTGAAGGAAATGGTGAGCCACTGTGTGAGACAGAAGGCTGGACTGGATGGGCTTCTGTGGCCTGTTCCAGCAAGGCTGTTCTTATGAAACTAGAGTGCAGCCCACCAGATGACACTGGACCACTGAGCCCTGGTAGCACAGTGTTAAACTGCTATCCTGCAACCAAGAGGTTGTGAGTTTGATCCTTACCAGGGCTCAAAGTTGACTCAGCCATCCATCCTTCCATAAAATTAGTACCCAGCATGTTGGGGGCAAAATGCTAATTAACCTGTGAACCACCCAGAGAGTGCACTAAGCGCTATGGGGAGGTATACAAGTCTAAATTGCTTTGTTTTTCGACAGCATCTCCATCCCGCACCCCAAGATAGGGTTATCTGGAGTACAGTTCAGGACCATCTAACAGTCCACATGACCTCAATTCCTGTGCACCTCCCTAACAGCTACTTCCATCCAGATACCAACTAACCACTCCATGATTTTAAAATCATCTCCACCCCACCAGTTGGTTAAGTCCTGCATCCTTTGCAACAGTTCCCCAATTGCTCAATCCAGAGAAAGAGAGAGAGAGAGAGAGAGAGAGAAGAGAGAGGATAATCAAAATAGGAATAATCAAAATAGGAAGTAGGCAACTGCTTAGAACAAGCAATACAACCAGGGGAAGATATACTACTCAGCATGATGAAGAAGGTGCTTCTTACTTGCTGGGCTGTTTTTGTTTTATGCTTCTCCTTCTTTTCTTTGCCCTCTTTACTGCTGCCACCTCCTGAACTGCTGCCATCCTTGTGGCTGTCCGATCCCTGGTCTGAGGCTGGAACATAGGTGCGCCTCTCCCCGTCCCAGTAGAGATACTGCTGCGTCTGGGCATTGTAGTAATACTGCAGAGAGGAAATTCATACTGAGTCACTGTCTCTTGGGTTGAAATGCAATACGTCACCAAAACTAAGGTGCAAAATCTCCCTCTGGATTATGCCCCTGTATTTCAAAGTCTGCCAAGGAGAAGAAACAAGTTTCCACTAGCTATTCTCATCTCTTTCTCACACCCACAGTCCTGCTTTTGGACTGTGTAATGAAATGAGAATAAGAGAGAGAGAGAGAGATCCAGTGCTTTAGCCTCATCCAAGAAGGAGATTTCAACGTGAGGGAGAAGCAGTAGAAAATACCTTTATGGGATTGGAATGTAAACAACGTTGGCCTCATGAGTTGGGAGAAATGATACCTAATATGTGATGGACATAACATCCTGTAAGATCATTGGTTGGAATCCCTTAGGGGAATGGCTGGGAGGCACAGCCGGAAGGAGAAGATATAACCTAGAAGGTGGGGGTCAAAGACACACACTCTGTTGGATCTAACTGCAATCATGTAGCCTATTTAGCCAGAAGGAGGGGCCATGGGCTTTCCCTCAAATAAGCAGCTTTTTTAATTTCTTTATTTTGAAATGCTTTCTGAACTTTTGCTGGACTTTATTCTGTGCCTTACTTTGATTTCAATATAATATGCTGTTTAAACATCTGAAGAGACCTGGAGTGATTGCTTGGCTCACGTTACCTGAATCTACACTAATTTCATGAGCACCCTTTGTTCACCACCTGGATTTCGGTCAGAAGTGACTAGACACGCTTTTAGGAAAAGCCTGAACTGCTGGGTCCAAGAGGACCAGGAAAGCAGGATCAGGCGCAATCCCATCACCAGGATGCCGAGTGCTAATTGGAAGTAAGTGGATTGTCACAGACTGTATTCAATTCAATTCAATTCAGCTGAGAAAGGACCAATGCCTGTCTAAAGTCAGGCTCAACTTACTTGGGAATTTGGGTCATAATAGAGGCCGGTCAGAGGATCATAGTAGTAGCCAGAGCTTTCATCGTATTGATATGTAGAAACATCTGGGACAGCTAGAAATGGGCAGAGAGCAAGCAAATCAAATAATAGCATCTCAGCCTAGGACAATATACAACACAAATCCTCTTGTCATCCTCCAGAGCTAGGAATAAAGAGGCCCCTGTCTCCAAGTAGGGTCTAAGTTTAAACCAACCACATTACATTTAAATCTCCTACTCCCCCCCCCGCCCCTCCCTTAGTCTCTCTCCAGGCATTGGCACTCACGGTATTGTGTGTAAGGTTCCTTCCCTACAGTGCTTGAAACAGGCAGCTGGGAAGTGCTGCTTGATGCACCTAGAGTTGCACTGGAGGACTGAGCACTATTAGGCACATCAGGCTTCAGCACGGCAGGTGATACGATGGTATAGGACTGCAAACACAGAAGCGGTGGGGTGGGTCAGTTGGTAGAGAGAGAGAGCCTAAGTCTTGTTCCAGCCCTTGCAGGTAACCATCCCAATCATACCTGCGCAGTAGCATTTCCATGGGCAGAACCTGCCCCTTCACTGCTACCACTTGGCTGGTATGTGACGGGTACAGCTGTGGTCTGGGCACCGCGGGGGAAATTTGATAAGGCAGGCACAGGATCTATGCCTGGGACTCCAGGTTCCAGTGATGCATCAGTGCCTTTGTGGGGAAGGAGAAAAGAAAGCAGAGCTCACTCTGGAGGCCGGGAGAAAGCTACTGCTAAGGTGGAAAAGAGGAGGCTGGGACAGCTTACCTGCCACTGAGCCTTCACTGTGGCTCTTGTCTGCCTTTCGAACAGCTGCTGCCCCAGATGTACCGGACTGCGACTGGGAGCTTTTCAAATATGCTTGGGAGTACCCAGCAGTCTCCAAACCTTGAGTGTTGTAGGCCTCATCCTGATGGTAGTAGCCATAATCTGCAGACTGCTCATCTTGAGCTGTCCAGGCAGCCTCACCACCTTGAGATGCCTTTTATCAAAAATCAAGAAAGAAGAAATTTGTTACTAAGACACCGGTTCTTTATCCCTCCCCACACACAAACCAAAACAGCAGGAAAATGGCCTGAACTATCACAATGACATTTCAAATCTACTCCAATGGTTTTTAGAATGTCCTTTCATACAATATTTTACCGTACTGTATTTTGAAAATCCAGTAGTATAACAAACTTCCACTTGTATTAGACACAAAATCATAAAACCAGCTAGTGATAGGGACCTCAATCTAGAGATCTCACTTCACAAATAAGAATGGGTATTTCTGGTTGTGCAAAGAGTGTAGGGATGAGTGTGCTAATCTTCTCAGTGTCAACCCAATTTCCAAACTGACTCCAGCAGTTATCTGAGGGGAGGCAACATGGCAGGAAAGTTGTACAAGCAAACTGAGGGCCTCAAGGTATCTTTTGATCCAAGCCAGGGATGTTAATTGTCAGTCTCAACAACAAACAATTCTTACAATACCCCACTTCACAGGGAAAGGAAATTTCTAAACTGCTACCGAAAATGTTTCATCACAAGCCTTCTCTTCCAGAACTAAGTGCAAATACTGGAATATTCAACAAAAAGACAGGTAAGAAGAATGTTCCTTAGGAAGTTGCTCAAGAGTAGCTATAAATACATGCTGCAGAAAGGAACACCTGCCATAATTATAAAGGTATAGAACATTCCCATAGAACAGGGGTCGGCAACCTATGGCCCACAGGCAGAATCCAGCCCGTGGCACCAAATAATCCGGCTCCAACTGCCCTCGCTCCAACTGCCGCTGCCGGAAGTGGCTGCAGATGCATTTACAACAACCGTGGATGTGTTTACGGCAGCGTTTATGGCAGGGGACCACCAGTCCAGCCCCCCTCAACTGTCTGAGGGAGTGACCCGGCTCCTGACTTAAAATGGGTGGCGGCCCCTGCCATAGAACATATTTCTGTGCAGACCAATATATGGGTTTCATAGAAAACACAAAGAAGGTGAAATGATTTGCTACCTATGAGAGGAAAATAATGTTGAGGAGACATTTCTATACCTACCTATGTTCTGTATTCCTAGCCCCCCCCCCTTTTTTTTTAAAGAACTGTCTTTAGGTCTCTCATGACAATCAAAACCAAAAAATGCAATCTTTTAAGAAAAATAATATCCTCACTTTTCTTCTTTAAAAAATTCAAACCCACTAACAAAAAAGCCTCAAATAAGAATAACAGGAAAAAAAAATCTAAGTTTGCGCCAAAATAGAAATAACTGTAGTTGCTATTGCTAACTCACCAAGCTATAGAAGAAACTAGACTCATAAACCTCTTACAAAAGTATTACTGTAGTAACATCAGAATGGGAAAGCAGAGTGAGCCTTAATGAAAAGGCTAGAACAGGTGCCATTCAGGTGCCACAACTCAAAGAGGTCCTACCACTGTATTGCCCACCACAACTTATTCAGCAGAGATAAAATAGGACTGAAGTAACACGTTCCCAACTGCAACAGTGATACATCTGGTTTCTTTCTTTAAACGGAAATCTTTTAATGGTTTTTTATTATGACATACTGTATATACTTGAGTATAAGGCAGCCCGAATATAAGCCGAGGTACCTAATTTTGGCCTGAAAGGAAAATAGATTGACCCGAGTATAAGCCGAGGGTGGGAAATGCAGCAGCTGCTAGTGAGTTTCAATAATGAAAATACATGAAAATGTGGTAAAATTAAATTGTTGATGCAACTCAACCCAGCACAGTCTTGGGATCATCATGGTCATTGACCTGAGTATAAGCCATGTCTCCTTTTGGGGGCTCATTTTTGGGGCTACAAAACCCGGCTTATACTCGAGTATATACAGCAGATCAGGGAGGAGGGGATGAGAGGATATACACGTGTGCACAAGCATGCGATATTTTTGTGGCATCAGGATGAAGCCAATTCTTCTCCAAAAACATCATTCCCCTGCCCCTCTATTCTCCCAGCCGCAACACTACCTGTGAGATAGCCCACTGGGCAGCTGCAATGGCAGTGCTGGCAACAGAGGCAGCACTGATGCGGTTTCCATCGGATGAACTCATGTCCCTGCAAAGAGATGGAAGAGACATTTGAAAAGTCTCCTGAAGCAGCTGGAAACCCAGTTTGGGACCAAGTACTTCTCTACTCACCGCTTGGAACCTTTGGCAAATTCTACATTAATTGTTTTGCCATCAATGTTAAGTGGTGGATGCAGGGCCTGAAGGATTTGCAGTAATTGAGCCGCTTCCTGGGGAACAGAAATGAAGAGAAATAATAGGATTACTATGATATTAGATGCTGCCATTTGACACAAGGGTTGCAATCTCTAGCCTCTCAGGTTTGTTTTTCTTCCCCAGGCCACATGTCTTTTAAAATGGAGCATTTCAACCAGACAGATTGGTATGTTTGTCAAAAACCCACTACCAGTTCCCCAACTTTTAATCCCAGTCAATGAACTGAAACCTTCTTACCTTCTTTGCCATTCAAAAGAACCACCGGACTGAGGTTGGGGGATCTTATTTTGAAGTATTGTAAATATGGCACAACAGTCTCTTATGACACATTATAAATATTTATCTAAGCAATCCCCCAATAAATAAATATCCCCCATACAAATGTTTCTCTTCTATTTCCTACAGCAACACTCTAATTTATTAGTTTTTCCTTTTGGTACTTTATCATCATCTATGTCATTTTAACACTGCATCCATTCAAAGCCAAACAAAATCTATTCTTCTCCACATCCACAAGAATCCCATTTAGTAACAAGATAGTTTCGTAGTGACTATGGCACAATGGCACAATGGCTACACATACGAATGCTCTGGATCATAGCGTCACACTTTACCAAAGCAATGTTTAGTTGAAAACCACTTTAACTGTTGTAACAACCAGTCAATATAAATGCATCAATTACAATCTTGAATTAAATAAATACAAACTATTCTTGCTCCTTTACTTCTTAAAAAAATGAATAGAATTTCAAATCATGCACCTGTAATAGTGAGGGGAAAATAGATTTGGGGAAGTAGATGTTTTAAACCAGGGGTGCCCAAACTATGGCCCGGGGGCCATATCCAGCCCACATGCCAATTCATCCAGCCCACGTTACCCTCGTCACTCCCAGAAGCAGAAGTAAAACACACTCGTACGGATGCGTTTTACTTCCGTTTTTGGGAGTGACAAGGGTGGTGCGGGCGGGATGAATTGGCGTGGGGGCCAGAGGTGGCCCCAAGGCTGTAGTTTGGGCACCCCTGAACTATGTAACCCGCCAACAGCCTGAAAAGTTTGGGCACCCCTGTCTTAAACGCACAGGTTACAGGTGCCAATAGGATTTTGACAGCTTCCTCTTGGCTTAACCCAGTCTAAAATGAATGGCACTCACCACAATGGTAGACAGCTGAATGAATGCAAAACCACGGTTGAGCTGTGTCTGCTTGTCTTTGATGACACGGACGTTTGATGAGGACAGGACAGCATATGGTGCCAAGGCACTTAAAATGGAGTCCATTGTACTATGAGGATTTAGGTTTCGCAAGATGATGGCTATCAAGAGGAAAGAATAACATAGTTATGAAAATCTTGGCCTTTTTTTAGCCACCTCAGAGCTCTCTGAGAATGTACTATGACTTAACGTGGCTTATACAGGGACTACAGAACTTTGGTTCCCATTTATTTTAAAAGGAAAGATCAATCTTCATGTTCCCTGCATCCCTAAGATAACGTGAAAATACTTCAGCTAAACCTAGGTAGAAACAAACTTTACAAGAATCATGCAGCACTATGAAGGCGCTCTTTTTAATGTACAGCTTACTGCAGCATATATCTTCAAATTCAACAGTAACATACTACAACCACCTGCTAGTTGTGCTACTGCCTGCTACCACCTCTGCTGCAACAAGACTACCCTAGAAGAAGGAGTTTGCATTGCTTTTAATTCAGACAATTGACTCCAGGGCATTTTCTTTCTCAGCAGCAGCAACAAGGAAGGAAAGGCGAGTCTGGAAGGAAAAAAGGTTCTCAGCTTTAGGACTCTCCTCTTCCTACTAATTCACCTTCCCTACCATTTTTGCTACTACTACCTTCTGCTGGATAAAAATGTACACTATGTGAAGTGCTCAGCCCCGTCACAGAAAGGTGGAAGGAAGATTTTGACTGCAGAATAAACATTCAATAGACTGCAGTACTAACACTTTGACAGAGCTTAATATAAGCTTAGCTGGCTGGATAGCTTCATGACTTAGGCTTCTGACTTGCTGACGGTTCAGCTCCCTACTGTGCATCTCACAACAGCCAGCCTGTGGGGGCCAAACTGCGGAGTCCCAAGATGCCCCCAGGAGAAGTGAATGGTAAACCACTTCTGAGTATTCTGTACCTAATAACCCCCTGAAAAGTGTTATCATAAGTCAGAAATTGACTTAGACAGTATACTATTATTAATAATGCATGCTTACAGTGATCTTGTTATAAGCCAAGCACCAACTCATGGCAAGCTAATGGCAGAAACACAAGAAATCGAAAGAGTAGAGAAAATTGATCTATCTGGGGAGTTTGTTAAATGAAAAGTGGGATCCCGAGGCAGAAATGAAAATACAAATAGAAAAAGCAAGATCCACCTTCATAAAAATGCAACATTTGTTATGCAGTAGAGATCTAACTCTCGCTACAAAGATCCAAATAGTGAGATGTTACGTATTCCCAGTGTTGCTATATGGAGCTGAAGCTTGGACATTGACTAAAGCATCTGAAAAGAGAATAGAAGCTTTTGAAATGTGGATCTACAGACAGCTGCTAAGGATATCATGGGTTGACCATGTGACTAATGCAGAAGTATTGCACTGGGTGGATAAAGAAAAAGAACTCTTTAAGACCATCAAGCAAAGAAAGCTCCAATACCTTCAGCATATCATGAGGAACAACATAAAATATAGAATACTCCAATTCACTCTGCAAGGAAAGATCCCTGGGAAGAGAGGCCTTGGACATAGATAAGACTGCACGGCTGAAGAACCTGAGAGACTGGTGTGGAAGGTCCTCGGAAGAACTGTTCCAAGGAATCAAGAACAAGAAGACTATTGCCATGATGATAGCCAATATCCAGAACAGATACGGCACCTGAAGAATGCTTACAGTTCGTTTAAAGACACTTGTTTTATCCCACAAGGTTCGTAATGCATCTTCACTCAACACATATTTCAATCGACTTCTCTACCTTTATAGATTTATGTTGTTGTTGTTGTTCAGTCGCACAGTCGACTCCGACCCTTTGCGACCCCATGGACCATTTTCCTCCAGGCGCCTCTGTCCTCCACCATCCCCTTCAGCCCTCCCAACTCTGTGCCCATTGTGTCTATAATACCATCTAGCCATCTCATCCTTGGCCTCCCCCTTCTTTTGCCCTCCACCTTTCCCAACATCAATGCCTTCTCAAGTGAATCCTCCCTTCTCATTTGATGTCCAAAGTACTTTAGCTTCATCTTTACTATTTGACCTTCCAATGAGCAGTCAGGGTTAATTTCTTCTAAGATTGACCTATTTGTTCTCCTCGCTGTCCAGGGGACTCTCGAAACCCTCCTCCAACACCACATTTCAAAGGCATCTATTCTTCTACGTTCAGCCTTCCTAATTGTCCAGCTCTCACATCCATACATTACTACTGGGAAAACCATTGCTTTGACTATTCTAATTTTTGTTTGCAATGTGATGTCTCTGCTTTTCACTATGTTCCCCAGGTTTCTCATCGCTTGTCTCCCAAGAATCAGTCGCCTTTTTATTTCATGGCTACAATCCCCATCTGCAGTGATCTTTGATCCTAAGAAAGTAAAATCTGTCACTGCTTCTACTTCTTCCCCGTCTATTTTCCAGGAACTGATTGGGCCTGTTGCCATTATCTTGGTTTTCTTGATATTGAGTCTCAGGCCAGCTTTTGCACTCTCCTCCTTCAGCCCAATCAAGAGATTCTTTAGGTCTTCCTCACTTTCTGCCATTAGGGTGGTGTCGTCTGCATATCTCAGATTGTTGATGTTTCTCCCAGCGATTTTAATCCCATATTGTGATTCCTCCATCCCTGCACTGCGCATTATGTGCTCTGTGTATAGGTTGAATAAGCATGGTGACAAAATGCAGCCTTGTCTTACTCCTTTTCCTATTCCAAACCACTCTGTTATTCCATGTTCTGTCCTAACTGTTGCTTCTTGGTTCATGTACAGATTTCTCAGGAGGCATATGAGGTGCTCTGGTATTCCCATCTCTTTAATTACTTGCCACATCTTGTTGTGGTCCACACAGTCAAATGCCTTAGTGTAGTCAATAAAACAAAAGTAAACTTGTTTCTGGTATTCCTTTGTTTTCTCCATGATCCAACGTATGTTGGCAATGTGGTCTCTAGTCCCCCTGCCTCTTCTGAAACCGGCCTGCACCTCTGGTAATTCTCTCTCCACATGTTGCTGAAGTCTATCCTGTATTATCTTGAGCATCACCTTGCTGGCATGTGGGATGAGCGCGATTGTTCGATAATTTGAACATTCTTTGGCATTGCCCTTTTTTGGGATTGGGACGTATACTGATCTTTTCCAATCCTGTGGCCACTGTTTTGTTTTCCAAATCTGTTGGCATATTGAATGCAGTAATTTGACGCCGTCATCTTTTAGCGCTTTGAAGAATTCAACTGGGATACCATCATCTCCACTAGCTTTGTTGTTTGCAGTGCTCTTTAGGGCCTTTATGACTTCGCTCTCCAGGATGTCTGGCTCAAGTTCAATTTCTTCATCATTGTGATTGTCAGGAGTGTTGAGGTCCTTTTTGTAAAGTTCCTCTGTGTACTCTTTCCATCTTTTCTTAATTTCTTCTGCATCAGCTAGCTCCTTTCCGTCTTTGTCCCTTATCATGGTCATTTTTGCTTTAAATGTTCCCTTGATTTCGCCGATTTTTTTGAAGAGATCTCTGGTTCTGCCTATTTTGTTGTTTTCCTCCATTTCTCTACACTGTTCTTTTAGGTAGTTTTCCTTATCTCTCCTTGCTTTTCTTTGAAATTCTGTGTTCAAATGATTGTAGTTTTTCCTTTCTCCTTTGACTTTGGCGTTCCTTCTTTCCTCTGCTATTTTAAGAGCCTCATCAGACAACCACTTTGCTTTCTTACTCTTATTTTCTTTTGGTATGATTTTCTTTGCTGCTTCCTGCATGATGTCCCTCATCTCCGTCCATAATTCTTCTGGTACTCTGTCTACCGAGTCTAGGCCATTAAATCTGTTCATCACCTCTACCGCGTATTCTTTAGGGATGCTGTCTAGGTGATATCTTTCTGGTCTCCGTGTTTTCCCTATTTTCTTTAGTCTAAGCCTGAATTTTGCAATCAGTAGGTTGTGATCTGAGCCGCAGTCTGCTCCAGGTCTTGTTTTTGCTGACTGTATGGAGGTTCTCCATCTTTGGCTGCAGAGTATGTAGTCAATCTGGTTTCGGTGTTGGCCATCTGGTGATGTCCATGTGTAAAGTCGCCTCTTGTGTTGCTGGAAGAGAGTGTTTGCTATGACCAGTGCGTTCTCTTGGCAGAACTCTATTAATCTTTGCCCTGCTTCATTCTGTGTTCCAAGACCAAATTTGCCTGTTATTCCCTCCACTTTCTGATTTCCTACTTTGGCATTCCAGTCTCCTAATATAATTTGGACATCATTTCTTGGTGTCTGTTCTATGAGGTGTTGTAAGTCCTCATAGAACTGGTCCATTGTGGCTTCATCTGCACCAGTGGTTGGTGCGTATATTTGGATCACAGTGACATTGAAAGGTTTGCCTTGAAATCTGACTGACATCATTCTGTCATTTTTAAGGTTGTATCCCATTACTGCTTTTCTCACTCTTTTATTGACAATTATGGCTACTCCATGTCTTCTAAGGCTTTCTTGCCCACAGTAGTAGATATGATGGTTTCCAGAGCTGAATTCGCCCATCCCTGTCCATTTTAGCTCACTGATGCCCAAGATGTCAATGCTTATTCTTTCCATCTCATTTTTTACCACTTCCAGTTTACCTTGGTTCATTGATCTCACATTCCATGTCCCTATGCAGTATTGCTCCTTGCAACATTGCATTTCCCCTCCCCCCTTCCTGTCCCTCCCCTTTCTCCCCTCTGTGGTGTTAAGCATCCTGTATCACCTAGCCTGCCCTTTTGTTTTGCCTTTTGTTTTGGTCCATAGGGTTCTCTTGGCAAGCTTTGTGGCGTGGTTTGCCGGTGTCTACGCCATTTTTCCCTCCTCATACATTTTATCACAGTTTTTAAAAGTTTAAAACATTTTAGACAACATATTATCATGCATATTATCACACTTTATATACAGTCTCTATGTCAATTTCTGTATTTAGTTAGTATAAAGTCTCTATGTCAGTTTCTATGTTAAGTCTTCTACATCTGCATATCAGGTACTTATCCTTTGCCTGGGGCTCTGAGTCTCTCCCCTTGCTTTTCCTTTATACCTGTCAGGGTATTGATTGTGCCCTGAGTTTAGCCTAATTCCAAAATGGAGATTTCTGAGGTGGGGGAAGTTAAGAGTGCATTCCAGTGAAGGACTGGTACTCAAAACATGCTAACCTTGTGGTTTGGAAGAAACAAAACTTAAAGTCTGATAGACATGTGATACTGGATTCCTTTAGGTGAATGGCTGGATTCCTTTAGGAGAATTGCAAGAGGGTGGAACATGTGTGAGGAGATAAACCCCAGAGGGAGGAGAAGAACTCTTTCTTGATCCTGTGCTTCGGGCTAAGGGTGAGCTGTGAACTTAGACAACATGTAGGGTCTTAAGCTAGGAGGGGAGCCCTCTGGGCTTTCACAATTAGAGAAGCTTTCTTTGTTTTGATGTGCTTTCTGGACTTTTGAAAAACTTTCTTCTGTAACTTACTTTGATTACAATATACTGTACTTTTAAAATACAAGATGATGACTGGAATGTTTACTTGGCTATGTGCTACCTTATTTACTGCAAGCTAAAATCCTGAGTTGCTTAGCTAGGAGGGTGGCAGCTCAGAAGCAGGAATCCCAACTACTTGTAGGCTGAGGTCCTACTTGTGAGTAACGGCATTCCTGACAATACCCATTCCCTGCAATACGCACAGATCCAAATAGTGAAATGTCATTTCATGAAGACCCAGGACATCTTTTCAAATATTTGAAAACCAAAATAAAATCCAATCAAAAATTCCACTGTGCAAAGTAATACAAACTCTACAACTAACTCATAAAAACTTAAAAGATTTATTCAGATATTGAGATCTTGTTTTTTAATCCTCATCTTTGGAAACCTCTTTAGCACAAGAATCCACATCCTATAAGGAAGGTATTCAAATCCTTCAAATCACATTTGTTTCCCAATTTTTCTGGGGTTTTTATTTTTTTTTTGCCACTATGCTCCCAGTGCTAAGAATCACACAAGGAAGTCTAGGCTGTAGACCTCATTAAAGAAACCCTATTTTACTGCACATCAGAATTTGGACTACTTAAACTTTATTTCCTATCTACTTGATACAAGGTTTAAGCTAATTAAACACTCTTCGCTCCTCCAACGTGCCCATTGTCAACGGAAACCTACGATTTGCGATTCAATGACAAGGTCAAACAGAGTATTATAATATTCAGAAAGAGATCAAGGGAACTAACTGGGTGTAATTTTGATTGCAGCTTTGTAAATATATATATGTATATATATATATACTCACTGTCATTAGCATTTTCTGCACAAGGTTCAGACATCTGGGCCACTGGCTGAGTGGAAAGAGCTGCTGACACCTGGTATGGCTGAGGGAGAGGCAAAAGGCCTTGGCTAATTTCACGTCCTGAAAGAGCCACTAGCTGGTCCAAGCGGCTACCAGGGGGTAGCTTCTGTTCAGCTTCTGTTGAGAGGTGAAAAGTGATTCTTTAAAAAATCAAAAGCTATGACTCTATGTTACAGATATCAGATAAGTCAAAAGGGACCAAAACACTTACCAGATCTGGGGATGCCACATTTGAAGCACTTCTCTCTGCGCTTGAAGTTTTGCACTCCACACTGTAGAAAGCAGACATAACTTGACTTAAAGAGATCTCCTTACATGTCACACCCCTCTAGTTGCCTGACTGTACCAGTCAGTTTTTTGTTCTATCTCGCAAAACAGTTCATATCTGATAGTAACTTCCTTTTTTATATGCTTTCTCTGCATTCCTGCCCTCATGATTGTGAAGAAACACTTGAATACCATTGAATCACTGTTGATATAATCTCAGGACCACATCTCTGTTACAGCTATTATAACTCAGTCTTTGCTCCTAAAGCCAATCCTTTCTTGGTAGGCAGATTATACTGTACCGTTCACAGTCCCATAATTGCTGTAGAAGCAGCCCAAAATACTCCATCTGGCAGAACTATTCAAAATGAACAAATCTGATTCGCCGAATAAATTTGCATCATTGAAACTGGCTTTCCTGATGCTAACTTTGAGTTTATGCCCAGTACTGTCCATCACCAAGGTGACTACCAGTGTGCTATAGTAGATTTTTCTCTCAACGTACCATTCTGACTCAAGCAGTGGAAAACCTTTACAAACCACCTCTAGCCTAACTCTGATTACTACATAGCTTCTTTTCAAATAGGATGATGTCAAAACAGATACCTTGCTGCATAGCCAGTCCTCGTTGATCTTGGGTTTAGGGTCACTGTAGTGCATAGAGACCTTCTGGCCAAGAATGGTGAGGGAGTGCTGCGGGGAGAGAAACACAGCAATGAGACTCTACGGTGACGGTGGAAAGAAGGTGCCCATCACTGCCGCAGCAGAAAGAAAGAGAGGTTCAAACCCTTCAGCTGAATGGATGAGGGGGAGGGAGGGAGGGGAGTATAGGCCGAGAGAAGTTTGGAACTTGGCTACTTGGCTAGCACACACCTAATCTGGCCGACAGGCACCTGTCTCTACCCAAGGCACCGGCACGTCCGGCTGCTGTGATGGAGGGAGTATGTTGGAGAGAGACAGAGAGAAAGATGGAGAGGAGAAAAAGACAGAGAGAATGCAGCCGTGCTCCAAAACAGAACCGTACAATAACTGTATGCCATTAAAATGACCTGTCTTGATCTTTTGTTCCATATGCAAGGAACACGTACTTCTATTGCCTCCCAACCCAGAAACATTGTGCCACCACAATGGACACTGTTTCCTAAACAGACACGACTCCTTCATTCAGCCGAGATCACAGTCATGTTTATATCAACTTCCATTTAAGGGCCTACTTGGAGGAAAACCCAGTGTCCTGAAGTGTAATCTGTCCAGGAAGTGAAAATATTTGGGAGACCTAGAATTTGGTTTTAAGCTACATATACACATGTTCAGTGCCTGTTGTCACTCTCTATTCTGCCCAGACACATGACACCCAACTGTCCACCTGTGAATTGTATCTTTCTAGACTGGCTTCTGAAACATGGCAATACCCAGCTACAGGTTCTCAACACTTGGTGAAGGGCACCACATGACTACCATTCCACCAGACCCAGAAAGTTATATCAGAGCACTTTCCAGAACCGTGTATCAAAATCTCACAAGGTTGTCACTTGTTCTGACAGATGTAAGTGCCTTGTCTATATCTGGTCTGCTGCCATCCTACAGACATCACACTATCATTTTCATGAACAAACTGTGCTTGAAAGGAACCTCTGACCCATACTTGCTCATTAACCCCATTTTTGCACACCTCCCCCACATCCAGAGCAAAGTGCATTATCTCAGCCATGCCAGGACTACATGTGTCAGCTCCCACTGGGGATGTGCACACACAGCCTGGATACACTGCCAACACAAGAGAACAGGAGGAGAAGGAGGAGGTGGAGGAGATGGCAGAGGCCACTGCCCCGACTGCATAAACAATAGAAAACCCAAATAGTTTTGGGTGGGATACATTTCACAAACTTTACAACTGTTTAAGATTACAGTTTGAAACTCAGATCAGAACAGATACAGTTTGAGGTCTAAAAACCTAGCCTGTAGTGGTCCACGCTTCTACTGTGATCCTACAATGATGGAGAGAACATAAGTCTCGCATACTTGGGCTGTCAACACTGAGCTGCTGAGAAGGGTCTCTTAGGCAAGTTTCCACCCTAAATTCTGACTGTACTGTAAGAAGAAATCACATCCTTTCATTATAGTCTCTGGCAGATCTATAGGGGAAAAAGCTCAGCTAACTAGGTTGGTCAGCTTCCATATTAACTAAGCTGATTTACCCAAGTTCTAGTCCCTAGTGTCCAGAATTGCTGCAGCCTGTGTTTAAGGATTATGCACGTTTCCAGAAGAAGAGAGACCCAGCCAGGAGTCGTGACTCTCTAAACCCCCTTTTAAATTTTCAGGAATTTCCTCAACTCCACAGATGTGGATCAAAAGTAATTTCTTAGTCCCCTTGCCTAATCTGATATACCCCACAGAAAGAAAAGCACTGTCCTGATTTATTCCGTCTCCTAACATGGAAAATGAAGTCCACAAGCCAACCCACTGCCTGAGTAGCTAATACCCATTCAAAAATTCCAACTTCTTGGGCACTTGTTCTAATGCACTGGAATATCCCTGTTCAGGACTTGGATAGGTCCTAGAAATTTAACTCTTCAGGTCCTGCTATTCCCTTTTTGACTCCTGATACTGGAGACAGTGTAGGATATGTGACTTGCTGTCATAATTCCCTTTTCCCCATCCCCCTTGGATGATTCCCTCTGGTGAAGGCTGCTGGGGCTTGTCATGTGAACCAAGTGTTTGGACTGGTCATTAACAGTAGCAGTACTTGTGGGTTTCAAGTGCAGCAAAGCAACCTGATTGGCTTCCATCCATCGTGTAGCGTCCTGCAAGTGATTAAACTCGACGAAGGCGAAGCCCCGGCTCTGACCTGGAGGACAGCATTCAGATACAGACGCATTGTGTTAGTCAACAGATCCAGCCAACATCACGCACCCCTGTCGCTGTACCAAATGGGGCGAGGGCAGGGTGCAGGGAGAAACAAGGGAGGGTGGAAAGGCACAGAAAGGACACCCTAAGGGTGAAGTGTGGTCTTGCAGACTCAGATGCTGGTCACAAAAAAGAGATGCACCTGTTCATCCTAAACAAGAAATAGTTGGGCAGAAATAGGCCACACCCTCACATCTGGACCTCCAGATGCCTTCTCTCACCTATTCCTAGAGCTGGGAATAGAACTGTGGAGTCCCTACTTCTGGCCCGGTACCTTTATCAACCAACTCATAATATCTACTTGACAGAAAGTGATGCTCCAAGCAGAGCTACCATTTCTACTAGTACTAAAAAAAATTCTGTTATCTACCCAGAAGGCTCCTTCCTGGTGTCACAATGTGTCATCATGCTGCAAATTGCAATGCACATTTAACTTTGGGAACAGCTAAGAACCCCACTCACATGTAAAAACACTGAAGAACAAGAGGCCCAGCGAAGATGGGATCTTTATGGGACACCATGTTCAAGTCTGCTGGAGCGGAATCTGGGAAATCTTGGTTCAAATCCAAACTCAACTATAAGACTCACTAAGTGGCACTGGGTCAGCCAGTCTCTTATCTTCATCTATTCAGCCCAAATACAGTAGTTGTCTCTTTCAGAGCCACTGTTAGGATGAGTGAACAAAAGAACTGTTACCTGCCATAAAACTAAACACAAAGCCAAGCAACACCAAGTGCCTTGACTAGAAGAAGGCTGGAACAAACTCTGAGAAGGGGCACTAAATTCGTCCAGGTAATGCAGTGATAATTAACCTCCTCCCCCTTTCTTGCTTAGTACTACTAGAATTAATGAAAAATTTAGGAATACTTCAAACTGGTACTTTTTTCTGGCATGGTAAATAAAATGTTTTAAGCAAAGTGAACAGTCCCAGGCAAGAGCAGTTTGCTAATGTAATTTCTCAACAGTTCTCATGAGCTCTTTTATTTTCAACATCTGCAGTACTTTGTGAGCCTCTCATGAATAGGGATGTACTGCAATTTTTGTTTTCTTTTTTCCAGCCTTTGGCTGTCCATGAAATCAGGGTGTCTTTCTGTACCCTCCAATTAATAACATCTGCCAGCCCTTCTCAGTCCTGGTACAACACAGGGCAGATACAGAGGACTATAGTCACATACAAACCTTGCTTTAAAATAAGAAAGAGTAAAAGAAGAGATACACAAGCCTGACTCATGAGCAAGAGGTATGTATGTGTGTGCATGTGAGTGTGATATGTAAGGCATAACATTGGAAATAATAAACAAACTTACCTGTCTTATTCATATTTTACTTCCCAAATAGTCCTAAACTATAGAATGGACACAGCCTGCCTGTTTCTCCAGGGAGCAGACTAAAGGGATCCTTTATCTTGCTACTTTCTACTGCCACCCAAACAAGCTGGCAATCTGCTTTCCTTGCTATAGACCTGTACAACGTATACTTCATCAAGCCAAACAATTTTGTCTTTCAAGTATTGTGGCCTATCAGGTATTTGACAAGCCTTCCCACGAGGAAGAAAAGAATTGGGTTTCTCAAGTCAGTGGATTGCGTATAACGGGAGGATCGTATTTAGCTTGGTGTGAAATCTAGCCTTGTTTTATTCAATCAGTAAAAATGGAGCCCACCCTGCGATGCTAAGATCAAAGAAGAATCTTTGCAAACCAATGTATTTGATTAAATGTGCTCCTGATAGACATCCAGGGCCATCCTCATGTTTCATTGCTTAATTCTGCCCCTGATTCCAGAGGTTAATGAAGGAGGACAGAAATTTAAAAAAAACCTGATCTTCACATGAAACAGATGCCAAACACCTAGATTTCAGGAGTCTTGTCCTTATATAGACTGCAACAAAACTTAGAAAATTACAAAATCCAAGTCTAAGAGCAAATGTTCGGCTTCTTTATGAATCAATGGAAACAAGAGAGCACAACTGAGCTCCAAACTTACTGTTACAGAGAATTACAATAGCTACTTATTTTAAGGGGTGTTTATGCATCCGGTAAGGACATTTGAAAGCTTAACTATGCCTAAATGGTACATTAAAATGGCCATAGCATAGATTGCAGATAAACTTTCAATGCCACAAGGCAAAACCATTTCATACAGACATCTGATACTATATTTTAGTATGGAGTGTGTCTCACAGTAGGTGAAAGACTACACCAATATCAAAATAAGCAAAATTCTAGGACTGTGAACACGAGCTCACCTGAAGCTTTATTCCGCATCAGTCGCACCTCCCGGGGCTGGAATCCATGTGCCTGCAGCTGAGCCCGGATCTGCAGAGGCAAACTAAGAGTCAACAATGCCATTACCACAGGGATGTTAAATAGTCACTGGTACAAGAAACAGTGCCAGTGAGACACAAGGTTACTAAGAGCAATTCCTTTCTGCTTAAGCCTCTAACATACATCATTTTCAGTGGCAGACTGAGGTAGCATCCTCAGCATGATGATACTGCTAGCCTTCTGTTCTTCCTCTTCTTGTTCAGTTCGGTAGTCCTGGTCTCGGTAGTCACCATCACCTGGAAATCCAAGGTGTTCACTGGGGCTGTCCCGTTTTCTACGATGCGTCTCTGATCCAGAGGAGGCCTCATAGGAATCCTTAGTTTAAGAAAACACAAACAAGGAAGGGTAGAAGGACAGAATTGACCATAAAAGAGAAGTCAGTTTTGCAAAACAGCTACAAAATTGTCACTCTGCCCACAATGGCACTGGATTAATCATGCCTCCAAGCACACTCAATATTCTACAATAGTGATGGCGAACCTTTTAGAGACCGAATGCCCAAGAAGGTGGGGGGAGGTGATCGGCAGGCATCACACGTGCCGGTGATGTCACATAGGTGTGGGTGCACCCATGTGACATCACCAGCATGTGCATGCGCCGCAACAAACTTCGTGCAACCCCCCAACAAGCCCCCCACCCTCACCCCGACAAGCCCCAGCTTTTACAGAGCCTGGAAGTTTTTTCCTGTGCCTGGCATGGCTGCGCAGAAAGGCCTCCTGGACTCCAGAAAATCCCCACGTGGCTGCCAGAAAGGCCTCCTATGCTCTGGAAAAGCTCTGCACAGCTGCCGGAAAGGCCCTATTGGGCCTTCCTACTCCCCCACCGGGCCTTCCTCTCCCCCCCCCCGTGCTCCTCACCTTACCTTTCCCAGCTGCAGCCTCCAGGCTGGGATTTCAGCCTCCCCTTTGGCCTCTTTGGCAGAAAGGTGTGGTGGGGAAGTGGTGCCAGCTGGTTTGTGTAGGGCTTCCCCTACATAGCCCACGTGCCAGGAAAAAGGTTTCTGCGTGCCACTTCGGGCACACATGCCATAGGTTTACCACCACTGTTCTACAAATATCAAAGACTTTGTTTCACAAGCTCTGTTACATTCCCAAGGATTTCATCTGGGAAAATTTCTCCATCATGGTGTCCCATACTCTTTTATAGCAGTACTTTAAGTAATTACAGAAATACCTCTGAACAGTGTATTACTGCCTGGGGTTTCTCAAGAAGAATGGAACCTTATGCACAAAAGAATCCCACACCATATAATAGGGAAGCAGAGCTGGGAGCTCTAAATCTTCTTCTAGGAGGCCCAACCTCAACCTACCTCCACACTGTGTTCCTCAGAAGAATCATCATAATCATTAGTTGGCTCCTGGTTGTTGAAATCTCGCATGTAGGATCGATAATCCATGTCTCTATAATCATGGTCCCTCTGACTCCGGCTTTCCGAACTCTCATCATGAGTCTGATCAACAGCACCATAACGACCGGTCCGATCGCCACGACCACCTCTACAGTGTTTAGGATAAAAGCAGTCCACTGAGTGCTATGTTGAAGCATCAATTCCAATGAAGAGGAAGCATTCCCCTTTAAACCCTTTTACTAGGGTTTTTAAACAGCACTACTGACAAATACTGGTAAGAACTAAACAAATATTTCCACCAATGAGCCAGCTTCCCCCCTTTTCATTAACTGGAGAAATATTTACCTCCTCTCATACTCCATCATTACCAGTGAAGTATAAATGCTTCAGAAATCTCCCAACACTAGGCTCTTCAGTAGGTGACTGCCATGCCAGTAGATCACTAGTAGTGGGATCTAAAGAGTCTCTGCAGGAATGTATACAAAGTGCAATTTTTAGACACAGGTTCTCAATGTAATTTGAAAATATTAGTTTTGTTTACTGATAAGAAAAAAAATCAGAATTAGCATATATTTTAAATACCAAAACCCAGTATTATTTCAGCATCCCATTGTTATTATATGCTCGTGGTGCATCTGACATGAATAAAGGAAAGTATCACATTCACATACAGTAGAACCTCGGATAAAGTCCAAACTCCGTTCTACAAGTTTGGATTTCATCTGATTTTGGACTTTATCCGAATCAAATGGGCGATGCATCGGATAACGTCAAAAATGGGACTTTATGTGAGGTTCCTATACCAAATACCTCGGATAGTATCCATTTTTAGCGGTTTTGGACTTTATGCGATGCATCACATGTGCATGTAAACCACGACTTTATCCGAATCGGATTTTATCCGAATCGGACTTTATCCGAGGAACCACTGTACTCCCTATCTGGTTATTTCTCAGGATCTGTCATTTCCTTACAACACTAACATACAGCTTCATGATAATCCAAAACAAATCAATCTGCTCAGCTTTACACATGCTCATGTCAATGAAAGCACCGAGTCAAGTTAGATTCTGATGTGCTCAAATCCCAAGCTCAACTCTCTATCATTATTAGTGAGGCATCTGTGCTTCAGTTCTCTCTCTGTAAAGCGTGGCTCACCTAACAGAAATGCTGACAGTCTGTATATCTACATGTAGATATACAGATTGGAGAATGGTATAAAGAAATGTGGAGTTTAGCACTGAACGATAAATTGACATGGGAGATTAAAGTCAAAAGAGATAATTTAAAAGAGAACAGATTTTGGAACATATGGAAACCGTTCGTGGATCACTCTATTATGGCAAGTGATAGTTCAGGACCAGTACCATTTCAAAGGAGTTTTTGGAGTTGAGTAGAAAATAAACTCTCCGGGCATTGTACATATTCACAGGGTGATTATTATTTGTTAAAAAGATTTGTGGTAGTACAGGAAAAAAATTTTTTTCTTTCTATCATTTTGGACTTTGAAATAATGGCTTTTAATATTTGGTGGTTAAATAGTAATTAATGAGTATAGATATTGTTATGTACTAGCATACAGTAATGTTTGTTAGTATGATACTATGGATTTGTTAGTGTATTGTATTGTTAATGTATTGTTAATGTTTTCTTTTCTTTTTTGTATGTTTATTAAAAACTCAATAATTTTTTTTTTTTAAAAAAGAAATGCTGACAGATTAAAATACCATTTTCTTCTAGTGCTAGCATTTAGCTTCACATGTATCCTATGAATACGGGAACTACTGTATTTCAGGGGATATATTATTTCCCCTGAAATACTGAATATAGTATTTTTAGAATCACTATACACTCAATTTACTTACTGAATGCAAGATTATCATTTTGATCTCTAGAAAAGAACTAAGCTCTAGTAGTTTAATCAGGTGTGCTGAATAGTCCAGATTCTATAAATCTTTCTCCTAGCTTTGTAACCAACTGGCTATATGACCTTCAGCATGTTATTACTGTGTCCTCAGAGGGATAATTCTCTTCTGCGTGTCAGACGTTTGTGAGAGTTTTAGAAAGATTTATTATGAACCCAAAGCACTTTGATCTTTCAACACAAAACCAGCACAGATATAGCAAAAAGACACAAAAAGCACTGTCATACCACAGGATAAATTATGTTTCTTACAGACAGCAAATACAAAAAGAGAAAAAAGAACACAGCCAAGACACTTAACAGAGAATTATGAATCCCTCAATATTGTCATTATGCACTTGGCAATCTGCTCATGTGTGGATTGCTAGACTATTTTCTCACTCACATATAAAATCTGACATCCAACTAAAGGCTCTTATTTTACCATAAATAAATCCTTCAGCCTATTCAGAGGACAGAGAAAGAAAGAGGATAAACTAACACTGTTGGATTTGATGCAGCTGTGACAGAACATATATTCAGTGTCTAAACCAGCTACAGTGAGGGAAATAAGTATTTGATCCCCTGCTGATTTTGTCATGTGCCCTCTGACAGAGAAATGACCAGGCCATAATTGTAACGGTAGGTGTATTGTAGCTGTGAGAGACAGAATAACAACAAACAAACCCTCAGAAACCCAGTGCCCAAGATGGATTTGCATTTGTAGTGAGGGAAAAAAGTATTCGATCCCCTATGACTACCATGCCCAAGACCAAAGAGCTGTCAAAGGATGTCAGGGACAAGGTTGTAGATCTGCACAAGGCTGGACTGGGCTACAAGACTATCGCCAAGCAGCTTGGTGAAAAGGTGACAACAGTTGGCACGATAATTAGCAAAAGGAAGTAACACAAAATACTGTAACTGTCAATCCCCCTAAGTCTGGGGCTCCATGCAAGATCTCACCTCGTGGAGTTGCAATGATCATGAGAACGGTGACAAAGCAGGCCAGGACTACACGGGGGAAACTTGTCAATGATCTCAGGGCAGCTGGAACCATAGTCACCAAGAAAACAATTGGTAACAATTGGTAACACTATGCCATGAAGGAAATCATGCAGTGCCCACAAGGTCCCCCTGCTCAAGACAGCACATGTACAGTCCCATCTGCAGTTTGCCAATGCACATCTGAATGATCCAGAGGAGAACTGGGTGAAAGTGTTGTGGTCAGATGAGACCAGAATCGAGCTCTTTGGCATCAACTCAACTTGATGTGTGCGGAGGAAGAGGAATGCTGCCTATGAGCCCAAGAACACCATCCCCACCATCAAACATGGAGGTGGAAACATTATGCTTTGGGGGTGTTTTTCTGCTAAGGGGACAGGACACCTTCACCGCATCGAAGGGACAATGGATGGGACCATGTGCCGTCAGATCCTGGGTGATCACCTCCTTCCTTCAGCCAGGGCATTGCAAATGGGTCATGGATGGGTATTACAGCATGACAATGACCCAAAACACACAGCCAAGGCAACAAAGGAGTGGCTCCAGAAGAAGCACATGAAGGTCCAGGAGGGGCCCAGCCAGTCTCCAGACCTCAATCCCATAGAAAATCTGTGGAGGGAGCTGAAGGTTCGAGTTGTGAAACATCAGCCTTGAAACCTTTCTAACTTGGAAAGGATCTGCAAAGAGGAGTGGGACAACATCCCTCCTGAGATGTGTGCAAACCTGGTGGCCAACTACAAGAAACATCTGACATCTGTGATTGCCAACAAAGGTTTTGCCACCAAGTACTAAGACATCTTTTGTGAAGGGGTCGAATACTTACTTCCATCACTACAAATGCAAATCCATCTCTGACTTTTGGGCATTGGGTTTTTGAGGGTTTGTTTGTAGTTATTCTGTCTCTCACAGCTACAATAAACCTACCATTGCAATTATGGCCTGGTTATTTCTTTGTCGGAGGGCACACGGACAAAATCAGCAGGGGATCAAATACTTATTTCCCTAACTGTATTCTGAAGACAGCAAATAAATTTTAAAATTACTCCTTACTGATACACAGATAAAACTTTTAGGATATAAACCATGCTATCAATTGCATTTGTTTCACACAGTTCTGCACAGTAAGTTATTAATAAAAGAAGACTGGCTGTTATAATTTCATTGCTGAATATCAGCATAATAAATTGTAATTTACAAAGAAGTGAGGTTCATCTACTGCAGCAGCAAACATCTGATAAAGCTCTGTCAAACAAATGCAGAAGGAAGGCGATACCTTTTATGGGATCACTTAAAAAAATAAAACACTGCAAGCTTTCCTGACTCAAAGGTCACTTCTTCAGAAAAACTTTATGGCATGTTCTTCTGCATTTGTTTGATTTTTACGGATAGACCACATGGCTTATTTTTGCTTTCTGAACTACTGAGGATAACAGGGACTTTGAACATCAGCGCAACAGGACCACAGATATGAACTTCCACTAGGTAATATTCCCAATTGACTCTGATTTGGACTGATTTGAACTAATTTGGTTACTATTGGCATGCCTAGTGGATAAAATTAATTTGTTGCCTAATTCTGGAGGGCACTGGGTTTGAATTGCACCCCAACCCCAGCCAGATAGAAAGCTTCTATCTTCAAAGAGGGCCTTTTGAGGAAAGTAATATGCAAATACCTGGTCCTGTTTTTGGATTGTAAAAAACATATGGTCTGCTGCTTATTTTCCCATGGAACACCTAAGCATACAGCCTAGCTTGAAGAATATGCCAAAATAAGACTGTTGGATATTGAAGGGCCTGATTAGGTTGAAAGAAGAGTGCAAAAGCTGGCCTGAGACTCAACATCAAGAAAACCAAGATAATGGCAACAGGCCCTATCAGTCCCTGGAAAATAGTGACAGATTTTACATTCTTAGGATCCAAGATCACTGCAGATGGAGATTGCAGCCATGAAATAAAGAGGTGACTGATTCTTGGGAGACAAGCTATGAGGAACCTGGGGAACATAGTGAAAAGTAGAGACATCATCTTGCAAACAAAAATTCGTATAGTCAAAGCAATGGTATTCCCGGTGGTAATGTATGGTTGTGAGAGCTGGACCATTAGGAAATCTGAGCGCAGAAGAATAGATGCCTTTGAGATGTGGTATTGGAGGAGAGTTTTGAGAGTCCCCTGGACAGCGAGGAGAACAAATAGGTCAATCTTAGAAGAAATCAGTCCTGACTGCTCCTTAGAAGGTCGAATAGTAAAGATGAAGCTGAAGTACTTTGGACATCAAATGAGAAGAGAGGATTCACTTGAGAAAGCCTTAATGCTGGGAAAGGTGGAGGGCAAAAGAAGAAGGGGGCGGCCAAGGATGAGATGGCTAGATGGTATTGTGGATGCAGGGGGCACATAGCTGAGCGGTCTGAGGAGGATGGTGGAGGATAGAGGTGCCTGGAGGAAAATGGTCCATGGGGTCGCAAAAGGTCGGAATCAACTGTGCGACTGAACAACAAGGCTCATTAATTGTTGTTTGTCAACATGTCAGTCTTAACAGGCCACCCCTTCATTCCCGGTCGTTTGACTCCACCACTTTCACCCACTTCCCCTCCCCTGCCACACACACACACAAACCCAGTCTCAAGTCCCCACACACTAGCACGCCCACCTGCCAAGCCAAAGTCCTCAGGAGTCAGTGCACATAAGACTTGTGACCCCAAGAACTGCGTGTCTCCCACCCATTAACCTCTCTATCATTATAATGAACCCTGGTGGCTCAGTGGTTAAGCTGCTGTCCTGCAGCTCAAACATTGCGAGTTCAATCCTGACAGGTCACAAGGTTTACACAGCCCTCCAAAGTGGGTAAAATGAGTACCCAGCATGTTTGGGGCAAAATGCTAATTAACTTTTAAACCGCCCAGAGTGTGCACTGATTGTTATATAATAATTTTGTGTTAGAAATTATCCTGGGTTAAAAGGATTTTTTTGTGGGAGAAACTCCGCTCAGGGGACGCCCAAACGAGGCTCCTTTTTATGTCCCCAAGATCTTTTCCCACTGAAGCGGTTCTTATTTTATCTACTTGCAATTAATTGCTTTCAAACTGCTAGGTTGGCAGGAGCTGGGACAGAGACAGGCGCTCAATCCGTCATGCAGTACCTGGGGGTCTCAAGCTGTCGACTTACCGGCCTTCCAGCTAACAAGGTGAGCTTCTTAACCACTGAGCCACTGACTGCAGCCCCACCAGTGTGGGGCAGTAAATAGAAGTGTAAAGAGGCTACATGTAACTGTTATTATTGCTACATACCAGAAGTGCAGGCGGGGTTCCAAAGAGGCAGGGGGACTAGAGACCACATTGTCAACATACCTTGGATCAGAAAGAAAACAAAGGAATACCAGAAACAAGTCTACTTCTGTTTCATTGACTACACCAAGGCTTTTGACTGTGTGGACCACAACAAAATGTGGCAAGTAATTAAAGAGATGGGAATACCAGAACACCTCATATGTCTCATGAGAAATCTGTACACGAACCAAGAAGCAACAGTTAGGATAGAACACGGAAAGACAGAGTGGTTTGGAATAGGAAAAGGAGTTAGACAAGGCTGCATTTTATCACCCTGCTTATTCAATCTATACACAGAGCACATAATGCGCAATGCAGGGATGGAGGAACCACAATATGGGATCAAAATTGCTGGGAGAAACATCAACAATTTGAGATACGCAAACGATACCACCCTAATGGCAGAAAGTGAGGAAGACCTAAAGAAGCTCCTGATTGGATTGAAGGAGGAGAGTGCAAAAGATGGCTTGAGACTCAATAGCAAGAAAACCAAGATAATGGCAACAGGCCCCATCAGTCCCTGGAAAATAGATGGGGAAGAAGCAGAAGAAGTGACAGATTTTACTTTCTTAGGATCCAAGATCACTGCAGATGGAGATTGCAGCCATGAAATAAAAAGGCGACTGATTCTTGGGAGACAAGCTATGAGAAACCTGGGGAACATAGTGAAAAGTAGAGACATCACATTGCAAACAGAAATTCGTATAGTCAAAGCAATGGTATTCCCAGTGGTAATGTATGGTTGTGAGAGCTGCACCATTAGGAAAGCTGAGCGCAGAAGAATAGATGCCTTTGAGATGTGGTGTTGGAGGAGAGTCCTGAGAGTCCCCTGGACAGCAAAGAGAACAAATAGGTCAATACTGGAAGAAATCAACCCTGACTGCTCATTGGAAGGTCAAATAGTAAAGACGAACCTAAAGTACTTTGGACATCAAATGAGAGGGGAGGATTCACTTGAGAAGGTCTTGATGCTGGGAAAGGTGGAGGGCAAAAGAAGAAGGGGGAGGCCAAGGATGAGATGGCTGGATGGTATTGTAGACACAATGGGCACAGAACTGGGAGTGCTGAGGGGGATGGTGGAGGACAGGCGCCTGGAGGAAAATGGTCCATAGGGTCGCAAAAGGTTGGAATCGGCTGTGCGACTGAACAAGAAATACGCGGCTATCCCTTCAGCCACTGCTCCCGCGCCCTTCAACCTGCGAGCGCTCTTTTAATGACACCCCAAGGCGCTTCCTCCCTCACAGGCGCCAAGCCTGGCCAAGGCCCACCCGCCACCGAGAGCCCTCACACGACGACGCCACCAAGACCGGGCAGGGCCGGTCAAGCCAAGCCCCGCACGCAGCCAACACCCCCCAGGCCGCCCTTCAAGCGCTTCCGCCGAACCGCCGCCGCGGCCTTTCTCTCCCGACGAGCGCCCGGCCTCTCCCTGTCCGCAACCGCAACCCCTCGGCTCACCTGGCGGACCCTTCCTGACAGTTCAGGCCAGAAAAAGGACGAGGATGGGTAGCCGCCACCACCACCCCTACCCGACCCGCCTCACAAAATGGCGGCGTCTCTCTCTCTCTAGGCTCCTCCCCCCTCCCTCCTCCAAGACTCGAAGTTCGGCGGCGGCGGCGGCGGCGAAACGAGAGCATCTGACCTCCTCCCACACCCTCGCGACGGAGAAAGAGAAGACGCCCATTGGTCCATGATATCCAGCAACGACCGCCCATCCTGTGACAGGATTGGCGTAGGAGGTTGCCAATCAGCGGTCCGCGCTGGCGAGCTGGTGGGCGGGGCCGGGGAGTAGCTAGCTAGCTCACAGGTCCTCCCGTTCCGTGGCGAAAGTTCCGCAGATAGAATCCCCTTCCTTCTAATACGGCAGGGGTACTCAACCTATGGCCATGGGGCCGGATGGCAAACCTGTCAAGTACCCTGTATTGGCCGGGATTTCCTGTAATTTATTTATTTTATTTTGTTTTATTTTCTAGATTTCTACCCCGCCCTCCTAGTGCAACGCACCACTCAGGGCGGCAACAACGGAAAATATATATATATGCACAATACAAGAAAGATAAAACCATTACCAATAAAAACATTACATAAAAACCTCAAATTAAAACACATAAAAACTAACATCGTCATCATTAAAAGCTACCCCAACCCTCCCTCCACCCACAGTAAAACAGGCTTATCAGAGAACGAATTTTGCACCGCTTTTCCTTCTTTCCCGCTCGGTGCCGCCGCCATCCCGTAATTTGGTGGCGGCGGGGAAAGTAGTAACTGCGCATCCCCTTCTGCGCAGGTCCCTTCTACACATGCGTAGAACCCTTCTATGCATGCGTAGAAGGGTTCTGCGCAGAAGGGGATGTGTAGAAGCCTACGTGTGCGTAGAATACTTCTACGTGCGTAGAAGCCTACGCATGCATAGAAGGGTTATGCGAAGAAGGGGATGCGTTTAAGCCTACATATGCATAGAAGCCTACGTATGCGTAGAAGGGACCTGTGCAGAACAGTTCTGCGTAGGTCCCGTATTGTCCGGAGCTGCGCTTGACAGGTATGGCCGGATGCAGCCTGCAACACCATTTCATGTGCCCCACACACACCGCCTCCGCCACACCCAGAACTGCTATGTGTGGCAGGCAGGGCAAAATGGCCGCCCAGTCCCCCAAAGCCGTTTAAGGAAGCGTGACCCCAGCCCTCGGCTTGAAAAGGTTGAGAATCCTAGTACTATGTTGTCACCATCAGTGGGAAGAGACTGTAGATTTAATCTCTACAAGACAGGGGGAGGGACGGTTTAGTGTCTTGCACGGAAGACGAAGGAGCCGCAGTGAGGGCTAAAACACAGCTTTATTGCATGATGGTCAGGATGAACATGTGGTAATGGCGGAGGTACAGCTCTTTTTATACTGCAACAATACATTTGAAAAGGGTTACGCGGTAGCTTATTGGCTGCTACCTGCGTGATGTCATTCTGAGTCACGCCCTTCTTCTCCAGGTGTTCCTTGCGCGGGAAGGTTCCCGCAGCTGCCGGTGATTGGGGGAATTTGAACCATGTGAGCTGAACGCTCGGAGCTGCCCTCTATGGGTAGCTAGCTCGTGTTCCTTTAACAGCTGAGTTACATTGTGATCATTGTCAAAAGCAAGAAAAGCTCATTTAGAAGATGGAAGGCTTGTCCAAATGAGGACAGCAGGCAGAAACATAAATTCTGGCAGAACAAATGCAAGGCAACAATCAGGAAAGCAAAGCAAGACTTTGAGGAGCTTTAGTGTAAGGGACCAAAGACAATGAAACAGCCGAAGGGTTGGCTTAACACAGGTTTATTGCATGATGATCCGGAGGAACATGTGGTAATGGCGGATGAGTAGCTCAATATATACAGCTGGCTATACATTTGAATGTGGCTCGTCGACAGACTATTGGTTGCTGCCTGCGTGACGTCGTAGAAGGTCACGCCCTTCTTGACTAGGTGAAGAGGTGGCGGGGAATCTTCCCGCGCTGCTGAACCAGGTGAATCTGAGCCATGAGAGCTGGACGCTCGCTATTGCCATCTGGTGGTCACTAGCTCGCGTCCCCTTATCAGGTTTACATTGATACAGCTGATGGTTATAATGTTGCACACAGAAAGGTTACATTGTTAACACATGGCAAAGGTACATTGTTAAAGGCACAGCTTTACAGAACACAACATCCCTCCCCCCTAGGATGAGACGAAGTCTCTCAGCCAAGATGGCTTGTTGCATGTGCGTTTGGGCCGTGAAGAGGGCTGACCCCCCCCGGGGGCGCTACTGCTTCTTTGTTCCCTGGTCCCTTGTCCTGAAACGGGAGAGGGAGACTTGTTAGTGGCTTGCCGCTGTCTGGCGGCCTTAGGGGAAGGGAAAAACTCCATTGTGGGCGGACCGGGGGCAGTCGGGGCTAACGAAAAACCCCTCTTCTCGCTTGGACGGGTGGGGGACCACTCCAAAAAAACCCCCCGGTTCTGAAAATCAAAATCTAACTTAGTAGGGGTATCCGCATTTGTGGGGACATTGGGGTCGGGTTCCTCCTCCTCCTCAGAAAGATCCCCTAGGATATCTACGAGAACATCCTCCTCCCCCCTTGGTGGGGGCCCGCGGTCCCCTTTTCCTCCCCCTTGGGCTGAACGGGTGGGGGAGAACCCTAATGCAGATTTCTTCTCCGTTTGGTCTGTGCCCTGCTCATCGGAGACCCTGCGTCGGAGCTGGTCCACGTGCCGCCTCCACAGGAGCCCTGTACTGGTTTCCACGCGGTACGACACGGGGCTGGTTTGCTCCACAACTACGCCCGGTACCCAGGCTGGGCCCGTGCTGGCGTAATTCCTGCAATGCACGGGGGCGCCTATACTGAAACTCTTTGTGGCCTCTAGCCCGATGTTCCTTCCTTTGTCCTCTACCCTCGTGGGGTCTAGCCTAGTAAGGATGGTGGTCAGTTTCCTACGCATTAAGAGTTCTGCGGGGGAGTATCCTGACGCCAACGGGGTCACCCTGTACCCTAGGAGAAACTGGCACACTTGCAGGTTCAGATCCCCGGGGCCCATGCGCCGCAACGCGTCCTTCGTGGTGCGGACGAGGCGCACTACTTGGCCATTGGTGGCCGGGTGAAACGGGGCGGAGGTGATGTGCCGAACGGCGTTAATCTCCATGAAAGCCCTAAACTCGGAGGACGTGAAGCAACTAGCGTTGTCGCTAATTAATGTGTCGGGTATGCTGAACGTGGAAAAGAGCCTCCGCAAGTGCCTAATGGTCTGGGCCGAGGAGGTGCTCGTGACTGGGATAACCTCCAACCACTTGGAGAAGGCGTTCACTACGAGAAGGAACAGGGTGCCTCTGAACGGGCCCGCGAAATCAACGTGCACCCGGGACCACGGCCCCTTAGCCGCGTCCCATTCCCTGTGGGGAAGGTGGGCCTCCTCTGGTCTGGAGCATTGGCAACTTTCACAAGTGCCGACCATGTGCTCGATGTCGGCGTCCAGCTGGGGCCACCAGAAGTAACTCCGGGCCAGCGCCTTGGATCGCACGATGCCGGGGTGGCTGACGTGCAGCAGTTTGAGCACCCGCGGCCGAAGGGAAGTGGGAATCACTACCCGCTGCCCCCACAAGAGGCACCCCCTCTCTAGGGACAGTTCTAGCTTTTTTCTGAAAAATGGAGCGAACTCCTCCGCTGGGGAGGACGCCGGCCACCCTTTCTGCACCCAGGAGCTAACTGCCGCTAACGTCTTGTCCTTCTCCGCCGCTTTGGTGATGTCGGCGGGTACTACGGGGGGCGAATCCAGCACCTCTATCATGAGAACCTGATGGTCCCGCTCCCCCTTGCTCACCTGGCTGGGCGTGAGGGGAAGGGGAGACCTAGATAGAGCGTCCGCATGGCTGATCTCTTTCCCGGGCCGGTAGACCAACGCGTGCTGATACGCGTTGAGAAAAATGGCCCACCTGAGCATCCTCGGGACAGGATCTGTGGGGTGGGCTTATCTGCGGTAAAGATGCCTAGCAGGGGCTTGTGGTCCGTTACAATGGTGAAGGGGCGGCCGTACAGAAAATCGTGAAATTTTTTCGTCCCCGCAACTATCGCTAGCGCCTCCCTGTCTGTCTGTGCGTAGTTTCTCTCCGCTTTCCGCCTCTATCTTGTCCTTAAGTGCAAACGGCACCCGGCGTGGTTTAAGACGAATTGGGCGGACCTCCGGGTCCAGGTCGAATGTCACTGGGGGCCCCTTGAATTTCCCCAGTCCTTTTTTGAAAACTTCGGGGTGTGCCTCGCACACCTCCAGAATTGGATCAGTCAAAACGGCGTGCATCCCAACGGCGTGCACCCCCCCCCCCAATAAACAAACCCAGGGGCTGGAACCATTGAGTCCCGAGGAGGCTGCAATCTCCCCCTTTGAGCACGACTAGGGGCAGGGACGCGGCGTGCTTCTTGAATTTAACCTGAAATTCTCCAACCCCCAACACTGGAATGCTGTTCCCTTGCACGTCCCGTAGTGTGGACCTCAATGCTTTGAGCTTGGGTCGCTTGTGGGGGGCAATTCCCAAAAACTCCCTCTGGGAAATGATTGAATATGAGGACCCCGAGTCAATTTCCATCCTAATGGGAACCCCTTGGACTAGTACCTCAACAAAATAGCGGGGGTGTCCTGCAGACACGCTGAACACTGGGGCGTCGTCCTCGCTGCCGTCGGAGATGCGGCCCACGCCGTCCTGCTTCCGCGTGGCCTGGGCGCCGTCCTTGGGTCTCGTTGAGCAGTCTTGTCCCGCGGAACGGTCTGCGGAGCTCCTCTGGGTCTCGCGCTTCTTCCTGCACACCTTGGCGATGTGCCCGCGGCGGCCGCAGTTGTGGCACTCGGCCTTCCGGAACGGGCACTTTACGCGGTCGTGGGCCGCTCCACAGCTGTCGCACCGCCGGCTCTCCTTCCGGACCCTCTGGACGTCCTCGTCGTCGCTGCTCTCTGTGGACGACCTCGAAGTTCGCCGGGCCGCCTGTACCGGAGCCTCTGCCTTGCTCGACTTCGGCCGCCAGTCCTGGAGTTCTTGGACCCCGGCCTTCGTAGCTTCTGCGGCCTGGGCCGCTCTGACGACCTCCTGCAACGTGGGAGGCGGCTCTTGGTTCATTAATGTGCGCTGGGTTTCGGCGTCGTTCAGGCCGCACAGCACACAGTCCCGGAGGGTGATTTCGGCATTCTCCCATTTGCACGGGCCGGCCGCCAGCCGCAGGGCCGCCACGAATGCGGCGACCGTCTCCCCGGGCGCTTGGAGTCGCCTCCAGAACGCACTCCGAGCGGGAAACATCGCCGTGGCGGGCCGGACGTGCTCACGCAGCATCTGCATGAGTTACTTGGCCTTGAATTCGCTCACCCTCCTCGGTGCAATCAGGTCCACCAAGGTCCTTTTGGTTTCTTGTCCGAGCATCCTGGTGAAGATGGCCCTTTTCTTTGCCTCTTCCGTGACTTCGGACTCAATCAGTGCTGCCTGGAAGTCCATCTCGAAGATCTCCCAGTCGCCCGGTTTCCTGATTTCGAAACCGGCGCATGTCTTGGTCCCGTGGGCTGCCATATCCCATCCTCGTCGCCAATTTAGTGTAAGGGACCAAAGACAATGAAACAGCCGAAGGGTTGGCTTAACACAGGTTTATTGCATGATGATCCGGAGGAACATGTGGTAATGGCGGATGAGTAGCTCAATATATACAGCTGGCTATACATTTGAATGTGGCTCGTCGACAGACTATTGGTTGCTGCCTGCGTGACGTCGTAGAAGGTCACGCCCTTCTTGACCAGGTGAAGAGGTGGCGGGGAATCTTCCCGCGCTGCTGAACCAGGTGAATCTGAGCCATGAGAGCTGGACGCTCGCTATTGCCATCTGGTGGTCACTAGCTCGCGTCCCCTTATCAGGTTTACATTGATACAGCTGATGGTTATAATGTTGCACACAGAAAGGTTACATTGTTAACACATGGCAAAGGTACATTGTTAAAGGCACAGCTTTACAGAACACAACAGGAGCGTATAGCTAAAAATACTCAGAGAGATAACAAAGACTTCTTTAAGTACATTAGAAGTAAGAACCCAACTAGGAAGGCCATTGGACCATTAGATGACAATGGAAGGCAAGGGGCTATTAAAGAGGAAACAGAGATTGCAGAGAGACTCAATTAATTCTTTGCTTCAGTATTCACTGAAGAAGACAGAGACCACATGCCCAAAACAGAGCCTATCTTCGTAGGGAGGGAAACCGAAGAATTAAGCCAGATAGAAATAACCAGGGAGGAGGTCTTTGCATGTCTTGTTAAACTAAACACTAACAAATCACCAGGACCAGATGGCATCCATCCACGAGTTCTCAGGGAACTTAAAGATGAAATTGCTGATCTCCTAGCCAAAATATATAATATTTCCCTCAAATCAGGTTTTGTGCCTGATGACTGGAAGGTAGCGAATGTAACACCAATTTTCAAAAAAGGATCCAGGGGTGATCCAGGAAATTACCGACCTATCAGTTTGACATGTGTCCCAGGTAAAGTGATGGAAACCATCCTAAAAGATAGAATTAATAGGCACATAGAAGAGAAGGCGCTGCTAAAGGAGAGCCAACATGGCTTTTACAAGGGCAAATCACGCCTCACTAATCTGTTGGAATTTGAGAGTGTCAACAAGCATGTGGATAAGGGGGATCCAGTTGACATTGTTTATCTGGACTTTCAGAAGGCTTTTGACAAGGTCCCACACCAAAGGCTCTTGAATAAACTTTCCAGTCATGGAATTAAGGGACAGATCTTGTCCTGGATCAGCAACTGGCTAAGGGACAGGAAACAGAGGGTAGCACTAAATGGACACTTCTCCAAGTGGAGGGAAGTAAAGAGTGGGGTCCCCCAAGGTTCAGTACTGGGACCCCTGCTTTTCAACCTCTTCATAAATGATCTAGAGGTAGGAATAAAAAGCAAGGTAGCCAAATTTGCTGACGACACTAAATTATACAGGGTAGTGAAAACTGTGAGAGATTGTGAGGAGCTCCAGAGGGATCTCTTGGCACTGGGGGAGTGGGCAAAACAGTGGCAAATGAGCTTCAACATTAGTAAGTGCAGAGTGATGCATGTTGGGGCAAAAAAACCCAATTACATTTATAAACTGATGGGTTCTGAACTCTCTGCGACAAACCAGGAAAGGGTTCTTGGTGTCCTGGTGGACAGCTCAATGAAGGTGTCAACCCAGTGTGCCTCAGCAGTGAAAAAAGCAAACCCAATGCTAGGGATCATTAGGAAGGGTATAGAAAATAAGTCAGCAAGTGTCATTTTGCCTCTTTATAAATCTATGGTGAGGCCCCATCTGGAATACTGTGTACAGTTCTGGTCGCCATACCTCCAGAAGGATATTATGGAGTTGGAAAAAGTGCAGAGGAGGGCAATCAAAATGATTAGGGGACTGGAACACCATCCTTACCATCTGAGGCTGCAACGTTTGGGCCACTTCACTCTTGAACGACGGCGTCTAAGAGGTGACCTGATTGAAGTTTATAAAATCATGCTTGGTGTGGACAAAGTAGATAAGGAAAAACTGTTTTCCCTATCGCATAACACTAGAACTAGGGGACACTCCAGGAAACTTTTGGGTACTAGTTCTCAAACAAATAAGAGAAAGTACTTTTTCACCCAGAGGATTACTGGTCTATGGAACTCCCTGCCAGAAGAAGTGGTGACAGCTGTCAGTCTTGACTTCTTTAAGAAAGGATTAGACAAGTTCATGGAGGACAAGGGTATCAATGGCTATAATTATGGATACTTACGGACAACCTCCGGGTTGGAGAGATAGGCAGGATATCTTTCAATGCCATTTCCAGGGAATCCTAAGCAGGTGAAGGCATCTCCTTGGGAATACCCTGAAGGAAATGGTGAGCCACTGTGTGAGACAGGATGCTGGACTGGATGGGCTCCTGTGGCCTGTTCCAGCAAGGCTGTTCTTATGTTCTTATGTTTTTATTGTCAGGTTACATTCATACATTCTTAAAGTGATACAGTTACATACACAACAGAGGGGGATGTCTAGTTAAGTTTTATTGCTAGAGGGTCTCTTGATGCAAGGTGCCCCTTAAAGCAGTCTTCTTCTTTCTTGTTGTTATGTATGTTAACTGTGGTTTCTGACAGAAGCAGAATGTATATTTTCTCATGTATCTATTCTTATGCAAATTATAATTTCTATAAGTATTATAATTATAATTTATATAAGTAAATTTTAAGTATTAATGTTAATAATATTATTTATTTAATTTAAATATATTATTATTATTTTATTCAATACTGTACGTCCACCATGTGTTGCAACAGACATACTAAACGGACATACTTTTTTCCCATTCCTGCTTCTGTCAGGTTATGAAATGAACAATATGGTGTTCTGATTGTCAAACACTTATTTGAATAATAAACTCAGGAACCATTTGTATACTGGCATTTATGATTTCTAGATAAAAAATAATAACATATCTCCCTTTCTTGAAAACCAGTCGTATCTGACTCTAGGGTTCAGTGCTCATCTCTGTTTCATAGCCGAATAGACAGCGCTGTCTGCTTCTGCAGAAGTGTCTGTGGTCATGTGGCAGGCATGACTAGACACAGGAGCACACTGAACGCTGTTTACCTTCCCACCGAAGTGGTCCCTATTTATCTACTTTCAATATCTTGCTTTCGAACTGCTAGGTTGGCATGAGCTGGGACAAAGATGGGGGCTCATTCCGTCCTGCAGTATTCGGATATTGAACTGCTGACCTGCCGCCTTCCAGTCAATGTCTTAGACACTTGAACCACTGCAGTACTGTATACAAATTGACTCTTTTCATAGATTTTCTTCTTTGCTTTTGTAAAGGTGGCAGCATTTTAAAAAAATCTAATGCCCATGTTAGTTAATAATTCATGTTTCAGTAATTAGCATTTCTAACTATAAATAATTAATGTGTTTAGCTCTCAGAAGAATCAATGCTTTTCATTTAGGAATACACTAATTAATTGCTGCTTATTAATCTTTTCCTCTTTGTGTATTATTGTTCAGTGCTTCCACCTTAGGTTTTCAGTGATTTAGTCACAGAAGACTTCATTTGCTAGTCTATGTTATCCAGTTCATTAATTAATTGTCATTAATCACTATGTTTTAAAAATAAATTTGTGAGTTATTGCTGCTGATAGTGTGGTGTAATGCAGTTACCAGAGCAACACTGAGGGCATGCAATTTCTGATCTCTGTGTGACTTTGAGTCAGTAACTCTCTATTTCAGCCTCATCTGCTCCTTAACTGTATTGAAAATGAAAAATGAGTGGAGCTATCCATGACACTCCCTTGACCTCCTTGGAAGAAAGACAGGATATTAATTACACTAGAGAACCACAGTGTGTTGTAAGTAGATACCCAGTGTAACTGGATTTAAGTGTAATTAGATAATCATAAAATCAAAGAAAGTGCGGTTGGAAGGGGCCCATAAGGCCATTGGGTCCAACCCCCACTGCAATACTGGAGTTCAAATCAAAGCAGTTGTGACAGATGGTTGCCCAATTTTCTCTTGAATACCTCCAGCATTGGATTGCTCACCAACTCCTATGGTAGTTACTTCCATAGGTTTTTCCTGATATTCAGCCTGTATCTGGCTTTCTGTAACATGAGCCTGTTATCACATGTCCTGCATTCTGGGATCATCCTGGCGCTTTATTACCTACTAGCAGAGGTTGCCTGGCGTTGCCGGGCTGTTTTAAATGGTGTTTGTATTTATTTATTTTTGTTAATGTTTGTAAAGGAGAGGCTAATTTATATTTGAATTTTTAATATGTTTATTTATTTATTTATTTATTTATTGCCGGGCTGTTATAAACTGTGATTAGTTGTGTTTGGTTTTTTGCTTTTGTGGATTAAGAAAAAAACAAAGGATTATATACTTTTACAAAAAAAATTATTTAACCAAATAATGCTTTAGTATGTGTTTTTTTTAATAGTTGTACCATAAGTAATAATTTTAAAAATGTGAAAGGTGGAGGGAAAAAGAAGAAGGGGGTGGCCAAAAGTGAGATGGCTAGATGGTATTGTAGATGCAATGAGCACAGAGCTGTGTGGGCTGAGGAGGATGGTGGAGGACAGAGGTGCCTGGATGTAACATATCTTGACTTCTTTACTTAGTGGAGGGAATGCTACCGGAAACCATCCTATTGGTCCAACGACCAATGGCAAAATGAACAGAGGAGGAACTCTGATTCCCAACGGTCATGGAAGCAGAAGACGCCATGCCAGATAGACTTGGCTGTGAAGGCGCACCTTGTCCATATCAAGGCTGTGGCAGTCCATTCCAGTCCTGGTGTTAAATCCTGCATTTCTCATTTCATATGTGCCGCAGGAGATGGCTCCATGATCATAGTATGTGGGTCACTTCATGGCAAGCTGGGATTCATCTTAAACAAATTCACACCAGTGGCATTTTTTAGGGGGGATATGCATTCTCAGATACGAGTTGCCACCGCCGACTTAATTGATACCGAGGATGCTTTACCAGAGGAGAAACACTTGCTTTCTGTTTTATCGGTGTTTTTGTTTGTTTGTTTTTTGGCCTTAAGCGCCAAAGCAAACTGTTATGCCTTGGGGCCGTGATGGCGAACTGTGGCACTCCAGATGTTCTTGGACTTCCAATTCCCAGAAGCCCAAGCACCCTGTGAATCCACACGAATGGGTTTACTGCTATTCATCCGGCCCATGCTGCCCTTGTCGCTCCCGGAAGCGGAAGTAAAATGCGCCTATCCACTTCCGGGAGCGACGAGGGCAGTGCGAGCTAGATGAATCGCAGTAAACCCATTCGTGTGGATTCACAGGGTGCTTGGGCTTCTGGGAACTGAAGTCCAAGAACATCTGGAGTGCCACGGTTCGCCATCACGGCCTTGGGACTTTCACTTGGGGTTTGAAGAAACTTTCGGCTGCCCCTGCCAAGAGTCAGCAAAGAAACTCTCACAGGCAGGCAGAATAACTGCGCATGCGGCAACGGCGGGTACTTTTTGGCGCTCTTCCGCCTAGAGAGAAGAGCGAGAAATAGTGCCTTCCCGCCCTACTTCCGGGTGGGGAGAAAGAGAGTCAGGGTGGGGGGGGTGGATGATGACGAGCTTCCGGTTCTCCCTGTCGGCCGGCCATGGCGGCCCTGAGGCGGCTAGCGGGCTGGCAGAGGTTGCTGGGGTTACCACGGCGGCTTGGGGCGCGCGGGGTTTCCTCCGGGGACAAAGCGCAGTCGGCGGCGTCGGTGCAGGTGCCGCCGACCTCGCTGCGAGCCCGGTTGGAGGAAGAGGAAGACGACATGCAGGAATTCATCAAGGTTAGATCTTGGGACGGAGACGGGCGCCCGGGCTAAAGGGCGAGCCGAGCGAGGGAGGGAGGGAGGGAGGGAGGGAATCAAGCGGTCCCCGGGCTATCTGGGACGCTGTGCCACGATCTCCCCAGCAGCCACCACCACCACACACCCTCTAGGCAGGGTTCAAACTGGGAGGCAGTTCGGCTTCCCCGGGCAAAGAACCGGAAGGTGATCCCAACCAAAAGGTCACCCCTGCTCGGAAGCCAGTCGTATCCGACTCTAGGGTTCAGTGCTCATCTCTGTTTATAGCCGAAGAGCCAGTGCTGTATGCATCTGTTTCTGTGATCATGCAGCAGGCATGGCTAGACACCGAGGTGCATGGAACACTGTTTACCTTCCCACCGAAGGTTTCCCTTGCTCGAAAGCCAGTCATATCTGACTCTAGGGTTCAGTGCTCATCTCTGTTTATAGCCGAAGAGCCAGTGCTGTATGCATCTGTTTCTGTGATCATGCAGCAGGCATGGCTAGACACCGAGGTGCATGGAACACTGTTTACCTTCCCACCGAAGGTTTCCCTTGCTCGAAAGCCAGTCATATCTGACTCTAGGGTTCAGTGCTCATCTCTGTTTATAGCCGAAGAGCCAGTGCTGTATGCATCTGTTTCTGTGATCATGCAGCAGGCATGGCTAGACACCGAGGTGCATGGAACACTGTTTACCTTCCCACCGAAGGTTTCCCTTGCTCGAAAGCCAGTCATATCTGACTCTAGGGTTCAGTGCTCATCTCTGTTTATAGCCAAAGAGCCAGTGCTGACTGCATCTGAATCTGTTTCTGTGGACGTGCGGCAGGCATGGCTAGACACCGAGGTGCATGGAACACTGTTTACCTTCCCACCGAAGGTTTCCCTTGCTTGAAAGCCAGTCGTATCCGACTCTAGGGTTCCATGCTCATCTCTGTTTCAAAGCCGAAGAGCCAACGCTGTCTGCTTCTGCAGACGTTTCCATGGTCATGTGGCAGGCATGACTAGCCACCAGAGCGCACGGAACGTTGTTACCTTCCCACCAATGTGGTCCCTATTTATCTACTTGCAATTTCTTGCTTTCGAACTGCTAGGTTGGCAGGAGCTGGGATGGGACAAAGACGGGAGCTCATTCCGTCCTGCAGTACTCGGGAATCGAACTGCTGACCTTCCGCCTCCCAGTCAGCGTCTCTTAGCCCCTTGAGCCACTGCAGCTTTCGAACTGCTAGGTTGGCAGGAGCTGGGACAGTACCCGGCTTTTGAACTGCTGACCCTCTGCCTCCTAGTTTCACGTCTGGACTAGACACGGAAGATGAAGAAATGGGTTCTTGATCCCTAGCACTGAGTAATAGCTACAGGATTCTCTTTTCCTGCCTTCCTTACCTGTGAGATAGAGAAGCAGGAATTGTGAAGGTTTAAGGCACTGCATTTCTGAATTCCACAACCGAATAACACATGTAGGAGCCCCACATGTTCTCCTGCTAGAAAGAATAACGGGTAGCATATTTCAACCTTTCCAGGTTTCCTTCCAAATCTGCAGCCGGGGATAACAGATAGGGCTTGCTAAAATGATGAAGAAAAATCTCTGCCTGTTTCTGGTCATGGTAAATGGGGAGAGCATGATGGTTTCAGTGTTTTCCAACCTTTGGTTTTTGGACTTCAATTCCCAGAAGCCTAAGTCAATTCCCCAAAGCACCGATCAGCCAATATACTGACGTTGGCTTCTGGGAATTGAAGTCTCCCTGTGGGGTGTGGGCCCCACGTTGGGAACCATTGGTTAGCTTGACTTGGATTGAAGGAAAGGCAAAAGACCATCAAAGATAAAATGGTAGGTAAACGTTCAAGCTTATGTATGGAGAACAGAAATTAATTTTAGTACAGTATGTACAGGTTTTGCACTTGATTTCATTAATTTGGCCTCCATGCATTTTTTCTTTTCTGACCATTGAGTCAAGGTTCCAGGTATAAAGTTGAGTGAGTAGGCTCAGAAAAGACATATATTTACCATCCATAAATTTGTTTGCTTGCACTTACAAAGAATGGTAGATAAATTGCACCTCCATACTCAGAGGGAATCAGCCCTAGAATATCAGTTATTGAAACAAAACAGCAAGATCTGGCCAGGTTATCTTGCTATGGTAATAGAATAGACCATACTGCCTGCCAAGTGTCAGGTGGTGGTTAACTAACCTGACAACCCTGAGGACTAGCAGCCTTGGTGAAGTCCATAGGGAAGGGTGATGGTCCCCAAGTGAATTAAATCCCACTTGAATCCATCTTGGTGGAGGGCAGCAGCTTCATCAATGCTGGCCTGGGACTGAGGAGGACTTTGTATACCAAAAGGGCTCAGGCCCAGAAAGTGACTCATGGAACTGGATCCGGGGTGTTACACTGCGATGCGGAAGACAGATGCAAGGCCACAGCATTATATTTGCAGGACTGTCTTCATGGCTGATCGCCATGATGATTCCCAATATTTGGAATCAGATATGGCACAAGAAGAAGAAGGAGCAAAACAGGAGGACGAGAGCCATAGTTTGACAGATTCACAGAAGCATCTAATGTTGTTGGATTAGAACAGAGATTCTCAACCTGCAGCCTGTGGGCTGGATGTGGCCCATGGCACCATTTCATGTGGCCCCCCACCATTTCCACCACACCAGGAAATGCCATGTGGTATTGTGATCCAGCCCTCCTCTGACTCCGAAGAGAACCTGGATCAGTGGTCACTCCCTATGCCCAGCCCAGTTCTGCCTGCACCTGAGCCTGAGGATGCTCTTAGCCAGGGATCTCAGCCTGTGGCTGGCCCAAGTCTGTTTTCCCCAGCAGCTGACCTGTCAGATCAGGAGTCTGGCTCTGACAGTGATCAGCCCTCAGTCATGGAAAGGTCCAGGAAACAGCTACACCTGAGTGGCAGGCAGGCTAGAGCAAAGCACCAAAGAACACTCCCAGTTGATACCAATTAGCTGGGAGGCTTATAAGCAAGCTTCTTGCAGCCTGCCAGTCTTGGTACAACTCTTGTGCAAAGACTGACGTCCTGCTTGACTCCAGACTGCCGTGACCCTGACCTGCCTGCCGTGACCCTGACTTCTCTGCCAACCCTGACGATGCCCCTGGACACCTTTTGGATTAGACTACTGACTCGGACTACCGGTAAACATACCTTGGCTTGCCTTTTGGACTTTGATATCTGAACTATCCTCGAACAAGACTCTCTGTGTAGCGCCACTGTGCTGCGACCATACCTACCCGGGTGGGTCAGCACATGTGGTGGAGGACGGGCAAAATGGCCATCCGGGCCCCAAAGCTTTCTGAGGGAGCGTGACCCGGCCCCCAGCTTTAAAAGGTTGAGAACTAGATTAGAGCAGTTGTTCCCACAGGGCGACTTCAATTCCTAGAAGCTCTGCTTTTGGGAATTGAAGTCCAAAAAACAAAGGGTGGAAAACACTGGATTAGAGGGATCCATTGTCTGATTTAGAATCAACCTTATGTCACAATAGAATTCTCTTTATCTAGAAATTCCTTCGTGCCACTCCTCAACCTCTTGCCTCCTTACCATCCGTGTCTATCACCTCCATGTGGGGCAACCCAGCCCTTATGGGCTTCCCTGTGACTTCACGTGGCCTCAGGCTAGTGAGTGCACAGGGCTCAGATAAGGTAGCAAAATGTGGCCTGCATGATCCAGTCAGCCCCTTTTCCCCAATTCAATAGACACAAAGGATCTATATTTTATGAAGTTTATTTGAGTGAATTAAAGAAATGAATATAGCATAGGAAATCAGACTTGCAATCTAGTCGTTTAAAGAAAACCTAACTTGTTTAGGTCCTTCTTGGCCAGCTTGTACTCACAGGTCCATCCTCTGAGGCCCTTCCCATGGACTTCCAAGGCGAAAAGAAAGTAAAATTCCTCACACTCTGGTTTTGTTCTTTTGATAAAAACCTCCCCACATGTGGAATCTCATCCAATTGAAATTAGTTCACATTCAAACTCTCTCTGGTATGTGTCCTAAAGCATCTCTCCCAGATTGAAATCTCCATCTTGGATGGCCTAGGCACAAGGTAATTTGGTGAGCAAAACCTCATTAAAAAGTGCAGCTCAGAACTGGGCTTTTTCACGGCACCTTAAACTGAGGAGAGGACTCAATTGAGAGGTCTTTCTGAGGTTTCTATATATTTAGACTAGAGACTGGACTAAGGTCTATTCTGGTGTCTTTGTGGTTTAAAATAAAGTAATGGAGGTTTTCTTCCTTTATTCTTTCTTTATTCGTGCCGGAGTCCCACACCAGCAAATAATAAAATACAAAGCTAAAATTAACATTTCAAACAAAAAGGAATTAAATAGACTAGATGACATCTGTCCAATATCAGGCCACATCAACAGCATTTCCTTTTGCCAACATAAGGTCCTCCTCAGTGCACGTTGAGGGGCATTGTGTGCATTGTATCATATGGGCGATAGCTTGTTCTTCTTGGCACTCACTGATAAGGCTGATAAGGGAGGGAGAGAGTAGTACTTGCTAATTACTCTCTGGGAGACATAGTTTTTAAAAGAATGGCAAGAAATTGGGTTATTATAAAACAACTAAGTGAGAAGAGTGGGAGGTACTGGCCTATGAGTCCTAACTGGTGGACAAAGTACAGTGGTACCTCATACAACAATTTTAATCCGTTCCATGGGGCTCGTTGTTGTATGAAACAATTGCTATACGATACATGCATCGTATAGCGATTTTCCCTATGGGATGCACCGTACAACAAATTTTTTTCCTGAGTGGTTTTTCCCATTCAAAAATTGCTGTATGATTTTTTCCATAGGGAAAATTGTTATGCGGGACACCCTTTCCCCCAAAAACCTAATTGTTATTTGATTTCATTGCTATACGGGGCGATTGTTGTATGAGGTTCCACTGTATAGGGCTAGCCCAGGTATGAAATTAAAAATGTAATTGCATCCTGCAGTTAGATTTCCGTCTATCTCTTTTCCTCCCTCTTATTCTTCCACCTGCATAAGCCTTCCCTTGTGGCTGGGACTGTGGTACGATAGAAGGAAAGATTTAATCCCCCATGTTCTGCACTCCATTTTCTGGCTGAAACCAGCCCCTGAAACTGCTGTACAGATAACCATTGGGAAGGGCAGAGCAGAAAAGCAGCCTGGCAGATGGGTCATTAAAATTACATTCTCCAAATCATACCTGCTTCAGATCAGAGATCACATGGCTAAGTATTAACCTATGTCATGTGTGGGATTTTAAGTCCTGCTTAGTTTTGCCCATTGTAAAACATAGGGAACAGCATGTTGCTAGTGAATCCAGGCTTTTGAGCAAGCAGTGCCTTGATCTGATTCCCCCCCCCCCGCCCCCTCCAAGATTGTGAATAGGAATGAGTGACTTGCAGATATATAACAAGCCTTGCAGATGGCAAAACTCTAACCTGTGGGAGGGAGAGGAATATATAAGTAAAATAAAAGTGCAAAGTTGAATTCTTGCTACTGTGTAGTGTTCTGGCAAATTTTTAATTTCTCTGTGCTCTTTTAGTTGGGTTTCATATGACGGTTTGTAAAATGGCCTAAAAATGACCAGGGAATTTAACATCTATAAAGTAATTTAACACTTTATTCCCTGTACATTGAGTGGGGATATTTCCCATAAGGCGCCATAGTTTTCTTAATTTAGACCAGTAGTTCCCAATGTGGGGCCCACACTCCACAGTGGGCCTTCAATTCCAAGTAGCCTAAGTCTGTACATTGGGGAATTGACTTAGGCTTCTGGAAATTGAGGTCCCAAAACCAAAAGTTGGGAAACACTGGCCTAGATTAAGGGAATGTGCATTATGCTCTGTGGTGGTGTCAGACAAATGATCTCTGATAACCCTGTTAGACTTTTGGTCATCTCAGTTGCTAATGTTAATGCAACTTCACCTTGAGCTTCATGTAATAGCTTATAGACAACAACAACTTCATGTCAGAAATTATTCTGTGTTGAAAGGATTTGTGCACAAGAAACTCCACTCAGGGAATGCCCAAAGGAGGCTCCTTTCATGTCCCCAAGAGCTGGGACAGAGACAGGTGCTCAATCCATCATGCAGTACCCAGGTCTTGAACTGCCGACTTGCCAGCCTTCCAGGTAACAAGGTGACCTTCTTAACCACTGAGCCACTGCAGCCCCTGCTTATACATTATATTGGCATTCTTAAGGTGGCATGACAGAAACTAGTACAGTGGAACCTCATACAACAATCGCCCTGTATAGCAATGAAATCGCATAACAATTACAGTGATACCTTATACAACGTCCAAACTTGGTTCCACAAGTTTGGACTTTATACGGATTTGGACTTTGTATGAGGCATGCAAAATCCTAGCTGCGATGCCTCATACAACATCCAAATCCTTGCCACGATGCCTCATACAATGTCGTTTCCATAGAGATACATTGTACTGTAACAGCACAGACTTCAGGGCAAAGTCAAGGAAACAGACCGGAAACTGACAGAACTTTAAGAAATCATTGTCTAAAGGCTAAATACATTACAAAAACATGTCAAACAACCCTGATTGTCCAAGAACCTGAAGAATGCTGCAACAATCCCAGGAATGCTTCTAAAAAGTCTGATAAAAAATTCAAAAAAATGCAAAATCGCGCTCAAAACCACTCTTAAACACTCTTCGCCTCGTGCAAAACCCACAAGAGCAATGCACGCATGTGTCCTGCCTTTTATCCTGCCCAGGCGCAATGCAACCTGGGAAAAACCCAATGCCTCATACAAAGTCGTACGACTTTGTATGAGGCAACTTTTATCAAGGAATTAGGCGATGTTGTATGAAGCGGACTTTGTATGAGGTATTACTGTACTTTTTTTTGTGGGGGGATGGTGTCCTGCATAACAATTTTCCCTATTGAAAAAATTGTACAACAATTTTTCAATGGGGAAAAACCACTTAACGAAAAAATATATTTGTACGATGCATCCCATAGAAAAAATCGCTATACGATGCATGCATCGTATAGCAATTGTTTCGTACAACAACAAGCCCCATGGAACGGATTAAAATCATTGTGTGAGGTACCACTGTACTTTACTGATGCTGTGGACTGTAATTTCCATAAGTGTGACCAATAATTAGTTATAATAGGAGCTACAATGCAAATGTGTTTTGGAAGGTACTAAATTAGAGGAAGCCGACTAAGGGCAAATCCACAGGGTAAAATTAGAAACAGTCTTATAGTGCCTTTTTTTTAGCCCTTCCTATTTTCTGAGTGCTTCACATTCCTAGTTTTGCTCTGGGCAGCACGTCAGGATCCAATAAACAATTGGATAACCTGTGAGAATGTTGTCTCTCCTTCAGTATTTGCTGTCTCCCATAGTTATTGCAGTAGCATCTTTATTTGCAAATGCCCAGGTAACTTTGTTGTTGTTCAGTCACACAGTCGATTCCGACGCTTTGCGACCCCATGGACCATTGCCCTCCAGGCATCTCTATCCTCTACCATCCTCCTCATCCCACCCAGCTCTGTGCCCACTGCGTCCACGACGCCATCTAGCCATCTCATCCTTGGCCATCCCCTTCTTCTTTTGCCCTCCACCTTTCCAAGCATCAAGGCCTTCTCAAGTGAATCCTCTCTTCTCATTTGATGTCCAAAATACTTCATCTTCATCTTTGTTATTTGTCCTTCTAAGGAGCACTCAGGGCTAATCTCTTCTAATATTGACCTATTTGTTCTCCTCGCTGTCCAGGGGACTCTCAAAACTCTCCTCCAACACCACATTTCAAAGGCGTCTATTCTGCGCTCAGCCTTCCTAATGGTCCAGCTCTCACAACCATACATTACCACCAGGAATACCATTGCTTTGACTATGCGGACTTTTGTTTGCATTGAGATGTCTCTGCTTTTCACTATGTTCCCCACGTTTCTCATAGCTTGTCTCCCAAGAATCGGTCGCCTTTTTATTTCATGACTGCAATCCCCATCTGCAGTTACCTCTGCTCCTAGGAAAGTAAAATCTGTCACTGCTTCTACTTCTTCCCCATCTATTTTCCAGGGACTGATAGAGCTTGTTGCCATTATTTTAATTTTCTTGATATTGAGTCTCAAACCAGCTTTTGCACTCTCCTCTTTCAGGTAACTAGGAAGGGGATATCTGGCTGCTACAGACCATGAGAGTGTTGGCCCCTTTCCTTATCTATGTCATAAAAATTTCCTGTTTACAAATGCCTGGAACTGTGTTATGCTAACCGATGTAGTATTCTACGAGCACAGAATTGGTATTTAATGCAAGTTTGGCATTCTGAGAATCTTAGGTTTTTGGCATGCTTGTGTTTAAACAGGTAAAGGGGAAAAGGCAAGTTTCTAATTCTTTAAGACTCTCTGGGTAGAGTTTAAATTATATGTACATTACCAGATGAACCCTAAGAAGCCTTTGCCTCTTGGAAAGCCAAGAAGGATTTCTATCAGTCAAGATTATGTAGTTTATACTTCCTCATATACAGGTAAAGGTAAAGGTTTCCCTTGCTCGAAAGCCAGTCGTATCCGACTCTAGGGTGCAGTGCTCATCTCTGTTTCTAAGTCGAAGAGCCAGCGCTGCCTGCTTCTGCAGACGTTTCCGTGGTCATGTGGCAGGCATGACTAGACACCGGAGTGCACGGAACACTGTTACCTTCCCACCGAAGTGGTCCCTATTTATCTACTTGCAATGTCTTGCTTTCGAACTGCTAGGTTGGCAAGGGGCCATAAAAACTCCAGACTGGGCAGAGAGCAAGATTCTTGCATGCCTTTTTACTGTATGCCTATTATTATTTTGCAGTTGGTGCTTATGTCAAAGAGAGGAATTCTTTTCTAACCAATCCTTTCTTCCACCAAGCAGACATTTTGGGCAGAGAAGATTCTGTGTTAGCTGGTCTTTTATTGTTTGATGCAGATCATGTGATTAGTAGGCCAGTGAGAACATGTGGACCCTCCAGCATTTTTGTGCGTAACATAAAGATGCTGCTGTACTGCACCTTCCATCAAGTTTAGTAGCATAGTTTATGATGAAGGATGATGGAGTTTGCAATCCACCAACATGTGTAAAGCCATAGGTTCTTCATCTTAGGCAAGCAAAGTGTCCCACTCACTTTTGCATGTCCAGGAACATCCAGACTTACTGTACTTGTTACACTTACCTTAATGTTAATGCTCTGCGGCCGACAATCAACCTGAAGCTCTTGGTTTTTCAGTATTATCAACTTGGACTGCAGTGGCTCAAGTGGCTAAGATACTGACTGGAAGGCGGGAGGTCAGCAGTTCGATTCCTGAGTACTGCAGGACGGAATGAGCTCCCGTTTTTGTCTCAGTTCCTGCCAACCTAGCAGTTCAAAAGCAAGAAATTGCAAGTAGATAAATAGGGACCACTTTGTTGGGAAGGTAAGCAGTGCTCCGGTGTCTAGTCATGCCTGCCACATGACCACGGAAACGTCTGCAGAAGCAGACAGCGCTGGCTCTTTGGCTTTGAAACAGATGAGCACTGAACCCTAGAGTTGGATATGACTGCCTTTCGAGCAAGGGAAATCTTTACCTTTACCTATTGGTTTAGTGTCTGCTGTGATACCGAAGTGCAGCCACATGGCTGTGCTGTGAATCCACACTGCATAGTGACTAGGCTTACTTTCTTTGCCATCAGTGTAGCATGCTTTGATGGCTGATCTTGTTTCTTCTGTAGCTCTGATGCCTCAGGGAAATGTTAAATATCAGGGCCAGAGAGCTAGTGCTGTTCACATTTACTGTGAACTTTATTGCAGTGTTCAGTTCAATGTCACTTCATTGCCTGGTTAAGTGAGGCCATGGTTAAGAGGCTATATGAATGTCTGCTGTGTTTGAGGTAGGGCTGTGGCCCATTGAGAGAGTGGAAGCCACACAGATCTCACTCACGTGTGGCTTTTTATGCTGCCATAGCTTCAACACGATCAACATATTTGTAGTATCCTTTCTTTTTAATAACTGAACTTTAATTACTTCCGGTTTGTCATAGGTAAGTATGTGCATCTCATATTTCCTTACAGAGATTCCTTGGTGGCTGTGATGTCTGGGGATTTTTGATTCAACTGTTTCTGTCTCAGGAGAGAGTAGAGAAGCTGATGCTTAATCTTTGGCAAAATAATTGTAAGAAAGAGACTACAGTATTTCACTCCAATCAAGTGTTGGAGGACTAACAAGACTGCCTATGCCTACTTGGGCTGGGAGCTTTCTAGTCCCACTTTAGGTAAAGGCAAAGGTAAAGGTCGCCCTTGCTCGAAAGCCAGTTGTATCTGACTCTAAGGTTCAGTGCTCATCTCTGATCATAGCCAAAGAGCCAGTGCTGTGGACATGTAGCAGGCATGGCTAGACACCGGAGTGCACGAAACACAGCTTACTTTCCCACCGAAGTGGTACAGTACTTATTTATCTACCGTATTTTCCGGCGTATAAGACGACTTTTTAATCCTGAAAAATCTGTGCCAAAGTTGGGGGTCGTCTTATACGCCGGGTACTCTGGAGCCAGGTGCCGCCCGGCGGGGAAAGCCATTCGCCGCCGCCGCACGAGGCCTCCGGAGCAAGGGGCCGCCCGGATACCACCACCCTCAGCCTCGCGGCTGCGGCTGGCTCCCCCCGCCGGTCAGCTGCTGCTCCACCTCCTCACCCCCCCAACCCCGGCTGGGGTGGTGGTATCCACGAGCCACGCCTCCCCGCCCCCTTCACCGGCGGGGAAGGTAAAAGGAGTCCCGTCAGGCTCGGAGATGCCGCGAGCCGCACCTTCCTTTTACCTTTCCCGCCAGTGAAAGGGGCGGGGCGTGCGGCTCGCGGCATCTCCGAGCCTGACGGGGCTCCTTTTACCTTTCCCGCTGGTGAAGGGGGCGGAGAGGTGCGGCTCGCGGTGGCTTCGAGCCCGACAGGGCTCCTTTTACCTTTCCCGCCGGTGAAGGGGGAGGGGATGACGCGAGGTGCACCTCCCCGCCCCTTTCACCGGCGGGAAAGGTAAAAGGAGCCCCGTCAGGCTCAGAGATGCCGCGAGCCGCACCTTCCTTTTACCTTTCCCACCGGTGAAAGGGGCGGGGAGGTGCGGCTCGTGGTGGCTCCGAGCCCGACAGGGCTCCTTTTACCTTTCCCGCCGGTGAAGGGGGAGGGGATGACGCGAGCTGCACCTCTCCGCCCCCTTCACCGGCGGGAAAGGTAAAAGGAGCCCCGTCAGGCTCGGAGATGCCGCGAGCTGCACCTCTCCGCCCCTTCACCGGCGGGAAAGGTAAAAGGAGCCCCGTCAGGCTCGGAGATGCCGCGAGCTGCACCTCTCCGCCCCCTTCACCGGCGGGAAAGGTAAAAGGAGCCCCATCAGGCTCGGAGATGCCGCAAGCCGCACCTTCCTTTTACCTTTTCCGCTGGTGAAAGGGGCGGAGAGGTGCGGCTCGCGGTGGCTCCGAGCCCGACAGGGCTCCTTTTACCTTTCCCGCCAGTGAAGGGGGAGGGGATGATGCGAGCACATGTAACCAGCATGTTGGGGACAAAACTTAGTGGTTAAGGCGCTAAACTTGGAGACTGGAAGGTTGGGTTTCAATACCCAAAGGCATGAAAGGAGCCTCATTCGGGCATCCCCTGAGTGGAGTTTCGCCAGCAAAAATCTTTTCAACCCAGAGTAACCAAAGACGCCGCCGTTGGAAGAGGGGTAATCATACGGCGAGTATATTGCAAACTCTACATTTTGACTAGAAAAGTTGGGGGTCGTCTTATACGCCCAGTCGCCTTATACGCCGGAAAATACGGTACTTGCAATTTCTTGCTTTTGAACTGCTAGGTTGGCAGGAATTGAGACAAAGACGGGAGCTCATTCCATCCTGCAGTACTCGGGAATCGAACTGCTGACCTCCTGCCTTACAGTCATCAAGTTCAGTGTTTTAACCACTAAGCCACTGCAGTCCTACCCTAGCTGTCCACATAATCCAGTCACATACCAGGCTTGAGAAGAATTTGCCCCTGCCCAAACCAAGATACAGACACATGGGGCAGTGAGTGATCCAGGGGGGTTATGAGGTCTTGCCATCATGGCTGTTAATAGTTACCAGGAGGATGTTAAAGAGGGTGTTTTTTTGCCTATCTCTGAAAGGGATCTGCTCGTAGGCACGTTAAGGGAAAGGGATCTGCCAGAGCTTTTACTGCTGTTTGTGCTAGAAGACAAAGCTTGGCTTTGTGTTGCTTGTGGAAGTTGAAGAGGGATCTGTCGGTTTGGGAGACTGTGCCCAGAGCTAGGTAGAAAGTCCTTCAAGGTTTCCCTTGCTCGAAAGCCAGTCGTATCCGACTCTAGGGTTCAGTGCTCATCTCTGTTTCAAAGCCGAAGAGCCAGCACTGCCGGCTTCTGCAGACGTTTCCGTGGTCATGTGGCAGGCATGACTAGACACCGGAGTGCACAGAATTGTGCTTCTCAAGAGCGCCTGTTTTGTTTCTTGAATTTGGGAATGGTGAACATGTAGACTGCCAGTTGCTTTTATGGCTCTCAACTCTCATCAGCTCATGGGAATTCCAGCCCAGCCACATTGAAAAGCTATAAGCTCCTCTGCCGTGCTTTAATCAGTGTTTGCAGTTCCCCCAGGATGCTTTGATTGCTTTGTGTGCTGTTGCATCCTTCACCGTTAGAAGCTGCATCTCATATCAACTGCTGGTGAAATACAAATCTAGCAATTGAAGGATCGCTTCAGAGCTGGCCTTACCACAAAAGCACTGTGCTTTGGCAACTGAATGTATGGGGGGGGGGCGCACTCTATTCCTGCCACAGTTCTTTATCTGTGACATTTAACAAAAATAAAAAGCTTGAGCGTGTAGGTGGGGGAAGTATGTGCATTGAGAAAATTCTTTTGTCGTTATTCTTAACGACAATGCTGATGTGCTTGGAGAACCCTGTGTCGTGTTGAAGCGATAAACGTGGAGGAAAATGGTAGTGCGAACACAGACAAGTGATACGGTTTCTTTCCGGTAACATACTAGGTGGTTTTATGTTAATTACATATGCATTTTAGTTGGTTTTTGATCATTCCAATCAAGACACCCTTTTGGAAAAAGAGACAAGGTGGCTGCTTTAGGTTGTGATTTTAAATACTGTTGAGAGCTGTTGTAAGAGAGATGGGATAGGATGGGACCTAAACCAAAGGATATAATACACTAGGAAAATTTTCTATTGAATGAACAGGGATTGTGCCTTCTATTATATTTACCCCTGTAGCAAAGTGTTTTTGGGCTTTGTGTCATGTGCAGCTTAGCTGTTCCTTCTTTGGGAAATCAATTGAAAAAAATCTTTCCGACATTACCGTATTTTTCCATTCTCCTGAACAAGGTTTCTGATTTCTTGCCCCTCTCCCAATCCAAAGCCCAACCCCACTATTATCAGCATTGCATACGAACATGCACTTGGTGTGGCAAATTTCACTATCGAAAGTGACAATTGGTATCTGAAGTTGGCACTCTGTCTATGGCAAGAGAGAATGATAGACTTCTTCTGTGCTGAAGTCTTACAGTCACTGTTGGTGGTTAGACTCTGTTTATTATGCTGTGAAGGCCAAGTGCTCAGTTCACTTAGATGATACAGGAGCCATTGTGACATTGGGCCATAGGAATAGAATGAGAAGTTCCCAGGGTAGTACACAGACTCAGCCAGAGTACGGGTAACCTGAGGCCATTCCTGTAGTTGTGAAAGATGCAAGACAGGTGTCTTGGTGTTGATATGTTTGACGTACTTCACGTATACTTGCGCATCATGTCCCTTGACTTGAACATTTAGTGAGATTGAAACTGCCCTACTTTGGGCACATCATGAGAAGACAAGACTCCCTTTTCAGCTGAACATTAAATGATAACGTTTCTGATTATGTTTTGGGGAGCTTTGAGGATATCAGGAATGAACATTCTTTGTCCACAGTTTGAAGAGGGCTACTGTTAATGTGTAAAGGTCACCCTTGCTCGAAAGCCAGTTGTATCTGACTCTAGGGTTCAGTGCTCACCTCTGTTTATAGCTGAAGATGTTAATGTTTAAGAGCCCAGTAATATAGAGAAGTTACCGGTATATTTTTCAGGGTTAACAACAAACTTTTCTAACCCTATGCTCTCCAGAGCTGTTGACAACTCCTGCCTTACTCAGTCAGCATAGTAACTGGCCATGCTGGCTAGTGGAGATAAGAGCTGTATTCCCACATTTTTGGAGAGCATGAGGAGAAGAAGACGGACTTTAGAATATGATGTGTTGACTCTCCTCTTAACTCTCTCCAAGTTTGTTGAAGTTTGGAGTTAGGGAGTTATGGCCCTCTAAATCACTCATTGAATTTCCCCCAAGCCAGCTGGTGGGAGCTAAGACTTTTGCACATTACTTTACCTGCGGGAGGGGGAGACGGATCCAACTAAAGCGACCCAGGTACTTCCAAATCCAGCTTCCAGTTCTAGCCCCTCTTGAGCCCGTCTCCTTGTCCGAACAGCCTCTGTCCTTCTTCCCTCTGGCTATGCTGCTAATATACTAGTGGTATAGTATATTCCCCAAGGACTGATCTACCCATTTTGAGAGGCATGTGCCTTGTGCTATCTGTTACTTTTGAACAGTTAACGGGCTGCCCAGTAGGCAGAGTAGGTTAATGTTGGAGGACAAGTAGGTAGGTTAAGGCAAGAAAGGATTGGGATGCATTGATTGTCTTACAGCTTCAGAGAGAATGGAAATTGTGTAGCAGCGTGTGATTTCTCATTGAATTCTGCCCCGCCAGGTACTTGTCTGCCCTGGCCAAAGTTCTTCAGCTACAAGGCTTCCAAGGTTAATTGGACTGCACCTTCCTGTCATTGTGTCTGCTGCTACACTTATAAGCACACCTGCCTTCCCATGCTGCTTCTCTTAAATCTGGATGCAGCACCGGCTGTGTCTGATACCACTGGTCCACTTTCCTTTTTTAGACCTCATTTCCTAAACTCTGTATGGCAGTATGTGGGTCAGAGAGAGAGAGTTTGGCGTAGTGGTGCAGAGACAGGGCATACTGCAGGGACATGGGGAGCATTTGCTGTAGCCTGAATGTGCGGTCCCAGTTGCCACAATTAGTCTACCAAGCTAGCCAGAGGGATATCAATATCTTGTGGCATCATAGAGGCCCTGTGGTTGCTGTGCTTATCTTAACGAGGCCAGTAATTTTCTCCACTGGCCCTCTTTAATTCTTCTTCCCATTTCCTCCTGATAACTCTGGCTCAAGGCGATGCTCCAGATGATGAGAATCCTGGCTCCTGGGGCTGCAGAGCAGCTGTGGCTTTTCAGTGTATGACGACCTCGTTTCTGGCTTTGGCAGAGCTGTATCTGCTCTGATGGGTTAGGCTGGGAGCCAGCCTGTCTGGCTGGACAGCTGTGATTCCTGTCCTCTGAAGCACTGAACAGATGTTTGCATTGAGGCTCTTTCTGCAACATCATTTCTGGTGTGACACCTGCACGCTGCACCTGGCCTTTATAGTGTTTCCATCATTGGAGCTTTATCCCAAAAAGAAGGTGTTGGGTCAAGGCAGGTCCAATACACCTGGATCACAAAATACAAGTGAATGAATGAATGTTTATTAATTGATTGGTCTTACGACCTTATCAATAACATAGCAGAAGAATTCAAATCTGTGCAATACAATGGAGTGCAATAAAAGACAATAAAAATACAATACAATACAGTAGAACCCCACATAACAAAAAAACTCCGTTCCACGGAGCTCTTCGCTATGTGGTTTTTTCCCGTTATGCGAAGCTAATGGGAGATGTCCCGGATAATGAACAAAAATTTTTCGTTATCCAGGGTTCCCATTGACCAGGAATACCCTGGTTCCCAACCCCCCAACCCCCGCATAATGAAAAAAAATCATTATGTGGGGTATCGACATTGCCTAATGAATGCTTTGTTATGCGTTTTTCGTTATACGAAGCATTCATTATACGAGGTATTACTGTACAATAAAAAATACAATATGTATATACCTGAGCTACTTTTAAAAGGAATGTAAGCTGGAGAAGGTGCCTTAATACAATTAATACATGCATATCTATAACAAAATACGAGTGACATTGCACCGCAACACTAATTCACATTGAGTATACCTTGCTCTTGCAGAAGAGCAGAACAAGAATCAGGCCAAAGGAGACCAAAGATTCACTGATTTCTTACAGTTGTCAGCCAGATGCTTATGGAAAGCCTGCAAGCTACAGAAAAGAAGAGCTATAGCACCTTTCCTCTCATATTCCCCATCAATAGATGTTGAGAGACACAGTGGCTCTGACAACGTGGGTAGTGTATAAGCCTCACAACTAGTAGTTTTATCTTCCATTCTTCTTCAGGTGCTGTATCCGTTCTGGATATTGGCTTTCATCATGGCGATAGTCTTCCTGTTCTTAACTCCTTGGAATAGTTCTTCTGAGGACATGTCACAGTCACCAGTCTCTCGGGTTCTTCAGCCATGAAGCCTGTCTACATCCAGGGCCTCTCTTCCCAGTGATCTTTCCTTGGAGAGCAAATTGGAGTATTCTGTACTTTATGTTGTTTCTTGTGATATGGCCAAGGTATTGGAGCTTTCCTTGCTTGGTGGTCTTAAAGAATTCTTGTTCTTTATCCATTCGGCGCATTACTTCTATGTTAGTCACATGGTCAGCCCATGATATCCTTAGCAGCCGTTTGTAGATCCACATTTCAAAAGCTTTGATTTTCTTTTCAGATTTAGTCAATGTCCAAGCTTCGACTCCATATAGCAACACTGGGAATACATAACATCTCACTATTTGGATCTTTGTAGTGAGAGTTACAGTTGTTCTCTACTGCATAACAAATGTTGCATTTTTATGAAGGTGAATCTTGTTTTTTCTATTTGTATTTTAATCTCTACCTCAGAATCCCAACTTTCATTTAGCATGCTCCCCAAATAGACAATTTTTATCAACTGTTTCGATTTCTTGTGTTCCTGCCATTAGCTTGCCGTGAGTTGGTGTTCAGCTTATAACCAGATATTTCATCTTCTTGGTGTTGAGATCCAAACCATATTCTGCACTTGAAGCTCTAACTCAATCCAGCATCAACTGAAGATATGTAAGGTTTGTAGCCAACAACACTGTATCATCAGCATATCAGACGTTATTAAAGTATTCCTCATTAATTTTAATGCCCATGTTTAAATCTGATAGTGCTTCAGAAAAGATACTGTCCAAATATATATTAAACGATGTCGGGGACAATACATAGCCTTGTCACACACCTCTGTAAATTTGAACCTTCTCTGTCAGCTGCTCTTCAACTCTGACTTTAGCTGTCTAATTCCAATAAAGGTTGATGATGATTCTGATATCTTTATCTACACCTATTTTCTTCAGTGCTGTGATCATCTTCTCATGCTGGCATATGTCAAAGGCTTTTGCATAATCTATAAAAATGCATGCATGTCATATCTCATGTCTCTACATCTTTGTATGAGGACCTGCATTGTAAACAGTGCCTCTCTGGTACCCATAGAATTCCGGAAGCCAAATTGTGTTTCACTTGTGCTTTCTTCGCACTTATAAATTCTACTATGGATGATTTCCAAGAAGACCTTAAGAGCATGACTCATGAAGCTAATCGTTCTGTACTCCTCACATGACTTTGCGTTTGGTTTCTCAGCAGTATAACAAAGGTTGATAGCAACCAATTGCTCAGAAGGATCTCTGTGTCATAAACGATGTCAAAAAGGTCAGTCAATTCTTTGATATTAACTTCGAACAGAAATTTCAAAATTTCTACTGGGATGTCATCTGGCACTCTTGTTTTCCCATCTTTGGATCTTTGCATAGTTCTTACAACCTCAGTCTCCAGTATTGGTGGTCCAGTATTGCCATTTATGACAGGCTGTTCACCTCTTTCATCACAAAATAGCTCTCCTATGTATTCTTTCCACACATTGATCTTATCTCTTATTTCCACCGCAAGATTCTTGTCCTTGTCCTTTAACAATGCATGTGTCTTCCTGTTGTCTTCTGACAGTAACTTCTTTGATCTTTTTATGTATGTTGGAAAAATCATGCTTAATTTGGTATTCCTCTCTCTTAGTGCATCTGTCAGCCATATAAACTTCCTTTGCAGCTCTTATTTTGCACCTAATCATCCTCTGTAGATCATTGTTTTTCCTTGTACTGATTCTTATTCTTGTTCAGTTACACAGTTGATTATGGAGAGATACTGTCCTTCAGTTAGCCTGTGAAAGATGAAAAAAGGGTGTCTTGGTATTAGTGTTCTGTAAGCGTGAAACATCAAGCAACCAGTGGAAATTCCAAATAAGAATCCGGAATGAACCCTTTGAGCAGGTTGACCATTATGTCTATCTTGGTCATCTGATTGAGATGAACAACAATCAGAGAGCAGAAATAGCCAGAAAAAAGAAAGCGGGATGGGCAGCATTCAATTCCATCAAAGAAATCCTGCTAAATGAGAAACTTGACAAGAAGCAATATGCCAACCTTTTAAATTTGTCATTAACGTACTACCTGCGGTCCTCTATGGGAGTGAAACATGGTCACCAGTGAAGGCTGAGGAAGAAGAACTATCAAGAGCTGTAACAGCCATGGAAAGATCAATGCTAAAGGTATCCCTTTGCGACCACATCCCCAGTGCTCAGATAAGAAAACAAAGCGGAATCAACAAAGCTGTTGACGAATATCATAAACAAAAATTGCACTGGGCTGGACATGTCTCTTGAATGACAGACGGCGTTAGACAGCAGCAGTCACTGAGTGGTATCTCAGAGGAGTAAAAAGACCCCTTGACAGCCCCCCCCCCAAAAAAAAAGATGGGAAGACCCAATCGTGAAAAGTTTTGGTTGAACATGGAGAAGAAGAGTGCAACAACAAAAGGAATGGAAAGTTAGTTGTGACAGGCAGGAGCTCATCCCCTGATAGTCTGGTCAATCTAGGAATCAAGGAAAGTATAAAACATTCGAGGATGTATAGTTCAGCGATGAGTGCATGCTGGCTAGAATCCTGCGTTCTCTCGCTCTCTGGCAGAAACAGTTAATCCAATGGCTCAAAGGCTATAAATACTTATCTGTGTTCCTTTGCTGTTTAATGGCTACCGGACTCTTATTATAATGACTATTGGGAAAGGTAGGCTTTTTCATGTGGTTTGTGTCAAGAAATATCCCAAATGACTTGCACAGTCTGTAGTTCATTGCAATTTGTCTTGACATATGCTCCCACTTTTCTCTAAGTAAAAGACAGAGCTGTGTTAAACACTGTTTCTTGGCATCCCCTATGTTCAGATAAAAGGCTCCTTTGGCGACATCCTAATCAACACCTTGTTCCCTTTTTCCACTTTCAGTTTTCACTTTAAAAAGAAAACACTTCTGCTTCATTTTATGCATACCTGTTATTTCTCTTTAGAATTGTCTTCCCAGTTTTTTAACCTAAGTTACAACATGGGAAGGTTGAAGTTTCTGATTTTGAAGTCTTTACATTCTGCACACATGTTTTTTGCCACTGTTTTTGGAGGGCCCTACTTATCCAATGATAGAAAAATAAAACAGGAAGATGTTTAAAAGGAGAACATGGTGCAAAGGCATTGCGAATCAAACCAAAATGTAATCTCCGCTTAAATGAAGCTGGGCCTGAAATTCTACTTCTGTCATTTAGGTAACACAGCAAATTGTGCATGTGTGGCTCGGAACCCAGCCAATTCAGTTTCTGGCTGGACAGGGTTATTTACATTTGTTGTCTATGCATGCAACATTTTCTTCACAAAAGTTCTGGAAATATGGTAGTGTACTTGGTTGCCTCAGGATCACTGCTGTATTTGTGTCTGGCAAGAATTTGCATTAGGTTTGCTCGTTTCATTTCCAGTGCTTTTAAAAAAACAATAATCTGTAGATAGAATTCTTTTCTAAAAGGGTGAGATCTTTCAGCTCCATGATCCCCATGTTCCTATTCTAGCTGGCTTTTGGCTTATGTGGTTCTCAGATTTTAGAGTGCAGTTGTTAAATAAAGAACCTAGTGAAGATAGAGTCAAATGGTTGATCTACTTTGCTCAGTATTACTAAAATAGGGTTAGATTAACTGGTGTCCGCCCAATTTTGTGGACTATGAATCCTATCGTTTTCAAGTGTTTGCCAGTTTGGCTGGGATGGGTGTGAACTCAACTTTGATCAACACAGAAGGCACCTGGGGAACAATATAATGTGGTGATCTTCTATTTGCCTTCCGCATTGCTATGTGACACCTGTACCACTTTTCCAGTTCTGCAAGTCACTTTCTGGTCCTGAGTCCTTTTGATACTCAAAGTCCTCCTTAGCCACAGGCCATTTTTGATGAAGCTGCCCTCCATCAAGATGAAATCAAATGGGATTTAATCAACTTGGGGACCATCAACCTTCTCTGTGGACATGGCCACTTAAGGCTGTTAGTCCTCAGGGTTGTCAGGTTAGTTAACCGCTGCCTGATGATTGGTGTTCAGTTGCTGGCAGTAGCGTCGACTCTTTTACCATGGCAGAATAACCTGGCCAGACTAGTTTAGGGCTTAGATGTTTCAATATTATTCATCCAAACTTTTTGCTTAAGTGGCATAGTAGGGATATTGAGCTGTAGCTTTTGGGATCAGCTGGTTCTTTACTTGATTTCATTATCACAATTACTTTAATCTATCACCATATTTTGGTTTTGTTTTGTTTTTTTGCTCTTCCAACTACTGTATTACTAAAGAGTTAAAAGAGCAATTTCTTTGTCTTTTGCCCAAACTATGCTGCTCCAAAAAATGAAGGGAACACCTAAACAACACAATGTAACCCCAAGTCAATTACACTTCTGTGAAATCAAACTGTCCACCCTGGTAGCAACACCGATTGACAATCAATCCCACATGCTGTTGTGCAAATGGAAGAGACAACAGGTGGACATCAGAGGCAATTAGCAAGGTATCCCCAATAAAGGTGTGCTTCAGCAGGAGGTGACCACAGACCACTTCTCAGTTCCCTTGCTTTCTGGCTGATTGTTTGGTCACTGTTGAACACTGGCGGTGCCTTAACTCTAGTGGTAGCATGAGTCGGAGCCTACAACCCAGACAAGTGGCTCAGGTAGTGCAGCTCATCCAGGCTGGCACATCAATGCGAGCTGTGGCACGAAGGTTTGCTGTGTCTGCCAGCATTGTGTCCAGAGCATGGATGCGCTACCAGGAGACAGGCCAGTACATCAGGAGACATGGAGGAGGCCGTAGGAGGGCAACAACCCAGTGGCAGGACCGCTACCTCCGCCTTTGTGCAAGGAGGAACAGGTGGGGCACTGACAGAGACCTGCAAAATGACCTCTAGCGGGCCAGCAATGTGCATGTGTCTGCTCAAATGGTCAGGAACAGACTCCATGAGGGTGGTGTGGGGGCCCGACGACCACAGGTGGTGGTTGTGCTCACAGCCCAACACCGTGCAAGACGTTTGGCATTTGCCAGAGAACACCAAGATTGGCAGGTTCGCCACTGGCATCCTGTGCTGTTCACAGATGAAAGCAGGTTCACACTGAGCACATGTGACAGACGTGTCAGGGTCTGGAGATGCTGTGGAGAACGTTATGCTGCCTGCAACATCCTCCACTATGACCGGTTTGGTGGTGGGTCAGTAATGGTGTGGGGTGGCATTTCCCTGGAGGGCCACACAGCTCTCCATGTGTTCGCCGGAGGTAGCCTGACTGCCATTAGGTACCGAGATGAGATCCTCAGACCCCTTGTGAGACTATATGCTGGTGCGGTTGGCCTTGGGTTCCTCCTAATGCATGACAATGCTAGACCTCATGTGGCTGGAGTGTGTCATCGGTTCCTGCAAGACGAAGGCATTGATGCTATGGACTGGCCCGCCCGTTCCCCAGACCTGAAACCGATTGAGCACATGTGGGACATCATGTCTTGCTCCATCCACCGACACCACGTTGCACCACAGACTGTCCAGGAGTTGGGGGTTGCTTTAGTCCAGGTGTGGGAGGAGATCCCTCAGGAGACCATCCGCCACCTCATCAGGAGCATGCCCAGGCATTGTAGGGAGGTCGTACAGGCACGTGGAGGCCACACACACTACTGAGCCTCATTTTGACTTGATTTAAGGACATTACATCACAGTTGGATCAGCCTGTAGTGTTTTCTTCCACCGTCACTCTGAGTGTAACTCCAAATCCAGACCTCCAAAGGTTGATGAATTTGATTCCAATTGTTAAGTTTTGTGTGATTTTGTTGTCAGCACTTTCAGCTACAGTATGTGAACAACAAGGAATACAGTATTTCAGTCATTCAGTTCGTGGGCTGCCTTATTTTTGTGTGCCCTTTATTATTATTTTGAGCAGTATATTTAATTTGCGCAGTCAGGACATCTTCAATTCCCATTTTTCCCTGTTTGTAGTTTTCTCTTGTTCTGCTAATATGAAGGCACTCTCTAAGTTCTGAAGGCTAATTTCTCTCTGGACTGTTTTGGTAACAGGCAGTGTATTAGTAGTACTGAGCCTGTAGTCTTCTTATGTTCCCAGTAAGTCAGTGGTTAAGAGAAATGAGACCTCCCTCAGTCAATTACCACTGCTGCCATAAATCTCCTGCCACATTCACTTTAGGAGCCATTCTTTCTATATTTGACCCAGAACTGACGTTAACCAGGAGCCAGAACAGACTGTTACTCTCTGTGTTAATATGGAAGTTTGCCGAGAGAGATGCCCTTGGGTTTTGGGAGTGATTTTGCATCCTGGTTTCATAATTAACATTCATCACTGGGTAGGCTGGGAAAAGGAGAGAGCAGGATTGCAGTTGTTGGGGGTGGTGGTGGTGCTTGGAACTGTACAAGAATCATGGATTTCTGCATCTTTAAGCAGGAGTTGGTTTCGTAGCTCCAGGCAATGTTTTGCACAGGCTGAGTGTGTCAGCCTTGAAGCTGTAGGGAGAAGGTAACAATTGTGAAGCCCTGGGGTTAGCCATTTATTAGTCCCAGGGGAAATTAACTATACTGATTGCTGCATTACTAATGCCTTAGGAGAGACCTGAAAGGAAGAGGAGAATACTTTTTTTGCTTGAGAAATTTTCCACCAAAGAGAAGGAGGCGTACCTGTCAACCTTCCCGGATTGGCCAGGATTTCCCGTTTTTCGGCGCCGATTTTCACCATTTCCCGCCCAGAGCTGCCGAAACCCCGGAATTTGGCAGCGGGGAGAAAGGCGTTACTGCGCATCCCTTCTGTGCAGCTCGCTTCTATGCATGCGTAGAATCCTTCTACGCTTGCGTAGAACCCTTCTATGCATGCGTAGAAGGCTTCTGTGCAGAAGGAGATCGTAGAAGCCTTCTACTCATGCGTAGAAGCGAGCTGCGCAGTTCTGCGCAAGTCGCTTTTACGCATGCGTAGAAGGCTTTCACGCATGCATAAAAAGCGACCTGTGCAGAACCGTTCTGCCCAGGTCCCGGATTGTCCGGAGCCACGGTTGACAGGTATGGAAGGAGGTTCATGAGGTATTTGAAAATGTCTCCTTTTTCACCTGTGGGTTTCCTGTTTAGGATAGAGAGATGAAACTACCAGCCTGTATGTTTAAAGGATGGTCTCTATAGACCGGGGTGCTCAAATCAACCTGTGGACAGTTTATCACTTCCATACTTGGCAGCTTCTGTTTCTATAGATCTGTGGACCAAAATCTATTGTCCTGGGGAAACACACGAAACCTTAACTTCCATGTCTCTGTCTCTTGCTATGAGTGGTGCTAGGTCCCACAATGACATGGCTCTGAGATTTACAGAAGGGTGTGTAATTATAGGGCTGGGATCATATACCCCTGAGTGCAGTGTCTTTGAACCACAGGCAGCAATGAGAAACCTAGGAATCAGGCTTCAGGAACGCTGCTGGGGTTCAACAGTGTCTCATCAATCCATTTTCTGCCACCACTTTGCCACCACTTGAGAATGATTTATTGCGATGAATGTGCAGTCTTAAATGGCAAGGAGTGGGTAAAGGCTTGAGTAATAATAATTTCATGTCAGAAATTACTCTGGGTTGGAAGGATTTTTGCTGGAGAAACTCCGCTCACAGGATGCCTGAATGAGGCTCCTTTTATGTCCCCAAGATCCAACATGCAGCTCTCAGGTATCGAACTCCAACCTTCCGGTCTCCAAGCTCAGCGTCTTAAACACTAAGCCACTGGGGGAGCTAAAGGCTTGAGTAAAGTGATATTAATGAGGGCATGTTGGATAGGGGTGGGATGGGGAGGTTTATAAGATGGCAGACAACTTATGGGGTGCAGTGGCTTAAGTGGCTAAGACGCTGACTGGGAGGTGGAAGGTCAGCAGTTCGATTCCTGAGTACTGCAGGATGGAATGAGCTCCCATCCTCTGTCCCAGCTCCTGCCAACCTAGCAGTTCGAAAGCAAGAAATTGCAAGTAGATAAATCGGGACCACTTTGGTGGGAAGATAAACAGTGTTCCGTGCACTCTGGTGTCTAGTCATGCCTGCCACATGGCCACGGAAACGTCTGCAGAAGCAGACATTGTTGGCTCTTCGGCTTTGAAACAGAGATGAGCACTGAACCCTAGAGTTGGATACTACTGGCTTTCAAGCAAGGGAAACCTTTACCTTTACTAGTCAACTTTCAGTCAATTGAGTTACCAATCTCAAGTTTCCTGCGTGCTCCATTATCTGTTCCATTATTCCACCCCACTGAACGTTTAAGCTGATCTTCTGTGATGTGACAGTCTTTAAAGACGAACAGGAATTCCCTGTTTTGTTCCACTCTCCTAGTCCGAAGGGAAAGGACTTAAGCGAAATTAACTGAGCATTTTGCAGGATGGCTGTAAGACCTTTCAGCTTGGTTTGGCTTTAATTTTGCATTGTGTATTCTTTCTTAAGCCATTTGTCTATCCCTGAAATGGCTATCAAATCAATGTATAACCAGATAGATAGCCAGACAGACAGATAGTACTGTGAAACAGCAAAATAGATTAAAGTAAAAAAATCAGAAACTGTTAAGCAATAAATCTTAAGCGACCTACTGTGCTGACCCACCTGGGCAGGCACGGTCACTGCACAGCGGCGCTACACAAAGATATCAAAGTCCAAAAGGCAAGCCGAGGTATGTTTACCGGTAGTCCGAGTCAGTAGCCTAATCCAAAGGGTGTCCAGGGGCGTCATCAGGGTTGGCAGAGAAGTCAGGGTCATGGCAGGCAGGTCAGGGTCTAGTCAGGCAGTCTGGAGTCAAGCAGGACGTCAGTCTTTGCACAAGAGTTGTACCAACACTGGCAGGCTGCAAGAAGCTTGCTTATAAGCTAATTGGTATCAGCTGGGAGCCTTCTTTGGCGCTTCGTTCTAGCCTGCCTGCGTCTCAGGTGTAGCTGTTCCCTGGACCTCTCCCTGACTGAGGGTTGATCACTGTCAGAACCAGACTCCTGATCTGATAGGTCAGCTGCCGGGGAAAACAGACTTGGGTCAGGCACAGGCTGAGATCCCTGGCTCAGGGCATCTTAGGGCTCGGATGCAGGCAGAACTGGGCATGGCATATGGAGTGCCCCCTGATCCAGGTCCTCGTCGGAGGAGGGCTGGATCACAACACCTACAAAGCAGCAGCGGAAAACATGAAATTGGTAAGGAGGGGCTGTTGTTGCCACATAACAGTTTGAGGAAGTGACGTTAACCGTTAAAACCCTAATGGCTTCAGAACTGGGTTCTTAAGGGCCACCTCCTTGTCTATGTTCCTACCTTCATGCTCTGGTCATACTCTAGTTCACTCCATCCTATCCAGTAGTATCTGATCAGTCATAAGCACAGCCTTGCTGGAACAGGCCACAGAAGCCCATCAAGTCCAGCATTCTGGACATGGACAGTTGCTCCATGGCAGGAGGACATTTTCCACCTTCGTCCCTGCCACAGAGCCCCCTAAGCTCCTCCCCTCAGCCGGTTGGAGGGGAGTGGGAGTGACAGTTGCTCCATGGCAGGAGGACATTTTCCACCTTCGTCCCTGCCACAGAGCCCCCTAAGCTCCTCCCCTCAGCCGGTTGGAGGGGAGTGGGAGTGACAGTTGATCCATGGCAGGAGGACATTTTCCACCTTCGTCCCTGCCACAGAGCCCCCTAAGCTCCTCCCCTCAGCCGGTTGGAGGGGAGTGGGAGTGACAGTTGCTCCATGGCAGGAGGACATTTTCCACCTTCGTCCCTGCCACAGAGCCCCCTAAGCTCCTCCCCTCAGCCGGTTGGAGGGGAGTGGGAGTGACAGTTGATCCATGGCAGGAGGACATTTTCCACCTTCGTCCCTGCCACAGAGCCCCCTAAGCTCCTCCCCTCAGCCGGTTGGAGGGGAGTGGGAGTGACAGTTGATCCATGGCAGGAGGACATTTTCCACCTTCGTCCCTGCCACAGAGCCCCCTAAGCTCCTCCCCTCAGCCGGTTGGAGGGGAGTGGGAGTGACAGTTGCTCCATGGCAGGAGGACATTTTCCACCTTCGTCCCTGCCACAGAGCCCCCTAAGCTCCTCCCCTCAGCCGGTTGGAGGGGAGTGGGAGTGACAGTTGATCCATGGCAGGAGGACATTTTCCACCTTCGTCCCTGCCACAGAGCCCCCTAAGCTCCTCCCCTCAGCCAGTTGGAGGGGAGTGGAAGCGGCTGTTACCCATGACATGGGCCTTAAGTTTTATGTAATTTACCATCTTTGTCTGTAAACCGCTTTGGGTCACCAATAGGTGAGGAAAGCGGTATAAAAATATACTAAATAAATAAATAAATAAATAAATAAATTCTGTCTCACACAGTGGCTCACCATTGGCTTCAGGGTATTCCCAAGCAGATGCCTTCACCTGCTTAGGATTCCCTGGAAATGGCACTGAGAGATATCCTGCCTATTTCTCCAACTCAGAGGTTGTCCTTAGGTATCCATAATTATAGCCATTGATACCCTTGTCCTCCATGAACTTGTCTAATCCTTTCTTAAAGCTGTCAAGACTGACAGCTGTCACCACTTCTTCTGGCAGGGAGTTCCATAGACCAGGGATCCTTTGGGTGATCATAATAAAGAGGTCTAGATCTGAAGCTATGACAGTATGGGCTCAGAGCCTAAACAAAGAGGAATCTCCTCCCTTGTCCTCCTTGCTGGAAAGCAAGGGACAAAGCATATTTGCATAACTATTCCATTAGCAGAAAAAATCTGAAATTTAGCAGCGGGTTGGGGGAGGTCAGACTGGGGGCAACTGGTAGCCCTACTAGGCATATAGTCTTCTATGGTAGGGCCGAGCCATGGGTTTAGAAATGGGGTAGCTGGAGGCCTACCCATATTTTTATGAACCTGCTTAAATGCTGAGATCCACCCTGGGATCCCTTCTTTCTAGCCTACCAGAGAATACCATCAGGCTCAGAAGTAGGTTTTCTCAGTAATAGCCCTGTACCTTTGGGACGTCCTACCCAGGGAGATGAGGAGGGGTTCATCACTGCAAGCTTTAAAAACAAACAGCTGTGAAGACATGTTTATTCCAGGCTGTGTTTGCTCCTTAGGTATTATTAATTGTGAATTAGTTTAATTATAATTTTATGTTGTTTTTGTAATCCTGAAAGTTGTCATGTGGGGGCAGTGTTTCCTGAAAGGCGAGATAATTTAAAATATTGATGATGATGCTTCTTGTACCCAAGCGTTATTGTTTTATTTTGATTTATTAGGTGCCTTATAGAAAAAGTCTTCTTGGCATTGTACAAAATTGATGGTGGTGGGGACATAAACACACTGCAATAAAAAACCCCACCATGCAATTAAAAACATTGTTAAGATCCGATATAATTACAGTACTGGTGTAATAGCTAATATACATGTAATAGCAGCTATAATAATTGCAGGTACCAAAGAAATTAAAATACACTAGAATCTTCATAAATATACATATTCCAGCCGTTATCTTAAACATTTAGAAGAGAGTAGAATGTAGATATTGGGATAAAAGTAATAAGATCCAAAAGGCCCTGAGAAAATAAAAACTGGTACAGAGAGATGCTCTCATCAAAAGTCTGTCTTTTCCTGTACAGTAGAACCTCGGATAAAGTCCAAACTCTGTTCCACAGGTTTGGACTTTATCCGATTTTGGGCTTTATCCGAATCAAATGGGCGATGCATCAGATAACGTCCAAAAATGGACTTTATCTGAGGTTCCTATACCAAATACCTCAGATAAAGTCCATTTTTAGCGGTTTTGGACTTTATGCGATGCATCAAGTGTGCATGAAAACCGCGACTTTATCCAAATCGGTCTTTATCCAAGGTACCACTGTATTCAACATGTGGCAAAAACAAACAAACTCACAGACATTTAGCCAAGGATACCATGTTCTCTGTGTTGTTAGTGTGGTATAACTCTGCATTTTTTTACTGAAAAGTAAACCCTGTTGAGACCAGTGCGACTTAAAGCCTAGGTAAAAGAATCATGTGTAGGATTGCAGCCTCATTAGCTGCTTTACTGCTGTTTCATTTGTTTGGACACTGTTTTTGCAATATGAAATAGAGGTGTCTTTTTTTGGTCCTTATCCAGCCATCACAACCTGGAAGAAATCTCTGCATTTTATTACTAAGCTTGTCAATTGTTTATAAGATTCAGATGATTAATCATCTGAAGATTGCTTTAGTTAGTAAGTGGTCAAATAAACATGTTATTTCATTTACAAATTGTCCAGTATTTTCTGAGCCTGGAAAACCACACACAGTGCTTGTCTGCAGGCTATCCATCTAGAAGGCACAATAAAAGTAGAAAACAGAAGGGGAAGAAAAATGAGCAGAGGCAGGTACCAAATCTTAAAAATTCTCATTTTAAAATGACAACAAATGTTATAGTGCTTGGCTAGAATGGCTGCTAAGTAGACAGTTCTGAGAGAAAATTGATCAAGTGATGCAGTCCTACCCAGACACATAGATTGGGCCCAGATGTCTTCTCCTTCTAGTGGTCTCTGGAACTCCCTGCCAGAAGAAGTGGTGACAGCTGTCAGTCTTGACAGCTTTAAGAAAGGATTAGACAAGTTCATGGAGGACAAGGGTATCAATGGCTATAATTATGGATACCTAAGGACAACCTCCGGGTTGGAGAGATAAGCAGGATATCTCTCCATGCCATTTCCAGGGAATCCTAAGCAGGTGAAGGCATCTCCTTGGGAATACCCTGAAGCAAATGGTGAGCCACTGTGTGAGACAATGCTGGACTGGGTGGGCTGTGGCCTGTTCCAGCAAGGCTGTTCTTATGTTCTTATGTTAGTGCAATAGAACAAAATGGCTTTATGTGGGTACTCCACCTCCATACCATGATGAGGAAGCAGAGGAGGAGCTATAATACCACAACAAAACCAATATGTCCTCAAAAGCAAACACATTATTTCCTTAACTCACAGATTGGCCTCTCATCATCTTAATTTATCAACAAAACATTTGGGTTGATTAACCTACCCATTAAGCATCTAGCATTCTCCTTTCATTCAGCTGAGACGCAAGCTATCATAAAGCATTCCTGTTGGATATTGCTCCAGCTTTTTCCCCCATGTTTCTGGAAAGAGGTTTAGATAAGCGGTTTCCTTTTCTGTGTCACCTTGTACTTAACGAATCACTAGTTTATGCATTGCTTGGAAATGCAGTTATATTTGGAAATGGGAGGAAGAGAGCAGAGTAGGATGATACCCTTGATGTGCTGAAGTTTGCCTGTTAACAGATTTGATGGCCTCCATCAGTATGAAATATGTTGGCTCTCTAGCTTGCTGTGCAAAGTTGTTTATATATGAAAGAGTGGCACGATGTCTTACTACGGTGTTCCAATGGATAGGATGTTTTTCTCCCTAAGATAAGGTAGACATGCTGACTAGAGTCTCTGCACTTTCTCACTCTCCTATTTGTGAGTGGTGAGTGCTTTGGACACCCTCAGGAGCAATGAAATGGGGAAAGGAGTTAATTAGTTATGTAGGAGTTAAATAAGAGCATTTAGAAGTAAGGTTACTTGCTTGTTTGAATGGCTGCAAGTAGAGCTCCGTCCAGCCAAGAGTTGTTTGCAGGAGGAAAAAGATTAACGTTCTGCTCTGAGACGTTCAAACTGCATATTTAAACTCTGTTAAATAGCAGCAGTATATCTGGTCAGGTTATCCTGCTATGGTAATAGAGTAGACCATACTGCCAGCGACTCAACACTGAGTGTCAGGCGGTGGTTAACTAACCTGGCCACCCTGAGGTCTAATGGCTTGGGTGCTCAAGTCCACAGGGAAGGGTGATGGTCACCAAGTGGATTAAATCCCACTTGAATCCATCTTGGTGGAGGGCAGCAGCTTCATCAACCCTGGCTCAGGTATGATGGGGATGTTGCGTACCAAAAGAGCTCATGACCAGCAAAGAGACTCACAGAATTGGATCAGTGGTACTGGTGTCATGCTGTGATGCGGAAGGTAGATGAAAGGCCACTGCATAATATTCTCAGTCTTTATAACTAATTTCCATGAGGATTGCCAATACAAGTAATAACTCATACAAAGTCCGCTTCATGCAACATCGGATACATACAACATCGCCTAATTCCTTGAAAAAAGTTGCCTCATACAAAGTCATGTGACTTTGTATAAGGCATTGGGATTTTCCCCAGGTTGCATTGTGCCTGGGCAGTATAAAAGGAGAAGGGTGGAGCGGCCAGGGTGTAAACTACAATAGAAGGGGGGAGGAGAAACACCCAAAATAGCGGGGGAACAAGGAATAGTTTTAAAAGTGAAAACTACTTTAATGCATAGGATACATCATGCAAACTAAACAACTGGGGAGGGCAAAAATTGCAATAGCTGGAACAATGCTGTGATTCTAGATGACCAAAATGTTAGAGATGTAATACAGCACTATCCAATCTATAAAATGACACAATAGTAAACAAGTGAACAGTAATAATGCATATAAACATGGGGTATAACAAGAAGTCCAATAACAATGTAACAGTATCTACTCAATAATGTCCAGGAGGAGAAAGGTCCGAACAACCTGCACTCTCAATGGTCGGAAAAATACACATCAACAACGTCATAGAGTAAATCGCATAGGTGTATAACAAGGTTCTTGAGCAATGTCCAAAAGTAATCCGACGAACAGCGGGGAAGCTCTAGAATTCAGTTGTTTCTCAGAATGTCGTGTACATGATCATCTGTACCTGCAACATGGCTTATATAGGGCAATCCAGACGGCCCCTGAAGGATAGGCTAAGCGAACATCAGTCTAGGATTAGGAATAATATCCTTACAGCACCTCTTGTCGCCCATTATTTGGATAAAAAACACCCATGTGACAGCATGAAGGTAGTTGTGTTGGATACTTTTACATCACAGAAACATCAGATTACCGACATGGAGCGGTTTCTCCTTCAAAGAGAAGCATTTTTTATTCATCGCTTCTCCACTTTGGCGCCTTTGGGATTAAATACAGATTTAGATCTTTCATCATATTTATAAATCTTTATTCTTGCAGGCCTTTTCTGTTAATAGCGTAATTAGTGATATTGTCTTGGGAATACCCTGAAGGAAATGGTGAGCCACTGTGTGAGACAGAATGCTGGACTGGATGGGCTGTGGCCTGTTCCAGCAAGACTGTTCTTATGTTCTTATGTTCTTATGTCTCTTTAAACCTTCTGACTATTTTCTCCTCATTGCTCACACGTGTTCCACCAACACCCTTATAATCCGCGAACATTTTTTGCTTACAACGCTCCAACCCAGCAGGAATTCCTTACGAGAGGTTACAATGAGCGCGATTTTCAATATATTCTAAGGTATTTACTTGATTTACATTTAGTAATTTACACTGTGTTATTATATTGCTATGATAATGTTATTGTGGTGATTAGTTCCACGGGTAATATTTTTGACACTTCGATATTTGCAGAATCTTGAGAAAGACCCCGAAATATCCCATTTCAACCGGACGGATATCGACTTTGCAATTCTGCTTTTTCATCTCGTATAGTATGGTGTTTGCATGCATGATAAACAACTGAATTCTAGAGCTTCCCCGCTGTTCATCGGATTACTTTTGGACATTGCTCAAGAACCTTGTTATACACCTATGCAATTTACTCTACGACGTTGTTGATGTGTATTTTTTTGACCATTGAGAATGCAGGTTGTTCGGACCTTTCTCCTCCTGGACATTATTGAGTAGATACTGTTACATTGTTATTGGACTTCTTGTTATACCAGATGTTTATATGCATTATTACTGTTCACTCGTTTACTATTGCGTCATTTTATAGATTGGATAGTGCTGTATTACATCTCTAACATTTTGGTCATCTAGAATCACAGCATTGTTCCAGCTATTGCAGTTTTTGCCCTCCCCAGTTGTTTAGTTTGCATGATGTATCCTATGCATTAAAGTAGTTTTCACTTTTAAAACTATTCCTTGTTTCCCCGCTATTTTGGGTGTTTCTCCTCCCCCCTTCTGGTCAGTATAAAAGGCAGGACACATGTGTGCATTGCTCTTGTGGGTTTTGCACGAGGCGAAGAGTGTTTAGGGGTGGTTTTGAGCGCGATTTTGGATTTTTTTGAATTTTTTCATCAGAATTGTTAGAAGCATTCTTGGGATTTTTTGCCGCATTCTTCAGGTTCTTGGACAATCACGGTTGTTTGATATGTTTTTGTAATGTATTTAGCCTTTAGACAATGATTTCTTAAAGTTCTGTCAATTTCCTTGACTTTGCCCTGAAGTCTGTGCTGTTACAGTACAATGTATCTCTATGGAAATGACGTTGTATGAGGCATCGCGGCAAGGATTTGGACGTTGTATGAGGCATCGCGGCAAGGATTTGGACGTTGTATGAGGCATCGCGGCTAGGATTTGGACGTTGTATGAGGCATCGCGGCTAGGATTTTGCATGCCTCATACAAAGTCCAAATCCGTATAAAGTCCAAACTTGTGGAACCAAGTTTGGACGTTGTTTGAGGTATCACTGTACTGTATTTGGATTTGAATACGGCAGAAGAAGAAGAAGAAGAAACAGCAGCAGGAGACAAGCTGAGACTCGGATACATTGCTGAGTTCTATGACGACCTTGAAAGCAATAACTATTACAATGAGTAGCTGATTGAAGATATTTTCTCCAATTTGAGTAACTCTGAGGGCAGCTGGAAGGAAGGGGCAGGGGGCAGGCAAGAAATGGCTCTCCCGCAGTGGTCCTGGCTCCAAACTAACCATGCTGTGGATTTTATTAACAATTCAACTATCTCTGTGCAGAGCTGTGATAGAGTGTATTGATCCAACCTGTAGGAGAAATGGCTAACTTGCTTAAAGCTGCTGCCACCCAGCGAAATGGTGATTTGGAGACAGGTAGATGAGCAAATGGGTCAGGGGTGAGCAATTTTGTGTGCAGAAATAGCATTCTGAAAAACGTCAGCGTTATGTTTTGCCTAAGTGATTTTCCATCATTTAGAAGAGTAAAATTGCAAAGAGTTCCAACATGACTGCGAGAGCTTTTAGTGTTTGTTCAAGGAGTAATACCTCTGTGCCACCTTTGATGCTGATGGCTATTTTCTCCTTTATGCACCTCTCTCCACCTCCTACATAGATGCCCTTTCCGTCTCTTGATGTGCCCACATAGCTTCTCCCCAAGAAATGCCAAATTTTCTAAGTTTGTTCCTATTACTGGCTTTGCTTGCTGCTTTTATGTGCGACCTTTTATTTCCCTAATTTGCATGTTGAGTTTGGATCTTCTTTATTGTGGAAACATTTGAGGAGTGCAGGCTCAGATTGTGTTTGGTGAAAACTTCTGTCTCCTTCCACTTACCTTTCCCCACACCTCACACGTCCTAAATAAAAGGAGATGAGGCGAAGGTTAACTGAATATGGTAATTGATGTTGTGAAAATGCATCCATTTCTGGGACAAGTTGTCTGAGTATTGGCTACGTAAGAATGGCCTGTAGCACAGACAAAGGCTGTGTATGCTCGAAGCACGCATGGGTTCTTGGGCAAAGATGTTGACTGCATTCCTGACACCGATGGCCATTTATTGTGCTGTTTTGCTTGGGCAAGTATATGGTATAAGTCTGATGAGAATGGCCTGTAGCACAGACAAAGGCTGTGTATGTTCGAAGCACACCTGGGTTCTTGAGCAAAGACGTTGACTGCATTCCTGACACCAATGGCCATTTATTGTGCTATTTTCCTTGGGCAAGTATATGATATACGTCTGATGAGGGCTGGCAACCACAGAAGCTACAGGAAAGCAAGTGGAAAATGAAGCACAAGTAAGTGGAAGTGAAGCACAGGACTCATGACAAAGTGGCAAATCTGATCAGATGGGTCCTCCTGCCCGCCCCACGATGCTCCGTTTGGAGCTGCCTGCGCGGTTTAGGGGTGTTTGGTATGCACAGTATTAGATAGGCGGATTGGGGGAGGAGAGGACATCTATTGTGAAGTTGCAGAAGCATATAGAGAAGAGAACATTGGGAAGAGATTAGGACTGTGTGCAGCCATAAATAACTATTAGTGAAGCGTCCGATTGTAATTGTGTCAATATTAATATGCATATTACCAAACCCTCAGTATAAATCCCAAAGAAGGTAAGATAACGTGCACTGTAATCCAAGCTGAGGGTCTCTGGGAAAGGTTTTCTTTTAAGGCTGTTTTCTTTTCTCTTTTACAAACAACAACAACCCAAAAACCAACTGAGTCAAAATAGTTTCAAAAACTACCAGTATTTAGAAATGGCTTCCTGTAATAAACAACACTCATTTAGCTGGAGGGGGTTTCTTCTGGATGGCATGCTCTTACTTCTAAACAGAGATGATTGTTTTCTTTCTTTCTTTCTTTCTTTCTTTCTTTCTTTCTTTCTTTCTTTCTTTCTTTCTTTCTGGGAATCAGAATGGTGAAATAAACATAAAAGAGGCAGCTTTGGGCGTTCTTGTGTATCTTCTGTGGAAAATGAATGTTCAGTTAATGTGACTCATTATAATGTGCTGTGACTAAAAATTGCCCAGATTCAAATGTAACAAGAACTCATGGCGCTGTGAGGAAACATGGCAGCTTGAATTCGAAACAGTGTCTGCGTGCTGCTTATTCTCAGTAGGGCAAAGATTTTGAGCTTATTTTATATGTCCAATCATAGCCATTGATTATAATTTATGAATATTTTGCTTTTTATAGCTTAAAGGTGAAGGTCGTCCTTGCTCGAAAGCCTATCGTATCCGACTCTAGGTCATCTCCGTTTACAGCCAAAGAGCCAGCGCTGCCTGCATCTGCAGACATTTCTGTGGTCATATGGCAGGCATGATTAGACACAGTGCGCAGAACACTGCTTAACTTCCCACTGAAGTGGTACCTATTTATCCACTTGCAATTTCTTGCTTTCAATCTACTAGGTTGGCAGGAACTTGGAAAGAGACAGGAGTTCACTCTACCGTGCAGCACTCAGGTCTTGAACTGCTGACCTGCTGACCTTCCAGTCGTCAAGTTCAGCATCTTAACCACTAAGCCATGCTTTGCTTCTAAATGCTGATTTCACATGCTAGATTTTAACATAGTCCAAGTCATTTTCTGAAGCTCCAAGGTGTCTTCCCACGCATCGCCATCCGATTGCTGATGATCATATCTATTAATCCAGCAATAGCCTTTTTCAGGTGTTACATGTTAACGTAAATTCACTAGAGATAAGGAGAACTATCTAGCCCAACCCCTCTCATCCATTTACATTGCTCTCTTATACACGGGAGTACAATTTAGTCTGAAGAGAGTGAGAACTGATATTTGTGGAGGAATTCCATGTGAGTTCGCAAAGGCTTGTCTTATGGGTTGATCTCTCTGTGGGAGAGGCCGGGAGAAATGACAGTGGAGGGAACCAAAACTAGAAAAATTATTTGACTCATGTGGGATTTTTTCATAATAGATAACAAAATCGGCTAATGCATAATTTCAATGTGTAAAATTGCTATGTTATTTGGCTGTAGCTTTAACGTTAACATTAAAAATTAAATTGAAATTAAAAATAGCAGCAGTTTAGAATAGTTTAGCAGTGTTTGTAATAGAAGAATGCCAAGGGATAGAGTACTCCCAAAATCCCCTCCTTTTCTTTCCAGATCCTGGAACTTCCCTCTATATTTTCAAGCGTTCCCTTGAAACTATGCTATATGGCAACTTAGAGTTTCTTTCTTTCTTTCTTTTTTAAGAAAAGAAAAATGTTGAGTTTCCCAAAGTGCTAGCTTGCATGTTTTGTGGGCTGAAATTACGACTACAAACTGCTTTAGCCTTTGAGTGCCCTCCATGGTGACAATGAGCACCAGAAATAGACAGCAGTGTTTAATCCATAGAAGTGTCAATGAGGTGAGCTATAAAGATAGGAAAAGAGGTGCACAGGGACCATCCACACACATTATCCGAGATGGCGCAAACAAAACACGTTCTTGAGGGAGGAACTTTCTGAGTCGCGTCTGTCAGGCAGCAATATTGATATTTCTTGCCGCCTGACCTCCAAGAAATTGGCCTCTCCTCTCCTCCTCCAGCTCAGCTCCTTGTACACCCTTCCTTGCCTGGCTTGCATCCTGAGGAACCTTCTGGTCTGTTCAGATGTTATCATCTCGAGAATATAATTTCCCTAAGGAGAAGCAGGTGCCTCTTGACAAGCCAGTTCCCAAGCTCGGGAAAGGGGTTACTGTTGTGCCAGCGTTGATGATCAGAACTGGGGTGAGGGGGAGAAACACGCCTGCATTAGGCAGGGGGTGGGTCAGGTGTCAATAGAGGCTTGCTGGTAATGAAGTAATCAGTCTTTACTGACAGCTTGTCATCACTGACACCCCCGCCTCTGAGCATGTCAGGTTGATGCCTGACACAAAGTGGGGCTCAGGAGGGGGAAGCCGGTCAAAGCACGGTGCTTAACTCTTTACGGTTCCCTTCACTTCCAGTTTCCATTGCGTTCGGAACATACATTCCAGTAACTTTGGGTACAAGGTTCAATGTCCCAGTTGTGAAGTTTTGGAAGAGCAGGGTATGTGTGCATGCCTCGACCACTGCAAAGCCCCATGTTGCCAAGGCTAATAACTGCTAAAATGCTATCGTTCTCCCTCTTTCCCCTTAATTCCTACTAGTTAGTGCATGAATGTGGTTGTTTGCCATAAGCCAACACGGGGGACTTCTCTTTCAGTAGCTAATGGATGTGTTGATGTCTAGTCCTTCCATGTCTGTTGACAAGCTGTGGCTAAGCTAAACCCTCAGATAACTTAAGACTGACTGCATACATATAGAGCCAAGTGCAATCTACTTGAGTGCCAGGTGTTTATTAATGCCTCCTTCAATTTCTTGCAGTCCGTGCACAACAGATGGGCTGTGTTTTGTTTAATGAGCCATAGGTAGTATGAAAGTCTTGGAGGGCAACTTCTAGGCAGAAGCAGTACAAGGCGGTGACACTTGCAGAGGTCTTCTCAGAGAGAATAAACCAGTGTTTCCCAACCTTTGGTTTTTGGACTTCAATTCCCAGAAGCCTAAGTCAATCTCCCAAAGCACTGATCAGCCAATGGACTGACTTAGGTTTCTGGGAATTGAAGTCCCCTTGTGGGGCATGCCGCATGGGCCCCACGTTGGAAACCACTGGAATAGATGCTCAAGCTACCTTTTTGTTACTACTGTGCAGAAGAAGGGAATGCAGACTAGTTCAAGAAATGACTTGGCAACCTTAACAGCCCAAAATACATAGTGCTGGAAGAAGAGTGTCCAGGGCAAAAGATGTCCAGTCAGCTACTGAGGAAAAGCAAAGGACAAGTACAAATAATGCTGCTGCTAGTGAAGCAACTAGATTAAAGTCAAAAGGCCATCTAATAACCAATTAGCATAGAAGTGCAAGGAGAGTCTGATGTTCCATTGTACGATTGGAATATGGACCGTGAAAAGTATGTATCAAGGTTCATGTGAACAAAATAAAGAGGATTGGAGTAATATATTTTCAATCAGAAAAAGTACAGGTGAAACCTCCATAGTTGACCACTTCCCTACATTGAGCATCTCCCTATGTTGATCTAATTTTCATACACCGGACATACAACTTACGTACCAACCTCTTGATATTGACCACCTCTGTAAGTTGTATCTTGAGCACCTGGGCCTTGACATACAGTATTAATTTACTGTCTGTAACTTGACCAGTTGAATCCAGTCTACACCAAGGGCAAAAAAAGTGAAATGCAGAATTGGTAGCAATGGATTTATTTCAAGAAGAATATCAAAGAATACAATATTTTTACTTTGATTTGGCAGTTTAACAATGATAATTATGGATTCATTTCAGAATACAAATTGCACAAAGACTTGAATTTTTCCACTTCAAAATGTTTTCCTTTTTCCATTTTCAAGATTGATAAAAAATTGCCAATGGTAAAATTAAACAAATATACAACATAGAACATACGAGTCATGCGATCAACTGTCTGTGATTAACAATGGGCCTAACCATTGTGAAAGGAAGAAAAACAAGAAAGAAAGTTGTATAGCCAGTGTTTAGAGTGCTTCCTCTGCTTTACCTTCATAAAAAGAATAAGAAACGGATTAAAATCGCCTCTTCTTTTTTGAAAGAATGACCAAACCATGAGAAAAGAATACATATGTAGATGTGTTGGTTTTGTATGATACAGTACTATGAATGCTTTTCCTGTGTTTTCACTACGTGTGTTTATATGACATTCTCTAATAAAAATAAAACAAGGCATGTGTACATATCAGTACAGTTGTTCCTTATGTTGACCACCTCCAAATGTTGATCACTTTTCATCAGTCTCTTGGGTGGTCAACTTTCAGGGGTTTTACTGTGAAAATGACAAACTTAGAAGAAACAGAGTGGCTCTAAAATGAGGCAAGAGCATTTGGCAGCATAAGCCAATAGGGGCTATAATATGAAGTCTGACTGAATAGCATCATTTGCACACAACTGTCATTTTAGTGAAAGCTCCAAACTAAAGAGGATGAAGAAGAAACCAAAAGCTTTTATGCAAGTGTTCAAGGAGGAAATTGATTGCACATCAAAACAAGATGTGTAAGGGGAAAAATAGAATCAAGTATAGATGGAAGTAGTAGAATAGGAAAAGGAGTAAGACAAGGCTGCATTTTGTCACCCTACTTATTCAACCTATACACAGAACACATAATGCGCAATGCAGGGATGGAGGAATCAAAATATGGGATTAAAATTGCTGGGAGAAACATCAACAATCTGAGATATGCAGACGACACCACCCTAATGGCAGAAAGTGAGGAAGACCTAAAAAATCTCTTGATTGGGCTGAAGGAGGAGAGTGCAAAAGCTGGCTTGAGACTCAATATCAAGAAAACCAAGATAATGGCAACAGGCCCCATCAGTTCCTGGAAAATAGACGGGGAAGAAGTAGAAGCAATGACAGATTTTACTTTCTTAGGATCAAAGATCACTGCAGATGGGGATTGCAGCCATGAAATAAAAAGGCGACTGATTCTTGGGAGACAAGCCATGAGAAACCTGGGGAACATAGTGAAAAGTAGAGACATCTCACTGCAAACAAAGGTCCGCATAGTCAAAGCAATGGTATTCCCAGTGGTAATGTACGGATGCGAGAGCTGGACAATTAGGAAAGCTGAACGCAGAGAATAGATGCCTTTGAAATGTGGTGTTTGAGGAGAGTCCTGAGAGTCCCCTGGACAGCAAAGAGAACAAATAGGTCAATTTTAGAAGAAATCAACCCTGACTGCTCATTGGAAGGGCAAATAGTAAAGATGAAGCTAAAGTACTTTGGACATCAAATGAGAAGGGAGGATTCACTTGAGAAGGCCTTGATGTTGGGAAAGGTGGAGGGCAAAAGAAGAAGGGGGATGCCAAGGATGAGATGGCTGGATGGTATTGTAGACACAGTGGGCACAGAACTGGGAATCGACTGTGCGACTGAACAACAACAAGTAGATGGACAAACCGTTCCTTCTGTCAAAAATAAAATAAAATACCAAGAGCAGATTTTGGTACTGATTATGAATCAGTGTGCTTCATAAGAAAGATATGGGTTGGTTTGAAAGAAATGGGTGTGCCTGAGTACATGATTGTGCTTTTGTGTAATCTATATTATAGATAAGAAGCTATTGTTGGGTCAGAATAGGTTTCTGGTAGGCAAAAGTGTCAAACAAATATGTATTTTATTTCGATCTATTCAGTCTGAATGTAAAAACACAGAAAGCTGGATTAGATCCAGTTGAAGGAGGAGAGAAAAGCTGTAAGAAAACTATCGAAAATTTATTTTGTGCACATGACACCATCTTCCCAGCAGAAAACAGCAGCGGCTTTCAATGACTTCTGGTACATGAAAGAAGAATGTGCAAACATCAAGTGCAACTAAACATTAAAAAGACAAAAATTATCACTAAAGAAGAAATAAACAACTTTAATGTTGACCATGATGAACTGAAATTGTTGAAGATTTTTGTATATTTCAGTTCAATTATAAATCCAAATGGACTCTGTAACCAGGACTTGGGAGAATAGCTATCAAGGAACCAGAAATGATCATCAAGCATAAAGTCATGTTCCTGGTGACAACTATTACGATCAGCTTCAGTATGCTGTTCCCATATGTATGATATGAAAACTAGGCAGTGAAGAGGGGTGGCAGGGAAAATGATTTAATTATAATCTGGTGCTAGAGGAAAACATTATGGGTCCCCTGGACTGCCAGAAACACAAATAGGTTGGTACTAGGTCAAATGAAGCTTGAACTCCCTAGAAGGAAAAAATGATGAAATGGGGGCTATTATACTTTGGGCATATCATGAAAATACAAAGCCTTGCTGGAAAGATGGTAGCTCTAAGAAAATTCAAAGGCACCAGAAAAAGAAGAAAACCAAATATTAGTTGGAGTGACTCCGTAAAGGAAGCCACATCTTAAATGCACAGGAGCTGAGCAGAACTGTTGAGTAAAGGACGTTTTGGAGGTTATTCATCCATAAGAATTGTTGCAAGTCTACCTTTATGGCACATGTCAATAAGTAGTAGTTTAGTGGAGGCTCCACTTTAGAGGTAGGATGGGAGAAGGTGAGTAGTCTATGAGGATCTTCTTCATCTAGATTCAGATGAGCCCTGTCTTTCTCCAGTGGGAGGGAGCTGAAGTCAAATTGATCCCAAAAAGCTCTAACCTGCAAAGGGAGGAAAATTTGAGTTTGCTCTGGGAGCTTGGAATGAGTAGTAGAAAAATAGCAGCTAAAAATGGGGTAGGGGTATTTGCATTCCTTTAAGATCCCCACATACACCATGCTCCCCCCCCCCCCTACTTACTGACCCCAGGCTTGAGAAAACAGGTATTTACTGCAGTGCTTGCTAGCTTTCTCTACATGTGCCTCCCTTGGTATTTTCTCTCTCCATACAAAGACTCTTTAAATATTTAGGTGGTAGCAAAGCTACTCAGATTCTTTAATAAATCATGGTGGCCTTATACTGCCTATGCTTCTGAAAGTTGTTCCAGGAAGGATGGCTCCTGCTCCAGGTCATCACAAAATGGTGGGATAGAAATCAAAATGTAGGGGAAATAATTAGCCAAGGTTTCTCAGGTGGAAATGAACCTTAAAAACAGTGCACCTCCTTCCATTTGTTTGGTGTTATTACTTTTCCTCCATGCTATATACCCATGATGGCGAACCTTGGCACTCCAGATGTTCTTGGACTTCAAATCCCAGAAGCCCAAGCCCCATGAATCCACACGCATGGGTTTACTGCGATTCATCCGGCCCATGCCACCTTCGTCGCTCCTGGAAGCGGAAGTTAAACGCGCCCGTACAGGCGTGTTTTTCTTCCGCTTCCAGGAGCGACGAGGGCAGTGTTGGCCGAATGAATTGCAGTAAACCCATTTGTGTGGATTCATGGGGGCTTGGGCTTCTGGGAATTGAAGTCCAAGAACATCTGGAGTGCCAAGGTTTGCCACCACAGCTGTATACTCTTAAGCAAGAGTGAACAATGCAGTTTTTACATGTAACACTCCCAGTTACAGTTAGTATAGGCAGTGAGGTGGGATGATGGGGAACACATGTCAAGGACCACATGTTCTTCATACCTTTGTTGAATTCATGTACTTGCCTCAATGCTCTATTCTAATTCTTTACTGACCAGCTTATAATATTTTCCATCTTCCTAGGAGTGTTTGTTTTAAGGGCAAAAAACTCCTGAATGCCCTGGCATATGGGAAGCATTGGTTGTCCTGAGCATGTTCCTGGAATATAGCTCAGAAAGTAGCTTTTCTGACCTACAGTTTACAAGAGCCATGTTGCCTGAGAGATTCTGTGAGCTGCCTTAAAAAGTAACTTTTATATCCTATTTCCAGGAATAGAGATTGAAGAATAGTGGATGTTACATTAGTCCTAGCTCCCCACTTCCACTCCAAGCATTGCTGCCTGAGTGAAATAGTCACACAATATTTTATTTTTCTGTCTTCTCATAGGACTCTCTTATGATTTTTAGCACTGCACTGATACATGATAGATATAGGTTCTTTGCCTCCCTTCTGCTTTACCATTTGCCAGAACACAAAGAAGGTCCCAAAGAAAGAAGATGCCAAGGAGTTAAGTAACTATAGGGCTATTGCTGTAGTTTCCCATGCAAGTAAAGTATTGCTCAAGGCTTTGTAACAAAGGCTTTTGATTTATATGGAGTGAAAAATGACTGATGTTCAAGCTGGATTCCGGAAAAGAAGTATTTTGTGTTAATATTGCAAACATTCAATGGATGCTGGAACATACCGAAGAAATTCGCAAAAAGATCAATCTATGCTTTATAGATTACGGCAAAGCCTTTGACTGTGTGGATCGTGAACTGGGTTTACTTCAGCACTTGATTGTCCTGATGTGTAGGCTTTATTGCGGACAAGAAGCTGCCGTTAGGACAGAATATGCAGAGAATCATTTCCTATAGGCAAAGTTGTCAGTTAAACGTGCATATTTATCCCTTATGTATGCAAAATTGGACTATGGAAAATTGGACTAGATTCAGATGAAAGAGAAGTGAGAATTGATGGAAGTTACATCAGTAACTTTAGATATGCAGATAACATCCTTTTACAGGCAGAAAGAGACTGCAGTGGTTGAAGTGGCTAAGACACTGACTGGAAGGCGGCAGGTCAGCAGTTCGAGACCCGAGCACTGCACGATGGAGTGAGCTCCCGTCTCTGTCCCAGCTCCTGCCAACCTAGCAGTTCGAAAGCAAGAAATTGCAAGTAGATAAATAGGGACTACTTTGGTGGGAAGGTAAATAGCATTCTGTGCACTCCAGTGTCTAGGCATGCCTGCCACATGTCCATGGAAACCTGCCACATGTCCATGCAGACAGCCCTGGCTCTTCAGCTATGAAACAGATGAGCACTGAACCCTAGAGTTGGATACGACTGGCTTTCGAGCAAGGGTGACCTTTACCATTGCTGACAGAAAACAGCAATGAATTGAAGCAACTTTTAGTGAAAATGAAAGAAGGAAGTGCCAAAGCAGAATGGCAGTTGAGTAGTAAGAAGACCAAAATCATGACTACAGAACAGTTAGACAGTATAACTTTAATGTTGACAATGTAGAATCTGAAATAGTGAAAGAGTTTGTATTCATTGGATCAGTCATAAATCTAAATGGAAACTAGCCAAGAAATCGAGATGATTGAGGCTCAGAAGGGTAGTAATGAAAGAATGAGGAAAGATCATCAAGGGTAAGGGTGTGTCACCGGAGACTAAGGGCAAGATCATCCACACTGTTTTGTTCCTGGTCACAATGTGTGGTTATGAGTATGAAGGGTTGACAGTAAAGAAGCCTGGAATGGGGCAAAAGGGGTATCCAAGCAACCACCTAATGAGATCTCTGCCGTTTTTTGTTGGTTCCCTGAAATTTCCTTATGTGAAAACCTGCTTTGTCTGCCTTCCCTGTTGTTTGAGAGGCGGGAGTAGGAAAGAGACTTCAGTGCTGTTAATGTGGTAAAATAGACTGGAAGCATAGGTCCCTGTTGTTGGTATCTGAGAGAGAAGCCAGTGTTACTCCCACCCGAAGGAGGCACCCTGTTCTTAAAGCAAAGGGGTTATGCTGATGCTGATTTGGCACAGATTCTCCTGAATTTTACTACATGTGTGTTCATAATTTTCTGGTTCATATCTTCCCTCTAGTAGTGCGTAATTCTGACTGGAGCTCATTCGTTTTTGCAATGGGGGAAGGAAAAATACTATATAAATCAAGTACTGTACAGTATATTCCCCTCTGAATACCGATTTCATGGCATCCCATACCACATTGTAACTTACACCTGTGTCATTCCCAACATTCTTCCCAATTTCTAACTCTTTGTTCTTTGTATCCTTAAATAATTTTACATCAGATCTCCAATTATTTCTTTTCTTATTTACCCCTTCTAATTTTAATTCCAATGCCACTTTTGCATGATCCGATTCCTTGAAACTTCCCACTTCTATCTCCTCTAAATTATTGATCATGTTATCTGTAACTAGAATATAATCTATTCTGGAGTATGAGTTATGCACCTGTGAAAAATATGTGAATAGACCCGTTCTGACCCCTTAAGCTCCCTCCAAGTATCCTTTAAACCCCAAAGCTTTATCCATTTATCCATAATTTGCCTTGTATAGCCACTTCTGTTTTTTGTTACATTTGTGCTATTTATATCAGACCTTGTTAAATTAAAATCTCCTGCCACTATCATTTTTGTTGTTTTCTCTTTTTCTAGTATATAATATACTTTTCCCAGAGTGTTATGGCTGGAGTTGTTTTTATTTCATACTAGCATTTTGTGCCTGGCCCTGCCGGGCAGGTATAACTTGTGTGTTGGTGGTTGGGGTGGTTTTGGGGGGTACACACACACAGCACAACCATACAAACAAACAAACAACCACACAACACAACCACACACACACAGAGAACACAACACAACCACACACACACACACAATACACAACACAACCACACACAACACAACCACACACACACTACACACACACAGAGGGGGGAAGAGAGAGGGGGGAGAGAGAGAGGAGGCTGCAGGTGTGGAGGCTGTGCCCAGGTGAGTAGGGAGGGAAGGGGGGAGGCAGAAGCATCCCCCTTTCCCTGTCTGGGGAGGGGTGGGGGAAGCAGGGAAGGGGGAGGTGGAAGTTTTCCATTTCCCCTTTCCCTGCTGTGGGGAGTGGGAGGCCTTTGTTCCCCCTCAACTGTTCCAATGGTTTTTTTGTGTAAACCTTCGAAACAGTTGAGGGGGAAATACAAAGGCAGCAGGCAGCGATTCGTGAGGGGAGGCGCTCTCCCTGCTGAATCGCTGGCTGATCCCTTTCTATTTCCCCCCCACCGCTGTTTCGTGTCAGCTCTCAAAACAGCGATGGGGGTAATACAAAGGCGGCAGCCAGCGATCCAGCAGGGAGAGCACCTCCCCTCATGAATCTCTGCCTGCTGCCTTTGTTTTTCCCCTCAACTTACCCTAGGGTGGCGAAGCGCTGAGTCCGCCTTCGGCGTCCTTGTGCTACGGCTGTGTGAGGCGTTTTTATTTTGCGCGCGCCAGTTTTCCCGGACTCCTCTGCACTTGTGTCCTTCAGCCTGATTGGCTGAGGGGTGGCGTGGCGCAGAGGACGCTGGGACATGTAGGGGTTTTTGGTTCTCTGTTTGTGTCTCTGTTTTGGGACCCTTGCACCGTTGTGAGTTCAGTTTTAAGGTAAGTGTAGGCAGCTCGGTACAGGATGGTTGGGCCGGGTGTGGGCGCTAATGCCGGACACTCACCACCCATCCACCTTCTTATAGGTATAGATTAACAGTTGGACTGATACAGAGCTCCTCTGAGCATGGACTGGCCTGTTGCCACATCATTGCTGCAGTTGGCTTCCATTTTTCAGGGGCCAGGGCTATATAGTGAGAGTGTTGTCTTGCTTTCTCTCTCGCTCTCTGTCTTTTCTGGAAAGATAGGGACTCCATTCCTGTTTTCATAAAGTGGAGTTTTAGGCATTCAGCTGACTTCCAAATCAAGCCCGACTGTTCCTGGCTGTGCTGAGCCTTTTGAGTGGATAGGATTGTATAGTCCCCTTTAGGCTTTGGTATCTGCATCTACTGCTGTGCCTTGTCTTTTTCTCTGTGAAGGATTGGTGTCCTCTTGTTTTCCTACTGAAGAGGTTGCTGGGGAGGTATGCTTGTCTCCAAAAGGATCGTCTGTGCTTCTTTGGGTTAATAGCGCCAGGCAGATTGGACCCTTTTGTAGCTAGAAAGGGCAGGTTGGACACCAACTGTGTCTGAAGCTTGGAAAGGAGTGGTGGTGTTTATGTTTGTGCAACCTTAGAGGATGCATTGTTGCCTGGAAGTTCAAAAGCAGTCTCATAATAAATCACCAGAGAACAAGGATTCTTATTCGAATATGTTTCTAGATGAAAATTCACCTTCCATGTGTGAACACCTAGGCCAGTGATGGTGAACCTTTTAGAGACCAAGTGCCCAAACTCAACAGACTGCCATCCGCACCGCAGAGGGGCAGGGCAAACTCTATGCTGGGGGGGGAGGGAGGAAGTGCTCCTATTGGACTGCTGAGTAAAGGGGCAGAGCGAACTCTGTGCTGGGGTGATGGCGCGCGTGCCCACAACAGAGAAGGCTCTGAGTACCCACTCTGGCACACATGCCATAGGTTCACCACCTAGACCTACTCCAAATAACTCAAATTTAGTGTGGTTGTTTTGCTTTTCTTTTATTGTCTGATTCCCCTTGACCACCACCACCACCAAAGTGAATGTTTCCCCAAGCAGATTATCTCACGTACAACATATTTTCACTCCCCCCCCCCCCCCGTTTATACCAGTAAGGTGGTGTGTGGTGTTTTTTGCAAGTTTGACTGCTTGCCCCTCCTTTTTTAAAAAATTCTTCCAACCTTACCAAAATGGCTTGGGCGTCTTGTGTAGTTGAAGAAAGAGAGGAGAGAATATGTGAAGCAGATTTGAGGCCTATTCTGTGCTCAGACTGCAGTGGCTCAAGTGGCTAAGACACTGACTGGGAGGCGGAAGGTCAGCAGTTCGATTCCCGAGTACTGCAGGACGGAATGAGCTCCCGTCTTTGTCCCAGCTCCTACCAACCTAGCAGTTCGAAAGCAAGAAATTGCAAGTAAATAAATAGGGACCACTTTGGTGGGAAGGTAACCGCGTTCCGTGCGCTCCACATGACCACGGAAACGTCTGGGGAAGCAGACAGCGCTGGCTCTTCGTCTTTGAAACAGAGATGAGCACTGAACCCTAGAGTTGGCTACGACTGGCTTTCGAGCAAGGGAAACCTTTAATTCTGTCCTGTTTTTGTGAGAGAGAAATATGGTAACCCTAAGAGCAGGGGATCAACTTCTGCACTATATGGGAAAGATGCAGTGGTCTGGGAAGCCCAACTCTTGCTTCCCTTTCAGCCAGGTCCTAGAAACATAGGATCAAAAAAGATAAAAGAACCCCAAAATCCATGCTAGAAATGCTTTGGAAATATGGCAAACTAGTAAAAAGTGTTTTGAGCCCAAGATGGTCTCCGATGTTATATTTAAGGAATTGGAATGACTTCCCGATCAAATCAATTAAATGAGTTTGAAGAAAAAGGTCTGAGGACCATAAAAGATTGGATAGATAAGGCTAAAATTAAGGAAGACAAGGAAACAATACATACAACTTTAAATATGAATTGGTTTAATAGATTACAAATGGAGAAATGGAATAAAAATTGTTTTAAAAAGTATGATCCTGGCAGCAAACTGACAAAATTTGAAGAAATAACTAGGATATTTAGAATGAAAAGAAATAACAACGAAGGGAATAGTTACCAAAGTTTATACAATTTTAGCTGATAGAGGAGAATTACCAAAAATCTTAAGGGAGATGTGGGAACAAGATCTAAAAGAAAGTATTGGCAAGGTGGACTGGGATAAAATATGGAAACAAAGAATTATGAAAAACATGTTGGTGAGAATAAAGGACCATTGCTACAAAATACTGTGGAAATGTTATACGGAACCAGTTAGATCAAACCATTTATAATTTATAATATAATAAAGAATGTTGGAGATGTAAACAATATAATGGGACATTACTTCCATATGTGGTGGGAATGCGAGGAAGCTAATAGAATTTTGGTACACATTTTAAAGGAAATTAACCAGATACAGTACCAGATTTAAAACTACAGCCGAGTCCTAGGGTTGCCTTACTAATGGATTTTGGAAGTACAATTATAGATAAAAATAAAAAGAGTCTGATTAGTATTCTGGTAACAGCGGTGAGACTGTTGATAGTGAAAAATTGGTAAAAGTATATGCATTTTAGGTTTGAAGACTGGTAAAAAGAATTATGGGATATGGATCTACATGAAAAAAATTGACATGTGTTAAAAATAAAAAATCTGGTAAACATAAATGAGTTTAAAGATACGGGGAGTTTATTAATTATGTATTTTGTTAAGGGAAAGGGTATAAATAGTTTTTGGAAATAGGAGGTGAGTTGTCAAAAAAGAGAAAACTACAGTATGTGGATTTTATGAACAACTAGCAAGGGTTGCCCGGCGTTGCTGGGCTTTTCCCCCCGTGTTTTTTAATTAAAAATGAGCCAATTTTTTTTTTTTTTGCAATAGTGTTACATTGTGTTGGAAGGTTAAATTGTGTTGTTTTTTTAAAAAAATTGCTTAGTCTGTAATTTTAATTTTTTAAATGTTTATTTATGTTAAATTTGTTTAGCTTGGCTGTTATTAACTGTGATCTGCTTTTTTGGGTTTTTTGAGGATTAATAAAAGAAGAAAGTATGATATAATAACTCAGCACAGGATTTTTTAAAGTTTCTATTGTATTTTATTGACATATATTTGTGATTTGTGTGAAAGTGTGTTTAGTGTAAATTTTTTTACTTGTTTTTTTGGTGTGACCTTTTGTGTAAAATTGTGAATTTGTTTTGTTTGGGGCTGTTGTGTGTTTTTGAATTGTTTTTACTATTGTGGCCAGCAGGTGGTGCTGGTAGGGGTTATTGTATTTTGACTTTTGTTTCTCTCCTGGCCTCTGGGTGGAGCTTCTTCTGGTAAGTAGGGTCTTTCTGTATTCATTTCTTTTCCAGTCCTGGTGGAGGTAGCACCTGTTTTGGTAAGTTTGCTTGTTTTCTTTCTTTTGTGTGTGTGTGTGGGTGGGGGGGAGGGGGGTTGGAGTTTGTATTTTTTGTCTGTTTGTTTTGTTTTTGATTGTGTCTTTGTTTACTTCGTATTGTTTTTGGTGTTTTTGTTTTTGTGTGTTTTTGGCTGTGTTTGAGTGTTTTTAGTAATTTTTAAAAAATTATTTATTTGGTGGTGGGGAAGGTACGTGGTCATTGGGGGTTTGGAAGGGTGGGCTAGGTGGTGGGGAGGGGGGCATGGTCGTTGGGGGTTAGGAAGGGTGGGCTAGGTGGTGGGGAGGGGGGCATGGTCGTTGGGGGTTAGGAAGGGTGGGCTAGGTGGTGGGGAGGGGGGCATGGTCGTTGGGGGTTAGTAAGGGTGGGTTAGGTGGTGGGGAGGGGGGCTTTATTGTTTTATGGTGCTTTTTTGTGTGTAGTTGTGAAAGTAGATCGGGGTTTCCCCTTTAATATCAGTGGGTGGGGCTTGCGACCCCCCTCTCCGCTTGCTCCCCTGGGGTTGGGAGGTTTGTGGGGACAAAAGAGGTATGTCCCCCCAACTCTTCTGGACCCAGTAGACCAGGCACAGTGGATCGATTCCCTCCCCCCTCCTTAAAACAACTCCGTTTTTAAAGAGAAGAAAAGACGGAGTTGTTTTAAGGAGGGGTGGGAATCGATCCCCTCTCCCTGGTGTCCTGAGTCCAGAAGGGTTTGGGAAACATTCCCCTTTTGTTCCCACAAACCTCCCAACCCTAGGGTAGCCAGCGGAGAGGGGGATCGCAACCCCCACCCACTGATATTAAAGGGGAAACTCCAGTCGGGTCCTTCAGGCGCCGTGGGTGAGGGAAAGAAAAGAAAGCCGGCTGGTGTGTGTTTGGCTGTGACGCGGTGAGTTGTTTTTCTTTTAAATTTTTCGGGCGCCGTTTTCCTCAGCGTTCTGCGTGCTCATGGCGCGCAGGACGCTGGGGCTTGTAGTAATGGGTTGGTGCTTTCTGTTTGTGCTGCGTTTTTTTAAAATGGTTTTATTTTGATTGGCTGCGGCGCGTTTCTGAACGCTGCCCCGTGCGAGAGCCTCTCAGCCTGATTGGCTCTGGCGTGGCGCGGCGCAAGGAATGTTGGGAAGTGAAGTTGTTTCCCTTTCTTCGCGTTTGTGGGGCTGTTGCCCCACTGCCGGTTTTTTCAATCCTTCGTTGACTTGCGTACCCAGATCGGCCGTGTGCACGAAGGGTGAGTGCAGGCAAGTAGGGCGAGGCATAGCAACCTATAGCCAGTTCCAACGGTTAACCCTTGGATTTATAGGTTAAGATTTGGAATGGGTGCACATTTGCAATTGTATTTTATTTTAAATTGTGTATTGTATTGTACATGGTATTTTGTCTTTTTAGTATTATGTATTTTTAAATGAAAACATTAAAAACAAAATGTTGGAACTAGTCTCTCCTTCCTTTCGTAACATCTTGCTTAACAAAGAAATTGAACATTTTGAAAGCTTGTTTCTGCCATTTGGGTTTGCTGGCTTCTGAGAGGCCTCTTAGATATATGCCATATGGATTTTTGTAACTTGTTTCATGCTCATGCCACACAAGTGCTTCTGTTTATAGATGAAATCGTATGGATAGAAGGGAAAGATGAGGGAGGCTTGTTTTAATCTAACTCCTCCCTGCCTTTTTCCTCTGTCTCTTGCCCTGTTTACAGTTTGAAAGCTCCTCAGTTTTCCCTATATGAATGGGTGAAGCAGGTAACAGCGTTCCGTGTCTAGTCATGCCTGCCACATGACCACGGAAATGTCTGCAGAAGCAGACAGCGCTGGCTCTTCGGCTTAGAAACAGAGATGAGCACTGCACCCTAGAGTCGGATACGACTGGCTTTCGAGCAAGGGAAACCTTTACCTTTACTTACAGGGGAAGGTATTTGCCCATTTTCCTGTAACTGTGTGGTATGGCAGGAATGGGGGTGGACAGACAATCAAATCCAGTGATCGTTGAGCTTATTTATACAGGATGAGAACTGTCTGACTTTGACAGGAAATGATTGCTGATCTCAAAGAAAAAGTACCACCTGATTTAAATTTTTTTTATTGAGTTCAGCATATAGCCATTCTTAAATTAGCTCAGAACATTTGGATTAAAGTTTGGAATATGTGATAGAAAACTGAACTTGAATGTAAATAGCACAGTTAAAGTTGATGTAAAACCAGCTGTTTCTCTTCATCTGCACATTAATTCTATTCTGTGTTTTCTATTTCCAGAATCCAGATTACCATGGTTTTGATTCAGATCCTTATGTGGATTTGTGGAGTATGCGTTCTGCCTTCTTCTTTGGCTTATCCATTTTCATGGTATGCGGTGCCACCTTCGTCCACTATATGCCTGCTCCGGGGTAAGGTCTGTTTGTAAATTAGCTGGGCTGTTCTTTGGGACAAGATGGATCAGCACCTTCCCTTTTCTCTGAGGACTTGATCCATGAAGTTAGTTTAGTTTAAAAATAATTAATATTAAAATAATAGCAGGGGCACCCAAACTACGGCCCATGGGCCCAATTAGGCCCCTGCATATCATTAATGCGGCCCACAGTGAGCACCCTTTGTCCGGGCTGCTCCAAGCAGCCTCTTGCTCGGTCCCATCCCCTGAGCAGCCTTTGCTAAAGCCGATCGCTGCTTCGGGGAAATTTTCAGAGCCTCCTGTGTTTTGAAATTCGCGGTGCTAATTCGCAGCGTGCCAGGTTTACCCTTCCAGCACTGCAAATTTTGAAACATAGGAGACTCCGAAAATTTCCCTGAAGCAGTGATCGGCTTTAGCAAAGGCTGCTGAGGGGATGAGACTGAACAAGAGGCTGCTCGGAGCAGCCCGGACAAAGCGTGTTTGCTGCCACCGCTGCTGATGTCAAAACTGTCAGCAGCGGGAGCAGCCCGCCTCCGGGCCCCGCAGCTGTATGTTGAGGCAGGACCGGCCCGCTAAAAAAAAAGTTTGGGCACCACTACTTTAAGATGCCACAACGTCTTTGTTGTTGTTGCTACCTTCATTTTGTTTCTTGCCTGATACATCTTCTAGTGCAGGCACTCTATGGCAAGGGTTCCCAAACTTTTTGCACCATGGTCCTGACCACGCTTCCCAGACAGCTGAGTGGGCCGATCATGTGGTTCCTCTCATCATAAACGCTGCTGTAAAATAAGTCCGTGGCTGTTGTAAATGCATTTATGACAGCTGAGGGTGCATTTACAGCAGGCGGGGGTGCATTTACGCCTGCATGGGCGCGTTTTACGGCTGTCGTAAACGTTTCCACTTCCAGTAACAGCAAAGGTGGCAGAGGGCCATATGAAATGGTGCCGTGGACCAGGTCCGGCCCATGGGCCGTGGTTTGGCCACCCCTGCTCTATGGTTTCATCCTTCCCCTTTCTGTATTATCAGTATCTGAAACATAAGGAATCAGGATACAGTACAAGCTTTCCTCGACTTGGAAAAAACCCATTCCTTCCTATCATCCATATTCGAATGTAAGACTCCATACAGGGCCTTTCATTTCTTCTAAACTTGCAGCGATTATGTTGGTGGATTGCAACTTAGACTTAGCTATGGCTGATGAGACTTCTTCCCAGTTTTGGAGCCATGACACTCACTGTGCCACAGCCAGTCTATTTCCTGGTTCTTAAGCATGAGTCCAAAAGAAGGCAGTATTCTTTCTATGCCAGCAAAAGAAGCTACTTCTTTTCTATTCATTTCAACAGTCTCTAAACCCAAGTGCTTAGGTGACTTCCACTAGTTCACTGATGTGACTTCCTTTTAAACATCATCAGCAAACATATGTATTTCTTGTATGGCTGTCCTTTTGTCCTGAAGTTTACTATAGTTGGAAATACAGATGGATGATTGCTGGATGCCCCTGTCATAGCTAACTTTTTTTCCTCAGTACTTAAGGTCTGACCCTGGTGCCAGATGTAGACAATATTTTTGAGAAAATGAGCTGGAGACAGTACTTGCCCTCATTCATTATTTTTAATACTGTACAGTACTTCTAATTTAATTCTGTAAGTGTGTAAATCTGTTTTTAAGTGCTTACTAAGTTCTTTTCAAATTTCAATGGCATCAATAATACAGCTATTTTACTGTATTTTGTTTAAAGCTTCATAAATTGGTTTCAGGATGATCAACATATGTGCAAAATTTTCCTTAAGCTTAATCTTGAAGATTTTAGCCATGACAGTGCCATCTGTTTTATCTCAATTTTGTTCACAAACTGTCATCAGAACACTCAGTTCTTGATATGTTGTCCAAAACACTACAGTTTCGTAGTGAAAAAAGTTCACTACAGAGTTCTGTTTAGCATCTTGTAGGAGCGTTAGCTTGGTCCCACCCATTCTTTTCAGATCTGCTGCTGTAAAATGAGTGTTACGGGCATTTATTTATTTATCCAAGTCCAAAGCACTAAAATTTGAAGACTCTAATCATCTTTAAATTGTACACCAGGAGTGCCCAAACTTTTCAGGCCGTGGGCTGATCATGTGGTTCAGGGGGCTGGTCACTATAGCCCGGGGCCTGGATCCAGCCCCTTACGCCAATTCATCTGGCCCACGAAGCCCTCATCTCTACCAGAAGTGGAAGTAAAACGCGCCCGTATGCTTATCTGAACTCTAGGTGTTCTGTCATCTTGGGGTATAGCCTGAGGAATTCAGTTGTAGTGACATTTGTTCTGAGGCATATCTAGGATAACTATACAGTCTAAGGCAGGGGTGCCCAAACTACAACCCGGGGGCCAGATCTGGTCCCCAATGCCAATTCATCCGGCCCACTAAGCCCTCGTTGCTCCTGGAAGTGGAAATAAAATCCACCGGATAGTTTGCTCATGCTTTACTGGCTAGTAGAAGACAGTGAACATCTCATGAGGGCTTGGTGTCACAGCATTTATTTAGCACACAGGAGTTCCCCAAGTGCACGTTCCTAATGTCACTGTTCTTCCATCTTTCATTCATGACCTTCCTCACAAAAAAAAAACAGGCAGACAAATAAATGTTCTGGGTATCAATGGCTATAATTATGGATACTTAAGGACAACCTCGGGGTTGGAGAGATAGGCAGGATATCTCTCAATGCCATTTCCAAGGAATCCTAAGCAGGTGAAGGCCTCTCCTTGGAATACCCTGAAGGAAATGGTGAGCCACTGTGTGAGACAGAATGCTGGACTGGATGGGCTGTGGCCTGTTCCAGCAAGGCTGTTCTTATGTTCTTATGTTCAGAGTGTCTCTCCCCTCTAAAGCAAGACTAGGCAACTTAAGCAGGCCCCACAGATTCCAACACAGAGCCTCCTTCCAAACCATCACTGCTGAAATCTAGCCACATGGCCGCAGCTGGCGGTGGGAAGAAACCATATTCATTCATTCATTCATTCATTCATTCATTCATTCATTCATTCATTTATTTATTTATTTATTTATTAAATTTATAGGCTGCCTTCCTCGCCTCAGCGACCCAAGGCGGCTTACATCAAAAAAAACCAACTTATACAATTAAAAACCCGCTGATAAAACTGGTAAAAAATTAAAATCTGTAAAAAAAAACCATAACCCCTTAATTAAAACCCCACAGGGCTAAATGAGCCAGCAAGGCTGAGATGTGCTGCCAGATGCATCCCATGCCTGCTGGCAGAGCCAGGTTTTCAGAGCCTTCCTGAAAGGATACAGTTCTGCCTGGAGACGCAGCTCTGGTGGCAGGAGGTCGGGGCCAACACTGAGTCGGGGCCAACACTGAGAAGGCTCTCCTGGTCCCGGCAAGATAAGAACATAAGAACAGCCTTGCTGGAACAGGCCACAACCCATCCAGTCCAGCATTCTGTCTCACACAGTGGCTCACCATTTCCTTCAGGGTATTCCCAAGCAGATGCCTTCACCTGCTTAGGATTCCCTGGAAATGGCATTGAGAGATATCCTGCCTATCTCTCCAACCCCGAGGTTGTCCTTAAGTATCTATAATTATAGCCATTGATCCCCTTGTCCTCCATGAACTTGTCTAATCCTTTCTTAAAGCTGTCAAGACTGACAGCTGTCTCCACTTCTTCTGGCAGGGAGTTCCATAGACCAGTAATCCTCGGGGTGAAAAAGTACTTTCTCTTATTTGTTTGAGAACTAGTACCCAAAAGTTTCATCGAGTGTCCCCTTGTTCTAGTGTTATGCGATAGGGAAAACAGTTTTTCCTTATCTACTTTGTCCACACCGTGCATGATTTTATAAACTTCAGTCAGGTCACCTCTTAGACCTCGTCGTTCAAGAGTGAAGAAGCCCAACCGTTGCAGCCTCAGATGGTAAGGAAGGTGTTCCAGTCCCCTAATCATTCTGGTTGCCCTCCTCTGCACTTTTTCCAGCTCCATAATATCCTTCTGGAGGTATGGCGACCAGAACTGTACACAGTATTCCAGATGGGGCCTCACCATAGATTTATAAAGAGGCAAAATGACACTTGCTGACTTATTTTCTATACCCTTCCTAATGATCCCTAACATTGAGTTTGCTTTTTTCACTGCTGAGGCACACTGGGTTGACACCTTCATTGAGCTGTCCACCAGGACACCAAGGTCCCTTTCCTGGTTTGTCGCAGAGAGTTCAGACCCCATCAGTTTATAAATGTAATTGGGGTTTTTTGCCCCAACATGCATCACTCTGCACTTACTGATGTTGAAGCTCATTTGCCACTGTTTTGCCCACTCCCCCAGTGTCGAGAGATCCCTCTGGAGCTCCTCACAATCTCTCACAGTTTTCACTACCCTGTATAATTTAGTGTCGTCAGCAAATTTGGCTACCTTGCTTTTTACTCCTACCTCTAGATCATTTATGAAGAGGTTGAAAAGCAGGGGTCCCAGTACTGAACCTTGGGGTACCCCACTCTTTACTTCCCTCCACTTGGAGAAGTGCCCATTTAGTGCTACCCTCTGTTTCCTGTCCCTTAGCCAGTTGCTGATCCAGGACAAGACCTGTCCCTTTATTCCATGACTGGTAAGTTTATTCAAGAGCCTTTGGTGTGGGACCATGTCAAAAGCCTTCTGAAAGTCCAGATAAACAATGTCAACTGGATCCCCCTTATCCACATGCTTGTTGACACTCTCAAAAAATTCCAACAGATTAGTGAGGCATGATTTGCCCTTGCAAAAGCCATGTTGGCTCTCCTTTTGCAGCGCCTTCTTTTCTATGTGCCTATTAATTCTATCTTTTAGGATGGTTTCCATCACTTTACCTGGGACACATGTCAAACTGACAGGTCGGTAATTTCCTGGATCACCCCTGGATCCTTTTTTGAAAATTGGTGTTACATTCGCTACCTTCCAGTCATCAGGCACAAAGCCTGATTTGAGGGAAAGATTATATATTTTGGCTAGGAGATCAGCAAGGAGATGTGCGTCCCTGGCTGATGGGACCACCAGAGAGCCCCTACGGTCCGCCGTCGTAGGACAGGTCGAACACCTTGGGATGATGTGGTCTCTTAGATATCCTGGCCCACAGCCATGTAGGGCTTTAAAGGTCAAAACCAGCACCTTGAATTGCACCCGGAAACATACTGGCAGCCAGTGCAGCTTCCATAGCAGTGTCAAGGCACGGGCATAGCGCCCACACCCCATCACCACCCGGACAGCCGCATTCTGGATGAGCTGCAGCTTCCGGATGGTTATCAAGGGTAGCCCCATGTAGAGCGCATTATAGTAGTCCAATCTGGAGGTGACCAGAGCATTTTTGCTTGCCAAAAGTGTGTTCCCCCTTCTGCAGAAATGAAAGAGGGCAAGAAAAAAGAGTAGAACAAAGAAAGAACAAATGGTCATCTCGATCAGGGGTCTCCAACCATCAGGATGCGGACCGGTACCGGGCCACAGGTTGGGTGGCGCTGGGAGCTCTGATGGCAGCCTTCTGGCCTCAACATGCTCCACCGGGTCTGCCCAGCAAACGGAGCAAGAGCATGGCCTTCAGATACAGCAGAAAGGCAGGTGGCTAGGCCCCTCCGCCATATTGCTTAGCTACGATGGGGCTCCACCTCTGCCTGTGTGCAGTGTGATACCTCACTGCCAAATCGACAGTGTGGCTGGCAGGTGGCTGGGCCCCTCTTCCTTATTTTTGAGCTACAGTGGTCTGTGGGGGAAATTGTTTAGCATGAAACCGGCCCATGGTGCAAGAAAGGTTGGGGACCGGATCCCTGACCTGGATGGTGTTGAATGGCTACAACTATCTTCCTCCTTTGCTGGGGCTGATGGGAATTCTAGTCCAGCCACACCTGGTGAGCCCCACTTTCCAGAGTAGTAGAGTTCAAGAGTGGATAAAGAGTCACCCTTGGGTTGAGTAGGGCGGGATATAAATTTAATAAAATAAATAAATAAAGGAATCTGTCCCCAACTTCATGAAGTGTTGCACCCTTACCACTATTCTCCTAGTGCTTATCTTTTCTGTAGCATGGCGAAAGGTTTAGCAAAAAAAAAAAAAAAAGGGAAAGGTTCTCTTGCTTTTCGTTTTTAAGGAAGGTGTATCTTCAGGATACCAGCTAATGAAGATGACTTAATGCAGTAAATTTGGGGAGGGGAGGGGGAAAGGCACTTACAGCCATGCTTTATAATAACCCCAGACAAACCAGGAGCAGAAGGGAAGTAAGTACCTTAGCAGTTTGGCATAAGCACACGGCCGTTTCTGATTAAGGACCCCACTTGCTGATCAAACATTGGCTACCAGCTCCCCTTGCCTCTTATTTTCTCTATGTAAAGCTGTATACAGTCTCTCTCTCCCATAATGCACACCCCATCGCCCCTCCTTCCTCCCCGCCAAAATACAGCCTAGTCCCATCATCATTCGCTTTAGGAAAGGAATTGCTTTCTGACAAAGAGAACATTTTCGGAGAGTGAGTTGTGGAAATTCGCTGCGACTGTGCTATGCTATGAGGAGGTTTTTTTCTTTTACTTTTGGGAGGGGGGAAGTGCACCAGCTGGTGCTAGGTGTATATGTATTTATGTAGCTGATGGGATATAGATAGACTAAGGCCCAGAGCTGAAAACTCTGCTGCTTTGGTTGGCAGGGAGGGGCAGGTCCCAAGCCTGGCTCTTTGCTGCTGACGCACACATGGGACGTTCTGATGAGAAGCAGCTTGCGCAGCTCGGCTCCCGTCTGCAGAAGAGCATCACTAACAAGCCAGGTTTTGCCCCCACCCCCTCCACATTTTGAGCTGCAGAAGAAACCCAAGAGCCTTGGTGCTTGGCTCTGATCCTCCTCTCATCTTTCACATTTCTTTCTTCTCCTCCAAGCCAACTTGGTTCATAGTCTATGTTGGAGTGATGTTGTTTTGTTTCCCCAAGAACATGCACAGGTGAGCTGGAGGCATGCACAGGTGAGCTGGAGGCTGAAGGTTAGGGTGCAGTGCTTGCCCGACTTTAGGTTGGAGATGCACACAGAAACAAGGGAGAAATAACAATTGCACTTATATACCACCTGATAGCGTTTAGTGCACTCTCTGGGTGGTTCACAACTTAATTAGCATTTTGCCCCCAACCTCAGAAGGATGGCAGGCTGAGTCATCCTTGATCCCCATCAGGATTAAACTCACAAAGTCAGCAGCAGTTTTGGCTGCACTACAGCAGCTTAACTACTGTGCCAACAGGTGGTTTTCCAAATTGTCAGGGATGTGGTCCCCAATTTCTACTGAAAACTGTGAGTGTAGGATTCAGCATTCTGGTAATATTCTGCCTTGTACTTAAAAACACACACAGAGAGAACATTGAACATTTTAGATATGAAGCCACGTAGATGAGGTTGCAAATGTGGGTCCACAGAAATCTGAGGAATCAAGATACAGTGAGGAGGAAGCTCTGGGTGGTGTCCTTAGTGGGCAGTTTGCCCTCACCCCGTACCACCTGGTAGGCGTGATGTGGACTCCAGCATCTGGGCACCAGGAGGGTATAGAGAGGGGAATGGGTACCCTGGGGAAAGAGGATGTGCTGACAACTATCCAGAACTTGTGGGTGGATCTGAGGTGGCTGAGAAACAAGTGCATGGAGGAGATGTGCCTACTGTTGACTCCAGCCCCATCACTTACTCCTGGGACACCATGTAGACCAGTGTGGCACCCAGGCATTACTCTACCCAGCCAGAGGTATTGGAGGAGAACGCACCAGTAGAGTGTGACATTAACAGGAAGGGCTTGAGGTCTCTGGGTATGTGCAAGCGCTCAGCACTGCAAATCCTCCTGTAATTGGCTACGAAGTGTTTAGAAATCCTAGCTTCAGCTGTGGACTATGAGTAGGCAGTGCCCAGTGAGCAGAATTTGGGTTCATAGAAAGACTCCCTTGGGTGGAGGGTCCTAGTGAAATCAACTCAGCCCCCTTGCAAACTGGCAGGATAAGGTGAGGGAGGCTTCACAGGCCCAGGCTTTCCCCCACGAACTTATCTTTGCATCCCCATTTCCCTGGGAGTCTTGGCCGTGGGCAGTGGAGGTCTCGGAGACTATAGCTTAGTGGGTTTCCAGGTGATAGGGAGATTGTTCTTGAACTGGAGAGCCCTTCCATTGGGAGATGCACAGGAGTGTAAATTAACTCAGAAATAGCTTCACATCAGGAGTCCTATCTTTGTCTGCCACTGAGCGCATTGATTCCATCCTAAACTGCAGCAAATCAGAACACAAGATCAGGGGTATAGGAGGAAAGCACCAGACCCATCACAAGCATCATGAAGGCTGTGTCAGTTTTAAAGCACATGTTCTATCAAGTTTGTGGTTTGTCACTTGTGGATTTGCACTTTCTCTTCAGTACTAGCCAATACCTATCATAAAAACGCTGTTGTTGCAAAATAATGTGTAAATCAAAGGGGAAAACAGTTAATGTGCCAAGGAGGAGAGCAAGCAGGGGAGGAGGAAATGGGAAACAAATGGGATTTGTGTGTCTCAAGTAGGGATATGGTAGAGGTGAAGAGCTTGGGAGCTTTTGTCATTTCTTCCTTGCTGAAAAGTAAGGTCTTAGGTAAAGGTAAAGGTCACCATTGCTCGAAAGCTAGTCATATCCAACTCTAGGGTTCAGTGCTCATCTCTGTTTATAGTCAAAGAGTCAGCATGGTCTGCGTCCGCAGATGTTTCTGTGGACGTGTGGCAGGCATTACTAGTCACTGAAGTGCACAGAACACTGTTTACCTTCCCACCAAAATGGTCCCTATTTATGTACTTGCAATTTCTTGCTTTTGAACTGCTAGGTTGGCAGGAGCTGTGACAGAGACGGGAGCTCACTCTGTCATGCAGCACTCAGGTCTTGAACTACTGACCTTCAAGTCATCAAGTACAGCATCTTAACCACTAATCCATTGCAGCCCTGGCATTTCTTAGAAGCCTCCTTTTAAAAACAACAACATGCATGCTGGGATTCTTGAAAGTATAATTGATAGCGTATAAAGTACCATTTTAGGAACCAGTGTAATTTGCTGTTATTCACAGCTATGGAGAACCTGTTCTTGTGTTCATTGACTGCTGAGATAAAACACTGGAGAGCAAGGTGAAAAAGCTTTTAATACAATGATGGCAACTGAAGTTCAGAGATATGGCTTCTCCATGCAGACACACACTAGCAGATAAAGAAGAAGAGCAGGTAGAGTTGCCATATGCCACGGAAATCCGTGAATTTCACATTTTATAACTGTCCTGCACGGGTCCATAAAAACATTGAAAATTCACGGTTTTCAAACCACTTGATTTGGAGGGGGGAAAATTCACACATTTTTCATACACTTCTGTTGGAACCACCAGTAGGTTGCAGCAGTGAACAAGGAAGAAAGAGGGGGTGAGGGCGCCGTGTGCCTTTTCTTGTGGCATCGTTACACAAACAGGACGGAATCAGCTCCCGTCTCTGTCCCAGCTCCTGCAAACCTAGCAGTTCGAAAGCAAGAAATGGCAAGTAGATAAATAAGGACCACTTGGGTAGGAAGGTAAAGAGCATTCCGTGCGCTCTGGTGTCTAGTCATGCCTGACACATGACCACAGAAATATCTGCAGGAGCAGACAGCGGTGGCTCTTCGGCTTTGAAGCAGAGATGAGCACTGAACCCTAGAGTGGGATACGACTGGCTTCCGAACAAGGGAAACCTTTACTTCTGTCCCGTTTTTGTGAGAGGGAAATATGGTAACCCTAGGAGCAGGGGATCAACTTCTACACTCTATGGGAAATATGCAGGTCTGAGTGGTCTGGGAAGCCCAACTCTTGCTTCCCTTTCCTCCAGTGGCCAAGAGTTAGCCCTGGGGAAGGGTTTGAATCCATCTCTTGCCTGTTGTGTCTTAAGCATTGCGATGCAAGGCTAGCTGCCTCCATGCTGGTGTTCTCTAGAGGAGCTTGATTATGAGACATAAATCATGTCTAATTGATGGGGGTCTCATTAGAGAGGTCTTTGGGGAGCTAGTAATGAGCTGCTGTTGCTTGCTGTGGCTCTGATTACCCATGCTGGGGATCCTGGGGGAACTGGGCAGGGCGAAGAGAAGACGAAGATGATTGCCTGTTGGAATGAGAATCCCTGCTCTTTTGTTACCGGTATCTGTCTCTGGCTTTGCAGAATAAAGATCACAAAGCAGGGCTGTTTCAGCTTCGTATGAATCCAGCTTGCTTTAAAGATGGAGAACTAAGGCCAAGATTTGTCTAATTGAGGGCATCCCACCGCGGTTCCTTAGTGTCTTTCGACCTTACTGTGGCCACAGGGCGGCTGATCCAGAGCTTGTCTCAGCTCTCTTGTACCAGCTTTTGGATTTAAATTGTCTGCATCCTGCCTCAGTGCTCTGTGTCTTTCAGTAGTGAGGTTGTGGGACTCACTGTGAGCCTGTGCATTGTTGGGGAAGTGGAAACTGGTCCTATGGGCACCACTGGCAAGACAGATACAGAATAGGGAGAGGAGTTCGATGTGTTGCCACTTAAAAAGTAATTTTGTCTCTCCCCCCCCCCCTTGCATCTTTACCTTTAGAAGACCTGAGATGGTTACAATTCCTTCTTTCTTGAAGCCTCTTCTTACTATAAATGTGTATCCCAACCCCCACCCAATTACCTAGAGCAGTGATGGCTAGCCTTTTAGAGATCGAGTGCCCATACTCAACAGGCTGTCATCTGTGCCGCAGAGGGGCAGGGTGAACTCTGTGCTGGGAGAGGGAGGAAGTGCTCCCATTGGGTTGCTGGGCAGAGGGGTGGGGCAAACTGCTGGGGGGAGGGAGGAAGTGCTCCCATTGGGCTGCTGGGCAGATGGGCAGGGTGAACTCTGTGCTGGGCCGACAGTGCGTGTGCCCACAGAGAGGGTTCTAAGTGCCCCCTCTGGCACGCATGCCATGGGTTCACCACCACTGACCTAAAAGGAGCCCTGGTGGTGCAGTAGTTAAACTGCAGGCAGAAAGTTGAGAGTTCGTTCCTGAGTCAAGGTCGACTCAGCCTTCCATCCTTCTGAGGTCAGTAAAATGAGTACCCAGCATGTTGGGGGCAAAATGCTAAATTAATTTGTGAACCAACCGCAATAAGCGCTATGGAGTGGTATATACTGGTAAGTGCAATTGCTCTTGCTAGAATGTCTTGCTTCCTTCCCATTTTGATTCCCACCACCCCCACCCCAAAATGTGACAGGCAGGGTGAGAATGAACATCCCCCCCTTCTCCACACACCCCAACACACCCACACATACACACAGGCACTGCTTCCCTCCCCTCCCCACCATCTTCTCAGCATGGCCTCTTTTCTCAATGGAATTGCTGCAGTCTCATTTGCCTAGCTGAGAGATTCAGATGAAAGCTTGCCTGCCAGTGCGTTAATATTCCACTTAATGAGCTGACGAGGCAGATTGTCTGTGGTTACAGCACGGGGAACAATTAAACTTGCTTTGCGTTCAGTGTGTAGCATTGCTCTCCTAGGCTGCTGGTCATGAGTGGCCAAATAAGTGGGGAGGCATAAAGATGTGCTCTCATCTCTCCTTCCAATTCATTCAGCTGGCTGGCTGGCTGGCTGAGCCACCTGTTCTTTCTAGTATATGGGTTTATTTATCCCCTAAGAAGCAGCGCATCTGGAGAGAGGTTGATGTGTGTGTACGCCTTCAAATCAGTTCTGACTTATGCAACCTGCTCCAGGGGTTTCTAGAAAAAATGAATTCAGTCCTCAGAATTGTTTCCCCATTCCCTTCTTCTGGGGGCGCCCTGGGACTTTGTATCTTGTCCGTGGCTATGCAGGCTGCCTGTTCTCTCTGCCGGCACAGTAGGGGATCAAATTCCCAACCCCTGGCCCTGCATCCAGATGACCTAGTCTACTGAGCTACCCAGCTACCTTAACTTGTGCATAAGGGTACTTTATTGCATTGTTGCAGCACTGCGGTGGCTTAGTGGTTAAGATGCTGAGCTTGGAGACTGGAAGGTCGGGGTTTGATACCCGAGTGCTGCACGACGGATCTTGGGGACATAAAAAGAAGCCTCATTCGGGCGTCCCCTGAACGGAGTTTCTCCAGCAAAAATCCTTTCAACCCAGAGTACTTTCTGACATGAAATTTATTTATTTATTTATTTATTTATTCATTGCATTGCATTGCATTGCATTGCATTGCATAAAATGTGCATACTGCAGTAATGCCCTGTTTCTGAGTGGCCCTCCTAGAAAATATACATCAAGTATCCTACATTGCCCTCTGCTGGAGGTGGAGGGTCTACCATGCTCTCATTTATGTCCCTATTACTGCTATTCTGGAGAGCCTATACAGTTGTAATGGATAGAGTAGCAGTCTGGAACCCTGGAGTCACGGGTACAAATCCTTGCTTTCCCATAGAAAATCACTGGAGAACAACAAGGGTAAAAGCATTCCTTAAATATTTCATAGACCCGTGATGGTGAACCTTGGCACTCCAGATGTTCTTGGACTTCAATTCCCAGAAGCCCCCGTGAATCCACACAAATGGTTTTACTGTGATTCATCCGGCCCACGCCGCCCTCGTCACTCCTGGAAGCAGAAGTAAAACGTGCCCATACTGTGGCGGTGGATGGGCGATTCCTGCCCAGTACCTTTGCTATTTGCCTGAGGCATCCATTATACTGCTTAAGTCAGATACTGTACAGTATACAGTAGACCCTCACATAACGACATTACTTGGTTCCACAAGTAGCGTTGCTAAGCGATTTTTGTTGTTATGCAGGTTTCTATGGAGTTTCCCGCATAACGACGTTTTTAGCGTCATTGTCCGGTTATTTTAGCATTGTTGTCTGGACAATGACACTAAAAATGTTGTTATGCTGGGGAACACGTGGTGCATAACGATGCGTTGTTAAGCGAAAATGATGTTATCTGAACGCGTTGTTATGTGAGGGTTGAGTGTACATGAATCCACTGGGAGAGGTTGTCCAGATTTTGGTGTCACCAGTAGGCAGATAGTTTCAACTTTGTTTCTTTTTTTCTATTTGAGTCCAGGGAATTTGTTTCAGTTCTAAATTAGTTGTTTTATTTATTTTATTATTTAAATTTCTATACCGCCCACTTGGCCAAGGCCAACTCAGGGCAGTTCACAATCACAATAGAAACATAATTTAAAACTGCATAAAAACTACCCTCCCCCTAAAAATGGGTGCAGGGACCGAGGGGGCTGGAATTACACTATACCAGCCACCCCACAGAAGTCACCCTTCCACCTGCACCCCATACTTAGCCTGCCAGCCAGGTTTTAAGTTCTTTTCTGAAAGGCAGCAATTCCGGTTGGAGATGTAGCTCTATTGGTAAGAGTGCCGGTGTGGACATGGAGAATGCCCTCCTCCTTGTGCTAGAGAGGCGAGCCCCTCCGGTCCACCCTGGTTGGACAGACAGACATCCTTAGGACGATTCGCTCTCTTAGGTAACCTGGCCCACTGTCATGTAGGGCTTTAAAGGTCAAAACCAGCACCTTGAATTGCACCCGGAGGCAAACTGGTAACCAGTGCAGCTCCCGAAACAGTGGCGAGGCATGAGCATAACGTCCACACCCCGTCACCACCTGGGCTGCCACATTATGGACCAGCTGTAGCCTCTGAATGGTCGTCAAGGGCAGCCCCATGTAGAGCACATTACAATAATCTAGTCTGGAGGTGACCAGAGCATGAGTGACCATGACCAGGGAGTCCCTGTCCAGGAACGTTACTGTTTTGTGTCAGTAACAGACTAGATGAGGTGAATGGTGGCCAGGAACGCATTTGTGCAGTAAAACTAGTGCACCAGCTCCCCCCGCTCATACCTGTCAAGTATTCCGGATTGGCCGGGATTTCCCATATTTCCGCGCCGCTTCCTCTACTTTCCCGCCGCCATCCCGTAATTTGACCGACGGGGAAAGTAGTTACTATGCATGCGCACATGCACAGAACCCTTCTGCGCAGGTCCCGTATTTTCCGCACTTGACAGGTATTCCCCTGCTCCTGGAGAAGTCTGATCTGGCCACAGTGACACATGCTTTAGTTACATTCTATTTGGATTACTGTAACACAGGCTTGGGCCTGTCTTTCAGCAGGTCCAAAGTGCTGCAGTCAAAGTGTGACAGGGCGCACATAATTCCCCTGCTGCAAAAGATCCACTGGCTGCCAGTCCATTTGCAGGCTCAATTCAGAGTGTTGCGGTTGACCTATAAAGGTACTTGAAAAATCGCATCTCCCTTTATGAACCTGCCCGGGTTTTAAGATCATAGCTAGTTTGGAAATTCCTTGTTGGTAATGAGGCTGGGCAGCTAAGGGAGAAGCCAGAGAGGCTCTTTTTGCTTAGAAGAAAATGCAGGATGCAGTCATCAGATCATGGGAAATGAGCACCAAATCCAATAATATTGCTAGTTCTTGCCACCATTCTCTTTGTTAAGACTGGACTATCAAGGCTTGGGCCCCTTTAGGGAGTCAGGTTAGCCCCCTTGGGTGGGGTGATGGTCCCCATCAGTGGAGGAAATGCCACTGGAAACCATCCTATTGGGCCCAACGGCAAAATGAGCGAGGAAGAACCACTTTATTACTCTGTTTCCCAACGGTCATGGAGGCAGAAGAGGCCATGCCAGATGGACTGGTTGTGAAGGCGCGCCTTAATAATATCCTCAAGGCTGTGGCAGTCCATTGCAGTCCCGGTGTTGAATCCTGCACATCTCATTTCGTGTGTGCCACAGGGGATGGCTCCGAGATCACAGTGTGTGGGCCACTTCATGGCAATCCACCTTAAATTCATACCGATGACATTTTTCCTGCTTCAGGGGGGAAATGCATTCTTGGATACGAGTTACAGTCGATGACGATCAAGGCTTGGGAAATGTTTGACCTCCAGTTGTCTTGGGCTTCGATTCTCAGAAATCCCTACTAATATGGTCAGCGAGGAGAACTGCTTTCTCTCTAGAGTTGTAAACAATCCTAACCTCTGGCCGGGAGGAGTGAAAAGGGGAAGCAGCATGTATCTAGGTGCGATGTAGCGTTGTTAGGTGGGGAAAGATCCTGCAGCTGGAGGACCCAACTGTGCTTTTCTCCCCACTGCCAAAGTTTAGCTGCCACCTGCTAAGTGCGGATGCCGCAGAGCTTCGGAGGCATATTCTGGGCATCGTGGCACAACAGCTTCTTTCCTCCACCCTTCTCGGCACCAGTGCTGAGTCTTGAAGATGTTTGAGAAACATTGGCTTAGTCATTTACTCAGAAGTACAATGGGAATAATGCCGCCTCCTTCCTATCTTCCATCAGAGCAGGGAGAGTTTAAAGAACCGCCTCTCCCTCCCTCTGCTGAAATTTGCCGTGCTTCATGCTGTCCGTTTGAAGGCGAGATGGAAATAGCAGCGGGGCGGCTGCAAACTAGGCCAGGGCCCATTACCGCTCCTCCGAGCCACCCAAGCAGCTGGCTGGCTCTTTAGATTTTACATCTATAAAATAACAAATGAAAGCAGTGGCTTCTAATCAGCTGCTTGCATGGAGCAGATCCTTCCTCTGCCAGGAGCTCTCATTAAGTCTTGGGAAGGAGGTCCAGGGGCTGCGCTGACCAGCTGGGACTCAATGGTGTGTGTGGGTCTAGCTCAGGCAGAGACCAAAAAAAAACCTAGCTAGATTAAGACTGCAGTGGCTCAAGTGGCTAAGAGACGCTGACTGGTCAGCAGCTCGATACCCAAATACTGCAGGACGGAGTGAGCTCCCGTCTCTGTCCCAGCTCCTGCCAACCTAGCAATTCCAAAGCAAGAAATTGCAAGTAGATAAATAGGGACCACTTCAGCGGGAAAGGTAAACAGTGTTCCGTGTGCTCTGGTGTCTAGTCGTGCCTGCCACATGACCACGGAAATGTCTGCACAAGCGGACAGCGCTGGCTCTTCTGCTATGGAACAGAGATGAGCAATCAACCCTAGAGTTAGATACGGCTGGCTTTCGAGCAAGGGTGACCTTTACCTAGATTAGAACAAGCCATTCAGTACCTTAGTGGAACTTGGCTATGAGGCTTCCAAAAATAAATGCATACACATATTTTTGCCACAGGTCTTTCCCAAAGTCCTTGCAAGTGAAAGATGAATAGAGCTGGTGGGGTGTGTGTTAAAAGCCATGGGGAGAGTGTGTGGCTTATTTCTGCCAGCTGAGTGGCAGGTTGGTGGTTCTGTAACAAAGCACTAATTAAGGCAAGCAGCTTTGCGCTTCATCTTGGCATCAGTATAATTAATACTGTAGCTTTGATTGGGTTTATGCTCCCAACTTCTGCTGAAGGCAAATCTGAATGTTAGAGGCAAACAGCTAGGAGTGTCCTCTGGGAGCACTGGCTCCACATGTTTCTAGAGGGGGCAACACAGTTGGGAACATCCTGGGAAATATGGGACGGGGTTAGAGCAGTGGCTCCCAACCGTTTCTGGCCATGACCACCTAAGTATCTCAAATCCTGATCCCCAACCCGTGTCATATACCGGTAATTTTTATTATTCAAAAAGTGAACTACTATTCATGTGGAGGAAGCCTAAAAAGCCATTAACTTGTTCTAAACAAGCTTCCAGTGGCCTCCCTTAAAAATCACTCCCCCCCCCCTTTCGGGGAGTGTGCCCTATGTTGGGAACCACATAGTTAGAGGCATTGGGTTTGTGTAGTTCAGTAGGAGTGCTACTACATATCCCTCTTCTCTAAAGATTCTGTCAACAGCTAGGGGACGCATTTGTTGCACCTCTGGGTGCAACAATATGGGGTACCTCGGGTTGACAGGACTGCGATGGCTTAGTGGTAAAATAAATTTTATCTAGGTCAGCAGTTTGAGACCCAAGTGCTGCAGGACGGAGTGAGCGCCCATCTCTGTCCCAGCTCCTGCCAACCTAGCAGCTTGAAAGCAAGAATTTGCAAGTAGATAAATAGGGACCACTTTGGTGGGAAGGTAAACAATGTTCCGTGCACTCCGGTCCCAGGTTGGGGGAATTTCCCTCAGTTTGATACACAATCTGGGTGTGCAACTTGACCCATCTCTGTCTGTGGAGCAACAGAGATCATCTGTGGTCAAATCTGCTTTTTACCACCTATGGTGCATTGCCCAGCTTCACCCGCTCCTAGACAGGACATCCCTGACAATGCTGATTTACGCTTTGATCATCTCCAAGATTGATTACTATGATGCTCTTTACATGGGGCCGCCCTTGAGGCTGGAACAGAGGCTTCAGTGGGTCCAAACTGTGGCTGCTAGACTGATTGCACATATCGGTCATTTTCACCATATTTAATGAGAACTTAGTTTCCCAGAGAGCATGATTAAGCATGTATCTAGTCGTCATAGTCACAAAATGTCTGCAGGCTCTATTGTGCTTGGCCATCTCTATCTCTACCAGCAAAGCTCTGCTTTGTTGATTTATGTGTACAGTACAGTAAAACTCCGACTTACATATGCCTCGAGTTACATACAATTCGACTTTCATAATGATTTTGTGCTAAAACCATATCCCAATTTACACGATTTCCTATTGGTTTGCTTCGAGTTATATGAAGATCCTTTTTCCTATGGGTTTGCTTCGAGATACGTAAAAAAATATTTCCTATAGGTTTTCTTTGATTTACATTTTTAAAAAACTCGTATTGGTTTGTTTCGAGTTACATAAAAAAATAATTTTTCCTATGGGTTTGCTTCTAATTACATAAAAAACCGATTTAAGCAAAAGCCTACGGAACTGACTTTTTTCGTAAGTGGGGGATTTTACTGTATCTGTATTACGACTGCGCCATCTCTCTCCCACCCAAAAAAAACCACAAACTCTGCAGTTCCTCCCCTTTCTAATTACTGGCAAAGGGAGTCTGGTTTGGTATTTGGTACATCGATTGACCAAGGGACTGCAAAATAATTTGTAGGCATTGACATCTGCATAATGGTTGTTTTCCCCGTGATATATTATTTGGCTTGGGTTGTTGTTGTTTTCATTTGTTTCCCTTGCCTGAACCATCAGGTGCTTTTAGCATGCATCCAAATGCATCTCCTTTTTTCCAGCTTGATATATGCCAGGCCTTAACCTCTCTTTGCTGTTTATTCCATGGCCAGAGTCAGGGCCCGTTTCAATAGATTAGGACAGGACACTTTGGCACTCTATATTCTGTATTTTTGTCTATTTTTCTCCCAAAACAGGTGGCCTGCCAAAGGCTCCGCATGTCTGTTGTTTCAGGGCTCCCCGATCCCTTTTTTCAATCATAGGCCACTCAGTTTCTCTGTGGTTTTCTCTCCCCAGGTTTCAGGACTGGGCTCGGCGGGAAGCTGAACGGGTAGTGAAGGAGCGACAAGCACAGGGGTTGCCGCTCATAGACCGCTTCTATTTCGACCCCAGCAAGATCGTGCTGCCCCCAGAAGAGGAAGAATGAACCCCTTGTTGTCTGTCCTTATGTACACTGAGAATAAACCTCTAAGATCTGCTGGAACTCCTGTCAATTTCTCTTTCTGTATAGCAGGGGTGCTCAAACTTTTCGGGCTGCGGGCTGGGTTTCTCCCACTGGAAGTGGAAGTAAATTTGCCTTGCAATCTGTTTTGCAACAGGATGAGATAGATTTTAGACCGCCATTTTCTCTGCTTAAACTAAGGGCACCCAAACTACGGCCCATGGGCCAAAGTCGGGCCCTGACGCCAATTCTTCCAGCCCATGCCACCCTCATCGCTCTTGTATGGGCACATTTTACTTCTGCTTCCGAAGGGGGCGTGGACCGGACGAATTGGCATCGGGATCTGTCTCACGGGCTGTAGTTTGGGTGCCCCTGCTGTATAGTGTTGGGGAGGGATGTGCTCAGGGTGGTATGGGGCAGATCCTACCATTCGTGCTGTATGGCCTTTCCCACTTGTGGCGGCTGTCTGCATCTCACCTACTGCCTCTTCCTCGTAACTGCATACATCCACATGGCAGCCAACCAATGCTGGCAGAAGCTCTTACATAGCCAGGAGGTCACCTTTGTATGAATTGGGGGGGGGGGGGCGCTTGGGGCTGGGGAGAACAAAATGTGCCAGCGTACAGGTACTCCTGTACAAAGGAAAAACTGGAGGGTTTTTCAGTCTCTGCTTGGCTTGATCTTTGCTCTCTCAAGGGTGCACTAGATATTGGCAGCACCATTCACTCCTGGTCAAAACTAGGCCCCGAACAGATGGTACCATCCCGGAGCCTTGCGGTGGAGTACTATATTTATCTGCTGCTCTCTGCCTACATTTACACTGCACAAACTAGCTCTCTCTGTCTCCCAAAGCCTAACCTGGGTCCATGTGGTTCGTCAGATCATGTTAAATGGCAGTGAATGAGGAATTCAGACCTCTGGGATAGCAGCCCAAGGCCTTTGCCTTTTGTGGCGATGGTTAATGTCGGAATCAAGAGTGTATAGTTATTTTGCCGCACACAAGCAAACATTTGATAGCCCTGATTCATTTTGTGTTTCTCGTTGAGCTCTTCAATCTTCCACAACCAGGTGAGAGACAGAGATCGAGTAGTTGATGCTTTCCTTTACCTGTGGCCCTGGGCAGTGGGTGAATTTTGTCTTCAGTATTTTCCCCCCTCTTGTGTGTCTTTTTTTGGGCACACAGTTGCGTAGCCAAGAGATCAGCAGCTCCTACTTAATGACAGAAGAATAAAGATTTCTGCACATACTTTAGAAATGACCATAGGAAATATTCATGTTCTCTTCTTTAGATAGATAGATAAATCCTTATTGTCATTGTCCTGTACAGAACAACGAGATTGGGGGGAGGGGGGGACACTTATCACTTATTTGTTCTTTATAACAACGAGTGCACTAAATTGTTTCCCCATCAGTTCTATTTTTAAGGTATGCCTTGAAGGAGACACCCCACTTTCCCCATTAATCACATACAGTATGTTGTTCTTTCTTCTCTGAACATAACAATAAAGCTGCAATGACATTCGCTTCCCTCCCTGAGTGCCGGCTGGATGCTGGTAATAATAGCCATGGAAATGGATGGCCTTGAGAAGCTCTAGGCTTTCTGTGCTGTGGTTGCCATGTGGTGGGGAAACAAGGGGAGGGGGTGTTTCTTTATAGCAGGATTCAGTTTATTGTGCCTCAGGGTTAAGGCAACCAGAACAAGTGTTCTGAGAGTAAGAGGCTTTTGAGATACACTTGCACTGGCAAATCTTAAAAGACTGCAACCATGAGCTCTCCATGCAAGCAGTAAGGGTTGGAGGGTTTTCTCAGAGGGAAAGTCTTCCTTTTCCTCCAGAGGCTCATGAAAAGGGGATATGGGCAGTTTTTTTGGCTCATCCTTCGTAGACTATACAAAACAGAAATATACAGTAGCTTTCAATGTAACTTTCCTCAACTCCTACATGTTTTAGATTGTTGTTATCCTTGACATTTGGCCATGTTGCCTAGTTGACCAAAAGATCAAGAGTGTTTATGTGTGTTCAGTGAGGGACAACAAACAAGCATAATCATCACCATCACCATGATGATGATGATGATGATGATAATAATAATAATAATAATAATAATAATAATAATAATAATAATAATAATAATAATAATAATAATAATAATAATAATAATAATTTGACTGGTTTAGCCACCCCCTTGCCAAAGCGACTCCGGCGGCTTACAACACAAGAAACACCCCCAACATAACACACTCCAACCACCCATACATATAGATAAACATCATAAAAACTCTAAAATCTCTGAAATCTTAAAATCACAAATCTAAAAATCTAAAATTTTCCCGAGTGTATCTACCATGTCTGCAGTATTTAAGTCAGGAGTGAGTATCTATGGATTTTCAGATGCATGAGGCAACAACAGCTCCCATAACCCGTTGGCTATGCTGCTGGCTAGGAGTCATGGTAGGACTGTAGGCCAAAAGCATCTGAAAGTCCATCCAACACTCACCTAAGCACTTCACTCTTGAAGGGTCTGTGAATGACTGTGGAAGAAAGCATCTTCTGATGGGGTTGGGGGGGAGATCATAGCACAATTTAGCTTCATCTTTACCTCTTTCAGCTTTGCATCCCTGACGGCAGAGTGTTGTAGAAGCAAGAAGAAAATAACTAGAAGATCGCAGTGACATTTATTTCTTAACTTGAAAGGCAGGAGCAAGAAAATCTTAATGTAACCTTGAAACATGTACAATGAACAAACATAGTTAGAACACACTCTGGCTTACTTCCTTTCCCCCTTCGTGTTTCATGTAATATGCAGACTTAAAATCTTGATCCATCTGTGCAACTTGCAGCCTTCGGGATGGCTTTGAAACCTAAGCTGCCATCTCTGATCATTTGCCTTGCTGACTGAGACAGATGGGAGCTGGAGTCCAGCAGTATTTGGAAAGCCACAGGCTCCCCATCTTAGACCAGAATTTTACATTTCTTTTGGACTGTTCTTCAAGACTTCTACGATTTTATCAACTCGCTTTTTGAGAAGTACAAGAAGATCCACCATTAAGACCTGGGGGCTTCCTGATACAAGGCTTTCAGAGGGGACAGGGCCTAAAAAGTGACAAGTCTAAATGCCTTCTGTGAGTTGGTTCATGCAGGTGACTCAAGCCCAGGCCTTCTTGAAGAACACCACCACTGATAGAATTAGCACCACCACCCCTCTCCCTACTCACTACTCACTTTACAATCCTTACTGCTTCTGCCTTTCAGATTCAAAGTCTTAATTCAATGAGAACACAAAGATTGCCTTGAAAAATCCCACCTAGCTTCTGTAGACCACTGTGGGGCCACACCAGTCTTCTCTCTACCCTATTACTGCCAATGGGATTTAGGTATTCTAGAATTTCTTTTCTCTAGCTTCCCACCTTCCTCTCTTCACACTTGATTTCAGATGCATGAGCACTTATGGGATTCCCCCACCCCCACCCCTTGCTGGCATTCATATTCTCTGATCTGGCCTTTTAACACTTTTCACAGCTCCTCCAGAGTTAACCAGTTCCTTCACTCTCACGCATATATGCTTGCTCGAGGTTTATTGTTTCCTCACTGTTTGCCACGAGCTTTTGTTCAGCCTCCTGGAGTTGTGCATGTCGACAGGTTTATTGCAGTGTTGAGAGAAGTTATTATCCTGGTGGCGGTAGGGGGGGTAGAGAGAAAGTCAGTCTGAAAGAGCAGATGTGACTCACGCTCGTGCACACACACTTGCTGCATCCTCTACAAACAGCCTGCGATCACTGTGTTGGCAGAGCATGTTCAGACGCCCAGCTTGGTGCTATATCCCCTAGCACACGCACTGCTCTTTAAACAGAGACATAAATGAGTCCCCTACTTCCCAGTACTGTACTGTCATTTACTCGTATTCCTTGTTCCGTTCTCCAAGCCATGGGTGGGACCCAGGAGTCCTGGCGCGGAGCCACCTCTACCTTTCATTAGGTCTCTCCAGCTTCCCTGGGAATAGCTTGTTCCTAAATCAGGCACAGCTGTTCCCATTCATCAAATGGTGCTAATATTCATTCACAGCCAAAGCAGAAGCTGGGATTGCATCTTTCACACCACACCCCCGGGCCTCTTCCCCCACACAATCGGGGATGCAAAAACCGGGGCGCTTTACTGTTATAGTGTTTATGAGGATTGATAATGTTGTTTTGCCTATTTGTTTGATGTAATTCTTTTTTATGATATCTGATATGTTTAATTGCTGTAACTGTTATAATTACTATTGTATAACTATGCTTGGTGCTATTTTGCATCACCTGTGTTCGTTTTTTTGTATTGATTATGCTGCTCTTATATGCTGTATTGTTGTTTTGTGAACCGCTTTGAGTTGCTCATTGAGTGAGTAAGCGGTATATAAATTAAAAATTTCATTCATTTCATTTCAAGCACGCTGAAGCCTTTTCTAGATGGCTGCTCTCCTGCCAGTCATATATATAGGTTGCAAGTCCTTTCCCCTGTGTGACAGACAGGCAGATGACGGTGGCGAGCCAAATCCCACAGTGCAAATCCCACAGATAGGGGAGGAAGAGAATCATGTGTCTGGGAGGAAGGGTTGTCATAGCAGTTGATCTATTCCCTGTTGCTAATTGCTGGGTGGCCACTGAGTGGGGAACAGGGAAGCAATCAGAAAGCAATAAGCTTCTTCTGTGTGTAGGTCAGGCATTAAATTGCCAGAATGAAACCAACTTTCGGTGAATTCATTCCGTGGTTCCCTTCACCTGACCTAATGTGAGAAAGATTAGCTGGCACAATTATGGTTCAAAAAACTACACTCTTTAAGGAGGCTTGCTTTGTGTACCCCAGCAATAAGCTGTTGTTGGTGAACTAAAGCCCAGCAAGAAGCTAGGTTGAAGGGAGGGGCAGAGGGTTGTAGGACTCAAATCCCCCGAGGAGATTGAACATACAGTATATTAATATTTTGAAGAAAACCTGATTTCCTTTCAATGTTACCGTAATGGCTGGTAGCAAAACAAAACAAAATGTGCGTGCGGTCTGCTGTTATTTATGATTACCTCTTTAATCCTCTCATTCGCCAAGAAGCTTACAAAAGTCAATTGCCAACATCCATTTTCCCCACAACAACGGCTTTGTGAGTTAGGCTGGGAAGATAACTGTAACTGGCTCCAAATCACTCCCTGAGCTTCATAAGTGAGTGAGAATGTGAAACAGAGTTTCCCTCCTCCTATTCTTGATGCTCAGCACCAGCTTGCTTGGTTTATAGTGTTTATATGTAAGATGGATGAATGCGGCGGGGGTGATTGCATGGGGAAACTGATCACCATCTGGATTGCTTGTGGAGAGGTTCGGTATGATCTGTTGCCCATTGATCACACAATGCTTGCAGAAATGTGCACCAGATTCATGACCCAGATTCATGGCCAAGATGAACTACAGACCGCGATAGAGTTAGCAGCCCTCTCTTTACCATCCTCTTTAGTGCGCTCCGGTGTCTAGTCATGCCTGCCACATGACCACGGAAACGTCTGCAGAAGCAGACAGCGCTGGCTCTTCGGCTTAGAAACAGAGATGAGCACTGCACCCTAGAGTCGGATACGACTGACTTTCGAGCAAGGGAAACCTTTACCTATACCTTAGTGCTTCTGCCTTTCAGTTTGACCCAGCTGTAGGGTTTCTACTTTTGGGGGCCAGGCTGAAGTGATCCCTTGGCAATTGGAAGGGCCACTTTTAAGTGAGAATCCCTCCTGTTAAAGCAGCCCTTTCTGGTGCAATTGGGGCATGACCTTGCAGCCCTGTGATCGCACCCAACAGTGCTCCAGATGTTGTTGGCCTACAACTCCCATCTGCCTTGATCTAGCATCTCTAGTGGTAGGGAACTGAGGGTTAGCAGTTCAAAAACATCTGGGGTGCTACTTCTACAAATGGGAAGACTGGATGGATTACGTGTTAGTTTTTTTTAAAAATACCATTTTAAGGCGAGGGTTTAAAACAGGGGTGCTCAAACCTTTCAGGCCATGGACCGGTCGCGTGGTTCAGCGAGCCAGTCGTGTGGTTCCTCCCACTGGAAATGGAAGTAAAACATGCCTTGCAATCTGTTTTGCAACAGGATGAGATAGATTTTAAGCTGCCATTTTCTCTGCTTAAACCAAGGGTGCCCAAACTACGGCCCGTGGACCAGATCCAGCCCCAATGCCAATTCATCCTGCCTGCCCCACCCTCGTTGCTCCTGTATGGGCACGTTTTACTTCCGCTTCCGGGAGTGACGAGGGCAGTGTAGGCTGAATGAATTGGTGTTGGGGGCTGGATCCAGCCACGGGCTATAGTTTGGGCATCCCTGGCCGAAAAGAAAGTGAAAGAAAAGGGGGATAAGCTGAAACAAAAACAAGGAAACCCAGGGGGGCCATTCAACAATTACATGGTCCTTGAAGGGTGGGAGGGGTCTGCCATCTGAATTACGGAAAAATTACATGGGCAGGGTGGGGCAGGTCAAAGATTACGTAATCCATTTGGAGCTGTTGTGCATTAGGCACCAATAGTGAAAAACTCTAAAAATTAGAGTTTCGATACAAAAGCTCTGGATTACGTAACTTTAAAGGTGGGGGGAGGGTGTCAAAGCTAAAATTACGGTCAGATTACATAGGGGGGAGGGGGTCAATTTCCCCCAAAAAATGGATCACATAATTGTTGAATGGCCCCAGAGTGACATTCTGAACAACAGGCAGAAGCACAGTTCTAGGCTGTTCAGAAACCATTAAAAATACTGTAGAATGATTGGCCATCTAGGAGTCTATATGGCTATTCCAACTTCTTATTTTATTAGGGAGTTGGAATGGCTGGGGGCTATTTGGCAGAGGTGGGGGGTACCTATAATTTGGGAAGAACAGGTGGAAGATGTGAGGTACACCAGCATTAAAAGAGATAGAGCATGTGCCTCATTCCCATTATTTCCTTCCATGCCAGTATTTTTTATAGTTGACATTTGATGAAAAACTGTGAGGTGTACTAGTTATATTAAACCATGAAAAGCATGAGATTGTTCTTCATTCGGCCATAACTCACTGGGTCACCTTGTATTAATTACTGCAGTTGACTTGACCCAGTTTGTCGTGTTGTGAGGATGACGTTAGGGGCAATGAACCATGTGCACAAGCTTTATGGAGAGAGGAAGATAAGAATGGTATAAACAGATAAATATATTAGTAAAACAAAAGGTCTCATATCATCTTAAAGCATACCTATCAAGTGCGGCTCCTGAGAATATGGGACATGCGCAGTAGCCTCCTACACATAACCCTTTTATTCATGTGCAGAAGCTTTCTACACATGCACAGAAGCTTTCTACGCATGCATAGAAGGGATCTGTGCAGAAGGCTACTGCGCAGAAGTCTACGCATGCGTAGAAGCCTATGCATGCATAGAAGGGTTCTGCGCAGAAGGGGATGTGCAGTAACTACTTTCACCCGCTGTCAAATTACGGGATGGTGGCGGATGGCGGCGCTGAATTGCGGGAAATCCCAGCCAATCCGGGATACTTGACAGGTATGATCTTAAAGACTAACTACTGTGGTTTTATTGGGTGTGTTTATTTAATGATGTTTGAATACTGCAACTATTGTGTGTGTGTTACTTGAGCCTGTTTTTAAATTTACTGTATGCTATAAGATGCCTTCGGTCCCACTGTGGAGAAAGGCGAGGAATAAGTGAAGTAACGAAACTTTTCTCAGCTACAATCCATTTCACCAGAAGAAATGGCCTGTGGCATGTAAAAACATATGGCAAATTTGTTGCCCTTCAATGTATTATCTGAATCTTATTGTTTTAGCTGTAACAGACTGACTCAGAGATAAATAAATAATTTCAAATATTAACTTCCTTTGGTTTTGCCTCTAGAGATTTGCCAGTTGGCCATTTTTAAAAAAGTGTAGCTCCTTCTTGTGCCTTTAACAAACTACTTGACATGGAGGCACCAGCAGGTGAAATGTTGTGGAAATAAACCTTGCTCCATCCATGTTGTTGGGGCATGGGCTGCAGTTAGAGGAGAGGGGCAATTTGATTTTTAAGGGTGGGGGGAGATTTGAGAATGAGTTATTAACAGTTAATTGCCTTTTAGGCTTCCTCCATGTGAATAGGAGTTCACTTTTTGAATAATAATAATATGTCATGGGTGTAGGTGGGTGATTTTAGAGATGTTTAGGTGGGGCATGGCCAAAAAAATGTTGGGAACCCCTGGGTTAGAGGTACAACAGGTGGCTGAAACAGTGGTCCTGGCTCTTCTATATGCTTCATTAATCTCCCCAATCAGTCCCTGGAAAATAGATGGGGAAGAAGTAGAAGCAGTGACAGATTTTACCTTCTTAGGATCCAAGATCACTGCAGATGGGGATTGCAGCCATGAAATAAAAAGGCGACTGATTCTTGGGAGACAAGCCATGAGAAACCTGGGGAACATAGTGAAAAGCAGAGACATCACATTGAAAACAAAAATTCGAATAGTCAAAGCAATGGTATTCCCGGTGGTAATGTATCGTTATGAGGGCTGCACCATTAGGAAAGCTGAATGCAGAAGAATAGATGTCTTTGAGATGTGGTGTTGGAGGAGAGTTTTGAGAGTCCCCTGGACAGTGAAGAGAACAAATAGGTCAATCTTAGAAGAAATCAACCCTGACTGCTCATTAGAAGGTCAAATAGTAAAGATGAAGATGAAGTACTTTGGGCATCAAATGAGAAGGGAGGATTCACTTGAGAAGGCTTTGATGCTGGGGAAGGTGGAGGGCAAAAGAAGAAGGGGGAGGCCAAAGATGATATGGATAGATGATATTGTAGACACAATGGGCACAGAACTGGGAGGGCTGAGGGGGATGGTGGAGGACAGAGGCGCCTGGAAGATAATGGTCCATAGGGTCGCAAAGGGTCGGAATCAACTGTGCGACTGAACAACATCTGAGGGCAGCAGAATAGTCAGAAGTAATTTACCATTTCCTTCTTCTGGAGGTATTTTCGGATTGTGCAGCTTGTCCGAAGCTAAGCTGGCTGGCTCTTCTGGGAGACACAATGGTGAATTGAACTCCCAACCTCTACTACCAAACACCTAAGTCACTGAGCTGTCCAGCTAGCTAATGAGTACACTACCTGTGAGGAAATGGCCTTCATATATGCTTCAGAGCTTGACTCTCTGCTGGAAAGGGAACCTGTGGCCTTCCAAGTACAATTCCCACCATCCCCTGACATTGTCTTTTTTTGGCTAGGGCTAGTGGGCATTGCAGTCAAATAATACAATACCATGAGTTGCGTGTCCTTGGTGTAAATAATTGGGAGCTCCCTAAATTATGGATCTGATTCAGTATACTGTACAGTAATATGTTCCTTGTTCTCCTTTCTGGTTGCGACCCTGATGGTCTTCTTCCGTGTATAGGTCATGTGTGAAACTGCCAAAATGAAGCCACTTTTTGGTGAATTCATTCTACAGTTCCTTGCACCTGACCTAGTGTGAGAAGGATTAGCTGGCAATGCAAGGCTGGTCACTGCACAACAACAATTTTGCTACTGGGAATAGCAAACGTGATTTACATGATATCGAGTGTGCTGATTCCAAATCTGAACTCAGAATTTGCCTATCACTTACAGATTTTATGTCATGGGTGAGCTATAGCTGTTCAAATAGTTGGTATTTGAGTAATGTATTTTTACATGGGAACATTATAACAGTTGCAGCTACCACTATGCCTGATACAGCCTCAGCTGACTCATGTCCCCTGGTGGCATGCATGTTCCAGCAGAGGTTGGGAAGTCAGTGAGCTGATGTCAGAAATAGGTATATAAGGCGAGATAGACCCAGGACTTGTCTCTACTGCGAAACCATCTTATTGGATAGTACAGCTAGGCCATATTGAGTCTGTTTTGAGCTAAATATGAATAGGCACAGCTGTGTTAATAAATCAGACAATTTTTGCTAATTTGTGGCACATATACCCCGTGTGATCAACGCAAGAACCTAACCAAGAGGGTGAGAACTGCTTACAAGTATAACTGGATATGAAATTGGAGATCAGGATAAAAGCTGGGCACCTCATATCTGCTGTCAGGTGTGTTACATTGGTCTAATACAATGGTTGAATGGGTAAAGTAATACAATGCCTTTTGCTGTGCCTATGGTTTGTCTTGAGCCAAAAGACCATCACTGTTGGGTTTTCAAAGAAGACCAAGTCAAAAATCATCTATCCTGATTGTGAATCTGCTCTGGAGCCAGTGGCACATGATGCAGACAATCCAGTGCCAGTCCATCCTACATCTGTTGTTACTGACAGTGACATGTCGGATGAGGAACAGGATGATGGTGTTGATGTTAATGAATGTTATGAACCCCAATTTGAAGAGGGTAAGCCACATTTTATACGCCAATCAGATTTAGATGATCTAGTCTTTGTCAGAAGAGAAGTCTGAACTGTTAGCCTCCAGATTAGAGTGGAATTTGCTACAAAAGGAAACGACAACTTCCTATTAAACTTGGATTAATGAAAAACTTTGTCATTGCAATTGATCGTGATGGTATGAATTTTCAGTATCTGAAGGATAAGCTTGGAAAAGTTATAACAGATGCTAAGCTGAAAGCAGGCATTTTTGTTGGCCCCTAAATCTGCAATTTGATGTGGGATAGCACATTCAAAGAAACTCAACCCACTTGAACTTGCTGCTTGGGATTCATTTGTGCTAGTTGCACAAAACTTTCTGGGCCACAAGTGAGCTGAAACCCATGCTGAACTCATGAACAACATTCTAACGGCATACCATCAAGACGGCTGCCAAATTCATTTCTTATATTTCCATTTGGACTTCTTCCCACAAAACATGGGTGATGGGAGTGTTGAACAAGGGGGGAGGTTCCACCAGGACATTTCTGTTATGGAAACAAGATATCAAGGCCAGTGCAATCCCAACATGATGAGTGACTACTGCTGGTTTCTGCAACGGGAGGCACAAACGCAAAAGCAAGTGCCTGAAACACTTCTGAAGTGTACATGTGTGTCGAACAAGGCCTCGGGTGAATTATGTGTAATTGTATATGCTGTTGCAAAATAGAACTACGTTTTTGTAATGTCATGTGACTATGAGGCAAAAGTTAATTATTTATCGAGATTACATACTAACTGCAGAACAAGAGAATGTAGCTAATCATGTAATTACACATAATTAACTTAAGATCCTGACATCCTAGGCCAGTGATGGCGAACCTTTTAGAGACCAAGTGCCCAAACTGAAAAACCAAACCCCACTTATTTATTGCAAAGTGTCAACACAGCAAAAGGAGGGAGGAAGTGCTCCCATTGGACTGCTGGGCAGAGGGGCGGGGCAAACTTTGTGCTGGGGCAACCACATGGGTTGCTGGGCAGAGGGGCGGGATGAACTCTGTGCTGGGGAAAGAAGGAAGCGCTCCCATTGGATTGCTGGGCAGAGGGCGGGGCAAACTTTGTGCTGGGGCAACCGCATGGGTGCTCACAGAGAGGGCTTCGAGTGCCATCTCTGGCACACGTGCCATAGGTTTGACACCACTGTCCTAGGCAGAATTGGACTTCAGGTTTGGATTCAGCACACTTTGATTTAGTATAGGACACATGGATTAGGTCAAGTAGCAGACAATGGGGGGGGGGGGGCTGGTTGTGTTGTAGTTCAAAAATACCACAATTTCCGAGGAGGCTCTTTCTGTGTACCCCACCCTGATGGTATACATTTACCAGATAATACTACACATACTTCCCATTCTACATAACAGCAATTGTCAGGACTAGCCATTCAATAACACTTGATAGAATAGTGTTCCCACTCAATATCTGAGGGCAGTAGATTACTTCTGGTGGCAGGGGAGAGAATGAGACAAACTATATCATGCACATCTCTATACTTTGTGGGAAGGGAATAGTCAAGAGAGGGAGGGAGATGGTGGGGAACTGCTAGAAGTAACTGTCTAGCATGAGAAATAGATGCTTCACTGAGCCAAATAGCAGGACGAGCTCTGCAAAACCTTGTCTGTGTTTATCTCTATGGTGTTGGGAGACTCTTCTTTAGCAGAAGCTATATTAGGAACCTACCCTTTTCAAATTATTTTTGCCAGGTTTTGGAGGAATAGCTCACACCTTTGAATATTCTCTGCATGCAGAGAATGAGCAACAAGCCTTCTGTGAGAAGTTGCAAATTACTATGAACATGTCAATGCGCAGGCTATTGTACTCCACCCTCCCTGCCTATAGTGGTAAAGTCCAGTCAAAGCTTTCCTATATGATCTTGTGGGATGTACAAATTGGCTCCTTCAGTATTGCCAACTTACCAAGAAAATAGATGTACTGTGTTTCTGTTTAAAATATAGTTGCTCTTCTGATTCTAACAATAGCTTTAGAAAGCAACTGCTGATGCTTTTCATGCCATGGAGATCAACGTCAATCACTGGTTGCAGAGCCATCACAGAAGCAGGAACAGCTAAAATAAAACCAATTGCCAAGCTTACTCCCAAGTAGGTACACTTTCGGGCTGAGGAACAGGGGGCTGTGCACACGTTCTTAGATTGCAAAGCCATCAGTCCTAGCCAGCAAAGCCAAGAACTATGACTATTGTGGTCCAATAACAATTGCATCTGAGACTGCAGCTTGGAATAATTGAAAATATTTCTCTGTAGCAGCTTTCCATAATATACAGGAGGGAAATGTAACGTGGCACCGTCATTTGGCTTACAAGAATGAAATTCTCTACTGCTCTCTTGACCGGCTGGAGTTAGATCAGCATTGCCTTTCTCCAAAATACATTTCCAAGCCCAGTTTTTACTATCTCGGCTCCTACTATTGTGACAGTTTCTTGTTGAAACACTAGCCTCTATTTCTCTACCTTTTTTGACCCCATTCCCCATGTTGATGGAATTAGCATAATAAAAAATGCTTAGCAGCAAGGTCGCCCTTGCTCGAAAGCCAGTCATATCTGACTCTAGGGTTCAGTGCTCATCCCTGTTTATAGCCAAAGAGCCAGCGCTGTCTGCACTTGCAGACATTTCCATGGACATGTGGCAGGCATGACTTAACACCTGAGTGCATGGAATGCGGTTTACCTTCCCACCGAAGTGGCCCCTATTTATCTACTTGCAATTTCTTGCTTTTGAACTGCTAGGTTGGCAGGAGCTGGGACAGAGACAAGAGCTCACTCCGTTGTGCAGCACTCGAGTCTCGAAATGCTGACCTTCCAGTCATTGAGTTCAACATCTTAACCACTTGAGCCACAGCAGTCCCCATTTAGTAACAAACCTCTGGCCAAAGTATTCTGTGCCCCCCCTGCCACCCACCCACACACACACAAGGAATAAGTATATCTCATACCCATTGAGACTGATGTACAAATGGATTTGTAGATGACACAGTTCACTCAGTGATTACTCTGAGATATTTAGAGTAATACATAAGAGGGGGTAGCACAATGGTCTGCACATTTCTTAAGCCAGGGGTGCCCAAACTACAGTGGGCGGCATGGGCCGGACAAATTGGTGTTGGGTGCCGGATCTGGCCCATGGAAGCAGAGAAAATGGCAGCCTAAAATCTATCTCATCCTGTTGCAAAACAGACTGCAAAGCATGTTTTACTTCCACTTCCGTGGGAGGAACCACATGACCGGCTCTCTGAACCACATGGCCGGCCCACAGCCCGTAAAGTTTGGCACCCCTGTCTTAAGCAATACATCATTATAGTCCTCTCTTTTTTTGGTTGGAAAATAAGCGATATGCACAAGCATATTGAGATGCACTTAACTTGGATGGATTATGAACACGGGCTGAGACACATGAGAGCCTTATACAACTGCAGTAACACCATGGAGTGCATACAAGTAATTGTATATGCATATGCTCTGCACTCCCCTTCCCCCGCCTGAGATTTATTTGGCCTTGCTCATACTTGCACACACACAAAATCCCCAGATACATAATAAACACCATTGGTATGGAAACATGCTATATAAGGTGCTCAAAGAAACACGTGAATGCACAGATGTGCAACAATTGGTAGGAATATGCAACTAACTGTGAACAGTGACCAAAAAAAATCCAAATAAAGGGATAATGGCAATGATTATTGTTGTAAGAGAGGATCACAGATGTATCCAACCCACCCTCCACTCAGCTTGATGAACGGTGTAATCAAGAAGATAGCAGTCCACAAGGAGATCCAGAAGTGAACAAACTGAGTGCATACCAAGAACTTGTAGAAATGTGTGCACATGCACATGTGCAGTATAGTAGACATGACAAAAGCAGGCTCCTCCTTGTGATCTGAAGAGAAACTATTTTATGTGTCTACATACAGGTCTCAGATGCTGCTCAAAACACAATACAGTACAGTAAAACCCCAACTTACATAAACCTCGAGTTACATAAAATTCGACTTGCGTAATGATTTTGTGCTAAAACCATGTCCCGGTTTACACGATTTCCCATGGGTTTGTTTTGAGTTACATAAAGATTCTTTTTCCTAAGGGTTTGCTTTGAGTTACGTTTTTAAAAAAATATTTTTTCCTATGGGTTTGCTTCGATTTACATAAAAATATAATTTTTCCTCTGGGTTTGCTTCGAGTTACATAAAAAACCGATTTAAGCAAAAGCCTAAGGAACGGGCTTTTTTGTACTTCAGTGTGTGTGTGTGTTTTTTTTTTTTTGAAAAGCTGTTTCTCTGAGGCACAAATCTATCTGGTACAGGAACTCACTGCGATTTTGACGGCCCCTGCGAAGTTTCCCAAGGAAGGCAAGACCCCCTTCCAGATCCTACAATGGTGATTAGCAGGACTACCACCTCTCTATGAGAACCACAGCAACAACAAAACACCACTCTTTCCCACCCCACCCCTGGCTTTCCAAAGTATAGTACCCTGTACAACAACACACGAGTGAGTCCTCTTCTTCCAGCTCCAGTAAGGCCGGGGGTACATAGAAAGAGCTTCCTTGAAGACTGTGGTATTTTTGAACCACAATCAGGCGTGCCCTTTAAATGGCCACCTTGTGTTGTCGGCTAATCTTTCTCACACTTAGGTCAGGCAAAAGGAACTACAGTTTGACAGTTTCACGTCTGGCCTACTAGACACGGAAGAAGAAGCTCCAAGATGGAAGAGAAGAGCAAATTGATTTCTTCCTGCCAAAACCTGGGGTAGCTCTGCCAATTCTTTTTTTTTAAACTTTTATTAATAAAACAATAAAAACATAGATAAAAAGACATACATCATCCCTACAAGACAAAAAAAGCCATTGCTATACAAAAGAATTATGAAAATCTATAAACATCGCGCTGGCTCTTCGGCTATGAAACCGAGATGAGCAATGAACCCTAGAGTCGGATGCGACTGGCTTTTGAGCAAGGGGAACCTTTACCTTAGCTGACAACCTGCCGTGTAATGTGTAATGGGAGTGTAACACCCGTGCAATCAAAGGGGCTTGCAAAGTATCACTAGAGGTAATTTATGATTATGACTTCCAAAACTGGATCGTGTCTGGGCCCGGTTTGATTCCCCCCGCATTAGACAATGCATATTGTATGAATGGGTTCCAAACTTCCCAAAAGGAACATTTCATCTTTAGACCTTGATTTTGGCGCAGTTGACTAGTTAGCTTTTCATTTAATGCTAGCTGCCATACCCCTGCAAACCATCTCTCCCTACTCAAATCATCCTTATTTTTCCACTCTTGTGCAATTATCTGCCTAGCTACTACTACTAGCTCTACCAATTCTTAACAACAACCCCCCCCCTTTTTTTTAAAAAAGCAACTCCCTACCTGACTGACAATGGCTCAAGGGGCTAAGAGACACTGGGAGGCGGCAGGTCAGCAGTTTGTACCCAAATACTGCAGGACGGAGTGAGCTCCCGTTTCTGTCCCAGCTCCTGCCCAACCTAGCACTTTGAAAGCAAGACATTGCAAGTAGATAAATAGGGACCACTTGGGTGGGAAGGTAACAGCGTTCCGTGTGTCTAGTCATGTCCCTGCCACATGACCCACGGAAACGTCTGCAGAAGCAGACCGCGCTGGCTCTTCGGCTATGAAACCGAGATGAGCACTGAACCCTAGAGTCGGATGCGACTGGCTTTCGAGCAAGGGGAACCTTTACCTTACATGACAACCTGCCGTGCCCCCCCCAAAAAAAATAGAACCAAACCAAAAAATAAAAACATGGCAGAAGCAAAAGGCAACAGAATCGCTTTCTCTCCCACCCACCCACCCCCCCCGTCCCCCTCTAATCACATAAAAACATGCACAGGCTCTTTAAAATGCCATCCTCACATGTGCTGATCCGTGTGCATGTGTGCACATATTCTGATGGCGGAAAAGAGAGAGAGAGATACCTACACACAACTAACTCTCTGCTTCTTGCCCTCTCTCTTTCTTTCTTTCCCCCTCCCTCCATCGCTCACATACGTCCCTTGCCTTGGGCTTTCCATGGGTCTCTTCTGCGTCTCTCCTCCTCCTCCCCCCTCCTCCAGGGCCCCCGCCCCACCCCGCCCCACCGAAGCCGCTGCCGCCGACCCCCCCCCTCCCGTGTCTTCCGCTCTCTCTCTCTCTCTCTCTGCCAGCCAGGAAGCGCGGAGGCAAGCAGGCGGTTCGGTGCCATGGCTGAGACATCCCAGGCTGTCGCCTCCCCTGTTGTGCCCTGTGGCAAGCTGTAAACTCGGGCACTCCACCTGCCAACCAGCCCCAGGCGGGGGAGGGACATCCACTCCCCCCCAGGTAGGATATGACCAGGTGTGGGTCTTCAGAGAGGGTTGGCGAGCAGCTGCAGGGATGGGGATAGGAGATGTAGGAATGGATGGACCAGCACCGATGGACGGGAGCGAGGAGGAGGTGATGGATGTGAGACCAGGGCATGCATGGGTTTGCTGGAGTGGATGTGTTCCGAGCCAACTGAGGGTCACGGAGGGAGGAAGAGGAGTCGGCCGGGAAGCTCACCTCCAAACGGGAGGAAGGTCTTCCGAGATGGCCATCGCGGTCAACTGTTTCTGTTCTTGATTCCAGATGTCCAGAAAGTTTCAAAATATCTTTGGGGTGGGTGGGAGAGGAGAGTGATGTAGAAATGTGACCATGTGTAGCCAGGCGATGTCCCATCGGGATTCTTGAGAGGTGGGACACCGTGAAGGAAGCAAAGTAAATGCCTTTCAGGCATGTGGTTAAGAGCGATATAGAAAAGACACCGGCATGATGGTGGGATGGAATAGGAACAGACTTTTCACCTGCACACCATCAGAACTGCACACCATCAGAACAAAGGTTTCTAATACTCCATGCAGTGTGTTTGGTGCACTTAGTTCCTACGTAGTTTCAGACAACCCCCGTCTCCTATATTTGTGTCTGTCTCTGCCTCTCTTTCTTATGTGCTCACACAATCACATACACAGGAATGGGTTGCATTCGGCTTGTATGTATTGTTCAGATTCATAAACGCAGTAGCTCTGTTCCCAAAAATTGTGCATGTGGGCCATCACATTGGATAAAATGAATTGTATTTGTCTATGTAAGGTGAGCATCATGGGTGTCGGCCAGTGCACTTCATGCAATTTTCCTGGGTGTCTTGTTATTGCTAGGTAGGTATGGATCAATCTCTGTCTTTGGGCAGGTATGCATAGACAGAGAAGCAGGTATAGGTGTCTTCATTTGTTTCTGCTGTGCGTCATGTGCAACCTGTCTTGCACAGATGAAAATGAGAGAAAATATTTGGATGATGGTGTATGAATCTACACAGTCCTTATGAGTGCCTATTCTTTGTGCACAGCTGTGTATTCGTAAGCCTATGTGCTTATGTTTGCACTGAACATTGGTATGTATACATGTGAGTAACTTTCCTAGGCTTCACTTTGTTTAGAAAACCACACATTACTTTACTAAATCAGGGGCCACAGTCCACTGCAGAACAACAATCACAAAAATTGAATTGTGGATTTAGAGTGGTATCCAAGAAATCTGTTTTTAAAATCTGAGAACAGCAAGTCTTTGTGGAAATAAGCTTTTGGAAAGACGCTTGATGTGGTCCCTAAAGCCAAAACGAGAGCCTTCCTCCCCACCATGCCTTGCCCGAGTTCCTTTACTTTCCTATCTTGACTGTCTACAACTCTTCTGTAAGTGGCAGGTCTTTCTTCAAGCACACTATTCTACAAGTAGAAGGACAAAATACTTGATTTGCCTTATTTCCAAAGATGGTGCTCCTGCTTATGCTCTCTAATGCTTGTGTAGCATAAATAACACCTGAAAGATTAATTAGTTCCAACAATATCTTGAGCTGTAATAAGTATCTTGAGCTTCCTTGTTCATTGACCATGAGGCTCTTGGATGTATGCAAGAAGCTATGAACACTTGATTCTTTCCCACCAGCCCATCTCCCCATGATTCCCCTTGTATATTTTGGATTGCTACGTCAGAACTAACGGTACACAGAAGACAGAACAATCTGCTTTAGTCATTGTGTCAAAAGTGTACTAAAGGGTGACTTAAGTGTCTTCTGACGACATCACATTAAGATAGGTCTTACCAGGCACAGGACTGCCCGAGTCATTCTGCCACCTGAGGCAAACAACAAAGTGGCATACATGTGCATGTACACACATGTGCACATGCATGCATGCTTGCGCACACACCATTACACCAACAGAAGCCAACTTTCCTGGTCATTGAATCTTATTTCAAGACTGGTGACGGGCCTGCCTCCTCCACCTTACCTGACGGACAGCCAGCTAATTTAAGGGAACAGATTGCCCAGAATACAATGCCCCTCTTCTAATTTAGGGGAAATGGCCGGGGAGTAATCAATGTCCATGTCTCCTCCACAACACTCAGTATCTACTCTCTTAGCTGATTACATGACAGTCTAATGGCAGAAATAGCAGAGACAGTACAGTATATGTCAATGATTGCTATTTGAGTGGTTTGTTATGTATTTGTGTCTTGCTCTGCATGAGTGCAGATTGTAAACCCATGGATTAAATTAACACAGCTTAGAAAGAAGATAAGATCACAGGGCACTCTGAGGGAGGGAAGGGAGGAAGGAAGGGAGACAAAAGAGATTTCCCTCTGCCATAATACTAGAATTGCAAATGGATTGGCAGTGATATTTCGAACAGACGAAAGAAAATACTCCATCACATTATTAATTTATGGAATCCACTGCCACGGGATATTGTGATGGCCATGACGTAAGCAACTTTAAAGGGAGGTGTGACTAACAACATGGATGGCAGATCTATCAAAGGTTATTAGCCAAGGCAATAAATAACTTAGGAGAACTTCCATGTTTTGGAGTGATGTCTCCCTGACCACCAGTCTACAATGACAGCTTCTTTCGTGAGATTTGTTGAAATGTCTGGCAAATATATTGCAAGAAACATGGATTGCCAGACTGAACTGACTTTTGCTGCTATGCTGCTGGCCTCCCTTTATCCCCTTTACATAGCATCTCCCACCTCAGTCTTGTGCTCCTGGTCCAACAAAAGCTATTTAAGAAATGCAAGAAGTCATATCCCCTAAACTAATCCATTGCAATACCCAGAGTGGTGTAGCGGATGGAGTGATGGACCAGGACTCAGAAGGCCAGGGTTCAAATCCCTGCTCAGCCATGGGGGTGAGGAACTGATAGAAATGCTCCTTAAATATCTCACTTGCCTTGAAAGTCCTGATGGCATTGCTATAAGTTGGTTCAAACTTGATGGCACATAGCATAACATGATAAAGCTAATACATGCACATGCACACTACCAATTGAAAGTTAAGCTATCTGGGGATGATGTTTCCTTGGGGACCATTGTTTCAAATGGTCTGTAGCAAATGGAACAACTACCTGCAGATCACTTACCTGTTTGGAATCAATGCTGGTAGAACAAGAATGCATTTCCAAGAAGGAACCATTCCTCCAGGTTCGTCTCCAACTCCCTCAGTTATCTCAAGCAAGATTCACTTCTATAGAACGAGGAAATAATATGTGTTCTTTTTCTCCACCTGGCCTTCCCCACTCCACCCCATTTTTATGAGAGAGTGATAATGAACTTAGACTCATTGCTGTTTAGTGAGTCGGTTGTGAGCTCATTCACAAGCAGATCAAGTTTTTTTTGTCACTCTAGGTGAAAATTAGTTTTGCTTTCCCCACTCTTCCCCATCTTGTTCCTTCCTCCACAATAGCGAGGACAAATTGCATTTTAAATGGTGGAAAGATCTCTTCTCTTCTTTTATCTGTGTTCCATAGAAGTGAACGGCAGCCTTGAATCCTGGAAAGAGATGAATTAGTATGGTCCTGAAAAAATGAATCAGGACTGAAATTCATCCCAAAACTGAGACCTTTTTGTAGCAAGAGTCTAGGACAGGTGGTCAACCTTTGTGACATACTTTGTGTTTTAAATTTACAACACTGAGATTGACCATCAGGCTTCCAGCCTGGTATGCTGTCAAAAGGCATACTCTAAGTATTATGGCATTTGTTTTGTATACCAGCTATGAAGAGAGATCACCCTCCTTCCACACAACCCCCTCTCATGATCAGCTCAAGCTTTTAAAATGCGAGCAATATAGTTTTGTCCTTTGCTACAGTTTTGGATCACCCACACCACTATGTATGTGTGTGAAAGCTGGACAATAAAGAAAAATTGGTTTGTTTGGGAAATGGTGCTGGAGGAGAGCTTTGCAGGTACTTTAGATTGCCAGGGGGAAAAAATCAAATGGGTTCTAGAGCAAATCAAACTTGAACTATCTCTGGAGGCTAAAATGGTGAAGCTGAAGCTTTCTTACTTCAGGTTTATCATGAGAACGAAAGATCTTCTGGGAAAGACAATAATGCTGGGAAACTGTGAAGGGAGCAGGAATAGAGGAAGACCCAACAAGAGGTGGATTGACTTTCTAAAGGAAGCCACAGCCTTAAGTTTGCATGACCTGAGTAGGGCTGTTACGGACAGGATGTTTTGGTGATATTCACAGGGTTGCCATAAGTCAGGGGGAACGTGAGGCCACATAAGAACAACAGTTTTGAAGCAAGGGTTTAATTTGCAGCACTATAGTTTTGTGCATCGTTATGGATTGTACACCTTCAGGGAGGGGTTTTAAGGGGAGGGTCGTTTTTCTTGCTGCTCGTGTCAAATGATCAAAGATTTAAAAAGCCTTGCTGACTGACTGCTAAACAGGGCCATAGCCAGGATTCTAGATGTGGGTAGGTGAATATTTTTTTCAGGATGGGCAACAATGCCTCTTTTCAATGCATTCCTATGGGAAACTGTGCTTTGCCAGGGTGGGCAAACTGCTAACTCAGGGTGAGCCAAGACCACCCTGGCCCCACCCTGGCTACAGCCCTGCTGCTAAATGCCCAGACAACCAAGAGTCTACCCAGATTTAGCTTTCAACTCATCTTGACCTACAGCAAGCTTTAGAAAGTTGCCCTGAAGTATTGCCCAGTTAGCCTCGAGCCACCAGTGTTTTCTTACCCCACACAGCATCTTTTGCTATCCAATGTGTTGGTCCTGTTTCGGGGTTGACCTTATGCATTTTGCTGCCTGAGGCAAGGGACAAGTCAGTGTTCCACATATAGAAGCTGATTGGAGTGATTTGTCAGCCTTATTCCACTTCTGTTGATGTGACATATTTGCCCAACACTCCTCCCCAGGAGGCCAATTATAGGATACAGGAGAAGCTGGATGACACACATAGCTCTGTCCTGCAATAGCAGGTAGGGGCTAAGGGACTCACAAGGAACAGCTGGTGGACTACTACTGCTTTCTGCCCCACCAGATTAGCCACCTGAAGAAAGACTGATCCCACCCAGCCTTGTCCTTTCTTCTCAGCACTAACCCACGCACGCCATGATGATATTCCCTGCTTGGTTTTGCTCTTCTGACAAGCTCATTCACACATGGAACAGCAAAAGGCTGTCAATTGCGGTGGTGCAGCTGTGTTCACACTTCAGGAAAGAGTGAGTGGTTGTGGCAGGGTCAGCCACCTGAGTGAACACAAGGTCTTTCTCTGTGGCTAGGAACGTGCGTCACCGCGTACAGTGTGTGAAGAAGCTCTATGTGGTAAAGCTCAAAAGACAGTAAGACTGTTTAGGTTGGGGAGGTGGAGACAACTAAGTGAAAGGAGATGACAACAGTTTATAAAATTATCAGCCATGTGAAGCAAAGCTCATGATTCACTTTGCCTCCCGGAACACTCAGGGCAGCTCCAGATGTACCAGTTTTATCATGTCTACAATGTGGAATGATGGCTTATCTGTGTACAAGGCCAGCCCTACAATTAGACAACATGAAGCTGTCCTCCAGGTAACAGATGCTCGGAAACATGCAGTGGTAGTTTCCTAGTTGTTCTTCCTGGACTCCATAGGTGTCCCACTCTTGTCAGACTGAACCGTCTAGGCTAGGCAACCTAAAGTAGGCCTACTGTCCAGACAAGCACAGTTGAAAGTATTGAAGGAAGTTTCAGCTGCCAGTCCAGCTAGCTTTTTTTTTTAATGGGATGGGGAGCTGGATGGAAAAACCATCTTGTCCTTTGCCTCAGGTACCTAAACATCTCTGCATGTATGAATGGACTCTCACAAATTAACCCCCACAAGAATGCTTGTTGCCGCCTTCAAATACAGCACTTTTCAATAGTTTTCACACACATGACTGCCAAGTAGCAACTACAGGGTGGCCCTTAAGTCCCTACCCGGCCACAAAAAGAGTAGGGCTCTGCAGGGGGAAGGAGGAAGCACTCCTATTGGGCTGCCGGGGAGAAGGACGGGGTGAACTTTGTGCTGGGAGGAAGGAGGAAGTACTCCCATTGGACTGCAGGGCAGAGGGGTGGGGCGCATGCCCACAGAGAGTATGGGTAGGGACTTAAGGGGCACCCTGTAGTGCAGAAAGTGATCAAATATAGAGAAATTCAAATACAGTGGTACCTCATACAATGATTTTAATCCGTTCCATGGGGCTCGTTGTTGTACGAAACAATTCCTATACAATGCATGCATCGTATAGCGATTTTCCCTATGGGATGCATCGTACAAGGGTTTTTTTGTTTTGCTAAGTGGTTTTTCCCATTGAAAAATTGTTGTACAATTTTTTTCTATAGGGAAAATTGTTATGTGGGACACCATTTCTCCCCAAAACCTAATTGTTATGCGATTTCATTGCTATACGGGGCTATTGTTGTGTGAGGTTCCACTGTAGATGTGTGAATTATCCCACTCTAGATCATGCAAGATCGCCATGTGAAAAGTCACAAACAATTAGTTCAGGGCATACTGCATAATTATAATTATCCCCTTCGTGTTCAAGCCTGGCCTGATTTATGGGGATTTTGGAATACTGCTTTCTTTCACCTGCCCCACCAATCTCCACAGTATTGGGCCATGTTAGTATCTGAAGTAATGTTGTCATTTGATCTCCCGGAGTGGCAGCAGTCTTGGGTTTCCCTCCCCCAAGTAAAGAGTAGGATTATTTGGCTCTCGACACTGTAATGGACTGGAGAACTAAGCAGCTCTTCTGCAGATCTGGGATTTCTCTACTCCTGTGGATAAATATGCTTTTATATGTGTGTTTATGTTTTGTAACGGCTGACCCTAGATAGAACGGGGAGGATTTCAAGCTTATATCTCTGAGGATACTAAGACAGAAGTAGATATTTGATAATTTATTTATTTATTTATTTTATTTATTTGTCAAATTTATATACCGCCCACTCGACCAAGGCCGACTCAGGGCGGTTCACAATCACAATTTAAAAACATGTTAAAACAGTTAAAACTACCCACCCCCTAAAGCAAGGGGTGCAGGATCCAAAGGCACCATGGGGAGGAGTTCTTCTACACCAACCACCCAATGGAGGTTACCCTTCCACCTGCACCCCATACTTGGCCCGCCCGGCGAGGCAAGAAAACTCCTTAAATGCTTCTCTAAACTCATGTTGGCTGTAGACTTATTTTTAAAATGTCCGGAAAGAGGATTCCACACAGCTCCATCGCGCGTGCACACACACACACCAACAAACACACACAAATATGAGCAGAGAAGGGGCTATGGTGAAGTGGTGGGGGTCTTGGTGGGGGGGGGTGTTACACGTATATCAGGTAGGAACTTTGCACAGCAATTCAGAATATTAAAAGTGCTAATTAATAACAATTATGTATCGTCAAGCTGATTCCAATTTTTGGCAACCCCTTTCCAAGGGTTTTCTAGGTACAGAATAGTTTTCCCATTCACTTTTTATAGGGCTACCTCAGAATTGTGCAGCTTGCCCAAGGCTGCACAAATTGGTTTTTTTTCTCCTAGGAGGCACAGTAGGGAATTGAACTCCCAGCCCCTCCAGCTCTCTGGGTTATCCATTATTTCAGTAATCCAGATTACTATCCTGTAAAATAGGTCATTAGTATTATCTCCATACTTGCAGGGAAACAAGCCAAAGGCAGGTTATAGTCTTTTTGTTGTTTCTGTTCTTCAGAAAATTGAAAGTATTTTGAAAAAGGCTTACAACTCACCGTGTCTAGTCTAATTTTGCTTTTGGTAAACAAGTTTGGCAGGTCTTGTATTGTTTAAAAAATCTGCAAAGCCTGTTTAATCTGAAAAACGGGGAGGGGGGGAGAGAGACATGTTTGTACCTACCGTGAAAAATAAAACTTTTGTCATACCTTTTTTAAATCCTCTGAAAAAGAACTCTGTTTCCCAGCGAAGAGATGGTAGTATACTGAAAGCCACCTTATAAGTTGCCTAGCAACTTCGGGCAAAGACAAGATTTGGAACTAAAGGTTAGCTAACTATAAATGTTTTGAGGAGGTTAGAAAGAAGCCGAAAGTGATCTTGGAGGTTAGAACCAGTCATGAGAAAGATGCTGTAGCATGAAGCAATTAGTAAGGATAGAAGTGGAAAGTATTAAAAAGCTAGGGTAGTTATGCTCGCATGCCCCCATGATGCAATTTTCCTTATGCAATTATAGATTTTTGTCCCCTGCTTAAAGTTCAGTCTAATCTTAAATTTTCCCCAAGGTTTAGTTAGATGGCCCTGTTTCTCTGGCCCTTGGGCTTCTAAGGGAAAAGGGAATTAGATTAGCGCAAGTGACTTTCATTTATCATTGACCTTGTACTTGGAAATGGTCGCACCTTTCAGGATACTGTCTTCTATCAGGCTTTAGCATTATATAAAAGTTGCCTGAAACAAAAACCCAAGGAGGTCACATCTGGGAAGTTGCATCCATCAAAAGAGAAGCCGTCACAGTGGTATCCAGGAAATAGAAGCATTTCCAGCTAGTGCCACTTGGACACAGGATAGGAATCAGTAAAGATTATTTTGCTAAAATTTCTGATTGGTTTTATTTGAGCGTAATGATGTTATGAGCAAATTTGTTCTTACCTGTTCTTATTACAGGACTGCAGTGGCCTAGTGGTTAAGACACTGAACTTGATGACCAGAAGGTCATCAAATCAGCAGTTCGAGACCCGAGTGCTCCATGATGGAATGAGTTACCGTCATCTGTCCCAGCTCCTGCCAACCTAACTGTTCGAAAGCAAGAAATTGCAAGTAGATAAATAAGTACAGTACTGGTTCGGCAGGAATGGTAACAGTGTTCTGTGCACTCCGGCGTCTAATCATGCCTGCCACATGACCATGGAAGCATCTGTAGATGCAGATAGAGCTGGCTGTTTGGCTATAAGCGGAGACGATCACCATCCCCTAGACAGAGTTGGACACAACTGGCTTTCGAGCAAGGGAGACCTATTCTTATTACATTTCATGAGAGCCAGAGTGATGTAGTAGATAGTGTTTGACTAGGATGCAAAAGACCTTGCTCAAATTCCTACTTGGCAATGAAAATTCTCTGGAGGTAGCAATGGTAAAAATCAATCCTTATATATCTCACGTAACTTGACAAACCTACTGGGATTGCCATAAATCAGAACTGACTTGACAGCTCATAACAAATGACAAGTATAGGAGGCCTTGAGTATTACTAGTAATGGAACGGTAGGATAGAAATGTAAGTAATAATTGCATTTAAATGTAAGGGGATATTAAAAAGAGAAGTAATTAAGTCCCTAGAACTCAGACACTAATAGAAAACCCATTTTTTTCTCACTTCATGATTATTTATCGATGTCCTCTATATTTGGACTGGACACCACAGCATTCTCCTGTAAACTCATTCAACCTTTTCGCTATTATTGCTATAAATATCATAGCATCTTGATTTGTCAACGAAATAGGTTGATATGAATCTATTTGTGTTTTATCTTTCCCGAGCTTTAATATTAATACTATCATAGAATGATTCCAGGATGGTGGCATTTCACCCCCTTCTAAAATATTGTTAAACAATTTCTTCAATTTAAGAATTAGGAAACCTTTAAATGTTTTATAAATTTCAGACCCTAAACTATCTACCTCATGTGTCCTCCCAATTTTCTGTCTCTTTATAACTCCCTTTCTCTCCTTTTCTGTGTTTTGTTCCATCCTTTCCCTAGGTTTAATGCCCACATTCTTTTAAACATAATTTTCACTTCTTTCCTCAGAGATCTCTTTAGCTGAATAAAGCTCTTGGTAAAAATTCTGCATAGCCTTAATTTTTTTCCTTCATCAAATTACATCTATACCCCCTTTCTATCCTTTATTATGCCTATTTTATTTTCAACCTTTTTTGGTGGCTCTAGCCAGTATTTTTGAATGTTTATTACTATACTCAAAACATTCCCTTTTTAGATAAAGTAAATTTCTCTGACCCTTTTCAATTTCTATTCCTTGTAACTTTTTCTTTAAATCTCTTTTATACATATACTTCTTCAAATCTTTTAACAATCCTTCTAATATCTTCTTCTTTCTTCTCTTTGCTTTTTTAAATATGGTTGCTTCTTTCACACTCAATCCCCTTACCAGTGCTTTCATTGCATCCCATAATATTCACTGCCATATCTCTCCATTATAATTGATCTGCCATAATTCCTTCCATTCCTTTTCAAATTTTTGTACAATTTGCTTATTTCAAATCTGTCCTCCCATCTTTTTGCTTCTCTATTATCACAGTTAAATGCCAACTGCATAGTGTGATCACTAATTTTTATTACACCTAGGTTCATTTATTATTATTACAAATACTGTAAATGTTTTGGGAAAATTATAACATTTGGCAGTTAAATGTATGCAAATGTGTATCATCAAAATGGCGCCCATTTTTCTTAGTGGTAACAAAAAGGTACATGTTGAAAATGAGGACTAGATCCAACATGGTCAATGGTCATGGATTATGGAATTTGGAATATACAAGAACTAGAAAGGCCACCATTTCCCCACCCCTGGCCCAAATAGTTCTTTCAACTCTGCCCACTGTCTCCAAAACTATTGAGCATGCCATGCCAATCCTGAAACACATGGTTTTGTGCTGTTTTTAATGATTCTTCCCAGAATAGTTATTCCTACCCCCATATGTGTGTGTGTGTGTGTGTGTGTGTGTGTACAACAAATGCTAGTGGTATGTGTGTTAAGTTGATTTATATTGGAGCTCTTTAAACATACGTACAATACGTGAATATACAATAAGATGCTGGCATGGAACCCTAGTTTTACAAGAGCTCATTCTCTCATGAGTTGCTTTGACTTTATGCACTCATATTTAGGGATTTTAGGCAATGGTGGGGAATTTTTTTTGGTCCTACAGATATTTTAGACAAGAAATCTTAACAGTCCTTTACTATTGCATGGAATATATTAGCAGGACTGCTAGGAGTTGAAGTCAAAAGATCCTGGAGGACTAGAGTTTCCTTACCTCTTTTCAAGTGACTTTGTGTCTATGTGTACTTAAGAGTCGTAATGTTCATAAACAGAGCATCCATTCTGTGTGTTCACAAAACTCAACCATCTGCTCACTCTGTGGGCTTTCTAGTTCTGTATGTATGCCTGCTAGCTTTTCCATCCTCTTGGGTACAGACTGGCTATATGCATCACATTATGTTTGTTCATTTTGCAATTTCCAAATGGAAGCGGAGCATTCACACAGCTTGGCATTTCAGGATGTACGCCTTGAGATGCACAGCATGGTAGCTCCGCGGCAGCCGGGCATCTTTGTTTATGGCTAACAGCATGTAGATCATTGTGTGTGCATATGCAAATGAAAGCATGTTCATGACTTACCTTGCTACCCCCTCCCTACGAATAATACAGCGTACAGTTTTGTGTGCTTGTCTCAGGGATGCACACACACACACACACACACACACACACACACACTGTAAAGCACAGAAATCTTGTACAGATGTGACTGTTGTCATGCACTGCATGTGGGACAGGCAGCTGTGTGCTTGTGGCCCTGTACCTTGGCTCTGTGACTCACTGCCGTTACTTGGTTACCTATCTCTGTGTCAACTATGCCCCCTGTAGCTATATTTCTCCAAGTGTGTATAAGTAGTTATACACAGCTGTGTGTACATTACCTTTGCTCCCATGTGGTGACATCTGTGTGTGTGTGTGTGTGTGAGAGAGAGAGAGAGAGAGAGAGAGAAAGAGAAAGAGAGAGAGAGATCTTACTAGGTCTGGCTGAGCCTCCTATCCATCCTGGTTAATTTACCTGACATTAATGTTGCTAATGTGTTGCTGGTTGCCATAGAAACACCGATTTTCTTGGGGGTACCTGTCCTGAACTCTTTTTCTCTCTCTCTCCCATTGGCAGCAACAGGTCCAAAGTGTCTAAGGTGGAAAAACCCATAGGAAGGAGTTCCTGCAGACAGTTTTGAAGGAGTATGGCTATGGGGCACTGGGGTGGGGATGCAGGGGCCACAAATGGCTATTTCGTGACCCCATGGGCTTCTGCTTTCTTGTTCCCCCTCTTTTCTACATTCACCCTTGCAGCTTTTAGCTTAGTTCTTCATGTTGTTGTTTAACGTGGATCGATACATTTCCTGCGCCTTAAAGGGACATCAAAGTTGCCAGAGTTCCAAGCATGCACAGGCGCCGCCCGATGTTTTAGTAGCCAGTAGTGCGATGCTGCCTCCTAATGGATGGAGCAGGGCTAGACCAAGTGGGGAAGAACCTATTATGTAATTGTTGGGACAGGATTGCTGGCGAAACAGAGGCATGCTTTCTGCTTCGGTGTCCCAAATAAGATGAAGCACAGGAAGAGAGATCCCACACAAGGGGCTGCAGAAGATGCGGCATCTCACTGAGAAACAGGGCGAGGAGAAGGAACAGGGCTTGATTCTAGGCACAGGGGTTCTCAACCTTTTAAAGCCACAGGCCGGACCATGCCCCCTCAGACAGATGAGTGGGCCGGACTGGTGGTTCCCCCTGCCGTAAACGCTGCTGCAAAATGTGTTCGCAGCTGTTGTAAACGTGTCTGCTTCCAGGGGTGGCGACAACTTGGGCCACATGAAATGGTGTCGTGGGCCGGGGCCGGCCCATAGGTTGAGAACGCCTGTTCTAGCAAAAAGGAAAGGCTCAAGAGGCGGTAATGTAAATTTAATTGTTTTAAAGTTCTAATTATAGGAGTAACATCAACAATTTGAGACGCAGATGATACCACCCTAACGTTAGAAAGTGAAGAAGACATAAAGAAGCTCTTGCTTAGGTTGAAGGAAGAGAGTGCAAAAGCTGGCTTGAGACTCCTCATCAAGAAAACCAAGATAATGGCAACAGGCCCTATCAGTCCCTGGAAAATAGATGAGGAAGAAGTAGAAACAATGACATTTTTTACTTTCTTAGGATCCAAGATCACTGCAGATGGGGATTGCAGCCATGAAACCGCTTTGGGTCGTCCACAAAACAAGGAAAGCGGTATATAAAAATAAATTCAAATTCAAATAAAAAGGCAACTAATTCTTGGGAGACTAGCTATGAGAAATTTGGGGAACATGGTAAAAAGTAGAGACATCACCTTGCAAACAAAAGTCCACATAGTCAAAGCAATGGTATTTCCGGTAGTAATGTATGGTTGTGAGAGCTGGACCATAAGAAAAGTTGAGCGTAGAAGAATAGATGCCTTTGAGATGTGTTGCTGGAGGAGAATTTTGAGAGTACCCTGGACAGCAAAGAGAACATATAGGTTGATTCTAAACGAAATCAACTCCAACTGCTTCTTGGAAGGTCAAATATTGAAGATGAAGTTAAAGTACTTTGGACATCAAATGAGAAGAGAGGACTCACTTGAGAAAGCCTTGATGCTGGGAAAGATAGAGGGCAAAAGAAGAAGGGGGAGGCAAAGAATGAGATGGCTAGATGGCATTGTTGATGCAATGGGCACAAAGCTGGGCAGGTTGAGGAGGATGGTGGAGGATAGGGGTGCCTGGCGTGCAGTCGTCCATGGGGTCATGAAGGGTTGGAATCGACTGTGCGACTGAACAACAGCAGCAGCAGCTCAAATTATAGCCACTTTTATAGCCTTTCCATAGTTCCTGGTTTCCACCTTCCTGTTCCAGGGTTACCCATAACCAGATATTGTGGCATTGACTTTCCTTTGTATGACTGTCAAAGAAATGGAACATTTGGGTCAACCATGGACCAAAGTATTCCTATTCATTCTCCCCAAGGCTCTTGTTTTGTTGTTACTGTGATGGCCATTATTTCAGAGTGAGATTTACCAGGAATTTTGATTTCAGAAGATGGTATTCCAAGAGCTTCTCCTTTCTTTCTTTTCTTATGTTCACTCTCTTTCTCTCTCTCTCTCTCTCTCTCTCTCTCTCTCTCTCTCTCACACACACACACACACACACACACACACACACAATGAAAAAATGGTTCTTAACTGGTACAACCACCTGGATGTCACAGCATGAGTGAAAGAGGGACATTCTTAACTAACATGAGCATCTGAATGTCACAGCATGATATTCTCTCATCTCTGAGTTTATGGAGATTAGTTCTCTTTGTTTGGTGACAGGGCTTCAGGTTTTTAAGCACAGGATTTCTTTGAGGTCTGATTTCACTAAGAAGAAGAACCTGACCTAGAGTGCCATTACTCAGCAAGGGCAATGCACATTAAAGTTACCTTTCTAATTCTATGCTATTGATATATTCTCATTTCTAACTACAGGCTCTTTCTACAGTTTGTTTCCAGCTTCAGGTTTACTTGAAATGTTCTCCTCTGACATTATTCTCACCTGGTCAGTATTAATACTAGTGCTAGTATTAGTATGAATAGCAAAAGGGTGTTGGTGCCCCTTGTTGCTGGTGAAACAGCAATGAAGGTAGGCAGAGCCAAAGAAAGCTAGGGAGTATTAGAGACAAAGTAAACACCCATACCAACACGCACAGGCTGGCAAGCATTCCTTCTTCTTCTTGTAAACCTTAAACCTTGTTCTGCCATATCCAAATCCGAATGTTGGTGATCCTCATGGTAATCAGCCATGAAGATTGTCCTGAGAATATAATGCAGTGGCCTTTCATCTGCCATCCAGTTCCGTGAGTCACTTTCTGGTCCTGAGCCCTTTTGGCACACAAAGTCCTCCTCAGCCCCAGGCCGGGATTGATGAAGCTGCTGCCCTCCATCAAGATGGATTCAACTGGCAGGCTTTCATTGTAACACTTTATCATCCCTACCCCATTCAGTGACTTCTTAACTCAAGTTGAGCAGCTGAAAAACCTGAACAATACACCTTGTTCCCAAATACAATAGTTTTCCCCCAGCAGTTTCTTTTCACTCTTCTTCCATGCTTTGCACATGTACAGAGTGTGAGGCAACAAGTTCAGCCTGAGGGGAATGCAGGCCAGGCATCGATCCTGTACGTCTGCTGGGAGGCAGGCAGCTAGATAGATTTTAAGCTGCCATTTTCTCTGCTTAAACTAGGGGTGCTTAAACTACGAGCACATTTTATTCCACTTTCAGGAGCAATGAGGGTAGTATGGGCTGGACAAATTGGCATTGGGGATGGATCCGGCCCACAAGCCGTAGTTTGAGCATCCCTGGTTTAAGCAGAGAAAATGGCAGCTTAAAATCTATCTCATCCTGCTGCTGGAAAAGAGATTGCAAGATGTGTTTTACTTCTGCTTCCGGTGGGAGGAACAATGTGACCGGCCCAATGAACCACGTGACCGGCCCACGACCCGAAACGTTTGGCCATCCCTGAGCTAGACAGAAGAAATAGCCAATAGGGGGACCTTGTGGCCAAAAGGTGAATGGCACTTTATGCAGTAACATTCAAATGCAAGCAAAAGAACAGCCTAGCTCTGAAATGAACGTTGGTTTGCACTTCTTTTTTATCTTAGAACTGGCTTGATAGCCCAGTATCTTTGGCTAGGAGTTTGGTTCCTCACTCTGCCTCCCAGGCAATCTACACAACCCCAGGTGTGTGGCCCTTATGCAAGCTGCACAGTTTGAGGACACCCTCAGGAGAAGGGATTGGCAAGCTACTTCTGTATATTTTCTACTTAGGAAACTCTGAAAAGGGTCACCATAATTTGTCAGATTTGAAACGATGCCACATTATCATTATAAAAATCTACCATTAGATTCAAAGACTGGCTTAAAATTAACAGTTTACGACCTAACCAAGGATTTAAGAATTATTAAGGTAAAGGTAAAGGTCACCCTTGCTTCTTGTAAGTCAGCCATATCTGACTCTAGGGTTCAGTGCTCATCTCTGTTTATTGCCGAAGAGCCAGCACTGTCTACATCTGCAGACGTTTCCATGGACATGTGGCAGGCATGTTTACCTTCCCACCGAAGTGGTCCCTATTTATCTACTTGCAATGAATGCTTAGGAAATAAATGGTCAAGTGCCACAAAAAGCTCAGTCTATTGTCAGTTTTGACGTGGAAGAGAAAACCTAGTTTGTTTTACTATACATTGAAGTTACTTTTGCATTATAGATAAACAAGAACACCATGAACTCTGTTAGAAGGCATTGAAACAAAACAAAGAGATGAAGAAGTAAGAATATGAATTAAAAACCTGGAAAGAATATCTAGTACAATTAGCATCTCTTGGCATCTAGCTTTGGCAAAAGACAAACATCTTTCAAAAGAGGCCAGTAGAAGTAGATTTGGCAAGTTTCTTTCTGAAATAATTTATTAAAAAGAAAAAGCTAATTTTGCTGCCAAGGTTGGTAATGGTTCAACTAGTTGGTGTCTTTAACCAGACTGCAGTGGTTGAAGCCTGTTCCCTATTAGCAACCTTGATACTTAGCAACCTTGATACTTAGTGACATGTTATTGTGTGGAATGTCTGGTATGTGTATTGGAATGTAACTGGCCAGTATGCTTCCCTATCGAGTTAGCTATCCTCAAACCTACAAAGAATATACTATATGAATCTTTACACTTAATAAATGTAAAGAAAATTAAAATATAAAACCATCCCTTGTGATTATCATGACAGCTACTAGTAGTTTTCCTTTTTTGCTTCCTCTTACCCCTTTGGGTGTTGAGGAAGCTACTAGTGGTTGATGATGTGACAGATGGTCTGCAGTTAGAAGCAACCATAGCCTGAGCGGTGGTGTGAAACACTTCACTTTGAACTAGTAGCGTAATACAGGCTCTTTTCTGTAACCATGAGTCACTAGTATTGTACACCAAGAGTCTACAGACACCATTTGACTAACTCCTACTGTGACTAACCATTGATGATTAGTAATGAACTAGGGCTTACAGTGTCAAAGCTCTGGTACCCTCTAAGTAGCAGTGACTATAGCATCATCCATCACTTTGTTCAGATCTCATTTCTTGGTAAGGATAAATATTGAGGCCTGCACTTTTAGACACTCGGGAGGGTGTATGTGTTTGATTATCATGATGAGTAATTGTGTCCCCACAGTTCCCAGTACACCCCACTGCTGATGATGCTGGTTAGGACAAAAGGCAATTTCTAATCCCTGGCATATGCATACTTACTTAGCAGTAAGTCCCACTCAACTCTGTAGGCCTCAGTTCTGAGCAGACATGTGTAAAAATATACTGCATATTTTTGAGCAGAGGGGTCTTGATCCCAGTGAATGCTCATGCATAAACATTTCTGCACATCAACATTTGGATATCATTAGGGCATGACTGGTAATCTCCATACATAGCATTCACTTAATATTTATTCAATCGATGTGTGACTCTGGGCGGCATACATAAAATCTCCAATGTTTAAACTCTAGAAACCCTTAAAATTCCTAAAAACACTGAAAAACTATCTCCCACCTGCACCAATAAAAAATCTAGTTAAAAACTTTTAGAAGCATGAGTGATCCTCCTCTAAATGAGCCTGTGTGTGTGTGTGTGTGTGTGTGTGTGTGTGTGTGTGTGTGTGTGTTGGGGGGGGGGTGTTGCTCCCTCTCCACCTCCCCACACCTGCCCTGCCAGCCAGGTCTTCAGCTCTTTCCTGAAGGGCAGCAGCTCTGTCTGGAGACACAGTTCAACTGGCAGGAGGTTCCATGGGCCGGAGCGGATATTGGAAAGGGTCTCCTTCTAGTGCTAGAGAAGCAAGCCTCTCTAGCAGTTGGTATTTTTAAAGAGCCCCTCCGGCCCGCTCTAGTGGGATGGGCAGATGTCCTTGGGGTGATGTGGTATCTTAAGTATTAATATGTTCTGAACTGTAGATAACTGTTTTCATATGTCAATAAATAGTCTGGAAGTTCCTAAAAGGCTACCTGTTATATCAAGAGGAGTTTTTATTATTATACAGTGGAACCTTGGTTAAGGTAATTAATGCGTATTCCGGGATGTTTCTTACAGTGAAAATTACTTTTAACTGAATTTCCCATAGGAATGCATTGAAAACCAAAATGCTTTAACCAAAACATGGTTTCCCATAGGAATGTATTGAAAACCAATTAATCCGTTCCAAAAAAATCCGTAAGCCAAGCCACTATTTTCTATGGATTTCCTTTTGTTATGCAATTTTTATGTTAACTGAGCCGTTTGGTAACCGAGGTTCCACTGTATCATTGTTCTGCTTTACTCACTGATTTTCTTGCAACTCTCATTTTTTCACCATTTCTTTTTTTTAATTACTAGCTGATTACCTGGCTTCGCCCGGGGGTGTATTCCTGAGCCTACCTGGCCAAGCAGGGTCTGCCCCCGCCTCCCCCTCCATCCGGTCATTCGCTGAGCCATTCCGGGCCCAGCCCGGGCTCTGGTCGGATGCCACCACAGCATCCACAGGCACTGGTGTGTGGGTGGACTTGGTGGCCATTGCCCTGGCTGCAGGAGCCCCCCCCCCACAGCCACGGCCTGCACTCACGGCGAATGTTGGGCTGCCGGCTGTGCGGCCTTTGCCCCGCCTCTCCCACGCTCATGCTGGCCTCCCCCGATTTGCTGAGTCGTGCCGCAGTGGGAGCTGGGAGCTGTAGTTTTTATCTTTTCCTGGCTGCAGGAGTGCGAGGGTGGCGGTGACGTCCTGCCGCCGCCGCAGCCTTTTGGTTCCTGGTCAGGGGCGGGGCCCAGGTCACCGGTGTGTGGGTGAGCAATGTGGCCGTCACCCCGGCTGCAGGATTCCCCATGGCCACGTTCTGCGCACGTGGCAGCTGTTGTTCTGGTGGATGCACGGCCTTTGCCCCGCCTCTCCCACGCATGGGCTGGCCTCCCTGATTGGCTGAGTCATGCCGCAGTGTGTGCTGCGAGTTGTAGTTTATTTGTTTTGTCATTTTTTGGGGCACCAGCCCCGACATAGAGTTTTGGGACCCCCACAGTGACCATCTTGCAAGTGCAAGGTAGGTCTGTGTCAAATTCCAGCATGATCGGTGCAGGGGTGTGGATTTCTATTCAGCATACACAAGAGGACACCTCTGTTTTATATATACAGTACTGTATAATTATTCTCCCTACCCCCACCCTGTAAAATCTACCAAGGAGGCAAAGATGGGCTAGCACAGGGATTATCAATCTGTGGCTGCAGCACCATTTCATGTGGCCCACCATCACCTCCATCACACCAGGAAGCATACCTGTCAACTATCCCGATTTGGCTGGGATTACCCCGTAATTTGACGTCGATTGACGTCATAACCTGTCCCGTGCTGCCAAAACCCCGTAATTTGGCAGCGGGGGAACCACTTTCCACGCATGCATGGAAGCGCTACGCCGCTTGCGTAGGGGCTGCGCAAGCGGCGTAGCGCTTCCACACATGCGTGGAAAGCGACCTGCGCACAAGCGATCTGCGCAGGTGCCGTTTTTCCAGAGCGGCGGGTTGACAGGTATGCCAGGAAGTGCCATGTGGTGAGGAAGGGCAAAATGGCCATCCGGCCCCCAAAGTTGTTTGCAGGAGCATGACCTGGCCCCTGGCTTTAAAAGGTTGAGAACTCTTGGGCTAGCAGCTTAATACATTTTAACTTCCTTCACCAGTTTCTCCAGAATTGTGCTTACTCATGTTTAAAGTGGATTTACTGAAATCAACGAATAACCTAAATCCCACTGATTTTAGAACGTCTGCTCTAAGTAGAACTAAATCTGGATCTAACCCAACATTTTTGTCCAGTATGTGTTTAATAACAGAAAAAACAAACCAGACAAGAAAAGGCTGTTGCAGAGCAAATTTAAAAGACAAAAATAGTACAGTCCTTTGCAAAGTGCAGTTGTGTATGTCAGAAACAAAAAGTTAAGGCACCGATTATTCCTATAAAAATGAGATGTGGATGTGCAAATTTGAACCTATTTCCATCTGTGAAACGTTGTACACTGTCTGGCCGGGTAATAGAGTAGACCATATGCTATGGTAATAGAGTAGACCATATTGCCAGCGACTCAGTGGCAATCATCAGGCGGCAGTTATCTAACGTAACAACTCTGAGATATCATATATGAGCTCTATTAAGTTCAATGTGGCTTACTGTCAGGAAAACATGCATAGGATGATTGCCTTGGCCATAGAGCGCTGTAGCTGGATCAGGACGTCTGGGTGGTGCCTGTAACATACTTAAATCTCGTGGGAGTGACGGGTAATAGCAATATAAATTACACACTTACATTACACACTTATATACCACCCCATAGTGCTTACAAGTTAATTAGCATTTTGCCCCCAACATGCTGGGTACTCCTTTTATCGACCTCGGAAGGATGGAAGACTGAGTCAACTTTGAGCCCTGGTCAAGACTGAACATGAACACATAACCTTCTGGCTGCAGTACAGCAGTTTAACCACTGTGCCACTAGAATACCTGCATGATTGGATTGAGCTATAAGGCTACCTCTGGGATTCTGACTAAGCTGATGAAAATGCCCTCGATCCTAGTCTTCTATTCTTATCCCCTGGGTTTGTTTATTTTACTTATCAGGTTGAATATGTTGTGTTTATTTCCTTTCTGCTTTATTGACTTCAACATGCTGATTGTAAGAATGGTTCTGTGTTGCTCTTGTATACTGTATTATTGCCCATATGGGAATATGCCCTGCTTTAATGCTCTTGGATGCATAGACTATTAGCTTATAGACTGTTCTGTTAAAACAGGAGATGTAAAAGAGAAATAAACATTGTAAAAACAGTATGGAAAAATTACTTTTCGGGCTCCGCTCCGCTCCGCCCCACCCCAAAACCAAAACCTCTTGAAACTCTGAAACCCTTTCTATACCAAAGTGGAGAAGTTCTGCCCTGCCCCTCTGCCTTCTCCCAACTACAGACAGTCAGGTGGGACGGCTGGGGTGTAGCAACGATCAAGTGAGAAATCAACACTCCCGAGAGGAAATAAGAGGAAATCAGGAATGTGCCTTTAATGGAAAAGACTATTCACATACTCGTCCTATGATGAGGTAACTGGGCGAAAGGTAAAGGTGTATGCACTAAACACGATAATATCGGGGGTATCCTTTAAAACACAATTCATTAAATCCCAACTACAGCCCACAAATACAATGGCATATGTTATACCTCAATATACTGCAGATAGGGACAGAATCCTTAACAGGGCTACCCCTTTACACTTAGATACCGACACTCAGAATGAAGACATCAACAAGCTAGAATATCTTGGGAAAAAACGAATTCGGATTGACCTACATTCTTCTTTTCTGCTGGAGTACTATAAGTCCTCCATCATACCCAGGGGACTACGGATGCCCAAAGGCCCAACACTTTTTGCACACAAAAAAGACTTTTTAGATAAATGGACATCGATCCTAGATCGATGCTCCTTTGACCTTATATTATTAATTATCGATCAATGCCATCAAGAAATGGTTTCTATAGACAAGGACATCGAGAGCCTAAAAGCATTGTTACTCACGACCACCACAGAAGACTCTCGCACTAACATAACCGACTTGGAGAACAAACTGAAAACTTTTAAAGACGAAATCATAGCGTTCAAAAATAAGAAGCTAAATAGGGATAGGAGTGACTACCATAACGAACGCATATACCGCTGGCAATTTACCAGACGCAATACACAGAAACAAGTGTCCTGGAGACAACCAGTGGAAACGACCGACTATGAAACCACGGATTCAGATTTAGCAGATTCTTCCGCGGATGAGAGGAGCAGAGATCCATACAACTTCAGAACGAACCGCTACAGGTCGGGCTCTGCTAGAGCCAGCACCTCCAAAGCCAATAAACAGGGTGATTTTTTAGGTCCGAGACCGCAAAAAAGAACCAGGAAGAAGTAAGCCCCTCCCTGGTCTTCAATTTATCTAATCGAACCCTTACGGTAAGAGAAATCCAACTGCTGAACTTAGGTTTAGGATTTGTGCCTACACCGCGCTACTGCCCCTTTAAGACAAAAATTGACGTGTTTAAATTGATTAGGTTGATAAAGCTTAGAGCCTTTTTCAAAGATCCGATAGACTCGACCCGCTCACCTAGGCTATTTACTCCACGGTCTACGTTCACACCAAATATTGATAACCCCTCTGTTGACGTATTTAAAAGATTGGTCATCCGCGATATTTCATCAGCGGAATCCCAGTTCAACAGGAATTTTAACTTATCCCAGAGAGATATACAATTGCTCAAAAATCTGGGGGACGACCCTAACTTAGTTATCAAGCCGGCCGATAAAGGAGGTGGGATCGTTCTCCTCAATAAGGAAGACTAGTTAACAGCAGCTCGTTTTCAGCTGTCGAATACAGATTACTATCATAGTCTCGATCATAACCCAACTACCCACATCTCCAACGTGATTTCTACAGTGTTACAAGAGGGATTGGCCATGGAATATATTAATGAAAGCACATATCGCTTTCTGTTCAACAGATGTCCTAGAGTCCCAATATTCTACCTGTTGCCCAAAGTACACAAGCTTTCCATAGAGAACCACGTCATCCCTTACAGACCCATCATTTCCGCGAATAATTCCTTATTAGAACCAGTAGCTAAATTCATTGATCACCACATATGTACGTTTGCCACAGACTCTCCCTCATATATAAAAGACTCCACACATTTTATTCAGATGCTGGAAAACTTTCCAGTACCTTCAAACGCAGTTCTCTTAACATTAGACATAACTTCTTTATACACTAATATTCCGCTAGGGGAAGCACGGACACTTATCACCCATCATCTTGACACTCGAACCAATAATTATCCACCATCAGATTTTCTACTGGACCTTTTGGACATATGCTTCGAGAACAACTTTTTCAGATTTGAACACTCTTTTTATGTACAAACGCAGGGAGTCTCAATGGGCTCGAACTTCACGCCCTCAGTAGCCAATATATTCATGTGTAACTTTGACAAGACTTTTATTTTGGACCCCCAGGTCAATCCATTTTTTTCCAATATCATCTGTTATAAAAGGTACATAGATGATTTATTTTTTATCTTCAAAGATCACACTGTTATAGATAATTTTTGTTCCTGGATTAATACTCAACACCATCAGCTCAACTTCACACATACCACGGATGCCATAACTCTTCCTTTCTTAGATCTCACTATTTTCGTTCAAAATAACCGGTTACAAACTAAACTATATCATAAACCCACAGATCGTTTTGCTTATTTGCAGTATTCGTCCTTCCACCCGCATCATCTTAAGGCCAATATACCATACAGTCTGTTAATAAGAGCTAAAAGAAACTCATCCCAAGATCGGGATTATACAGCAGCAGCCAACAAAATTTCGTGCATTTTGAACAAGAGAGGGTATCCGATTAACGTTATCAAATCCGCCCGACATAGGGCTGATACGCGAGGGAGGAGCTCCTTGCTCAATTATAACACCACTGCACAACAGGAACAATCAGGGTTATTTTGGTCATTAGATTACACTCCGATGGCCAAACGGATTAAACAAATTGTATTAAAACACTGGCATATATTGGACTCCACACCGGGCTGCCACAATAGACCCGTTATAGGCTTTAGGAGAACGCAAACTATTGCGAACCTCATCTCACGAACAGATATTGTCACTTCCAGCAGGACATTGGGTACATCTGTTTCCGGACATTTCCCCTGTGGCCATTGCAAATATTGTGTCCATATGTGGACCACCAAAAGAGTTAACGTGCCGAGTAGCAATTTCACCCTCGATCTGACAGGGTTCTCAAATTGTAACTCAAAAGATTCCATCTACATGGTAACCTGCACATGTCAGTTAGCATATGTAGGACAATCCAGGCGACCTCTTAAGGTACGCCTAGGCGAACATCTTTCCCGCATAAAGAATCGGATCGTCACTGCTCCTCTCGTGAACCACTTTCTCGAAAAGAAACACACAACGAAGGATATCAAGGTGGTCATATTAGAAACATTTCAGCCCAATAAATACCAGATTACTGATGTAGAGCGCTTTCTCCTACGCAGAGAGGCGTTCTACATCCATCGTTTTAACACCCTGGCCCCTCATGGGCTCAATACAGAATGGGACCTTTCTGCATTCCTCTAGAAGCCGGATGTTTACTCGCGTTATCCAGCAGAATGTATATCACTTTAAGAATTAGGGATAGCCTTTATCATGAACTTTGCAGGCTCACCTACCGATTAATCACACATGTCCCTCATTGTTAGCTCGCTTATATATAGAGCAGACTTGAACAAGTAATTAACGCGTGCACACATAGAGAGAGATGCCATCAGAGGTGCGATACGCGCAGGTCACATTATATTAGGTACGTACTACCTCCATGTTCATAGTAGAGTTGCATGATAATATAGATGCATTAGCTGGTATAATATAACATTATAAAATTCTGTATGTATGTCCGCTATACGGTTTTAGTTACAGGTTTGTGTATTTTGTAATTTTTGTATTGTTGTAGACACTTGAAAAAGCTATTCGAAATGTCCCGTTACCGGAAGGGCATCGGTTATCTGTCTACTGCTGTCTGATGCTGCTTGCTGTTTGTGAACCCACCGTTGGAACTTTTGGCCCCCGACGTTACCTCAAGAACAGCTGATTCAATGACTCTAGGCACAGAGTGACTATGCCATGGACTATACTATATGATATATAACACAGAGATCTTGCTGCCATATACCAACCTTGAGGCGTTCTTGGGATTCTTCGGAGGGTTACCAACACATGTATTATACCTTATTTATGATAACGTGGGTTCTCAACAGTGTCTGTATGATTGAGGTATAACATATGCCATTGTATTTGTGGGCTGTAGTTGGGATTTAATGAATTGTGTTTTAAAGGATACCCCCGATATTATCGTGTTTAGTGCATACACCTTTACCTTTCGCCCAGTTACCTCATCATAGGACGAGTATGTGAATAGTCTTTTCCATTAAAGGCACATTTCTGATTTTCTCTTATTTCCTCTCGGGAGTGTTGATTTCTCCCAACTACAGTCAGTTTGACCAATGATGAGTAAGAATGTATTTGTATTTACAAACCCACTTCATTTAACCTCACATCTAGTTTCTCTCTAAATTGCACTTTGTGTCAACATTTCATTCCTGGTGCCCTGGTGGTGCAGTGGGTAAATTGCTGTCTTGCAACCAAAAGGTTGGACATTCGATCCTGACCAGGGCTCAAGGTTGACTCAGCATTCCATCCTTCCGAGGTCAGTAAAATGAGCACCCAGCATGTAGGGGGCAAAATGCTAATTAACTTGTAAACCGCCCAGAGGCAGAATATAAATGTAATTGCTTTGATTTCTTTGTTTTGGCGATCAACAGCAATGCTAGCTTCAATCAGGGTGTAAAGTTTGTTCACCCAAATATCCAAATAGTTTTTTTTTAAATCCCCAGTTCATCTTTCTTGTCAAAACTTATAGAGTGGGAAAATATCCCAGATGGGCAGGGTAAAGGTAAAGCTTTCCCTTGCTTGAAAGCCAGTCATATCCTACTCTAGGGTGCAGTGCTCATCTCTGTTTCAAAGACGAAGAGCCAGCGCAGTCTGCTGCTGCAGACATTTCCATGGTCATGTGGCAGGCATGACTAGACACCGAAGTGCATGGAACCCTGTTATCTTCCCACCGAAGTGGTCCCTATTTATCTACTTGCAATTTCTTGCTTTCGAACTGCTAGGTTGGCAGGAGCTGGGACAAAGACGGGACCTCATTCCGTCCTGCAGTACTCAGGAATCGAACTGCTGACCTTCTGCCTCCCAGACAGCGTCTTAGACACTTGAGCCACTGCAGTCCCTGATGGGCAGGGTATAAATGTAATTAATAAATAAAAATGAATAAATAAGTGAAACCTTCAGGCTGACCCCTATTAATAGAAAACATAAACAAGGAGGCATTTCTAGGATCAGCCTTATAATTACGCAGACAGAGGTGGCTAGTTGAGGATGTCCAAAAAAAAAAAAAAGCAGTAAATGGTTTGCAATTTAAATTATTATTACTATAGTCATTTAATCGGGAGGGATGGGGAGAGATGCTTATGGGAATTTTTTGCCTCGCATGCCAAAATAGCTTGGCTGGCTCTGAGTAATCTTCAGTTTGGGGATCACTACTTGCTGATGTCCCTCAAGCAGCAAAATGTCTTGAGCCAGCCCCAACAGTCACCCCAAGCAGGGACATTAAGGAGTCAGTGCACAGATGTTCCCTTTGAGCTCCAGGACATTTCTGCCAGTGCCCTCACAGTGACGATATCTCAGTGTTACTGGCCTTGTCTGGCTACTTCTCACTTAACTGCCTTGTGCCAAAAAAGTTACAGACAACACAGCCATCCAGCCTAGACCATACAAACTCACCAGGCATTGCACATGTGTGCTTAACCTTGCTCTGTGATACATGCTGGTGTTGTGACTGCATGTGTTGCAACATTCTGAGTAGAAGGGTGAGCAGGAACTCCCTGCCAGAAGAAGTGGTGACAGCTGTCAGTCTTGACAGCTTTAAGAAAGGATTAGACAAGTTCATGGAGGACAAGGGTATCAATGGCTATAATTATGGATACCTAAGGACAACCTCAGGGTTGGAGAGATAGGCAAGATATCTCTCAGTGCCATTTCCAGGGAATCCTAAGCAGGTGAAGGCATCTGCTTGGGAATACCCTGAAGCAAATGGTGAGCCACTGTGTGAGACAGAATGCTGGACTGGATGGGCTATGGCCTGTTCCAGCAAGGCTGTTCTTATATTGTGGTCTGGGACTGGGAGGCAGAAATATGGACATCCTGCATCCCTTTAGCTGTCCTGCTGCCCTCAAATCTTGGTGCAGATCCAGTGGCCAGTGTGTCAGTGTGGTCCAAGCCTATGCATCTTGTCTTTCATCTTGTCCTTGTCTTGTCTGGATTATATAGCTGAGGAACTCAACCTCCCCTACATCACATGGAGGACCCTGAACAGGCTGACGGTTGGAGTGCCTAAATCTAAGACCAATGTGCTTAAGTGGGGGCTACTGGCAGACAATAACACACTGTGTGAACATGGAGAGATACAGAATCCCTCAAAGGCATCTCCGTACCTATCTCCCAAACATAGCCAAAACCATGGGGTGGAAAAAAAATCTATGCGTCCAGTACCTAATACACTCTTAACAACATCTGACAACTGGACCACTGTTGAAAACAAGCAGCCAACCCCTCCTGTTGTCTGGCTTCTATTTTTTGAATCCTTGGATGTGAGGTGCCTAGTGAGGCTGCTGTCAACTTCATAGATTTTCTGGAAAAGAGAAAGGGCAACAGGTTAATAATAATTAAAAACAACAACCAAGGCAGCCAAACACATAACAACCATATAAGAAAAGTGGAACATTTTACTCCAGGGTGAATAGCAAGTGCCACCAGACATTAGTTCCTGTTATTTAGGTTTAGAGCCAGAATTCTGTGGATTTGTTACTGAGATCTTCGAAGATGAGTCAGTCAGAAAGGGCTACAAAAATGTGGCCCCAACTTTCTATGTTACCTCAAAAAGGAAAGTGGATTGCTGTCTCTTGCACCTTTGCTTGATGACCCACCTTGTGGTGGCTGAGATGCTTTCTGCAGGGTTAAGTGTCAGTGCATGTCTATGGACAGAACTGGCTCACTATGGGTAGTTTGATCAGTGTTGTAATGGAGCCAGGGCTGGCACGGTCAAACCACAGGGATAGTTTTGATTAGCAGGGATGATGATATATAGTGTCACCCCCACTCCTCAGGCTTTTTCAGCTCCAGAAAACTAAAAACACCTAGGAAATAACAAATATCTCTGCTGACATTCCTAAGATACTGTACTGTATATGGAAATACTGATGAGCTACAAATGCTGAACAATGGTCAGTAGAAATTCCACACAACACACATCAGAGCATCACAGGCAAACAAACAACTCCTAGAATGCCATCTAGCCAACCTTTCTGCTCCGAGCTTAGCTACCAATTTCCCAGAGTCGCTTGCCGACTGAGCGGCAATACAAATGTGACAAATGAATAAATAACTAAATGATGGGAAGTGGATTTTCCAAACAGCAGCACTATGTTTTCATCAGCTAGTTCAGACATAATGCAAAGTATTGGGACAGGAGTTGTCCCTGAATAGGCTATTAAGAGCTATTAGATTTCCGAAAGACCTGCTCCTGGTGGAAATGAAAAGTGCTAGAATTAAGATGGGCCTATTTTTATTTTATTTTTTGGGATTCTCTGTGGGGCCCAGGGGCCCATGGCTATGGAAGTGACTGATGAGTGCAGACCCTGTCAAGGAGATGCAGCAGGGAACAACATGCTGTGTGAACATGGAGAGAAGCAGAATCAGGCTTATTTACTGGTCTGCCAATTACCACCAGAAACCTGTACCGACGAAGCCTTAATATTTGCCAATGACAAAGCCAAGAAAGCGGCTTCATTTTGGCAGTCCAAAGTTTGATCTGGACACGAAAGAAGAAGAAGCAGGGAATCAAACTCTCAACCTTTGACTCCACGGCCATATGCTATCCAACAATTCAGTGGGTACCTGCAGGTCAGAATTTATCTCCATAACCTTGAATTTGGCCACTGTTTGGAAGAAGTGGCACTGGGAAATTTACTGACCTAATAAAGCCATCCCTGAAAATGCTTGCCTTGCTGTTTGATTATTCCTTTTAGCAGCAGGGAGTTAGTGTATATTTTTAAAGTCCTCCATTTTAAGGGCTATCCAAGGAGGCTAATGTGAGTATTTAAAAACACTGCTGCTTGTTTTTAAAGTTTGCTACACTCTGTATTTGTTAACTGAAAAACTTATTTAACTTTTAAAAAGTAGCTTTTTAAAAGATGAAACAGGCCTATTAAATCTCTAGTGGGGTAAAATTAATTGTAAGAATATGGGGGCAGTTTGAGGAAGCTAGGATACTGGGGACCCTCAAAACATAAGAAAATTGCAGCACTGGGGTATCGAACCCAGACCTTCCAATCTTCAAGCTCCCTATTGTGTCATCTGTTATTATCTAAACAGGGATCAGTCCTCAAGTTTCTTGACCCATAAATAAAATAGCCAAAGAGGTTTGGAAGGAAAAAGAGATTTTATTAACAAAATCATTTTAATAGAGACATATGCATATGTGGTGCCTACGTCTGAAGAGAATTAAGGACTTCGATTTACAGTTCAACCATGCTTGCTGTTTGACAAGTTACATACATGATGTATGTTCTCTATGGAAGTGCGCATGTATTCTTAGCCCTTTGTGCATCATAGGTGGGGCGAAGCTGTCCTATGTGTTATCTTGGTACTACATACATTTGGACTAAACAGAAATGCACACTCTTGCAAGCTAACTCCCAACCTTGGGCAGACCCCCACTTACTGTGGGCGAGGTTTCCACTGGCTTGCTGATGTAACATTCAAAGATATTTCTCTGTCTTTGAATTCTACATTTTCATAAAATGGCTTTCTCCAGGTTATGCTATAGACCACCACAGATAAATAATTTAAATGGTTATGCAATCTCCATTGTGATCTTAACTTAAATGCTTATCTTATAAGGGTGAAAAAGGTCAATCATTTCAGCTCACAATTGGTTCCTCTTGTTTTGCACAATATATGCTAAATGGCTTGGAACCTCAGTATCTAACACAGGGGTGCCCAAACCTTTTGGGCCGTTGGCTGATCACGTGGTTCAGTGGGCCAATCATGTGGTTCCTCCCACTGGAAGCGGAAATAAAACATGCCTTGCAATCTGTTTTGCAACAGGATGAGATAGATTTTAAGCTGCCATTTTATCTGCTTAAGCCAGGGGTGCCCAAACTGTGGCCTGTGGGCCAGATCCTGCCCCAACGCCAATTCATCTGGGCCGCGCCACCCTTGTCACTCTGGATGTGGAAGTAAAAAGTGCCCAGATTGGTGTGTTTTATTTCCGCTTCCAGGAGTGATGAGGGTGGTGCGGGCTGGATGAATTGGTGTCGGGGGATGGATCTGGCCCCCAGGCTGTCGTTTGGGCACCCCTGATCTAACAGAATGTCTTTGCTGGAAGCAATCTACCTATCCTCTTCCCTCTACATAACAGTTATCATTGAAAGTGCCAACACCACGGGAGGTAAAAGGATTCACAACTAGAAACTGGGCATAATTTGCTCTGGCCCCATTTTGTGCCACAAGTTACTTTTGCCAATTTGCCAAGCACCATCCCTCCTTACCTTCACAAAGACGTAAAAAACTGAACTTTTGGGAGCAGCATTGATGGTTTACACCCGTGGTTCTCACTGTGGGCTACACCCACACAAGGGGGCAATTTGACTTTTAAGGGGGGCAATTTGACTTTTAAGGGGGGCAATTTGTGAATGAGTTATTAACAGAGATTTTTTTGCAAGCTTTTTTTTACCGTAAATGGCCTTTTAGGCTTCCTCCACGTGAATAGTTCACTTTTTGAATAATAAGAATTATATGTCATGGGGAAGGGGGCAGCAGGATTTTAGAGATGCCTAGGTGGGGCATGGCCCACCCTTCTTCCTTGTGCACTCATAAACTTGTGAGTATTTGCGTCAGTATTATGTTATTCTAGGTAGGCAGATAGGTTGGGCTGTTTTATGAGGTTTTAAATTTTTAACTTAATTATCGTCATCAGCAGAGGATATTACATCTTGAATTTTTATTACTATGTTTGTATATCATTTATTTTTAATGTTCTTAATGCTTTCTCTTGTTATTGTTTTCCAGTTTGATAGTCTGTCTCCTGTACACCACCCAGAGTACTTGTTCAGTATGGGGCAGAGTTAAAAATGTAATAAACAAGCCAAATAATCCCCGGCTACCAGCCATGTAGAACCACAGTGGCTTAGCAGTTAAGATGCTAAGCTTGATGACCGTAAGGTCCGCAAGTCAGCAGTTCAAGACCGGACTGCTGTGCAATATAGTGAGTGCCCGTCGTCTGTCCCAGCTCCTGCCAACCTAGCAGTTCAAAATCAAGAATTTGCAAGATAGGTACCACTTCGGCAGGAAAGGTAACCGTGTCCCGTGTGCATCTAGTCATGCCTGCCACATGACCATGGAAAAGTCTGCAAACACTGGCTCTTTGGATGTGAATGGAAATGAACACTGCCCCCTAGAGTCGGACACGACTGGCTTTCAAACAAAGGAGACTTTTACATTTACCGGCCATAGGGATTCTGGGATCTATAGTCCAAAAGCACAGCTTTGTAAAGCTGTGCTCATGACCTCTCACCTTAACCTACCTGAGAGTGACCAACCTATACTAGTAACCTAAAGATGTTAGTAAAGGTAAAGGTAATGCCGGATTACAAAATAGAATGATTATCCTTCCAGATATTGCTGGATAACAAGTACTGCCACCACCTGACCATACTTGCTGGGGCTGAACGGAATATCAGTTTTGAAATATCTGGAAGATCACTGGTTTCTTTAAAAATACACATAACCCACTTTTTTAAAAAAAAAAATGTGTCAGAAGCACACAAAGGTGCTTTCTGGGTTGAAAGGATTTTTGCTGGAGGAACTCTGCTCAGGGGATGCCCAAATGAGGCTCCTTTCATGCCCCCAAAATCTCCCCCCACACACACACACACACACACACCAAAGTTGTCCCCATTTATCTACTTGTAATTGCTTGCAGCCATGAAATAAAAAGGCGACTGATTCTTGGGAGACAAGCTATGAAAAACCTGGGGGACATAGTGAAAAGTAGAGACATCTCACTGCAAACAAAGGTCTGCATAGTCAAAGCAATGGTATTTCCGGTGGTAATGTATGGCTGTGAGAGCTGGACCATTAGAAAGGCTGAGCGAAGAAAAATAGATGCCTTTGAGATGTGGTGTTGGAGGAGAGTTTTGAGAGTCCCCTGGACAGCGAGGAGAACAAATAGGTCAATATTAGAAGAGATTAGCCCTGACTGCTCCTTAGAAGGACAAATAACAAAGATGAAGATGAAGTATTTTGGACATCAAATGAGAAGAGAGGATTCACTTGAGAAGGCCTTGATGCTGGGGAAGGTGGATGGCAAAAGAAGAAGGGGATGGCCAAAGATATGGTTAGATGGTATTGTAGATACAATGGGCACAGGGCTGTGTGGACTAAGGAGGATGGCGGAGGACAGGGGTGCCTGGAAAGCAATGGTCCATGGGGTCGCAAAGAGTGGAAGTTGACTGTGCAACAAAAATTGCTTGCTTTCAAACTGCTAGGTTGACAGGAGCTGGGACAGAGACTCATTCCAACATGCAGTACTCAGATAACCCACTGATGGTGTGGAATATAACATAGCTCTGAAGTCCCAGTGAAATTGTTAGGATGTGCAAGTCCTGACTTAAGATCCTCAGTCATTTTAATAAGGCTTCTGTGCATTTAGACTTCTGAATGATGGGATTCTTCTCAGAGTTGCAGAAAGAGAGATTTTGTGTCCATTTAGTCAAAATCACAGAAAAGGGAGACAGACTATGAACCCTCATGGCTCTATGTCAGGGGTGCCCAAAGTCCATTTAGTCAAAATCACAGAAAAGGGAGACAGACTATGAACCCTCATGGTTCTATGTCAGGGGTGCCCAAAGTCCATTTAGTCAAAATCACAGAAAAGGGAGACAGACTATGAACCCTCATGGTTCTATGTCAGGGGTGCCCAAAGTTTTTGGGCCGTTGGTCAGTCACGTAGTTCAGCGAGCCAGTCACGTTGTTTCTTCCAGCTGGAAGTGGAAGTAAAACATGCTTTGCAATCTCTTTTGCAACAGTATGAGATAGACTTTAGGCTGCCATTTTACTTCCGTTTCCGGGAGTGATGAGGGCAGCGTGGGCCTGATGAATTGGTGTTGTGGGCCAAATCTGACCCATGGGCCATAGTTTGGGCACCCCTGTTCTATGTTATACCCTTTGCTGATGGATCTTTCATTGAAACCTTGGCAGCAGAATGGAGCTTAGTGGATGGGAGATGAATGAATAGTGAGTTGGCGGGAATTGACGCGATGCTGAGGAAGGTCTCAAGGATTTGTCCCCAGCCCTGGAAGGAGATTGCTTGCTCTTCCGCTCTAGCTGCTTTCTATCTCTGGAGTGTGAAGGCCGCTCTAATGAAGCATAAAGGGAATGTTGACTCAGAAAGGGCCATGAAGGCAACAGGCTCTTCACTCTACGACAGCCCCACTTTCTCCCTGCTGAAGAGTCCCTTGTAGGATTAGGTGCTTAGCACAGCATCCTATGCTGCAAAGGGACGGTAATAAATTTCGTGTCAGAAATTACTCTGGGTTGAAAGGATTTTTTTTTTTTTTTGCTGTAGAAACTCTGCTAAGGGGATGCCCAAATGAGGCTCCTTTCATGTTCCCAAACTCCGCCGTGCAGCACTCGGGTACTGAAACCCGAACTTCCAGTCTTCAAGCTCAGCTTCTTAGCCATTAAGCCACTGCAATGCTGCTAGGAATGGGGATCTGATTGCAAGACTGCTTGCAGATGGACTGCTGAACTATAAAAAGTGGGAGTGGGAGGAAGCATGGGGCCAGATTTTTTAAAAAAAATCATTTAAAATCTTAATGTGCCTTCAAATTGATTCTACACATAGAAAAGGGTTTGAGTCAAAACAAATCCTGCTGATTCATACAACTGGCATTTGGAATCGAGTATTTAGATGTTACACACAAACCTGCAGAATCGTTTTTTAAAAAAAAAATCCCAAGAAGCCTGTCTAAATAAATAAATAACATGTTCAGATTTGGCAGCAGTAGCAACAACAAAATGAGTTCTGTGCAGAAATGGAGAAGATAAACACAAAAAGCAGGAATGAATGATAATATGGCTTTGGAAAACTACACCTGGAATTCCTTTCTTCCCTTTTGTTTTTTTCCAGGATGCCGTTTGGCTGCATTGGACTTCGAGATGAAAAGAACTACAATAGCCTGTCAGATATCACCGACAAATATGAGATTGGACAGTTGTTACGGGCGTAAGTAGGCATCTCACTTTAAACCCTTCCTTGGATGAACTTTATTTGCAAAAAGTGATGCTATTGTTTGGAGACATCCAAGGATATGGCCATTTGGGTAGTGTACCATGTTTCCCTTCTCCTCCTCCTCTTTGGAAAGGCCTCTTACAGTCTTACAGCAGCTCAAGAAAAACACTTCACTATTCTCAAAGCTTGGAAGTAACTAGCTACAAATAATAAGCTACTTGTAAGTGGTTCCTTCCCTTTCCCCCAAAAGAGGTACAATTCAATTACATTAAAATGTAACTTAGGAAAGGGTAACATCCTTCCCTTTTGGTTCCTTTTAAAGTTATATGTATGTGTCCTCAATAAGCAGAAATACTGGGACCCTAATAAAAGGTTAACTTACTCCCTTCAGGGTACAAATAAACATGTAAATATTAGAACTGTGAAGTTTATAGTTGGGGAAAGCCAAGGTCAACCAATGAGTTTTTATGAGTAGGTGAGGACCCCAGATGTCTCAAATTGATGACCCCGCTAGGTTCTTCTGGATGGCACTCTTACCTTTCATGTACACAAATGCAAGGCATGAAGGACATGGCTTATTCTGCTATTTGTCATGATACCTAAAATATAACTCTAAATTATAGGATAATAGTACAACAGGACTGGGTATAAAGATGTCTGGATTTTCTCTGAGGAGGAACCAATGTTGGGTCAATTAGTTTTGGGTCTGATCTACCAACAGGGCCACCTCAAAGCAAATGCATATTTCTTTTTGTTGTCTGGTGTCCCGCAGAAAGGAATTCTGTGAGATCTGTGTAGCACGTGAACGCCAAACAGACCGGTTGTACATCTGCAAAAAGTTTCTCAAGAAAGACGGCCGCAAGGTCCGAAGGGCAGCAAAGAACGAAATTCTCATCCTTAAGATGTAAGTGGCTACCAGCTTCTGTGTGTGTGTGCATGCATGTGTGAGAGAAAAAGAAACTTAGAGAAGGAGAGAAAAAGAGAAGGAATCAGAGAGAATAGAGGCCTGGTGCCTGGACCTATCATGCTTGGATAGATGTGGAGGCCCCAGCAGCTTCCACAGACACCATTGCTTGCTCCAGATCTGTGTGAAACACAACATTAAACACTCTGCAATGCCCCTGATACTATGTTGAGGCACTGTAGGAGGTTTTTAAAATCACAACTCAAAATAGCTTCTTTCTGCCAACAGGTAAGCATGCAATTGGGATCCACAGATATGGGAAGAGCTCACCAAAGGGCTCATTGCATGGAGCCTCTCCCCAGTCTTGGAGGCAAAATGAGGGTACTTTTATGTACCAGTGAGCTCCTGGGTTACACATCACACCCATGGGTGTCCACTTGCCATCACCTGTTTAGAAATATTTGTGTTCTGTCTTGTTGAGGAAGAAAGCGGAGTTTCTGTAAACAGTAACACTGCCTGTAGCTTCTCTTCACTTGCTGCCAAATTGATAGGATGTGTAATGAGTACATGATCTCTGAGCCAGTGTTAGCCTCCCAGCTAAATGTTCAGCAATAGAAGGAAGAGGCTGGAAAGAAGAAAGAGTTGAGATGTGGGGGAAGCATTTCATGAAAGCAGTAGCGGTTAATATACAGTAATCAAGTTTTCGCCTGTATGTCTTGTGTCCTGCCAAGGCTTCTGTGCTAAGGTGGAAGTTCCTTAGATAAATCTTTCATTCTCATTCAATCCGTATGTGGGAATATCTTCCATGGTTGAAAGCTGCTATTTGGAAGAGGGGAAAAAAGGGGTGGGTGGGAATAGATAGTGCTTTTCTAGGACCTTCTTCGGGTGTCATGTCCATTCCAGATATTGGCTATCATCATGGTGATAGTCTTTCTGTTTTTAACTCCTTGGAACAGTTCTTCCGAGGTCGTGCCACACCAGTCTCTCAGGTTCTTCAGTCATGAAGTCCATCTATGGCCAAGGGCATCTCTTCCCAAGGATCTTCCCTTGCAGAGTGAGTTGGAGCATTCTCTATTTCATGTCATTCCTCATGAATGATATGGCCAAGGTACTGGAGTGTTCTTTGCTTAATGGTCTTAAACAGTTCTTGTTTTTTATCCACCCGTCACAACATTTCTACATTAGTCATATGGTCAACTCATGATATCCTTAGCAGCCATCTGTAGATCCACATTTCAAAAGCTTTGATCCTCTTTTCAGATGCTTTAGTCAACATCCAAGCTTTGACTCCATATAACAACACTGGGAATACGTAACATCTCACTATTTGGATCTTTGTAGAGAGAGTTAGATCTCTACTGCATAACAAATGTTGCATTTTTATGAAAGTGGATCTTGGTTTTTCTATTCATATTTTAATCTCTACCTTGGGATCCCAATTTTCATTTAACATACTCCCCAAAATAGTCAATTTTAGCCACTCTTTTGATTTCTTTCTCTTTTTTAAATCCACTTTTGATTTCTTTTTTGTACCATCCTAAGTTATTTCTGCTGCCTAAAGAACATCCCATCCTTCTTCCATGTGCAGAAAAAACATTGCTTGGACTTTAGTGAGGAGATAGCGTTCTCCATTGCATTAGAGCGCTAGTTTAGGAAATCCAGGCCAGGAGAACAGGTGCCTCTTTTGATGCAGATTCTCCCGCATCTGCTGCTAGGATGGCTGCAGGTCCTCATTTAAGAAGAATGTGGTTCCATTTTAAGACCTGCCCTCCTTTTGGGTGTTTCATTATCTCATTCTTGGTGATGTGTAAGTGGCCAGCCTTCTCTCCTCCGGTGAGTTTCCCTGACGAAGCAGTTAAGGCTTTGGGTAGTAAATATATGTAAGCTTTCTTGTCTTGTGTGTGTGTGTGTGTGTGTGCTTCCTTTTGTAAGAAAAGATGCAAACTATACACACTGTTATAACTACAAATGTACGGCAGAAAGGATATAGGATGGCACGTCAATTTTTAGAAACCTCAGATGTGAGGTCAGTCCAAGGAGAAGACTTTCTAATATACTTTGTGATTCCCCCTCACATTGTTCCTATCCAATACCTGCAGTTAGCATTATCTACTATTCACTACAATTGGCCTTGAGCAATTATAAATGTATAGCGTATCTGCCTTCTTACTTCCCCTAGTTGAACAGCACATTCTAAAGAATACAGTACTGGTCTTGCAGTTAACGACTTTAGACATTAAGTCACATATTTTCCTAATTTCTATAGCTAAGGCTATTCAGACTAGCTATGTGGTTATCTCCTGTTATGAAAGCGTGTCAAAATCTCAAAGGTCAGACTGCCGCCAGCTGAAGCAGGCAAATATATCAGCCTCTAATTCATAGATTTTTATAAATCACAACTCAACTGAGGATGAAATACAGAGTTCTGTGAAACGTGTGTCCAACCCGAATCCTCAAAGGGTTATAATTTGAAAGGAAAAGCAACGGGAGAGATTGGAGGCAGGATTGCCATAATGAGAGAAAACAAGGACTTTAGGTGTCTTCTCAATAATTTGGTAGCTAATATCCTTACTATGTTTAAAACAGGGGTTCCCATCCTAAGGCTGGCAGGCTGGATCCGGCCCTTGGCACCATTTCATGTGGCCCCCCACCCTTCCAAGCAGTGCCGGCCTGACGCAAGTTTTAGGATGGAGCCAGATCTAACTATGGCGCCCCCTTGGTCACCCCTAATATATGGGGTTAAATTATGTTAAGTGGCACTGGTGCCCGCGCGTGTCTCAACAAATAAGGTCATTAACATACATGCCATATGCTCGCAATCAAAATATCGAAAAAACCCCAAAATATTTTTTCCCCTAGGAGTGGGCGCCTGGAGCGACCGCTCTGTTCGCCTTATGGTAGGGCCAGCCCTGCCTCCAAGGGCATTCGAGAAACAAAATGACAACCCCTTTGAAACTGTTGGGACAAAATGGCTGTCCCCATCATTCAAGCAGAGCAAAATGGTGGTCCAGCCCTCGAAGCTGACTGAGAGAGTATGACCTGGCCCCCAGCTTGAAAAGGTTGGGAACCCCTGGTTTAAAAGATGTGCTATTTATTGCAATTTAAGAACAAAAAAGGAGTGGTTTGACAGTATTTTTTTTAAAAAAATTAACAGTAGGATTAAAAGGCAGTCCGTTAGGAAAGAAAGATCTGCAGTAAGAGACTGGACAGCAAGCTCTGAGGCCTCAAGGATCCACCTTATAGTATTAAGAGTGCAGCATTTATTGAACAGGGGGAATCTAATGGTTTTTTTAAAAATGTTTTTGATATTGTGGTTTTTAATATTGTTATGTGTTCTATTGTTTTTAACGTTATCTTACAATGTTTGTGAGTGTGATTGTTGTGTTGTTCAAAGTGGCTGTGAGTAGCTTCGAGTGGTGAACTGAAAAGGCAACAAACAAGCAAGCAAGCAAACAAACCCAACGATTTAGAGTAGGCACTAGCAGTTGCTAAAGGGCATGTTGCAATCCTATCAGTCTTCATCACTGAAAATGTGGCCCGGGGAGGATGGAAGTACGTATAGCATTCTTGCATTCCTGGCAAGTGGGTATCTACCTCTTTTCCCAACGGAAGATGAAAGGAGCCTTAAGCTGATGTTCTATGCGCAAGCATGAAGGAAAAAAAAGTGTTGTGAACCTTCCTTTCCATCATACAACCTTCGTGTTTTGCTAGGGAAAAAAGAGAAGGGGAAAGCAACTGTTGTGTCTTTTTCCTCCTCCCCTTCCAAAATTGGATGTGAGAAGGCAAGAGGCCAGGTGGGACAACCGCTGAGTGAAAACAGAAGCATTAAGACTTTCCTGGAGGACTTGGGGGGGGGGGGGTTGCTGCTTTTAAAAGGTGTGCAATTTGTTGGTGTGATGTGACAACCTGAAAAGAAGGTCAGTGAAAAAGGCAAGGCCACAAAACCCATTGCAGCTGATATCCAGTTGGTCGGTTGGCCATTAAAGCTGGACACCTGACTCCCCGCTCTGTCCCACATCACAAGAGCTGTTTTTAGCCTCCTGAAACATTTAAAGGCCAGCTATTAATTATTGAGGCGACCTTGGGGGCAGGCTGGCATTTCTGCTGACTCGGCCTTTGCAGAAACAGCCCCTTGCATGCGAGCAATGGAGCCAGGCTGATAGGTGACAGGCAGGCAACACGAGAGTGATCTCAGCCCAAGGAAAAGGGGTGGTGGTATCACACAGCTGGCAAGAAAGAAAATGTACGATTGGCCTGGATGTCTGTGATGAGGTTGGGAAGCTCATGCCACCTCCCTATTCTTCTCCCAGGGTGACTCACCCCAACATCTTGCAACTGATTGACACATTTGAGACGAGGAAGGAATTCTACATCATCCAAGAACTGTAAGTTTCATTGGAAAACAGAGCTGTATCCCCATGACAAGCATCAATGCATCTCATAGACTTTTTTAAAAAGGAGGAACCAACTCCAGGTAGCAACTTGGACAGGAATGCAAAATTAGTGGCAGATCATTTTAAAAAATACACCACCCCTCCCCAGAATGCTAGACAGATTATCAAGATTCTAGATGGGGAATAAAAGCTGATTATTTTATTATGTTTGCTTCTTATCAAAGAACTAAAAATGACAAAAGTGGTCATCTCCACCCTATCAAATTAAAATTGAAATTGAAATCAACTTGTTTTATCTCAAAAAAAAGAGAGATTCAGCATCAGTAAAAGTAAAGGTCTCCCTTGCCCAAAAGTCAATCATGTCCGACTCTAGGGTGTGGTGCTAATCTCTGTTTTCAGCCAGAGCCAGCACTGCCTGCATCTGCAGATGTTTCTGTGGTCATGTGGCAGGCAAAACAAAACACTGAAGTGCATGGAACGCTGTGACCTTTCCTGCCGAAGTGGTACCTATTTGTTTACTTGGAATTTCTTGCTTTTGAACTGCTAGGTTGGTAGGAGCTGGGACAGACAATGGATGCTCTCACCATTGGGCAGCACTCAGGTCTTGAACTGCTGACCTGCCGACCTTCTGGTCGTCAAGATCAGCATCTTAGCCACTAAGCTACCATGGCCTCAATTCAATGTTACTCACAGCTTAATCTGAAAGATGTTGGCTCGTAGGAAGGTTCCGTTTCCCGCCCAGCTAAGCAGCATTGATGGGAAGAGGGACTCTTTTAGACTATAACTCACAGAGCCCCTTAGCCAGTATGGCTAGGGGACCTTGGGAACAATAATCTAAAAAAAAAAAAAAAAAGAGAGAGTGACTTTTCCTCCCCCATCTCTGACAGACAGGAATGTGAACCCAGTTTGCCTAGCCCTGGTCTGATACTTAACCACTAAACTGATTTCCCCCAATAAAATATATCTATCTCATGCTTGCAATAATTATTGCAATTATTATTTTAGGTTTAACAACATGACAGGTGTCATATGGAACACGGAGTAGCATATTTAGCCAGACACAGAAACAATACACAGCTGAAAATTCAGAGATGGAGGCTTTGTGGCCTGAAATGCTTGCTTCTCTCTTTCATGGCCTCCAGGCATGGTCTCCTACAATTTTCTAGCCGAAGGGTAGGAAACCTTTGAATTTCAGCTCCTAGATGCCCTTGCTTAGGATTGTCAAAACTAAGGAACAGTGAGAGATATCATCATCTAAAGCAGGGATGTGGCCCACAGCATCATTTCATGTGGCCACCACCACCTCCACTACCCCCAGGAAGTGGCATGTGGTGGAGGAAGGGCAAAATGGCTGTCCGGACCCCAAAACTCTCAAAGGGAGCGTGACCTGGTCCCCGGCTTAAAAAGATTGAGAACTCCTGCTCTAAAACTCCAAAAGGGCCAGAGTTTGTTTTTCCTGGTCTAACCTATCAATATACAAATACTTCTCTTCTACCAAGACAATGTGTATTGCCAGTGCCAGATGCTTCAAGTTCTGTATAAAGTCAAGTACTGTACTGTACTTGATTCTTCTTCATCATCCATGTCTAGGCCAGACTTCCAACTGCCAAAATGAAGCCACCTTTTGGTGAAATCATTCCATAGTTCCTTTAGCCTGACCTAGTGTGAGAAAGATTAGCCAGCACAAGGTTACCGTTGCCCAGCCAGAGTACGCCCGATTGTGGTTTAAAATACCACAATCTTCGAGAATGCTCTTTCTGTGTACCCCAGATACTTGATTGATACTGATATTCTTTTTTAAAATACTGCATTTTTGAAAATTGCAGATTTGTATATATCTTTTGTTTGAGTAGTACATGGATTTGACTTACTTTGGCTTAAAGCTATAGTTAGAGGGAGGTTTTTTGGGGGGCGGGGAGGAGTGGGATTGTTTGCATTACTTAGATCTACAACTTGGTGCTATTCAGACACTCCAAATATAGTGGTACCTCTGAGAAAATGCAGTGTGCATCATATATTTCCCGCAAGATTTTTGTTTAAAGCTGATTCTGTATGTTTCCTCCAGGGCTACCGGTGGAGATGTTTTTGATTGGATCCTAGACCAGGGCTACTATACAGAGAAGGATGCCAGCAATGTCATCCGACAAGTGCTGGAGGCATTAGCTTATTTACATAACCTGCGCATTGTTCATCGCAACCTCAAGGTAAGGAGTGAAGGCTCCCAGTACTGTATTGCAAAAAGTAATGCTCAGAGCAAGCACTGCCCCCTAGTGGCTCTGTGTCAGACAGGCCTTTTCTTTCAACAACAGAAGAAATTGGTCCAAAGGTACCTTGACTACTTCTTCCATGTCTAGGTCAGACGTGAAACTGCCAAAATGAAGCCACCTTTTGGTGAATTCATTCCACAGTTCCTTTTGCCTGACCTAGCATGAAAAAGATTAACAAGGTTGCTGTTGTCTGGGGTACGCCCAGTGATGCGCTGCAAAAAAATTATTACCCCCACTCTGGGCGTGGCTAAATCTGTGGGCATGGCTAACTCTGTGGGCCATGGCCACTTGGCCGGCCATACCATGGCCTGGGGTAGGGAGGTGGGAGTGGCCAGCCAAATGGGCGTGGCCTGGGGAATTTCCGCTACTGGTGCCCACGCGCACCTGTCGGCATCGGGAGCAGCACATCACTGGGTACGCCTGATTGTGGTTCAAAAATACCACAATCTTCAAGGAGGCTCTTTCTGTGTACCTTGACTATTGTGTTGGTATAATGGCTAATGTTAGGCTTTTTTCCTCCTCCCCACTCCCCTGGTTGCTGTTCCTACAGTTGGAGAATCTCATGTACTATAACCAGAACAACCGTTCCAAAGTAGTGCTGCGAGATTTTTATCTCTCACAACTGGAGAATGGTGCCATTACTGAACCGTGTGGGACCCCAGAATATTTGGGTAGGTATTCAATTTGCTCCTTTGGCAAAAAACAACAACAACAAAGGTTTTTGTTTCTACCACTTCCACAGCTCTAACTAGATGCTATGGCACTTTCCTAAAAAATTAAGAAGTTTTTAGGGACTGCAGTGGATCAAGTGGCTAAGATGCTGACTGGAAGGCGAGAGGTCAGCAGTTCGATTCCCGAGTACTGCAGGACAGAATAAGCTCCCGTCTTTGTCCCAGCTCCTGCCAACCTAGCAGTTTGAAAGCAAGAAATTGCAAGTAGATAAATAGGGACCACTTCAGTGGGAAGGTAACAGCGTTCCGTGTGCTCTGGTGTCTAGTCATGCCTGTCACATGACCATGGAAACGTCTGCAGAAGCAGAAAGCGCTGGCTCTTCGGCTTTGAAACAGACGAGTATTGAACCCTAGAGTCAGATACAACTGGCTTTCGAGCAAGGAAAACCTTTTCCTTTACTTTTAGGCCTGCCAGATCTTTAACCAGACAAAGATTCTGTGCCTTTTATGGCACGTGCAGGAAACAAATAGGGGCAGATTTTCCTCTAAGTTTAGGATTAGGGAGCAGGTATCATTTATTGAAGCACACAGGGACTCTGACAGAAAGAAGCATGGGGAATGGCCATCTTTTGCTCAAATGTGGTATAACTTTCACTGACCCGTATTTTCTCTCCCTACACAGCTCCTGAAGTGGTTGCACGGCAACGGTATGGGCGTCCAGTTGACTGTTGGGCCGTTGGGGTGATCATGTTTATTCTGTGAGTTCCACCCCTGTGTCTCTGTGTGTCTGTGTAATAGAGAAGAAGGAGGGACAGAGCAGGAGGTGTGAGAGTGAGTGTCTAAGTCGGAACGAGAGGCAGTTTGATGTAATGGTTATTGCTAGTTTCGGGCTTGGGAGATCTTGGAGAGAAGCATCAAAGCCGCCTAGAGCCGTGATGGCGAACCTTGGGACTCCAGATGTTCTTGGACTTCAATTCCCAGAAGCCCAAGCCCCCATGAATCCACACGAATGGGTTTGCTGCAAGTAATCCTGTCCATGCTGGCCCTGTCGCTCCTGGAAGCGGAAGTAAAACACGCCCGTACAGGTGTGTTTTACTTCTGCTTTCAGGAGTGATGAGGGCGGCGCGGCGTGGGCTGGATGAATCGCAGCAAACCCATTCGTGTGGATTCACAGGGGCTTGGGCTTCAGGGAACTGAAGTCCAAGAACATCTGGAGTCCCGAGATTCGCCATCACAGACCTAGAGCTAATTGGAGAAAAGGTGTATAAATGTAACAAGAAAAATCAATAATATTGTTGAATTATGCAAGGTGAAGGACAAAATACTTCAGGGCATGATTTGATGTGAGTTGGGCCTTGGGAGGGTATGCTCACTTGCTGTCAAAGCTCAGGAGGTCCAGAATCAAGGAGATTTTTTTTTTGGGGGGGGGGCGAGATGTCTTGCTCCAAGTTGCAAGGGAAGAAATTGGCCAAGGTTGGGTGTATTTTGTGTGTGTGTTGCCTGCTAACTGTTTTCCCACAACCATCTAACAGGTTGTCTGGGAATCCTCCATTCTACGATGACACGGATGATGAGAACACTGACAGTCATAACCGCCGCATATTTCGCAAAATCTTGGCCGGGGACTACAGCTTTGACTCCCCCTATTGGGATGACATCTCACTTGCTGGTGAGAGAAAAGACCAGCGTTTTGCACTTGAGTTCTGGGGTGCCCAAACTTTTCGGGCCATGGGCCAGTCACATGGTTCAGAAGGCCAGTCACATGGTTCAGTGGTCTGGTCACGTGGTTCCCACCAGAAGCTGAGCAAAATGCACATTGCAATCTGTTTTGCAACAGGATGAGATAGATTTTTAGGCTGCCATTTTCTCTGCTTAAACTGGGGTGCCCAAACTACAGCCCGTGGGCCAGATCTGGCCCCTGGCACCAATTCATCCAGCCCACACCGCCCTCGGAAGTGGAAGTAAAACATGTGTTTTACTTCTGCTTCCAGGAGCGACGAGGGCAGCATGGGCTGAATGAATTGGCATCAGGAACCGGATCTGGCCCAAGGGCCGTAGTTTGGGCACCCCAGCGTAGAAGCTACTGTTGGACTGGAAGGTGAGACACTTAACTTCCAAAGCCTCACTAAGCTGTAGGATTTGGTGGATGACGTTTATCTGGTCACTCTACTTTCAGCTTGACTCAACTCACAGCATTGTTGTCATGAAGACAAAGCAGAGAGGGGAGTCAAAGTCCCAGGTTTCATTATTCGCATCAGCCATGTGCCATTGCAAACAATACATCATCAAGCTGAAATTCTGTTCGGTAAGTTGTGCCACCTAAGCCTGATGATGGCAACAGCTGCAGTGATTTATATGTTTATTAAAATTTAAAACATTTTTGACCCTCCTCCAAGATCTCAAGGCTCCCATGGAATCCCTTGTGATGTTGGGAAGCTTTGCAGAGGCACAGAACAGTGGAGGCCAGTCTTTTATTATTGAAAATCACCATCGCTGGTACAGTAATTCCAGCAGCAGTGTATTTCAATAAAGATTCTCTCACACTTTGGTGTCTGTTCCAGGAGACATAGAAGGAGTCGCAGTATGGACTAACACAGGTTTATTGATTGATGATCAGAACGAACATGTGGTAATGGCGGAGGTATCTCACATTATATACAGTGGTACAACACATTTGAACTTGGCTGCATGGTAGCTCATTGGCCGCTACCGGCGTGACGTCATCCGGGTCACGCCCATCTTCGGTGGTGGATTAGTAATAGTTGTTTGCTGTGGGAAGTTCCCGCGGCTGCAGGTGATTTGAGGAATGATGACCATGTGAGTTGAACACTCGCAGCTGCCCTCTATAGGCAGCTTGCTCGCGTTCCTTTAACAGCTGGGTTACATTGTGATTGTGGTTGGGTTACATTCATACATTTCTTAAAGCAACATTGTACATTCATATGAAGCAGCATTGTACATACACAACACACACACACCTCAATATCTTGTGTCAGCAAACAGCTTCCTGGTGACAAAAGAAATTCCAAAGAAGTCTTAGTACTTTGGGGCATGGGAGACAAATGTTTCATTTCCACACAAAAAAATCACCACATTAGTCTTGTATAGCATAACTCAGGGGTGCCCAAACTTTTTGGGCCATGGGTCAGTCATGTAGTTCAGTGGGCCGATCACGTGGTTCAGCAGGCCGGTCACATGGTTCCTCCCACCAGAAGTGGAACTAAAATGTGCCTTGCAATCTGTTTTGCAACAGGATGGGATAGATTTTAAGATGCCATTTTCTCTGCTTAAACTGGGGTGCCCAAACTACAGCCCGTTGGCTGAATCCAGCCTCTGGCACCAATTCATCCAGGCCACACCACCCTCATCACTCCTGGGAGGAAAATTTGCCCTCACAGGCACATTTTACTTCCGCTTCCGGGAGTGACGAGGGTGGCGTGGGCTGGATGAATTGTCCTGGCATAACTTATTGTTATGACATGCTGTCAGGTTGCCTCCAACCTATGGCAACCTTCTGAATGTGTGACCTCCAAAACGTTCTGTCTTCAACAACCCTTTTTACCTCAAAGCTCTGATTTTCTTTATTGAGTCAATCTACCTCATATTTTGTCTGGGTTTTTTCCTGCTGCCTTCATCTTTTCCCAGTATTGTTTTTTCAATCTATCCAGTCTTGCCTTCTCATGATGTGCCCTTAGTAGGACAGCCTCATTTTATTAATATTGTTTCCATAGACAAGTCAATTTCCCCCTCATCAGCTTTCTTCACTGTCCAGCTTTCACCCCCATACATGGTGATTGGGAATACTAGAGCATAGATGATCTTGGTTTTACTCTCCAGTTTTGTATTTATTTATCTGAGTCTGAAACACTAAAATTTTAAATCAACATAATTAAAAAACACTAACCATCTAAAAATGTATGCATACATAAACTATGTGTTTACATATTCACAATCTACTTTTCCAATAATCAGCCAGTTGAATGGCCCTGTCGTTTGCTTCTAACAAATCCTCAATATCACATTCAGGCAAATTTCTGCAGATTAGCAGATGTTCAAAGTATTGTCTCTCGCCACATTCACATTGTTCACCATCATCAGTGTTAAGTCTGTTTTGCATAGTGTCACCCTAGTTCTCAGCCTATTCAGCGACTCCCATCTCTCATATTTTCCTTTGTCACCCATAACTCTCCGGGTGATATTGTTTTCTATAATTCATTTCAACGAGTCTCATCTGTAGATGGAATTGATTTTGTTGTTGTTAGGAAACTCTTCCTTGACTTCAACTTTGATGGATGATGTTGAAGTCCAAACATTGAATGCCTTGGGACTGTTTCTTGCTTTTTCTTCTCAACTTTTTCTGGTGCTTTTCTTCTAACATCTGGAGGTGCTCCACCCATGAGTGAGGAGATTTTATTAAAAGGCATCAGTTGTAAGCAGCCTGTAACTGTATGGCCTGTTTCATAAAGGGTCATGTTAACTTGACTAGCATGGGCAGAGAGTTTCTCCAGACTTGGGCAGCATATTCTGCAGTGGAGAAAGAGCAAGGGTGGATATATACAGAGAACTGTGCTCCCCATGTGGTATTTGCAAGTTTGAGGATGAGATTGTTCCTGTCACATACTTTCTGCTTAATATCTTGATGATGATGATGTTTATAAATTAAAGCATGGTCCAGTTTTAATCCCAGGTATTTTGGATTTCACAGTGGTTTAACTTGTAGCCTCTCTATGTTATGTTCTTTCTTGTCTCCCTATTTCATAAATGAAATGCACATATTTCTGTTTTTTTCTGGATTAGGTGTCAGGTCATTGTTATCATAATAGTTACCTTCAGATGCCTGTCTCCAGTGACACATTCTTACACTTGATATTTTCTAATTCCTTCATCGTAGCTTTATGAGCCTCAGTCTTTCTAATTTAGGAAGCCTAGGTAAAGGTAAAGGTTTCCCTTGCTCAAAAGCCAGTCATATCCGACTCTAGGGTTCAGTGCTCATCTCTTTCAAAGTTGAGCCAGCGCTGTCTGCTTCTGATGTTTCCGTGGTCATGTGGCAGGCATGACTAGACACCGGAGCGCATGGAACGCTGTTTCCTTCCCACCGAAATGGTCCTTATTTATCTACTTGCAATTTCTTGCTTTCGAACTGCTAGGTTGGCAAGAGATGGGACAAAGACGGGAGCTCATTCTGTCCTGCAGTACTCGGGAATCGAACTGCTGACCTTCCGCTTCCCAGTCAGCGTCTTAGCCACGTGAACTATGATAATAACTTATAGAGCGGGATTTCAGCCAATTAATCAAAGAAAGACTAGAACTGTCACACTATTAGGAAAAAGTTATCTCCACCTCAAAATTTATCAGATACAATACACAATTAAATACAATTAAGGCATTGAAAGTTGCACAAATTTAAGATCTAGGACACAATACTGTACTGGTCTTTATTTTAAAAACAGACACTAAGGACTAAAACTGTCACACTGAGAATCAAGTGAAAATTACTTGTTTTTTTCACCTATTCAGTTTAGTTCAATAAACTGAGATCCAAAAGATTAGTAGGCAAATTAAGTAAGTAGAATCCATAAAAAAATAATATTCAGGGCACTATATTATATTTTATTTTCATCAACACCATTAAAATTATTGCAGACTATTTTATCACTTCTTCAGACTATTTTTCTTCTTCTTCAAGGAAAAATGATATATAGAGATACAAGGTAATGAGATCGTCAGGAATAGAAACCACAAATGAATTATTACAGGAGAGCTAAATACTAATGGCTTGAACTCTGCTTCCTTTGTAGCCAAAAAACTGGTATCACGACTAATGGAAATTGACCAAGACCAGAGAATCACAGCCCAGGAGGCATTGGGACATATTTGGTGAGTGGGCTTTCTTTGGGACAAGGGCAAAAATGGACAATTCACAAGGTCCTCCCTGTTATTACCTTTTTAGCCAATCTTGTAACAAAGTTTGTTAAATCCAAACCTTTGCCTAGCCATGAGTAGCTTTGGGCTACTCACTGTGGCAGCGATAACGTATTCAGAAGGGATCTTATGAGATTAAAAGGAGTGGATGAGGGTGAGTTCCTTAGAAGAATGTACTAGGTTAAAACTTCCCAGATTTTCTGCTGAACCCTGTCTCTGTGGTTGTTAGAAAGATGCTAGCCTTTGTTAAAGGGATGTTAAATACTATGAGAGGAAGCAATGGCCCCTGGTGATAGTGCTAGCTGTTACAAAGAGGTCAGGAATATGTGGGTTTCCAGATGCTTCAGCCTACCACACCTATAAGCCGAATTCAGAATAGCTAATAGCAATTGTTGGTTGTTGCGGTTGTCCAAAATATTTGAGGGGTTCCCTGTTCCTACACACAGCTTGAAAAAGCTCCTTTTTGGGACTGCAATTTCCAGAATCCACCCATTGGTCATAGTCCCCAGAGCTGGTCCTATCACTTAGCAAAATAGGACAGCTGCCTCAGGTAGTAGACTTTGGAGCTTCTTTAATATTAAGCATGAAAACTTAGAGTTGTTGTTGTTATTATTATTATTATTATTATTATTATTATTCTGCCATTTTGGGACCAAATATTCTCAACTGGCTCTGCTAATCCCATACCTCTTCTCAAGTCTACCCTATGCATAATTTCCTTTCAATCTATATTGAGAGATTAAGGATTGGTAAAATAGCTGCGGAAGCCAATACTAGTACAGTACTGGGCCCTCTAAGCAGAGGAGGTCAGCATCATGGGCCTATGCCAGAAATAGTGAACTGTTGATCCTCCAGATGTTTTGGACTTTGGCTCCCATCAGCTTCTCTCAGCACGGCCAGTGGCTAATGGATTATTAAGAGTTTCCAGCAGTTGAGGTCCAAAATATCTGGCTGGCCAAGAGTTCTCTAGCCCTGCCCTTTGTAGTTTGCAGGTGAAAAGAACAAGTGGGGAAATGTATGTGGGGAGGGAAGGGATTGCTCTTTCTAAACTACAAAGGTTCATGTCCTCCAGACTCAGTCTATTACATTGTCATAACATTTATAATGTAAAGGTTGCCATTGCTTGAAAGCCAGTCATATCCGACTCATCTCTGTTTATAGTCAAAGAGCCAGAACTGTCTGCATCTGCAGACATTTCCATGGACATGCGGCAGGCATGCCTGAACACCGGAGAGCACGGAACGCTGTTTACTTTCCCACCAAAGTGGTCCCTATTTATCTACTTGCAATTTCTTGCTTTCAAACTGTTAGGGTGTCAGGAGGTGGAACAGAGACAGGTACTCATTCCGTTGTGCAGGACTTGGGAATCGAACTCCAACCTTCCATTCTTTGTGTTTAGTGTCTTAACCACTTGAACCACCACACTTCTTTTGTATAGTACTCATCTATAGTTTCACAGGAAGCAGAAATATGCATGCAGAATCTCATGCATCTAAGATATTAGTACAGAGCAAGGGCAGAGAATCACCCTACACCTCTGGAATAGAGACACATAAAGTTGTCCCTATCCTCTTTAAATGATTGTTAATTCCCACTGTCCTTGCTGTTGTTATGTGCCATCCAGAATTAAATAACAGAGATATCTGGATGGGAACTTGTTGGGACAGTATCTCCCACCCACTGCCATGTGCTCAGACCCTGCTGTACGTTTAATCTTGATGTGAGGAAATGAGTGAGCAGTTGTGGCATTTGTAACACAGTCAAGTATTTTGAATAAAGTTGACTATAATTAAGCTGTGCATGAGTCACTTGTTCTTTTTTCTCATTTGCCACACATTTGGGAATGCTCCCCCCCCCAAAAAAAAGCAAATATGTTCATCATCACAAAATAATTCTGCATTCATATGTAAATCTATGAAGATACCTGTATAATCGATTAACCATAAAATCTTATTTGTATCCACTCAGAATTTAATCTAGTTACATTCACAAGAATTTACTCCAAGGTATAGGAGACATAGGATTGTAGCCTGAATTGTTGATTGCTCACTTTATTGATCTGTCAAGGTATTTTCATTGGGAGACAATCCTAGATAATATCTTACTTACATCTATCTATCAAACTCATGCCATGTTGACAAATGTATTATAAAAATTGGTGGGGAGGCATGTTATCTCTTGTAGCAAAACAAGAGTCTAGCAGGTTTGATTTGTTAAGATGTTTCCTGATTACAGCCCAGTTTGGCTTGTTTAACATTTTAAGCCTTTTAAGCTTTATGTTTTTGCACTTTGTTCTGCACTGATACTGTGATTTTCTAGAACATTTTAGCTGTTAGGTAGGGGAACGTATGGACCCCTCACACTAAGTATGGATCTGGTTTCCTATCTAAATAATTAAAAAAAAAACATTGTTAACACTTTCTCCCATCCTTCCATCAGGAGGAATATCTTCCAGTTCAATTCAGCTTCACTTTGAGTATCCATAAAACATGCTGCCAAACTCCAGCCTTCCTTCTAACTTGCAAGTGTCCCCAAATCCTATTATTTCTCAATGTTGTAAACCACCCAAAGTGGGAATATCCTCCAAGATGGCCACCATCTGGGCCGCCGCCGCTGCATGATGCCTTCCCTCTCCGCCCCCTGCCACCGGGCGGGGAGGTTAAAAGAGCTCCTGAGGGGTTTCGACCGGTGGCCAGCCGGTAAGGAACGAGCGGCACCTGTGGGCCATTCCACCTCCCTCAAAAGCCGCTCCCGCCACCACCGAGCCCAGCGGGGTTCGATTGGTGCCCTGCTGTTGTTGCTGCTCCTGGGACTAACCTTTTTGTTCCAGCTGGGACCGATGTCGGCGTGAAGACCTTGCCGGTGCCCTGCAGCTGCCCCGCAGCCAACTGGACTGCCATGGCCACTTTTGCTGCCATGGCCGAGATGCCGAGCTCCTTCTCCCAAGTTGTCGGGGGGAGTGGAAGCTCCTGCGACTTTTTCCAGCAGGCATGGGGGTTTGTTACACTGGGTTCATTGTATCATTCTTATCTTTCACTGTATTTTGTATGATGTATCTATATTGTGTATTTTTGTATTTTGACATTATGCTTACTATGTATTATACTGTATTTTGAATTTACTTGTTTTATTACTATGTTGTTATTTTGTATGGATATGTTGTTTGCTGTTTTGAGTCGGCCTTGGTCTGAGAAAGGCGGGGAACAAATTAAATTGATTGATTGATAAAAATGTATTAAATTAATAATAAATAAAGTTTCCTTTTGGTTCCTCCTTAGAAATACAAAACCAGGTAGTGGAAACATTGAACTGCCACTCCCTGAATTAGTGAAAATTCAGATGTTTTCTACTTGATATATGTAATTGCTACCACTTGCCTTGACGTGATCTTACCCGCTAACTCTACATTTTCTCTTCCTTGTCAGGATATCTGGAAATATTGCCTCTGAAAAGAATCTCAAAGAAGGGGTCTGTGCCCAGATTGAAAAGAATTTTGCAAAGGCTAAGTGGAGAGTGAGTCATTTAATACTAGATAACACTGTGATGTAGAGGGGAGAATACAAGCAGTAATGGAACTATGCTACTTAATGGGTAGAAATGGGGCTCACAGATTGGTGGTGGTGAAGGATGAAATCGCCTTAGCATTTGGAGAGATGTGATGTAGGCAGATTTTTATGTTTGAGAAATCATACTTCAATGGAAACTCATATGTAAGTACAGTACTATACGCCAATCAGAAAACAAAGCAAACTAATCAAGCAAACTTCCCAGAGGTGGGAAAAGGCTGTAGTGGATCACTTAGACACTTTCAGCAGATAAGGAATTCCCTTTCCTAATAACTGATTGTCTATAATCTCTGCTCCTGCTCTCAGAAACAAGTAAGGAGTTCTAAGACCTTGTGTCAAACTTTATCTTTCTATACCTGTTTGTTGATCAAGACAAGAGCCCTGTATGCATCTGTTACAGAATCCCTGCACTTTGCAATTGATTTTGAGTACCACTAAGGATCTTAGGGTACTCACTCATTCAAAATGTAGTGTTGGACCATCTGGTTGGCCAAACACATAGACTCTTCCATCTTTTCCCTCATCCTCTGCTTTTTGTGTCATCTAACCTGATAAACTGACAGATTGTTAAACTCAGTATACCAAACAAGTCAGCTGAAAAGATTTAAATCTATCGAATACAGTAGACCCTCGCATAACGACGTTACTTAGTTCCCCAAGTAGTGTTGCTAAGCGATTTTTGTTGTTATGCAGGTTTTTATGGAGTTTCCCGCAAAATGGCGTTTTTGTCTGGATAATGACGGTTATTTTAGCGTTGTTGTCCGGACAATGACACTAAAAATGTTGTTATGCAGGAGAACATGTGGTGCATAACACGTTGTTAAGCGAAAATGATGCTATCTAAATGCATTATGTGAGGGTTGGCTGTACAACCATTTTTGTTTGTGGATAAAAACACCTTTTCCCCATTGACCAAGGCCTGGTAACAGCCATTGAGAAAGTCCTCTCTCACATCCTTCTTCAATGTGCTTGTAATGGGGGCTGAAAAAGAAAGACCCCCCCTCCCAAAACAATGCAGTCTTGCAAACAGACCTAAACTTAACAATAACTTTCCCAAACTCCAGATTCTATTCTCTTTCTCTGTGAGCCAGTATAATGTTGCCACCAGATGCAATATTTTGGGCTTCTTGGGTGTAGTGGTTCCACAAAAGCTGGTGATGCAAGTTTCACTATGCAAGCAGGGCAGAGGGAAGATTCTTACCAGGATTATCCTTTTTTCTTATGGCAACGTAACTTCAGATTTCATCTCCTGCCTATTGGCTCCAGTATGACCTAGCAAAGGGGGCACTACTTTAAGGCCAAGCGGGTATAAACTCTTGACGTTGCCTTTCTCTTTCCAGAAAGCCATTCGTGTCACTACTTTCATGCAACGTCTCCGGGCTACAGATGTGAGCGGACGCCTCCCAGTCACTCCCCGTTCCTCCATGAGTGTTGCTCATGAGGTTACCATTGAGACACCAAAGGAGCATTTGGAGGTTCTGAGCCCACCAGAACGTGAGGAGCAGCAGCAGAGCAAGAGAGAGGGAGCGGTGGAGAAGAAGGAATAAATGGCTGCTGCTTTCCCCACAACCCCATATCCTGCTGCCTTCTCTGCTGAGTCCACATACCCTGACCTTGGAAGAGTGGGGGGGACTCTGTGGGACAGTAGAATCCAGGGCAAGGAACATGGGAGCTCCTTCGCAGTATTAACCCTCCCCTTGCCCCAAGCCACGCCGTTGGTCAGAAGCAGGAACCAACTTGGTTTGGATGAAGTGGAAAGAAGGACTGGTCTACCACATAGAGAGAGCCATGGTATACAGGGAAGGAAGACCTGAGGATTACAGGCAGAGTGATGATACAGGTGGTAGTGGTGACCTGACTTCTGCACCTGACTCCTTAGTAGAGTGTGAGACTCTTTTCTAGGCCAAGCCCAGTAGGCAGCACAAGCTGTATCCCTTGCTCTAGCAGCATCCCCTTATCCCAATGCGGACAAAGCTAGTACCTAGCCAAGCACTAGCCTCTCACAAGTCCACGGAGCAACAATCTTCCAGCATCAACCCCCCTACTTCTCTGACTTGACAGGCACTTAAGAGCACAGGAGAACCTGGCCCACAGTTCCTTTCCCTCACAAACAAGCTAGAAGCAAGTCAAGCTCATAAAGGAAGAAAGCTTTCCTCTCCTACTTGTGGATGCCTGTAGGAGCCAAACATCCCACTGCCAAAGCCATCATGTACGTTAAAGGACAGGGAGCTACCTCGCCAAGCCAGTGAGCCAGAAGAAAGGCCATTCCATGGCTTGATAATCTGTTTTTGAACCACCAGTCCCACATTTAACTTTCAGCCACAGCCATCAGCAGTCAAGAAAGCCTGCCATGATGACAACAACTGCTGCCCTGCTGGTTTGGATCTCACCTCAGCCTGGACTGTGGGGGAAAGGATGGGGTAAGAGGGATGCATGCCCAGGCCAGATGCATGTTTTACAAAGATGCTATTTTAATACAGAAACCTCCTGGCTGCCCCTCCCCGGTGCTGTCTTTCACTCTCCTGGGGCAGCTTTGGGAAATAAAATTAAATAAACAGGGTCTTTCTCTGTCTATTGCTTTCATATGCGTGTGTCGGTGACAGTATGATTATTCAAGGACTTGGTCTAAGGAATGAAGATGAAAGGTATACAGTACAGTGGAACCTCATACAACAATTGCCCTGTATAGCAACGAAATCACATAACAATTAGGTTGGGGGAAAATGGCGTCTCGCATAAAAAATTTCCCTTTGAAAAAAATCGTACAACAATTTTTCAATGGGAAAAACCACTTAGCAAAAAAAAAAAAAGTTGTACAATGCATACCCATAGGGAAAATCGCTATACGATGAATGTATCGTATAGTAATTGTTTCGTACAACAATGAATCCCGTGGAATGGATTAAAATCGTTGTATGAGGTACCACTGTATTTGTGAAATCTCCAACCTGAATATAAGATTAGTTCTACGCCCCTCTTCCAGTAAACTATCACTTGATTCCGTAGTTAGCACACTGGTGATAGCATCATCATCTGGTATTTTTAGACCAACAGAGACATGTTCTTAGGCTGATGAAAATGGAAATGTGAGAGGAAGAACTCCTAAATAAGGACTCCTGGAGCGTCTCTGTTCCACTTTGGAATAAGTGATGATCACAGTGAATGACAGAATGGCCTTTAAATGGCTGTGAGGAAAGAGAATTCCGTAAAAACACATACATTCATTTGCAACAGGGGGTCTTATGGGACTAAAAGAGATATAGTGTAGGTTGTTTGTCTATATGGGATACTGATTGCCTTAGTGATTGCCTTAGCCAGCATCCTAAAGCTCTCTGGTGCTCTTCTTATCTACTCCAGTCAAACTAAAGGGGAACTGTCAATATAGTCTTCCCATATCGCTTGATACTTAGATATGTATCTGTCCTGGGCACACTTTTTCCTGTTTACAAGCAAACCAGGCTTTTAGGCATGTGCTCATGATGAGTTCTCTACCTCAAAATTCATCTCATGTGATGTTGCCCAATGCTAACACTGTAAATGGATTACTAGTGACTCTTTGCTGCCTTAGAGATTGAGGTGTGTCTTTTGTCATTATATAGTTCTCTTAAACAGAAGTGGCCAAACGGAGTGGCAATGTTCAAAGATAGGAAATCCGTTTGAGGCTTGAATATGTAGTAATAGGTAATATAATATAATGTTTTATTTTTAAGTAGTATATTGAATTAATCTTGTAGTTAATATATTCAGAATCTTCCAGTAGAGCAATACAACAAGTCCAATACATTGTGAAAGTCAACCGGTATGCAGACTCTTTCGGGAGAATTTCCCTTCATCAGACAACTTGACTTGCTAACTTTCCAATATCTGAAAATACATACAATATATATAAAATTAATTCTGAACTGGAATATTGCTACTGAGCTAAGTATAAAAGAGAAACCCACCTGGATATATAACATTTAGTTTTCAAAGGGTATCTTGTTTTCATGTTGCATCCTAACCTCTTTTTGTTTATTCATTTTGGGCTATGGATGTTACTGACTCAAAATATTACTCCCCTTATAAATCCTGCTGATAGGAAACCAGGTGTGCATAATCTAGCATTCCCCTCCCATGCCTCCTAATTGACTAAATATATTTATACATTTTTATATTTTATAGTCCAGGGCTACAAATTGACAAAATTGTGTAAAGGGGGACAAAAATATATATCTACAGAAGTACATTACACCACAATGCTTGAACTCTTAACAATCTCAAAATTGTACTAGCCAGGATAACGCTGGCCATGTAAGTGGCACCTCTATCTTGACGCTTCAAACTGTTTACTCAGGGCTTTTACAAAGACTATAAAACAGTGGGGATTCAACAAGCACGAGACCTCTTCCCACAGCTGTTACTAATCACTTACATGGCCAGCGTTATCCTGGCTAATACAATTTTGAGATTGTTAAGAGTTCAAGCATTGTGGTGTAATGTACTTCTGTAGATATATATTTTTGTCCCCTTTTACACAATTTTGTCAATTTGTAGCCCTGGACTATAAAATATAAAAATGTATAAATATATTTAGTCAATTAGGAGGCATGGGAGGGGAATGCTAGATTATGCACACCTGGTTTCCTATTAGCAGGATTTATAAGGGGAGTAATATTTTGAGTCAGTAACATCCATAGCCCAAAATGAATAAACAAAAAGAGGTTAGGATGCAACATGAAAACAAGATACCCTTTGAAAACTAAATGTTATATATCCAGGTGGGTTTCTCTTTTATACTTAGCTCAGTAGCAATATTCCAGTTCAGAATTAATTTTATATATATTGTATGTATTTTCAGATATTGGAAAGTTAGCAAGTCAAGTTGTCTGATGAAGAGAAATTCTCCCGAAAGAGTCTGCATACCGGTTGACTTTCACAATGTATTGGACTTGTTGTATTGCTCTACTGGAAGATTCTGAATATATTAACTACAAGATTAATTCAATATACTACTTAAGAATAAAACATATTATATTACCTATTACTACATATTCAAGCCTCAAACGGATTTCCTATCTTTGAACATTATATAGTTCTCAACTGACATCTCATCTTGCCTCATAGCTGTCAAGTATCCCTTGTTGGCCGGGAAAACCCCTTATTATACCCTCTTTCCCGCTGTCATCCCTTATTAATTAGACTGCAAAGCCCTATTGCCACCATTGGAGGGCAGCACAGGATAAGCATAGCTGTCAAGTATCCCTTGTTTGCCGGGAAATTTCCCTTATTTCCAAATCCAAAACTTGACAGGTATGTCTTGCCTAAAAGAAAACCACTTTGAGGCTGACTGAATGTTGTCCTTGTATTATAAAGTACTATTCCCCAAATCCTTGATGCATGGAGATTGGTTAGAGCTAGCTAATTTGTTAAAATATTTATGTCTAATTTGTTAAAATACTTAAGCCGTGCCATATATCTGAAGATGCCAAAATGAGGTACTCAAGGATATGACTTTAAAACAAAGGGGACTCCGCTATCTGACAGAGGCAAACAAAGCTATGACAACAGCTGCCTCTCAAACACTCAGACGTACAGCCAAGTTTTCACTTACTGGTAGTCGTGAAATGAGGCTAATGGTGGCACCAACTGGGCCTCAATAGGAAGTGTGTGCTCCAGCTGGAACACTACGATCAAGAAGGATGGTCTGCTTCTCTACACAATGCACTGCTCACCCTGCTTCCTCCGACTATAAAATGATCAGGGCAGGTGCGTGTTCCAACATAGGAAGTTTCCCCTCAGATTTTGAGGGCCCCCAGCCATTTTGAGGCTTGAAATTCACTTACACCACCTTGAGCTCGAGTCCGGCTCAGATCCAGAAAGAGCTTTAGGACAAGAAGAAACATGCTTGAGGATCCACAAGAACAAAACCAAAGTAGAAGATGGGAGGAATGAACTCACTGGACAAAGAATAACATCAAAGGAGAATCTCAATCTCCCCTAAGTTATTTGGAGGACTCTGAATAGGCTGAGGGTTGGAGTCCCTAAATGTAAGACCAACATGCTCAATTGGGGGATGCTGGAGGCCAACAACACACTGTGTGAATGGGGAGAGATAAAGAATCCGGCTCATTTGCTGGTCTGCCGATTACTAACGTACTGATGAAGAATTAATTTTGGCCAGTGACAAAGCTAAGAAAGTGGCTTCATTTTGTCTGTCCAAAGTTTGGACATAAAAGAAAGAAAAAATCTTGTCTTTAACTTCTGTCAGCTATGTGTTTTGTACTAGCCCTGTAAAAGCATGTGGCTAAGCCCAACCCATTTATTCAATTTTTCTTTCTTGGCCAAACTTCTTTTGTGAACTTCATGTACTCCCAACCCTCTCAGTAGCTGGAAGCAAATGTGGACAGGGTTTCTATAACTTACTTGTCTAACACTCACTACCAGAAACATGTACCAATGAAGATTTAAGTTTGTCCAACGACAAAGACAGGAGAGTGGTTTCATTTGAGCAGCCCGGGGATTGATCTGGACACGAAAGCAGCAGCAGCTCAGGTCACAAGGAGCCTAGCTACTTTCTGCTTATCTGGGAATCTCTCCAACCTGCCACCTCAAAATAGAAACCCTACAGCTAGATCAGGGGTGCCCAAACTATGGCCTGTGGGCCGAATCCTGCCCCAGATGCCAATTAATCCGGCCCACGCCACCCTTGACACTCCCAGAAGCAGGAGTAAAATGCGCCCGTATGCGCCTTTTACTTCTGCTTCTGAAAGAGACAAAGGTGGTGTGGGCTGGATGAATTGGCACCTGGGGCCAGATCCGGCCTGCAGGCCGTAGACGTAGTTTGGGCACCCCTGCTCTACAGGGTGGCCCGTAAGTCCCTACCTGTCCATATATCTTATGTATCCAGTGCATCTGTAGGCTGTCCCTCATTCTCACTGCATAATACTATGCGTACTTGTCACAATATGCTCTTCAAGTGTAAATGGGCTTAAATCGACCATATTTCTCTGAAAAGTAAGGGGGGGAGAGAGAAATTTTATAATACATGCATAATTGAATGTAACATAATAACATAAGGACGGGTAGGGACTTACGGGCCACCCTATAGAAGGGATTCTTGTGGGTGGCGGTAGAAGGTCCCTCTGGTTTGCTCAGAGGGGTTGGGAATGGAAGGCGCCTCTAGTCTCCTGCCTGTGTCCAGTTTCCTGTGGCCAACCTGGCTGGCTGTGGATCCCTTCTTGCCTTCCTTCTTCCCAAGCATCCCTTTCCCCTGCCCGACCCACCCCAAAGTGTCCAATAGCCTCCCCTGGCTAGAGGTGGACCCCTCCTGTGTGTGCATGGAGGTATAAAAAACAGGAGATGGCACTACAGGCTTCATGCTGTAAGTTTTTTGAAGCCAGTGGGCGTGGCCTGCCACCATATTAGGTGGACCAAAACATTAGCAGACTACCGTTTATGATTGCTTCTTGTGTTGGAGGGGTGTGTGTGGATTGATTCCCTCTCCTGGGTCCCCTGGGTTGGGGGGACAAAAGGGGTCTGTCCCCCCCTTCCAGAGTCAGGGGACCCGGCAGAGAGGGGATCCCCCCCCCCGCAGGACATCCCTTTATTAAAGAGAAGAAACCAAGCGGTTTCTTCTCTTCAACAACAGAGTGTTGGAGGGGGGTGGGGGTGGAATCGACCACCTCTCCCGGGTCTCCTGGGTCCAGAAGGGTTGGGGGGACAGACCCCTTTTGTCCTCCCCAACCCTTCCAAACTCAGGGGACCAGGGAGAGGGGAACGAATCCTTTCCCACCCCCCAACACTCAGTTGTCAAAGAGAAGAAACCGCTTGTTTGCTTTCTTCTCTTTAATATGGGGGGTGTCAGGGAGATTCCCCCTCTCCGCTGGGTCCCCTGGGTTCAGGAGGGTTGGGGGGACAGACCCCTTTTGTCCCCCCAACCCTTCCAAACCCAGGGGACCAGGAAGAGGGGATTGACTCCACTCCCTCCCCCCAAACCGCTTGGTTTCTTCTCTTTAATAACAGGTGTCCTGCGGGGGATCCCCTCTCTGCTGGGTACCCTGGCTTTGGAAGGGTTGGGTGGGGACAGACCACTTTTGTCCCCCAAACCCTTCCAAACCCAGGGGACCAGGAAGAGGGGATCGATTCCACCCCTCCCCCCAAACCGCTTGGTTTCTTCTCTTTAATAACGGGTGTCCTGCGGGTGGATCCCCTCTCTGCTGGGTCCCCTGGGTTCAGGAGGGTTGGGGGACAGACCCCTTTGGTCCCCCCAACCCTTCCAAACCCAGGGGACCAGGAAGAGAGGATCGATTCCACCCCCTCCCCCCCAAACCGCTTGGTTTCTTCTCTTTAATGGGTGTCCTGCGGGGGGATCCCCTCTCTGCCGGGTACCCTGGCTTTGGAAAGGTTGGGTGGGGACAGACCCCTTTTGTCCCCCCAACCCTTCCAAACCCAGGGGACCAGGAAGAGAGGATCGATTCCACCCCTTCCCCCCCAAACCGCTTGGTTTCTTCTCTTTAATAACGGGTGTCCTGGGGGGGGATCCCCTCTTTGCCGTGTACCCTGGCTTTGGAAGGGTTGGGTGGGGACAAACCCCTTTTGTCCCCCCAACCCAGGGGACCCAGGAGAGAGATCGATCTACACCTCCATGTGTGCGTGTCTCCCTCCCTCCCTCCATAATTGGATTCTCTGCCCCCGACCAGTCCTACTACTCCCTTCCCCCTCCTCCCCAGACCCAAGCCCTCCCTCTCCCTCGGGCCACGTGTCCCCGCCTCGTTCTCCCTCCACGACAGTTTGCCCGTCCTCTCCCCCTCCCTCTCCCCTCCCCTCTCAAACAGCCCAACCCCTTCTTCCCACCACGCGCCCGCCGGCCGGAGCCACATGCTCGCGCGCCCGTCTAAGCCGGCCGCGGACTACGTTTCCCGACAAGCTCCGCGCCGGCTTGGGCCGGGACCACTTTCGCAGGGGAAGAGGGGGGGAAGTTCGGGTTGCTGCTCTTTCCCTTCTCCCCCACCCCCCAACAAAAAAAAAACCCTTCCCGGAGAAGGCAAGGACGGCGTTGGACTGCTCACGAGCGAGCGCTCTCTCCAGCAAATAGGGGCGGGGAGAAGGGAGCGCGGGGGGTGTCTGAGAGGGGCGCGTCAATCTCGACTCCCCCCCCCCTTTCGCCCTCTTAATGGTCCGCACCGACCACCCTCTCCTCGGCAGGCAGCAGCTCAGCCCAGGCAAGGCAGAGCAGAGCAGGCGGCGGCAGAGCGACGACTGGGGCCCGGCAGGCAGCCTCGGACGGCGGCGGGAGCAGGAGGAGCCGGACTCGGGACTCAGGCGGTTCACAGTGTGTGGGGGTGAGACCCTGCGGACGGGGAGGGAGGGAGGGAGGCTGAACCGGACCCCCCCCCAGTGTGTGTGGTGGGAGAGGGTGTGTGTGTGTGTTGTGTGTGTTTGTATAGAGGAACGAATATAGTGATCAGCCCCCCCCGTCTGTTTGGAGGAGGGGGCGAGGGGTGTGTGTGTTGTTTTTTATGGGCTTGGTGTAAAATCGGGGTGCAGGGTAGGGAGCCTGGACGCCCCCCAGGGGTGTTTGGTTGAAGGTGGGGCATCGTCGCTAGAAGGGAGAAAAGTTCACCGCCGCCCCCTCCGTTTATGATGCCTTAGGGGGCGTGTTGCGAGAGGGAGGAGAGAAGGCCAGTACCCCCCACCCCCCACCGGTACGTGTGGTCGTATTTTCCCACGGCTGAAAGAAAAGAAAATAATTATCTCCCACCCCCCACCCGCCCACCCCCAATGCACCTGCATTAAGGAACACTACGCAGTAGGAGATCTCTTGAATCGGCTAGCTAGAAAGTGCTTCTCAACCTTTGGCTTTTGGACTTCAATTCCCAGAAGCCTAAGTCGATTCCCCAAAGCACTCATCAGTTAATGTACTGACTTAGGATTCTGGGAATTGAAGTCCAAAAGCCAAAGGTTGAGAAGCACTCGTCGCCTCCTTCCCCACCTTTGCGTGTGTGTGTGTGTGTGTGTGTGTGTGTGTGTGTGTGTGCGTGTGCGTGTGCGTGTGCGTGTGCGTGTGTGCGTGCGTGCGTGCGCGTGTGCGTGCGCGGTTTGGATCGTCTGTGGCACCACTAAGCCGGTGGTGCTTCGCATTCTTTGACGCAGGTCTATCTCTACCCCCCCATCAGTCTTCACATGGCACTTCATGGCCGGATTTGATGAGGAGGAGGGGGGGAGGCTTGTTGCCTGTGAGAAGCTTCCTGAAGGCAATGGGGGTGATGTTGGCCATGGGGGAGAGGCACGTGGGGCAGAGAGGGCGAGCTAGGAAAAGGGGAGGGCAAAGGATCTCTTGAGTTCTTGACAGTCTGAGATGCACAAGGGATACCAACTTACTTGGCAGGAGAGCTTGGGACGTCCACTCTTCCCCTATGTATGAAGACTGCTCAAGTGGCTAGGACGCTGGCTGGGAGGCAGAAGGTCAGCGCTTCGATTCCCGGGACTGCAGGACGGAATGAGCTCCCGTCCTCTGTCCCAGCTCCTGCCCACCTAGCAGTTCGAAAGCAAGAAATTGCAAGGAGATAAATAGGGACCACTTCGGTGGGAAGATAACAGCGTTCCGTGCGCTCCGGTGTCTAGTCAATGCCTGCCACATGACCACGGAAACATCTGCAGAAGCAGACAGCGCTGGCTCTTCGGCTTTGAAGCAGAGATGACCACTGAACCCTAGAGTCGGATACAACTGGCTTTTGAGCAAGGGAAACCTTTACTATGAAGAAAGCGGTGTGTGTGGGGGAATGTTTACAAACCCCCTTCTTACTGCGTTGTGATAACTTAGGAAAGAGTGACAATTGGTCTTAATGTATCTGTGACAAGAAATCTTGATTATGGCTCCTTTGTCATTTTCAAATCCCCTACCTCTCCTCCTTTTCTAGTCTGTAAACTATTTCTCAAAGCAGAGACTGAGCTTAGTTCTTTTCTCTTTTAGTTGAGACTTACTTAGATCCACCTTAAACAAATTCACGGCAGTGACATTTTTCCTGCTTCCGGAAAAAAAATGCATTCTCGGATACTAGTTGCAGTTGACGACGACTTAGACTTAGACCCTCCACCACCACAACTTAGACTTAGATCCTCCCATGCTATGTAGCATATATGGCAGCAAGGCATCTCCAACGGTTTCGGTCTTGGGCAAGTGCTTCAACACCCTTCCAAGTTATTTTCAGGATCTTTAAATCTGCCATGAAAATTATTTGACATGTATTTCGACGGCATCCTAGTTGTCATTTGGCATTAGGAGGGGTCCAGCTTATTGCCACCTTAGGGATCCTGTTATTTTCCATATGAAAAAATATGGCCTGCCATTTGGAGTCTTTTATTTAGAGGAGGAAGGAAATTTGGGTTCTCTTATATGCTGGAGATAAAGTGAATTAATAATAAAAAGGGGTTGCCTTTGAGCATGCTCCCTCAACTGACTGTAAAGACGAGTTTTGGGAAATGTAACGCAGGTCCCAAACATGAAACAGTGTCGCATCTTGATTAGTGAAAAGTTCAGTAATCTGAAAAGATGACTGATATTAGAATTTGCACAGTTTTGGTGCTATTTTTGTTTATCTAATAAATTTATACTAGTATGCATTCAGTCATTTTAGAGGAGTGGTTCTCATCCTTGGGGCTCCAAATGTTCTTGGACAAACTCCCAGAAGCCTTTAACATTGGCTGTGCTGGACAAGATTTGTGGGAACTGTAGTCCAAGAATATCTGGGGACCTAAGGTTGGGAACCATTGCTCTAGAACAGGAGTTTTAACCTTTTAAAGCCGGGGGCTGGGTCATGCTCCCTCAGACAGCCTCAGGGGTCAGGTGGCCATTTTGCCCCTTTCCCACTACATGACACTTCCTGGTGTGGTGGAGGTGGTGTGGGGCCACATGAAATGGTGCCGTGGGCCACAGACTGAGAGAATCCCTGCTCTAGAACAGGGTTCCTCAAACCTGGCTCTCTATGTGTTCTTGGACTTCAATTACCAGAAGCCCAAGACAGCATTCTTGCTAATCAGGGCTTCTGGGAATTAAAGTCGAAGAATATCTGGAGAACCAAGTTTGCTGACCCCTGTTCTAGAGTATAATTACTAAAGTGATAACATGCAACCGTACAGCTTCTACAGACAATGTAATTTTGTTAAAGTAAGTTATGAAAGTCATGTACTACTAAAGCAGGGGTGTCCAACCTTTGCTGTGGGCCTGACCACGCCCCCCGGACAGCTGAGCATGCCCCCCCAGAAGCAAAAGTAGGTGAATTTACAGCTGTCGTGAATGCACCCACTTCCGCATTTACGACAGCCGTGGGCACGTTTCCGCATGCGCGTTTTACAGCTGATGTAAATGTGCTTGCTTCCACTTCCGGGTACTGTACTGATATTTTCAGTATCAGAACTAAATTTGCTTTGCTTTCCTATTTAAAAAGCAAGGCTGGAAATCATGTTGTTTAGTGTAGTAAATTGCACTAGAGTAAGCCCATTGAATCAGTAGGGATTTATTGAATTAGCTTCTCTGTAAATTTCATTGATTCAAATGAGCTTACTCTAGTTGCAACTTATTTCGCATAATAAAGTGGCAATTTTATTACAGTTGCAATTCAATTTATTACAACTAAAATACATAGGCCCTTTTGAATTACAGGCATGTATGGAGAAAACTCACCAAATCTCCACTGATTCACTGGGCCACTGCAACTTACTTCATAAGCAATAAGAAATAATTCTGTATTTCACTCCAAAGCTTCCTTAATGTAAACATTAATTCAGAGGAGCAGGGAAACCTTTTTATTACTGCTTCTGGGGTGAAAAGGGGGGTTCATACTGTTTCAGATCTACTGCAGATTACCCAGATACCCTATAGCAGATCTAGAAATCTATCTTCCAGCCATTCCTGTACTAAAGTTCTTGTACAGCTCCATTCATCCCCTTCAACTATTACTGTGTTTTTCCTTTAGTTTACTGAACAAGTAACTGTAACTGGAGAGGCCAACAAGAACCATGATTTCTCCATCAGCACACCTGCTGATCAGGGCTTCTGGAAATTGAAGTCCAAGAACAGCTGGAGCACTAAGTTTGGCCAACTCTGGGTTAGGGTGTTTGTTTCCACCTGTGACTAAGCTGCTCAGATGTGTCAAAATACCTCAGAATGCCATCTGCACTTTTAAGTACTATCAGACAAAGTTACGTGTGAGGATATGGGTTGGCCGCTGTAGGGCTTTCATTAAAATTTGATCCTTAGCGGAATATCACCAGATTCCATAGTAGCCACGACCTAGCGTTAAAAGAATAGAGGAGAAAATAGAGCTTGTAGCAGAAGCTTTTCTGGAGTGAGGATCAAGGCATTAGCAGCCCATCCATCACTTCCCCTTTACTTTTCAAAATGGTACTATATTGGCAGACGCTTGCTATCAGTGGGGCGAGCTGTCATAGCTCTCTTGAACCCCACTGCAATAAATGCCATGGTTAGGCTGCGGTATGAATCAACCCATAGGCCTCTTTTAGCTTGCCCAAGCTAGGTTAGGAAAGTTCAGTGCTTCTGACCAGGCTGCGGTGGCAAATCACATCAATCTTCATGTCTTGCAAGGTTAGGAGTCATTTTGTTTTTCATACTTGATTCAGCAGTGTTGGCATAGACCTTGAAAGAGACCTTGTCTTTTCTTTTAAAAACAGCGACCCCAAAGTGTCCTGGGAGAGTTTATTACAAAATCATTTTTGTGCACAGTGAAAAGTGTCCTCATCAAATTCCATCAACTCAGACTTTGTTGAGACAGTAACAAAGCTTGACAAAGATTTTGTACACACTGATCCTTTTGTTAATGAGCAAAAAGCCATAAGAAATGCTAAGGGTGCCCAAGCGCCTTTACACACACACACACACACACACACACACACACACACACACACACACACACACACACACACACACACTAACTGCTGCCATTGTTTGGGTAGCAGATACGTGTTCCTTGTTGAACAGTTGAGATCTTGGATAATTATAGATAGAAAGTGTTGAGCTAACAACCCATGGTTGGTTGAAAGAATGCCCCTACCTTCAGACGCAGACAGCTGACAGAATATGTTACAGTAATACCTCATACAAAGTCCACTTCGTACAACATCGAATTCATACAACATCGCCTAATTCCTTGGAAAAAGTTGCCTCATACAAAGTCGCTGTGACTTTGTATGAGGCATTGGGGTTTTCCCAGGTTGCATTGTGCCTGAGCAGTATAAAAGGCAGGACGCATGCGTGCATTGCTCTTGTGGGTTTTGCATGAGGCGAAGAGTGTTTAGGAGTGGTTTTGAGCACGATTTTGGATTTTTTTCGAATTTTTTTATCAGAATTTTTAGAAGCATTCCTAGGATTTTTGCAGCATTCTTCAAGTTCTTGGACAATCAGGATTGCTTGACATGTTTTTGTAATGTATTTAGCCTTTAGACAATGATTTCTTAAAGTTCTGTCAGTTTCCTGTCTGTTTCCTTGACTTTGCCCTGAAGTCTGTGCTGTTACAGTACAATGTATCTCTATGGAAACGACGTTGTATGAGGCATCGCGGCAAGGATTTGGACGTTGTATGAGGCATCGCAGCTAGGAGTTCGCATGCCTCATACAAAGTCCAAATCCGTATAAAGTCCAAACTTGTGGAACCAAGTTTGGACGTTGCATGAGGTATCACTGTATTTATTTTATGAGTTATGTCTATGTCCTATGCTTGCTTTAAGACAATGCATGCCTGCCTCCCTGTAAGTTATCGGCAGCAATTAATCCATAGCTCAGGTTTGCATTTATTACGGTTTCAACTGCTGGTACCGTAGTGAGATCTACTTCATGCAGACCGCTGTGCCACATAATGACCAGCAGAACGGTCCATGTTCTGAGAGAATTTATTTATTTACTTATTCGAATTTATATACCGCCACCCCACTCGAGCAAGCGACTCAGATTTAGGGGCAGTGGTAGAGAGGATTGTTCTACTTGCACCCTTTGTGAACACCTTTAGACGTTGGTGGGCTGCCGCAGATGTTAGACTTGACAAAATGAGTCTCACCCAAAATAATTCTTCTTAGATTCTTTAGCAGATTCTTTTGTGGAGCTTTTCTCTTGTGATTGCATTCCAAGCAGTCAGTTGATTCAGTAGATTCCATGCATGAAAAAGGGAGTATTGGTTATACTTCTGCTAGGAGTAATAGAAGAGGACTTGTCCTCTTTAGTTTATTTCCTCAATGTGTAGCATTGTCCTTTGACTGTGTCTGCAAAAACAAGCCTAGACTCGGTAACCAGAGTAAATGAAAGTATCAACATCTGGAGAGACGGTTGACACAAGCTGTGCTTTGATGTGGTTCATGCTCTGGAGAAAAGGCAGCCATGTAGCTTTGGAACCGCGGTTGCCTTCTCGAGTGCGAGAGGTCCTGGGAAGAGACAGCTGAATGGCATTTCGGTACCTCAGCAATATAGGGCTAATAAAAATGTAGGATGTTGAGGCTCTACTGTAGTGTTCAAATGTCTCTAGTGTGCTGTACCACCATAGAGAGAAGATGAGAAAGGTGGGATCATCTGGCTGAACTTGGGCTGCAGTGTCCATCATCCCTAAGAGGAACAGCTAATGGAAGATGGGAGTTGAAGTGTATTCACATCTGAGGCACCACACTTGACACAGACCAGGGTCTTGTCTTCTGTACTGCAATTTTATCTTTCCTTCTCACCCCCACTGATCCTATGATACTTGGGGCACCTTTGGAAGCACACTGTTTCATGCTCAACTATATGCAGTCAGTTTCCAGAACAATGGCCAGGAATTGTCTTTATGGCAATAGGTTAGTCGAGCGTGCTGGCTGGTTTTTAGGTAACTTTACATTGGAGTGCCTAAACTTTTCGGGCCATGGGGCAGTCATGTGGTTCAGTGGGCCAGTCACGTGGTTCCTCCCACTGGAAGCGGAAGTAAAATGTGCCTTGCAATATGTTTTGCAACAGGATGAGATAGATTTTAGGCTACCATTTTCAATGCTTAAACCAGGGGTGCCCAAACTATGGCCCGTGGGCCGGAACCAGCCCTAACACCAGTTCATCCGGCCTGCGCTGCTCTCGTCACTCCCAGAAGCTGAAGTAAAACACGCCCGCACAGGTGCGTTTTACTTCCACTTCCGGGAGCAACGGGGTGGTGCAGTCTGGATGAATTGGTGTTGGGGGACAGATCCAGCCCATGGGCCATAGTTTGGGCACCCCTGCTTTACATCCTGCCTTTCTTCCAGTGAGTTTAAGACAGTGTCTGATTCTTCTCCTTTACTGTCATAACAACAACCTTGTGTAGTAGGGTCAGGCTGAAATAAAGTGATTGGCCCAAGGCCACATAGTGAGTTTCATGTTTTAGTGGTGACTCAAACCTGCATCTTCTGAGATCCTAAACTTTATTCTGTGCTGTTTCCATTAATGGTAGCTTTGAAGTCAGTCAGGGGGGAAACTGGAGTTCTTGGCAATGGAGATGTTTGTTTAAAAGATTTCTGTGTAACTTAGGAATCTTTTTCATGATTCTGTTCTCATTTGCCATCATAATCATGGATTTCCCCATGTATTGGCAGAAAAGGGGGCCAATCAATTCTGTGCAAGGCCACTAGATGAAAATGTTCCATATAATTTAATGTCATGGAAGCTGTAATTTTTTTTGGTGCGCCTCTTTGTATCTTACAAATTGAAATGGGGGTGGGATTGTATATCCATTTATATCTCCAATCCAAACCTAACTGTTTCTAAAACCTAAAATGCCAAGACAGAAAAGTACGAGAATGTGCAATGCTTAATTGCCAGAAATAACAGAGGATGAATATAAGTGCAATAAGAAAAGATTGCTCTTCAAATTGTTTGTAGTTTTCTCCCCCAAAATACCCTGCCTCCTATCTATGAGATCACAGTACAGTATTACCAGCTTCATCATATCACATAATAGCATGTAATAGCAGCTATCCACATTCTCTGGAGTGCCAGTCTTTATGTAGCCAAAAGGATGCCACCTGCACTCAAAGGGGAAGTATCAGCATGTGTGGGGGAATTGTGGGGTTTGCATTAAACAGAAACATGAACACAACAAAATGTAAACAAAAGTTGGTCGCCATGGAAATAAGATGTCTGAGGAAGGCTGGTAGAGTGACTAGAAGGGATAAAATCAGGAATGAGATTATAAGGAAAAGAATTGGAATAGAACCAATTTTGAAGTACCTACAGAGACAATGAATAAAGTGGTTTGCTCATTTGGAGAGAATGTATTGCAAGTCCATACCATACAAGGCTTATGTGGAAAGAGGAGGAGGAGGACAAAGACTACGAGGCAGAGCCAGAGGAAGGTGGAGAGATAGCATCAAAGAAACATTACAAGAACACAGAATAATGCCCATACCAATCAAGCGCGGCTCCACAAAATACGGGAAATTACTGCGCATGCGCAGTAGCCCATTTGTACATGTGCACAATGGGTGTGCATGCGCAGTAACCCCTTTCCCCACCGTTCAAATACGGGATGGCGGCAGGAAAGGGGAGGAATGAGCGCTGAAAAATGGGAAATCCCGGCCACTACGGGATACTTGACAGGTATGATTAAGGCCAGTAGAGGCTGCTAGAAGTGTCAGAGCTAGAACCCTGTACTATATCTCCCTTGACACTTAAACTAAGGGGTAAAAGAGGAAGCAAAGAAGAAGAAACAAACAGATGCTCCTCAAGAACAAAGGGGGGAAAGTTTTATTTGGCGAATGTCTCTGAACTTTCCTTAGCTGCAAGTAAAGGTAAAGATAAAGGTTTCCCTTGCTCGAAAGCCAGTCGTATCTAACTCTACGGTGCAGTGCTCATCTCTGTTTCTAAGCTGAAGAGCCAGTGCTGTCTGCTTCTGCAGACGTTTCTGTGGTCATGTGGCAGGCATGACTAGACACCGGAGCGCACGGAATGCTGTTACCTTCCCACCGAAGTGGTCCCTATTTATCTACTTGCAATTTCTTGCTTTCGAACTGCTAGGTTGGCAGGAGCTGGGATGAAGACGGGAGCTCATTTCCGTCCTGCAGTACTCGGGAATAGAACTGCTGACCTTCCGCTTCCCAGTCAGCGTCTTAGCTACTTGAGCCACTGCAGTACCCTTATTTATTTATTTATTGAAGACCTGCAAGGCTAAATCAATTATTTTTGGAGTTAATGCCCTAAAGGGCCACTAGGGGGCAATGAACTACAGGAAAAATAAATTGTGTCAGCCTCCCCCCCCCCCCCCCTTATGCCTCTACTTCCTCATAGTAAAACTTGTTAGTCATAAAAGATGCTGTAGAACTCTGTTTTCATTCTCCTCTTGTGGCAATTCAGATCATACTTTAGCCAAGGACTTCTTGGTAGTCTGGGGCAAGCCTCTGTGTCTGAACTTCAGGTCCTCCCCCCCCCCCCATAGTCTCTGGAATGGGAAAATTGAGAGGGGAGGGGGGGGAGAGAGAGAACAGGATAGGGCGGCTCCAGGTGTGAAGTGCCATTAGCCCTAACCAGTACAGATACTAGTGCATGGTGATTGGAGTTGTAATCAAACAACATCAGAAAGAACAGATATTTCCCTATTTCTGGTATACAACAAAGAGACACCAGGATATGGGATCTCTTGCTCTCCTGTCCCAAGAGCTAAATTTCTCCCCTAATGATGTATTCTGCCCCTTCCTCTGTCTCTAGACCCATCTTGGCTTCTCTTTTGAAGTTACCTCAGTGCAAACCAGTGTGGGTAAAGCACGATGAAATATTAGCAAGCTGTTTTTCTATTGACCAGTAGTGCAGTGTGTGTAAGATGCCTCAGCTGCCATGTTTCTTCATCATCAACTAGTCAACCATAGGCTGAGGATGTCTGCGTACTGAGTCCAATGATATCCAGAAGGCCACATGTTTCCCAGACTGATTCAGATACATTACTTCATGTGCTAAGAGTACAGTATATAAAGGGAGTGTACATGGGTGCCTCTAGTCCCAGTCCCTTTTCACATGCCCACCTTTCTTCCTCTCCCAGCAGTTTCCATCATGCCTCTGGAAAGGCTTTAAATACCTATGGGGGAGGAGGGACTGCCAGTTTAGCTATGGACTTCCAAGTGCTTCCAGACTCAGCCATTCTTCAAATGCCCTTCCTTCTTTCCCCGATGAACTCTCCTTACCAAGAAAACCCTACAATGAGACAGTCCAAAATGAAAGAAAAGATAGGACTGAAAAGGCAATATTCTCTGGTCAAGGCACTCAATCAGCTGGAGGGGAAGAAGAAAGGACAAGCTGCGGATGTTGCAAAACATTGAAGGCAAATTGTCACCTAATGGCTGACATGCACAGAAGTTAATTTAAAGTACAATACTACATGACACATACAGTTGGAATATGGAATGTGAGAGATATGAATCCAGGCACACTGGAAACCATAATACAAGAAATGGAACATATAAAGATTTCAATGCTTGATATCAGTGGACTAGAAAGTATATTTTCAGTCTGACAACAACCAAGTATTCTCCTCTGGAGATGACACACTCAGAAGAAATGGAGTGGCTCTAATACTGAGGCAAGACATAGCACTGGTAGTTAAGGGTTATAATGCAAGATCTGACCAAATAACATTAATCAGAATCCATAGAAAACTTATTAACATGACCATCATCCATATCCATGCTCCAACCACTGATACTGAAGGAGGAGAAACTGAAAGCTTTCACACAACCACCCAGGAAGAAAATTATGCCAAAACAGGACATGCTTATAAACTTAAGTGAATGAAATGCAAAAGTAGGAAATAAAGCAGAACCAAACGTTGTTGGGAAATTTGACATGGGGGATAGGAACAAAACAGAAGAATGACTCATAGAATTCTGTGAGGTCAATAATCTGTTTATTATCAAACAGACAGCTGTACATGTGGACGTCACCCAGTGGATGTCACCCAGTGGCCAATACAAAAATCTAATACTGTATGGTAGAAGTAGAAGACAAAGATAAAGAAGCTATATTCTCTCTGCTAAAAGAAGAGTAGGAGTGGATTGTGATAGTGATTATGAACGGCTAATATCCAACATTAGAATAAAGCTGGGGAAAAACACTAAGAGAAGCTCAGTTCTAAAACACAATTTAAATAACATTTCTGATGAATTTAAAGTCCACATAAGGAAAAGATTTGCATTACTGAACTCAATTAAGCATGAGTTAGAAGAACTGTAGATTGATATCAGGAACATTATAAGGGAAGGATGAAAAAAAGGCAATTCCTGTAGTCAAAAGGAAAGAAAATGAGAAATGGATGTCAGAATACTTAAAATTGTGAAGGACAGGCGAGAAGCAAAAGTAAATGGTGACAGAAATACAGTCAGAAGCCCGAATGCAGCTTTTCAGTGACTGGCTTGCAGAAACAAGGCAAACTATTACAATAACCAATACAAAGAAATAGAGAAGAATAACAAAAAGGAAAAAACAGACCGCTTCCAGAAGATCCAGGAAATCCAAGGAAAATTCAAACCTAGGTTGGGAATGCTGAATGATCAAAAGAAAAGCATACTATCTGACCAGGAGAAGATAAAAACAAGCTGGAAATGGTGTACTGAAGACCTGTACAGAAGATGTAAAAGAATGACAGCTTCCTTTGAAGAAGAATCCTATAATGAAGAACCTACAGTTCTATAAAGTGAAAGGTGCTGCGAAAGCACTAGGAAGAAATAAATCATTAGGGGTAGATGGAATATAGTGATAGAATTATTCCAAGCCACAGAGAATGAATCCGTCACAATCCTAAAAAGAATATGCCAACAAATGTGGGAAAATAATGGCCCACAGATGGGCGATGCTCAATACATTCTAATCTCCAAGAAATGAGATGTCAAGGAATGCGGTAATTATAGGACTATTGCTTTAATTTTCCATGCAAGCAAAGTGAGGTTTAAAGTGCCGCAACAAAGGCAAGAAATGCCTGGTGTTCAAATTGGGTTCCAAAGGGAAATGGCATTCGGGATCATAATACAAATATCCGTTGGCTATTGGAATGCACCAAATAATGTCAATGCTTTTTAACCTACAGCAATGACTTTGACTGTGTGGATCATGAGAAACTATAGGTTATTCAGAAAGGAATGGAGATGTCTCAACACTTGATTAGCCTAGTCACTGGGTGCTTAACTTACGTTGTAGACAAGAAGTTACTATTAGAACAGATTTTGGAGAGACAGAATAGTTTTCTATAGGCAAAAGTGCCTGACAGGGTGCATTTTACCCCCAGTTTGTTCAATCTACCTGCAGAACATATATACGGAAAGCTGGAGTAGATTCAGATGAAGGAGTGAAAATTGGTGGAAGAAACATCAATATTGCAGTTGAACATTAATAAGATAAAAATTATCACTACAAAAGAATTACACAACTTTAGTGTTGATAATTAAGAAATTTTGATAATGAAAGACTTTGTACTGTATACTGTACTGTATCTTGGTTCGATCATCATTCCATATGGATATTGCAGCCAAGAAGTCTGAGAAAGATTGAAACTTGGAAGGGCAGCTATGAAGAAATTAGAAAAAAAATAATCAAATGTAAGGCTGTGTCGCTGGAGACCAAGACCATCCACACTATTATGTTCCCAGGCATTATGTATAGGTGCAAAAACTGAACAATGAGAAAGCTGAAAGGAGAAATAATAATTTGTGTGACATATGGTGCTGAAGAAGTGCTTTGCAGATACCTTTGACTCCCCCCACAGTAAAGATAAACAAGTGGATCCTAGACCTGAATGGTCTCTGGAGGCCTTTTGAGGCTGTCCTACTTTGGACACATGATGAGAAGGCAAAACTCTCTGGAAAAGACAGTGATGCTGGGAAAGGTGGAAGATAGCAGAAAAAATAGGAAGGCCAAATGTGAGATGGATTGATTCCCTAATGGATGCCACAGATCATAGCTTGCAAAAATTGAGCAGGGCTGTTGAGGACAGGGCTTTTCAGATATCTCTCATTCATAGGGTTGCTGTAAGCAGGAGACAACTTGATGGCACATAACAATAACCACATATGTGGGAAAATCATTCCTTTCCCCTTTAAAATATACATCTGTACAAGACCCAATGATACACATATGAAAGTATAGGCTTTTGCACAGAAAAGATCTATCACAATTGATGTAGTAAACAGTGTACTTTTTAGGCCTGTATTATACAACTGTGTCTGTGCAATCAAGATTATGAACCAGAAATGTCAAATTCTGTAACAGCTGTAAATCTTGTAGGTTTGCATCCACTTCATTTTGTAGAAGTGGCTCCATAATAAACACAGTGAGAATCAAAGAACTACACTGGAGATTATGGACTCCAGGAGAGACTTGGCTGTATATATCATCATTTCACTTTTCTTGCCCTTGGTGAAGACTTGATCCAACTGGTCAAGTTATAGAGAATAAATCAGTACTGTGAGCTCCCATCATCTGTCCCAGCTCCTGCCAACCTAGCAGCTTGAAAGAAAGAAATTGCAAGTAGATAAGTAGGTATTATATGCTCTGGTGTATAGTTATGCCTGAAATATGACAACGGAAACGTCTGTAGACGCTTTGGCTGTAAACAGAGATGAGGACCGCACCCTAGAGTTGGATACGTTTGGCTTTCGAGCAAGGGCAATCTTTACCTTCCCTGTAGTCTCACCCTTTAACCATATGGTTTGAAAGTGGTACAACTGCTTTTTCACCCAAGGATCCACTGGATTAAAAAACCTGGAAAGCTTGCTCTTTCCCCTAGTTGATGTGAATTTATTAGGCTTTGGAAGCAGTGTATGATCTGCCACTTTGGTTTGTCCAAAACCAAAAATGATCATTTCTAAAAATAATCATGAATGATGTATTTTTTTTTTAAAAAAAAATATACCCTTTCGGGAGCTTAGAGCAACATGTATAGTTTACCCACCCCACTTTATTCTTAGAAGTCATCCTGTGAGGCAGAGTAGGCTGAAAGAGAGTGCTTTGTCCAGGATGGCCTGCTAACCTGAAGAACATAAGATCAGCCTTGCTGGAACAGGCCACAGAAGCCCATCCAGTCCAGCCTTCTGTGTCACACAGTGGCTCACCATTTGCTTCAGGGTATTATTCCCAAGCAGATGCCTTCACCTGTTTAGGATTCCCTGGAAATGGCGTTGAGATATATCCTGCCGATCTCTCCAACCCGGAGGTTGTCCTTAGGTATCCATAATTATAGCCATTGATAGCCTTGTCCTTCATGACAGCTGGTCTGAACCTGGGGCTTCTTGGCCATAACATTATTTTAATTTTAAACAGCAGCATTGCCACTGTTAACTGCTTGTGTATATGCCTGGAGAAGTTAATTATGGATGCTGGCTCCATGCCTATTAATTTGCTGCTGTGACTTCCATTATTTTGCACTATCATGCACCCAGGGGATGGGGTAGGATATTAGCTCCGAAATGTTCAGGTTGTAGAATTCTGTACCTTGTACAATATGTTCCTTATGGAAATTAGATATAATTTAGGATTTATTGGTTCATGTTTTCATTACAACCTTACAGTAAATCTGTTAGTAACACTGCTTAATATTCATATGATAATACTAACAAACATTGCAACATTTTTGCAGTTTTGTAATTGGATTGATAAATGTGCACAGTCATGAGTTACAGTAATTTTGGTCACTGGGCTTTATATTCTCTGAGTTGCATCTTGGCTTTATTTTAATTTTCAATATCACTGCTTGCTCATAAATTCAGCACAGATTACAATGCCTATAAGGTGGTTGTGTACATGTGACAGTGAGTAGGCCTTGTAATTTTATTTTACTGCAGTGCTCCTTGCAGTGTGCAGGAATCTCTAGAGAGCAATGCTTGGTTCTTTTGTGTCTTGTCCTTCACTGTGTCTTAGATGTGGGCAAGTGAAGATAGGTTGATGACTTGGAATATTGAATTCAAATCAGCATGTGATAGTTGGAATTTTTTTTCAAGTTCCTGTCTCTGTGTCTCAATGCTCAGTGGTTAAGAAGTTCGCCTTGTTAGCTGGAAGGCCATCAAGTCAGCAGTTCAAGAACCGGGTACTGCATGACGGTTTGAGAGCCTCTGTCCCAGCTCCTGCCAACCTAGCAGTTCAAAAGCAAGAAATTGCAAGTATATAAATAGAGACCACTGTTGCCAAGATAATGGCAACATGCCCTATCACTCCCTGGAAAATAGATGGGGAAGAAGTAGAAGCAGTGACAGATTTTACTTTCTTAGGATCCAAGATCACTGCAGATGGAGATTGCAGCCATGAAATAAAAAGGCGACTGATTCTTGGGAGACAAGCTATGAGAAACCTGGGGAACATAGTGAAAATTAGAGACATCACCTTGCAAACAAAAATTTGCATAGTCAAAGTAATGGTATTCCCAGTGGTAATGTATGGCTGTGAGAGCTGGACCATTAGGAAGGCTGAGCGCAGAAGAATAGATGCCTTTGAGATGTGGTGTTGGAGGAGAGTTTTGAGAGTCCCCTGTACAGCGAGGAGAACAAATAGCTCAATCCTAAAAGAAATCAACCCTGACTCCTCCTTAGAAGTTCAAATAGTAAAGATGAAGCTAAAGTACTTTGGACATAAACTGAGAAGAGAGGATTCACTTGAAAAAGCCTTGATGCTGGGAAAGAGGGCAGAAGAAGAAGGGGGCGGCCAAAGATGAGATGGCTAGATAGTACCATATTATAGATGCAATGGGCATAAAGCTGGGTGGACTGAGGAGGATGTTGGAAGACAGAGGTGCCTGGCGGGCAATGGTCCATAGGGTCGCAAAGGGTCGGAATCGACCGTGCGACTGAACAACAAAAATTGTTGGGGAAAGATCTCAGGGACATGAGAGGAGCCTCATTCGGACATCCTCTGAGTGGAGTTTCTCCAGCAAAAAAATCCTTTCAACCCAGAATAATTTGATTTATTATTATTATTATTATTATTATTATTATTATTATTATTATTATTATTATTATTATTATTATTATTATTATTATTATTATTATTATTATTATTATTAATGTATTAAAATGCCCCTGCTAAGTATAAATAATGCTTGGAAGTATTTACATTTGTTTTCCTCAAGCCAATGTTTAACGATTTTGCTTGTAGAAAATAGGGATCCACAAACGACATTATTATCCCAATAAGAAAAGAATACAGTCCATCGATGGGTCCACATTTCCATTCTTGTAGGTCCTTGACTCCACCATACCTGGTAGTGATTATTCTCAAAGCTTGTATCCTTATCTTATTGGGATAATAATGTCGTTTGTTAAAAAGAAAGTGCTCCAGCCCAAAGCTCAGGCACCGCACTTTCCCCCCTGGGAGAGAACGTGCTTTGGAACACCTTAGGGCCGTGATGGCGAACCTTGGCACTCCAGATGTTCTTGGACTTCAATTCCCAGAAGCCCAAGCACCCTGCGAATCCACACGAATGGGTTTCCTGCGATTCATCCGGCCCACACTGCCCTTGTCGCTCCCGGAAGCGGAAGTAAAACGCACCCATACGGGTAAGACTCTTCCGGGTTAACCCTTCCTCAGTACGGGTGTGTTTTACTTCCGCTTCCGGGAGCGACGAGGGCAGCGCGGGTCGGATGAATTGCATTAAACCCATTCGTGCGGATTCATGGGGGCTTGGCCTTCTGGGAATTGAAGTCCAAGAACATCAGGAGTGCCAAGGTTCGCCATCACTGCCTTAGGGCCCGGCCTCCTCCGCTTGAGGCTCTAAAGGAGGGCGTGGCTTCTGAAGTAGAAGGGCCGCCCTCTTAGCTAAAGGTGGAGGGCCTGGAGGGAGGAGTGACTTCCTTAGACTCGTTTTTACGTCATAAAGCAATGAAGGGGGGGGGAGATGGGGGGAGTCGTGTTCTCCCCCCTCCCAGGTCAATGGGCGCGGCGCGCATCTGTTTCGGCCTATCTGGGATTACGCCTCTGTGACGGACACGGATGGGAGCCAATGGGGTGGCACCGGAGGGAGAGGGCGGAGCTAGTTGCCCAGGGAGCGGAGCGGTTAAAGGAGGTTTTTGTTCCGGGCCCGGCCGCCGCCATCTTGTGTCAGTCAGTGCGGGTCGGCGGAGGAGAGGAAGCGGCAGCAGCAGCAGCACAGAGAGCGGTGACTCGGCAGCCACAGCGGCCGCGGCGGGGCCTGACACAGCCTCATTGGTAACTCGCGCGTTTCCCACCCTCTTTCCCTCTTCCTTGTGGCCATGGGGACCAGAGCCTTCCCAACGGTACCTGTCTCCATAGAAACAAGGAGACCCCCCCTCCCTCCCCCGTCCGTTGGGCACCTCTTCCTTCCCTCCCCCGAAGGGCTCGGCTCGGCTCGCTGTCCTGTCAGGCCCCGGTTGCCATGGCTCCCTGAAGAGCAGGCCTTGCTTCCCTATTGTAGGCCCGTCTTTCGGTGGCATTGGCTACTCACTCCTTGGCCCCAGCCCCAGCCGAGACTGGCCCTCCCTCTGATACTGTGTGGGGCTCACTTGAGGGAGGGGACGCCTATGTTTGCCTTACAAATAGGTCAATACTGGAAGAAATCAACCCTGACTGTTTATTGGAGGGACAAATAGTGAAGATGAAGCTGAAGTACCTTGGACATCAAATGAGAAGGGAGGACTCACTTGAGAAGGCCTTGGTGCTGGGAAAGGTGGAGGGCAAGAGAAGAAGGGGGCGTCCAAAGATGAGATGGATAGATGGTATTGTGGACGCAATGGGCACAGAGCTGGGTGGGCTGAGGGGGATGGTGGAGGACAGAGGTGCCTGGAGGAAAATGGTCCATGGGGTCGCAAAGGGTCGGAATCGACTGTGCGACTGAACAACAAAAACAACCTATTAAAAACGTCCCTCTTCTTTTGTTGCTCCTACTACTTTCGCGTCCAGATCAAACTTTGGCCTGGCAAAATGCAGCCCGCCTCCTTGGCTTTGTATCGTTGGCCAACTAGTAGCAGAGAGAGGATTGCCTCCTTTAACGAAAAGGCCAAGAGGGGTCTTGGTCTGTTCTCCTCTCCTACACGGAGGCAAGCCTCCTACACTTAGGGATGTGTTTTCTTCTATAGACCTCCTTCCTCCACCTCCACCCAAGATGCAGGGAGAGGGGCTCTCATAGAAAAAGAACAGTGAAATGTTCAGAGTGTCGACGGGAGCTGTAGATGCAAATACTGGAGAAGGCTTGCTAATGTTAATTATTTATTATTTCAATTTCTATACCGCCCACTTGGCCGAGGCCAACTAAGGGCGGTTCGCAATCATAATAAAAACATGATTAAAACAGCTTTAAAACTACCCTCCCCCTAAAAAAGGGTGCAGGGACCGAGGGGGCCGGAATACATTATACCAGCCACCCAACGGGAGTCACCCTTCCACCTGCACCCCATACTTGGCCTGCCAGCCAGGTTTTAAGTTCTTTTCTGAAAGGCAGCAATTCCATCTGGAGACGTAGCTCTGTTGGTAAGAGGTTCCAGAGAGCCGGTGCGGACACGGAGAAGGCCCTCCTCCTTGTGCTAGAGAGATGACCCCCTCTAGCAGATGGTACAATAAGAGAGCCCCTCCGGTCCGCCCCGGTTGGACGGACAGACGTCCTTAGGGCAATGCAGTCTCTTAGGTAGCCTGGCCCACTGTCATATAGGGCTTTAAAGGTCAAAACCAGCACCTTGAATTGCACCCGGAGGCAAACTGGTAGCCATGTTCGAGGTGCTTGGGCTTGGAATAAATCTTGCCTTGAGATCTTTGTCATCAGAGAGAAGGGCTGTCCTGCCTGGCTCTTTTTAACTTTGAAATACACAAGCTCGAGTGAACCAAAGCCATGGGTTTTCGTGCTTTCCAGTTTAAGGAGGCTATCCCAAACATTCCATATGAAAATCAGTTTCCATATGTCAACTATATGCCCCGATTTTTGCAAACTCCATGCCACTGTTCTCAATTATACAGGCCTTAAATTCTACGCAAAATGGGGACATCTGGGCAATCAAAGTTGCTGGTCAGGTGTGTGAAACCAATGTGTCTTCGGAAACTAAATTAAGGGGTATGCCTTATTCGAGTTGATATATAGCAATTGAGAAATTTCGTTGTTCCCACAAGGGGACAGTGACAATAAACATTTATCTATCTATCTGAAGTACTTGCACAACTGGAAAAGATTGTGTGTTTGGGTGTGTGTGTTGTGGTTTCAGTTATCCTTATTACGGCATTGTAAAGTGCTTCAGGCTGAGAGCAGACTTACAGAGCTTTGGAACATGGTAGAATGAATGCACATCTTTGAAACAAGTTTGCTTTTAAATGGGTGGGTCTGGGAGCCAAGATTTTTCTCTGGGTACCAACAAAGTTCAATGGGGTAGGCTAAAAACCACACAGATTAATATTGCAGGTTCTTGGCATGATCTCCTGCCAACCTAGCAGTTTGAAAGCAAGAAATTGCAAGTAGATAATTAGGTACTACTTTGGTGGGAAGTTAACAGCGTTCCGTGCGTTCTGGTGTCTAATCATGCCTGCCACATGACCACGGAAATGTCTGCAGCAGCAGGCAGCACTGGCTCTTCAGCTTTGAAACAGATGAGCACTGCACCCTAGAGTCGGATACAGCTGGTTTTCAAGCAAGGGAAACCTTTACCTTTGGCATGATCAGTTACAGCAGTTGCGAGGTTGCAGCTGTTGTGCAAGTACTCTAGTTTCGGAAGACATACTGGTTTCACACACCTGACCAGCAACTTTGATTGCCCAGATGTCTAAAGTAGAATGAGAAACCATACATTTTGCTTATTTCTTGAGGGCCTTGTTAAATGTTTGACGGAAAGCCAAAATAGTTTCTGATTGTGTGATAAAATCCTTCCTTGGTGCCTGGCATATTTCTAGGAGTAGTATATATCAATGCTAACTATCTTTTTCAAGTAATCCTCTACTCACAAAGAACAAGATCAGCCTATCTGCCTTGCATATGTATGTCACTGGACAGCTTTAATATGGGTCTGGCAAGCTGCTGCAGGGAAGGCATTTTGACTTGCTTGCCTTGGGCAAGAGGTTAATTAGAAGATTGTGCTACTTTAGTGTGACCCTCCATTGGCAGCCTTTGCTTGGAATGTATTCCTATATTCATGTATTTCTATATTCAAAGTGATGCCAGGTGGCTGGATGTAGTTTGTGGGTCCAGTTAGCTGAAAACATGTGATACATGCCTTAGTTTCCATGGCATTTTCTCCATTAATAGACAGTATTGCTAATTTCAACTGAGAGAGAGAGGAGAATAAGGAGCCAAAGGTCAAGACATCGTTCTTGAGTCCCAAGTATTTATAGCAGGCAAGCTAAGCTACTTCATACAACTGATTTCTGTTACGATACCTTGTTAGTTCCATATCCATTATTAAGAACATAAGCTCAGCCTTGCTGGAACAGGCCACAGGAGCCCATCCAGTCCAGCATTCTGTCTCACACAGTGGCTCACCATTTTCTTCAGGGTATTCCCAAGGAGATGCCTTCACCTGCTTAGGATTCCCTGGAAATGGCATTGAGAGATATCCTGCCTTTCTCTCCAACCCCGAGGTTGTCCTTAGATATCCATGAACTTGTCTAATCCTTTCTTGAAGCTGTCAAGACTGACATCTGTCACCACTTCTTCTGGCAGGGAGTTCCATAGACCAGGGATCCTCTGGGTGAAAAAGTACTTTCTCTTATTTGTTTGAGAACTAGTATCCAAAAGTTTCATGGAGTGCCCCCTAGTTCTAGTGTTATGCGATAGGGAAAACAGTTTTTCCTTCTCTACTTTGTCCACACCGTGCATGATTTTATAAACTTCAATCAGGTCACCTCTTAGACGCCGTCGTTCAAGAGTGAAAAGGCCCAACCATTGCAGCCTCAGACGGTAAGGAAGGTGTTCCAGTCCCCTAATCATTTTGGTTGCCCTCTGCTCTTTCTCCAACTCCATAATATCCTTCTGGAGGTATGGCGACCAGAACTGTACACAGTATTCCAGATGGGGCCTCACCATAGATTTATAAAGAGGCAAAATGACACTTGCTGACTTATTTTCTATACCCTTCCTAATGATCCCTAGCACTGAGTTTGCTTTTTTCACTGCTGAGGCACACTGGGTTGACACCTTCATTGAGCTGTCCACCAGGACACCAAGGTCCCTTTCCTGGTTCGTCACAGAGAGTTCAGATCCCATCAGTTTATAAATGTAATTGGTTTTTTTTGCCCCAACGTGCATCACTCTGCACTTACTAATGTTGAAGCTCATTTGCCACTGTTTTGCCCACTCCCTCAGTGTCAAGAGATCCCTCTGGAGCTCCTCACAATCTCTCACAGTTTTCACTACCCTGTATAATTTAGTGTCGTCAGCAAATTTGGCTACCTTGCTATTTACTCCTACTTCTAGATCATTTATGAAGAGGTTGAAAAGCAGGGGGCTCAGTACTGAACCTTGGGGGACCCCACTCTTTACTTGCCCCCACTTGGAGAAGTGTCCATTTAGTGCTACCCTCTGTTTCCTGTCCCTTAGCCAGTTGCTGATCCAGGACAAGACCTGTCCCTTTATTCCATGACTGGTAAGTTTATTCAAGAGCCTTTGGTGCGGGACCTTGTCTAAAGCCTTCTGAAAGCCTTCCATCTTCTAAATGAGCTTTTCTTGCTCTTGATCACTTCCCGAACAGCTCCTGTAAGCCACATTGGAGTCCTCTTGGACCTGGCAGTGCCCTTTTTCCTTTTGGGTATGCATTCCAATTGGGCCTCTGTTATTGTTTTTGTAAACAGCCTTCATGCCTCTTGGAGTGTTTGGACTCTCTCAATTTTCCCTTTCAGCTTCTTTTTTACTGGTTTCCTCATCTTTGGGGGTTTTTTTTTTGAAAATTTAAGGTCTCTGTGTTAGATTTTTATCATTGACTTGCGGTCTATGATCAAGTTAAACATAATTGAGTTGTGGTTACTGTTCCCTATTGGATCAGTCACATTAACATCTTGCAGGATCTACTCAGGATCAAGTCAAGGATTCTTGTACCTCTAGTTGTTCTATATCTCTGTCCCGATTGCAGAAGCTGTGTGATGAAGGAGAGATCCTCAAGTGGAACCTGTTGTTCCTCTGTGTGTTCCTCATCAGGTGTGATGAGAGAAAGAGCCTCAAAGTGATTCCCTTGCCCTTCTACTTCTTCAAGTCACATTCTTTCATGCATCTACCTCCTGACTTCTTTCTCAGAACTGTGCCCTGCCTCTTCTTTGTCCAGGATAGTCTGCTCCGCTCTCTCCAAGAACAGCTCAAGCACCTTCATTTGTTGATGGTTAGATATGTGGGCCTCTAGCTGCTGGGCCTTCTCTTCTAGTAGTGCAATCAGCTTGCACTTGCTGCAAGTGTAGTTCTCCATGTGCTTTGACAAGATCACAAACATGGCACAAGTGTTGCAGGTAACTACAGCTGCTCCCTCAAAATCCATTTTAACAAGTGCAGTATTCTGGGCCTCAAAAATATCACGTCTATCTAGTAAGAATATATTCTTCCTTTGTTTTTTGGTTTAGTGGAGGCCTCTAAAGCAGCTCTACTCCAACTGCAAGCACACCCAAAACTTACCAGTGCTCACTTCCTGTGTTTGGCTCTCCTCAGCAGCAGCTCTGCTTAAGAGCATATGCAGAATCATCAGTTCCATACCATTTGAGTTATATTGCTATGTCTCATTAATCTGATTAATATTGGCCAAAAGATTTAGGACACATTCCCACATAAGGTACAAAGTATGATACTCCTGTCTTTCTTCCTGCCTTTGTGTGGCATCCAAATTCATATTTCAAAATTCACATTGCAATAATACTGTTATCAGGCAAACCCAAAAAGGCACAAAAATGTGTATTTTGTATTTGGGATTTACCACTCTCTTCCAGGACAGGTGTTGGTTGCTTACAATGGAGTAGCTACTGATGGGATAGTGGAATTCTTGTAAAACTATACTTATTGGCATTTACGGACTTTGAAGTGTGATTATACATCACGGAGACACCCCTACAGTTTATTGGTTATTTTTGGTTTTGTGAAAACGTCATAAAAGAATACAGACTTGATTAAAGAATTAAACATCATTAAAGAGAACAGATTTAAGAGAACTTTATTATTGATTTTCCACCATTTTTTGCATTTTTCGCCTCAAACGGTTTTCCATTTTCCCTACAAAAAATGTGTATGACATTTCATTATCTTCAAATTGGACAGATGTCAATTACTATCTGAAAATCTTGAAGGCTGTGAGTAATTTTGTGCCTTTTGGACACCTGAAGGGGTAAAAGAGGAAGTAAAGAAGAATATAAATCAGTTCCCACTGTTTTCTTTCTCTTTGTTTTTTTAAATACCTTAGTGTTTCCTGCTTTCATTTCTTTTATGATAGTCTCCTTAAATGGTTTAATCAAAATACATGGCTTTGAACCTGTAAAGTGAAAATAAACTGCTAAATGTTTTGAAGAAATTGTCTCAAAAGGGCAGCTCTTTAGTTAAAGAAGAACCATGGGATTTCAGAAACTGTCATTGCTGAGTTTAGATCATCCACCTGTTTCTATGCTTTTCTTGTTTTGTAAGGTGAAAGTTTCCCTTGCTCGAAAGCCAGTCGTATCCAACTCTAGGGTGCAGTGGTCATCTCTGTTTCAAAGCCGAAGAGCCAGCGTTGTCTGCTGCTGCAGACGTTTCCATGGTCATGTGGCAGGCATGACTAGACACTGAAGCACATGGAATGCTGTTTACCTTCCCACCGAAGTGGTCCCTATTTATCTACTTACAATTTCTTGCTTTCAAACTGCTAGGTTGGCAGGAGCTGGGATGGGACAAAGACGGAAGCTCATTCCGTCATGCAGTACTCGGGGATCGAACTGCTGACCTTCCGCCTCCCAGTCAGCGTCCTAGGCACTTGAGCCACTGCAATAGGAATCCAAAAATATTCATTCTGGCATCTATTACACACTTCTTCGAAATACTACACTATCTCCTACACACTAATCTTTTGTACCCTTAAACATTACTGTCTGAGTGATGCATCCAGTTGTTAATCATTATCTTGTTTAATCTGAATTACACAACCAGTCTATATTAAATTACTAAACTTTATTTTGTCTATCTTGTAAGGATAGTCTTGTATTTCTGAAATTATCAGGCCCAATCATCATTGACATCTTTCTTTTAGTGAACTTCCTTGAGTGTTCATGTGGCTGATGTAGGCCCACAGTTTAAAAATGTGGAGATCAAATATAGGTCTCAACACAAATAGACATTAATAAGTTTGTCTCACTGTAAATACACAGTAATGTAAATCTTACAATTGTTATATTTTTTCAGGCAAGCCCTTCTCTTCAACGCTTACCATACCTTTTCTTTTGATTGCTAGATTTAGCTTCTGTTTTATTCTCACTCATAGGTTGGGCTCCTTTCTTACTGTGAACATTGTAGTTTAGCTTCTGACTATATGCACCACCTTGCAAAAGACCTGATTCATAGAAGTACTGGGCATAAAGGGCATCTGAATGGTACTTGCTTTAGAGGAAAAATAAACAGAATAAAAGGGGTTGAATGTTTCATTCTCATTGTGTTTCCTGCCATCCCTTCTATGCTTATTTTTCTCAGATGGCAACATGTTCCTTCTTATGTTCTTGTTAGCTTTTACCAAACCTATATGCAGGATGTGCATTTTTGCTGTAGAATACATTATAGCAAGTCTGGCCAGACGACCCACTATGGTAATGGAGTAGACCGTACAGCCAGCAACTCAACACTGAATGTTGGGTGGCAGTAAATAACCTGACTCCCTAAAGGGGCCAACGGCTAAGGGCAGATGAGCCCCTTTTAGGTGGAGTGATGGTTCCCTCGGTGGAGGAAATGCCACTGGAAATCACATTGGGCCCAACGGCAAAATGAGTGGAGGAGGAACTCTGATTCCCAATGGTCATGGAAGCGGAAGAGGCCATGCTAGATGGACTGGCTATGAAGGCGCACCTTGTTAATATCCTCAAGGTTGCGGCAGTCCATTGCAGTCCTGGTATTAAATCCTGCATGTCGCATTTAATATGTACTGCAGGAGATGGCTCCGTGATCACAGCATGTGGGTCACTTCATGGCAAGCTGGGATCCACCATGAACAAATTCATACCAATGGCCTTTTTCCTGCTTCCGGGGTGGGGTGGGGGGGAGTATTCTTGGATACAAGTTGCAGCAGACAACAACATTATGGCTGATTGGTTCTTTTTGATAAGGAAGGAGATTAGCGTAGAATAGAAGTAAACAGAAGGTAAAAGCAATATCCAAATGATTTACAGGAGATCCGCAAGGGTTTGCAGCACCCAATTGTTTGGTGACAATATCCAAGATGAGTGCTGTATTAAATAAATAAATAAATAAAGGATGATGACAAATTCCTTATTTCTCTTCTAAATTAAACTGAAGAAATCAGCCTGATGAAAGCTCACATTTAAATACAGGAGTTAGTCTTTAAGGTGCCACAACAATATTTTTTTTTCTCTTTTGTTTACTCTCTGAAGAAATCAAGAAACCTTGTAGGACAAACAGCAGTAGATTTGTATGGGAAAGAATTTTTGTTTGTTCCCATGCTGGTACTTAAGTTCTATATATTTTTTCTTCATGTGCTGTAGATACTCTGTTCTGTAATTTAATGCCTGCCTCTTAGGCTACTGTTTGGCTTCCACAAGGTTGAAGTCTGCCGAATTCTGTCTTCTAAAGTTGACTCAGGTGCTAGCAAGTTGGTTCCATCGCTAAACCAATTAAACAGAGTGTTACATAGTTCTTTTGTTGAAGCCTTCAGAACTTTACACCCTGAGGTAAAGGTAAAGGTTTCCCTTGCTCGAAAGCCAGTCGTATCTGACTCTAGGGTGCAGTGCTCATCTCTGTTTCAAAGCCGAAGAGCCAGTGCTGTCTGCTTCTGCAGACGTTTCTGTGGTCATGTGGCAGGCATGACTAGACACCGGAGTGCACGGAACGCTGTTTACCTTCCCACCGAAGTGGCCCCAATTTATCTACTTGCAATATCTTGCTTTCGAACTGCTAGGTTGGCAGGAGCTGGGACAAAGACGGGAGCTCATTCCGTCCTGCAGGTCTCGGGAATCGAACTGCTGACCTTCCACATCCAAGTCAGTGTCTTAGCCACTTGAGCCACTGAAATTATTTGTTGATGAGCATGCCTTCCACAGACCCCTGTATATTTTGAAGAATGTTTTGATTTCAATCTTAGGTTGGTGTAGTGGCTGTTAGGAGATGTATCCTTTGGGATTTTTGGACTATAAATTCAAATATTCTCCATTCTGGGGGTACTACCTGACAGAGACCTAAAGACACCTAAGTGTGGCTCACCAGCAAGAAACTGCCTAAGCTTGAAGCTTTTGTGGCCTACCTAGGTTTATCAATGCCTCAGTCTCTTGTTTAAAAAGGAGGCTCCCAGAGAGTAGAGTACATGGGGGCATTTAAGTGTGTCAGGTGAAACTCCCAGTATGAAGAGCTATGGAACCTAGAGTCCAAATATTCTGAATAGCACATTCCAAGTGGCCGTGGCCGGGTCTTCTCCAGTGTGAACTAGGCGCATCCTTACATATGACGGGAACCACCCAATGGTTGCTGAGATAGATTGACAATGGATGGCAAATAATCTTTGAATGAAATTTGTTCCTTATGGCTGATTTCAAAGTCAATACATTTCTAATTAGTTTTATAGGTTCCTAACAAAACTCCTGAGTTTGAATATAATTTTTTTCCCAGAAGCCAGGATTTTAAACTTTCTATTGCAATTTTAATTCAAGTCATTTAATATGAAGAATAAAAGTTGCCCAGTGGTGATGTGCCGCCTTAAATAGTCGTCAACAATGAAAACTGCTGAGGCGGTCCCTTACCTGCTTTTATTAATGGAAAAGCTGACAGTAGTGGTTTTCCTCAGTTGTCCCCTGCATAAAGGGTAGATTAACTCTCAAGTGATGCAATGGACTTTTGTCATTGTTGCAGATTCATCATCATGATGCTGGACACATCCAGACCATATACCCAAAGAAAGAGAGGGACTTGCATGAAACCAATAGTGCAGAACACCCCTTGGCAAGTAAAGGGAGGTTGTGTAGTTTTGTTTTATCTCGTGGACACTTTTCTAATTGAATTGAATTTTGTAACTGAAACTTGCCTATACCCACCTGAATTACAGATTTGTGATTCCAGTACTTTTGGTTACTCAGTGTGTGAAGATGATCCAGTACAATCCACATTTGTGAACACCCTGAATCCCCCCATTTTTATGCCAGTGAACATTGTATCTTTTCATTTCACAGTTCAATGTTAAAATCCCATAATTTGAGCAGAAAACTGATTCTTAGCAGTTTGTCTATTACCAAATCTAATGGGATGCCTTTTAAAAGCTTCAGCTGACAGACACCTTCTCTCCAGTTTTACTTTGATCTGATGTTGAGGGGTTTTCCCCATTCCCTAATTTTTTGTTCTCTCTGGCTCGCCCTCCCCTCCCTTTCCCTGTTTGTTTCATTTTTGTTTTCTGGCTATTTGTCTTAAGAAGAAAGGGGGTTTGTAGTCCTACACTTGAGATCCTTGCTCTTTGTATATGGTATGTACAGTAATTTTTAGATCAAAACCATTAGATTTAAATTACAGTATATGAGAACATTTTTCTTGGGTTGGACAGCTTTAATTTTAATTTTTTTCCCCCAGACACATAGAAAACATTAAATGTGCTCCTCTAAAGTTATAATACCTTCAAGCAAGAAATGTCCATCTCTGAGGCTTGTGTGTAATGTAGGCACAGTTGTTTGTCTGCAGCTCTGTTGTGCGCTTATGCTAATAAGCCTGTATTGTCAGCATATTAGAAAAGCATACCTGTCAAGTTCTTGATTTGGAAATAAGGGAAATTTCCTGGCAAATACGGGATACTTGACAGCTATGCTTATCCTGTGCTGCCCTCCAATGGCGGCAATAGCGCATTGCAGTCTAATTAATAAGGGATGACGGCGGGAAAGGGGGTAAAATAAGGGGTTTTCCCGGCCAATAAGGGATACTTGACAGCTATGGAAAAGTGATCCTGAAATAATGTACTGTGGAGTTTTTTGCAATTGAATGTTTCAAATATAAGAGCACCGTAGTGCTTTAATCTAGCTTCAGTGCTGAAACTATTTTATTCCCCTTCCCCCTAGTATTATGTGTGTGGTTTGTGTCTCAAGGTACTCGCCTCTTGTGAAATCAAGCAGAAGGTTTTTCAGTAGATGTCTTGAGCTTAGATGAAAATTGTGGACTGGAGCCTTGCATTTTGTTTTCTTCATTATATGATTGCCCCGAATATAAACAGTCTGCGAGAAAGTTTATAGTTTTGTGGGACAACTGGAAGGAAAAGCAAATTAATTTCAATACTCTTTGAACGTATTACTCTCCTGCTGCTGACAAAGATCTGTGTAGTTAAGACCTGCATAACCTTGAGCTCACTGTGACCATAATGATTAAACAGAGAAATTATATGTATGCCACATAGTGAGGACACCGAACCCACACCTTTGCTTAATAGGTATAGATGAGTTTGGATGCAATGCATACTTTAATCCCATTGCCCTTGTCCAATCCTGCTTTCCTCCTGGCTAAGGAAATGCAGTCGCTTATCATCAGCTTTCTGTTTCAACTGTTGGCTGGCTTCACGAGGCACAGAGAGGCTAGTTAATTTAAGCTCAGCATATGGTAAAGCAGCCGGTCACGGATGCTCATTCATTGATCCTGAGAGGGAAGGAGTTGCAGTATCTCTGCAGGAATGAAAGCAGTTGTTTGTACTGTGGGAGGGTAAGAGCAGACTTGACACTAAAGGTGCAGGAACTCCCGGCTGCTCTCCCATCTGTCTCCACCTTAGGTGCCAAGAATAAATACAGTACTCCTTGACAGATTTAAATCGTGTGTAATGCACCTGGCATTGTGTAGGATACAATACTCGTTTTGCAGCAAGGGTATTAAGTTTCCCTTTACTGTTGTTAATTTTGCGATGCGGGATGAAGGTGGGCTGTTGCGTTTCTCACATATTCATGCTTCTGCTCATTTGCAATCTTACTGTAAGGCCGTTGGTGCTCCATTGAATGATATTTAGCCTGCTTCCAATGGTCCATCCAAAGTTTGCTAGGATTACTGCAAAGAATATCCACAGGATGTAGTTTGCTTAGATCTAGTAATATTTTTATGTACAGAATCAGGGTGGATTTGATTGAAATGTAAACCTCTAGTCAGTAAGACTAGATTGATGAACCTGACAATAATTTCATAATTATCTCCAGTTGAATAGACTTATCATTCATATTTGGATAACTTCTGATATATGGTACTTTATTAGAAGGAGAAAAATAATCATTACCTTAATAATAACAATTTAAACAGTTCTATTTAACACAATCATTATAACACATGTATTTACTTAAGCATATGTTCGACATTTCTCTTAAGCACCATGTTGACGATTTTGGCTGCAGCAGTGCCACCATCTATTTTATTGCAATTTCTTCACACATTTTCATCAGAACAGACATTTCTTGATATACTGCTCAAAACAGTCCACTACAGAAATCCATCTCAACCTACGGCCCGCGGTGCCATTTCATGTGGGGCCTCCACCACACCTCAAAGTGCCATGTGGTGAAGGAAGGGGAAAATGACCATCCGCCCCCCGAAGCTATCTTGAGGGAGCATGACCCGGACTCCGGCTTAAAAAGGTTGAGAACTCCTGATCTACCATCTTTTAGGAGTGTTATCTTGGTTCCAACCATTTTCAGAACTGATGCAAAATGGTTATTATGGAAGTGTTCAGCAATTTCAACAACACTCTTTCGGTATGCAACACTCAAGTCTTTGGCTAGGAAGTGCAACAAATGCACACTGCAGCCATATGTTTTCAGCTTTGTATTCCTGTCCTGCTCTTCTAAATTTCTTCTCATCTTGGTATATTTGCAACATTGTGACCAAACCACATACTAAACATTTGAATTTTTGTTCACATGTTAGTTAGCTTTGCTGCCACTTGTAAGTATTCTGTTGTGTGTGCATTTCCTGATGTATTAGTTGTTTCTGTAAGGAAGACATTCCCTTCTCTTGTTCTTATACAAAGATATACACACCAGGATAATTGCAGCCATGACTCTTACCCCCCCTGTACTTAGGTTAACAATTTCTTTAAGAAATATGAAGATTCTGCCTGATCAAACATCTTCAGATAGATTAAACTGTGTGAGTTGTTTTTTGTCATCTTCATCACAGCACTTTTCATGATGATGTTTTGTCAGATGCCAGAAAGAGATGCTTTGAATGTAACATAGAAGTCCTACACTGGAGTGAGTAGACCTCCTGTGAAACTCTCAGAAACCTAACCTAGATTCTTTCCCAGCTGACTGGCAATGTCATTCAGGCCATTAAACTGTACATTTTGTTGTTGGAGTGTTTGCACTTTTCACATAGGCCTACCCTAACCATAAGTAGAGGAACTTCATTAAAATATTCCCAAACTGGGTCTTTTTAATAGCCTGCTACCAGCATAGGTTTCCTCCTCCAGGGAAAGAAAGAATAACACAATAAATTTTACACTATACACAAAACAATTAAAAGACTTGTGGAGTTTTCTGCTCAAAAGTTTTCTCTTTCATTTTTACTTCTTGCCCCTCCCTCCTGACGTTTTCTTCTGCAGGTCTACTGTACCCCCATACAGTCTTCTGAATATTGATTTTTTTTGAAGCTTAGCAGTTAAGAGATAATGGGTTGTGGGTTGATTCTCTATACAGTACAGTACAAAGTGATACCTCATACAACGTCCAAACTTGGTTCCACTAGTTTGGACTTTATATGGATTTGGACTTTGTATGAGGAATGCAAAATCCTAGCCACGATGCCTCATACAACGACCAAATCCTTGCCGCGATGCCTCGTACAACGTCGTTTCCATAGAGATACATTGTACTGTAACAGCACAGACTTCAGGGCAAAGTCAAGGAAACTGACAGAACTTTAAGAAATCATTGTCTAAAGACTAAAAACATTACAAAAACATGTCAAACAACTCTGATTGTCCAAGAACCTGAAGAATGCTGCAAAAATCCCAGGAATGCTTCTAAAAATTCTGACAAAAATTCAAAAAAATCCAAAATTGTGCTCAAAACCACTCCTAAACACTCTTCGCCTTGTGCAAAACCCACAAGAGCAATGCACGCATGCGTCCTGTCTTTTATACTGCAACCTGGGGAAAACCCCAATGCCTCATACTTTGTATGAGGCAACTTTTCCCAAGGAATTAGGCGATGTATGAATTCGATGTTGTATGAAGTGGACTTTGTATGAGGTATTACTGTACATAGATTTGCAAGGAACAATGGAATTAAGGTTTTTCTCTCAACTCTATTTTATAACACTTATGCTGTGAAGAAGAGGCATGTGATCTCTGTAGACACAAATTCACATTTTTGAGAACTGTAAAATCAAGCATCTATGATAATATCTTCTAAATAGAAAAATCGCTTCATAATCTTACAGAAATCTCTGGAAGAGTAATACTGTATATTGTGAACAGATTAATGGAATTCATTTACCAAAAAAATAAAATAAACACTGCATGACTATAAATCCTCATCTACCTTAATTAAAAAAACATCCTTATTTCATGATGAATGACCTCTGGACTAAAATATGTCCTTAATTTAAAATCTTATTCAAAAATTTTAAAGCGGATTAAAAAACATTGATTTTCATCCATTCTGTTCAGACAGGTCCACTGGTGAATTTTAATACTGTAGATCCTGAGTTGGTGCTCTTGCTTTCTATGCTTTAAAATGCACATATACAGAGAGGATGATCTGAAGAAAAAGTGGGCTGCACAAGACTGACCTATTTCTGGGTTGAATTACATCACTTATGTGAATTTTTCTAAGCCAATAGAATTTCCATCCATTTTATCCAAGATTGCCAGTACTGTAGTACAAGATTGTTAAAGATGCAGACAAAATAACCTAAAGAATAGAATATTTCTCACCGCCCTGTTCTCTACATCTTGGGGTTTTTCCCATTTGTGTCGGGTTAACTATGAGTCATAACTACACAGGACTCCCAAATAAAGTAGATAGTTAAACTGCAACCCTAATTTTCTAACTTATAGAAAATAAGTCCTGTTGAATTTAAAGGAGCTTTCATCTGAATAGATGTATATTGGGTTCATGCTACATATCTTGGAGAAAGAAATGATGATCATTTTATATATGTTACAGAGAACAATTAAGAACTAACTTTCTGCATGAGATTCCTTGTCCTTAGTCAACTCTAGATAGTCTTGTCGTGGTAATGTATCATGTGTTCACAAGTTATTCAAAATGGAGTTAGAAACTGGTGTGTGTTATTTAGAGATGCGCAGAAATGCCATGGTTCTGTTCTTTCACAGCAGGTGCAAGTCAAAGGCTGGGAGAGACCTTGCCAAGGCCTCAAAAAGCCTCCATGCCTTCCTTCCTACCCACTAGGGATGGAATATCTGAGTAATGTCAACATCCTGCCTCTGGGAACTAAGAGGGCTATGTTATGAGAACGGACAATAGTTTGATTTACAATGTATTCTGATTGGTTGTATGCTAATTAGCTGAACCAGAAGCTGTGATCTATACTATAGACACATGGGACAAATAGTTAGTCTCGTGTAGACTCCAAGCTGGTAAGGAGTCCAAGTTCTTCTAAGTGGTCAATATGATTAACTAGCCATAGTTAGATTGCTTTGATTTCTGTGGGGGAAACCACAGTGGATGTTCCTGTACCTTTTTGATTAGAAACTGTTTTGTGGATTTTTCTGTATCATGAAACCAATAGATGGACTTTATCTTTTCTACTATGCTTTAAGAACAATAAACAAGAATTTCTTCCATACAAGGTGTGATTATCGAAAGAGGGGGTAGGACAAATAGCGTTTAGGCTGGCTTAAGCCAAGAAGAAGCCACGGACTACCACAACTATTACTTTTATTCTCTTCAGTGTCATTGTCAGAGATCACTTTAAATAAGTGGGTATCTCGGGTTACTGCAAAGGTTTTTGCAGGAGAAGCTTCTAGCTGCTGGCTGCTCGGCGTCTCACAATTCCAGGTTTGGGCCTGACCTAGTGTTCAGAGGGAACACAGGAATGAGGCAGAGGGGGCTATCCGGTTGAAAGCTTACAAGTCTTGTTTCTTGCTAAGCCCCTATAGATTCCTCTCCATTGGGAGGTGTTGGGGAGTGCCTCAGATCCATAAATAAACCCAATGATATCACATCCTACTTTGAATGGCTTGCTTGGAAGTCCCCAGTGACCTAGCTTCTGTCACCTAAGACTGACTGACTCACCCTGACTCATTCCCAGCCCCTCCCTAGCCAGTTGTGTCTCTTACTTTCGACTCTTTGTGCGGCACATTGATGGGTGGGAACAGTCTAGATAGAGGTCATTTGGTTCAGATTAGTTAACTCCCAGGACTGGTGCTGTGAGACTCGTCATCACTGATCTCTAAAAGAGGAGAAACTTAGCATTAACTCAGCTTCTTTGACCCTTAGGCTAACTGTGCAAACGTGTTGTCTTTTTTGGGATCAAATACATTTGTTCACATGGTGCTAGAATTCTGCCACAGGGCAAGCAAGCCATGGTCTGTGTGGTCAGACTTTGTATTTTCACGGGTCCTGGGCAAAGTTCTTACCATTGTGTTTTCTCAATGCTATACTCAGATGTCCAGCTCGCCGTTGTCCAAGAAGCGTCGCTTGTCTGAATCAGAGACGAAGACGGGTTCAAATTGTTCCTCCGGTAAATCTGTACAGACCGATCTGCGTGAAGCGCCTGCCAACGTAAGAACTTGGACTGATTTGCTGGGCCTGTGTTTAATGTATGGAAAACAAGTCAGCCCACGAGATTGACTCGGGATTGTTTGTTGCTTGGGGATAGAAGATACAGTTACATTTATGTTTACTAGTGGCCTTTCTACAAATATCTGATTGACCATGGCATCGACAGAATAGAGTGTTGGAGGAGATCACCCTTTGGTTTGATCCAGCACTCCTCTTATCTGCTTAGCTGCCAGTTCAGATATAATAGTAAATTTTAAGTTAACTGCTGTGTGGCAATTATCCCACGCTTTTCAAGGCATAAAGCAGGCATTCACAACCTATGGCCCGTGGGCCGGACCCAGCCTGTAGTGCCATTTCATGTGGCCCACCACCCTTGCTCCCTCCACTACAAGCAGCAGAAGTGCTGAAAACACGAGATCTCGCGAGAACTCCCGGGAATACATACAAAATCTCATGAGATCTCGAGAATATGCAAGATCTTGCGAGAATATGTGTGAAAACATGTGAGATCTCACAAGATTATGTGTGAGATCTTGCAAGAATACATGTGACCGGCCCGCACAGCTGTCTTGAGGGTGAGTAGTCCGGCCCACAACCTGAAAATGTTGAGAAACCCTGGCATAAAGTATGCAGAAGAATCCCTCCTCCTGTGGGATTCTGGAACCCTGCAGCTTGTCCGAGGCTGTAAAGGTAGCAGCAGGAGATTTGGCCCCATCAGCCACACATGCTTCAGATGTTCCCAAACCCCAGGCTCTTGACTCTGCTGCTGAGTACTCCAGCCCACTGAACTAACTAGTCCAGCTGCTTCCCCGTGAGAAAAGAGCCTTTATTGGATTATGTTGTCTCAAAGAGTAAGGGAGAAGTAAAGTTTGCAGTCTCTTTTCAGATCTTCTTGCAGTTGGGTATTTCAAAGTGCAACATTTCCCCCATAGAAGTGAATGGCAACTATGTGGTGTATTATTATATGCAGTCATGTCAGTTCTCACTTAAGCAACCCTAATCAAGTTTTTGAGATTTGTGAAATATTTGAGAAATTGCTTCCTGCGAGTTTTCTGTTATTGAGTGCCATTCAAATGCAGGTTTCCTGATTCCCATCTGACTTTGTCCATTATACCATACTCTTTTGCTGTTCAGTTGCATCCCTAGAAATGAAGGCATGCTGTTAGAGACACTGAGATGCAGATCAGATCTGCTTGTAGGTTGGGTGTGGGGAACATGAGGCCTTCTAGATCCCTCACCATTTGTTTTGCTGAGTAAGGTTGACAGGAAGATTTTCAGAAACCCAAGTATTTGGAGGTCTACCTGTTTGCCTGGACAGGTCATAGGTTTTGCTCCAAAGGTTCATCAGTCTTGATGCTTATAGCCCCACTCTACAACTTTGTGGGAGTCATTGAGGATTAGAATTCCCTCACAATCAGCACCTCTTTGGAGCCTTTCATTATGTCTAGAAGAAAAAAGTTAGTACAACTCATCATTAATCCCAGGCTTCTTAAGAACAGGCTTTCCTACTTGACCAGTGAGTGTTAGCTATTTGTAGGCAATTGGTAGGAGACCTCTGCTTCTTAGTTAAATTATAAACCTATAGGCTGCATAACATTTAACTGCCTTTGTTCCCAGCTCTGACTCAGCTCTCCATTTGAACTGCAAGGACCTCAAATTATACAGCTGAAAAGCCAAATTTCATACTTTGGTGATTTGCGCAGATTGAGCAGACAAGCATAGCATGTGTGCGTTCTTTGTGCTGAATGAGAAAAAATTGGGGACTGGAGATGGTTGGTTGGCAGAAGGTTCACAGGTGGAGTGAACATGGTTAGGGGTTGTGGGTTCTAGCTCCAGGGGTGCCCAGTCACGTGGTTCCTCCCACCAGAAGCGGAAGTAAAACGTGCCTTGCAATCTGTTTTTCAACAGGATGAGATAAATTTTTAGGCTGCCACTTTCTCTGCTTAAACCAGGGGTGGCCGAACTATGGCCCACAGGCCAGATCCGGCCCCCAACACCAATTCATCCGGCCCACGCTGCCCTTGCTGCTTCTGGAAGTGGAAGTAAAACGTGCCCGTACATAGTGAAGAACCTCTGGAGTAAAGCTCTCTTCTTACTGTTAATGATCCTTTTTCTTGTTTCTGTTTTTCCCCAGGGTATGGCCAAGAATGGAAATGAAACAGACATTGATGAGGGTCTATACTCAAGGCAGCTGTAAGTACCAAAGGGAGTAGAGGCTGTGGAGGGATTACTATTTTGAAAGTTAGTCATGCAGTACAGTACTAGCATACTGTGGTGGGTGGAGGGTAAGCAGTAGTTTGGGGGAAAGGGTGTTACCTTTTCCTATGCTCTTTTTTAATTGTTATTAATGCTGTACGAGAGGACAATGGTAATAAAAGGAACATACAAAAGATAAACTAACAGTTGTAAAAAATAAAAGTTATATTTTAAACAAATATACATCTTGTTTTCACTACTGATCATCACTCTGTATAGTAGGCAAGGGGCTGTGGTGGCTCAGCAGTTAAGAAGCTCTCGCCTTGTTAGCTGGAAGGCCAGCAAGTCGGCAGTTCAAGACCCAGGTACTACATGACGGTTTGAATGCCCATCTCTGTCCCAGCTCCTGCCAACCTAGCACTTTGGAAGCAAGAAATTGCAAGTAGATAAATAGGGACCACTTCGGTGGGAAAAGATCTTGGGGACATGAAAGGAGCCTCATTCAGGCATCCCCTGAGTGGAGTTTCTCCAGAAAAAGTCGTTTCAACCAAGGATAATTTCTGACATGAAATTATTATTATGTATAGTAGGCTGTAACATTCTGAATGGATAGTTTTGAATTTTTCTGTGCAAATTAGGGGCTTTTCTTTCTTGATCTTCAACATACATGTTATACACAAGGAAGGGATATTATGCAGTTCCAAAAATTCTGAAGTCTTTCTTTTCCCATGCCTTTCAACCTTCAGCTTTTCTGGCAGTGTAGACTTCTAGTCCCGTTGATACCAGTTTTTAAGGGTAGGATTTGGCTGACTGTGGGCCAAATTCTGAGATGCTATGTGGCAACTGCCTTTCAGGCTGAAGGACCAGTTTTCCATCTTGGTAGGCAAAGCACTGAAACTAACTTACAGGGTGCTCTTCTGCTTTTCCTGAACAGGTACGTTTTGGGCCATGAGGCCATGAAGCGAATGCAAAATGCCAACATTCTGGTATCTGGCTTGCGAGGACTGGGTGTCGAGATTGCCAAGAACATAATTTTGGGTGGAGTTAAATCTGTCACCATCCATGACCAGGGTGTGGCTGAGTGGTCTGACCTCTCTTCTCAGGTAGGGTCCTCTTCCATGGTTTCAAATGATTCCCAAGTGTGCATCCTGTATATAAGTACAGCCTGATGTCCTCACTGCTTTGTCTGAATCTCTCTTCAGTTCTACCTACGTGAAGAAGACTTAGGGAAGAATCGTGCTGAAGTATCCCAGCCACGACTGGCTGAACTCAACTCTTATGTACCTGTTACAGCGTACACTGGGCCCCTCAGTGAGGACTTTCTTAGCAGCTTTCAGGTATTTCAAGACTGGTTGGTAACCTGTTGAGAGTAATGTAGGTCTTTTTCATAGACAGGAAAAAAGTTTGGCGGCTTGTTAGATGAGAAATTGGACTACTAAATGGTATTCCCTTAAATCTCAGACCAAGGGTTTGTATTTAGTGTGGTATTCTGGCTTCCGATGTAACTAGAAAAATGGTTTTTATAAAGATCTCCATGCTTTATTGTTTGTCCTTTGCACCTGTAATTCCAGGTTGTGAGTCATCTCTATATGGTGTTGGTTTCAATGTCATGATTGAAAGCCATTGATAAGACTTGATTTCCATTAACTTTTCCAATCTTAAAAGGTCAGCTAAGTTTATGGTGCATGTCGTAAGCCTGTTATGTGATGTGTAGAGTGCTTTGTTGTCAAAGCAAAACATTACTGGTCTCTGGTAGGTGGCTACCTGTTAGATGACTCTCTGCAATATTTAAGCATAACTGTACTCCAGTATACTGTAACATCAGTATACTTAACTGTTTCTTTCCTAGTCATATTTGTGACAATTTCTAATACTGTACTTGCATCTATAGGTGCTTTAATATGTAAAGTAACAGGGACTGCTGTGGCTCAAGTGGCTAAGGCGGGAGGTCAGCAGTTCGATTCCCGAGTACTGCAGGATGGAATGAGCTCCCGTCTTTGTCCCAGCTCCTGCCAACCTAGCAGTTCGAAAGCAAGAAATTGCAAGTAGATAAATAGGGACCACTTTGGTGGTAGGGTAAACAGTGTTCTGTGCACTCTGGTGTCTAGTCATGCCTGCCACATGACCACGGAAATGTCTGCAGATGCAGACAGCGCTGGCTCTTCAGCATTGAATCAGAGATGAGCACTGAATCCTAGAGTTGGATATGACTGGCTTTCGAGCAAGGGTGACCTTTACCTTAATATGTAACGTTGCCATTTTCATTGTGATTTCCTTTATTGCTTCCCAATAATCTTATGCATCACATTCATATGTATATAAAAGTAATCTTCCTTTCTCTTAGCTTTTATCAATCACACTTATATACAGCCCCATAGCGTTTTGGCTGCAGTACAACAGTTTAACCACTGTGCCACCAGGGTTTTTAGTCTCAGTTGGAAAGTTTCTTGTTGGAATTCTCCATAGTTTAAGTGGCGTTTCGCCATTTTGAATAGTTTGGTATCCTCTGAAGCCTACTTAGGAGGTGCTTTCTCCTCTCTGCAGGTGGTGGTTCTCACCAATTGTCCCTTGGAGGAACAGCTGCGCATTGGCGATTTCTGCCACAGTCAGGACATCAAGCTGGTAGTGGCCGACACCAAGGGACTCTTTGGGTAAGAAGAAACCCCACATCTCTTCTTTATCTGGGATGTGGCAACTGGTGGCTCTTATCTATGAGTGGTATCTCCACCATGAGCCTTCCTAGTTGATAAAATGTATCTGCCATCCTACCCAACTCTGAACATATGGATGATTAAAAGTGGTGCGCTATAGGTTCCTCACCTCATTTATTTTCTCTCGCAGCCAGTTGTTTTGTGACTTTGGTGATGACATGATTGTAACAGATACCAATGGGGAGCAGCCACTCAGCGCCATGGTCTCCATGATTACAAAGGTAATTGTTATTTGATATTTGGAACTGGGGAATGCCTCCTAGAGATGAATGGATTGTCTTCCTTACTGAGAAAGACACTGGTTTCTACAATGCCTGTTGCTGAGCCTTTTCCCCCTCCCTGTGTTAGGGAAGCCCTGGAGAGGTAACTTGTCTTGATGAGGCTCGGCATGGCTTCGAAAGTGGAGATTATGTTTCCTTCACTGAAGTTGAGGGCATGACGGAGCTCAACAATTGTGAACCAATGGAAATCAAAGTACTTGGTGAGACTGCAGTGGTACCCCAATTAAATCATGTAAAATTCTGCAATGCCACACCTTTTCCAGTATGATTCCTCACTTGTGGCTCTGGCAAGTGAGCATGTGTACTTTTCCTCTTTTTCAGGTCCCTATACATTCAGCATTGGCGACACTTCCAACTTTTCAGACTATGTACGTGGTGGCATTGTCACTCAGGTCAAGATGCCGAAGAAAGTTAACTTTGTAAGTATTGCCCTTGGCAAATTCTTAACTTTTTTCTATTTAAATTCTGACAGCTTATACAGTATGTTGAAACTATATATATTTTTCTCTGGGGCATCTAGGCTCCAAGCTAGGAGTTCAGAATCTGTCGAGTCCCCTCTTGTTCATAGATGAGGGGAGATACAAAGTGTTGTTTATACAAACTCCATCTTCTTGTTCTGCCGTATCCAAATCCGAATATTGGCAATCCTTATGGCAACCAGATGAGAAGACTGTCCTGAGAATATAAAGCAGTGGCCTTTCTTCTGCTTTCGCATCGCAGCATGACCCCTGTACCACTGATTCAGTTCCGCAAGTCACTTTCTGGTCCTTAGCCCTTTTGGCATGCAAAGTCCTCTTCAGCCCCAGGCCAGGATTGATGAAGCTGCTGCCCTCCATCAAGATGGATTCAAGTGAGATTTAATCCACTTGGGGACATCACCCTTCCCTGTGGAATTTGGCGCCCAAGGCCATTTGTCCTCAGGGTTTTCAGATTGGTTTACTGCCGCCTAACACTCGGCGTTGAGTTGCTGACAGTATGATCTACTCTATTACCATAGCAGGATAACCTGGCCAGACACAGATACAAATTCCATCACAATGACTTATTCTCCTAAATTGACTGTGTATAACAATTGCTTTATCATTATCAGATAATCTGATCAGAATGAATGGAAGAATTCTGAAAACATAGTCCGTATAAGCAGTAGCAATTACATTCATGTTTAGAGAGGGTAGTCACCTTTTTAAGAGCAGTAGAAATTATGAGAGGCATGTGATCCAATTTTAATTCCTTTTCTAGAAATCTCTACGTACTTCCCTGCCAGAACCAGAGTTCATCATTACCGACTTTGGCAAGTTTGACCGGCCAGCGCAGTTGCACTTAGGATTCCAGGGCTTACACGAGTTCCGCAAGAAGCATGGATGCTTTCCCAAGCCTCGCAGTCAGGTAAATTGCTTAAAATTGGCCTCTGTTCTCTGGTAGGATTTGCATTTGGGGTCTCCCTTATCTAGTTTTGAACTAGAGAAAAATACTTCATATTCTGAAAGAAAGCAGTGTTTTTCTAAGAAAAATGGAGTAAATTTTTGTGTAACAAAGCTGATCTTGAAGCTGAAGCATTAAAAAAAATATTTTTTTTGACTGAGGGCCAAAACTAGAAATTATATTGAATGCCTTTTGGCATTTTACTTATTTTTTATTTTTTTATTTTTTTTACTTATACAGTACTCCACCCATCTAGGAGGTTTTCCTACTCCGGGCGGCTAACAATACAAAACTCACATATTAAAAGCACATTTTATACAAATATAGATCAGGAAGCATAAGCTCGTGTCAGTAATGGCATAATAACTCCTCAATGATTCATCTTGAATTCCCCCCTTTTTGCCTTTCTTGCAATTCATACAGATCAAGTCACCAAATCATCAGGGAAAACTTCCACTTCTATAAAGAAAGAATTCCTTGTATGGTTTTAAAAATACAAATACTGTATCAGTTTTGTGTGTGTGTGTGTGAGAGAGAGAGAGAGAGAGAGAGAGAGAGAGAGAGAGAGAACACTTACATTTTCTCACTGTGTGTGTTTTGGGGAAGAAGACTATAATTTCCCCAGAGATTTGGCTCACCTTTACAGCAGGCTCATCCATGCATGCCAGATGCCGCACTGAGTCCAGCACTGGCAAGGGTCTATATGGACTACATTCTTCTGCTGAATCTGAATATTGGTGATCCTCATGACAAACAGCCATGAAGACTGTCCTGAGAATATAATACAGTGGCCTTTCATCTCCCTTCCACATCACAACATGACAAAAAAAAAAAAAACCTTCCCCAGTACCATCGATCCAGTTCTGCAGGTCACTTTCTTGTCCTGAGCCCTTTTGGCACGCAAAGTCCTCTTCAGCCCCAGGCCAGTATGGATGAAGCTGCTACTCTCCATCAAGATGGACTCAAGTGGGGTTTAATTCACTTGGACACCATCACCCTTCCCTGTGGACTTTGGCACTCAAGGCCGTTAGTTCTCAGGGTTGTCAGGTTAGTTAACCGCTGCCTGACACTCGGCATTGAGTCGCTGCCATAGGGTCTACTCTATTACCATAGCAATATAACCTGGCCAGACAGGTGGACTACATCCAGCTCTCCCTAATGTTTAGCCCACATGATCATGGGTATGCTTTTGAAATCAACTTAAAATTCTTGCAAGAGATTCTGGTAATGGAATTGGGAAATAATACTTCCTGAGAACCTGGCCTTTCTTTTAAAAGGAAATGGATGCATTTCATGCTTCTATGTCTGTAAAATGACTTGAAGGTATGTGGGCCACATCTGTTGAGGTTTCAGGTGCTGCACGTTTCAAGCGGATGGGGCAGCACTTCACTGTTTCCTAATAGTGCATTGTCCACCTCATGACTAGCCAGCCCAGAATTATTTAACATCATAAAAGAGAATCACCGAGAATAATAGAATTGTTAAATTTTTTAAGTTTTTACAATTTTTCTAGATCCAGGGCCTGGATTGAACACATGCAAACCTAAACATTGACACATACACATTACCGTTTTGCGTTTTCCTGCCCTTAGCCTACAGTGTTAATTCTGAAATATTAAAGCTAAATCAGACACTTGTTTAAGTGCATTTTGGCTATATATTACAGGGATAACCAATTGAAGCCAAACTGCCTAAAAAGCAACTCTGTGCTTTTTATTTGAAAATCTATGAGGCATCAATAAGCCTGCAGGTGACTTGGAATGGCACCAGGCTCAAACATTGCATCACCCCCAAATACCTGGGAGTTACCCTGGATTGAACTCTCACTTGCAGGACCCACTGCCTTAATACCAAACGGAAGGTTTGTGCCAGGAACAATGTTCTGAGAAAAATAACAGGCACAAGATGGAGTGGCCAACCATGCACATTAAGAACCTCTGTGCTAGCTTTATGTTACTCTGCAGGAGATTATGCTAGTCCAGTGTGGTACAGATCAACGTATGCAAAGCAGGTAGATGTGGCCCTAAAGGAAACCGTGAGATTGGTCACAGGATGCCTAAAATGAACTCCATTACAAAAAGTGCATTACTTAGCTGGCATCCCTCCATCAAAATTTCGCTGAGAAAGTGCTGCTGAGAAAGAGTGGGTCAAAGCAAGTTCCTCAGAAACACACCTGCTATTTGATCACCAACCACCAAAGCAGAGACTGAAATCAAGGCTTAGCTTCCTCACATCTTCTGCCCCTCTGACCAACCAGCCCCCACAGACTGCCTTAGAACTATGGAAGGTGAGCAAGGAGCTACCAGATAACTGGGCAGAACCACATGACTCTCTACCACCTGACCAAGAACAACCATGACATGTATAGAAAGCTTTAAACAGACTGCGTACTGGGGTAGGAAGATCAAGGGCTAATCTGAGAGAGGTTTCCCTGTAGATGACAGCCTGTGTGAATGTGGAGAAGTACAAACTATCCCATATGATACAATGCACACAATACCCCTCAACGTGCACTGAGGAGGACCTTATGTTGGCAAGAGGAAATGCTGTTGGTGTGGACCCATATTGGGCAGATGTCATCTAGCCCTTTTTAATTCTATCTTGTTTTTAGATATGTTAATTTTAGCTTTGTATGTTATTATATGCTGGTGGTGAATCTGACACGAATAAATAAAAAGAATAAAAAATGGCTCTTCTACAGCTGCTTTGGGAATCTAGTGGGCAATTTTCACCCCAATGGAAATAATAACTTTGGAGGAGCAGCTTTCCTCAGGATATACAGCAGGGGTTCCCAACCTACACCCTGCTGGCTGGACCCGGCCCACTGCGCCATTCCATCTGGCCCATCATTGCTGGAAGTGAAGCGGATGCGTTTACGACAGCTGTAAAATGTGGATGCGTAAACAGTTACATCAGCTGTAAATGCCTGTGGCTGTCATAAACACGGAAACGGGCACATTTATTTTCGTTTAACTAGGGGGGCATGGTCAGGCCCACGGCATAAAAGGGTTAGGAACCCCTGATTTACAGCATCATCGAAACAGGACAAACTCTCCTGCCTGTTGAAACTTTCATAAGTTACATTCTTTCCCCCTCTTACGGGATTCTTCGCTTTTGTCTGACTTTCCCCCCTTCCTCTTCAGGCAGATGCTAGTGAAGTGCTGGCTTTTATTAAGGATCTGAATGAACAAGCCACAGCCTCACTCAAACAAGAGCAATTGAATGAGGACATCCTCAGAGAACTGGCCTTCCAAGCTGCAGGAGACCTGGCTCCTGTCAATGCATTTATTGGGGGACTGGCTGCACAAGAAGTCATGAAGGTGAGGACAGAGTGCATCCCAGAAGCTCACCCCAGGGTTTCTGGAATGCTGTCTGGGTAATGATGTGTGTGCCTGAGGTCCTTGTGTCCTTTCAGCAGTTTGGCTGAGTACAAATCTTCCCTATAAATTGTTTCTTTGCTCTCGCCCAAACAGGGTTCAGATGTGGCCATTAATGTAGTGAATCCTTGAGCCCTGTTGTAATACAGAGAATGGATTGTGAATGGGGCTTAGCATTCAAAACCCACCATCTCATGTTCTTAACCAAAAGAATGTCCTTTTGGGGAAAAAGTTTGAGCATTGACGCACCCAAGCAGACATGGTATGACTGCCCCTCTCCTTGCTTCCCTTCTTTAGGCCTGTTCAGGGAAATTCATGCCTACCACTCAGTGGCTGTACTTCGATGCTCTGGAGTGTTTACCTGAGGAGAACAAAGATGCGCTGACTGAGGAGAATTGCAGCCCTGTGAGTAATCAGTCGAGGGTTTGGGAGACAGGCTGTGAACCAGCAGAGGAAAGTACAGCTCAGGATCGGCGGATTGAAGTGTTTGTAAAGCAAGGAGGCCTGTTCTTCTTGTCTGTGCCAGACGTGAAACTGCCAAAATGAAGTCACTTTTGGGGGAGTTCATTCTGTAGTTCCTTTTGCCTGACCTAGTGTGAGAAAGGTTAGCCAGCACAAGGTGGCCGTTACCTGGGATACGCCCCATTGTGGTTCAAAAATACTACAATCTTCAAGGAGGCTCTGTGTACCCCAGGAATCTTGTTATTTAAGAAGAAGGAGCAAAGATAAATAGGCTGAGTTGGTTTTGTTATAGAAGAGCAGTGACCACTCAAGAAACAGTAGATTTTACATACAGTAGAACCCCGGGAACTGTCAAAACCGCATAATGACGCTATATTTTTTGAAAAGTCATGCACTGGATAACAACATTGTGTCGTTATCCGATGCATTGTGTTTGACCTTCTAGCTTTCCACGCTGGTTGGGGGACGAAAAAAATTGCCATTTTTGGGTCCCTGTGTCCTGCTCTCTGCCTCCCCAGGAGAGGCTGGGAGGAGCTATTCTGCACTATTCCCGCCTTCCTAGGACCTTCGTGTGCCGAGCAAGCACTGATAATAGTTGCAGCCACCATTTTTATTTTTTGTTTTGGACTACAATTCCCAGAAGCCCAAGCAAAACAAAATCACAATGGCGGCCGCAACTATTATCAGCTGTTGCTCAGCACAGGAAGGTCCTAGGAAGGCGGGAATGGCTCCTCCCAGCCTCCTACACCCTCCTGGGGAGAAAGAGAGCTGGAAACGGACCCAAAAATGGCGATTTTTTTTTCATCCCCAATCAGCGTGGAAAGGTAGGAGATCTCATTGTCCTATTTGTAGGGGTGGGCAGAGGCATGGAACAGCTCCCCCGACCCTCACGGCTTTTTTTTAGTGTTAGCCAATGCATGTCCCGGACAACGACAAAAAACAGACAACGACACGACTTGTGGAACCAAGTTTTGTTGTTATCCGGAGTTCCACTATATATTTACATATACAGTGGTGCCTCACTTAAAGAGCATAATGTGTTCCACGGGATTGCTCTTTAAGCGAAACACTTGGGGAAAATGCCGTCACTGCCATTGTAAGTGTCCGATTGTGGTTTCTGGCGGGGTGGATTGTGAACCCCGATTTAGTTGTTAAGCGAGTTTTTGGTTGTTTTTAGTTGTTAAGTGAGGTGACCATTCAGAGCAAGTTAGTCTCTAAGTGAGGCACTCTTTATGCGAGGATTTACTGTACTCAAATACAGTGGTACCTCGCATAATGAACGCATCATATAGCAAAAAAATTGCACAATGAAGTGTTCGTTATGCAGTGGCGATACCCTGCATAATGAGAAAAAAAATTCCGTTATGCGGGTTTTTTGGTAACCGGGGTATACCCGCTTAATGGGAACCTCGATTAACAAACTTTTTTGTTTCGTTATGCGGAGCATCTCCCGTAGGGAACCACATAACGGGAGGAAATGCATAGGGAAAAGCTCCGTGGGATGGAGTTTTTTTGTTATGCAGGGTTCTACTGTACTCCACAGCATTGGAGTTGTAATGTAGTTTCCATTTTTCTATCCATTGAGGTATTTTTGTTGCTGTATAACAGGTGTAGAAAAAAGTGAGCGACTTAATTGTAGGCTATACAGTAAAAACCCAATATCCATATCCCTCTTCCGACATAAAAATTGGCTTACATAAGGGTTTCACTGTCTTATAATTCTAAGATGGCACCCCTGCCATCTTAGAATTACAAATTCTACCCCGCGCCACCTGCCCCCACCTCTGGAAGTTGCAAGAAATCACTTACCTTGGTGGCGGTGGTGTAGGCACTTTTGCTGCATTTTTTGGAGTCCCCGCTGCTTCTACTGGGACTAGGTGAGTGCTCATCTCTTTGTCAGATAATAGCTTTAAAAGTGTGTGGGTGGGGGATTGCATGTCATTACAGAGATGGCCACTAGGGACGCAAAGTGCAATTCTCCATAGGGATTCATTGAAACCCAATTTCAAGCCTGTTTTTATTTTTATTTTTCAACGCATCCCTACGGAGATGCATCGATTTACGTAAAACCCCTATTTTCGTAAGACGGTACAGAACGGATCTTTTACATAAATTGGGGTTTTACTGTATTACTCAATATATGATTGAAGGAAGATTTAAGTTCTGGGTGACATATAATACTTGAGTTCATGGACTACACTATTTCAGTGGAAAATAGCGTTTTGTGATTTGTGAGAGTTGTAGGCTAGCAGGAAAATTATCGGTAGTATTTTATATAGATAGAAAATTTAGTGAGTTATAGATGAAGGTATCCAAAGGCAGGTATAACACCTTGAAGATTGTAGTATTTTTGAACCACATACTAAAAAATTTTTTTTGGGGGGGGGAACACATTGGCTTATCTTTTTGGGAATTGCATCAGGCCTGAAAGAATGGAGAAATTCAATCCTTAGGATGTAGTCTTTGTTTCTCTTCACAGAAAAAATGTCGCTATGATGGACAGATTGCTGTCTTCGGAAGTGACCTGCAAACTAAGTTGGGGCAACAGAAGTACTTTGTGGTGAGTCTCCTCACACCAGTTTTCTGTTTCTCACTGTGTCTGCATTCAAGCATCCTGGTTACACCTCTGCTTTGTCCTGATCTTAGGTTGGTGCTGGTGCCATTGGCTGTGAGCTTCTGAAGAACTTTGCTATGATCGGCCTTGGGTGTGGGCAAGGCGGAGAGGTGGTTGTAACCGACATGGACACCATTGAAAAATCCAATCTCAACCGGCAGTTCCTTTTCCGACCATGGGATGTCACGGTCAGTTCCTCTTAAGTGTGGGTACTTTGGGAGGAGGGGGCAGTTGGTCATATGTTCACATGTGTTGCTTGGTTTGGTTTGCCTTGAATTCTTCAGGAGATCTAATTGCATTCATTATGGGTGAATTCTAATAGAGAACAAAACAGTAGCGGGGAGGAGGCTGGTAGCTGTAATTTTGTGTCATTTCCCCTCCTTACTTATGTTCCTTGTCTGTCCAGAAAATGAAATCTGATACAGCGGCAGCAGCTGTGAAGCACATGAACCCGAACGTTCACATCACAAGCCACCAAGACCGTGTGGGCCCGGACACTGAGCGTATTTATGACGATGACTTCTTTGAGAGCCTTGATGGAGTGGCAAATGCACTGGACAATGTGGATGCTAGTGCGTATCTATGCCAGTGGCTTTCTTGCTTATCTGAAGACTAAACATACTTTGGGGTGGGGGGGAGATGCAAAGCAGGCCCAGTCCGATAGGCTTCTATGCCAGAGCAGTTCCTTTGTGATTCATTACAGAGAAATGTGGTCAGATCTTGTGTCTGGGAGTAGTTAGTGAGGCAGTGACAAGGCTAAGCCAAATCACATCTGCTTTGAGTCAAATATGCTCATTTGCCCGCGCCCCCATAATGGCTTAACTCTCCAGAGTTATGAATTTTGTAACCTATCCATGTATCTAAACCAGGGATGCCCAAACTATGGTCCATGGGCTGAATCCGGCCCCCAACATCAATTCATTTGGCCCATGCTGCCCTTGTCACTCCTGGAAACAAGTAAAACGCGCCCATATGGCTGGATCCAGCCCTAACACCAATTCATCCGGCCTGCACTGCCCTTGTCACTCCTGGAAATGGAAGTAAAACGCGCCCATATGGGCGTGCTTTACTTCCACTTCCCAGAGTGACGAGGGCATTGCAGGCCAGATGAATTGGTGTTGGGACTGGATCCAGCCTACGGGCCATAGTACGGGCCATAGTTTGGGCACCCTCTGGTTTAAGCAGAGAAAATGGCAGCCTAAAATCTATCTCATCCTGTTGCAAAATAGATTGCAAGGCACGTTTTACTTCCAGTGGGAGGAACTATGTGACCAGCCCACTGAATCACATGACTGGCCCACGGCCCGAAAAGTTTGGCTACCCCTGTCATACTCAGTCGAAGGCAAAAGTTGGGATCGTCACTGTTTCACACAAGTAGGGCCAAAGCATCAGCAGAAAGTGGGAGAAAATGGTTGGTTCTAGTTTTGGCAAAATGAGTTTCACTTCTTGTCTGATTGCTTTCCATACCCAGTGTCCTGTTTGACAGCATATCTTTTTGTTCTTTTGTGTAATTCCTCTTTACTTATCCCTTACGTTAGGGATGTACATGGACCGCCGCTGTGTCTATTACCGTAAGCCCCTGCTGGAATCGGGGACATTGGGGACCAAAGGGAACATCCAGGTGGTGATCCCCTTCCTTACAGAGTCCTACAGCTCCAGCCAGGACCCACCAGAAAAATCCATACCTATCTGCACCCTCAAGAACTTCCCCAACGCCATTGAACATACCCTGCAGGTCAGTTGTGTTTCCAAGTTGAAGACAGTAGTTGTGATGTGGTGGCAGCAAGAGATTAAGGTTTACCTTGGTCTCTTGGCTGGATGGCCTTGCTGCTGATATGAGAAGGCCCTCTTACACTTACAGGTGAAACTCAGAAAATTAGAATATCATGCAAATGTTCATTCATTTAACTTAAAAGGTGAAACAAATATATGAGATAGACACACTACATGCAAAGCGAGCTAGGTAAAGGTAAAGGTTTCCCTTGCTCGAAAGCCATTCGTATCCGACTCTAAGGTTCAGTGCTCATCTCTGTTTCAAAGCCGAAACTAGCGGTCTGATTCTGCAGACGTTTCCGTGTTCATGTGGCAGGCATGACTAGACACCGGAGCATTATAATTGTGATGATCATGGCATACAGTATACATGAGATTGGGGTGGGGGTTGGGGTTTTCATAAACTGTAAGCCATAAGCATCAATATTATAACAAAGTAAGGCTTGAACTATCTCACTTTGCATGTAATGAGTCTATCTCATATATTTGTTTCCTCTTTTAAGTTGCATTACTGGACTGAATGAGCATTTGCACGATATTCTAATTTTCCGAGTTTCACCTGTACATGTGATCGCTGCTTCCCCTCCTCATAACTGGCAGACTTGATCTCACTGTCTTTCTGATGCAGTTATAGTCATCCGGCATCAGTTGCTATGGTGTTTTTCATTGAGTCTAATAATGTTCTGTTGCTCGGTACCAATCAACCTGCTGTTTATTATCCAAATGCCATTCTACTGTGTAAAAACAAAAAAAACTTCAACTATTCTGTCTGCCTTATGGTTGCAACACTATTATTGTTACTGCTATTTTATTTTGACAGTGGGCCCGAGATGAATTTGAAGGTCTTTTCAAGCAGCCTGCAGAGAACGTCAACCAGTATATCACGTGAGTAATTTGTCATAGGAGGATCTGCAATCACGCAGGGCTAACTGAAGTCCTACTTGAATGTGATTGGGAGGCTGGAGCTTAGTTCTTTGTATCAGTAGAAGATGCTGGGGAATTGGTGCTGACCAGTAATGTAAAATAGAGGTTGATGGCCACTGATAAGACAGAAATTCAAATATTCTATGTCCCCCTTGGAATGTTTCTTGTTCTAATTTCCTATTATGGTGGGTTATTGAGAGAGAGAAAAGTGTTGTAATTTTTATGTTCTAGTTCAGGAGTTCTCAACCTTTTAAAGCCAGGAGCCAGGTCACGCTCCCTCAGGCAGCTTTAGGGACTGAACGGTCGTTTTGCCCTTCCTCCACCCCATGCCACTTCCTGGTGTGGTGGAGGCGGTGGGGGCCACATGAAATGGTGTTGTGGGCCGCATCTGAGCCGTAGGTTGAGAATCTCTGTTCTGGTTTATACCAGATGGGTGGCAGATAGGTAGAAGAGAGAGGGAGACCAGGTAGCTTTGCAGTTTCTGCTTCTTTCAGAATCATTCAAAAGGGCTGAGATAGATATAAAAGAGTTACTCTTATTTTCCTTCAGAGATCCCAAGTTCATGGAGAGGACACAGAAGCTGCCAGGCACTCAACCTTTGGAAGTGCTAGAAGCTGTCTACAAGAGCTTGGTGACAGACCGGCCTAAATCATGGGGTGACTGTGTGGCCTGGGCATGTAATCACTGGCACACCCAGTACAGCAACAACATTCGTCAACTGCTACACAATTTCCCCCCAAACCAGGTTTGTCAGTGAAGATTGCTGTGTCATAAATTCCATACTTTCTTCTGGTAATAAAGCAATAGGATTGCTGCTGTTTCTGTTACAACATTCCCTCTGTTTTTTCTTTTAGAAAACTAATTCAGGAACCCTCTTCTGGTCGGGTCCTAAGCGATGCCCTCACCCACTTACCTTTGAGGTGAACAATGTAAGTATTGGAATGCAGGATGAATGTTGAGAGATTGGAATACTGGCACTGCTAATTAAGCTGTAGGAGGACTTGATTCTTGCTCATTTTACTGTTGTTCAGAAGTTCACTATTATCATAAGCTGCATTAAATCAGACTACAGTAATGCCTCAGATAACGTTTGCACCACATAACGCTAAAACCGCATAACGTTAAGGAATCTGGGGGGGGAAATTGCATCGCATAACGTTAAAATCCTGTGGGATGTATCGCATAACATTCGCTGAAGCCCGTGCCAGTTACAATGTATCTCTATGGAGTTTTAACGTTATGCGATTCATCCCATAGGATTTTAACATGCGATGCATGTATCGCATAACATTAAAAATCAGATAACACTAAGACATGTGGAACCAAGTTTTAGCATTATCTGGGGTTTTACTGTATATGTCATTTCAAAAAGGTGGGAAAACTAGAAAAGATTGGCTGAAAGGGATGGAGTGATGTGCAGATTTCACATGGGGAGGCTAAGCACTGGGGACAAAGCCATTAGTCCGGCAAACTCACATAAAAAGCATTTTTTTAATAAAAAAACAATAGATTAATAGCTGTGTCTGGTAAATAGTGATGGCCAATGATAGGTGAATGTTGATGGGCCAAGGGGATTGAGACAAGATTTGTGAATGCTTCCTGTTAACCTAACCACATTTGTGGGTCAGACAGAAATATTCCTCCAGATTCGATTTGTCAGGAAAGACTGAAGTCAGAGGAGAGAGGCCCACTAATATTAAGCTTTAGACATTTTGTGTGAGTTGTCTGGATTACTATACCAAACTGTTCCTGAAACCATGCAGAGTTCTCTAGTATATATTATTGGGCTTCTTGCTAAAGAGACCTAAATATGGATAACACACACAAAAGTTGAGATGGTATTGTCAAGTCAAAAATAGTGATCTTCAGGGGCCTTCTAGGTTTGGATTTCTTTTGCATATCCTGTAGAGCTAGATTGTAAACTGTGGCCCTCCAGAGGTTTTTGGACTACAGCTTCCAATATTCTCCACCATTGGCTGTTCTAACTAAGATTAATTGGATTTGCAGTTCAGTAACATCTAGACCAGTGGTTCCCAATGTTGGGCACACACCCCACAGAGGGAATTCAATTCTCAGAAGCCTAAGTCATTACAATGGCTGATCAGTGCTTTGGGGAATTGACTTAGGCTTGAGGTGCCTGTCTCTGCCACTACAGTATATCAGGCAACAAGGCTTCTTGTTGTTTCTTCAGCAATAAAGTTTTACGGGGCCGGGATACCAACCCGACAGACACCCAACCTGCCTTTCTTGCCCAGGCTTGGGACTGGCAGTGGTGGATTTTTCAATGCACTTAGAAGAAATAAATCACCAAGAACAGATTGGATACCAGTAGAATTTTTAAAAGTTAAATAGACTGAATCTGTCAAATTCTGTACACAAGAATATGGCAACAAGTATGGAAAACGAATCAATGGGCCACAGTATTGGAAATGTTCAATATATATTTCAGTCCCCCCAAAAAGGAGAAGTGCAATAATTGTAGGACCGTTGCATTAATTTTCGATGCAGCATAGTGATGCCGAAGGTATTGTAACTGAGACTTCTACCATAATATGGTACAGGAAATGTCCATTGTTCAAGCTGGATTCCAGAAAGGAAGAGGCACTGGAGATCATATTACAAATGTACATTGGCTGCTCGAGTATACCAAAGAATTTCAGAAGAGTATTAGTTCACACTTTATAAAGTACAGCAAAGTCACTGAAATTGTGGACCATGAAAAGCTATGTATTGTTCTAAAAGAGGTGTGACTGAGCAATCAATTACCCTGGTTGATAATTTATTGTGAATAAGAAGTTATTTGTTAGGACACAAGATGGAGAAACTGAATGGTTTCCCATGAGCAGAAGTGTCAGAGAAGAGTGTGTTTTGTCTCTCTACCTGTTCAACCTGCATGCAGAATATATTGTAAAATAAAATATGAAACTAAGGTGAATGAGAAGGAAATGATGAAGGAAATCTCAATAATTTAATATATGTGAAGGATACCATACTATTAGCAGAAAGCAGCAATGGCATGGAAAAAACTTTATAAAGTTTATAAATGCAAAAGTAGAACTCAGTTGAACAAGGATGTGACATTTAGATGTTTGAACTGTAGATTCCATGGGAGTACCACCAAACAGACCCATCCTAACTCCACCCTAATTTCCTGTTAGAAAAATAAACAGGCTTTGAGCTATCCTAAGTCACAAGGATTGCCAGACGAGCTTTTCTCTAGATGAGCTACCTTTTTCTATTTCTCTTGGGTGGAACTTTCAGAATGGAGAATTATGAGATTTTTAAAACCCAAAACCCTCTAATCGCCCACCTCTACCATTGAATATTTAAAAAAAGACTAAAATGTCTAAAGAAGAATTACATATTTTAACTTTGAAAATAAAGAAATTGAGAAACAGTAGTTAAAGTTTTCGTGTCCTCAGGTTAAATCAACAGTCCAAATGGAAATGGCAGCCAAGAAATCAGAAGAAGATTGAGACTTAAAAGGGCAGATTTGAAGAAAGTAGAAAGGATTTTTAGGGAAACGTCACTGGAGACCAAGGCAAAGGTCATCGACTCTATTGTGTTCCCAATTACAGACACAAAAACTGAACAGTAAAGATAGATAGATAGATAAAACTTGCAATATGGTGCTGGAGAAGAACTATGGGTACCATGACCTCTAGAAAGGCAAGCAAGTAGGTCTTAGATATGAAATGGATTGACTCAATAAAGCAAACCGCAACATTGAGTTTGCAAGAACTGAGCAGGGCTATTGAGGACAGGACTTTATGGAGGTCACTCATTCATAGGGTTGCTGTAGGTTGAAGGTGACTTGGCAAAATAATTAGAACATCTGGAGAGACCTTGCATAGCACTGATATCAATGTATTATTTCCAGGTTCAGAGGATTCAGATTGGTGATAAAAGCACGGCTGTGGGTGCACAGAAGCATCATGTACAATGTCTCTACTCCCCAAGAAAGGGGTTCCTCTTGTAATTGCTGTCGTTTACCTCCACAGCCCTTGCACATGGACTACGTGGTGGCAGCAGCAAACTTGTTTGCACAGGCGTATGGCATTACAGGCACCCAAGACAGGGCAGCCGTAGCAGAACTCCTTCGTCAAGTGCAAATTCCAGAATTCACTCCAAAGTCCGGTGTTCGCATCCACATCTCTGACCAGGAGTTGCAGAATGCTAATGCCTCAGTTGGTAATGCCTGCTAGAATCGGGAGTATTGGGGGTGGGTGGGAGGGGTTTAAGGACTGCAGAAAAGAGATCATGGGGGAGCTTGGGTTATCCAGTAGAATTGCCTCCTATGTTACCGCAATATTAGAGAAGCCATGTTTCAACTCCTGTCCCTATACGGTTTCTTCCACACCATTCGGTGTTCAATTCATTAATCTTGAAAGGATAGCTCTACATCCCACCAAAATGTTTTTATTGTACAGTATCTCTGGATTTGAGGCTTTTCTATCAGCCTTACACACTCTGATAGTACATAGCTACTAAACATATCTCCTGGTGCCTCCATATGCTTTATGATCTCGCTGCAAAAGAGGAGAGTCTGTTAGGGTTGCAGTTCCCTTCTCCAGGGCTCATCTGTTCTTTTCCACAGATGACAGCCGGCTGGAGGAGCTGAAATCCTTACTCCCAGGACCCCAGCAACTGCAAGATTTCAGGATGTTTCCTGTTGATTTTGAAAAGGTAAGGGTTGTTTTTACACTTTTTCTTTAAGGCGTAAGCCTTAGTCTCCCCTCATCATAGCATGACACAAAATTGCACATGAATGTTTTTGGAAGGGCCTTTTCTTCTGTCATATGACGCTGTGGGGTTTTCTGTGCCTCTCGCTAAGCAAGAGGGAACTTGGAAGGAAAGCTGTACTTTGGGAACTTGGCTAGATGTGACTGTCATTTTGCTTGTATTAAATTTAAGGACGATGACACGAATTTCCACATGGACTTTATTGTGGCTGCATCCAACTTGCGAGCAGAGAACTATGATATTCCTCCCGCTGACCGGCACAAGGTAGGCATGCCCTGGTGGTTGAGATTCTACTGTGCGAGAGGAGCGTGGAAATGTTTTGTTCAGACAGACTCACACACCATTTCTTCCTCCCCCTCCCCCTCAGAGCAAGCTGATTGCAGGAAAAATCATACCAGCAATTGCCACGACAACAGCAGCTGTAGTAGGCTTGGTGTGTCTGGAGGTGTACAAAGTAATACAGGGCCACAAACGACTGGAATCCTTCAAGAATGGTTTTCTTAACCTGGCATTGCCCTTTTTTGGTTTCTCTGAGCCAATTGCTTGCCCCAAGAACAAAGTAAGTGTGGTTTAATACATGCATCCTTCTTGCTCTTATCAGCCTGCAAGGCAAAAGTAGAATTACCATAGCTGTACTGCATTCTTTTGTGTGACTACCACTTGTCTGTTAAATGAACGTTTGGACATATTTCTCGCCTTTTCTCCTGTAAGGGATACCTTTATGGGGCTCTTTCTCCATAGAGCCTTGGAAGTAGGCAGAGAAGAAAAGAGGTTTCTGTCGGAGCTTGTCATTACTAGAGCTCGGAGTTCCTAAAAGAGATTTTGTCTGTCCTCTTAATATAGGAATGTTTTTAGACATTTCTTCTACATGCCTGCTTTCCGTTTCCCTCTCCTTGTACATGTTCTCTTTGCTTTTGTCAGCCCTGTCCATCAGAGAAAGGTGTTTTCTATTCCTTTGCCTCCTCAAGAGATCGTGTTTGTTTCCAAAGCTCCAGCACCATCTATGTCAGTGATGGTGAACCTTTTAGAGACCGAGTGCCCAAACTGCAATCCAAAATCCACTTACTTACCGCAAAGTGCCAACACAGCAACAGGGGAGGAAGGAAACGCTCCCATTGGGCTGCTGGGCAGAGGGCGGGGTGAACTCTGTGCTGGGGTGACTGCACGAGTGCCCACAGAAAGGGCTCCGAGTGCCACATCTGGCACGCGTGTGTGCCATAGGTTCTCCACCACTGATCTATGTGAAAAGCCCTTTGCATGCTTGCATGGGTGCACACATTTTAGAAAGGAGAGGGAGAGAGACAGCGTTGACGTTGGTTTTACAGCACCTTCCCTTAAGACTTGGGTGCCCAAACTACGGCCCATGAGCCAGATTTGGGCCCCAACGCCAATTCATCCGACCCACGCCGCCCTCGTCGCTCCTGGAAGTGGAACTGCTTCCAGGAACAATGAGGATGGCGTGGGCCAGATGAATTGGTGTCGGGGCCCGGATCTGGCCCACAGGCTGTAGTTTGTGCACCCCTGGTTTAAGCAGAGAAAATGGCAGCTTAAAACTATCATCATCTTGCAAAACAAATTGCAAGGTGCATTTTACTTCCACTTCCGGTGGGAGCAACAATGTGACCAGCCCACTGAACCACATGACCAGTCCATGGCCTGAAAAGTTTGGGCATCTCTGTCTTAAGGGATGAAGGGAGCATTGACTGCATATGTTAGCTGTATTTTTATAATGTTTTTATTTTTGGAATTTCTAGTATTATAACACTGAGTGGACTCTATGGGACCGCTTTGAAGTGCAAGGTATCCAACCTGATGGACAGGAGATGACTTTGCGTGAGTTCCTGGCCTACTTCAAGGTAGGAGCAGAGGAGACCAAAGCATTTCGGGTGCCAGAGAAAACATGATGGTTGAATTCCACAACCAGTTGAAACCCCTCTTGAGTGATTTCCTTTCTTCATTACAGAAGGAGCACAAGCTGGAAATAACGATGCTGTCCCAGGGCGTCTCTATGCTCTACTCATTCTTTATGCAGCCTGCAAAGCTGAAGGAGCGCCACGACCAGGCGTACGTCTCTGTGTGGGGAGGGTGTTTGCCAGGCGAGGTAGGCAAGCTTCCACCCAAGCCTGCTTTTTTCTGACCTTTTCCTCCCTCCTCCCCCCCCCTTTTTTGCAGGATGACGGAGATTGTCACCAAAGTTTCAAAGAAGAAGATTGGCCGCCACGTCAAAGCTCTAGTCTTTGAGCTGTGCTGCAACGATGACAGCGGGGACGACACAGAGGTGCCCTACGTGCGCTACACCATCCGCTAGCCGGGTCCCTCGCCAGCACCACCCGCCTGCCTGCCTGCCACGGACTGTTAGTGTGGGGGAGGATCTGCTTCCCTCCTCCACCTGTCACAAGAGGTTAAAGTGACTCAAAACATGGATAACTTTTTTGTACCCTTTTAGGATTTCTTCTTCCGGTTTTTGTGTCTCATCGGGGCCTGGGGAACCCACCTGCTTCCGTGGCCCCTCCTCCCTCTCCCTCCCTCCCTCTCTTTAGACCTTGCAGTTATGTCATGTTACTGAGGCGCCTTAACCCCCACCCACCCACTCCCCATCCTGTCCTTTCCTGTTAATGTTAGTCGTGTTGTGTTTCGGCTCCTGCACCACCACCACCACCACCACCACCCCTCCCTCCCCCTCTGGCACCCACTGGCGTGGAAGGAGATTGTGCCCTCTCTTACCCTCTCCTGTAGGATGGGGGTTGCAGAAGGAAATACTGCCTTGTCTCTTCTGAGCACCTGGAGGCTTTGCCTTGGCCGGCTTTGGGAGGGAGGATGTGCAATGGGGTGGAGACCATAGGTCAGAACTGGTAAGAGAAGTAAATGAGTCAATAAACGTTTGCAAAAGCCAGCCGTCTTTTCTTGCTCAATCATGGCACCTGGGGGAGAGAGCAGTCCTGTACACGCTTTTGATTCATCTTTAAAGGCCTGGTGTTCCTAAGTTGCTTTACATAAGAACAGCCTTGCTGGAACAAGCCACAGGAGCCCACCCAGTCCAGCCTTCTGTCTCACACAGTGGCTCACCATTTGCTTCAGGGTATTATTCCCAAGCAGATGCCTTCACCTGCTTCGGATTCCCTGGAAATGGCATTGAGAGATATCCTGCCTATCTCTCCAACTCGGAGGTTGTCCTTAGGTATCCATAATTATAGCCATGGATGCCCTTGTGCTCCATGAACTTGTCTAATCCTTTCTTGAAGCTGTCAAGACTGACAGCTGTCACCACTTCTTCTGGCAGGGAGTTCCACAGACCAGAGATCCTCTGGGTGAAAAAGTACTTTCTCTTATTTTTAACTTTCAATTGTTCATTGCCACTGGTTCTTTGACTTCACAACTATCCTAGTACACAAAGAAGCAGTTTTAATAAGTCATCAGCTTTTCCTTGGATTAATAGTCCACTATAAGATTTAATTATTTCAAAATTCTAACAAGCAATTTATAAAGTTGTTCCTAACCATGATTTGAGATATAGTATGCACAGGGCCATAGCCAGAAGGGGGACCAGGGGGGACGAAAAACTGCAACCCTGAGTCAGCCTGCGCTGCGTAGGGCGGGGTATAAATCTAACAAACTAAACTAAACTCCTGAGCTAACAGCCCGCTCCACCACACCACCCCAGGATGCCAATTTTATATATGTGTTTGTGACATTGTTTCCCCCCCTGAAATTTTTTTTTGCCCCTCCTGAAAAAATTCCGTTCCCCTCCCCCCCCCCCCAAAAAAAACAACAACAACCAACAACAGACAAACACCACCTAGCATCCTGGCTACAGCCCTAAGTATGCAAGATTCTCTGGACTTTATAAAATCTTTTAATTTGAAGTTTGCAGAATTTTGAATTGTTACTTTTGCGGTGGGATTTAAACAAAAAAATATGGTATCAGCCCTTTGGAAACCAAGAATTTCATTTCGCCTCTACTTTCCTTTGAAATTGTAATGTAAATGTTGATTGGCTGATGTGGTCCTTTCTTCAGAGCCAGGGTTGCTTGAAATAGTTGTGTCTCATAATAAGAATATATAACAAACCATCAATTATTTGGTTAAAACTTGCTGCTCTTGTTTCTAGCAGGATTGTGTTTTGAGCGATGAGAGCTAGAGTTTCTCAAATTCCAACTGAATTGAAAGTTCCAGGCAGAGGCTGTGCATAAACCATCCGCACCCCCTTGTCATCCAAGAGCTGCATTAGAAAGGATGTGTGTTCTATGTTTGGAAATGTCGTAAAACATCAAATGGCCTGAGCATTTGGCAGGGAAAATACACTTCCTGCTCTGGGTGCCATTTTGGCAAAATGAGACAGCTGAGGGGAGGGACCCAACACTGAAAATAAACCAAGCTTTCTTTACCAGTTTGTAACAGGACAAGAGAATTTTGGAATCATCATCTGAGAGACTTAGAGGTGGGACTTTGAGAAGAGGAACAAAGATCAGAGGCATGCGTTTTAAAGCATTGGTCCCAAACCCATTTAATAGGATAGCCATAAGCACAGACTATGGAGGTCTTCATAGGCCAACATCTGTCTCGGACAATCTGCTCAAGGATGATGACTGTGGCCGTCAAGATACTGGGGTTCAACTCCCATGATCCCTCCCTATTGGCTGTGCTGACCAGAGCTGATAGGAATCATAGTCTACCAATATGTTCCCTAACCACTAGAGCAGGGATTCTCAATCTGCGGCCCATGGCACCATTTCATGTGGCCCACTGCCACCGCCATCACACCAGGAAGTGCCATGTGGTGGAGGAAGGGCAAAATAACTGTCCGGCCCACGAAGCTGTCTGAGGGAGCATGACCCAGCCCCCAGCATACAAAGGTTGAAAACTCCTGCACTAGAGTCTGAATGTAAGTAAGATCAGGATCATACTGTTTATGTGAGCGTTCTATATTTCAATTGTCACCTGCAAAAAGAGTTGACTTAACCGCAAGTATAATTAAAACGCAACATACTGTATTAAAATTCAGATTCATCAGCAGAAGAAACTGCATTCAACAGTATAACAGGTGCTTTCCTGCTCATCGAAGGGGACACCCATATGAGCAGTCACAAAGAAGCTCTCTTGAATTGCTACCCATTTACTTCCAAGGGTGGCGGCACTTCTTCCGTGTCTAGGCCAGACGTGAAACTGCCAAAATGAAGGAAACTTTTGGTGAGTTCATTTTGCAGTTCCTTTCGCCTGACCTAGTGTGAGAAAGATTAGCCGGCAACACAAGGTTGCTGTTACCAGGGTAGGCCTGATTTGTTCAAAAATGCCACAACCTTTGAGGAGGCTCTGTTTCCCTGGTGGGATTGAGGAAGGATTTTCCGTGAAGATCCCAAAGCCTAGGTAAGCAGGCTCTGTGGAAGAATATGGTCTTTTAGGTAGCCTGGATCCCAGACACTTAATGACATTTTTCATAATTATTACTTTGAATTGTGTCCTGGAAGGAGACTCATAGCAGCAAGATTGCTCTATTAATGTGTATCTTTCATGGTTGAGTAAGTTTCATTGTGATTATTTTGTGCAAAAGTCCTGTAAATGCTAAAGCATATGGCAGTCTCAAAATGAAATACTGTAGGGCAGGGGTGCCCAAACTATAGCCCGGGGGTCAGATCAATTCATCTGGCCCATGAAGCACTCATCGCTCCTGGAAGTGGAAGTAAAACGCGCCCATACAGGCACATTTTACTTCCGCTTCCAGGAGCAATGAGGGCTTCGTGGGCCAGATGAATTGGCATCGGGGCCTGGATCCGGCCCCCGGACCGTAGTGACCAGCTCCCTGAACCACATGACTGGCTCGTGGCCCGAAAAGTTTAGCACCCCTGTTGTAGGGGGTTATGCTGCCACAGAGTGAGGATCAGTTTCCCGATTGGAACACTATGTGATGAGGGCCTGTCAGGGAAGCATTATGATAAGAAGGCAAATAAGATGGCAAGTAATTCTTTTCAAGAGAGTAACACTGCCACCTTGATACCCACCACCATCACTGAAGAAACGTTCTACTGAACTACTGGAACATTGTTATTATGTGACCAAGTCAGAACTGATTAACTACCCTAATAGGACTTCTTGGGTTCAGCATGCTGGAGTTTGTTTGTTTTCGTGTCAGAGCTTACTCTGGCTTGAAAAGATTTTTGCAGGGGACGCCCAAATGAGGCTTCTTTCATGTCCCCCATCGTGCAGCTCTCGGGAATTGAACCCATATTTCCAGTCTCCAAGCCTAATGCCTTAACCACTAAGCCGTCGGGGGAGCTGTAGTGAGCACCCATCGCCTGTCCCAGCTCTGCAAGAAATTGCAAGTAGATAAATAGGGACCACTTTGGTGGGAAAGGTAAACAGCATTCCGTGTACTAAGGCATGGCTGCCATATGTCCACAGAAACATCTGCAGACGCAGAGCACTGGCTGTTTGGCTATAGACAGAAATTAATACACCAGTGGGGCTGCACCAGGCCCCATAACTGGCTACCTTTAAAAAACAACGTTCCTGTTCAAGGAGGCCTTTCAGGGCGTTGTTCCCTTGTCAATAGATTAGCCAGCTAGATTCAGTTTCGATGTCCTCTGTCGCCAATTATTTTAATTTAGTCAATGATGTATTTGTAGGTGCTGGGTTTTGATTTGTATGGGTATTGTTGTCATTTTCCTGTTTTTTCATGGCCCAGAGTGGATAACACCCAGATGGGTAGTATATAAATTAAATAAATAAATAAATAAATAAGATAAGCACTGAACTCTAGAGTCGGATACGACTGGCTTTCGAGCATGGGCGACCTTTAACTAATAGGACCTAAGAGTAATGTTACCAGTTCTACATCTCCAATAAACTTCCATAGTGAGAATTCAAACCAAGGTTTGCTGAGTCCTAGTCTGTCGAGTATTAACAGCATAGCAATTACACTTAAATTACTGTCCCATAACATTCAGTGCGCTCTATAGGAGATAGTACATCAATCTGAGGAAAATACAACCTCTAGACGTGTTATACAGTAGTTGAATTTCCAATTCAGAAAGGTGTAGAATTAATAACAGTAGCAACAGTACTGATAAATGAATGTTTTGGCTACCTACCATTTTCTGGTCAAAATACAAAGCTGCAAGCATAGTACGTGCTTTTCATGTCAATTCTTCCTCATTCAAGGATGTCTAGAATTATGTTGCAGTGGGAGATTACTGAGGCCTCTGTAAGCAAAACATATTTATAACATTGCAGAACTCCATCAACCCCTAGCCTCAATAGTAGATTGGGAGGAGCAATGGAAGGCTATTTCCCTCACGGGTTCTTAGCCTTTGCTATTCAGAAATTCAAAACAAGTTTTGAATCACAACATGGGATCAAAATTGCTGGGAGAAGCATCAACAATTTGAGATACGCAGATGATACCACCCTAATGGCAGAAAGTGAGGAAGACCTAAAGAAGCTCCTGATTAGGTTGAAAGAAGAGAGTGCAAAAGCTGGCTTGAGACTCAACAAGAAAACCAAGATAATGGCAAGAGGCCTTATCAGTCCCTGGAAAACAGATGGGGAAGAAGTAAATGCAGTGACAGACTTTATATTAGGATCAAAGATCACTGCAGATGGGGATTGCAGCCATGAAATAAAAAGGCGACTGATTCTTGGCAGACAAGCTATAAAAAACCTGGGGAACATAGTGAAAAGTAGAGACATCACCTTACAAACAAAGGTCCGCATAGTCAAAGCAATGGTATTCCCAGTGGTAATGTATGGTTGTGAGAGCTGGACCACTAGGAAAGCTGAGCGCAGAAGAATAGATGCCTTTGAAATGTGGTGTTGGAGGAGAGTTTTGAGAGTCTCCCAGACAGCGAGGAGAACAAACAAGTCAATCTTAGAAGGAATCAAACCAGACTGCTCCTTGGCAGGTCAAATAGTAAAGATGAAGCTAAAGTACTTTGGTCATCAAATGAGAAGAGAGGATTCACTTCAAAAAGCTTTGATGCTGGGAAAGGGGGAGGGCAGAAGAAGAAGGGGGCGACCAAAGATTAGATGGCTGGATGGTATTGTAGATGTAATGGGCATAGAGCTGGGCCGGTTGAAGAGGATGGTGGAGGACAGAGTTGCCTGGAGGACAATGGTACATGGGGTCGCAAAGGGTCGGAATTGACTGTGCGACTGAACAACAAAAGTTCCTAATGCCTGTGACTGTTGGCTGTGCTTGTCAGGGGATTCTACAAAATGTCTGAAGGACAGATGGAACTATTTGTGTAGTAAACAGTACAGAGATGGGACAATGAGTTAAGGTATAAAAAGTTCCTTCTTGGGTTCATCCATGTGCAGTAACTTGTGATTACTGAACACATTTATTGTATCTTTGCCTTCTATTGGAAAGTGTTAATTGCTAAATGGATTCTGAAGTGGAGACTAAAGCCAGTAACTAGCACATTTAGGGCTCAAGTTACTTGATGCGATGGGTATTAGTAATTTAAAGGATTGCTTTGGGTTTGGAAAGGCAGCTATGAAAGAACAAGAGAGGAAGGTTTTTGTCTTTGAAAAGCCAAAAGATCCATTTTGCGATGTTCCCGAATACTATGTAGGGATGTGAAAGCTGAACAGGAGGTTGAGTTTGCAAAGAGCAGTGAGGTTAATAATGGGGCCTTTTGGATGGTAGCCTAATTCATAGACTTTAGAGATAGTGTGGTGTGTGAGGCAAGAGTACCATATAAAACCTGGTTTTAGGGTAGGTAAAGATCTCTAGCCGTATCTGACTAGCGGTCATCTCCATTTATAGCCAAAGAGTCAGCAAAGTGCACAGAGTGCTACTACCTTTCCCATTGAAGCAGTCCCTATTTATCTACTTGCAATTTCTTGCTTTCCAACTGCTAGGTTGGCAGGAGCAAGGAAAGGCGACAGGTGCTTACTCTGTCATGCAGCAACCTGGGTCTTGAACTGCTGACCTTCCAACCTTCTGCTCGTCAAGTTCAGCATCTTAACCACTAACCCACTGCAGCCCCTTGGGTTTAGGATACTTCTTGGGGTCAAATTCCTACATGGCTGTAGAAGAGGGGTGCCCAAACTTTTCGGGCTGTGGGCCGGTCACATGGAAGCAGAAGTAAAACACGCCTTGCAATCAGTTTTGCGACAGAATGAGATTGATTTTAAGCTGCCATTTTCTCCGCTTAAACCAGGGGTGCCCAAACGGCGGCCTGTGGGCCAGACCCAGCCCCTGATGCCAATTCATCCGGCACACACCACCCTTGTCGCTCCTGGAAGTGGAAGTAAAACGCGCCCATAGGGGTGCGTTTTGCTTCCGGGAGCAACGAGGGTGGTGTGGGCCGGATCATTGGCGTCGGGCTGGATCCGGCCCGCAGGCCAGTTTGGGCACCCCTGCTGTGGAAATTCAGTGGGAGATGGCAATAGTAAGTCCCCAACATAGAAAACCTGAAGGCAGGTAACGGGCAAAAATTCATGGGCTGGCTTTAAATGTTGAGCAGCCTGATGGCAAACATGGCCCCAGTGGGGTCGAAGAGGCCCTCCTGGCCACACCATTGGCCGGCGTGCCTGGGCCCCGGCCTCCCCCCTCGCCGTGGGACTTAAAAGGCGAGGGTCTGATATGTGTTTTTGAACTTGATTATTATATTACTTAATTTATCTTGATTGTATTGGAATTTTTATATTGTATTCTATGTTTGACTGGTATGTTGTATTATTGTATGACCACTTAATATGTTGTTTGCCGCCTTGAGTCAGCTTCGGCTTGAGAAAGGCGGGATATAAATTAAAATTGGAATTGGAATTTAAGCCAAGCAGGCTAACTAAGCACATTTCGTTGTGGACACTAACTCCCATCAGCCTTTGATACTGGCTCTGCTAAGAATGATGGGACCACCTGTCAAGTAGGTCGTTTTGCGTCGAGAGGGGCTGTGAAAAGGACCTCACAAGATGGCTACCAGACTGAGGGAGGAGAACACCTACTCGCCTCTTTCCCTTCTTTTAAACAACCATTGGGCGGGAAGAGAAGCAACACCTCCGCCCCCCCCCAAAGGGTTAACGGGGGAGGCGGCCGTGGCGTTTGCCAAGCAAGGAGCGGTAGTTGCGCTTGACAACGCTTGACGGGGAGCTCCCATTGGTATTGGTTACTGTTACGTATACGTCACTTGGTGGGCGTGACTCTGAGGCGTTAGCCCCGCCTTTGCCGGGAAATCACCGGGGTTCTTTCGTCCCCATTGGCTATCGCTGGCTGCCGGTCGTGGGTGACGTTTAGGAAGGTTCCGCCTTCCTTCCGCCATTGGCTCCGAGGTATGCTTTAGTCGGAAACCGATTGGTCCAGCATATCTGCCTATCAGACTATTTTGCGGAGTGGGTGGCTGTGCTGTGGTCTATATCATTCCGGAATCAGACAGCGCCCGATGACACCACCAAACTCGAGCGGCGGCAGAGGCATGCGTTTCCCTATTGGTTGTCGCTTCCTGTCAGTCTGACGAAGGGCGGAGGCCAGCTCGCTTTTAGTACGTCGGCGGTCGCCGCCCAGGTTTGCATCGCACCATACGATAGGGTGGGCGTTTCTGTCAATCACGGGGTGGGCGGGGTTTTCTAGGGGGCTGCTGTGTGGAGAGGTGTCCGGGCGGCGGCGAGTGAGCCGGGCGGAGCCGGCAGTAGAGGCGGCTGGTAGAGAGAGAGAGAGAGAGGACCCGGTAAGGTGGCCGTTGGTGGGGTAATAGTTGAGAGAGAGAGAGACGGAGGAGGGCAATTATGACTAAATTACTTTTTGGGGGGAACATGTAAAAGAAATAAGTTCCCTGCCGTTGAAAGTTGAGGGGTTCAGAGCTTATGTTTTTCCCCCTCAAAATTAAAAAAACAAACTGTTAGTAAAAAGTTGGCGGTGAGGTAAAAAGGAGGCCTGTTATGCGCACGCGCGGTGTTGGCGGCCGCAGGGTGGGTGGGTCGTCGCGCGCACCCCCTCGCGCTGTTCACAGTGGGCGGGGGGGAGGGGGGGAGGTAAGAGCTGCCTTGATTGGGCGGGAGAGGAGGAGATTTTTTTGTGAAGGGAAGGAGGAGTGGATGCGAGGACTTTCCCTGCGCATGCGCCCAGAGGAACTTTTGTAGTTTGCCATCATGGGGAGGGAGGGGTGACTCACGAAGAGGTTCGAGGAACTCTCACGCCCCCCCGTTTCCGGTTTGTATCTGGACTGGACTGGACTGGAGACTCTCTCTCCATTTTACGTTCAAGTGGTGGAGCCAGGAGGCCCTACCCAGGCACATCTCCAGCCAGGGGTGGGTGGGACGCCCCCCACCCCCCGCACTCCAGGGGTTTGGTTGTCTTGTTTTCGTCACCAATATAGGGACTGCGGTTTGGCTCAGGGGTTAAGAAGCTCGCTTTGTTAGCTTGGAAGGTCGACAGTTCGAGACTTGAGTACTGGAGGACGGAATGAGCGCCCGTCTCTGTCCCAGCTCCTTGCTCAACCTAGCAGTTCGAAAGCCGGAAATTGCAAAAGCTGGATTGAGACTCAACGTCAAGAAAACCAAGATAATGGCAACAGGCCCTATCAGTACATGGAAAATAGAAATGGGGAAGAAGTAGAAGCAGTGAGAGACTTTAGTTTCCTTGGATCTACGATCACTGCAGATGGTGACTGCAGCCATGAAATAAAAAGGCGACTGATTCTGGGGAGGCAAGCTATGAGAAACTTGGGGAACATAATGAAAAGTAGAGACATCACTTTGCAATCAAAAATTCGTATAGTCAAAGCAATGGTATTCCCAGTGGTAATGTATGGGTGTGAGAGCTGCACCATTAGGAAATCTGAGCACAGAAGAATAAATGCCTTTGAAATGTGGTGATGGAGGCAAGTCCTGAGAGTCCCCTGGACAGCAAAGAGAACAAATAGGTCAATTTTAGAAGAAATCAACCCTGACTGCTCATTGGAAGGGCAAATAGTAAAGATGAAGCTAAAGTACTTTGGACATCAAATGAGAAGGGAGGATTCACTTGAGAAGGCCTTGATGCTGGGAAAGGTGGAGGGCAAAAGAAGAAGGGGGAGGTCAAAGATGAGATGGCTAGATGGTGTTGTGGACACGATGGTCACAGAGCTGGGAGGGCTGAGGAGGATGGTGGAGGACAGAGGCGTCTGGAGGAAAATGGTCCATAGGGTCACAAAGGGTCGGAATCGACTGCGACTGAACAACAAATAGGGACCACTTCGGTGGGGAAAAGATCTTGGGGTCATAAGGTGTTGAGTGAGTAGACTGTTTCTAAACAGAAGTGGGCCATTTCAGTAGTTTTATCTTAACCACTTAATAAACGTTTTGTTCACATGGGACATAAAATGCATATGCATAAATGATTCATTGATTGAATTTCTCTATACTGAATTTGCAGAAAACTTGTCTTACATCCAATTAGCCCCAAATGAAATTATATCCAATTAGCCCTAAATAAGAGGGGCCTCATTCGGGGTGTCCCCCGAGCCGAGTTTCTCCAGCAAAAAAATCATTTCAACCCAGAATAATTTCTGACACGAAATTATTATTAGCCCCAATTTATGTGATTATATTCCTTGATCTTCCTACTTTACTTCAAATTAGGTTAAGTGACTTCCAGAACATTGTCTCCGAAGTGGTACTGCCAGTACAGTTTTGAGGCATTCTTCAGCATTTATCCTAGGAGTTCTCAACCTTTTAAAGCCAGGGCCCAGGTCACCCTCCCTCAGACAGCTTCACGGGGGCCAAACAGCTATTTTACCCTTCCTCCACCACCACTTCCTGGTGGTGGTGAGTCGGTGGGGGGCTACATGAAATAGTGCCGTGGGCCACATCCAGGCCGCAGGTTGAGAATCCCTGATTTATCCTTTCAACAAAGTGTGGTGTTTTTGGTCTCCATAGGTAAAAGGCACAATAAAGGTTGCTGCTTCACCCAAAACTTCAAAATTAGGTTTTTTACCCCAAAGAACCCATAAATCTTCAAGAAAATATGTGACCCAGCATATTTGCTCTGCTGTTCATAGATTTACACCCTATTGTACATTGTTATGAGAGGCAGCTGACGACACAGGTTCCTTTTGAAATAACTTTACTGAACATTATTATTAACATATGTGTTGATATGTTAACAAGGTATCTTATCTTGAAAGAACATTAAAATGTAATCAGAAAGCATTTATAGCTTAAAGCAATAGTTAAATGAACAATTAAATGTAACTAAGAAGTAATTATGTAATTGAATTACTTCAGAGCAAGATTATAACAAAATAGGTAAATATTCAAAAGAGAATCATAGAGCAATGCATACTAGACTTACATGCTTTTCTAGTATTTAACTATTTGTTTACACGAATAAATGTATCTTAGTTTTATTTATTTATTTATTGAATTTATATTCTGCCCATCTGGGTGTAATCCTACTCTGAGCGGTGAACAAACAAAATAAATAACAACAATAGCCACAACAAATCAAAACCCACCACCAACAAATACATCATATACTAAACTAAAATAACTAAACTAAACTAAAATTAGGGTTTTTTAAAGTCATTTTGTCTTGCCCGCAGATGCACATCACCAGTGAAAATCCACACCCTATTACTAGAGTGCTGAAGTAACATAATACTTATACAGTATATGAAATTAATAAAGCAATTGGTATGCTATAGCAAATAGGAATATAACTGTAACCTTAACAAATAGGCATCTATGTATGGCAAAGAAAATTTCTTAACAAAATGCACTTATATGGTTATTATTAAGTAAAGTAATAAACAACAAGCAACAGGTTGTACGGCTTAAAATGATAAAGAAAGTAGTTCTAACTTAATAGCATCTTTAGACTTTTATGTCGATTTCCAAGGACAACGCAGCCAATGGAGAAATCAAAGAAATGGCCTCCCGCAGGGCAGTGTACTAGCCCCCACACTATTTAAAATACATACTAATGATCAACCACTGCCGGTAGCCAATAGGAGCTTTTTTTACACCGATGACCTGCACAGTGCACAATCTTTGAGACTGTTGAGAAAAAACTGACTGAGGCTTTGACTTTAATGGCTATATATTGTAGGGATAACCAACTGAAGTCAAACTGCCTAAAACCCCAACTTTTCATTTGAAAAACTGTGAGGCATCAAGAAGCTTGCAGGTGACTTGGAATGGCACAGGCTTGAACATTCCACCAGGCTTGAACATTCGTCACCCCCAAATACCTGGGAGTTACCCTGGATCAAAATCAAACTCACTTTCAGGACCCACTGCCTTAATACCAAATAGAAGGTTTTTGCCAGGAACAATATTTTGAGGAAAATAACAGGCAAAAGATGGGGTGCCCAACCACATTAAGAACCTCTGTGCTAGCTTTATGTTACTCTGCAGGAGAGTATGCTAGTCCAGTGTGGTACAGAACAAAGCATTCAAAACAGGTGGGTGTGGCCTTAAATGAAGCTCCGAGACTGGTCACAGGATGTTTAAAAACCAACCCCAATACAAAAAGTACATTGCATAGCTAGCATTCCTCCACCAAAAGTTCATCAAGAAAGTGCTGCTGAGAAAGAGTGGGTCAAAGCAAGATCCTCAGAAACACACCTGCTATTTGATCACCAACCCCCAAAGCAGAGACTGAAATCAAGGCTTAGCTTCCTCACATCTTCTGCCTCTCTGACCAACCCGCCTCCACAGAATGCTCTAGAACTATGGAAGGCGAGCAAGGAGCTACCAGCACTGTCCGCTGGCTTTGCTTACCTGGGAATGGGTTCACTTTCAAGGGTGGGCCAAGGCAATGATGCCTTCGCCCTCCCTTGTAAGTGAAACACTTACTGTTAAAGCAAAGGCACCGAGCGGAGCGCCGTCTGGTGCCTTTGCTTTGGGGAGGAATTGTTTTGCTTTCGGGGGGTGGGGCAAAGGCATCAATACCTTCCCCCCTTGAACTCCCTCTGTTTTTGTGGGTTTTTTTCCACCCCGCCTCCACTTTTGTGGAGTCCTTCTCCTCTCCGTTGCTCCGTGCATGAATGCCGGCGGGTGTTTGCGTGGACGTGCGTTCACGTGGTTTTATTTTTTATTTTTTGCGCGCCGGCTTCCTCAGCGTTCTGCACGCTCATGGCGCGCAGGACGCTGGGGCTTGTAGTTATTGGTTTGTGTTTGTGCTGCGTTTTTTTAAAAAACGGTTTTCTTTTGGTTGGCCGCAGCGCATTTCCGAACGTTCCAGAGCCTCTCAGCCTGATTGCTTCTGCCACGGCGCGCCACAAGGAATGTTGGGAAATGAAGTTGTTTCCCTTTTTTCGTGTTTGTGGGGCTGTTGCCCCACTGCCGGTTTTCTAAATCCGTCGTTGACCTGCGGACCCAGTTCGCCCGTGTGCACGAATGGTGGGTGCGGGTTAGTAGGGTCAGGCTTAGGAACCTATGTGAAGTTCCAATGGTTAACCCTTGGTTTTATAAGTTAAGATGCACACAATGCCCCTCAGCGTGCACTGAGTAGGACCTTATGTTGGCAAGAGGAAATGCTGTTGATGTGGCCTGATATGGGGGAGATGTCATCTAGCCCTTTTTAATTCTATTTTGTTTTTAGATATGTTAATTTTAGCTTTGTATGTTATTATATGCTGGTGGCAGTGGTGGGATTCAGCCAGTATGCCCGTACCGGTAGTAGAAATTCTGGCTGGCCCCACCCATCCAGTTGCCAGAGCCTCGGGTCATAGGCCTGCGCCTGCCTCCTGTATTGGTGGCGCAGCCTACCCGAGCTTCCCCCATCTGGTTGCTGAAGCCTGACAGTTATTGTGCTCAAATATATAAATGTAGTCTCCACGGAAACATCTGCAAACGCAGACAGCGCTAGCGCTTTGCCTATAAACATAGATGAGCTCTGAACCCTAGAGACGGATACAACTAGCTTTCAAACAAGGGTGACCATTACCTTTGCAGTACTAGTCTCTAGGTAAATGATCATCTGAGTACTGTTTGTCAACGTATCTAGAAAGCATCAGAATGGAGATGGCTACTTTCGTTCTTTTGAGTGTTCCCTGATGATGCTCACCTCCATTTCCATTTTTGGGATGATGGGAAGTGATGTGTATCCAATATGAGAGGTTAAAAAACAAACTGGTTTCTTTTGAAACATAGCTCCATTGCATAAGAGTGATGGGGTAAGCCAGCTGAGTTGATCTATGTAGGGTAGCCTAGGATATTCTAGAGTCTAAAATTCAAGTCCTCCTTTTGCCTACAGAGAAGTGATTTCCCCCCTTTCCTATATATATGACCATCCCCACCTCTGGCGTAAATCACAGTAAAATTGTTTCCCTGCTTCCTGAGTCACTTAAGGATGTTTGCTCTAATTTGTGTTAGCTGTGAATAACTTGTTCCATGTAGCTTCCTAGAAACTGAAGAGTTATCGCCTGCTAGATCTTGTGTTCTATATCAGCTTTATTGATTGAATTTGTGCATTAAAATTGAAATGTCTCAGGGAAGTTATCTGCAAATCGATACTGATCTTGTAACATGTTCTCTTCTCTTATTTTATTCCCAACAATTATTGGATGGTTCTCATTCCCATAAGTGTGATTTTTTTTCTCAGCTATAGGAGGGATAATTCTTGATGTGTATAGCTGTAACAGAGGGAATTTACTGGAGGGGGGGGGGGAGATTTCTATGGGGAGTTTAATTTGATCAGTTAAATGCACGGATTTAAAATACTTACAAGAAAGCTGTCTTGTAAGTCTTGGCCAAGAAAGTTGAGCTTTCTTTCTTACTAAGAGTGAAAGAAAATTGTTTAAGCCTTAGATATAGGATTAATTTTCCTAACTTTAAATATCCTTTTAGTGCACATCCAAAACACAGTCGCCAGAGTTTTCTGTTTCCCCCATTCGAAGCCCAAGCCCTGGCATAAGACTTCTGGCTTTTAAACAGCATGCATTCTTCCAGCTAAGCTAACTTTGCTGTGAATTCCCAGTGTGAGGTTTCAGGTTTTTTTAAAAAAAAATCCAGAAAAGTGCTTCTGTTCTGGATCTTATGAGTCAAATTGAATGAAGTGCCAAATACCTCAGTCATAGCAGTGTCAATGTGGTATTTGTCAGCACAGTGACTTGGCAATTGTAGCTTATAACCAGTGGTGGATATCAGCAGGCACACCCCAGTTCACTAGAACCGGTAGCAGAAAATCTGGCTGGCCGCGCCCATCCAAATTTTGAAATAAAGTAGTCCTAATTCGGGTGCAACGCAGGGCTTTCCCCCTGGCCATACCCACCATACCACGGCCACAGTGTGGTAGTAAAAAATTTGGGAGTCCACCACTGCTTATAACTAGTGACTCTCCGTGATTAATGTGGTCATATAGATTCATCTTTATCTCTGAACTATGTTTCTCTGGATGAAGAGTAATTAAAAGTACAACCTCTGTATCATGACTCTCTAAGTCATGAGTAGGGAATACAGTAAAACCCCAATTTATGTACGCTACGTGTTATGTAAAATTTGACTTACATACATAAGTTTTTTCTTTTGGAAAATGTGATCCGTTTTATGCAAAAAATCATTTTATGTAAGGGGTTTCCTTGCATCTTGTAAGTTTAAAATGGCAGTGGCACCATTTTAGTTAAAAATTTCACCCTGCGCCACCCGCCCCCACTGCCGGAAGATGCAAAACATCACTTGCCATAGAGGCGGCAGAGGCGGTGCTGACGATTGCGGCAGTTTTGCTGTGTTTTCCACAAGTCCCTGCTGTTTCTACCGACATGGGTAGAGTGCAGGGTGTGTGTGTGTTCTGCTCTTCGTCTGAGATTCCCCTGTGGTGTGCTTTAGCAGGGAATGCACGTTGGACAAAAACCGCTCCATCTAGCTCTTCATCTGATGCGCGTTCCCAGCTAAAGCGCGTCACAGGGGGATCCCGGACGAAGAGCGGAACCGCCCCCCGCACTCTACCAGTGCTGGTAGAAGCAGCGGGGACTGCGGCAGCGCTGATGGCGGCGGCACTTCCCACTCTCCCGACAGCCAGACAAACCTTTCGGGAGGAAGCAGCAGCATGCAAAAGGTAGAGAGATTGCTCCATTTACATTCCCTTTGTGTTGATTATTTTTATTTATTTTTTTGGGATTATTTTTGGTCCAGTCAGGACTGTTTCCTCTCCCCCCCCCCCCCTTTTGCATTCTTATGGGAATGCTGCAATTTACATTAAAAAAACTGTATTACATAAAAAGCTACAGAACGGACTTTTTACGTAAATCAGGATTTTACTGTATGTGACTCTTTAATTGTTATTGAACTCTATGTCCAAACAGAACGGCCAGTGATCAGGGTGACTGGAGTTGTGATGTGACTTTACTAAAGGATCACAGGTTCTGGAAAATTATCTAAGTTGGGGTGCCCAAACTTTTAGGGCCGCAGGCCGGTCACGAGGAAAGCGGAAGTAAAACGCGCCTTGCAATCTGTTTTGCAACAGGATGAGACAGATTTTAAGCTGCCATTTCTCTGCTTAAACCAGGGGTGCCCAAACTATGGGCCGTCCCCTGACACCAATTCATCCAGCCCATGCTGCCCTTGTGGGCCATAGTTTGGGCACTCCGAACTAAGTAATTAAAGTATATTAATTAAAAAAGAGAAAAACAAATTTAACAAGACCTCACATTGGTCTTTACAAATGGAGAAGTTTGGCTAAACTAAGTAAGGGTTCGCAGCTTATTGGGAAAGTCCATTTGATGTGATGTGTTCTAGTTTGCTCCACTTTATATACTGCTTATTTGAGCAGTGTCCTCTTGAAATCTTAATTAAATTTGTATGTTAAAGTATCTTTATTTTTATTTTTGCAAGTCAGTCTTCCCTCATGTGGAGCTTCCTAGATCGGTCAGGGTTCAGCTCACGTCATCTGTAATCAGCCTGGCAGCGGGCATCATGGTTGTGGATGATGAAAGTTGTGGTCCCACTCAGCTGCACGGTGCTAGGTTTGGAAGTCTGCTTTCTAGCATCGTATTGATCTTAAATACTGAAGATAGGTTAAAATAATCACGCTGTTTTCTTTGTGTGATTTGAAGAGTCTGAATGGGGATGGGGGTGAAGTGGAATAAGGCAGAAGTTGTTGGAATAAAAGGGAGAAACGTAGGAATCTCCTTCATTCCAGCGGCTTAAGTTCACAACGTCTTTTGCCACCTACAAGGTCCAATATAGAACATGCACACCAAACTAGCTCATTACTTTATGGAATGTTACATCACCTTCTGTCCTAGAGAATACACATTTGAGCGCATGTGGAGTAGACTTTTTCCATGTTATTGTAAGAGTGGTGAGGAATAGATCTTCTCAATCATTTAATGGACAATCTCAAGGAGGGGCAAGTCTACTCCCCACCGCACATGTCCGGTTTAAGGTTGAAAGACCAACTAGAACCGTGATGACAAACCTTGGCACTCTAGATGTTCTTGGACTTCAATTCCCAGAAGCCCAGGCCCCAATGAATCCACACGAATGGGTTTACTGCGATTCATCCAGCCCACGCTGCCCTCGTCGCTCCCGGAAGCGATAACATTTGAATAGGCCTTTGCCTCAAACACCGTTTGACATGGTGGAAGCAGTGGCTACCTTTAAACCATAGTTGTAAAATATCCCCACTCCTTGCAATTTCCAGAAGGATTCAGCTGAAGAAGTTTTGTTAGTCTGTGGTCTGCAAATAAGGAAATGGGAGGAAGGGATGTTAGCACAGTGAGTTGAGTTTCCTGTTTAAGGGAAGCTAGCTAGAAAGAGAGCCTATTTGTGTATACAGTACAGTAGTTGTATTTTGAGGGGAGCATCACAGTGATTGGAAGTTACGCCCAGTCTGTTGTGTGCTGCTGTGAATCTTCCAAAAGTGTATAGTATCAGTTGCAGAATATAGTGGGGGTTTTTTTTTTACAAGAATCACTGCTATCTACTTTCTTCAAAGAGTGGTTTCTTGTCTCACAAGATGAGAAAGAGGTCCTTTAAACCATGTAAGCAATGTTTGGTAAAAATGCAGAAGAGAGCCATGGAAGATTTTTTCATGGTCAAAGGAAGGGTCTTTAGCTTCTTGTTACTCCACGCAATGAGCAAAGTCAAAAATATTTCCTGCAGCATAAGAAAGGTCTAGTACACTTGTTTAATTTGCAAAGTGCATGTAAGTTGGAAAGTTCTCTGTCTCCGCACAACAATGTATTGCCATCAAATAGCACCCTTATTTCTGGGCATCTGAGGTAGTCGTGAGTCATTATTCCATATCATTGTTGCCTACGATATGACACCTTGCTATTTACAAGTTGTGTTAATGGTGTGTTCCAAGTGTTCTTAGGAACTGTTGTAGAAAAGCCAACTTTAAGGCAAGTTCTAAAATCAGATTAATTCTAGAAACAAAAGTGTGTGCGTGTTTGTGTGTGTGTGGGGGGGTTGTCAAAATAACAATGCCGCAAGCACTGTTGAAGGGAAAGACACAAAACTAGATACATTTAGATGGCCATGCAAAATGTAAAATAAGTAAATTTAGCAGTGGCTCAAGTGGCTAAGACTGGGAGGCGGAAGGTCAGCAGTTCGATTCCCAAGTCCTGCAAGACGGAAATGAGCTCCCGTCTTTGTCCCAAGCTCCTGCCAACCTAGCAGTTCGAAAGCAAGAAATTGCAAGTAGATAAAGAGGGACCACTTCTGTGTGAAGGTAACAGTGTTCCGTGCGCTCCGGTGTCTAGTCATGCCTGCCACATGACCGCGGAAACGTCTGCAGAAGCAGACAGTGCTGGCTCTTTGGCTTTGAAACAGATGAGCACTGCACCCTAGAGTCGGATACGACTGGCTTTCGAGCAAGGGAAACCTTTACTAGTTAAAATTTGTTTCGCACATTGTTGGAAACTGGTGAAGCCGAAATGTGTCTAGCTAATGAGATACACTACTTGATTGGTTTTTTCTCGTGACACAATGCAGGACTAGCTCTTTGACAACAAGATTTATCCAGTTTTGATAGCCTTTCAATTTTTTATTTTAATCTTTGCCATTTAGTTCTTCACACTTATGCTTGTATAATTTTGAAGCCACAATTTTTTTCATACCAAATTTAGGATTTGCTTCAGAAAGTATTTTTCTGTTTGGGCTCAAATAGGCTGCCAAAATACAGGGCTGCTTACTTGGTCACTTTTTTAACTATTGGTTACTTTTTGCGGCAGGTCACTTTTTTGTTACTTTTTTTGGTTTTGGTCACTTAAAGTTACTTTTTTGGTACCCTTGACAATTTTTACTTTCTCGCTCCCTCAGGTAGAGAAAGTGGTATTCGTGCCAAAAATTGATTTCGAGATTTTTCCACATGTTTTCGAGTTGTGTTGTTTGTCATAGTTTTCATCCTGCAAAAAATACAGCATTTCAAATATCGGTGTTTAATAGGAGTTTTCAGTAGCTGTCAGTTTTACTGAATATTAATTTTTGTGTCATATATATAAAAGCATTCTGTATTGCTAAATAAAACTGATTGTTGAAATTGAAGTAGCTCATTTTAATTCCTTAAATCTTAAACCTTACAGCTGTATTTCTGGTTGAGACACACTATTTGGCTTATTTTTTTCATAATTTTGGTCACTTTTTCCATGCTGACAAGTCACTCTTTGGTTACTTTTTTTACAATTTTTGTCACATTTTGGACTAGGTTGGTTGGTGGGAGCCCTGAAAATACTTTCCAGCCTTGCTGACTTCTTCTACCCGCTGTGGTTTTGTTGCTGGAACATCAACTGAGGGTTTCAGCATTCTCATGTATCTTGAAGAATGATCCTGGGGAGAAGGTTGGAGGGACCGAAGACAGATCTTACCAGTTTTCCACCCTAAGGATTTCTTGGGGGAGTGAACTATTTAGCCAGGAGGTTTACTGAGTGCTGGGCCAGGGGAGGAAGAAACCCTCCATACCTCAAAGTAGCTCTTCCTCCTGTATTGTCAGTTAATAAAGAGTCATTTTTCTTTTCAGCACAAATGGCTGCCATACGCAAGAAACTTGTCATTGTGGGAGACGGAGCTTGTGGGAAAACCTGCCTCCTTATTGTCTTCAGCAAGGACCAGTTCCCAGAGGTCTATGTCCCCACTGTCTTTGAAAACTACGTGGCTGATATAGAAGTGGATGGAAAGCAGGTAACAGTGGCATCAATAGCCTACTTACTGAACAGATTACTGGCCATGGGGCGGATTGGGTCTTAGAAAGGTTAATCCTGAGACAATGAAGCCTTAGCAATTTTCAATGTATGGAAAGGGAGGAGACAACCTTAATGATGAACATTGGTAGGCAGCTGCAACGGGGTGACAAAGGCACTGATGCATAGGATCTCTTTCCCAGGTTGGGAAACATATACTTTCCCACTTGTAGTTTCTGTTGCAATAAATCTTTCATGAGGCCGGGTTGCGAGCTTCAACCCTCTTCAAATCCCACTACATTTCTCAACGTGGGTAACGGGGTGAGCTATACAGGATGAAATAATATTTTGTGTAGGCCAATTGCAAGGGGAACAGACAGCTCTTGTATTATCAAAATACAACTGGCATAATTTCCCTCTACAGTAAAACCCCGATTTATGTATGCCTCTACTTATGTAAAATTCAACTTACGTAAGGTTCTCCCTCCCCCTGTAAATCACGTCCCGGTTTATGCAAAAAAGTGAGTTACGTAAGGGGTTTCCTGGTGTGTTTAAATTTTAAAATGGCAGCTGTGCCATTTTAAAATCTAAAATCCCACCCCACGCCTTTTGGCCCCCACCACTGAAAGTTGCAAGACATTAATTACTGTGGCAGTGGCAATTTTCTGCAGTCCCCACTTGTTTCTGCCAGGATTGGGAGAGTGCCGGGGGGCGGGGGTATCCACTCCCTTCTGCTGTTTGTGCAAGGTTTCTCCCGAGCATGCTTTAGTTGGGAATGCGTGTCAGAGAAGAGCTTAAAAGGTGGGGGAGGGGGGAATTGCCTGTCATTACCAGAGAAGACCACTGGGGATGCAAACCATGATTTTTCCATAGGGATGCATTGAAAACCAATTTCAAGACGAAGCAAGCTTATTTTTGGTCCGGTCGGGACTGTTTTTTCCCCCCCAATGCATCTCTATGGGGATGCATTGATTTACATAAAACCCCTATTTATGTAATAAGCTACGGAACTGACTTTTTATGTAAATTGGGGTTTTACTGAATTTGCAATATTGGGCATTAGAGTTTGTGTGCTGAGAGGTATTTGGGAATTCCATGTGCATGTTGCTAATTCAATCCAGTGTATACTTGAGATCCAGTAATGAGTGTTGTACCTTTTGTCTCACACTCTTGAGATAGAACTGCAAGGACTGTATAGTGTAGGGAAACATGGTGAATTCTGTGTGATGGTTGAGTGTTATTAGAGAAACACAAAGTGCACTGTGTCTTGCAAACTAGCTTGTCAGGTTGGCTCTGATATGTCAACGCTAGCAGAAAATATGTAGAATAGAAATATCTCCTATATGTGTGAAAGTGAAAATCCCACTGAGTCTTCATAGGCAGCTGATAGACACAGGTACTGTATCAGTAAAATACATATCTCCATTAGCAAAAATTTAGACACGTATAGGAAAGGAAATTGAATTATTTGTCCAGGATGCAGCTTTTTTGCATCCATTATTGGAAGTCCATTCATTAGTGGAACCAGAAGGGATTGATTTTACCCTCGCATGCGTTACTCTCAGCAGCCCCTTCTCCTCTCTGATTCACCACCATGTTAGACATCTTCCTTAGACACTGTTCTGATTGATCTTTCAGCCCTCATTGCCCCACCAGGTTGCAGGGATAGAAATGCTTCTATCAGAATTGGATCCTGGCTTTATCTTGTCACCTTCTAGAGAATAAAAATGTCTAGTAATAAAAGAAATGTGCTATATTGTCTTCCATATTTTGTGATGATTTTCATCATTCAGCTCTCTCAAGTATTTTTGGATGTCAGCTTCAGAAAGCCCTAGACAGCATGGCCAGCGATCCGAGATTTTGAGATTCACAGAGGGCCAAAGACTGAGAACCACTGGTGTACATTGTGTTGGGCATTTGGCCTTTTAGTGCACATGGTTAAGATACAATATCATTTTCTATCTCGTGGTGAACCAGGGTAAGTTCCATTGCCCCCACTTGTAAAGAGCAGAGAGAAGAATTTGTTGGAATTTTTTTAAAATAGCACTGGGAAGAACAGACAATTCTTTTGTGCCTGTATTTCTTTAGGAAGAAGACACTTTAGTGTGGACTTTCCTGGTTCCTTTTGAACAATACTAGTAGCATTCTTGTACATTGGTTCAGAGCTAGTTCATTGGCATGTATTGAAGTTTTAGTGAGATAAGCCACTAGCATATGGTGGATTGTGCTCAAGCCTAATGGTGTGATAATGCAAACACTTTGAATATCGATTACCCTTTAAGCCTCTACATTTGCCTCACTACAGGTAGAACTTGCTCTGTGGGATACAGCCGGTCAGGAAGATTATGACCGCCTAAGGCCCCTCTCTTACCCAGACACAGATGTCATCCTCATGTGTTTCTCCATTGACAGTCCTGACAGTTTAGGTGAGTCTTTATTATCTGATCCCTGTTTACAGAGGGACAGGAGCCTGAATGAGAAGCCGTGTGTACGTATAATCTGCTTGCTTTGATGTATCTTCAGAGAGTTATCAAAATGCTAGTGGTAGTTAATTCCCTTGAACTGAAGTATTAAGATAGCATGCTTGGTAGGCCTGTGTCTTGTAGCATAACTATGCTTGCACTCACTGTATTCTTTGCCCTTTATTTCCTTTCATTCCCATGTACCATTTTACACACTTCCACCATTTTCTGAGTTGCCTCATTGAGGTCTGCAGTGGGGAAAACCCATTCAGATGACTTTCTGGTAGTAGGTGAAGCAAGTTGTGAATGTTTTCCCCAACTTTTGGGGAGGGGTGTGTGTGTTGTGCCATGATGTCTAATAACTTGGTTGTCTTGGCTGATGCTTATGATATGACTGGGTTCTTGTGAACTTCCAGAGAACATCCCTGAGAAGTGGACTCCAGAGGTGAAGCATTTCTGCCCCAATGTGCCTATCATCCTAGTGGGAAACAAGAAGGACCTGCGCAATGATGACCACACACGCCGGGAGTTAGCCAAGATGAAACAGGTGAAGCCCATCATTTAACATCCCCTGCTGGGACCCATCATCATCCAAGTGATAAATGCATTAGTTTCTACTAGAGGGGGGACACAGAATGGTTCAGTTGCCAGCTGGGGCTTAGAAAGAAGCTGCTCTTTCCAGAAACATGCCTCTTTACATAAGAACAGCCTTGCTGGAACAGGCCACAGAAGCCCATCCAGTCGAGCATTCTGTCTCACGCAGTGGCTCACCATTTGCTTCAGGGTATTATTCCCAAACAGATGCCTTCACCTGCTTAGGATTCCCTGGAAATGGCATGGGGGATATCCTGCCTATCTCTCCAACCCAGAGGTTGTCACTCCTTAGGTATCCATAATTATAGCCATTGATACCCTTGTCCTCCATGAACTTGTCTAATCCTTTCTTAAAGCTGTCAAGACTGGCAGCTGTCACCACTTCTTCTGGCAGGGAGTTCCAGAGACCAGTAATCCTCTGGGTGAAAAAGTACTTTCTCTTATTTGTTTGAGAACTAGTACCCAAAGGTTTCATGGAGTGTCCCCTAGTTCTAGTGTTGTGCGATAGGGAAAACAGTTTTTCCTTCTCTACTTTGTCCACACCGTGCATGATTTTATAAACCTCAATCAGGTCACCTCTTAGACGCCACCGTTCAAGAGCGAAGAGGCCCAACTGTTGCAGACTGACTTATTTTCTATACCCTTCCTAATGATCCCTAACATTGAGTTTGCTTCTTTCACTGCTGAGGCACACTGGGTTGACACCTTCATTAAGCTCTCGTCCACCAGGACACCAAGGTCCCTTTCCTGGTTTGTTGCAGAGAGTTCAGACCCCATCAGTTTATAAATGTAATTGGGGTTTTTTGCCCCACTCTTTCCAGAGTGTGGTGGTGTTGGAAGGAGCTGGCATCTACTAATATTTGTAAGCAGAATGGAACTTGTTGAATCAGAAAGCTCCTGCAAAGCTCTTAACATTTTCTCCATAGCACAATGCATATGGGTTTTGTGAGATTTGCACTTGCTGAAAGCCATAAGGAAAAACCTCTGGCTTCATATGCCCCAGGGGTTCCCAACCTAAGGCACGTGGGCCGGATCTGGCCCATCACACTATTTATTCTTCTCTGTTCTTTACAAATGGGGGCAATGGAACAGAGCTGCTTTTATATAGCCTAGGCGAGTAGGGCAGCTATATAAATGCAACAATAAATAAATACATATGGCTGTCCGGCCCTCAAAGCTGATTGAGAGAGCATGACCCGGCCCCCAGCTTGAAAAGGTTGGGAACCCCTGATATATCCCATCCAGCTAAGAGCTGGATATGTCTTTCTACCAAGGAAACTAAGCGCTGTTGACTAGTTGGTTCCAAAACCAATCTGTTTGTTGCTCTTTTCCCATTACTGAGTGAGCATCAAGGAGTTCTCACAGTCTTTTCCCTTTTCAGGAACCAGTGAAACCGGAGGAGGGCCGGGACATGGCAAACCGGATTAGTGCTTTTGGCTACCTGGAATGTTCTGCCAAGACAAAGGATGGAGTACGGGAAGTGTTTGAGATGGCTACTCGGGCTGCCCTGCAAGCCAAGCGTGGCCGCAAAAAGACCTCGTGCCAGCTGCTGTAATTTCTCCCTCGCCTGCCTCTGCCTTCCCTGCCTGCCACCAAGCTGGCAAGCTGTCAGCTTCCAGGCTTGACTCCCCTCTGATTCCATGCTGAAGCCAGGACTGGCATGTCTTTTCAGAGGAGGAGCCTGCTAGGTTTGGGCAGGGGATTTTCTGGAGCATGGCAACTAACTATGGAGGTGGGGTTCCCTGTCTGCCCCAGGCTCTTCCCATCACTGTGCAAGGGTGGCATTTCCCTCCCCCCTTCCATTGCAGGCTTCTGACCCTTCCCCAAAGGAGGGTGGAAGGTGCTGACCCCCAAAAGAGGGTCAGCGGGAGAGCCCTTTGCCCTTCTGCCCACTTGTTCACAGCTGTTTTGGCTCTCTTGTTGGTAGCCCATGGCACTATGCTGCTCCTGGCGGTTCTTTTAGACTTCCTGCTAAGTGGGGGTGTTTGTTCCTCCACCCATCAAGGCACTATTGATTTGTGAAGCAAGTCATGTATGGGAGGGTGGAATTTTAGCCCTCCCAACACAGTGGGCCAGCAGTTCTCCTTCTTTTGGGAGACAAATCAGTCCCATGGCTGGCTTTTCTGCTCTGATGTAGCTGAACCACATTGGACCATATCTTCCTCAAAGCAAACGTAGCCCGAGTTAAAAAGCCACCTAAGATCTGATTCTCTTTTAGGGCTATTTCGGTTAAGTGGCTTTAGGTCACTCCACCCTTTCCCCTTAACCTTACCCCAATGAGAGTTTTCTCCAAGTTTTCAATCCAGGGGTGCCCATACTTTTCGGGCTATGGGCCAGTCATGTGGTTCCTCCCACCAGAAGGAGAAGTAAAATGCGCCTTTGCAATCTGTTTTGCAACAGGATGAGATAGATTATAAGCTGCCATTTTCTCTGCTTAAACCAGGGGTGCCCAAACTATGGCCTGCAGGCCAGATCCGGTCCCCAACATCAATTCATCTGGCCTGCACCACACTCATCGCTCCCAGAAGTGGAAATAAAAGGTGCATTTTACTTCCACTTCCAGGAGCGGTGCAGGCCAGATGAATTGGCGTTAAGGGGCCGGATCTGGCCCACAGGCTGTGGTTTGGGCACCCCTGATTTAATCTCTTAACAGCAGTGCAGGGAGCAATTTACCCTTCAGACTGGCCCTGGAGTCTGGGCCTCACAGCCTGGCCCCTTCCTAGTAGAAATATCCACACTTGTAAGCAGAGGTGCTGTGGGCCAGTTCTTTGCTCTCTGGCCCACAGCTCCAAGTGCAAAGGAATTACTCCGTCGCTTTTGCCTCTCTGCTCTTCCTCACTCCTGCTTCTTCCTTCCTGTCCTCTTTCTACTCACTGCATTGCCACCGGGGTGTATGATTTTTGTGTTCAATTTGTATTCACATGTTTAAAAAGTGGTTGTTACTTTTCAAATTGTACTTGAAAGACAAATCTGTAATAAATTTGTAGCGATGTTTAGTACATGGTGGGACATGTTACTTCTTGCCTCTTCGAAAATCTGCTTCTAAAAGGCTGTTGTGTGGTTGAATCCAGCGAAAGGCGAGTGCTGCCAAGACGACAGCCCAACCCTACTTCTCAGCCAAAGGCATACTGTGTGTGTAAGAGGCGTGTCTCCTGTGGGCTGCTAGAACCGGCATAAATTAATAGATGTGTCCTATTAACATACTTTCTTTTAGTGGAAAGCATAAGAAATTTGAAGAGACAAAGTATAGAGATGCCCAGTCACTAGCTGCCATGCTTCCTCTTTCGATGCTTCAGACTGTAGTGCACAGTTCGTTGAACTTACAGCAATGTCATCCCTGAACTCTTTAGAGCCGTGATGGTGAACCTCGGCACTCCAGATGTTCTTGGACTTCAATTCCCAGAAGCCCTTGTGAATCCACACGAAGGGGTTTACTGCGATTCATCCGGGCCACGCCACCCTCGTCGCTCCTAGAAGTAGAAGTAAAACTCGCCCATACGGGCGGCGTGGGCCGGATGAATCGCAGTAAACCCATTCGTGTGGATTCACAGGGGCTTGGGCTTCTGGGGATTGAAGTCCAACAGCATCTGGAGTGCCAAGGTTTTCCATCACGGCTTTAGAGTAAGGGTCCCCAACCATTGGGATGCAGACTGGTGTTGGGCTGTGGGGGGTGCTGGTGTCAGCTTTCTGCCCTCAGCATGCTCTACCAGGTCTGCCTGGGGGTAGGGCAGGGGCTTCAGTCACAGCAGGTGGCCATGCCCCTCCATGCTGCTTAACTGCAGCAGGGCTTCGCCCGGACCACCCACCACCCACCACCCCGCCTGTGTGCAGTATGATGCCTCACTGCCTGAGTCAGGCGGTGTGGCTGTTGTGCAGCTGGGTCCCTCCTTGTTTTGGGCTGCAGCAGGGCTCCTCCCCTGTCTGTGCGTAGTGTGCACTTTGTCATATTTTGCTGTGTGTTTGCGCCATCTGGTCCTGCTGCCAGCCCGTGGGAAAGTTGTCATGAAGCCGTTCCGAGGTGTGGAAAAGGTTGAGGACTCCTGCTTTAGAGGAAGAATAAACTAGAAAATAAGCTTAGCTCTGTTACAAGAAAGATGGCAAAACAAAAAAAGGGAATTCAATTGGGTCGTGTGGTGAACACCACAAAGCAGAGCTACAGCTCTGATCCACTCAAAAGCAAATGGAAATACAGTAATACCTCATACAAAGTCCGCTTCGCACAACATCGCCTAATTCCTTGAAAAAAGTTGCCTCATACATTGTGCGACTTTGTATGAAGCATTGGGGTTTTCCCCCAGTTGCATTGTGCCTGGATAGGATTTAAAAAGGCAGGACACGTGCGTGCATTGCTCTTGTGGGTTTTGCATGAGGCAAAGAGTGTTTAGGAGTGGCTTTGAGCACGATTTTGAATTTTTTTCATCAGAATTTTTAGAAGCATTCCTGAGGTTCTTGGACAATCAGGGTTGTTTGACATGTTTTTGTAATGTTTTTAGCCTTTAGACAATGATTTCTTAAAGTTCTGTCAGTTTCCGGTCTGTTTCCTTGACTTTGCCCTGAAGTCTGTGCTGTTACAGTACAATGTATCTCTATGGAAACGAAGTTGTATGAGGCATCGCGGCAAGGATTTGGATGTTATATGTGGCATCGCGGCGAGGATTTTGCATGCCTCATACAAAGTCCAAACTTGTGGAACCAAGTTTGGACGTTATATGAGGTATCACTATATGTTTGTCAAGACTTTCTGGAATGTTATGTGCTTTCAAGTATCTCTTCTGGGCATTAAGAATTTGGGACATCCTTTGGCCTTGTGGCAGAGGTCTCTTCAGGCAGTTGCCATCATCATGAGTACTTCATAATCACTGTTTCCCAAACTACCTCAGTTGTATTGTTCCAATCTCCATATACTGGTATATTCTCTTTCTGTTGGATCTGGGCCGCGAAGCGGGTTGCACAAGCTGGATCGGAACCGCGAACGGCTGTTGGGTCCTGGAGGAGACTGGTCAAGTAACGACACATGAGGCAAGATGGAGCGAAGACCAGTGATTTAATGAAGGCAAATCATCAGTATTTATCATGTACAGGCTGCATGTAAAAGCATTGCGATCTGCAGAACTCACACACCATGTTTACACAAGTTAATTGGGGAAGTCTACAGGGGAAGTTAATTAACTAACTTAATTAGCGGCAGGGGAAATACATTGTTCCGTATTATCCGGGGTAAACATGTGGCTGGTATTGGTTTTAGGGTTTAAGGTAATCCGCAGGTGCGAGATTGCCTATTACGCACCTAACCCATTAGTCATTAGCTCTCTATTGTCTGAGCTGCTTGTCAGATCAGCTATTGATGAATTAAACTCTATCTAATATTCCGCTCCCCTAATTTCTGTCCCTTCAGGAACCCCTGGTAACTATGTGATCACCCATCACCGGGGTTCTATCAGGGCCAGTTGACCAATTGTGTGCGCGGATCCCACATCTTTCAATATTTTTTCCCATATATTATCATCTTTTAATCTGTCTCTTAAGAGAAAAATCATCATTGTGCGATTCACCCATTTCAGTGGTGGTTCCTCCTCTTCTGATACCAAAGACTTGCATATATTTTGTCAGGAAACAATCTACATCAGAGAATGCAGCAAGAGACAACTGAAATCTATAAATTTTATGACACGTCAAAAATTCAATTAGACTATTTTGTATCCAGTTTGCTTTATTAAACTTGGAGGGAGGTTTAGTGAAGCTGAGAAGTCTTAAACTTTCCAGCATACAAAAATGGTATCGGCCATTTCTGCACATAACTTTTGTGAGTGTAGAGAGCTAGCAATTGTGTTTTGAGAGCTAGCAATTGTGTCTTACTCCAAGCCCATCTTTACGCTTCCTTTGCCAGGGAACATCCAGGGCAATCTTACTGAACCTTGTAGATAAATATTGCAGTTCTTACTATTCCACAAGCAGCATGGCACTTTTTAAAGTGGCGCAACTGATTTGTACTACAGGTGAAGCTCGGAAAATTAGAATATCGTGCAAATGTTCATTCAGTAATGCAACTTAAAAGGTGAAACAAATATATGAAATAGACTCATTGCATGCAAAGCGAGAGAGTTCAAGCCTTACTTTGTTATATATTGATGCTTATCGTTTACATCTTATGAAAACCGCAACCCCCCAATCTCATGTACCCCATAATCATCACATAATCTCATGTACGCTGTATGCCATGATCATCACAATTATAACAAATTAAAGGCATGACATCTCCCGCTTTGCATGTAGTGAGTCTACCTCATATATCTGTTTCACCTTTTAAGTGAAATGTATGAACATTTGCACGATATTCTAATTTTCTGAGTATGTAGACTGACTGAGTTAGACTAAGGATGAATTTGATCTATCTTTGCATAGGTACCTTTGAATTTTAAAAAAAAACCAATTAGGTTCACTATGTATGCATATTTTTTTCTTACATTATAATAATACATGGTTAGCGAGACTTGCTCATCTTTGTAGAAAGCAGTCTGAATTACTCATGCAGGAAGTGAGGGTAAAATGTAAAAACATGGCATTTTCTTGGTCTTTTACCAACTTCTGATTCTTGAGCATAGTTTGTAGAATGTGCATTTCACTAGCCCAGCATTATCTCAGCTCTGCATTTTTAAGAGGTTGTGAACAAAGTATGCAAATGACCTGTGGAAATACTTTGCTGCCCTCTAAAGAAAATTTGTAAGAGTTGATGGCAGACCCCCCAGCTTCCCAGGTTAAAGTTGTTCATTGAGGCCCAGTCCCTCCAGGGGTTTTTCCTTTATCCTAGCAGTGGCTAAGAGATGCTGAGTGGAAGGCAGGAGGTCAGCAGTTCAATACCCGAGGTACTGCAGGACGGAGTGAACTCCCGTCTCTGTCCCAGCTCCTGCCAACCTAGCAGTTCAAAGGCAAGAAATTGCAAGTAGATAAATAGAGACCACTATGGTGGGAAGGGAAACAGTGTTCCGTGCACTCCAGTGTCTAGTTATGCCTGCCACATAACCACGGAAACGTGTGCAGAAGCAGACATCGCTGACTCTTCGGCTTTGAAACAGGTGAGCACTGAACCCTAGAGTCGGATACGACTGGCTTTCGAGCAAGGAAAACATTTACCTTTATGAAAGGTATGAAAGACAGGCAGCACTTTTATTGGAGAGCTCCACAAGAAATAGGTAAAGTAAAGGTAAAGGTTAAGGTTTCCCTTGCTCGAAAGCCAGTTGTATCCGACTCTAGGGTGCAGTGCTCATCTCTGTTTCTAAGCCGAAGAGCCAGCGCTGCCTGCTTCTGCAGACATTTCCGTGGTCATGTGGCAGGCATTGACTAGACACCGGAGCGCACGGAACGCTGTTACCTTCCCACCGAAGTGGTCCCTATTTATCTGCTTGCAATTTCTTGCTTTCAAACTGCTAGGTTGGCAGGAGCTGGGATGAAGACGGGAGCTCATTTCCGTCCTGCAGTAATAACGCTGAATGAAAAGCCCTAGCACAACATGAAAGCAGAGTAGCAGCTCTAGATGTTTACTTTTGCTACCAACAGCCCCATAATACCTGTGTCAGAGGCTTGAATAAATCAGATATTTAACAAATTTCTCTGTGTAAGTGACACTCCTCGAGTTGTCTGAGCCCAAGTGCTAACCTGGCAAGCATCTACCTTCCCTTAAGAGAGCCAGCTAAATTTGAGTGAAAGGTAAACGGAGGTAGCTCAACAGCATAACCAACTTACTTTACTAGCCCTTCCGTCTGGTCTGCCACCTGAGAAAGCTTTTTGCCTGGACTAAGCAGAAAAACAATAATACTCTTCCATTCTTAAAACATTGAAGTGGCGATAGAGCTGGAACTACATGGCAGACCTAAGAACTTCCTGTTACCCTGTCTGTAGGTCAAGCATACTTTTCCCCCACTTGGATCTAGAAGTAGGCAATATGCGCTCTGGTGGGTGGTAACCTTTTCTCCTTCACTGGAGTAAACCGTCAGTTTAAGTTACTGTACTTTTTGCTATAGTAACTGAACAACAAAAGCAGGAAAGTAATTTTGTAAGACAGAATCCCAGCATCTGTGGCATACTTCCAAGCAATCCAGTATAGGCATGCGTCAAACTACAGGTTTGTACACTTCTCCAAATGGTCTCTCCCTTGCTCTCTCCACGCCCCACATTTAGGCAAAAGGACTGGCTTGTGGTGGCAATAAAGCATTGCTGTTGAAGTCGTGGGCACAGTGACCTTTGTTAGATCAAGAAGGAAAGTCTCGTAAGTCATCCTTCTTAGTCCTACTCCGGGCTGAATCACCACTGAGAAATACAGTATTAAATCAAGATTGTGTCTACTTAGAAAAGATAAATGCAGTCTGATGTCAGCATTAAATAAACATACTGCATGTCATCAAGTGAGTTCTGGCTTATGGTTAACCCTCCAGGGCAGTTCGCTGTGCTTATGACCGTTTTTTTTGTTGCTGTTTTTTTTTGGGGGGGGTGTTTGTAGGGGGGGTTGGGGGGGCAGTGCCACCAGCTCCCAAAATTCAAGAGTTCCCCAAACAATTTTGGGAGTTTTAGACCACAAACATCTACTCACGTTTTGCTCACCTAGAGAAGAGCCTACCTCCAAAGCTTACCTGTCAACCGTGGCTCCGGAAAATACGGGACCTGCGCAGAACGGTTCTGCGCAGATCGCCTTCTACGCATGCATAGAAGGCTTTTATGCTTGCGCAGAACCGTTCTACGCTTGCATAGGACCCTTCTACGCATGCGTAGAAGGCGATCTACGCAGAAGGGGATTGTAGAAGCCTACGCATGCGTAGAAGGGTTCTATGCAAGCGTAGAATGGTTCTGCGCAAACATAAAAGCCTACGCATGCATAGAAGGCGATCTGTGCAGAACCGTTCTACGCTTGCGTAGAACCCTTCTACGCATGCGTAGGCTTTACGATCCCCTTCTGCGCAGATCGCCTTCTACGCATGCGAAGGCGATCTGTGCAGAAGGGATGCGCAGTACCTCTTTCCCCCCCGCTGCCAATTCTAGGGGTTTGGCAGCTGCGGGCAGGAAATGTCGCAAATCAGGGCCGAAAATCGGGAAATCCCGGCCAATCCGGGAAGGTTGACAGGTATGCTCCAAAGCTGCATAGCCATCTCTGGCCTTGCTTCCTACTAATATTATTCTAAAAGGAAGCTGCCATGGAGTTCCTTGAAAGCTAGTGGCCTTTGGCAGGGGCCTCCCATAGAGCCTAATGGGTAGCGAGACTTCTGCATGTGAGTGAAATACGGATGTCTGCAGGTGTGCATTTGTGGATGAAAATCTCAGAACTCTTTGGAAATTCTTGGAAAATATTGGGAGGTTCGGAGTCCTAAAAGCAGAGCACAACCATACCCTCTAGTACTCAGAAGTAGATTGCCAGTTGCCTTCTGGTGGCTCTAGAACTACCACTTTTTCAAGGCATGCGCAGGTAGCCGGGCATGTCATTCCATCAGCCACACACACAGAGGGTGATCTCAACTGGCTCTGTCCAAGTTTTTTTAAAAAAATACTAATCACTCCAACCTACTGAGCCATACCAACAGATGTCAGCTCTGCAGATCTTTGAACATTTGAGAGAGATTTCGTCCACATTGTGGCATTTTACAAGTTCAATGTGACTTTAAAATGGAAAGATCTGTTTTAATTACATTTCCAATTAATGCACTTCCTCCCCTGGAAATTTATATAGCAGCTCTCCAGAATGGCAAGCCATTATTTTTGTTTTGCTGTATGTCAGGGGTGCCCAAACTACAGCCTATGGGACAGATCCCGCCCCCAACACCAATTCATCTGACCCATACTGCCCGTGCCGCTCCTGGAATAGGGCCGGATGAATTAGCATTGGGGGCCCGGATCCAGCCCAAGGGCCATAGCTTGGGCACCCCTGGTTTAAGCAGAGAAAATGGCAGCCTAAAAATCTATCTCATCCTGTTGCAAAACAGATTGCAACAGGATGGGAGGAGCCACATGACCGGCCCACTGAACTATGTGACCGGCCCATGGCCCAAAAAGTGTGGGCACCCCTGGTCTATCAATTGGAGCAATGTGTGACAATTGAACCACATATGGAGAAACCTGTGTTCCTTAGATGTGGTGTAGAGAAAAATAACACTAGAAGAGCTACCTCCTGAATTCTGCTTTATTGCCAAGGAGCAGATGCAACTCAAGTAAGGTTGCCATATGTCCTGTTTCCCCAGGATTTTCCCAGATTCAAGCTCGGGAAAACTGTCCCAGCCAGTTCAAGAAAAAACATGTAGAAATCCCGGATTTTTAAATTCAAACAAAGGAAGCAAGATCACACACACACACCAACAAGGGATTTTTGCAAAGAGTTAATTCACTGCCTCCATTTAAATTATCCTGCTTGCAAGCAGCGAAGGCAAAAGAGCACCCTGAGAAGCCCGCTGGAGGGGGGGAGATGCTTGCAAGGAGGATAATTGAAAGAAAGGCAGGGAGGCAGTGAATTAACTCTTTGCAAAAATCCCTTGGCTCACCTTGAGCAATTGTGCAGGCAAGAGGTGCGCTGGAGCACCAGCCCGAAGAGCTCCAACTCGCAGAGCCACTGGAAAAGGGAAAAAATACGGAGGCTGCCTGCCCCAGACAGGGATTCTGCAGGGTCTTAGCGCCGCACAGCCTCCTTGACTGCCCCATCCAATGCATGTGCAGTTTGAAGAATACAATAATATCATGTGGCTGTCCCGGTTTGGTGGGAAAGAATTATGACAACCCTAAACTCAAAGAACTTTTAATTTAAAGTTTTTGTTTTGCGGCAACTTCACACATATTCCTAGTCTGCTACGTTATCCGAGTACAGGTCAGCAAAGCTCTGTAGAAGGGCAGGATGCTAGTTTGGATACATTGTGTATATAGTCATACTATTTGGCCATTCAAGTGGTTGAGACGCTGAACTTAAAGACTGCAAGGACAGAGTTCAAAGCCTGAGTGCTGCACAATGGAGTGAACTCCCGTCTGTCCCAGCTCCTGCCAACCTAGGAGTTTGAAAGCAAGAAATTGCAAGTCGATAAATAGGTATCACTTTGGTGGGAAGGTAAACATCATTCATGCACTCTGGTGTCGAGGCATGCCTGCCACATGTCCACGGAAACGTCTGTAGACACAGACAGTGCTTGCTCTTTGGCTGTAAACAGATGAGCACTGAAACCTAGAGCCAGATACAACTGGCTTTGGAGCAAAGGTGACCTTTACCTAATGTTAGCTATTTGCCATTACCTGTATATACTCGAATATAAACCGACCCGAATATAAATTGAGGTACCTAATTTTGAACTGAAAACCCAGGAAAACAGATCGATGCGAGTATAAGCCGAGAGTAGGAAATGCAGCAGCTGTTAGTCAGTTTCAATAATCAAAATACAGTAGTCAACCCTCACATAACAACGCATTCGGATATCATTTTCGCTTAACAACGCATCGTTATGCAGCACGTGTTCCCCCGCATAACATCGTTTTTAGTGTCGTTGTCTGGACAACAACGCTAAAATAACTGGACAACAACGCTAAAAACATAGTTATGCAGGAAATTCCATAGAAACCCGCATAACAAAAATTGCTTAGCAACGCTACTTGGGGAACCAAGTAACATCGTTATACGAGGGTCTACTGTACATGAAAATATGTTTAAATTAATTAAACTGTTGGCACATCTCAGTCCGGCGCAGTCTTGGGACCCTCATGGTCGTTGACCCTCGTATAAACCGAGTCCCCTTTTTGGGCTCATTTTTGGGGCTAAAAAAACACAGTTTTTTGAGTTTATACAGTAAGTTGTTTCTGACTTCTAGCAGCCCAAATTCAAAAACCTTAAGTGAGATGTTACCAGTGCCATCCCCCCCATGAGTTATATTTTAACTCCAGTCTCCCAGCTCTTAGTCTGCCACACTGACGCCTACATCACTTTCACTTTGTCTTATATCCATCCCTAACTGACCCTTCCTCTTAAGATTTTACAGAAAAGACCAGAATCTGAATCTGCCTATTGCAAACCTTTATTGCACAATAAACACATAAGCAGCAATAGACAGCAATAAATACCTTTTGCTATTTCAACAGCTACAAACTGCCATCAAATTTGTTGCAAAAACGCCTACGTGTGATTCCTCTTTCCGATCATAATTGCTCCAGATGAAACAAATCCCTGTAGATCACTGTTAGAATCAGTGCTGCGTCCTAGAAAGAATTTTAAGGGGGGGAAAGGGTATAGTTTTCCCATATTCAGAGCCATACTTACTTAACTAAAAGCCCTGTGTTGCCATTCTTTTGCTGGCTGTAGGATCTCATGCCGATTTTGCATCAGCATGCAAATGACATTTTGGGACAGTATTTCCCCTTCTAAATTTAAATAGGAAGTACACACATTTTCATTTGGAAGGATCAAATAAACGGACCCATCCCTCCAACTTCTTCTTCTTCTGTGTCTAGGCCAGACATGAAACTACCAAAATGAAGGCACCATTTGGTGAGTTATTTTCACCTGACCTAGTGTGAGAAACATTAGCCGGCAACACAGGGTTGCTGTTACCAAGGTACGCCCAATTGTGGTTCAAAAATACCACAATCTTCAAGAAGGCTCTTTCTGTGTACCCCCTCCCTCCAGTTGTTATGGGGCAAGAATTGTCTTGATTTCTCACAACTGGCTAATCTTGCTAAGAATTATAGTAGTTATGGCCCAATAATACCTGGAAGGGGCTACACATTCAACTATCCATGAATAAATCTTCTTTTCTGCTGGGAGTGTTAAGAGGCTACAGTTGCACCCCTTTGTTTAGTAGTGCATTTCACTACCACCACCACCACCACCCAAGCCATCTTAATGTGTGGACACCTCGCTGGAGAGAAGTCTCTTGCTCATCTCAACTACATCAGTGATGGCTAACCTTGGCACTCCAGTTGTTCTTTGACTTCAATTCCCAGAAGCCCGTCAGCACTCCTGCTGATCAGGATTTCTGGGAATTGCAGTCCAAGTACAGCTGGAGTGCCGAGGTTAGCCATCACTGCACTACATTATGGAGTTGAGCATGTGGAAGGTTGTACTTAGGAAGGGTTTAGTTCCTGTAGATGTGATCAACTGCAACTAATGCTAAACTCCGATCCTTTCAAGATCCATTTGGGAGTCACCCCTAGATGCTCAGAAAGCACGCACCATTTTCTTCAAGTTATTGCAGGATTTAAAATGTCAAGCTCAACGCGATACATTGAGAGTCATGTTTCTGAGAATTGGGATGGTTGTTGTGTTTCTGACTCTCATGAACAAATGTTTATCTTAAACAGGTAAACTACATTCCTTTCCCAAAGAGTATAAGAAGGGATATTCCAAAGAGTACTGAAGTCATTTGCCTGCACAATAAAATAAATATTCCTACATGGGCTATGAGATGCATGCTGGCCTGTTAAATATGGATATTAAGTCTGTAGAAGACCGTTTTATGTCACTGTGGGCTTTTGGGGAGAGCACAGTATACAGTATCTCCCTTGTAGACAAATGGAAAGTACAGCAGATGTGTCCGTAATTTTTCCCCATTTCGGGCTCCAAATGATGCTAGACTTCAGATCCTGGAAGTCCCAGCTCGTACATAACAAGTTGTTAGAGATCAACAGTTGAGCAAACTCTGGGGACTTAAGGTTTGGAAGATATGCTGAAGTAGCATCCTGGAGTGGTGGGATATATCAGGTTTTCTTGGGAGTGCCAATTCAAGCTATTCACATTAACTTACCAACTCTTTGCCTTCTGGGAATGCAACGCCTGGCACAGAGAGCATCAGAGGATGGATAGCTGGAATCACATATTATTGCACTACAGTGGAAGTAGATCTAAGAAATAGAGGGGAAAAACATTCCTTGTATCATGAGCTAGCTCAGGGGTGCCCAAACTATGGCCAAAGGGCCAGATCTGGCCTCCGATGCTAATTCATCCACACTGCACCGCCCTTGACGCTCCTGGAAGTGGAAGTAAAACGCATACGGGTTTCTAGCAATTGAAGTCCAAAAACATCTGGAGATCCAAGGTTGAGAAACCCTGTATTATATAGTAAGGGTACTGACTCAACAGCAGAAATGGAGTTGCCTAGCCAATGGAAGCAAAGTAAAAACAAGAGTTCAACCTTAATTTCATTATTTGAAAAATAGGGGCTGTGGTGGCTCAGTGGTGCCGGCCTCAAAGAAGCTCGCCTTGTTAGCTGGAAGGTCAACAGGTCGGCAGTTCGAGACCTGGGTACTGCATGACGGATTGAGCACCCACCTCTGTCCCAGCTCTTAGGGACATGAAAGTTGCCTCATTTGGGTGTTCCCCGAGCCGAGTTTCTTCTGCAAAAATCCTTTCAACCCAGAATAATTTCTGACATAAAATTATTATTATTTTAAAATATTAAAGATGGGGTTTGTGTTAGGGAACAGGATGGGTGGGGAACTGCTGGCAAGCCAGATTGTGACCCTTTGTGGTCCTGGAATTCCTTTCTCCAAACATACTGAAGGGATAATAATGCAGTACCACTAAAGGACTCCTAGCTTTCAGTTCATGGAAGCCAGAAAACAGCCACGATAGGAAGCCAACACAGATCTGGGTCTTAGGAGGGGAGGTGGACACACGTGAGGTATCAGGGGCAGACATCTAGGGCCCCTACTCAGCAGAAAAACAGGATGGCCCCTGGATACATCAGAGCTGGCTTATGCTGTGAAATTATGCCAGGTATGGTGCCTTGTCATGCCAAGAAGCCCCTTATCTCACTGTCTCTGCATCAGTCCATAGTCCAAAAATTAATCATCTCAAGGACAGAAAAACTCTTCCCAGTTCTGGGGAATGCATAGCCATGGTGGGCAGGAATAAAAGTAAAAAGGTGGGACACACACAGCCCTCCAATCCTACTACTAACTTGAAACTCACACTGTCAGTAACTAAACCTTAGTTCAGGGGTTCTTAACCTTTTTCAGCCTCTGGCAGGACCACACTCCCTCAGCATACCAGTCAACCCACGGCTCCAGAAAAACGGGACCTGCGCACATCGCTTGTGCGGAAAGCGCTACGTCACTTGCGTAGCGCTTCCGCACATGCGCGGAAAGTGTTTTCCCCCGCTGTCAAATTATGGGGTTTTGGCAGCGGGGGGCAGGTTATGATGTCAATAGACATCAAATTATGGGGTTTCCCCGGCCAAATCGGGATGGTTGACAGGTATGTCCCTCAGACAGCTGAGTGGGCTAGACTGGTGGTTCCCCCAACTGTAAACGCTGCCGTAAAACACATCCGTGTTTACTCATTTATGGCTGTAGTAAACTCATTTACGACAGCTGCAGACTCATTTAAATGAGTCTGGGGCTGATTCTGACAGCAAGGGTAGGGTTGGGGGCCAGATTGTTTGACACTATGGGCCAGGTCCGGCCCACAGAACATAGGTGGAGAACCCCTGCCTTTGTTCCATTTCAAACAAATGGAATTGAGGTAAAATAGGGGTTTTTTTTTTAAAAAAAGGGAACCCACCAAACAATAATATTGGGAAAGGGGTGTGGCCACCTATAGAGCCACGGAAGATCAGGTTTAATTTAATTTAATTTAATAGTCATATTTATATATGCCGCCCACTCAGGCAGAACCCGACTCAGGGCGGCATTACAACAAGTTCTAAAAACACATAAAAACACTTTAAAAGCCCCATATCCCACCCACTTTAAAAAACCCCATATCCCACCCACCCATCCCACCCACTATAAAAAGAAGAAGGGAGAGTTCTTAATTCTTTACGTAAGCCAGCAGGCGGGGACCGTGTTCCCATTCGGGCCCCACACCTGCCCTGCCAGCCAGGTCTTCAATCCTTTCCTGAAGGGCAGCAATTCTCTTTGAAGTTGGCAGGAGGTTCCAGAGAGTCGGTGCGGACACGGAGAAGGCCCTCCTTCAGGTGCTGGACAGATGTGCACCCCTAACTGATGGCACCATTAGAGAGCCCCTCCGGTCCGCTCTGGTTGGACGGGCAGACACTCTTGGGATGATGCGGTCTCTAAGGTATCCTGGCCCACTGCCATATAGGGCTTTAAAGGTCAAAACCAGCACCTTGAATTGCACCCGGAGACAAACTGGTTCAGCACTCAGAAGGGCTGGATTTGGCCTCTTGGGTTTGCAGTCCCCACCCCAGCTCATAACAACTTTATTCCACAGCTAGAGCTCTTACCTGCCCATGAAGAGGCTGGCCATTCACCATGAAGGTAAACATTTTCACTTCAAACCGCTTTAAGTGCATAGGAAATTGGACAGAACCACTGGCAACTGGGTGGAAGGTGGTCTGATGGGAGTCCTCAGCATTCTCACAACTTCAGGGAGGGAAAAAGATTGTAACAGAGAAGCTATAGAGCATACCTGTCAAGTTTTGGATTTGAAAGTACTGTAAGGGAAATTTTGGGCCATGCCTCCTCCCCACCAGGCCACGCCCCCTCCTCCCCACAATCCAGACACATCCAAAAGCCTAGAAGAGGAGGAGCCACCAGAGCCAGGGAGGAGGTAAATACTGTAATTTTAAACCTCTTTCCCCATTCGCTCCCACATCATTTCATAATATGGTGATTTTTTAATGAAACTGTTTTTTACACTTATATCCGTTAATTGTCTACTGTCTTAGCCTTGTGCACCTCAATTTCATTTTTTTAAAAAATCTGTGTTTAAGACAGGACCACAGAAATATCCCCTTTATGTTGTATGCAAATATACTTGAAGCCGATTGGCTCATTGTCTCTTCCCTTTAACACCCTCTTTCCCAGGAGAGAGAAGAAACAATGAGCCAATCGGTTTCAAGTATATTTGCATACAACATAAAGAGGATATTTCAGTGGTCCTGTCTTAAACACAAATTTTTTAAAAATTAAATTGAGGTACACAAGGCTAAGACAGTAGACAATTAACTGATATAAGTATAAAAACAGTTCCATAAAAAAATCACCATATTCTGAAATGATGTGCAAGCGAATGGGGAAAGGGGTTTAAAATTACAGTATTTATCTCTGCAGCTGAGGCTTGCCTGTGAGCACTGGCTTACTGTATTGTTCCCCCATGAGGGGCAGCAGCGATGCTAAGGGGAATGTCTAGGGGTTGCTTCCCCCCCCCAGGGGAGCCCAACACTCCTCATCCTTGGCTCTGTTATGAAGAACATACCCCATGACACCTTAGTTTTATATATAAAAATATATAATATATATTAATAACATAATAATATGGGAGATTTATGAGAAAATACGGGTGGTGGGAAAGAGGGATAAAATATGGTAATTTCCTAGCCAAATCAGGATACTTGACAGCTATGCTTTGGAGCCCAGCCCATGCTAGGTTGAAATAACTAGGAGTAGACATACATTTAGAATGTGCTTCAGGAATGGACAAAGGGTGGCTCTCCAGAGGAGGAGGATGGACTGCATCTCCCAGCACCACTTGTTCTAGCTAAATACTAATGGGAATTGCAGTCCAACATCTAGAGCAGGGGTTCCCAACCTAATGCCCACGGGCTGGATCTGGCCCACAGTGCCATTTCATGTGCCCCCCACTCCAAGGGTATTTGAGAAATAAAATGGCCACCCCCATCATGCAGGCAGGGCAAAATGGTTGTTGGGTCCTCGAAGGTAACTGATAAAGTGTGACCTGGCCCCTAACTTGAAAAGATTGGGAGCCACTGATTTAGAGGATCTCTAGACAGTCTGCCCAGTCTTACGCTAAGCAGTCCTAAAAATCTTTACTTGAATTTCCAGGTCTTTTCTCACTCTACATCAGTGTCTTAATTTATGCTGTATCCCAGTACTAAAATTCTGTTTTCTTCTACATGTACCAAAACTTGTCCTACTTTAAACCTAAACCAAAAAGACTACGGTGGTCTATTGTGATTCCAATCAAAATACTCTCTACTGCTACTTCATTCGTAGCACTCTTGGTTTACTCTGGATTGCAAACATCCCACCTCACAGTCATCCCAAAACAGTTTTCTGCCTGAAGGAAAAGACACGATGGTGCCAGTCTTGTCTTTACGTACAGACACTAACTGAGCTGGAGGCTGCATTCTGCATTAATAATGGAACAACATTCTCCTGAGGCCAGCAGGCCAGTTAGAGAGAAACAGAGGACAGACTGACTGGCCCACACAATCCTCTACCTCTACATCCCATCACTAATCCCCACACCCCCAATGTCTGCTTGCCTGATGTGTCTGCCCCACCCTGTCAAATTGTAGTGCCGGCCTCAAAGAACATATTCCAGGGAACATTACCTGTCAACCACTATGTTCCATTGTGGAGAACTGTTCCTGTCTGATGATGCTGTGGCCCAGCAGTCTTCCAGGAATAGTTCCAACTGTGGGTCTTGGCTATGGAGAAGTTCTACTTGAAAGTAGAGAGGATCTCTGAGATAGCGAATCACCGGATACTCGGTGTCCTGGTAGAAGTCTCTGTAGTACTGGTCTGCAGTGGGGAAGGGGAGTGAAGCAGATAAGATTATGTACTGAGGATGAGGAGGGGCTACAACAAAAAGAGAATGAGAGGGCGGCACTGGATAAGTTTAGGACCGTGATGGCGAACCTTGGCACTCCAGATGTTCTTGGGCTTCAATTCCTAGAAGCCCAAGCACCCTGTGAATCCACACAAATTAGTTTACTGCGATTCATCTGGCCCGCGTTGCCCTCGTCGCTCCTGGATGAGGGCTCTGAGGACTCCCATCAGACCGTACGGGCGCGTTTTACTTCCACTTCCGGGAGCGACGAGGGCAACACGGGCCGGATGAATCGCACTAAACCCATTCGTGTGGATTCACAGGGTGCTTGGGCTTCTGGGAATTCAAGTCCAAGAACATCTGAAGTGCCAAGGTTCGCCATCACGGGTTTATGATAATGCTCCCACTGAGTTCTACTCATCTTCACAAGAACATCATATTACTCTAGATCAGTGTTTCACAACCTTTGGTTTTTGGACGTCAATTCCCAGAAGCCGAAGTCATTTCCCCAAGGCACCGATCAGCCAATGTAATGACTTAGGCTTCTGGGAATTGAAGTCCCCTGTGGGGAGTGGGCCCCACATTGGGAACCACTATTCTAGTACAATGTACCTCTTGACCCCTCAGCTGAGCTATTGTGGTAATAATTGGAGGCTGTCTTAGAGACTCTACAGAGCTAAAGTGAGCTCTGAGATCAGTGTACAGACTCCATTATGCTGCTACCAATTCCAATTTCATTTGTCCTATTAGGAATGCTGACTCTAATGAAATTACTAGTATACATGGCAGCTCCTGCACCAAAATAAAAATATATCCCTGGATGTGCCGAAACCTCTCACCCAAATGCTTTTGGGAAAGAAGAGCTTTGAAATTGGTCAATATCCTTTTGGGTCATATGGAGTGATCCTGGTCATTCCTTCTCTAAGCCTGAATGTGTCTCTACTTAATTTCTAGTGTGTGGACAATACTTGTCACTTCTGAACACAAGGCACCATATCTGTCTGCACATACACGTGTGTAGCAGTAGCAATTACTGTACACTTATACACCACCCCATAGCACTTAGTGCAGTCCCTCAGCGGTTCACAAGTTAATTATCATTTTGTCCCCAACATGCTGGGTTCTCATTTTACTGACTTCAGAAGTATAGAAGTCAACCTTCAGAGAGAGAGAAAGAGAGAGAAAGAGAGAGAGAAAGATGCTTTAAGGTGCATTACCAGAGCTGGCCACTATTTTCAATGTAATGTAAAGAAGAGATTATGTTTTCAGGGGAATTATTTCCTGAGTGGACCTGAAATGTGCATAGGACCATTTGCATCCCCACCCTACTTGTATTGTTCAGGTACTGTATGTGTGCTGTAATATGGGTCTGCTGCTTAACCTGAAGAGGCTAGTCCCAATTCCAAGAGTACCTCTAAGAACAAGTAGAACTTTTGCCCACCAGATGTTTTGGACTTCCAAGTTCTGGAAGCCCCATGCAGCAGGTTCAGCAGGCAAGGATTGTGCAAATGATATCCCAAAACATCTGGCAGGCATCCTCTAAAAAATACCTGTATGCATCTAGAGCAGTGCTTCTCAACCTTTGGTTTTTGGACTTCAATTCCCAAAAGCCTATGTCAATTCCCCAAAACACTGATCAGCCTAAGTACTGGCTTAGGCTTTTGGGAATTGGAGTCCAAAAACCAAAGGTTGAGAAGCACTGATCTAGAGCATAAAACTTGTCTTATTTCCAAAATGGACCCTTCTTGTTTTCAAGTCTGAAAAGTTAAAGCTGTTCTTCTAGTTGAGGGATCATCAAACTTGGCTCTCCAAGTGTTCTTCAACTTCAATCCCCAGAAGCCCTGATCAGCAGGTGTGCTGGCTTGGGCTTCTGGTAATTGAAGTCCAAGAACACTTGAAAAGCCAAGTTTGCTGACCCCGTTCTAGCTCAATGCAGGCACCATACACACAATGGCCTCCTCCCTCAAGCATTAACTGTTACCTCTGGCCAGTTTAAGGGCAAGGGCTAGTACCCCGACCCCAGGTAAAGCGCTTGGCGATGGAGCGTTGGTAGGAGTGTACTGAAGCAACAGAGCATCACCGATGAAGTACTGGCAGGCACATTTCAACCTTAAAAATAGAAAAATTGCCAGTGAGAGAGGTATTTTCAAACAACCAACCCACAAAGGTTTAGAGGAATTAGTATTAGCCTCCTAGTTTCAATACTGCTTTATTTTGCGGCGTGATTCAAACATCAGCTGGCTCTGTGAAAGTCAAGATGCTGCTGTGTGAGGTAAGATAAACCAGGACAGAGAGTCTTTATAGAAGTGCCCTGTCCAGAAACACCTCGGTTCATCATCATAATTCTTTTGGGGGTATTGCACATTTTAGACTAGGGACAGGCAAAGAAACATTTCACCGATATGGTTGTTATTTAAAAGCCCCTGTACTCTCCCCAAAGAGGTAGGGGGAATTTTTGCTATGTTTTATTGCTAGACCATTTTGGGTACGCAGATGACTTAGTTAAAAAACAGAAGTCAGTTCTGATTTGGGGGGAGGTGGAAACAGCCCTCCAGTTTCCTAAGCAGGCCAAAAACATAGTCACCCCAGGATGCATCTAAGATAGAATAGCCAGAATGGTGTTCAAGCTCCAGTAGGAGAGAAAGAAGATTCCTCTGAAGCACAGGGGAGCTTTTTAATTAAAATAAAAAGAAAAATTGGGATTTCAGAGGAACAGTCTTCCAAAGTTGGAAGGATATGTATTGCAGCCCCCAAAAATGTGGTAGTTGCTCACCTCTGCCTTAGACTCCAAAATTCAGAGCAACATCCAATAGGGTGCTGGAGCATCTTTTCCATGCATACAGACATATAGCTCTTATCCCCAAACTCAATAAAACCCTTTAAGCATTTCCCCCCGCTGTCATTGGTACTCACTGATAAACAGGTGCTGGTTGGCCTGGCAGGAAATACAGGACTTCATTCTCATAGGTCATGGTGTCACTTTCAAACTGCAAATGGATTATAGGGTCAGACTCGCAGGGTTTTAGGATACTCAATGCCACCTTTCCAGAAACAGCCCATTAGATATAACTGATCAACTCCCTTCCTCCTCCACTTTCTTTACCTTCCTCAACTACTCTGTAAAACGTGAGAAATTAGTTAACCAAGCACACAAGTATTTATAGAGCTGGCCTTATTTTAGGTAGGCTGAGGCAAACCACTGTAAGCAGATGTTTTGGGGTAGCAGTCAAGCTTTGTCTTGTACTCTTGAGCTGTCTAGAATCCTTAAGCTGACCTGCTGTCCACAGAAGGAGTGGTGGACATTGATACATGGCTACACTTGAAGCAAAACCCAACTGCAAATCCACGTAGGGCAGAGGTGCCCAAACTCCAACCTGTGGGCCGGATCCGGCCCCAACACCAATTCATCCAGCCCATGCCTCCCTCATCGCTCCTGGAAGCGGAAGTAAAACACACCCATATGGGTACAGGCATGTTTTACTTCCGCTTCCAGGAGCAACGAGGGCAGCATGGGCTGGATAAATGGGCATTGGGGCCTAGATCCGGTCCATGGGCCAAAGTTTGGGTACCCCTGGTTTAAGGAGATATCTCATCCTGTTGCAAAACAAATTGCAAGGCACGTTTTACTTCCACTTCCAGTGGAACCAACCACGTAACCGGCCTGCTGAACCATGTGGCTGGCCCACAGCCCAAAAAAGTTTGAGCACCCCTGACGTAGGGCCTCACTTAGAGGAGGACTTTGTTTCAGGCAGCCAAGGGTCTTAGGTGACCTGGGAATTCACTCAAGGCAGCTGTTTCTCACCTTGCGGGTTGTTCCACAGGAGTTCACATTGAAGATGAAGGTTGCTCCTCCTCCCTCTGTCACTGAAGCTGGCCTGCAGTGCCTGTCTTTCAGCACGAGGCCAGAGGGCTTCATGTCTGGGATGCCGAGCAGCTTCATGGCCGAGATCACCATTGTGCCATTAGGCTGGCAGTCTAGAAGAAGCACAGAGCAGGGACAGACTCCATTCCCTACCTAGAGCCTTCGCTTCCTAACTAGATGGACTTTGCCCCATTGGTGCAATTGCTTTTGGGGTGCTTCTATAACCCCCCCCCCAATTTATTGCTAGTAATTACTGCTATGACAACAAACAAAAGTGCAACTCTTTCCGCATACTATCTTGCAATAAGGGCTGTGGTGGTTCAGTGGTTAAGAAGCTTGCCTTGTTAGCTGGAAGTTCAAGACCTGCATGACGGATTGAGCACCCGTCAATTGTCCCAGCTCCTGCTAACCAAGCAGACTGAAAACAAGAAATTGCAAGTAGATAAATAGGGGCCACATCGGTGGGAAAAGATCTTGGGGACATGAAAGGAGCCTCATTCGGGTGTCCCCTGAGTGGATTTTCTCCAGCAAAAATCATTTCAACCCAGAATAATTTCTGACACGAAATTATTATTATTATCTTGCAATTATACCTCCTAGATGGGTGGGGTATAAATGGAATAATCAACATCAATAACAACAATTAAGAACTCTCTCTTCTTCTTTTTATAGTGGGTGGGATGGGTGGGTGGGATATGGGGCTTTTAAAGTGTTTTATGTGTTTTTAGAACTTGTTGTAATGCCGCCCTGAGTCGGGTTCTGCCTGAGTGGGCGGCATATATAAATATGACTATTAAATTAAATTAAAATTAAATTAAACAACAACAACAACCATCATCATCATCATCATCATCTGCATTTTCTGTGCATACATTCCACTGCATTTAATCCACACAGTATCATTGATACAATTCTTCAGTCTTTAATCAGGGGAGGGTAGAAGTTGGTTTGGATATATGTAGCAACATCCAACAAATAAGCCTGTTACTACTTCTATACACATTCATTAAATCCTTTGCAGGAGGTGCCTTGTTAATTATCTGCTTATTTTAAATTGCTCTTTTGAGCAGTGCTGGAAATTTTATCGTTTATTCACATAGTAAAATGTGAAAGAGAGAAAAATGTTTTAACTCTATTTATACGCAAGAAATGGTGAAAAACAGCAGAGCGCAAAAATTCAATTTATGCCTACCCATTCCGTTATCTCATTGAGGAAGCATGGACAACAAGGTATGTGAAGGGGAGCATAAAGATGTGGGTTCCACATTTCAAGCAAAGTTGAGATAAGGACCTCCACATCTGAAGTTGTTGAGTACTGTTATCTCAAGGTGAATGGTCAGTTTCCTAAGGCCTTTCCGTCAGAAAACGAGAACAGAGACAAGGGAAAAACTTACCAATGAGTTCTTTTGGAGAGAAAATGCAAGAGACGGCAAAATCTATCATTTCCACTTGACCAAACCGGTCCTTCAGCTGCAACTGGAAGGTGGCCACAATCCCAAAGAGACCTACTTCCTAAGAGGTAGACAGGGACAAACCAGCTGCACAGCCACAGGAGCTGGGAGACTTAGACAAAGATCATAACAAAGATGGCAATCCAGTAGTCACTGCTAATTACTTTGGTATCCCATCCCACCACCACCACCACCACCACTCCAGACCAAATATACAACATTTGTACACAACGTCTAGACATGGCTTGGAGCAGGGAATACTCTACAACCAAAGTACTAGTTTTTGCTTAATTTGGATCACTATCAAGCTCCAGACCAGTTTAAGGGGTCACGAAAACTAATTGTATCTTGGCTACACACAAAAGGATGCTATTGAATGCCTATTTAATGCAGAGGGCCAAGCAAGGGAGAAGTTATGCTGTCTCATGATTTGCTATAAGCTCAGAGGCATTGCCACTAAGGAGATGGCCAACACCAGCCTGGACTCAGCCCCATAACCTCACATTAAGCCTCTGGTGTTCCTTGAAAGAGGTCAAGAAGTTGGCTGCCAGCTGCAACAACTCTACCACTAAACCTAAGCAGATATTGCTAGCATGTTCTGGAATGCTATCAGAACCGCAAGTAAGATATTACATTTTAGTGGAGTCATTACATTTTGGTGGAGGAGAAGTGAGTGGAAGTACTGTAAAACCCTTCTGCTGGATATAAGCCCTTCTCTCAATAAACAGAGATCTGTGGTCTTGACAGTAGCTAAGCATGCCTACTGCATAAAAATCAGATTACCATACAGACTTATCAGTCAGCTAACCAAAAGGAGGAACAGACAGAAGCCCTACACCTAACCAGGGCTGACCCAGGATACTTTGTTGCCTGAGGAACAGGGCAAATTGAACCCGCCTTTCCACTCTGTGCAGAAACTGACTTGATTAGCAGTTGAACCTTAAGAGCTTGGCCCCATACACTGTTTGTTTTATTTCCTTTTCTCTTGCTTGATAGTCAGAAATCATAGCATCTTGACCGTTAACTATCTAGCTACATAAACATGCCTCCATTCTTGTCTGCACTCTATCTTCTCCAACCTCCTGAAGATGACCCCATTTGCTGGCATATAAAACCCACTTCCCCACCCCTTAAAATACACTGGAAAAATGGGGTATGCCTTGTACTGTATATAGTGGCCTATTTTGGTAATAACGGGGTGCGTCTTATACTCCGATGCGTCTTATACGCTGGCAAATAGGGTAAATAAGGGTTTGCTTTCCTGGGGTGGTGGGGACAACTACAAGGTGCTCCAGTCACCACATAGATGGGGAAAGGTACATTTAGCTACAATTTTATGCAATTGTTCCTATGTATGGTGATTTTTGCGATGCCCTGTATGTTTCTTCATCACACCAAGAATGTGGGATGGCAGCTAGCACAAGGGCAACACCAGGGAAGAAGCCACAAAAAGTATATTATGTGTGCATTTTGCATAACACTGAACCTAAAACCCAAGAGATTAATTGCATTAAATGTTTGTCCCAAACAAGAGCAGTTTCCTTCTCAGAGAAATAGCACCCTGCACTCGGAGCAGGAGCAGTGACTTCAGCAATTCAGTGCTAAACTTGCCTGTTAAATATATATTACCGTGATGGTGAACCTTGGCACTCCTGATGTTATTGGACTTCAATTCAAAGAAGGCCAAGCCCCCATGAATTCACACGGATGGGTTTGATGTGATTCATCTGTATGGGCATGTTTTACTTCTGCTTCCAGGAGTGACGAGGGCAGCGTGGGCCGGATGAATCACAGCAAACCCATTTGTGTGGATTCATGGGGGCTTGGGCTTCTGGGAATTGAAGTCCAAGAACATCTGGATTGCCAAGGTTTGCCATCACGGATATAGGAAGTTTGTTAGTGTCGAACTCCACCGTGACACAAAATACCACAAAAATAAACCAAGCGTTTGGGGAGGAAGGAAGCATTCTGGAAACTCAGGGGTGGGTAGGCACAAAGCCAAGGTAAGAAGGGCACTACTTGGACATTGTGAAAAACTTTAACAAGATCTAATAAGATTAGTGTAAACCCCAGAACAAAAGCGGCATCCAGTGAGAAGACAGTATACACCACTATTTCATCAGAGGAAGCACATCATTCAGAAGTCTTAAGACTGGTTGTATCTTCCCACAGGGTGTGGTACCACCAGTACGCGGATGACACTCAGTTGTACAGACAGAGATGCTGCCATTTAGGAAAGGACTTAAGACCTGGCTGGCGGGGCAGGTATGGGGCCCTGAGGGTAATGTGGCTCCTGCCCGCTGGCTCTTACCATAAGATGGCTTTTACTATAAGATGTATCATAAGATGCACCCTCTCTCTCCTGCATGAGGTGGGTGGGTTTTTAATTGGGGGTAGGGATTTTAGTTGTTTTTATTGTATGGGGTTTTAAATTTTGTAAGCTGCCCTGAGTCAGGCTTGCCTGAGTGGGCGGAGAATAAGTTGAACTATTAAATTAAATTAATTAAATTATTAAATTGCAAAATAAGGGGTCAGGACAAATAACTGAAGGGGCTACACCTGCTGCCTCATTTTCTTCTGCCACAGGCAGGTGCCTCACTGCCTAATGGTAGGGTCTGCCCAATTCCTAGGAACCATTTATCCAAAATATGAAGGGAAGGTTGCACTTTTCACTAACTCATAAACTGCACACACCCTTCCATATCTCATTTGGCACCACCCTGGCCCAAGGGTTCTTCCTACACAGGGGTTCGTTCCCCTTACCTCGTAAAGCAGATGGGAGCCATGTCTGGGCGCCCGCAGGGCCAAGTGGGTTCCATTGTCCTGTAACGTGTAGCCAAGGCTCTGTGCTGTTTCCTGGCTCAAGAGGGTCTCCCCAACAAAGGGAAGCCAGTCCTCATCCACATTGCCACGCTTCATCACTAAGTAAAGAGCTTGGTCATCACAGAATCCCTCAGCCTTGGGCAGCACTGTGAAGAGAGACTGCAGTCACAGCAGAATACTCAAGAGCAAGAACCCTATCCCATTCTCACCACCACCACCCCAAAGGGTGTCTCTGCCTCCATTTAAGCTGTAATGGAGGGGCTGCGGTGGCTCAGTGGTTAAGAAGCTCACCTTGTAAGATGGAAGGCTAGCAAGTTGACAGTTCAACGACCCAGGTACTGCATGTCGGATTGAGCACTCGTCTCTGTCCCAGTTCTTGGGGACATGAAAAGAGCCTCGTTTGGGTGTCCCCTGAGTCGAGTTTCTTCCACGAAAATCCCTTCAACCCAGAATAATTTCTGACACGAAATTATTATTATTAGCTGTCATGGACAGGCATCCACACAGGAGTTTGGGTGGGACTTATCAAATTCTCTACCCCCACGCCTCACCCATTCTTCTGAACAGATTTCAGAGGAGCTTATTACCCATAATCCCCCACTGCTGCCCTGCAACATCTCAGCTAGCTCCTCAGCTGAGGTAGGCTGGGTGGGTGGGATAACTGGGGTTTTTATCTGTTTTATATGTTAGCCGCCATAGTCGGGTTCGCTTCAGTGGATGGCATAGAAATTTGAAATTAAAATAAAATAAAATAACAACAGATGGGGCTACAGAGTCAGTAATGCCGTATGAAGAGTGGCCGAAGTGTTTCAGACTAAGGGAGGGATTGTCCAAATACTGTTCCCTCTCCTTTCCACCACTTCTTTTTGTGTGCTCCATCACCCCTTGACTCATCCAACCAATTAAAAAAATATGCACATGACTTGGTGCTTCTATAAGCCTCTGGCGGCATCATTTCTTCTAAACACGTGGCAGAGCTCCCTCCCTCCCTCCAACACATGATGCATTGATCCCAAGTGGTGATCTCAGCTAACTACCTCACCTGCATCTCTGACCAGGGCAGTCAGAAGGACTGGGACATCAAAGGGCTTTCTTTGAGGAATTACAACAAAACCCAATATGGGGGTGGTGGTGTAATTTCTTATGTCATCTGGCACATACTGAAAAGAAGGGACACTTTGGTTAGAACAGCCACACTAACCTTAATCTTAAATTGCCTTAAATCCCACATGCCAGGAAAATCATATTTGCTACTATCAAGCCACTGTTTCATTGGCTATGCCTGGCAGCTTATCAGTGGTTACTAGTGCCTATCATTGAGGACGGAATGGAAGATATAGCAGTGGGCTGAGTCATGACTGTTGTGTTCTGTAAAGCAGTGCCTTTAACAATGTACCTTTACCATGTGTTATCAATGTAACCTTTCTGTGTGCAACATTATAACCTTCACCTGTATCAATGTTAGCCTAATAAGGGGACGCGAGCTAGTGACCACCAGAGGGCAGTAGCGAGCGTCCAGCTCTAATGGATCATCAGCCACCTGGTTCAGCAGCGCGGGAAGATTCCCCGCGACTTCCTCACCTGGTCAAGAAGGGCGTGACCTCCTACGACGTCATGCAGGCAGCAACCAATAGTCTGTCAACGAGCCACATTCAAATGTATAGCCAGCTGTATATATTGAGCTACCCATCCGCCATTGCCACATGTTCCCCCGGATCATCATGCAATAAACCTGTGTTAAGCCAACCCCTCGGCTGTTTCATTGTCTTTGGTCCCTTACACTAAATTGGCGACGAAGGTGGGATGGCAGCCCACGGGACCAAGACATGCGCCGGTTTCGAAATCAGGAAACCGGGCGACTGGGAGATCTTCGAGATGGACTTCCAGGCCGCACTGATCGAGTCCGAAGTCACGGAAGAGGCGAAGAAAAGGGCCATCTTCACCAGAATGCTCGGACAAGAAACAAAAAGGACCTTGGTGGACCTGATTGCACCGAGGAGGGTGAGCGAATTCAAGGCCAAGGAACTCATGCAGTTGCTGCGTGAGCACGTCCGGCCCGCCACGGTGATGTTTCCCGCTCGGAGTGCGTTTTGGAGGCGAGTCCAGGCGCCCGGGGAGACGGTCGCCGCGTTCGTGGCGGCCCTGCGGCTGGCGGCCGGCCCGTGCAAATGGGAAAACGTCGAAATCACCCTCCGAGACTGTGTGCTGTGCGGCCTGAACGACGCCGAAACCCAGCGCACATTAATGAACCAAGAGCCACCTCCCACGCTGCAGGAGGTCGTCAGAGCGGCCCAGGCCGCAGAAGCTACGAAGGCCGGGGTCCAAGAACTCCAGGACTGGCGGCCAAAGTCGAGAAAAGCAGAGGCTCCGGTACAGGCGGCCCGGCGAACTTCGAGGTCGTCTACAGAGAGCAGCGACGACGAGGACGTACAGAAGGTCCGGAAGGAGAGCCGACGATGCGACGGCTGTGGCGCGGCCCACGACCGCGTGAAATGCCCCTTCCGGAAGGCCGAGTGCCACAACTGCGGCCGCCGCGGGCACATCGCCAAGGTGTGCAGGAAGAAGCGCGAGTCCCGGAGGAGCTCCCCAGACCGTTCCGCAGGACGAGACCGCCCAGCGAGACCCAAAGACGGCGCCCAGGCCACGCGGAAGCAGGACAGCGTGGGCCGCATCGCCGACGGCAGCGAGGACGACACCCCAGTGTTCAGCGTGTCTACGGGACACCCCCGCTACTTTGTTGAGGTACTAGTCCAAAGGGTGCCCATTAGGATGGAAATTGACTCGGGGTCCTCATATTCAATCATTTCCCAGAGGGAGTTTTTCGGAATTGCCCCCCAAAAGCGGCCCAAGCTCAAAGCGTTGAGGGCCACACTACGGGACGTGCAAGGGAACAGTATTCCAGTGTTGGGGGTTGGAAAATTTCAGGTCAAATTCAAGGAGCACGCCGCGTCCCTTCCCCTGGTCGTGCTCAAGGGAGGAAATTGCAGCCTCCTTGGGACTCAATGGTTCCAGCCCCTGGGTTTGTTCATTGGAGGGGTGCATGCCGTGGGGATGCACGCTGTTGGGACTGACCCAATTCAGGAGGTGTGCGAGGCGCACCCCGAAGTCTTCAAAATGGGACTGGGGAAATTCAAGGGGCCCCCAGTGACTTTCGACCTGGACCCGGAGGTCCGCCCTGTTCGCCTAAAACCACGCCGGGTGCCGTTCGCACTCAAGGACAAGATAGAGGCGGAACTGGACAAATTGGTGGGTCAGGGGATTCTTGTGCCTGTAGATTCTGCGGAGTGGGAAACTCCAATTGTAACTGCTCTTAAGTCCAATGGGGAGGTCCGCATATGCGCCGACTACAAGTGCACCATCAACAAGGCGATCCGCCCAAATGCATATCCGGTGCCGGTAGTCAGCCATCTGCTGGCCAGGTTACACGGGGGGAAATGTTTCGCTAAGCTCGACTTAGCACAGGCCTACCAGCAGCTCACGGTGTCTCCTGCCGCAGCTGCTGCGCAGACCATAGTCACCCATAAGGGGGCGTTCCAGGTGACGCGCCTCCAATTCGGCGTGAACTCGGCGCCAGGAATTTTCCAGTCACTCGTGGAACGCCTCCTGAAGGGTCTGGAGGGGGTGTTGCCTTATTTTGATGACGTGTTAATAACAGGGGGGAGCCGGGCGGAATTGGCCAAGAGGTTGGGGAAGGTCCTGACTATATTCGAAAAGGCGGGGCTGAGGTTGCGAAAGGACAAATGCGTCTTCTTCGCAACCGAGGTTGAATTCCTAGGGTTTTGTGTGACTCCTGAGGGGATAAAACCATCCAAGTCTAAGGTGGCAGCCATCAAGAGAGCCCCCCGCCCCACCTCCAAGCCCGAGTTGCAGTCGTTCCTAGGGCTGCTCAACTTTTACCACTCCTTCCTTCCCCGGAAGGCAGCGGTGGCTGAACCGCTACACAAGCTGCTAAAGAAAGAGCAGGCATGGAAGTGGGGCGATGACCAAGAGAGGGCATTTAGTGAGCTGAAAAGCCTCCTGGCGTCCGACGCCATACTGACCCACTTCGACCCCAAACGCCCAGTAGTTCTGATCTGTGATGCATCTCCAGTGGGGGTGGGGGCGGTGCTGTGCCACGTGCTGGAGAACGGAAGGGAGGCCCCGATAGCATTTTACTCCAGGTCCCTGTCCCAAACAGAGAGAAACTACGCACAGACGGACAGGGAGGCCTTAGCGATAGTCTCGGGGACGAAAAAATTTCACGATTTTCTGTATGGCCGCCCCTTCACCATCGTGACGGACCACAAACCCCTGCTAGGCATTTTTACCGCGGATAAGCCCACCCCTCAAATCCTGTCCCCAAGGATGCTCAGGTGGGCCATTTTTCTCAACGCGTATCAGCACGCGTTGGTCTACCGGCCCGGGAAAGAGATCAGCCATGCGGATGCCCTATCTAGGTCTCCCCTCCCCCTAACGCCCAGCCAGGTGAGCATGGGGGAGCGGGACCATCAGGTTCTCATGATAGAGGTGCTGGATTCGCCCCCCGTAGTGCCCGCCGACATTGCCAAAGCGACAGAGAAGGACAGAACGTTAGCGACAGTCAGCTCCTGGCTGCAGAAGGGATGGCCCGCGTCCTCCCCAGCGGAGGAGTTCGCCCCATTTTTCAGAAAAAAGCTAGAACTGTCCCTAGAGAGGGGGTGTCTCTTGTGGGGGCAGCGGGTGGTGATTCCCACCTCCCTTCGGCCGCGGGTGCTCAAACTGCTGCACGTCAGCCACCCCGGCATCGTGCGATCCAAGGCACTGGCCCGGAGTTACTTCTGGTGGCCCCAGCTAGACGCCGACATCGAGCACATGGTCGGCACTTGTGAAAGTTGCCAATGCTCCAGACCAGAGGAGGCCCGCCTTCCCCACAGGGAATGGGACGCGGCTAAGGGGCCGTGGTCCCGGGTGCACGTAGATTTCGCGGGCCCATTCAGAGGCACCCTGTTCCTCCTTGTAGTGGACGCTTTCTCCAAATGGTTGGAGATTATCCCAGTCACGAGCACCTCCTCGGCCCAGACCATTAGGCACTTGTGGAGGCTCTTTTCCACGTTCGGCATACCCGACACGTTAATTAGCGACAACGCTAGTTGTTTTACGTCCTCCGAGTTTAAGGCATTCATGGAGATTAACGCCGTTCGGCATATTACCTCCGCCCCGTTTCACCCGGCCACCAACGGCCAAGTAGAGCGCCTCGTCCGCACCACGAAGGACGCGTTGCGGCGCATGGGCCCAGGGGATTTGAACCTACAAGTGTGTCAGTTTCTGCTAGGGTACAGGGTGACCCCGTTGGCGTCAGGATACTCCCCCGCAGAGCTCTTAATGCGCAGGAAGCTGACCACCATCCTTACTAGGCTAGACCCCACGAGGGTAGAGGACAAAGGAAGGAACATCGGGCTGGAGGTTACAAAGAGTTTCAGCATAGGCGCCCCCGTGCATTGCAGGAATTACGCCAGCACAGGCCCAGCCTGGGTGCCGGGCGTAGTCGTGGAACAAACCGGCCCCGTGTCATACCGCGTGGAAACCAGCACAGGGCTCCTATGGAGGCGGCACGCAGACCAGCTCCGACGCAGGGTCTCCGATGAGCAGGACACGGTTCACGCAGGAAATAAGTCAGCGTTAGGGTTCTCCCCCACCCGTTTAGCCCAAGGGGGAGGAGAAGGGGACCGTGGGCCCCCACCAAGGGGGGAGCAGGATATCCTCATAGATACCCTGGGGGATCTTTCCGAGGAGGAGGAACCCGACCCCATACATATCTCGCGGAAAGTCCCCACAAATGCGGGTACCCCTACCAACTTAGATTTTGATTTTCAGAACCGGGGGGTTTTTTCGGAGTGGTCCCCCACCCGTCCAAGCGAGAAGAGGGGTTTTTCGTTAGCCCCGACGGCCCCCGGTCTGCCCACAATGGAGTTTTTCCCTTCCCCTAAGGCCGCCAGACAGCGGCAAGCCACTAACAAGTCTCCCTCTCCCTTTTCAGGACAAGGGACCAGGGAACAAAGAAGCAATAACGCCCCCGGGGGGGGCAGCCCTCTTCACGGCCCAAACGCACATGCAACAAGCCATCTTGGCTGAGAGACTTCGTCTCATCCTAGGGGGGAGGGATGTTGTGTTCTGTAAAGCAGTGCCTTTAACAATGTACCTTTACCATGTGTTATCAATGTAACCTTTCTGTGTGCAACATTATAACCTTCACCTGTATCAATGTTAGCCTAATAAGGGGACGCGAGCTAGTGACCACCAGAGGGCAGTAGCGAGCGTCCAGCTCTAATGGATCATCAGCCACCTGGTTCAGCAGCGCGGGAAGATTCCCCGCGACTTCCTCACCTGGTCAAGAAGGGCGTGACCTCCTACGACGTCACGCAGGCAGCAACCAATAGTCTGTCAACGAGCCACATTCAAATGTATAGCCAGCTGTATATATTGAGCTACCCATCCGCCATTACCACATGTTCCCCCGGATCATCATGCAATAAACCTGTGTTAAGCCAACCCCTCGGCTGTTTCATTGTCTTTGGTCCCTTACACTAAAATGACAGAAAATGGGTATTCATACAGAGAAGTGAGGGTGGAGAGGTAGGCTGGCATTCATTCCTACACGCCCAAGTCCTTCACTAGTAGAAATGCAGCAACACAGGGGTTCTCAACCTTTCCTTCACCACTGACCCCCTTTAAATACCTTGTGTGACTGTGGAAACACCAAGACTTAATTCAAGATTTAAAGCACTAGCCTTTATCACTATCTACTAATCAATTGCACTTCTCTAATGCAAGCCATTAGCACCTGCCCTCTCAGAGTGAGAATAAAAATGTCTTGAATCTAATTTGGTTTATAGTACAGTACTTGGCATTCATTCCTAAACATCTGTTGGGGAGACTCGCCTCTCCAGCACAAGGTTGTAGCCCCCCACACGATGGAACCTCCTCCCAGTAGAACTACGCCTCCAGGCCCAGTTGCTACCATTTAGGAAAGAATTGAAGACGTGGTTGGCAAAATGGGTCTGGGGGCCGGGATTGTCAACAACCTCACCTTTCTGGCTCATCTGAGGCTCCCCCCTCCTGTAATTAATTTTTTAATGTTAAGGTTTTGTAGATTTTATATATTTTTTTAGATAGTAAATGGCACAGTGGGGTGGGGGGTGGGTGGGGATATTGCTATGTTTTAAGGGTTTTTAAATTGTTTTATATTGGTTTTAACTTGTGTACACCGCCCAGAGTCCATTAGATAGGGTGGTATATAAATCTATTAAATTAAATTTATCAGGTCTCGAAGGCCAGTGCCGGGACTGGGAGAGCACCTTCACCCTTGTTACCAGAGGCCGGCCCTGAAGAACCCAGCAATGGAGGGACTTGTTGGTGAATCCTAGGCAAAGGCGTGGGTGCGGCTACCTTTCATGTGCTCAGGGTGGGGGCTTGAGTATGAGAGGAGTCTATCTGTCAAGTGCGGCTCCGGAATTTACGGGAAATTACTGCTCACGCGCGCATGTTCAGTAACCTGTTTGTGCATGCGCAGAACCCGTTTGCACATGCACAGAACCCATTTGCAATGGGCACGCATGCGCAGTAACCCCTTTCCCTACCGTTCAAAATACAGGATGGCGGCAGGGAAGGGGAGGAACGAGTGCTAAAATACGGGAAATCCCAGCCAATACAAGATACTTGACAGGTATGGAGAGGAAAATTATGGGGAGAGGGCCATGGGAAAATGAGACGCAGTGCTTGCCAGGGGCCAGACAAAATGTTTCTGGGCTGGACATTCCCATCCCTGCTTTAAGCCTTTGCAGACTTCCTGTGATGATAGCCTAGGGGTCCATAGACCACAGGTTGAGAACCACCGCAGTTATAAGTTGCAGCTAGAACAGGCTCATTCGAATTAATAGAACGGAGATAAATTGTTGCACCAAACACCACCATCCCCTCGATTCAATGGGCCCACTGCAGTTGTGACTAACTACTAGGCTTCAGCCACTGCAGCTCACCTGAGGAGCAGAAAAATGCACTTTGCCTGCAAATTAGAAATATTCCCTACCTGCTTCACAGTCTTTCTCTGCTTCCCATTCCCATTCTCCCCAGACACACACAACCAAAAGTTGGCCACCAGCTTAAGCTTGGCTCAGGACAAGACTCACCTCCATCTTAACTCCAGGTGCAACAAAAGGGACTTGCAGGACATAGTCCTTGCTGCCATTGGGGTGTTTGGTTTCGTAAACCTTATAACCCTTTTTGTCAGCTTCAGGCAGTGGCAAGGGCCCTGAATCATCCACTATCACGCTGACCAGCTCCACATCTGGCAAGAAGTTCCCAACTGTGGCATTGAAGAGCTGGACGCTAACGTTTGTATCTGCATTTGGGAGGAAGAGAGAAGTCTTATATGGAAAAGTGAATGTAGGCTTGAAGCTTCTTGGCCAGATCTAGGGAATCTCCAGCTCCCAACTGCTGTGGCCAACCTGGTAAGGATTCAGGGGAGGACACATTTATTGACAACTGAGGGTCACCAACTCTTGTCTTAAAGCAGGTGTGTCCAAACTACAGCCTGTGGGCCGGAACCAGCCCCGAAACCAATTCATCCGGCCCTTGTCGCTCCTGGAGGTGGAAGTAAAATGCGCCAGTATGGGTGTGTTTTACTTCTGCTTCCAGGAGTGGCAAAGATGGCGCAGGTTGGATGAATTGGTATCGGGGCTGGATCCGGGCCACAGGCTGTAGTTTGGGCACCTCTGGTTTAAGCAGAGAAAATGGCAACCTAAAAATCTATCTCATCCTGTTGCAAAACAGATTGCAAAAGGCGCGTTTTACTTCCATTTCTGGTGGGAGGAACCATGTGACTGGCCCACAGCCCAAAAACTTTGGGCACCCCTATCTTAAAGCTTATGTTAAAGTGGGAGTGGGGAACCTCAGGCACACCCTGGAACCAATTCTAGATTACTGGACTTCCACAGATGACCATGATACAATCATCTGGCAGTTTCCCAGGCTTATGTGCCCCCCCCTCCTAAGAGGGTGAATTGACAGCTGAAGCATCTAGCTAAAATTCATCAATATTTGTGATCTTAATGAGATATTCTCTAGAATTGAATTTGTCCTTCCTCTCTTGAGCTCAAGGCTACCTCTTGATAAACCTTCCTTCCTGTGTGGATCATATGAGTTGTGACAAACTTAAACCTCCTTTTCATAAATCTATCCACAGAGCTGAAATTTTTGCTGGTACTTCACAGGGTCATGAAAAACCAAGCTATTTTCCATTCTAGGACACCCCATCTGTCCCACATGACTTTTGATCAATCCAAGAGGACAAGGCTGTCACTATTTCTTGGTCTGCTAGGTTGTGCAGTTGTTGCTGGGCGCCAGTGGTGAGAGATGATGGGAGTAGCAGTCCAGGGCATCTATTTCCTATCCATGACCTGGCAGCAAAGAATGTAGCACAGGCAGACAGTTCACAGGCCATCTGCACATACATGAAGAGCAGGATCAGTGCTCTTGAGGGTGGAATTCTCTCTACTGTACACACAGAGAGAGTTAATTACCAAGAACAGGTGGATTCCTAACAGATTTATGATGGACTCTAGTTGTTGTTCAGTCGCACAATCGATAAGGACAATTTCCAGGAAGAACAGGGGGAAGTAATTAAGGCACTTTGAACAGGTTCATCCTGTTAGATTCTTCCACTTCTCTTATCTAGGACAGTGATGGCGAACCTATGGCATGCATGCCAGAGGTGGCACTCGGAGCCCTTTCTGTGGGCACCCATGCAGTCACTCACCACAGATTTTGCCCCACCCCTCGGTCCAGCAGCCCAATGGGAATGCTTTCTCCTTCCCCCAGCACAGAGTTCACCCCACCCCTCTACCCAGCAGCCCAATGGGAACACTTCCTCCCTCCCCCCAGCAGCCCAATGGGAGCCTTTCCTTCATCCCCTGTAGCTGTGTTGGCACTTTGCAATAAATAAGTGGGTTTTGGGTTGCAGTTTGGGCACTCGGTCTCTAAAAGGTTTGCCATCACTGATCTAGGATCAAACTAGATTCTGTACTGTATTAAGAGGACGGCATATTTCTTCAGATTAAACCATTTCCCCTCTCATAATGGGATATTCCTCAGAGGTAAGTGCCTCATCAGATTTACAGATTACATCTGTTTGCCATCCAGATTTGTGTTTACAGTAAAACCTTGCATAAAGAGCGCCTCACTTAGAGACTAACTCGCTTAAAGGGCAGAATTTTCTCTGAATGGTCGCCTCGTTTAACAACTAAAACCAACGAAAAACTCACTTAACAACTAAATTGGGGATCGCAATTCCCCCCCCCACACACACACACACACACCCCAGAAATCACAATTGGTTACTTACAATGGTGTTTCGCTAAAAGAGCAAACTCGCTTAAAGAGCAATCCCGTGGAACGCATTATGCTCTTTAAGTGTGGTACCACTGTATTTATTTATTGCAGCTCCCCCAGTGGTGTAGTAGTTAAGGCACTAGTCTTGGAGCCCAGAAAGATGGGTTCAATTCCTACAGAGCTGCATGATGGGGGTCATGAAAGGAGCCTCATTCGGGCACCCGCCTGCAAAAATCCTTTCAACCCAAAGTAATCTCTGACACAAAAACAAACAATTTATTTATTTGGTGGAAACCTGCAAATCAATAGCTTCTAACAAAAACAAAGAGTCTTGTGGCACTTTAAAAAGTTTCATTTGAAAGAAGTGATTGTAAACCACATCCAATGAAGTAGGGTAGAGTTGACCAAAGTTTATGCCAAATAAAGTTTTCGCCTCAATACTCTTTTGTTCACTTTCCAGTGACAAATCACAAAAGGAAGCACACACTAAATGCAAGATAGTTGTGGGAAATCACACACTGTGCCAAACAGATGCCTTTTCTTGGGGAGGCACACATCTTGTAATCAAGGTGCTAATCATATAATCTAGTCTGATCTAGACAGCAGACCTATCTGCCATCAAAAACATCAAGAGCTTGATAACAATAGTGGCCTTTCCTTACAATTAACACTCACAGTCTGTAACGGTCACTGGTGCAAGTTGTAGAGGAGTGTTGATCTCCTTCAGGATGGTATGCTTCGTAATTCCTCTCTTCTCATCGTCCCAAATATGCTCTATAAAGGGCTTGATTTGATAGGAGGTCATCAATTTCCCATCCACCACATCACTCTGAGAAAGTGGGGGGCAGAAAAGGAGAGATCGATCACTGAAGAGGCCCAGTGTTAACACAAAACACGTTACACATCCTTAACATACTTCCATGATGGGTCTTTTTTATATTCCTTTATTACATTCATCCAAACCATTTGAGGAATCTTTTGACTACAATAAAATGACTTTAAATATGTAAATGTTCTGACACAGTGGATTGAAGTTTCCCCCCTTCACGTACCACATTGCCCAATTGTTTCGACCCCAATTTCATATTGGCCCAGGCAAAGCATTAACTAGCTGTCCTCGTACCTGGGACAAACAGCACTTTATCGTGCCCATCCCACCATAAGGCATGGGTGCAAGCACCCCATGCAAAAGAAAGAGATAATGGCAGTGGTGCCTCCTCCCCAAAAGAGAGAGAAACTTCATCTTTGCCAGAGAAAGAAATCCAAGAAGCTGTAAAGGAGGACAGCTGCTGTCATTTATTTTCCTAATGTTTCCCAGCAGAGTTAGCTATAGATTTTGGTGGCCTCAGGCAAAAATCACAGTTGCTCCTTCCAAGTTGCAAGCCCTGGGTCCACTAACTTTGAAGGGCACACAGAATCTCAGATCATCCCAGTGAAGGTATCCTTGTAGCCAGTGGTGGGCTCCAAAAAATTTCACTGTGGCCATTGTATGGTGGGTGTGGCCAGGGGGAAAGCACTGCGTTGCACCCGAATTAGGACTACAGTACTTTATTTCAAACCTTGGATGGGCCAGAATTTCTGCTATTGGTTCTGGCAAACCGGTGCGAGCCTGCTGATGCCCACAACTGCTTGTAGCACATGGGCTTCAGTTTCAGCTCTTTGTCTGACACTGCTATTTTGGGATAACACTTCCACTCAACACATTTTAAAACAGTATGTAGTTCACAACATGACCCCTTTTGCCTTACTGCTCTCCCATTCCTTAAGTCTACCCTGCTAAAAAATTAATTGCATGAGGGAAGCTTCTAACCAATTCGATGTTCTTGGACTGTAACTCCCACCATGAGTGGTTATCAGTTTCCTATCCACCATAAGAGATCATGGAAGCTGTAGTACAACCACCTCTGGAAGGCCATTTCCCGCCCTTAGGCCAGACCCTTTGACATCAAAGGCATCCAAGACCAACATCCCAACATACTTTGTAGCTCCCGCCAGGCGCGCCGATGGGGATCTTGACAACAATTGAATCCTTGTCGCTAGCCAGCAAGTACCCCCGGCGGTCTCTCTCCTGGGCAGGAAGCTTTTGCAGATTGATGCCCATCTCCACTTGCAACTCTCTGATCGTGCCTACTCCAGCCAGGAGAGGTGTGATGCTTTTGGGGATAGTCCAGATGATGGTATCTTTTGTATAGCTCACACCATCTTGGGAGGGAAAGAAGAAGGGGAAGATCCGAGTTGAAGCCTCATAAAGCTACATGGAAGGAACAAGGTGGCCGGAGAAGCTTTTGCTTCAACTAGGGAAAGAAAAGGTCCTGAATCTGGAGGGAATCGCCTTGTTCACCTACCTATAGGACAAGCTACAGCTGTGTCCACCATCAGGAGCATCCAACGCTGCTTGAAGTAGGTACTGGATCTCACCGAGGAGAAAGGAATGCCATTAACCTGTAAAGGTAGTACAAAACTCTGATCTCTGCGCTTTTGACCAGGTGCCAGGCTGCCAAGGGAATCTAGAATATGGAATGGGAATCATGCCTTAAGTTGCCCGATAGAATTAAGGTTTTAGAAGAGCAAGATCAGGAGAGTTACAACACTGAGAAGTTTCCTGGCCAAGGAGAGCCAGTTACTGTTGGTCTAGTGCAGTGGTACCCAAACTATGGCCCGGGGGCTGGATCCGGCCCACTATGCCAATTCATCCGGCCTGAAAAGCCCTTGTCGTTCCCGGAAGCGGAAGTAAAATACGCCCGTACGGGCACATTTTACTTCCACTTCTGGGAGCGTCAAGGACTTCACAGGCCAAATGAATTGACATTGTGGGCCAGATCTGGCCCTGGGCCATAATGACCAGCCCCCTGAACCATGTGACCGGCCTACAGCCCAAAAAGTTTGGGCAACCCTGGTCTAATGTGTCAATTCCATTTCCTACCTACTCGAGACAGTAGCCAAGAAAGCATTATGTGCATGAGAAGCTTGCCTAATCCACATAGCGCCCATCCCAAGTAAACAGTTGTTGTTTTTTAAATGGATGTAAAACTGCAAATATGTCATGTATCAGGATACCATTCAAAAATGAGAATGGGTCCAAAGACCTGCTAGGACATAACAACCCACTCCAATTCTCAAAATTCTCCCATCACTTCTCCTTATGAGAGTTCTAACCCCAAATAGCTGCTGTGGAAAGGGTGGATTCAAGTGCATTGTTTTAGGAGCGGGGAGACCTAGGCCCAGATAGCTCACCAAGGAAACTTGACCATTTTCTCAGGCCAACCTATCCACAAGACTAAACAGAAACTCATGTTTCTGGGGTGGGGGGGAGGCAGGATATTTAAGTAAATAAGCCCACTGTCATCAAAAAAACAAAAGCACTATATTTACTTGCGGGTTATAATGATAAGTTACAATTATAATACTTTTAGTTGGGCAGTTGTACAGATAGATCAGCTCTTGCTGCCCACTTTTGTCCCATGTCTTCACGTGTTTCCACGTGAGCCTACCTCCAACCTCTGCGATGCAGATGCATTATAGGATGCCCTCAATACTATCCTTGTGTCTGTTGTGTTGACTCCGTAACCATCAGCATGAGCTTCTTCAACCAGCATGGCCTTTTTCCTGCTGCCTATGTGAAAGACTATTTGCCAAATGGAGGGAGCTCCTGCTTGAACCTGAGGGAGTGGGCAAAAAGAAAGGTAGGTAATATTTCAGTTATTTAGGGCAAAACTACGCATTTGTGAAAATGCATATTACCTGCCAATAGTCTGTTTTTTTATCCCACAATGTGGTTTCTGAGGAAATACAAGCTGGGCAACCAGTCATCTAAATTAAGCCCATAATTACCTATAACTGGCCAAGCACAAAGCAAAGTTCCCTTCAATATACAATACAGGGCTGATTGATTGAATGCATGTGCAGTGAGGTAAGCAGACATCTTTTGGCACCTAAAGAAGTCCAGTTTCTAATAACATGTCAATGCCATTGTTCAATTGTTTCTGGACTACAATTCCCATACTTCCATAATTCTCCAACCAACACACACACACACTGGGTATCATAATACATAAAGTATAAAATTTCCATGTTCCTCCCAGGGGTAGTAGCCAGCCCTTGCTACCCATGATCAGGCAGGAAAGAAAGATAAAGAAGGTGAGCAGCTACCTCTGGGAAAGCAGATTCCCAATCTTCAGGTTGATCTTGAAGAAAGCCATCTGGAATCGGTGGCACATTCCTTCTCACAGAGACCTAGAGAGGAGGAGGACTAGTTTACAATACACCTGGGAAAGTTCTCATAGCCATTGGACCCCTAATTCCTCCTGTCTCTTCTCCTTGGCCATTTGTGCTCAAAGGAAAAACTAAGGACATCTTGAACAGAGTTCTCTCCCCAGTCTGATGCCTTTATCTCCATACCTGTCAAGTTACCGGTGTCCAAATACGGGAAGGTTTCCAGGCGCCAGAGTTGGCGCATGCGTGCTGCTGCCTATGACGTCAGAGGCAGCAATGTGCATGCGCAGTAACCCCTGCACGCATGTGCAGTTACCTCTTCAGTCAGGAAAGGGGTTACTGCACATGCATGCCCGTCAGAGGCAGCGGCGCACATATGCAGTAACCCCTTTCCTGGCCGTTCAAATATGGGATGACGGCGGGAAGGAGCATGATGGAGTGGTGAATTACGGGAAACCCCGGGCAAAACGGGATACTTGACAGGTATACTTCTCCTCATAAATAAATCCTAAAGCTTTTGAAAAGTAATAGGTAATGTTTCTCTGCCCCCCCCCCCGCCCCAGTAAATATATATGTCCACAGCAACAACTTACTTCTTGGGCCTTGAAATGAGTTACATAAAATCCTTTCAAGAAGTACTGTATTTTCTGGCGTATAAGACTACTTTTTAACCCTGAAAAATCTGTGCCAAAGTCGGGGGTCGTCTTATAGGACAGGTACTTAACTGCAGCTGACAAGTATATTCCAAACTCTATATTTTAACTGGAAAAGTTGGGGGTCGTCTTATACGCCCAGTCGTCTTATACGCCGGAAAATACGGTAACTTTCCAAGCGGTGGGATCCCATTGTTTGACAGAGAGGTGGCTTTGGAGACAGTACAGAAGTCTCAAGCAGGTATTTAGAAAGGGAGAGAGGCAATTGTCTTCACCTTAACTTCCTCTACGTAAGTCTTAGGAAGCCATTTCCTCACCCTGCCTAACCATAGGGCTGGTTTAGTCATTGGTGTTTGACCCAGAAATCATCCAGTTTTTTCAAGTGCATTTTAATGTCTCTTATAAAAATCCACTCTCAAGCTACAATTTTAGAAAAGCAGCTTCAGCTTCCAAGGCACACTCCTTAAACCATGGATTCTCAACCTGCAGCCCATGGGCCAGATGTGGAGGAAGGGCAAAATGGCCATCCGGACCCCAAAGCTGTCTGAGGGAGCGTGACCCGGCCCCTGCTTTAAAAGGTTGAGAACTCCTATCTTAAACAATTAAGGACATCCACTTTCCTTTCCCCTGAACTTACCTCCATATAATTTTCCTCACAGACTATTTCCCGGGGTTGCCAAGGGCCATAGGAACAACTCACTGGGACATTAAGCACAGCAGCAGCGCGGAGCCCTGGGTCTACTCCTGCCTTGATTTGGATGTTCAAAAGGAAACGCTGATTGTCCTGAATGAACAATTTGGGAGGGGGGGAGAGAGAACAACAGTTAATGTAAGTCCTCACTCTTGAAAGAGTTCTCTTTGCAGGGGTGAAGCTCCCAGTATTGATTAGTCAAAACAGGATGGCTGACATCCATTGTGGTGCGTGAGAAGGAAAGCACAATCATCAGTGATGGATACCAATACAAAAAGTGCATTACTTAGCTGGCATCTCTCCATCAAGTTCTTCGAGAAAGTGCTGCTTAGAAAGAGTGGGTCAAAGCAAGATCCTCGGAAACACAAACACACCTGCTATTGAATCAGCCACCAGCAAAGCAGAGACTGAAATCAAGGCATAGCTCCCTCACAACTTCTGCCTCTCCAAACAACCAGCCCCCACAGACTGCTTTAGAACTATGGAAGGCAAGCAAGGAGCTACCAGATAACTGGGCAGAACCACATGACACCCTACCACCTGGCCAAGAACAACCATGGCCTGTGTGGAAAGTTTTAAACAAGACTGTATGCCAAGGTAAGAGGTTCAAGGGCTAATCTGAGAAAGTGGGGTTTCTCTGAAGATGACAGCCTGTGTGAATGCAGAGAAGTACAAACTACTGTATCACCCATGTGATACAATGCACACAATGCCCCTCAGCGTGCACTGACTATAGGGCTGGTCTAGACATTGGTGTTTGACTCAGAAATCATCCAGCTTTTTCAAGTGCATTTTAATTTTAATGTCTCTTATAAAAATCCACTCTCGAGCTACAATTTTAGAAAAGCAGCTTCAGCTTCCAGGGCACATCCCTTAAACCATGGATTCTCAACCTGCAGCCCATGGGCCGGGTGCCAGTCTTGTTCCCTAAACTGCTGAAATCCTTGTTTAAATCAGAGAGAGGAAACATCTCACCTTTGCTGAAGTGCAGCTCCCACCTTTCCTCAATCATGTTCTGTGTCCTCTAGAGCTGAATCCCAGGCTTCAACACTTTTATTTCATCCCATTTTAGCCCAGTTGTGACTAATCCATTAAGGTCGTCTAGGATGTTGCTCTATCTCAGGTTCTAGCTCCCATCATCCAACACACTACTTTCTGCCTTCTTATGGATTTCAGCAGTTTAAGGAACAAGACTGGCATCCGGATAAATCATAGGATAAATGAGTTGGAAGGGGTCTGTGAGGGCATTGAGTCCACTCCCTTCCCAAAGCAGGAATCCAAATCAAGGCAGATCTGACAGATGGTTAAGCAAGAAGGCCTCTCTCATTATTATTTTTTTGTTGTTGTCGTTCAGTCACACAGTCGATTCCGACCCTTTGTGACCCCATGGACCATTTTCCTCCAGGCACCCCTGTCCTCCACCATGCTCCTCAGCCCGCTCAGCTCTGTGCCCACTGCGTCCACAATACCATCTAGCCATCTCATCCTTGGCCGCCCCCTTCTTCTTTTGCCCTCCATCTTTCCCAGCATTAAGGCTTTCTCAAGTGAATCCTCTCTTCTCATTTGATGTTCAAAGTACTTCATCTTCATCTTTACTATTTGACCTTCTAAGGAGCAGTCAGGACTGATTTCTTCCAAGATTGACTTATTTGTTCTCCTCGCTGTCCAGGGGACTCTCAAAACTCTCCTCCAACACCACATCTCAAAGGCATCTATTTTTCTGCGCTCAGCTTTCCTAATGGTCCAGATCTCACAACCATACATTACCACCGGGAATACCATTACTTTGACTATACACATTTTTGTATGCAAGGTGATGTTTCTGCTTTTCACTATGTTCCCCAGGTTTCTCATGGCTTGTCTCTCTAGAATCAGTCGCCTCTTTATTTCATGGCTGCAGTCACCATCTGCAGTGATCCTGGATACTAAGAAAGTAAAATCTGTCACTGCTTGTACTTCTTCCCCATCTATTTTCCAGGGACTGATAGGGCCTGTTGCCATTATCATGGTTTTCTTGATGTTGCGTATCAAGCCAGCTTTTGCACTCTCTTCTTTCAACCTAATCATGAGCTTCTTTAGGCCTTCCTCACTTTCTGCCATTAAGGTGGTATCATCTGCATATCTCAAATTGTTGATGTTTCTCCCAGCAATTTTGATCCCATATTGTGATTCCTCCATCCCTGCATTGCGCATTATGTGTTCTGTGTATAGGTTGAATAAGCAGGCAGAAAGTAGTAGATGATGGGAGGTAGAACCTGAGGTAGAGCAACATCCTAGATGACCTTAATGGATTAGTCACAACTGAGCTAAAATGGGATGAAATAAAAGTGTTGAAGCCTGGGGTTCAGCTCTAGCGGACACAGAACATGATTGAGGAAAGGTGGGAGCTGCAGTTCAGCAAAGGTGAGATGTTTCCTCTCTCTGATTTAAACAAGGATTTCAGCAGTTTAGGGAACAAGACTGGCAGAATGTTTGCAGCTCAGCATCTGTGTATAAAGTGAACGTTGGCAGATTGTGTAGGTCAGTGCTGGTGAACCTTTTACAGACTGAGTGCCCAAACAGATGGGCTGGGCGAACTCTGTGCTGGAGGGAGGGAAGAAGCACTCCCATTGGGCTGCTGGGCATAGGGGCAGGGAAAACTCTGTGTTGGAACAACGACTCACGTGTCCACAGAGAAGGCTGTGAGTATCACTTCTGGCACATGTGAAATGGGTTCGCCACCACTGATATAGGTCTACAACATAGGCACTCGGGAAGGTGTAGTATGATTGTGGAGCAGGCAAAGGATTGAAATATTGTAAGAAAGGTCCCCAGAGACACGCTAGCTTTTGGAAACAACTAGCAGCTCAGTAATTGGAGGAAAGATGAGGATAAGGCAGCTTGAGATGAAATGGGGGCTGAGGGAAAGGAGAAACCAATGACTAAGAAATGACATCGAACCTAGACCAGTGATGGTGAAACTTGGCACCCCAGGTGTTCTTGGACTTCATTTACCAGAAGCCCAAGTCAGCACTCCTGCTGATCAGGGCTTCTGGGAATTGAAGTCCAAGAACACCTGGAGTGCCAAGGTTTACCATCACTGACCTAGACTAAGCACACTTCCCAACAAGTCTCTTGTCAAATTATCTCTAATTCATCATATTCCTATAACCCATCTCCATATTTCTTAAAACTGATTACTCTTACATTTGTGGAGGTTGTGAATCATACCCCAAAATAGATTTGGCACCTTTGATATCTCTGATGAAGTTCTGGCTAAAAACCTGGAATGGACTAAATGTCCCTGCAAGCCCAGGGACTTGGCAGAACAGGTAAACAATGCTGTTCTCATTGGTAGCACTTTATAAGCTCTCCATCTGCCCACAAGCTTCAATTTCTCAAGCTTGGTATTCTTCTGACTGAGTGGCAAGAAGCAAGCTTAGTACTTTTTGCCCAGTTCCAATGATGCAGTATCCCTGTTTTGTCACTTGAGTCTTGCTGAGTTTTCCCTAACTTCAGACGATTAATATCACATTCCTTTGTGGCAATGACCATTCTTCTTCACTGCTGGCTAAGGCTAATGGGAGTAAGCCAGAAACATCTTCTAGATGCTTCAGTGACCCACTTTGGCTCTATAGTTTGGGCTCAACTCTGCCACCTCTTGCCTTTCATCGTGTTCAGCAGAGACACAAGGACTGGGTAGGAAATGCTTTGCCTCTTCCTCTTGAGAGGGAACTACATTCCCTCAGGAAGAAAGCTAGCAGGGGCTGCATGTGGGCCCTGGGCAGGATTTTTTTTTAAAAAAAGGCTTAGAAATAATTAGTTAGAAGTTGATTCATTGCCAATTCACCAAATTTTCTACAAGAATTTTTCAATTATTTTTATTATTCAACGCCAACACTGGGTTGTTAGGTTTTTTAAAAAAAGTAATAATTAATGTGTCTTATTACTTTACTCATGACAGACCCTTTCCATTAATTGGATTTTTAAAAATTTAGTAAGTTAACAAGTATATTATTTCTGAGAAGTTATCATCATGTTTTAAGAGGAACACAATTAATTTTGTTTGGCAGTTCCGTGTGATTGCATTAGCATGTGTTAATGTTCTTTCTTCTCTCACCCTGCCTTTTCCTTTATCCCTTCCCTTGGCTGCCTTCAGTGTGGGAACGCTTGCTCTTGACCAAGATCTGAAGTGACTGGTCACAGAGAGGCTTTGAAACAAAATTAGGACTCTCAGGGGTCTTATTATGCTGTAGACTTTTTAACACAGTGGCTAGAATCTACTGCTGAGTTACACTTACTAAAGGATGTCCAGTGTAACTGGACACAGCAAGGGACTATTTATTATGTATTTATTTAAATCTCAAGACAGGGTTTCTCAACCTTGGGCCCCCAGGTCTTCTCGGACTTCAATTCCCAGAATCCCAAATCTGATCAAGGCTTCTGAGAATTGAAGTCCAAGAACATTTGGGGGCCAAAGGTTAAGAAGCCCTGTCTCAGGAAATCTAGGTCCATATCCCTGCTTGGTCATGGAAACTAATGGAGAGTAAGGTAGTGGAACTGATAAAAGCACTCCTAAAGTCCTGTAACAGTCACTGTCAGTTCTGACTGAATAGGACATTACATAAAGGGAATTTACATTAAGTCTTGACAGCAAAATGTAGCTTATTAATAGGATGTTGTTCCTATTCTAGGGCCTGCATGCAATCAAACAAACAAACAAACAAACACATATTTAGGAATGCAACCAGCATTTATAAAAGAAAAGCAATTTGTTGCCAAGATTTACTCAGTTTGCCTCATGCAACTGTAGATTTTGCCAAGGGGCCAGAGACTTTCAAATGCCATGTTTTGGCACAAGGGCAACTGTGGTCCTCTTCTAGACAGTGTTTGAATGCAGGTCAAATTGCCCTGGTTCTCCTAACAACCTTGAAGGTCCTCAACAACCCACCTTGGTTTCAGCACTCAACTTTACCCCTTGAGCTTGTTTTCAGTAAGAGAGCTGTTCTATTGTTCACCGTGTCAAGGGGCTGATGACTATGATCCTGAATCCTTGCAAACCATCTTTCTCTTGCTAGGACAGGGCACACATTCTCTGGAGCACCCTTCTGAAACCTCACACCCTCCAATGCTTTAGGCCACAACTGCCAGCATTCCATGGACATGCTGGCTTAGGCTGGCAGAAGCTGAGGTCCCACACAAAAGCTATTCTGAAACATGGTCTTAATGAGATCAGAAGACATGGTGTAGGGGTGAGACAGTTGATTTACAATACTACCACTTGTTTTCCAGATCCTGAACAGGATGGGTAACAGCCTGTCCCACAGCTTTTCTACCAAAAGCTCTCCAAGGTTAGGACAAAATTAGGAGCACATGGATTGCAGCTCATTAATAAAGCCTAGAATTATTTGCAGAGAGAACTACATTCAATTTCCAGCAAGAAGAGAGAAATGTTGATTTAGATGTTTATATCTGATATAGTCTGCCTCAGACACCTTCACATATTATTATTATTATTATTATTATTATTATTATTATTATTATTATTATTATTATTATTATTATTATTATTATGTTAAATTGGACTGTTGTTTTAAAGGTTGTACACTGCCTAGAGGGGGAAATATTCCAGTTAGGTGGTATAAAATTGGAATGACTGACTGAATAATGGACATCCAGTTCCAATAGGCTTTTAAGAGTACAATTTATCTTAATTCATTTTAAAGCTGGCTTTCTACACAGTCAAGAAACTTGCTCACATTTCCTGCAGTGGTTCCCAAAATTAGGGGATATTCTCATATAGCAATTCCCAGAGGTCCTGATCATCACCCCTCACTCACTTGCCTTTCTGGAATTGCAGTCCAACAACAGTTTGGGCCCCAATTTAGGAAATTGCTATTCCAGAGCACATACCCCTCCTACTTACCACTTGAGCATAGCAGCCAAGCAGGGAGGCCCGGAGTTCAATGTTCCCCCAGACATCCTGAAAAATGGTATATCCACATTTTATAGCCTGAACAGCATCTATTGGCCAAACCCGGCCAAACCTGTCTGAAAAAATAAGGACACAGATCATTCAAAAAAGGTACAATCTTTATGGCTCACACACCCAGTGATGTCCACATTCTGTGTGTTGAGATTTCATCCTCCTTGGAAAATGTTGGGATTTACCACTCCTAGTAATTTATTAGCACTGACTCCAGCTGGTTTTGAGAGTAGTACTCATTGACCCAACTCCAAGGAAAGTCCATAACATGCTGACACTGTGTCTACCCTTCTGTTTGTGTGTGTCCCTGTGCCTGCTCACACACAAACATCTGGAGTTGCAAGCACCAGGGAGAAACAGGAAGGCAACAGATCCAGTTCTAATAGTTCTCACGTCAGTCAGCAACAAGTCTTTTTTAAAGCTATTAGGTGCTCATTCGAGACCAAGCAATAGGCAGTCCATAACAAGCAATTGTTGGGGAAAACCCATTGAAGGTCAGAGGAAACAGGGCCAGTTGGAGTGGAATGGAAAGCAACACAATTCTCTGAGCTAATCAAAACATCTGTTCTCTTTTGGTCTATGAATGTTGGCTCTGTATTACAGAGCATCTCTCATTTTGTAGAGGCTCTCATCAGAAGTGTGTGTGTGTGTGTGTGTGTGGGGGGGTGTTATTACTTTCTTCCCACCAAGCTGGGGGGCTTGGGAAGTGAAACCATAGCTCAGAAGCCACCCAACCCTGGGATTTGAATTTATGATTTTTATAATATTTACCTACCTACCTACCTATCTATTTTTTTGCACTGCACCTCAACCAACACAGTTAGTCATTCTGCTGGAGTTGAAGCCAAAAAAAGGTTAACATCTCATATCTCCTACTTTGTTACAGAGATGTCAAAACTAGCAACAGCCAAGCCATCAAAGAGGAGGCCTTAGCAAGTCCTTGACACTCATAACCTGCCTCCCCTCACCTTCCTCATACCTGATGGAATTATTCACAGTGGCGGCAGGAAACATTACATACCAGAGGGGAAATTCTCCATTCTTTGACAAAGCACCTGCTTGATCTTCCTTTTCAGTAGGGTAGGCAAACATGAGGCTCATGGCCCCTCCAGTACCCCTGAGGTTGCCTACCCACATCTTAAGATGTTGTCATGTAATTTAAAAAGCCTGAACCTCATCAAGATTATATCTACCACACAAGGATAATGGAGGGATACACCTTCCCTCTGAGGGAGTAGTTTGAGGCATGCTCCATCTCAGGTGACAAAGAAAAGATGTTTTAGCTCCAAGTGGGATGGTTAATAAGTAGCCTTCCTGATATTTGTGGACTACATCTCCTACAAACCTTCAAGCAATGGCCATTTGAGCTAAGACTGATGGAAAATGAAGGCCAGCAACACTTGGAGGACCATACTTATTCCTCTGAGCACTACACATTTAATGTGGCTTCTTGTTCACCACTAGGCAGACAGATTAAAGACAACATCTAGCCTCTGTCTAGAACTTACAGCAGCAGCTTTCCATTTGTTCCCATCACTGCTGTTGGAGAAAACAGTTGTTTGGCAAGGCTAGGGTTTTAGCAATTAAAAAGTGGGAAGAATATCAAAACTCACCAATAGCAGCAAAGCTGATGTACTTGTGCCGAAAATAGTCTGAATTCAGTTTGAGCCTGGCAAGACTACCTAGGCATTCTACCTCTACTTGACCTAGGAGAAAGGGAAGTTAAGAAAGAGCTATGATCAGGCCTGGCCTCTTCTCACTAGCAGCCTCTTGTAACCATAGATGGTCAAGCGGTATCGTCAGGGAAGACAGCAGCTTTTGAAGATGCTGGAGAGTCCCACCAAGTATCAGTTCAATTTCCTTTCCAGAAATCTCCCTTCCCACCTTTGCCTCCAACTCCTTTGATTCCTCATCCTTTATCAGTCCCACACAAAGAAAGTCTATTTGCCAAAAGGGCCAGTTCAAAAGCTGGCAAGGAAGGCTAGTCCTACTGTCATTAGGGAGACCAAGGAAGCTGCCACAAGTAACAGATATGGAAGCGCACACACGCACGCACGCACGCACGCACGCACGCACGCACGCACAGCTTTTCTAGACTATTGTCCTCCCAAAAAATTACCTGCAGCCCTTAGATAGACCAGAGGAAGGATCATTTACGTTGTTAGGTGGAGGGTGCCACCTTAGTCAACAACTGAAGGGGAAGGGAAGAAACATTCATTCCCACAGACAGCCAAATATCTCAAGCAAACCTCACCAATATACTAGGAGCAAGAGGCTATTAAATGATTACGTCTCTTGTCAGGATACAACATTCACCTTTTTCTTGCTCTCTTTTCTTTTTTGAAGTTCAGGTATTTTTCTTCCTCCATCTCTTTATTATTGTGTTTTACATCCTCAGGCTCCGGGGTTATAGAGTTATACTCTGGTTTACTCTGCATATGGAGCTCCCAGAGTAATCGGAGACACTAGATGTATAAAACACCTCAACAGGAGCAGACACCAAGGGCAGAAGTACATAGTTGTGTTTCTGGATGCCAGTTACTGGCCAGTCCTGGCCATCTAATGGCAGGAGCCCCCAACCTGCAGTCCCAGGTATGTCAGACAGTTTAACTCCTATCATCTTCAACCACTGGCCGTGCTGGGCATGGATGACGGGTTTTGTAATGCAAAGTATCTACCTTGGAAAAGCACAGATCATTCCTCTTTGTGCCATTTCATGCTTCAGACACTCGGGAGTGAAGGCATTTCATTAATTTATGGGAAGGGGAGAAGCAATATCCTTGCTCCTTTCCACAGTGTAAACATGTTAGAGTTGCTCAGTCATACCTGTTGTAGAAACATACTGAAGCCGCACCCTCGGAGCCAGAAGGGCAACAAAAACCAGCCTGGAAGACAATCATGAGACAATTGTGATGCTTTATGTAGACATCTGAACCAGTAAAATGGAGACAGAGAACTAACCCCTTGTGGAACCTCCTGCCAGTAGAGTTGCAGGAGCAGACGGAGCTGCTGCCTTTCAGAAAAGAATTTAAAACCTGGTTGGTGGGGCAGGTGTGGGGCATACCTGTCAAGTTTTGGATTTGGAAATAAGGGAAATTCCTGGCAAATAAGGGCTACTTGACAGCTATGCTTATCCTGTGCTGCCCTCCAATGGTGGCAATAGGGCATTGCAGTCTAATTAATAAGGGATGACGGCGGGAAAGAGGGTCAAATAAGGGGTTTTCCCGGCCAATAAGGGATACTTGACAGCTATGGTGTGGGGCCCAGATGGAAGAGTGGCTCCTGCCTGTTGGCTTATAAAATGAAGCCTCCCCGTCTTTTTAATGCGGGCAGTTTTAACGTGGTTAGTTTTTAATAGGTGGGTGGGTGGGTGGGTATGTTGGGGTTTTAATTGTTTTTAATATGTATGTTTTAATCCTGTTGTGAGCCACCCTGAGTCGGGTTCACCTGTTAGGGCGGCCTAGAAATTTGAATTATAAATAAATTATAAATAAATAAAATTTTGACAAAACGATGGCCCTGCCCTTAGGCAGAGTGGGCCAGTTGCCTTCTTTTCAAAGGTTTTCTGGATGAAGAATAACAGAAGTGGTTTACCATTCCCTTCTTCTGGGGGGGGGAGAGTGTCTTGGGATTGTGCAGCTTGCCCATGGCTACACAGACTGGCTTTTCTCCTGGAAGGCACAGTGGAGAATCGAATTCCCAGCCTCTGGTTCTGTAGCCAGCTCCACCACTATTCCATGTGCTCAGAGAGAGGTAGCGGGGTAGCTATAGAGTTAACCCCAGAAGGACTACCCAACCTATGAATGTTTGATCTTTGTTAACTGTTTTCCTTCTACAGTGCGCATTACAGTATCAACCTGCAGTGGCATCTCAGTTGGGGATTATAGGCCCTAGCAAATGAGAACAAGGGCTCCTACATGGAGTAGGACTAGCTCACCAGGTTTTGGGAGTGTCCAAAGTAATACAGTACTGTCGAAAGCAAGGGAAAAAGACCATGAAATGGAGAATTTAAGATTACTTAATTGTACCAACGGTTCTAGTCTACACCTCTGTTTTCCTTGCTGGAACCTTACACCTTCCTATACCCACAACAATTTCCATAAGAGCCCCTACCGAAACAGGGACGTATAAACATATGTGGTGGGATTGTGAAATTGTTTCCGATTTTTGGCACAAAATTGAACAAGAGATACCCAAAAATTTGGATATTAATTTAAAATTGAATGGGAAAATTGTGTTATTGACCGATTCAGAGGATTTGAATTTGGATGAGAATAAACAGGATTTATTGGCTATTTTCTTAACATTAGCAAGACAACAAGTTGCCAGAAATTGGAAAGGTGGTTTGAATTTAGATTTGAGTAAATGGTACACTGATGTACCATGATGATATGGCACTTAATGAACAACTTACATGGAATTGAAAAATAAAAAGGGGGATTTTAAAACAAAACAGATTATGGGACATTTGGAAACCATTTCTGCAACACACATTGGGAAAAAATAAAGGAAACAAACCTGTACCGGAGGTAATGAGTTTTTGCCAGAATAAATAAGTAGATAGAAGACAACTGGTAGATTCAAGGACATAGAGTTAGCACACTAGGGTGTTTTATGTATTAGTACTTGAGAAAACTGGAATACAGTACCATATTGGTTAAGAGAGTGGATGTATTGAAATGATTAATTTGTATCATTTTTCTTTTTATGTATTATTGTTATTTTTCCTTCTTTTTCTTTACCATTATGTTCATTTAATTTTTGTATTTGTTTTAGTATTATATTACTACTTTCTTTTTTTAAAAAAAAATACTCAGTAAAATATGAGCAGTTTACCAGCCCCTCCCTCCTTCAGCGAGTACTTACTTTATAACTAAATCTGACACTCCATAATAGCCAAGACATAATTATAGTACAATGTGATTTGAACTCAAGAGGAGATGACTTCACTTACAAGTTCACTTACTTTGTGGCAATAACCGTAACATCTTAGTTACTTGTATAGTTAGTAAAGGTAAAGGTTTCCCTTGCTCGAAAGCCAGTCGTATCCGACTCTAGGGTGCAGTGCTCATCTCTGTTTCTAAGCCGAAGAGCCAGCGCTGTCTGCTTCTGCAGACGTTTCCGTGGTCATGTGGCAGGCATGACTAGACACCGGGGCGCACGGAACGCTGTTACCTTCCCACCAAAGTGGTCCCTATTTATCTACTTGCAATTTCTTGCTTTCGAACTGCTAGGTTGGCAGGAGCTTGTATAGTTACAGGGCTCTTTTAATTGAAGAAGGAATTACACATAGCTGAGATACTAACTCCGATATTGAAGCAAATAAGCATGTACTGCTCCTCATTCAGATGGTTTAATTATTTTAACAGCTCTGAGGAGCAAAAAAAGCAGTTTTTGAAAATGTTCAGCTATAAGATTAATTATTTCTGGCTCTGTCACATCCCTGTTTCCAAGGCCGTTCCAGAGAAATACGATTCTAAGAAAGGGATTCTCAACATGTGGCCCGCGGACCAAATGCAGCCTGTGGCACCATTTCATGTGCCCCCACCCCAGTCTCCACCACACCAGGAAGTGCCATGTGGTGGAGGAAGGGCAAAACAGCCGTCTGTTCCCCAAAGCTGTCTGAGGGTGCGTGATCCGGCCCCTGGCCTAAAAAGGTTGAGAACTCCTACTCTAAGAGTAAGTGTAAGTTTAGGGATGAGAACCACCCAGATCCCAGAACATCCACCAGCTGGATCCAGATGCAGGCCATGTTCAAGATGACCTTAACTCCCCAGATGTCATGACCAACTTCAGGTATATGGAGTTTGGCGAATAGAGTTAAAGCTAAATAAAACCTCCTGGTCTGTATTAAAGCAAACAAAGGTGTAAAAATGTTACCCAACTTTGCAAGCAGTTTGCAAATATGTATTTTTTTAAAAAAATCACAGAATAGCAAGCGGCCAGCCGGCAAGAAAACTTAAACTACCACCGTTACATAAATATAAATATAAATATAAATATAAATATAAATATAAATATAAATATAAATATAAATATAAATATAAATATAAATATAAATATAAATATAAATATAAATGAATCCTAACTTGCCAATACCTTGCAAGTAGTTTGCAAATATGTATTTTAAAAAAAATCACAGAATAGCAAGCGGCCAGCCGGCAAGAAAACTTAAACTTACCACCGTTACATAAATACTGTAAATAAATAATAAATATAAAGGAATCCTAACCGCTAGACCATATGGGAAGGACACAGCGACTACTGCTTGCTCGAATGCCAGGCGTATCCGACTCTAGGCTTCAGTGCTCATCTCTGTTTCAAAGCCAAAGAACCAGCGCTGTCTGCTGCGTCTGCAGACGTTTCCATGGACATGTGGCAGGCATGACGCAACACCGGAGTGCACACGGAGCGCTGTTTCCCTTCCCGCCGAAGTGGTCCCTATTTATCTACTTGCAATTCCTTGTTTGCGAGCTGCTAGGCTGGCGGAAGCTGGGACAGAAACGGGCGCTCATTCCGTCCGGCAGTACTCGGGAATTAAACTGCTGACCTCCCCCCCCCAGTCAGCGTCTTAACCACTTGAGACACTGCAGTCTCTTAATTAATTATTTTTTAAAAAGCACCTGGCCCCAAAGGTAAAAAAAAAATTCACAACAAAGCAACTTCTAAGCCCCCCCTCCGCCCCCTCACCTTAGGGGAAGGAGCCACCACCCCATTGTGATGGGGACAGAAACGGAACAACAACCCCGCAAGCCGTGAGCAAGCAATCTCCCTCCCTCGCCAGGAGATACGCGTGTCTGCTTGCGCGACTCGCAAGAGCAACTTTCGTAAAGAGAAGAGCGCTACACAGGGCCGCCCCCCCGCCAGGAGCGCCTTTTAAACCTCGCCGCCGCCTCGCGCAGGTGCCCGCGATTACGAGTTTCCCATTTATTTAGGGCCGCTCCCGCGAGCACGTCTGCATCGGCCCGACCCGCGACACGCATGGTGGCCAACTTTAGCAGCGCTCCAAAGGAAGCTTCCCTGCTCCTGGCGGGAAGAATGAAGAGGCAGCAACAGCAACCCTAAGGAGGCTGGAGGGGGCGAGCCGGGCGTCCAGGGTTCGAACCCTTCGCCCCCGTCCAAAGAGCGGAGCCGCCTCTGTTCTTCCTCGCGCTTGCAAAGCCACTTTTCTCCAAAAGGAGGCGAAGAAGAACCGGCTTGGGCCTAGTCTTTACTCTAGACCCGAGCGGCGAAGCAGTAGTTGCTGTGTCTTTCCCATATGGTCTAGCGGTTAGGATTCCTGGTTTTCACCCAGGCGGCCCGGGTTCGACTCCCGGTATGGGAATGATCGTTTTTTTAAAAGAAATTCCTTTCTTCTACCTTTAGCTTTCCTTTTGGCAGTTAGTTGGTAAAGATTTTTTTAAAATTCCTGACACGAAATTATTATTATATTTCTGTGGAGGCAGCCGTTGTAGACTGTTTCACAAAAAACTACCAGAAAGCCAGGGTACTTTTTAAGACGGGGTGCTCAAACTTTTCGGGCCACAGGCCAGTCATGTGGTTCAGGGGCTGGACACTATGGCCCGTGGGCTAGATCCAGCCCCTGATGCCAATTCATCTGGCCCACAAAGCCTTTATCGCTCCCGGAAGTGGAAGTAAAATACACCCATCTGGAAGTAAAATACACCCAGCTTCCTTTGGAGCGCTGCTAAAGTTGGCCATCTGGGTGTATTTTACTTCCGTTTCCGGGAGCGATGAGGGCGGATGAATGTATGGAGGGCCGGATGAATTGGTGTTGGGAGCCGGATCTGAACCACAGGCCATAGTTTGGGCACCCTTGTTTTAAGAGTTGCTTGGTTTCTCCCCGCTGACCTGAGCTGTCATGGGCATCACTTCTGCTTCTAGGACATATGGCTGAAGCGCCTTCATGGTTTCTTGTGGCATGAACTTTTTCAGGCCTATGTTTCAGAGGGATGGATCAACAAAACAGCATCCTAGGGTGCAATGATTTGGGAAGCACTAGCGATAAAACTGCTTGTAAGAAACAACCTCTTGTCTCTAGAGCAGGGGTTGGCAACCTTTTTAAGTGGGGGAGGAGGAATGCTCCCTGAGACAGCTGAGGGGGCCAGACTGGTGGTCCTCGCGCTGTAGGTGCTGCCAGGACCAGAGTGAGGGACGGATGATTTGGTGCCATTCACGGCTGCTGTAAACACGTCCTAAGCCGCTGTAAATCTGTCTGCGTCCGCTTCTGGGGGCAGGGGTTGGGGCCAGGGTGGGTGTCATTGGCCAGATTTGGCCCATAGGCTGTAGGTTGCCAACCTCTGCTCTAAAGCACGGATGAGCAACCTCTGGCACTCCAGATGTTGTTGGATTTCCAGTCCAGTTTCCCCAGCCAAACGCTGAGGAATTTTGGAAGTTTCAAGTCTACTAGCACCTTGTCTGGGGCACAAGTGGAGTGTGTTCATCAACTGGGACAGGGGGTTGTGGTAGCTCAGTGGTTAAGAAGCTTGCCTTGTTAGCTGGAAGAGATAAGTTCAAGACCTGGGTATTGCATGACTGAATGAGCACCTATCTCTGTCCCAGCTCCAGCCAACCTAGCAGTTTGAAAGCAAGAAATTGCAAGTAGATTAGTTCAAGACCTGGGTACTGCATGACAGAATGAGCACCCATCTCTGTCCCAGCTCCTGCCAACCTAGCAGTTCAAAAGCAAGAAATCGCAAGTAGATCAATAGGGACCACTTTGGTGGAAAAAAGATCTTGGGGACATGAAAGGAGCCTCATCCAGGTGTCCCCTGAGCGGAGTTTCTCCAGCAAAAATCCTTTCAACCCAGACATTTCTGACAGAAAATTATTATTATCAACTGGGATGATCCATATTATCGGCTCTTCAAAAGACTGGCTTAGGGGAGCCCTCTGATAGCCTTTGGCAATCTGCTACCTCTTGGAAAAGTTGGCATTTAAAACAAACATGTACAAACATGAGGAGCGTATAGCTAAAAAATACTCAGAGAAATAACAAAGACTTCTTTAAGTACATTAGAAGTAAGAACCCAACTAGGAAGGCCATTGGACCATTAGATGACAATGGAAGGCAAGGGGTTATTAAAGAGGAAACAGAGATTGCAGAGAGACTCAATGAATTCTTTGCTTCAGTATTCACTGAAGAAGACAGAGGCCACATGCCCAAAACAGAGCCTATCTTCGTAGGGAGGGAAACCGAAGAATTAAGCCAGATAGAAATAACCAGGGAGGAGGTCCTTGCATGTCTTGTTAAGCTAAACACTAACAAATCACCAGGACCAGATGGCATCCATCCACGAGTTCTCAGGGAACTTAAAGATGAAATTGCTGATCTCCTAGCCAAAATATATAATCTTTCCCTCAAATCAGGCTTTGTGCCTGATGACTGGAAGGCAGCGAATGTAACACCAATTTTCAAAAAAGGATCCAGGGGTGATCCAGGAAATTACCGACCTGTCAGTTTGACATGTGTCTCAGGTAAAGTGATGGAAACCATCCTAAAAGATAGAATTAATAGGCATATAGAAGAGAAGGCGCTGCTAAAGGAGAGCCAGCATGGCTTTTACAAGGGCAAATCATGCCTCACTAATCTGTTGGAATTTTTTGAGAGTGTCAACAAGCATGTGGATAAGGGGGATCCAGCTGACATTGTTTACCTGGACTTTCAGAAGGCTTTTGACAAGGTCCCACACCAAAGGCTCTTGAATAAACTTACCAGTCATGGAATAAAGGGACAGGTCTTGTCCTGGATCAGCAACTGGCTAAGGGACAGGAAACAGAGGGTAGCACTAAATGGACACTTCTCCAAGTGGAGGGAAGTAAAGAGTGGGGTCCCCCAAGGTTCAGTACTGGGACCCCTGCTTTTCAACCTCTTCATAAATGATCTAGAGGTAGGAGTAAATAGCAAGGTAGCCAAATTTGCTGATGACACTAAATTATACAGGGTAGTGAAAACTGTGAGAGATTGTGAGGAGCTCCAGAGGGATCTCTTGACACTGGGGGAGTGGGCAAAACAGTGGCAAATGAGCTTCAACATTAGTAAGTGCAGAGTGATGCATGTTGGGGCAAAAAACCCCAATTACATTTATAAACTGATGGGGTCTGAACTCTCTGCGACAAACCAGGAAAGGGACCTTGGTGTCCTGGTGGACAACTCAATGAAGGTGTCAACCCAGTGTGCCTCAGCAGTGAAAAAAGCAAACTCAATGCTAGGGATCATTAGGAAGGGTATAGAAAATAAGTCAGCAAGTGTCATTTTGTCTCTTTATAAATCTATGGTGAGGCCCCATCTGGAATACTGTGTACAGTTCTGGTCGCCATACCTCCAGAAGGATATTATGGAGTTGGAGAAAGTACAGAGGAGGGCAACCAGAATGATTAGGGGACTGGAACACCTTCCTTACCATCTGAGGCTGCAACGGTTGGGCCTTTTCACTCTTGAATGACGGCGTCTAAGAGGTGACCTGATTGAAGTTTATAAAATCATGCACGGTGTGGACAAAGTAGATAAGGAAAAACTGTTTCCCCTATCACACAACACTAGAACTAGGGGACACTCGATGAAACTTTTGGGTACTAGTTCTCAAACAAATAAGAGAAAGTACTTTTTCACCCAGAGGATTACTGGTCTATGGAACTCCCTGCCAGAAGAAGTGGTGACAGCTGTCAGTCTTGACAGCTTTAAGAAAGGTTTAGACAAGTTCATGGAGGACAAGGGTATCAATGGCTATAATTATGGATACTTAAGGACAACCTCCGGGTTGGAGAGATAGGCAGGATATCTCTCAATGCCATTTCCAGGGAATCCTAAGCAGGTGAAGGCATCTCCTTGGGAATACCCTGAAGGAAATGGTGAGCCACTGTGTGAGACAGAATGCTGGACTGGATGGGCTGTGGCCCATTCCAGCAAGGCTGTTCTTATGTTCTTAAGTCTGCAGCACACAGCCTGGCTCAAGAAATCCAATGAATTTGGAACGTTTGCCTTTTAAAGTGGTCCAATAAAGGTGTTAGCTTACCTTGACTTATGCTCTTAATTAGAAACATGCAGATTTGTGAATTTATTAAAAACTACTATAGCTACTTTGGGAATCCTGAGAATTGTAGTTCAACCCCAACTAACCACCCCCCTCAAAAAACAAAAAAACAAAACACTGCATGTGATATAGAAAGGAGCAATCACCCCCACCAGGTGAGCCTCCACAAAGGTTGTGGTATTTTTGAACCACAATAGGGTGTACCCTGGTAATGGCAATCATGTGTTGTTGGCTGATCTTTCTCGCACTAGATTAGGCGAAAGGAACTGCAGAATGAACTCACCAAAAGGTGCCTTCATTTTGGCAGTTTCCCTTCTGGCCTAGATACGGATAAAGAAGAAGAACCCCCACCAGGTATAGGCAAGCTCTGGAGCAGCATTCTTCATCAAACATGTCAAATAGACTGGAAAGTTGATAATACCTTATACAAAGTGGGAAGAAGAACAAACATCACCCACAATAGTTAGACTTTTTAAAAAAAAGGGGGGGGAGACTGATGCTCATTTGTCATTATTACCCCAGCATCTCTCTTTTTATGCTGAGTTTATTCATAAGGTAAGAACATCAATGCCTTAAGTTTGGTGGGACCCAGCTGTGTGGGGGTAGGGGGTTGGGCAATCAAGACAGGGAACCATTTATCTTCCATTTGTTGTTGTTCAGTCGCACAGTCGACTCCGACCCTTTGCGACCCCATGGACCATTTTCCTCCAGGCACCTCTGTCCTCTACCATCCCCCTCAGCCCTCCCAGCTCTGTGCCCATTGTGTCTATAATACCATCTAGCCATCTCATCCTTGGCCTCCCCCTTCTTCTTTTGCCCTCCACCTTTCCCAACATCAATGCCTTCTCAAGTGAATCCTCCCTTCTCATTTGATGTCCAAAGTATTTTAGCTTCATCTTTACTATTTGACCTTCCAATGAGCAGTCAGGGTTAATTTCTTCTAAGATTGACCTATTTGTTCTCCTCGCTGTCCAGGGGACTCTCGAAACCCTCCTCCAACACCACATTTCAAAGGCATCTATTCTTCTGCATTCAGCCTTCCTAATTGTCCAAATGTATCTTCCATACATTTGCCTAATCTTTTAGAACATCATCTAAGCCGGCAGCCATTTTTCTATCTCATAGAACTACAGTAAGGAATCATCCTATGGCTACCCTGAAGGGTATTCACATTATAATAAGGCTCCACATCTGGAGATCCACTCAGCCAAATGGAGCAAAGAGTAAAAAGCAAGCAGATACGGCCATAAATGGGCCATTGTCCAACTGTTTATGGCTGATGCTAATTTACTGTCTTGAGTTATATGCCCTGAGCAAGGAGGAGGATATTAATAATAAGATCATCTTCCCACAATTATTTCAAAGGAGGTGTGAGGAAGGCTTAATTTCTATGAGGACAGAAGCTGAACACAGGGGGACGCTTTGCCATCTGTTCTGTAATTCCAAAGATCTGTGGAAAGGCTTGAGTTGCAAGCTCAGAAATACTTTTTTTTCCCTTACACGAACCACCCTGTACAAGCTTAGAAATGCTTTTATTTTCTGTACAGAGGTATTTCCGATCTGCTGCTTTAAAAAAGAAGAGAGAATCAGGGAGAGGAGGGAATGATGCTCACTGGGCATGGGAGAAGGAGGAGGGATCAGGGATGGGATGATTGGACAGCACCCTAAGGGGTCAAAATGACAAAAAAGGAGGTTTTAGCTAAGTGAAAGATAGATTCCCCTGTGTTACTGAAGGGGCCATGTGTTGTCTCCAAAGGTGGTTCTGGCTTCCTTTGAATTTTTTAAAGAGAAGTTGGACAACCATCAGACAGATGCTTCCAGCCATTGATTTCCTGCATTAGTAAAGAGTTGACCAGGGGTTCCCAACCTTTTCAAGCCTGGGCTGGGTCACACACTCTCAGTCAGCTTCAAGTGGAAACCATTTCCCCCTGCCTATACGATTTGGGGGGGGGGGATTTTGTCCCAACAGCTTCAAAGGGGCAGCCCTTGGAGAGGGGCACATGGCATCCAGCCCACGGGCCTTAGGTTGGAAACCTCTGGAGTTGACCATAGAGGACTTGTGTTGGAGAGTAAGCATGCCGTGACGCAGGGGCAGTGTTAACTTATATAAGTGTGATTGCTTTGATTTGATTTATGGGTCCAGCCCTTTTGAAGCTCTGAACAATTACATGAGCACACTTTGTAAAGCGGAATCACGTCACACTTCTTTCTGAGAAACTAAGAAAATAAGCGTTTGTTTGGAGATATATGCTTGGGACAGGAAATGTGATAGAAGCCCACATTCTAGCTGTCTCGAGTTGAGAGTGCTGGCTGCTCCTTTCATTTCTAGAGCACAAAGGCAAGGTGTCCCCTTAGGGGGAGAAGAAAAAGGTGTGAGCATGAAAGAAGTGACATCAGTCCCTAGAAATAACAAACTGAAGTGGGAGGTAGGTCAACACAGGTCAGAGCAGATTAAGAAGATTCTCTAGAAAACCTGAGGAGGCCCTCTCTCTTTGGGCTGCCACAGGCAATGACATTCATCCTCTTGAGTGTGAGCTGAGTTCTCAGTCACTTCCATGAATCCTTGGGGTTTTTCCAACTGTACAGTTCAAGGATGTTATAGTCCCACTTTTACAATAAATGATTTGTATTTTGCTGAATGCAGTTCAGTGGTGGGCATCGGCAGGTTCGCCCCAGTTCTCCAGAACCATACCTGTCAAGCACGGCTCCAGACAATACGGGACCTGCGCAGAACGGTTCTGCGCAGGTCCATTTTACGCATGCGTAAGTGGCTCAAGTAGGTAAGACGCTGACTGGGAAGCGGAAGGTCACCAGTTCGATTCCTGAGTACTGCAGGACGGAATGAGCTCCCGTCTTTGTCCCAGCTCCTGCCAACCTAGCAGTTTGAAAGCAAGAAATTGCAAGTAGACAAACAGGGACCACTTCGGCGGGAAGGTAAACAGCGTTCCGTGTGCTCCGGTGGCTAGTCATGCCTGCGGAAATGTCTGCAGAAGCAGACAGTGCTGGGCTCTTCGGCTTGGAAACAGAGATGAGCACTGCACCCTAGAGTCGGATATGACTGGCTTTCGAGCAAGGGAAACCTTTACCTTTAAAAGCCATTTGCGCATGCGTAAAACAGACCTGCACTGAACTGTTCTGTGCAGGTCGCTTCTACGCATGCATAGAAGACTTTTACGCATGTGTACAATGGACCTGTGCAAAACCGTTCTGCGCTGGTCGGTTCTACACATGTGTAGAAGGGTTCTACACATCCCCTTCTGCACAGAACCCTTCTACACATGCGTAGAAAAGTTCTACGCATGCGTAGAGGTTCTACGCATGCGTAGAGGTTCTACGCATGCGTAGAAAGGATCTACGCAGAAGATATGCGCAATAACTCCTTTCCCCCCGCTGCCAAGATCCGGGATAGCGGCAGCTCCGGGCAGGAAAGGACGAAAATCGGTGCCGAAATACAGGAAATCCTGGCCAATCCGGGATACTTGACAGGTATGTCCAGAACCGGTAGCAGAAATTCTGGTTGGCCCCGTCCACTCAAGTTTTGAAATAAAGTAGTCCTAATTCAGGTGCAACACAGGGCTTTCAGAATCACTCAGAATCACTCAGCCAGTATGGCCGTAGAATTATGGGAACTATAAGCCAAAAAAATAATCATTCCCCATGCAAAGGTATTGATTTAATAGCCTGAATTAAATGGATACAAGGCTGGAGGGTGCAATATTCCTTATGGGCCATGAACACTCATACATAATGTCAACAATCAACTTTAAACTCTGAAGTAGAAATACATATGGTCTTCATCCCCTTTGGGAGGAAAGAACTGACTTATTTTCCTGCCCCCACTCCCCAGTGTCTGACTAATGCCCAGTAGGTGGTTGAATCTGGAAAATGATTTCTTCTAATACAAAGGCAAGTGGGAATTTACATGCCAAAAGCAACTATTCAAGTCTCTAAGGAGATTTTATAACAGCTTTGGCTTGTAGGGAATGTCTGCATTGTAAATCAAAGCCAGTGGTGAAAGTGGGAGCTGAGTTGACCATCTATGACACTTGGATGACAAGGAAAGAATTCCTGCTGCATTGTCCTGAATCTGCCATTCTCTGTATCTCTTAAACCACGGGTGCTCAAACTACAGCCCATGGGCCAGATCCAGCCCTGATGCCAATTCATCCGGCCCACGCCGCCCTTGTCGCTCCTGGAAGTGGAAGTAAAAAGCACCCATATGGAATGTCTGCATTGTAAATCAAACCCAGTGGTGAAAGTGGGAGCTGAGTTGACCATCTATGACACTTGGATGACAAGGGAAGAATACCTGCTGCATTGTCCTGGATCTGCCATTCTCTGTATCTCTTAAACCAGGGGTGCCCAAGCTACAGCCCGTGGGCCAGATCCAGCCCTGATGCAAATTCATCCAGCCCACAACGCCCTTGTCGCTCCTGGAAGTGGAAGTAAAAAGCACCACATGGACACATTTTACTTTCGCTTCCAGGAGCAATGAGGGCGGCATGGGCTGGATGAATTGGCATTGGGGCAGATCTGGCCCACGGGCCATAGTCTGAGCACTCCTGGTTTAAGTAGAGAAAATAGCAGCTTAAAATCTATCTCATCCTATTGCAAAACAGATTGCAAGGCTCATTTTACTTCCGCGTCCAATGGGAGGAACCACGTGACCAGCCCACGGCCCAAAAAGTTTGGGCACCCCTGTCTTAAAATGATGCCTTTAGTTATCTTTGAAATTGGGCATCTGGGAAGAGTCCAAATCTCATAAAAAGGCCCACTGCCATCCTTGCTTCTCTTCCAGGCTTGTCCACTGGCCAAGCTCCTCTGCCTTTAAGAGCAACTTTAGTTGTAGAAATTGGCAGCTTTAGTAATACTTTTCATACACTGAGGAAATAAACATGATTAATTGTGAATGAATACGGATGAGTTGCTGTTAAAGATACAGGATACAAGGTGAAGCAAAGAGTTGACAACCCTATAAATGTTTCTGTCTGAATATCTTTTCTCTCTTTTATCTGTATTTCCCCCCCTGTTCCTTTCCTACTGTTTGTATGTCAGGACTACAGAACCTCGGGTTTTCCAGACATTGTTGGACCCCAGTTGAGGAAGTTGTAATTGAAAGCTTGAAGACAGGGATCAGGAGGACTATGTATTCAACGTGTAGAGCTCCAACTGCAAGGCTGCAGCACTGAATGCCTGTGCTTGGGAGTAAGTCCTGAATACATTTGCAGAACATTGGGATGGATTGTTGCAGTTTTAATCCAAAAGATTTCTGAAGCATTTGGCTGGGCGTCACTTCTGAATAAAGAGCCACAAAATCCGGTTGCATGTTTTTGCTCTACTGTTTTGTTTTTAACTGCACCCACTTCCATGCCTTTAACAGCTGCTTAATCTAGAGTTATTATGGGCTCATCATGCTTATGGCCATGATGTGAAAAAGCACCATATGTGGATTTCTGCATAATCGGTGCTATTAAAGGCATGAGAGCAGTACAGACTGTTTTTCCCCTTCTTGGTCAGTTGGTAACTTTCCAACTGGTGACCTGGCTTTCTCCTCCCACCTTCAAATACAGATGTTATTGCTCTGTTTCTCTTCCCAGGCCTTGTTGAATGTTTTTTGGGGGTGGTTTTTTTGGGTGTGGTATAGGCAAAATTATGAATCCTGCTGTCCCAAGCCCCCATTTTTTTTTAAAAAAACCCCTAGTTCCAGTGCTTTAATAGGCAGTATGATGGGCAGAATCCTGCCAAACTTGATCTGGAGTTAGCCTAACAAAACTTGACATGGGAATGACCCACTTGACAGCAGAGGGGAAAGAGATTTTCCTTCCCCTCCTCCTTCAGGCAGTGAAGAAGCAAAGAATTCAGATCCCTGTTTAATTGGACAAAAAAAGGGGAGGCAATATGCATGTGCATAAGGTTATTCTCCTCTAGAGGAGTTGCTGCACTCCGAGCCAGGAGATAGCCAGTGCTAGGATAATAATGAAAATAATCAGTTCTGACTTATGGCAACTCTCTTCATGATTTTCCAGGTAGAAAATACACAGAAGTAGTTTCACATTCCCTTCTTCTGGGGGTGCCCAGGGACAATGCAACTTGCCCAAGGCTAAACAGACTGGCTCTTCCCCTGGAAGGCGCAGCGGAGACTCAATCTCCTAACTTCTGGCTCTGCTGTCATATACCTAAACCCCTGAACGATCCAGCCAGCTAGTTCTATAATACAAAGGATATACTGTAGTGGACACAGACGAGATCGGACCATGATGTAGGTGAAAATAGCAAAATACTTTTATTTTCTGCTAGCAGAGGCTTCAGTGGAATAACTTCCAAAACATACTGGTGAAACATACTTTTGTAACCTTTTGCAGGCTCAGAAATGTACATTCTCATTGGTTACAGAAGACAAATTCTCATTGGTCAATACAGTACTGTAAATGAAAATTGAATTTGTTTCAAGCTTTCTCAGCTACTTAGAAAAAGATGCAAAGGAGATGAAGGACCTGTTTTCCACAAATGAGACCTATCTTCCTGCAGGTGCCAAGGGCATACCTGTCAAGCGCGGCTCCGGAGATTACGGGACCTGTGCAGAAACGCATGCGTAGAAGGCTTTTACGCATGTGTAGAACGGACCTGCGCAGAACCGTTCTGCGTAGGTCGCTTCTACACATGCGTAGAAGGTTTCTATGCATCCCCTTCTGCACAGAACCCTTCTACGCATGTGTAGAAGGGTTCTACACATGCATAGAAGGGTTCTACACATGCGTAGAAAGGACCTGCACAGTAAAGGGATGCACAGTAACTACTTTCCCCCCGCTGCCAAATTACGGGGTACTTGACATGTATGGCCAAGGGCTGGTTGACATGGTGCTCCGCTACATGCCGCCTGTAAGCTTTGGCTCAGTGGGATCTGGGATGGTGAAGGAAGAATAGTCTTATCAGGATCTTGATGAACCAAACTGCATCCATTTTACTTTTTGACTCCATCTTAGACTGCTTGAAGTCAAGGGGAGAGCCAAAGGTGGGGAGCCAGGAGTACTTGGAGAATCCCCAAGTCCCTAGCCAATCATGAAATACTCAATCTCTACCTGACAGGAGGGGTAGGAGCAGATCTCTCTGATTGGAGCCTCTTATCAGCAGACAGATTCCATTGGGTATCCTTATCTAGTGGGAGGATAAATCTGATTTGAAACTGTTATCTGATATAGGAGTGGCTCACTTTCATAGGTTTCACTTATCTAAACCAAACCTCCAAGGAGGAGCAATTTCCCTATTTAAGGAGCTGCATCAAGACACTAAAATCGGGCTCTTCAGCTCAAGACTTGTCTTGCTGATACGGCACCCCAATCTCTAAGAAGAGACTAAATATCTAAGGAGCTAGCCCTGCCAGCGGCTATGCCAGAGCAACACTCTGATTAACTCTGTATTCCTGTGTTTTCTGTACTTTGTCTTTTTCAGATACTTTGCTAAATAAAACTTTGCTGCTATATGGAAGGAGTGGAACTCAGTCTATCAGGCAATACATTTATTATTCCAGCTCTCTGCCTCCATGCTACAAAACTGAAATCGCATATTCCCTGGTTAAGAGAATCCAACACCCCCCCCCCCGGGGGCTTGAGGACAGGTAGTGAGAGGCTTCAGTAAAGGCTGCAGGAGGGAATGTGCATGGCTACTCAAATTGAAGCAGCTTACTGAACCCACCCAGCCTCCTTACCAAGGTCCCAGGTCATCAGCGAGTGGGATAAGTCTCACCTTCATGGCTGGATTATATATATGCCCTCTACCTATCAGCTCAAACTTCCGTTGTTGTTTTTGCACATATGTGCTGGCACTTAACCCAGAGGCATTGGCGCTTGCATTATCCATGCAGATGCACAATCAGCCCTTTATTTTCTATCCTTGTTAGTAACTGAGCTCTAATCTCCTCACTGCAATGATGGCCAGACAGAAAAGATATTTATGATTCCAGGAGGAGGGCCTGCATTCAGGCTTGTAAATCACAACTCACTTGTGACAGACAAAATCTGGCAATTCTCGCAAGGCTGTTTGCAACACACAGTGCAGAATTCAGTGTCCTAGTTAGGGTGGAAATTATTAAAGTTAGATTGGCTGAAATCTTGTTGCTTAGTATAGTAAATCACAACTAGAGTTGGGCCATTCTAGTTCAGTATGCTGAACAACAGGATGTTTGCCATTGTCTCATGTATCAAATGCTATTTATTGCCTTTGGAGTAGATGGTTAACAAAATGTACTAAAGGCAGAATCTGTCACAAACTATTATAGCAGAGGTAGGGAGGATAGGGCCATGCAGATGTTTGAAACCTCAGGGCCCGGGGCCCTATGACTAGTGGTAAGGGACTGTGGAAGCTGTAATTCAAAACCCTTGAGGTAAATATTCCTGCTTATATGAAAAGGCTTTCACAGCCCATTACCCTCAACTAGTAGTCCAACCCTCCTCATCTTCCATAGCCAGCCTCCCCAATAGCTTATCTGAGAGCAAACAAAACAGAATAGCAAAAAATAAAATAAAAAATATGGCACCTTAAAGACTAACTCCTGTATTTAAATGTGAGCTTTCATGGACCATGTCCACTTCATCAGACCACTAGTTGTGCTACCTATACCTTGGAGGGGGAAAAGTTGTTCACTGTGCATGATCCCCAAAGTGAAAACCCATAAAGTTATGGGCACGTTTGTTAGATGCAGCATGGAATCATGATGCCATCAGAGGCTTTTAAATGCACCATCATCACTGAACTATTTACGGCTGACAATCTTGGCACGGGATTCATAATGATAAGATTGCAACTGAGAGGGAAAAGAAAGACAAAGCAATTTCCCCATCTGTTCCTTCGCCCCTCCCCCATCAGTTTATTCTACCCTAGCATTGCTAGCGCTTCCTAAGAAGGAGCTGGCATGGTCAGAACAAAAAAGATAAATAGCCATATCGACTCATGGATTGTGCTTTTTAGGCACTAATTTTAAAAAACGATAAAGAATGTAGAAAATGATGCTATTTATTTATTTATTTAAAGCATTTCTATCCTTCCTTACTCCGACAAGTAACAATATGCCTTAATAAATCAAGATTACTTAATGGTAGAAACAGTTTGTAAAACACCAAATGGCCAAAGAAATAAGGTTTAAAAAATGTTAAAAGTAACTAATAATGATATATTGATAGATAATAATTTCGGAGGTGGTTTTTTTAAAAGGGGAAGTCTACATAGTGTACTGGATGTGTAAAGCAGTTCACCAGAACCGGTAGCAGAAATTCTGGCTGGCCGCACCAATCCAAGTTTTGAAATATTATAGTCCTAATTTGGGTGCACCACAGGGCTTTTCCCCTAGCCACGCCCACCATACCACGCTTACAGTGGTAGTAATTTTTTTGGAGCCGACCACTGGTGTAAAGAATATATATACGAGTAAGAACTTGCATTTAACTTAGTAAGAATACTGAATAACCATGGTCATTATAGTAACCAAGGTAAACAAAGGTTTCCCTTGCTCAAAAGCCAGTTGTATCCGACTCTAGGGTTCAGTGCTCATCTCTGTTTCAAAGCCGAAGAGTCAGCGCTGTCTGCTTCTGCAGACGTTTCCGTGGTCATGTGGCAGGCATGACTAGACACCGGAGCGCACGGAACGCGGTTACCTTCCTACCGAAGTGGTCCCTATTTATCTACGTGCAATTTCTTGCTTTCGAACTGCTAGGTTGGCAGGAGCTGGGACAAAGATGGGAGCTCATTCCATCTTGCAGTACTCGGGAATCGAACCGCTGACCTTCCGCCTCCCAGTCAGCGTCTTAGCCAATTGAGCCACTGCAGTCTTGTCATTATAGTAACTACAGTTAAAAAAAGGGATAAATGTGTGATTGAAATATTGAATAGAAACAATCTTAAAGGAAAGTAATAAAATGAGTAATCGTAAAACAACCATCAATAGGAGGAAAAGAGAAAGAGAATTGTTGCATTACTACAAGCAATGGGACTCACTCAAGGTTCTTAAATACTGTGCGACAGCAAGAGCCTGTCCTAGTTCTAGTCTCCCTCCCACTCTTCGGCACTCAGAGGTGGTCCTTCATATGGAAGGACGGGGGAGTGAAGAAGACAGGAGGAGGTGAAGGGTTGGGTGAGGTGATTGGAGAAGTCTGAGTATGTTTTTATATGTTATTAGTATTTTTGTGATTTATATCTTATATGTAGGTTGTGGTAGTGGAGGATTTTTTTTGGGGGGGGGGTTTGCTTAATGTAGGGTTCCCCCCTTATTTTGTTGTTGTTGTTTCTATGTTGTATTTTTGTATTGTGTGTTAATTTTTGAAATTAAAAAAAGTAACTAAACCCAACAACTGAAACCATGTCAAATATGGAAGAATCATTTAAGTCCCCAGGCCTTCTAAAAAGGGAAGTTCAAACAATCCTGTGGAAAGACATTAGACAAGAGGCAGAGCAAGTTTCTTTCGGGATGGAGTTCCAGATTCTGGGTGCAGCCACAGATTTGCTGAGAAGAGAGGTCCGGTGGTAAACCTTCCTTTGAATATGATGGAGCTGTGCGGTATGCAAATTGAGGGTTATGTCTGGTGCTCCTCAAAAATCTCATTCCTAACCACAAAAAGTAGCAGTACTACTTCCGCCCAATCTGGCAGTGTCATTCTGAGTACTACTGATTGCATATTTATCCTTATTTGACACATAGGCTCTTTGGGAGAAAAGTGCCTTCTTTACCATCTTTTTTGGCCCCTTCTTATGGCAGCTCTGGCTGCATCGCACAAAGATGTCACTGGAACATGTCTGAGGTTCATTAATGTGTGTCCAGTCCTTGAACCAGAGGCTGTTCAGCCACCCTTTTGTTGGGGGGGAGGGGGTTAGAGATATGTACACCCTATACCAGTGATGACAAACCTTTTAGAGACCCGGTGTCCGAGGAGGCGGCAGCACACGGTTAGGCACTGTGCATGCCCACACACCCATGTGATGTTGCTGGCGTGTCCAGCAAAGTCACGTGGGTGCGCCTGCCCCCTGCGGGTGCTCCCGACCCCCCACAGGTGCACCTGACCCCCCCCCCCTTGTGGGTATGCCCAACTTCTAGGAGGGATGGGTGGGGGGTGTCTGGTTGCCTCACCTTGCCCTGCCCCTCCCAGGCAGAATTTCAGCCTCCCCTCCATTGGTGGAGAGAGGGGTGGGGAAGCGGCACTGCCATTGGCTCCTCCTCAACAGCATGCATACCAACAGAGAGGCCTCTGCATGCCACCTCTGGCACGTGTGCCATAGGTTCACCACCACTGGCCTATACTGTTGCCTGCTGCTTTTTCATAGTGCCAGTGATTAACAGAGCAGCTGGACGACAGATTTTTTTTTTTTGGGGGGGGCTCATAATAGTAGCTGTAGGTTGTCTTTTCCTTTCCCACTTTTTTCAGTGCAGTACACTTTTCTTTCCGCAGTGGATCCAGGCAGCATTCTTGAAGCCTCTCCAGTGCCTGCTTTTTTTACCACATCCACATTTCCCCAGAGAAGAAAGGAATGTGATTTTGCTACAGTAGAACACAAACCCTTCCAATGAAAACAGACATCATTTACAGGTTTTGTTCTCACCCCAGCTCCCCTCCCTTGGGAAACCCATGACAACCCCAGTCAAGGGACACTGAGTTTTCTGTGTCCCTTGGTGCAGGATCATCTGAGGAATTTACATTTCACTTACCAATAAATTGCTCTAGGATTCCTGCAAAATGACCTTTACTTCTTCCTCTAGGAAGCAGAAATCTAGCCTTTTAACTTTCTAATCCAGAGGAATAAATGGGATTCTGAATATTAGGAATTATTATGACAGATACTTGTAACTATCAAATTTAGATTTAGGTATAATCAGAACTATCCAAATATGGCATTATTTAGTGAATTCTACATATTTCTGAATCCACATTTTTAAATCGCTTTCACTAAAGGCAAAAAGTGTGAGGCAAATAAATTTCCAGGGAAGAACTAACATAACCACAAGACAATTCCTCTAGAATAGAGAAGTGGCAGAGAAATAAAAACATATCTACTAGATTGAAAGGGACTGTGGTGGCTCAAGTGGTTAAGACGCTGAACTCACTGACTGGAAGGTGGGAGTTCGATTCCCGGGTACTGCATGATGGAGTGAGCTCCCTTCTCTGTTCCAGCTCCTGCCAACCTAGCAGTTCAAAAGCAAGAAATAGCAAGTAGATAAATAGGGACTACAGTACTTTGGTTGGAACAGCGTTCCGTGTGCTCCGGTGTCTAGTCATGCCTGCCACATGACCACGGAAACGTCTGCAGAAGCAGACAGCGCTGGCTCTTTGGCTATAAACAGTGATGAGCAATGAACCCTAGAGTCAGATACGATTGGCTTTCAAGCAAGGGCGACCTTTACTAGAATGAAATGTTTGCTTTTAAACTGTTAAAAAGTGTGAGGAAGGGATTAAAATTGTTTATCTGGATCCTTGCTTCCCTTATTATGATGCATAGTGCTTGTTGTTGTTCAGTCGCACAGTCGACTCCGACTCTTTGCGACCTCATGGACCATTGCTCTCCAGGCACTCCTGTCCTCCACCATCCTCCTCAGCCCGCCCAGCTCTGTGCCCACTGTGTCCACAATGCCATCTAGCCATCTTATCTTTGGACGCCCCCTTCTTCTTTTGCCCTCCACCTTCCCCAGCATCAAGGCCTTCTCAAGTGAATCCTCTCTTCTCATTTGATGTCCAAAATACTTCAGCTTCATCTTTGTTATTTGTCCTTCTAAGGAGCACTCAGGGCTAATCTCTTTTAATATTGACCTATTTGTTCTCCTCGCTGTCCAGGGGACTCTCAAAACTCTCCTCCAGCACCACATCTCAAAGGCATCTACAGTAATACCTCATACAAAGTCTGCTTCGTACAACATCGGATTCATACAACATTGCCTAATTCCTTGAAAAAAGTTGCCTCATACAAAGTCGTGCGACTTTGTATGAGGCATTGGGGTTTTTCCCAGGTTGCATTGTGCCTGGGCAGTATAAAAGGCAAGACACATGCGTGCATTGCTCTTGTGGGTTTTGCACAAGGTGAAGAGTGTTTAGGAGTGGTTTTGAACACGACTTTGGATTTTTTTGGATTTTTTCGTCAGAATTTTTAGAAGCATTCCTGGGATTTTTGCAGCATTCTTCAGGTTCTTGGATAATCAGGGTTGTTTGACGTGTTTTTGTAATGTATTTAGCCTTTAGACAACGATTTCTTAAAGTTCTGTCAGTTTCCTGTCTGTTTCCTTGACTTTGCCCTGAAGTCTGTGCTGTTACAGTACAATGTATCTCTATGGAAACGACGTTGTACAAAGCATCGCGGCAAGGATTTGGACGTTGTATGAGGCATCGCGGCTAGGATTTTGCATGCCTCATACAAAGTCCAAATCCGTATAAAGTCCAAACTTGTGGAACCAAGTTTGGACGTTGTATGGATATCACTGTATTTTTCTTCGCTCAGCCTTTCTAATGGTCCAGCTCTCACAGCCATACATGACCACAGGGAATACCATTGCTTTGACTATGCGGACCTTTGTTTTCAATGTGATGTCTCTGCTTTTCACTATGTTCCCCAGATTTCTCATAGCTTTTCTCCCAAGAATCAATCGCCTTTTTATTTCATGGCTGCAATCCCCATCTGCAGTGATCTTGGATCCTAAGAATGTAAAATTTGTCGCTGCTTTTACTAACCAACTAAAACTTCACCATGAACTCGAAAAGAGAGAAGGACAGAGAATTTGAAATACGTCTTAGAAGAATGTTGAGCTATAACGCTAAATTCTTTTTCAATTATTGCGAGACGACTGAACGGATCCTGGCTCTGGTCCACCGTTTTTAAGTGAAAGGGGGGGAAAAAAGCACATTTTAAAAACGAGATTTCCCTGCAAATACATTCTTTGCTATGATGAGCAAGGTTGGTTTTCTAACTATAACTACGTTCTCCCTCCCTCCTCCTCCGACGTAACATTCCTATTCACTAAAGCACCCAAATGCCTGTTTTTAATTAATAAACGGCCGCAGTATCCGCTATTCCGTCATAGGTAAAAGCGGCTTATTTGGGATTTCTGCGAAAGGGATCCGGAGCTTTGGCCGGATCTCTTGCCCATCCATGCCCCCTTGAGCAGCCATCCCCTCAAACTGATGAGAAAAAAAAAAGACTCCGAAGGGCTAAAGGAACAAGGAATTGATTATTGATTTGGACTAATTGGACGGTTGAAAAGAGAGCAAGGAACATAGAAGGTCCCCCCCTTCCTTTCCGATGGAAAGTGCAAGTTTCTCTCCTCCCCGTCCCCCCCCGTCCCCGAGTGAAAATGGTATCGCCCTCTAAGCAAATAGCGGCCACCTCAATAGCGTTGGTAAAAAGAGACGGTCGGTTAAAAAGACGACATGGAATGTACCATTTGAAAACGCGTGAAAGGGGGGAAATACCTTAGCTCTACCTTGTCTATAATCCCCAACTATAACCTATCACTCATTAAATAATTGATATTTCGTGAAACGGGGGGGGGGAGGAGGGTCAGAGTTTTAAAAGCCCCCCTGGTATTGGCCACAGCATTTCCCCCCTCCCTCTCAAATGGTACGCCTAAGGCTCTACCACATCGAATGAAAATAGGGGGAGGCTTCATTTTACCAGCTCATTCTGTTAAGAAACGGGGGTGTGTGTCTATTTCCCCTCTCTAATTCCTCTCCCCTTTAGGTACTCAACACCCCGGCTGCCTTTTTGCCTCTCGGTCAGCTTTTCAACACCCCCTCCCCGTGTAAAGAATGGTACGCCCTAAAGGGGAGGGGAGAGTGAAGCCAAAGGGGTTGGCTTTGCCGGCGCCAGTCGCAGGGTGGGAGGCGGCTTGGCTGGAGGGAGTCGGTTTTACGTCGCGGGGAGGGAGGGAGGGAGGAGCTGAACGGACCCGGGCCGGGGCTTGGGGGTGGGTGGGGGGCGACCATGGGCGGCTGAGGGGTGCCGAGTGCGGCGGCGGCGGCGGCCCGTACCCGGCGGCCATGGCCGAGGACTACTGGGACTCGCAAGTAGCCATAAGCGCCGCTAAGGTAAGAGAAGCTGCTTCACTTTTGGGAGGGGGGGCAGAGGAGGAGGGGGATCCAGCATGACCTTTGACCCCCCACCTTCCTAGGGATCGACCTCCTTCCTGTAAGTAAGAAGGATCTCCGCCACTTCTCGACTGGCTCGCCTGATTCCCTACGAGGAGCGGCTCTCTGGCCGCCGCCACGCCATCAGATCTGCGCTGACCTCTCATGTGCTAATCCTTCTCTGGCATGGCATGAACTCTCCCCACACACGCACACACCACACCACACCACCTCACCCCACGCCACCTCCCTGCCCGTCGGAGATCTATTCTGCCTTCATGACTTACAGAGATCTTCTTCTCCTCTGATGTTGTTGTTAGACTAAAGCAGTGTTTCTCAACCTTTGGCTTTTGGACCTCAATTCCCAGAAGCCTGAGTCAATTTCCCAAAGGACTGATCACACAATGGACTGACTTAGGCTTCTGGGAAGTGAAGTCCAAAAAACAAAGGTTGGGGAACACTGGACTAAAGAAAGCCCTTACATGGGGTCTGGTTTTACTTGGGTTTCTGTCCTAAATGATACGTATCCTGTTTCGTTCTCCCCCAAGTGCCTAAGACGCTGACTGGGAGGCGGAAGGTCAGCAGTTTGATTCCCGAGTACTGCAGGACGGAATGAGCTCCCGTCTTTGTCCCAGCTCCTGCCAACCTAGCAGTTCGAAAGCAAGAAATTGCAAGTAGATAAATAAACTCCAATTCGGTGGGAAGGAAACAGCATTCTGTGCGCTTTGGTGTCTAGTCATGCCTGCCACATGACCATGGAAACGTCTGCAGCAGCAGACAGCGCTGGCTCTTCGGCTTTGAAACAGAGATGAGCACTGCACCCTAGAGTCGGATACGACTGGCTTTCGAGCAAGGGAAACCGTTACCTTTACCTAGATCTGCTTAAAACAGTTCCTGAACCCACTTGATCTCAGGGAGATGCTTTCAGTGGGGAGAGTGCTTAGGGATCCATGCTTCTACTTTTTAATCCTCTACCCTGCTCCCCCCCCTCCATATTTTTACTGCATAAACTCCTTGGGATATGCCAGTTTCTAAATCCACCCCGTAGCCTTGAAAAAAATTCGCATAGTCAAAGCAATGGTATTCCTGGTGGCAATGTATGGGAGTGAGAGCTGGACCATTAGGAAATCTGAGCGCAGAAGAATAGATGCCTTTGAGATGTGGTGCTGGAGGAGAGTCCTGAGAGTCCCCTGGACGGCAAAGAGAACAAATAGGTCAATATTAGAAGAAATCAACCTTGACTGTTCATTGGAGGGACAAATAGTGAAGATGAAGCTAAAGTACTTTGGTCATCAAATGAGAAAGGAGGACTCACTTGAGAAGGCCTTGATGCTGGGAAAGGTGGAGGGCAAGAGAAGAAGGAGGTGTCCAAAGATGAGATGGATAGATGGTATTGTGGACGCAATGGGCACAGAGCTGGGCAGGCTGAGGAGGATGGTGCCTGGAGGAAAATGGTCCATGGGGTCGCAAAGGGTCAGAATCGACTGTGCGACTGAACAACAACAAGATCTGCTTAAAACAGTTCCTAAACCCACTCAATCTCAGGGAGATGCTTTCACAGTGGGGAGAGTGCTTAGGGAACCATGCTTCTACTTTTCAATCCTCCCCCCCCCCCCCAAGGCTCCATATTTTTACTGCATAAACTCCTTGGGATATGCCAGTTTCTAAATCCACCCCGTAGCCTCTCCCTGAAAATAGTGGAGGTAGGAAGGTTTCCCTTGCTCGAAAGCCAGTCGTTTCCGACTCTAGGGTTCAGTGCTCATCTCTGTTTCCAAGCCGAAGAGCCAGCATTGTCTGCGGCTGCAGACATTTCCGTGGTGATGTGGCAGGCATGATGTGGCACGGAATGCTGTTACCTTTCCCACCGAAGTGATCTCTATCGATCTACTTGCAATTTCTTGCTTTTGAACTGCTAGGTTGGCAGGAGCTGGGACAGAGACGGGAGCTCATTCCGTCCTGCAGTACTCTGGAATCGAACTGCTGACCCTTCCGCCTCCCAGTCAGCATCTTAGCCACTTGAGCCACTGCAGTCCCTAGTGGAAGGTTGTGCTTAACTTCCTGAGATCCTCATTTATGAAGTTTTATTTGACTTGCTCAATACATAGGTGTGCGATGCATTGAGACCTGACTGAGACCTACCTCTCTCCCAGTTAGCGGCCATGCAAGTTGGAGGATCCCTACCTACTCAGCCTTTCTTCTGCCCCAAGCTTTTTGTGGGCTGTGACCTCACAAGGACCTTTGGGGCAGCCAGTCTAGACACTTGTTTGTCTCAAAGCTGATGATTCAGGACTAAATGAGTCCTTTAGAACTGGCACGTTTCTGTTTGGACTTGCCGAATTGATTGTTCCTTCTGGTCTTGTCATTAGATTCTCTTGTGCTTTTGGCCTTTTAACATGGACAATCGTAACCAGCATCTATATGCATCCCCTTAATAGAATTTGCTATTTCTCTCTCTCGTTTAATCATTTCGGGGGGTGGGGGAATGCAATGGACTTCTTTCTCGTGAAAGAGACCTAGTACTCTGCTCATGGTGTTTAGGGGATGGATGCAAATAGACAATAGTCCAGCTTGACCATCCTTGCTTTTTATGTGGTATGTCACATATAAGGGGGTGGGGAGACACTGCACCCCTTTCATACACATGTATCCCCTGCCTTGTACAAAGTGGTAGGATAGAGATCTAGCATGCAGTTGGGTGCTTAGGCTAGAAAAAGGGGTGGGGAAAAGGCACTTTGTAAGAGGAGAAGCCACAGGGAGCATCCTTTGGGAATCTTTGGTTAGGTATCTGTTCAGGAATTTATGGCTGCTCCTTGTGGAGGATGGGAGGCGGTTCATTTGCTCACTTTCTGCCCCAGGACCTGGTGTTAGCTTAATACCTGCTACCTCCGCCTCCTCTTGCCGCCTCCACCTCCTTGTCAGCCTGATGATGTAATGGGAAGGGAGGGGGGCTTCTCCCCCCCCCCCCCCCGCTCTTCACGCAGTGCTGCATCTTATGTGCAACTAATAAATGCTCTGGTAGGCAAACGGTTCCTGTGGTTATACTGCCAAGAATGGCATGGATCAGGTTTGGATTGAAATTAAGCATTGGACTTTGGATCTAGCAGGACTAGCGCCCAGAAAGCAGTTTGGTGCAGAGGCCTCCTGAAGAATGAGAGAAGCCAATGGATCTTTTCCATATTGGGGTCTTTTCGGTGTTTGTCCCCCATCCACGTACATTAATCTGGAATTCCCTAGATGTCAACCATTTCTCTTCCCGTTACTCTCCTCTGTCACTTGCCTGGCTGAAGCTGATGGCTTAACAGCTGCCATGCCTAGCTGCCCATCTTCATTTCCCTGTCAAGCCATTGCTGATCCCTTATGGGAAAAAGGGGTGTGTGTGTGTGTGTCAGGCATGCTTGTTGGGGGAAATACACAATCCTCGGGTCCTGGTTGAGATGACTTTTCCTCTTTGTTACTTATTATTTTTCCTGCTAGCCCAGTCCAGGATGGCTGGCTTTTTGGCACTCGGCAGAGTTGGCACTAGTGCCAGGTCTCAGCAGGGTTCTGCAGGAAGAACTGCAGTGACATCTTAGTTGTTGAATTAGTTTTCAGAGCAGAAAAGAAGGCTTGGCTGAAACGAACAAAATCAAGGTAGTGTTTCTCCTAGGTTTTTTCCATTTTTGAATCTCTGCTTAGGCCCCAACACATTGAGGAAGGGGTAGAGTTATTTGGTAGTTGCTTTATTTCATTTACGCACCTTTTTTTGCCTGTTTCCTTAATTGCTCTTTCCTAATCTTTTGGACCTGGTTACTTTTCAGCTGCAGTTTGCCTTGATGTCGCTGAATCTGCTGCAAACAAAATTTATTCCCTCTTTATAACTGCAGCCTTGAAGATCTGTTCCAAACTTCAGGTCAGCCTGGGATCTTGGCCTAGATTGCAACCAGAGCTCTGGTGAATTGCAGAAAAAATAGTGAGAAGAGGCAAGAGCAGTGATGGGCAGTCTTGGCCCTCCAGCTGCTCTTGAACTTCAATTCCCAGAAGTCCAAGTCAACACACCAGCTGGTCAGGGTTTCTGGGAATTGAAGTTCAAGAACAGCTGGAGGGCCAAGACTGCCCATCACTGGGCAAGAGCTATAGGTTGATTCCAAAGAGCCAACTTGCATGTTTTCTGAGAAATGTGTGGAAAAGTGAGCTATGTGGAAAGGGCAAAATTGCTCCTTCTGTAGCATCTTTTGCAGGTACAGAGTTTTTCGTGATTCCTCTTTCAGAAGACATGCCTCGGAAGGATTGAAGGCAAAGCTATTTAGGCTGCAACCTTACTTAGTAGGGTGTAAATTCCATAAAATTCAGTACAATTGAAATCAAGCCATATGAGAAAAGACTTCAGGAATTGGCTGTTTAGCCATGAAAAAAGGAGACTGAGAAAGTATATGATAGCATTTTTCAAATTCTTGAAAGAGAGTCATACATCACTTTTGAACTCTGATTCAGGATCTCTGTCACACAGAAGTGCCCTTTGTGCTTTAGGCCAAGAGCCTGGAGTAATCCTCCCAGACACTAAGGCTTAGGTTTGTGTGCTTAATTGGGGGAAGAGGGAATAATTTTGACCATCCAGATGTTGGACTGCAAATCACATAATCCCTCCTCACTGGCTATATTTGTTAAGGTTGCTCGGAGTTGTAGAGAAACAACATCTTGACAGCCACTGGTGGTTCACCCCTGGCTTAATGGCTAAACATCACTAGATTCTTAAAATTTCAACCATTCATAAGAATTGGAGCCTACTGAATGTACTTTGACTGCACTATGAGTATCATGGGATGGTAATTGTAGCCAAGGCTGCAATTCTTATTCTCATATACAGTGATACCTCATACAACATCCAAACTTGGTTCCACAAGTTTGGACTTTATACGGAATTGGACTTTGTATGAGGCATGCAAAATCCTAGCCGCGATGCCTCATACAACATCCAAATCCTTGCCGCAATGCCTCGTACAATGTTGTTTCCATAGAGATACATTGTACTGTAACAGCACAGACTTCAGGGCAAAGTCAAGAAAACAGACAGGAAACTGACAGAACTTTAAGAAATCATTGTCTAAAGGCTAAAAACATTACAAAAACATGTCAAACAACCCTGATTGTCCAAGAACCTGAAGAATGTGGCAAAAATCCCAGGAATGCTTCTAAAAATTCTGACAAAAAAATTCAAAACAATCCAAAATCGTGCTCAAAACCACTCCTAAACACTCTTTGCCTCGTGCAAAACCCACAAGAGCAATGCACGCATGTGTCCTGCCTTTTATACTGCCCAGGCACAATGCAACCTGGGAAAAACCCCAATGCCTCATACAACATCACACGACTTTGTATGAGGCAACTTTTTTCAAGGAATTAGGCAATGTTGTATGAATTCGATGTTGTACGAAGCGGACTTTGTATGAGGTATTACTGTATTTGACAGAAAGCCCTATCAAATTAATTTGGACTCCTAGATGAATATGAGCTATGCAGTTTGTACAATATGACCTTGAATATTTGAATGCCCACTTTAGCCTCTAGGGCAGTGGTTCCCAACGTGGGGCCCACGCCTCACAGGGGGCCTTCAATTTCCAGTAGCCTAAGTCAGTACATTGGCTGATTGATTTAGGCTTATGGGAATTGAAGTCCAAAAACCAAAGGTTGAGAAACACTGTTCTAGGTTATTCTGACTTCTTATCTTCCTAATTTCTCATGTATCTATGAAGCTCACCTTTTGTTTGCTTATTTATCTTTAATTGGGGCATTGTGTATACCACTGATCTTTGCAGATGCTAAATTTAGAGATCTGGTCATTTCTCTTTTTATCCTCTCCTGCCATTTGCATTTTTCTTAAATAAAAATCTTGGTTCTGGAGAAGGAAAATGGCTTTGAAAAGCACGTGAGTGACACTTGAGTGGGGCGTGTGGGCCTGAGCAAAATTTACAGTGTCAGAAGGAAGAGCTTGAATTCTGTAGTGTAGCCTGTTGTTCCTTCACCCAACTCAGCTCAAATAATGTCCCTTAGGCATCAGTACCAGTCTGGCCAGGTTATCCTGCTGTGGTAATAGAGTAGACCATACTGCCAGCGACTCAACGCCGAGCATCAAGCAGCGGTTAACTAACCTGACAACCCTTTGGCCTTGGGTGCTGAAGTCCACTGAGAAAGGTGATGTTCCCCAAGTGGATTAAATCTCACTTGAATCCATCTTGATGGAGGACAGCAGCTTCATCCGTACTGGCCTGGGGCTGATGAGGACTTTGTGTGCCAAAAGGGCTCAGGACCAGAAAGTGACTTGCGGAACTAGATCAGTGGTACTATGGTTGTCATGCTGTGATGCGGAAGGCAGATGAAAGGCCACTGCGTTATATTCTCAGGACAGGTATTGCTTCCCAAAGCAGTAGAGCTTGGGAAAGTTCCTTTCTTAGACTGTGGCTCCCTAGAAGAGAATCTACCTTCCCCAACTTTTTGTTCCTTCTGGCAGAGGTATGCTTGGAACTGTAGTTCAGAAACTAACTTTTCCTGATCTTTGCTCAATAGCTTGCTTGCTGTTGATAGGACTCCCCCCCCCCTCCCCACAAGTACATCTGGAGAGACCAGACAGCCCGAATTCTCTCACATGCAATTATTCCCTGAAATACATTTGGCATCACCTACCAGCAAGGGTTCCATAAAAGTGGGAAACATGAATTCAGGTGATGTGGAGGGTGGTGGGGGAGTGATAAGAGAATGGGTTGGAGAATGGATTTGCTTCCTGAAAGATCCCCTTGAGAGCCATGTTGTCATTATCCTAGAGTGAGATAGCAATGCCATAACAGAAAGAAATATAAACCCCATTGGAAAGTCTTTGATCTTGCCTCTTGGAAACAGAATTAGGAGCAGATATTAAAGGAACACCAAAGCTGCATGTTCGATCATAGGCTGGTAGAGCCTCAGGTGATAGGGCCTGGCTTGTGGAATTGGTTGTTGGTGGTCTGTCAGCTTGTCCGACCATTTCTACAGAGAGAAGCCTTGGTGATGACTTTATCTTAGATGGGTTTCTCTTACCAGGCTCAGGGGTGGGAGTGAAAAGGTTAAAAATGTCCATTGTGAAAAGAAGGCCTGATCAAACTGTGTTATTATCCCTAAACTGCTTAATCTTTGCCACAGAATGGCAACCCAGAGAAAGTAAGCTTTACTGCTTGTCCAGAAACAGAACATCAGGAGTGCTGTGGTCTTTCCACTCTTGTTAAACTATACCTGCCCATTGTACCTCACATCTGATACAGGATGGTTAGGGCTAGTGGGAACTGGAGTCCTGGAATGGGTATGGAGGAACACCGTCCTTCCCCAGACCTTCTGTACAGACATGAACTGTGAGAGGAAGGGCATGCTCCTTATTCTCCTTGCACAAGACAGGCACTCAGCTTACCGACCTTTCTTGTCCTTGCTGGTCATTGGTTACCCTTGCTCGAAAGCCAGTCATATCTGACTCTAGGGTAGGGGTCAGTGCTCATCTTTGCAGGTGCCTCCGTGGACATGTGGCAGGCATGCCCTGCTTTTTAAGCTGAGGTAAAGGTAAAGGTTCCCCTTGCTCGAAAGCCAGTCGTATCCGACTCTAGGGTGCAGTGCTCATCTCTGTTTCAAAGCTGAAGAGCCAGTGCTGCCTGCTTCTGCAGACATTTCCGTGGTCATGTGCTAGGCATGACTAGACACCAGAGCGCACGGAACACTGTTTACCTTCCCACCGAAGTGGTCCCTATTTATCTACTTGCAATTTCTTGCTTTCGAACTGCTAGGTTGGCAGGAGCTGGGACAAAGATGGGAGCTCATTCCGTCCTGCTGTACTGGGGAATCTAACTGCTGACCTTCCACCTCCTAGTCAGCATCTTAGCCACTTGAGCCACTGCAGTCCTACTCCTTAACTACTCCTTAAATATGTCACATATGTTGAAAACCCTATTAGAATTTTAGTAAGTTTGTTCGGCTTTGAAGCCTGTAATACACAATACTGCCACTTCCTTTTATGTTCCATTCTCACCTGAGGATAGTTGGAAGCACTTGGTCAACAATACTATTTTTGTATGAGATCTAAACAGCAAGAGTAGGAGAAGCAACCAGGGGATGCTTGGTTTGGACCTCTCATCCAGTTTTGGAGATTTTCCATTGAAAGACTGCATAGCATTCATCCCATGCGTCAACCAGAAAGCTTCTGGAGGCTGAGATTTATCAGAGATTTTGATTGCATATCTACCTAGAGCAAGTGGCTAGATTAGGAGCGCCCAAACTTTTTGGACCAGGGCCTGACCACGCCCCTGGAACAGCTGAGCAGGCTAGACCATGCCCCCAGAACGGCGTATTTGTACATGCATGTCCATATTCACTTCCTGGTTTGGCACGGATGCTTCTGCGCATGTGTGAAAGCCACTATATTTACATCCTGGTTTGGCGCGGATGCTTCTACGCATTCTTGAAAGCAGACATGTTTACTTCCTGGTTCAGTGTGGATGCTTCGGTGCATGCGCAAGCATGTCTGCGCCAAACCAGGAAGTAAATACGAACGCTTCTGCACTTGCATGAGGACATCCACGCTGAACCAGGAAGTAAATATGGATGTGTCCGTACATGTGCAAAAGCATCCGCATTCACTTCCTGGTTTGATGATGGCGTCGCAGGCCTGATGGAATGGCTTCTGAGGCTGAATCCGGCCCACAGGCTATAGTTTGGGCACCCTTGGGCTAGATGCTTCATAAGTCAAGATGTCCAAATGCATCTCAGCCCAATCTCCGATCCCATAAATATATATGTACAGAAAATGAAACTGATTAATTTCATCATCTTTAGAGAATGTTTGGCCTTTTTGAGGGCTGGGGCTGGACACATGCAACAAGAAGGAACGGAAAGAATAAGGTCTGATAAAATTTGGATTAAATTTCAAGAAAGAGGGAAGCTGATAACAGTTGTTGCTGTGCAGATGGTTGACTTTAAGTATGCTACAAAATCGCTTGACAACTAGAAGCCCTGCCCAGAACTGTTTTAGGGTCTGGAGTTTTAAGCAGGTACAACTCCTGAAATACTTTCAAGCTCTTTTTTCTTTTTCCCTTTCATTGCCCAGATAGGTTCTAATCCTGCCATAACATTGTCTGAGAAACTGGTGTGTGTGTGTGTATATATATATGCTGGCCCCACAAACGTATACATTTGCTAGCACCATAGATTTTTTTGGTGATGCAGTCATGGAGGAGGATGGAGTCTATGTTGAACTCCACTACATCTATCACTGGGTCAGGCAGCATTTTACGGGGTGCAGATTTCATCTGCTGAGTGGACAACTGAAGTTTTCTAAGGAAGGGGTTCTATAGATAACAAAGGTGAACAGTTAAGCAGATGCAATGGTAGCCACAAACAAGCACATCAGGAAGTGGGGCAGTGGTGGGTTTTGCAAGCCCACCTCCTTGTTGAAGGTTAGTCTGAATAGCTTTGTGGGGTATGCAGTCACTGGCTGTTTATTGTTGAACATACATTTCTAAGCTATTGTAACAGACCAGTGATAGTCTGGTATTTATACTTATCCCTGGATTTTACACTAATTTCTGGCTTTTCATTAATAATAATAATAATAATAATAATAATAATAATAATAATAATAATAATAATAATAATAATAATAATAATAATAATAATAATAATAATAATAATAATAATAATAATAATAATAATAATAATAATAATTCCATGTCACAAATTATTCTGGGTTGAAAGGATTTTTGCTGGAGGAACTCCGCTCGGGATACCTGAATGAGCCTCCTTTCATGTCCCCAAGATCTTTTCCCACTGAAGTGGTCCCTATTTATCTACTTGCAATTTCTTGCTTTCGAATTGCTAGGTTGGCAGGAGCTGGGACAGATGATGGGTGCTTAATCCGTCATGCAGTGCCAAGGTCTTGAACTGCCGACTTGCCATCCTTCCAGCTAACAAGGCAAGCTTCTTTACCACTGAGCCACCGCATCCCCATTCACCCATCACATGGATAAGGGAGAACTTTTGTTGTGTTCTATTAAGACACAAAAGAGTCAGCCAGACCCATAGTTGTCAAATTTTGACATATATTTTTGGACTTCAGCTCCCAGAATCCTCAACTACTGACGGTGTTAGCAGGGTTTCTGGGAGTTGAAACACAAAGGAACTTGACTGCTGTCACCCATTGGATGACAGTTTATTTTTAGTCTCTTATTGAATGTAAATGAATGAGGACTAACCAAGGGTGCTCTTCTCAGGAGCAAAGAGGAACCTTAGTAGTTCAATAGCTACTATAAAGTGGCCAAGCAAACATAGAGGAGTATGCCTTCCCCCACGGTTCCTTGGTACCTGCACCCCTTTTTAGGGGTGGGTTCTTAACTCTGTTTTTATCTGTTTTATTCATGTTGTGATCCGTCCTGAGTCGGCCGTGGTCGAGTGGGCGGTATAGAAATCTAACAATAAATAACTAAAAATATAAAAATATTATCATCATCACCACCATCATTTTATTTTGTCATACTAATATCCTGTTCCTTATAACTCACTAGCAAGGGTTGCCCGGCGTTGCCGGGCTTTTCCCCCGTGTTTTTTAATTAAAAATGAGCCAAATTTTTTTTTTGCAATAGTGTTACATTGTGTTGGAAGGTTAAATTGTGTTGTTTTTTTAAAAAAAATTGCTTAGTCTGTAATTTTAATTTTTTAAATGTTTATTTATGTTAAATTTGTTTGGCTTGGCTGTTATTAACTGTGATCTGCTTTTTTGGTTTTTTTTGAGGATTAATAAAAGAAGAAAGTATGATATAATAACTCAGCACAGGATTTTTTAAAGTTTCTATTGTATTTTATTGACATATATTTGTGATTTGTGTGAAAGTGTGTTTAGTGCAAATTTTTTTACTTGTTTTTTTTTTTGGTGTGACCTTTTGTGTAAAATTGTGAATTTGTGTTTTGTTTGGGGCTGTTGTGTGTTTTTGAATTGTTTTTACTATTGTGGCCAGCAGGTGGTGCTGGTAGGGGTTATTGTATTTTGACTTTTGTTTCTCTCCTGGCCTCTGGGTGGAACTTCTTCTGGTAAGTAGGGTCTTTCTGTATTCATTTCTTTTCCAGTCCTGGTGGAGGTAGCACCTGTTTTGGTAAGTTTGCTTGTTTTCTTTCTTTTGTGTGTGTGTGTGGGCGGGGGGGGGAGGGGGGGTTGGAGTTTGTATTTTTTGTCTGTTTGTTTTGTTTTTGATTGTGTCTTTGTTTACTTCGTATTGTTTTTGGTGTTTTTGTTTTTGTGTATTTTTGGCTGTGTTTGAGTGTTTTTAGTAATTTTTTAAAAATTATTTATTTGGTGGTGGGGAAGGTACGTGGTCATTGGGGGTTAGGAAGGGTGGGCTAGGTGGTGGGGAGGGGGGCATGGTTGTTGGGGGTTAGGAAGGGTGGGCTAGGTGGTGGGGAGGGGGGCATGGTCGTTGGGGGTTAGGAAGGGTGGGCTAGGTGGTGGGGAGGGGGGCATGGTCGTTGGGGGTTAGTAAGGGTGGGTTAGGTGGTGGGGAGGGGGGCTTTATTGTTTTATGGTGCTTTTTTGTGTGTAGTTGTGAAAGTAGATCGGGGTTTCCCCTTTAATATCAGTGGGTGGGGCTTGTGACCCCCCTCTCCGCTTGCTCCCCTGGGGTTGGGAGGTTTGTGGGGACAAAAGAGGTATGTCCCCCCAACTCTTCTGGACCCAGTAGACCAGGCACAGTGGATCGATTCCCTCCCCCCTCCTGAAAACAACTCCATTTTTAAAGAGTAGAAAAGACGGAGTTTTTTTAAGGAGGGGGGTGGGAATCGATCCCCTCTCCCTGGTGTCCTGAGTCCAGAAGGGTTTGGGAAACATTCCCCTTTTGTTCCCACAAACCTCCCAACCCTAGGGTAGCCAGCGGAGAGGGGGATCGCAACCCACACCCACTGATATTAAAGGGGAAACTCCAGTCGGGTCCTTCAGGCGCCGTGGGTGAGGGATAGAAAGGCGGCTGGTGTGTGTTTGGCTGTGACGCGGTGAGTTGTTTTTCTTTTTAATTTTTCGGGTGCCGTTTTCCTCAGCGTTCTGGTGCGCAGGACGCTGGGGCTTGTAGTAATGGGTTGGTGCTTTCTGTTTGTGCTGCGTTTTTTTAAAATGGTTTTATTTTGATTGGCTGCAGCGCGTTTCCGAACGCTGCCCCGTGCGAGAGCCTCTCAGCCTGATTGGCTCTGGCGCGCCGCGGCGCAAGGAATGTTGGGAAGTGAAGTTGTTTCCCTTTCTTCGCGTTTGTGGGGCTGTTGCCCCACTGCCGGTTTTTTCAATCCTTCGTTGACCTGCGTACCCAGATCGGCCGTGTGCACGAAGGGTGAGTGCAGGCAAGTAGGGCGAGGCATAGCAACCTATAGCCAGTTCCAACGGTTAACCCTTGGATTTATAGGTTAAGATTTGTGTTCCACCAGTTGTCCAAAAATCTTGTGGCCACCATGCATGGAGATTATCCCATTTTTATCCTCACAGTAACCCTATGGAGTAGACTGGGCTGAGACTGCTTAAGGCAACAACTGAAACTAGCTTTTTTCCCTCTAGTCCAGTTTGAGGTGCTAAAACACTTACAAAAACAGCTGTCATCTTCTGGAAAACTCAGAGTACAGTATGAGGTTTGTAGCCTGGCATGTACCAGATCAACAAGGCTTGCCTAGATATTTAAAGTACAGCAACAGTGTCGTGTACCCTAAGAAACAATCTCTTTGGTGGCTGCTTCTGAAAATACTGTTGCCTTGAGGAACTGCTATTCCTGTTTGTCCTTTACAAGCAACCACGTTTTCCTATCTCGCAACCAGAGTGTGGGTGGACACTTGCTACTCTTCTCCAGTGAAACGTAGCTGCCACGTCTTTCCATGTTGCTTCTGCTTCCTTTTAGTGAAGCACATTGTGTGTTCTGAGGGGGGAATTGGTGTGCTTTCCTGCTGGTCTGAGAAGGGAGATTTGTTTAGCCTAGTGCCGTTGAAGAAGTACCGTTGAAGAAGCCAACCTTCTGAAAAGCCGATTGTCTTTTCAGCGTGAGAAAGGAACCTATACATCATAATCGGTTTCTACTCATTACTAATATCGAACCATTGATGTTCTGGGGCAGGGGTGCCCAAACTATGGCCCGTGGCCCAGATCTGCCCCTGATGCCAATTCATCCAGCCCGCGAAGCCCTTGTTGCTCCCAGACGAGGCGCGTTTTACTTCCACTTCCGGGAGCGATGAGGGCTTCGTGGGCCGGATGAATTGTCATCAGGGGCAGATCTGGGCCATGGGCCATAGTGACTGGCGCCCTGAACCACATGAATAGCCCGCCGCCCAAAAAGTTTGGACACACCTGTTCTAGGGAGTGGGGCATAGAAGGAGACATGGCCCATGATTCAGATGGAGCTCAGAGCCCTGTATCATGATCAATATTTAGAAGTGTTAATCTCAGGTAGAGATAGCAGTTGTTGCCAGTAGGAACACAACATTTCAGGATATATGAGGGTGGTTCTTCCATGAGTACATCAGTTAAGCAAGCTCTGGGCCTGAGCTCTCATTGTAATGTTTGGACAAGATGAAGATCAATACAGTGGATGACTTGCATGTATTTTTCTAGCTTCCCCTTTTTAGGGTCTCAGAAAAGGGCCATTCAGAGTAGTCTGCCCACTTGGTTGGACTTCTTTTGAGTCATTTTCAAATTTCTGTTTTCCTCACACTTCCCCCTTCTGGTGATTGTGTCCGTAAGTCAATATGTCCAAATGCATCTCAGCCCAATCTCCAATCCCATGAATATACGTTGAGCGAGGTGGGAATGAATGGAATTGGTTGGCAGGTCGCTGTGAAGAAACACAGGGTCTGGTCTTCTACTTTTGTATATTGGTATTTTGGGGACTTATGGGAGTATGTTATTGCTGGTTTGGGTTTGATAATTGGATATTATGGGTGTAATTGGTTGCCCAGAGTAGTGCTTGTCACTAAGATGGGTGGGATATAAATATTGTAAATAAATAATAAATACTGTAGCCTAGAATTTTCTGTAAGGAATGATGAACCCCACCCTCCAAGGAAGATCCATCTATTGTTCATATGATCATTTAATCCTAAATTAAACCTAAAGAGATGAACAAAGGCTCTGGAAGATGTCAAGGGGAGACAACCTTTAATTCACCTCTTGATTCACTCCTTGCCTTAGTAAAGTGGGTCCACCCTATGTAGCCAGACTGAAAGCCAAAAGGTGGATAGGTAGGTTTGTGAGAAGAGGCTGTCAGCAGTTCTGACGAGGGAGGAAAGGACTGAGAAGTCGTCTCACCTCTTTCCCCTCCAGAACAAGACTACCTGGTAGGATTAAAGATCTGAAGGCCAGGAAAAAAACCGGGAAAATTCAGAAAAAAAAATATTCTCCCCCCTCCCCCCGTTTTTTTCTGAAGCCTTTTTTGTTTTTGGAAAAATTGGAAAAAAATATATATTATGGAATGTTTTATTTTAACGTGATGAATAAAAATATTTTAAGATAAGGCCGGGTTCAAATATTGTATAAATCATTTCTTAAAAAAATATGTATGGTATCAGATTATTTTCAGTTTCCCCAAAAATTTCTGTTTCCCCCCCGAAAACCCCCGTTTTCCCGAGCTTCAAAATTTCCGGAAATTTTACATTTTTAGGATCTAACTGTTGTATATCTACACTACTTTTGTTCTGTGAAGGAATATTGGGACCAGAGAGTTACATCACGGCCTCGGATGACCAGGGCTAATTTAGTTAAATTGAAGAGAAGTCAGAAGGGAACTGCCAGATTTTCTTTGGCCTGATACTTGCCATTCTGATTTCTTGGCGAACTGAAGAAGAAAGGACCAAGCTAGTTTCCTTTTTAGTCCAGAATCCCAAGAATGAGTTTAGTTTGCCACTTTGAGTGGTAGCTCTGCAATTTCTTTTGGACCAAGAGTCTCTGTATTCTGAAGTCCTTGGAGGAGAGTTAGCCGCTGTTATAGCTCTACTCCAGGTTTTGGGCCCAGTGTTGCATGAGTTGGATGTTGCAGAGCTGGGGGGCTTGGGAGGGGATCTGGTAAGGATAGTAAAGGGAAGCATTTCTTGTATCTCTATCCCCCCACCCCCTGCTCTCGCTCTCTCACTCTTTCTCTCTCTCATGCACCCATGTGCGCACCCGCGCACCCACACACCCACATGTTAGCAGGGCCCCCATTCCCCTGCTAACAAAGCCTGTTGGCACAGACGTTTCCTCATCAACAGTTGGATCCTTTGAGGCAAAACAGCACTTCACAGGAAGTCTGATTTTTGCCTAGAGGCCTTCAGTTGTTGAACATAATTTGGGGGACCCTTGGTGTTGAGGTGTGAAAAGACCTTGATGCATCGGCTTCCTGAAAGAAGCTAAGAGTCAAGATACACTGCAAGAAAATTACATACATTTCCCTGGTAACTTGTCTGCATTTCCCCCACCAAGAAAATTGTGCAGTAGAGCTGGTAGTGACTGAATTTAAGAGGAAGGGTGTGAAAGCTGGTTCATAGGATAGGAAGGTTTAAATTTGTAAATGAAGGGAACTCAGCTTCAAATAAACTGGTTCAGTCATTAACACATAGAAGTCTTCTTAAACTCAGCTTGATGTAAATCAGAAATAACAGCTTACACTACGGGCTTGTTGTGTGGGTGTAAAAGTGAGGCTGCCGCACTTAACAGTTTCGAAAGGACTAAAAACAGGTAGCAGCGGCCCACAATATCAGAATAATCTTTCTGTGTGTGGGATGCTATCGTGTGGAGAGATAAAGGAAGGATAAGTGGCCCTAAGACTAGCAATTGAGGCAGTAGAGATCTGTTTATGTCTATGTGGGTTTAGTGTCACTTTACATTCTGTCAGTACTGCAGTGGCTCAAGTCGCTAAGACGCTGACTGGGAAGCGGAAGGTCAGCAGTTCGATTCCCGAGTACTGCAGGACGGAAATGAGCTCCCGTCTTCATCCTAGCTCCTGCCAACCTAGCAGTTCGAAAGCAAGAAATTGCAAGTAGATAAATAGGGACCACTTCGGTGGGAAGGTAACAGCGTTCCGTGCGCTCCGGTGTCTAGTCATGCCTGCCACATGACCACGGAAACGTCTGCAGAAGCAGACAGCGCTGGCTCTTCGGCTTAGAAACAGAGATGAGCACTGCACCCTAGAGTCAGATACGACTGGCTTTCGAGCAAGGGAAACCTTTACCTTACATTCAGTCATGGAAACAAAGATAGCTCTTGTCTTGGTTTTCATGGTCACGAACATCTGTGGCCTTTTTTTTGTCTTTTCTTGCTTCTTTGAAGTTCCTGAAATCTCCCTGACCCTCCCTACACCAGATGTTGGCTTCTGGTGTGGCAATTTGAGTCCACATGTGAATAGAAGCTATTCGTTTACAGAATTTAGGAAAGGGAATGGTGCGTTCTTAGGGATAGCACTTGGGCAGAAACTAAATGTATCCATGGTGTTAACAGTGTTTGAAAAGGGAAGAACATTGCTAACTTCCCTCAAAGTTGTTCAGCTGCCGAACATTGTCTCATAGAACTCATTTAAGAACCAAAGCAGCATCAATGTATGTATTTTTCCCCTGCGTTTTAGTTTCTGGCCATACAAGATTGTGATGTATTATTGAGTGAACAAGAGGGAAATTGGGGGAATAGTTTGCATTTACCATATATACTCGAGTATAAGCTGAGCTTTGTAGCCCCAAAAACGAGCTCCCAAAAGGGGACTCAGCTTATACTTGGGTCAATGAGCATGAGGGTACAAAGACCACGCTGGATTGAGATGTGCCAACAATTTAATTAATGTTACCATATTTTCATGTGTTTTGATTATTGAAACTCACTAGTAGCTGCTGCATTTCCCACCCTCGGCTTATACTTGGTTTTCAGGTCAAAATTAGGAGCCTTGGCTTATATTCAGGTCGGCTTATACTCGAGTATATATGGTATATAAAGAAGGGAATAGAGTCAATTAGGCCTGGCTTCTCATCCCAGCTCCATTTCTACCCTGCAATCAGCATCTCTCCAAAGCAGAAATTCTAGATGTAGGTATCACATTTCCAGGAATGTCCAGGGCAGTGAGTTTACGGATTTTGTCTGATTCTCTCAGTATGCTGAGTAGTTTCTATTGGAAACTGTGCAAGTCTTCAGAGGGGCTGTAATAGTTGTGACTTCTTTTTATTCTCTGTCTCTATCAGTCCCTTTGCAGTTCTTTTGGCCCCCTGCCCCCATGGAAAGAGTCTACACCAAGGGTTCCTAACCTTTTTCCACTGTGGGCCTGACCATGCCCCCTGGACAGCTGAGTGGGCCGGACCACGCACGCCCCATAAATGGAAGTGGACACATTTATGGCTGTTGTAAATGCAGCCACTTCCGTGTCTACGACAGTGGTGGGCACGTTTATGCATGTGTGGGCACATTTTATGGCTGACATACACACCTGCGCATGCATAAACGCACCTGCTTCCATTTCCAAGTGTGGGAGCGGTGGCGATGAAACGGTGCCGTGGGCTGGATCCAGCCTATGGGGTGTAGGTTGAGAAACCCTGGCCTAGATTGCTGTCAATGACCAGAAAAGAATGCCACATACACACATCAGCGTATTCCCAATTTTCCTCTCTCTTTCTTTGGGGCTTTAATCGTAAGCCACTTTGGGGGCGAGCTTTGCCTGGGCACTGAGATAGCGATATAATCAACCATCAGAGGGTGGCAAACCTTTGACATTGCACAGCCCTCTTGCTTGGCAGAATGGATCCTGCAGCTGGACGAACATTTCCCCTCCAGCCACATAGAAGTCTAGTGTCACCCTACTCCTTTTTTTGTTTTACTAAGCCTGAACAAACATCCCTGGGGGGGTGGGTGTTATTTTATATATTTACATTTATACCCTGCCCATTTGGTGCAGGCACCACTCAGGGCGACTTACAACCATATAAACCAGGGGTGCCCAAACTACGGCCTCTGGGCTGGATCGGCCCCCGACACCAATTTATCCAGCCCACGCCACCCTCATCACTCCTGGAAGTGGAAGCAAAAGGCGCTCATATGGGAGTAGGACCTGTGCTGCGTTTCCAAAGGTTTGGTTCCTGGGATCACCTCTCCTTTCTCCCACCCCCCTCCACTCCTCATCCAGCATTTAGTCAGCCTTTGGCTCTTTGCCCTGGGACTCCTGGCAGGCTAAGCTGTTCCTATGAGTATTAATAGAACGAGGAGTGCAGTCCCTTGCATGCCGTCCTCCTGTCGATTTACTGCAGTCAGGTCCCATTCTCCCCTTTGTATCTGTTGCTTTAACACATGGTAGGAGAGAATAGCTCTTATTTGCTGCACTTTAGGGTCTTCAGATATCAACATTTGCTTATCGTATTAGTGTCACTGTAGGACAACGTTTGTCCAGTACAGCTTGTTCCCTGGCCCACCCCATAGCACCCACAGAGCTTTTAGCTGGGGGGCTGCCAGGGCCTCCTAGGAGGTGATTGGCAGTGCTGCAGCTTCTTGCTTTTGACAAATGCTAGAAAAGAGAAGTTTTATCAGAACGAGAGGCATTCCTCTAGTGCCAAACTGGAGGGGAGGGTGGACCTGCCAAGTCCACATATGCCTCAATGCAGTGATTCACTGCTTACGAATGGAAACCTCCGTCTTCAGACTGCCTTCCAATTTCGGACAGTTAATGACTAGTAAAAAACAAAACCCAGTTGTTCCTTCTGAGAGAGGGTGGAATCTGTGACTGCAGCATCCACGTGGGTCTGGCTCCTGTATGGATTGAGGGCCCCTCATTTGCTCTGTTCTCTGGGAAGACTTTCCTTGAATCAAAGGAACTGAAGAGAATGAAACAAATTCATCCAGGGGTTGTTGGCATCCGATATAAGTGAATGGACTCTGAGCTTGTGCTCAGAGCTATGGTTGAATCTGGGGATGTGGTTTGAAGAATTGATAGCGTCTTCCAGAATATGGTAGATGGACGCATCTTGTCATTCTGTTCTAGCAAGAGCCAATCCTGTCACCCAGGATTAGAGATCTGGGCTTCCAAGGCAGAGAGGTGTAGCCAGAAGGCCATCTTAAGGCATGACATCTCTTTTTAGTGATTAACCATTGAGCTGGCTTCTTGCACTTCTCAAGAAGGGATAGTTGTACTTCCCATTGTAGCTCTAGGAGATGGCCCTTAGATCAGAACAATTTCCATCACAAAGGTCAAAGTAAAGGTAGCTGGATAACTCAGTGTGTTCTCAACATATGGCCAGCCCCTCACTCAAGCTGCTGCAGCCACCAGAATCAGCCGCAGACTCATTTGCAGCTGTTGTAAATGCATTTACGACAGCCGCAGACTCATTTACAGCTTTTGTAAACACATTCACAACAGCCATAAATGAGACCACGGCCAATTCTGGCTGCGACGGCTGGGCCACCAGTCGGGTCTGCCAACTGTCTGAGGGAGTGTGATTCAGCCCCCAACTTCAAAATGTTGAGAATGCCTGGTTTAAAGTGTCTGCTTGGCAGAGCAAGAGATTGGGAGTTTGATTCCCCATTGTGCCTCCTGGGAGAAGAGCCAACCTGTGTGGCCTTGGGCAAATTGCAGAGTCCCAGGACTTCTCTGTTGTTGTTGTACAGTTGATTCCGACCTTTTGCGACCCTATGGACTATTGTCCTCCAGGCACCTCTGTCCTCCACCATCCTCCTCAGCCGCCTAGCTCTGTGCCCATTGTGTCTACAATGCCATCTAGCCATCTCATCTTTGGTCGCCCCCTTCTTCTTTTGCCCTCCACCTTTCCCAGCATTAAGGCCTTCTTAAGTGAATCCTCATTTCTCATTTTATGTCCAAAGTACTTCAGCCTCATATTTACTATTTGACCTTCTAAGGAGCAGTCCAGGTTGATTTCTTCTAAGATTGACCTATTTGTTCTCCTCGCTGTCCAGGGGACTCTCAGGACTCTCCTCCAACACCACATTTCAAAGGCATATATTCTTCTGCGCTCAGCTTTCCTAATGGTCCAGCTCTCACAACCATACATTACCACTGGGAATACCATTGCTTTGACTATGTGAATTTTTGTTTGCAATGTGATGTCGCTAACTTTTCACTATGTTCCCCAGGTTTCTCATAGCTTGTCTCCCAAGAATCAGTCGCCTTTTTATTTCATGGCTGCAATCTCCATCTGCAGTGATCTTAGATCCTAAGAAAGTAAAACCTGTCACTGCTTCTACTTCTTCCCCATCTATTTTCCAGGGACTGATGGGGCCTGTTGCCATTATCTTGGTTTTCTTGATATTGAGTCTCAAGCCAGCTTTTGCACTCTCCTACTTCAATCCAATCAAGAGGTTCTTTAGGTCTTCCTCACTTTCTGTCATTAGGGTGGTATCGTCTGCGTATCTCAAATTGTTGATGTTTCTCCCAGCAATTTAGATCTCATATTGTGATTCCTCCATCTGTGCGTTGCGCATTATGTGCTCTGTGTATAAGTTGAATAAGCAGGGTGATAAAATGCAGCCTTGTCTTACTCCTTTTCCTATTCCAAACCACTCCGTCATTCCATATTCTGTCCTGTTGCTTCTTGACTCATGTACAGATTTCTCATGAGTCATATAAGGTGTTCTGGTATTCCCATCTTTTTAATTACTTGCCACATTTTGTTGTGGTCCACACAGTCAAAGGCCTTGGTGTAGTCAATAAAACAAAAGTAGACTTGTTTCTGGTATTCCTTTGTTTTGTCCACGATCCAAGGTATGTTGGCAATGTGGTCTCTAGTCCCCCTGCCTCTTCTGAAACTAGCCTGCATTTCTGGTAATTCTCTCTGTAGAAGAAGGGAATGGCAAACTACTACTGAGTACTGTCTTCCTAGAAAATCCAGGGAAAGGGTCACCATTAATCAGAATTTACTTAACATCACATAGTTATTATTATTGTTGGTGAAATGACTGTAAAAACAGCTCAGTAGTAGAGGAAGAAGATACACTGTGCTTTATAAAACACCAATAGCAATGTACTGTTAATATCAACAGATATCTTTGTGTCTCAGTTCTATAAATATTCTTATCTTACTGACCTTAGGTATGCCGCATTCATCTGGCACTCTAGTTGGAAGAGATTTGTACTAACATAATTTTGGTGCAACTTGAAAAATAGGAATTTGTAGTAATAATAATAATAAGAGCTGGGGCTGGTAGAAGACTCCTGCAGTTAAAACAGACAGTAAAAGAATAAAAGCAAAGCTTGAATGTCTATATTAAGAAAAGTGAAGAGCCTATGCTTCAGGAAGTGACCAAAGGAGAACTTTTTGAAAACAGTGAAGAAGAAAGCTGAATACAGAAAGGAAAGGATTGAAAGTCGAGCTGCAAACTGGAAAACAAGCCTATACATGGTCAATACTTGAAAAACATAGAAGGAAAGGCTGACCAAAAACTGACATCAGGAGTTCTGAAGAAGGAAACTGAAGGACTGATCTTGGCAGCTCAGGAACAAGTTTTGCCAACAAATTGCATGAAGGCTAAAATACAGCACATATCCAACAATAGCAATGCTGGCTTTGTAATGAAAAGGATGAAACAGTAGATCTTCTGATCAGCGGATGCAGCAAAATTTCACAGATGGATTATTTGCAATGACATGACAGGGTTGCAAAAATTATTCTTTGGAAACTTTGCCAAAAGTTTCGATTCAATGTAGAAAAATTATGGGAATCATCAGATAGAGAAAGTTTTGGAAAACAAGAGTATCAAGATCCTGTGGGTCTTTAAAATCCAAACAGATAGGCATCTGACTCACAACGCACCTGATATAACTATTGTGGAAAAGAAGAAGGTTTTGTTTCTTGACATTGCTATAACAGAAGATGCACAAATTGAGGACAAACAACTGGAGAAAATCACAAAACATTACAATTTGCAAGTTGAAGTTGAGCATTTATGGAGGAAGAAATCTGTTTTTGTACCCATAGTGATCAGAGCCCTTGGAGCAATACTTAAAGGACTTCCTATATACAGTATTTGGAAATTTTGGATTTATTGGACTTGGATATCCTAACTCTACAAAAACAAACAAAACCCACAACTTTCCTTGGAATTGCCTTTATACTTAGACGTTACCTTAACAGTTCTTAGGTCTTTGGTTAGGTCTTGAACGGTTAATTTTGTACCATTCGGCAACTGTGAATCTAGTGATAGATTTTTTATTTTATAATAATTATGTGCTGTACAGCGGATTCTGCGTTCATGGTAATATATCTTAGGGTTTTATAGATAAAGAATACTCAAAAATGGTTTCCTATTCTCTATTTTGGGACATCATGAGACTGTTGGATCTATTCAGAGAGGGGGCCCTTAATTGCTTGGTAGCTCAGTGAGTTGCAGCATATGGACAGAGGTTATGGGTTCAATTTCTCCTAGTACCTCCTGGGAGAACAGCCAGCCTGTGTAGCCTTTGGTAAACTGCATAGTCTCCAAGTGCCACCAGAATAATGAATGGGAATGGGATTGAAATCAGATTTTTTTGTTAATTTTAAATTAGATTTTTAAAATAAAGTTATTTAAAGGAAAAATCTAGATGTCATTTTCTGTTTATATATATTATAGTTCAAAGGTTATTCATCATTAAATAAGGATTAAGTTTTAATTATGTACCATGAAACTGTCTGCAATGTTTAATTGTTTTGTAGATGAATTACATTAATCAAGTCACACTATCATGTTACTGGACATTTTTCTATCCAGATGATATTATCACAGATGTTTAGTTTTACAGGTCTCAAAACTGAATTTATATCTGCACAGATCACATGCCTCTTCACGGCAAAAGTTTTATAAAATAAACATACAGAGTTGAGAAAAAGACCTTAATCACATTGTTCCTTTGCAGATTCCTGTCTTGTAGTCTGAATCAACCCCTTCTCTCTTAAGTGCTAAGTTTCAAAAATTGAATGAATAGAAGAAGATTATTGAAAGTGGAATAAAGGTAAATGTTTCCCTTGCTCGAAAGCCAGTCGTATCTGACTCTAGGGTTCAGTCTTCATCTCTGTTTCAAAGCTGAAGAGCCAGTGCTGTCTGCTTCTGCAGACATTTCCGTGGTCATGTGGCAGGCATGACTAGACACCAGAGTGCACGGAACGCTGTTTACCTTCCCACCAAAGTGGTCCCTATTTATCTACTTGCAATTTCTTGCTTTTGAACTGCTAGGTTGACAGGAGCTGGGACAAAGACAGGAGCTCATTCCATCCTGCAGTACTCAGGAATTGAACTGTTGACCTCCAGCCTTCTAGTCAGCGTCTAGCCACTTGAGCCACTGCAGTCCCACAAAAGTGGGATAGGTTTCTATAAAAAGCTAAGTGTAAGGAGGGAAGGGCAAGCATAACATTGAAATCTTTTGGAGTCTTTATGAGTCTCTATGTAGAAAACCATGGTTTAAATTTAGTCTTACTGATTTAAATCATGATTTAAATTGATTGGATTTAAATCAAATCCATCCTGCATGAGAACACGCTAGTGATATAAAAAAGAGGCATGCATGATATGGAGAAGGCTGGTTGAGAAAGACTTTCCCCCCCTCATAATGTTAGAATGTGAGGGTCACCCAGTGGAACTGTTTAGCCAGAAAATCAAGAAAAAGGAAAGAAAGCCCTGCTTTATATGATCCATCATTGAATTGATGCCTGCAAAGGGTACTCTTACCTGGAAATACCTGAAAGCTAAAATTTGGGGCATCCCTAGTGGATGGGTTCAACTCCTGAAAACTCAAGTTAGTAGAAGGAAACTATTTTGGTATCTTTCAGTTTACTTTAATTTAAGATCCTCTGGATGAAATGAAAACGAGACCACGAGGCAAAGGATGGTGGGGAAAAGTAAACAGATTTATTGTACAGTGCGCCAAAGAGATCAATGCAAACATTCCCCACATGGCTACCCTTCTAATACAAAGGATCAGCCCCGTTCCAATTGAACTGGGCATATTTATAAATTCCATGGCATTGATAAACATATTTATATACAAAGAGAAGGAGGGGGGACTTGCTGCCACTGTCACAAGGTGGGTCAAAGGGTGTCACGAAAGCAGGGAATCGTTTCTACATTGACACATTGTCACAAGAAAAGGATTTCAGTGTTCACACCTCACCAAAGACAAAGGGGGTTACGATGCTTGCACATTATTACAGAACGAATAGTCCAATGTCCATAAGCGTTCATAAGAAGAAAACAAAAGAGTCCATGCAGGCATTCCAGCCCCATGGGTAGGACTATCTCAAAAGGGTGCAAGTGTCCATAAGCTTATGAAGGTGAGGTAAGTTTCTCCTTGCGCAGATATAGCACCTCATGGAATGGCCTGGAATTCCATGGCATTGATAAAATGTTAACAGCAGTTGTCTTGATTTCTAGATCCCATCCAGGGATAACAGGATCATCCTGGAGTTTTAATTGTCCATGGCAGGCTTAGGTGGCTCAGCAGCACTTGGTGTGGCTGCAAGATCACTGCCATGGTTTTGTCACGGAAATAGTCCATTCAAAATCTAACAGGTAAATCTGTAGCTTCTTCAGCTGGAAGAACAATCTTGGAGACGTTAATGAACATGTCAGCACTAGTATGTACCCAGCATTGGCACTGCAGCCTCAGCTGGGAATCATGCCCTTTTTATTAGCAACATATAGGACCTGTATGTTGCTCAAGTAGCTAAGACACTGACTGGGAGGCGGAAGGGTCGGCAGTTCGATTCCCGAGTACTGCAGGACGGAATGAGCTCCCGTCTTTGTCCCAGCTCCTGCCAACCTACCAGTTCGAAAGCAAGAAATTGCAAGTAGATGAATAGGGACCACTTCGGTGGGAAGGTAACAGCGTTCCGTGCGCTCCGGTGTCTAGTCATGCCTGCCACATGACCACAGAAATGTGCAGAAGCAGACAGCGCTGGCTCTTTGGCTTTGAAACAGAGATGAGCACTGCACTCTAGAGTCGGATATGACGGGCTTTCGAGCAAGGGAAACCTTTACCTTTACTATAGGAGAAAACCCTCTTCTCTATCTGTTCCAAAACCCAAGTTATACAATTTCTATTACAATTACCTCAGTTGCCCTTTCACTCCAGGTCACTTTCCCCTGCTAATTGGGTAATAACAGGTTCCATTACAGTTTTTGCTACAATGTATTCCCATCAGCTCATAAACAGGCAGAAGTAAACACATTGTATCTGATCAGATCACAGAGTGACATAACATCTTCCATGTGAAATTGATGGGCGCACGCGTGCGCGCACGCACGCACACACACACACACACACACACACACACACACACACACACACACACACAGAGCGAGAGCGCTTGAGTTCCACAAGGTGGGTTCTCATGCAAATAGTCCGGCCGCCACTTCCAGGAGCCGCTAGCGGGGGCTCACTGGAGTTGAATCTGGCTTTGGTTCCAGAGGGCCGGCTGCCTCTTTATGGAGGCGCCGATCCCTATGGCGGTAGAGTGGGCCTCAGCCCGGACAGCTGCTTAACGGCCAGAACGCAGTCTGACGTATGTCGGACCGCCCTGCTAACCAAGATCATGGGGAAGGGTCTGTGCTGGTGACATGGGCTTGTGCAACAGATGTGTGCATGTGTGGTGCTTGCGCAACTCATCGTGAATGGGCAGAGGCGATATTTCATGTATCAAAACCAGGGAATTTTATTTATTTATTTATTTGTGGCATTTATACCCCGTGTTCCTTATCCATAGATAACCCAAGGTGGCTTACAAAAAAATAATATAAAAACCTATACAGTCTAAAAGCATCAGAAAACCCTCCAATACACTCCCTAACCCCTTAAGAAGTTGAAAAATAAAGATAAAAAGAGAGATAAAAAGAGAGAGAGAGAAGGGGGCGAAATAAAAACAGACAGGTTAATTGTAAGAGCAGGTCACTATACAAGCCAGCGGGACCGGGCTGTTACACCTGTCATACCCCACACCCGCTGGCATAAACCAGGTCTTCAGCGCCTTCCTAAAGGGAAGCAGCTGTGTTTGGAGGTGCAATTCAGGTGGTAGGAGGTTCCACAGGGCCGGGGCAGACACCAAAAAGGCTCTTCTTCTGGTCCCAGTCAAGTGTGCTTCTCTCGTAGAAGGGACCAGTACTGAGCCTCTCCGGTCTGCCATCATAGGATGGGTAGAATACCTTGGGGTGACGCGGTCCCTTAAGTATCCTGGTCCACTGCCATGTAGGGCTTTAAAGGTCAAAACCAGCACCTTAAATTGCACCCGGAGGCACACTGGCAACCAGTGCAGCTCCCGAAGTAGCGGTGAGGCATGAACATAACCCCCACACCCCATCACCACCCAGGTAGCTGCATTCTGGACCAGCTGCAGCCTCCGAATGGTTGTCAAGGGCAGCCCCATGTAGAGCGCATTACAGTAATCCAATCTGGAGGTGACCAGAGCGTGAGTGACCATGAGCAAAAAAAAGTCCACAGCTTGTCCATAACATTGACCACCTTTGTGACAGCAGGGCCTACTTGAGAGAGGGAGAGTCTTTCTTACTTTTTAAAACTTTTTGGACCCCAACCCTTGCTTCCAGCGTTGATTGTGTTGAGTTGCCTGTTGTGTGTGTTCATTAGCTCTCCGGTGCCAAGGTGTTGACGATATGTTGACGTTATTATCCACACTTCTTTATGAACGAGCGTTGTCATTGTTTTAGAATCAGCATTTAAACCATAATCACATTATCTTGGGTTGGAATGTTTTTACATTTAATTCCCCTGTGATCTCACTGCAGACCCTTTCTTCTGCCTAAATCTGTGTACTGTACGTATAACCTGCCAGCTGCGGAGAATGCTCCATTCATCGAAAGGACAAGAAACCATGAGTCATAATAAGTTTGTTAGACTTTAAGCTCAGGAACAGGCTGACTTAGGCTCTCCTCTGGAAGTTTCCCATTTTTCAGACTCATGAAGTTCTGGTCAAACAAATATGCAAACTGACTGGTGTAATTAAAAGGGGTGAGGGAAAGAGAAATTGGTTCCCAACTAAACAAAGCCTATATTTGCAACGTAAGATCGTCGCATGCAAGAACTTTCAGATGTATAGCCAGGCCATGCAGAAGTAGGAGCTTAGAGGAAATTTCTCATGCAAAAGGATGCTGAGTGAGATCACTTAAAATGCTTTTATTCTCTCTCATTTTACAATGTGTTCCATGGGGTGACGCGGTCCCTTAAGTATCCTGGTCCACTGCCATGTAGGGCTTTAAAGGTCAAAACCAGCACCTTGAATTGCACTCGGAGGCACACTGGCAACCAGTGCAGCTCCTGAAACAGTGGCGAGGCATGAACATAATGCCATGGGGCCCTCTTTTTGGACGTTCTGAGCCATGGGGCTCTGTCTGTGGACGTTTTGAGCCTTGGGGCTCCGTTCGGGGACGTTTGGTAGCCGATGGTAGTGCATATCTAATTTTGTTTATATTAGTATTTAAATGGTGTTATTACATAATATGTACTGGTTTTGTAAATTTTGTAAGCTGTGAACTCTGTATAATTGTATTGTAACTGTATCATACTTATGTTGTACACCGCCTCGAGTCGCATGTAGTGTCGAGTGAGGCGGGATAATAATAATAATAATAATAATAATAATAATAATAATAATAATAATAATAATAATAATAATAATAATAATAATAATAATAATAATAATAATAATAAATTCATCTGGCCCACGCCACCCTAATAGCTCCCAAAAGCAGATGTAAAATGCATCCCTGTTAGGGTTAAGGTTCCGCTTCCGGGAGTGACAAGGGCGGTGTGGGCCGGATGAATTGGCGCCCGGGGCTGGATCATAGTTTGGGCACCCCTGATCTAGTTCCTGAGCTTTGTATGGTGACTTGCTAATTCCTAGGTCTTGCTGGATATATACGCTATCTGCCAAAGAGCAAAAATCTTTACACATCTCTTCAGGAATAAGTCTTATTGAATTCAGTGGTAAGTGAATTCCCAGGTAAGTGTTTGTACTATTGTATTGTGATATTAACAGTGCTTAATTCCAGAAGTCAAATTCTTCTGTCCCCTTGCTAATACAACTCATTTGATTGATACTTGAGAGTTGGTGTGTGCTTTATTGTGTTCTTATTCAATTCAGGTCACATCTTAAATCAGTTTTTTTAAAAAATAAAATAAAAGAGCCCCCATGGCACAGTGGTTAAGCTGCAGTACTACAACCAAAACTGCTCACAATCCGAGTTCAGTCCCAAGAGGCTCCAAGTTGAGTCATCCTTCCAAGGTTGATAAAATGAGTACTCAGCTTGTTGTGGGCAAAATGCTAGTTACCTTGGAAACCACCTAACGAGTGCTGTCATCTCTATGAGGTTGTATATTGTTGCTTCACATAATTGATTTAAGAAAATTAGTCAGCTGGTCTTCATACTTGAATCCCTTCCTACACTGAAGAGAAGCAAACACTTGTTTAAAACGCCTGTACACTCTACTTCTTGTATTGTATGCATAGGTTACTTCATTGCATATGAATCAAGGATGTGCACAACAGGGCATTAGGAAAGGTGGGGTACCCCTGCTGTGCATTGCTTCAGTGTGCCCACGTACTCTCTGCTGCTACAGTGTTCTTCTTATGGTTTCCTTAGTACGTTATATTGATTTTCTGTCTCCCCCATCCCATTCTGGGTTTCTACTCCTTTGAAATTAAGATTATCAGGAGAATAAAATGGCTTCAATGTCAAGTAGACTTGTAAGATAGGTCGCTGGCTAATGCAATAATGCTACATGATTTGACCTGTAAAAGAACTTGAGAAGTAGGTGGGGAGTGTAAAATGTTACTCAAACTCTTGACCGTATCCCTTTCTAGCCCACCCCCCGGCAATGTTCCCCACTGCCGTGGGCAGGTTTGTGAAACTGCGTTCAAGGCAAAGAACACACTGTCACCTCTCTCAAAAATAACCATAAGGTTGCCATTAGAGCTTGTTTTCCACAACAGCTAGCAGATGCCGGAAAGTGGCCTTCATGCTGAGCTGTAGCTCTAAAGACTTGGCTTTATTTCAGGTTCCTGGCAGAGAAGGAAATTAGAAATTGGTAGATGGAAACACTCTAATGCATGCTCCTCTCTTTGTCCAATGCTCCTCTCTAGGGGAAAGCATTGCTGAGAGGAGCTTATCCATCTGTGTTTTAAATACCCCAGGGAGGAATTTCTAGACCCTTCTAGGCAATGGAGTACATTGATGAGGAAACTTGCCCTCAGTTGTCAGGCTACAACAGCAGCCGGACGGTTCTCCTTAGGATTTTAATGTTATCTATGTATGGATTCGCATTCTTGTTGATGGAGAACAGGGGTGCCCAAACATTTTGGTCATGTGGTTCAATGGGCTGGTCACGTGGTTCAGCGGGCCAGTCGCATGGTTCATCCCACCGGAAGCAGAAGTAAAATGTATCTTGCAATCTGTTTTGCAACAGGATGGGATAGATTTTAAGATGCCATTTTCTCTGCTTAGACCAGGGGTACCCAAACTATGGCCTGCAGGCTGGATCCGAACCCCAATGCCAACGCTGCCCTTGTCGCTCCTGGAAGCGGAAGCAAAACGGTGCATTTTACTTCCACTTTTGGGAGCGACGAGGGTGGCGTGAGCCGGATGAATAGGCATTGGGGGCCGGATCTAGTCCATGGGCCATAGTTTGGGCAACCCTGTGCTAGAGACCAAGGCTAATCAGACTCCATGTAAAGGTACAGTACCTCTCTCGGAGGTCACAAGCTACAGACGGTGAGATGTGACCACGTTGTGTTGCATCTTAATTACTCTTGCTTTATTTCATTTGGGTTGTAGTCTGCCTCCCTGCTTCACCTTGTTTATTATGATGTCTGCATGGACAGAGCAGAAGTCAAGGAGAGGTAAATTTCAGAGTAAACTAGGACACCAGGCTGTGAATAAATTTATTCATAGATAGCTTAGAAACATCTTATTTGAAAGTAGGACACAAAGTTGACCTGACTAGTTCCTTCACGTTTATAGAGAGTGTTCTTTAAGAATGACCTCTAGTTATTTCAGGAAAAGTAGTTTGACAAGAGACTGGATTTGCTTCAACAAATTCCAGGTCCAGGAGAGGATTTTTAATAAGAGACCCTATTTGGAGATGATTATGATGTTTTGAGGGGGCAACAGCTGGAAGATATAATAACCTTTACATTTGGCAACATAAGGGTGATGATCATCCAATCTAAGGCAGTAAAATCGTTTCCAAGTTAGCCTCCTTCTGTGTGCTTTATTTGGAACCTGCTATTTTAGACGAAATTTGGGACATGTTTCATAAGGAATGGTACGGTAGCAGGCATATAAAAAATGCATGCAAAATTCTGGAGATAGACACTGTAACAACTCCTGAAGGAGGAAAAGAGAACTGTCTTATGCACAAACCAAAAAGGTGTGTTCTGAGTACATGGTAGAAAGTTCACCATCCTGATTATCTCAGTTTTCATTATTATTTTTTAAGAAGCAGTAGTTCTCAAGCCTTTAAATCCTGGGAGACAGAGTCTGCACATACCTGTCAACCGCGGCTCCGGCCAATCCGGGACCTGCGCAGAACGGTTCTGCGCAGGTTGCCTTCTACGCATGCGTAGAAGGGTTTTACGCTTGTGTAGCCCCCTTCTACGCATGCGTAGCCTTCTACGCATGCGTAGAAGGGTTCTACACAAGGGTAGAAGGGTTCTACACAAACGTAGAAGGGTTCTACACAAACGTAAAAACCTACGCATGCGTAGAAGGTGACCTGCGCAGAAGGGCTGCGCAGTACCTCCTTTCCCCCGCTGCCAAATTCCGGGGTTTCGGCAGTGCAGGGTGGGAAATGGCGCAAATCGGCACCGGGGACCAGGAAATCCCGGCCAATCCAGGAAGGTTGACAGGTATATGAGTCTGCAGGGAATGTAGACTTCAGGGATATGTGTAGCACACAGACCTTTCCCACGATAAGAAAGGAAACAAAATACATTTTTGGGAATAGAATTAATTATACAGTGGAACCTTGGTTAACGTAATTAATCTGTTCTCCGGGACGTTTCTTACCAAATGTAACTATCTATGGAAATCGAGCTAGAGATGACTTTAAAATAAAACATTAGAGTATTGAGGAAATAATTGATTTCTGAGACATGATGAAATGGGATCTCCTTTGTATAGGAGGCAGTTGATATTGCTGAGTTGCAAATACTGAGACACAGCCATTGTACATTATCTTACATTGTGATGTTGGAGACAGAACACTGAACTTGATGGACCTTCATCTGAGTCAGCAGTGCAGCTCTGCCAAAGTGGATGGGGAAAGTGACTCTTTTTGGCCAGCCGTTGTCTGCGAGCTGGATTTGGATTGACGGGAACAAACTTTCTTCTTGATATTGCTCCTCACCCCGAACTGGAAGGAGATCTAAGGTTTTGTGGAAATGCAGGTAGCACACGCAGTCCTGTTATTATTTATTTACTATTTATTTATTCAAATTTATATTGCTGCCCACTCATCATAGCGATTCAGGGTGGCTTACAAACAATACATTACAATATGTTGATGGGGGCTCGGGGGTGGTGGTGAAGTCCTCAACAGCCCTGGCTTCTTCTTATCTTTGGAAGAGCATGCCAGAGCTCCTCAGCTGAAGTAAGTTGCTTCTTTTCACCTGCAGAGGAGGAGATTGGCAAGCAGAGAAGATGGTGTGCTGTTGCAGGACTCATTTCCAGGTGGCACTGGAACAATCAGGGTCAAAGCCCCAGGTCTCTATGGTTAGGAATCCTCATAGCACCTGGGGGCATAAACTGAATGGTAATTTATTACAAACTATCCACCTTGGATGAAAGTTAATTTGAGGATGGCTTAGCCTTGAAAGAGCACTTAGCTTAGGGGTGCCCAAACCTTTTGGGCATCTGGCTGGTCACGTGGTTCCTCCCACTGGAAGTGGAAGTAAAACACGCCTTGCAATTTGTTTTGCAACAGGATGAGATAGCTTTTAAGCTGCCATTTTCTCTGCTGAAACTAGAGGTGCCCAAACTATAGCCCGTGGGCTGGATCCGGCCATGACACCAATTCATCCGCCTGCACCGCCCTTGTCACTCATTTTACTTCCGCTTCTGGTTGCAACGGGCAGTGCAGGTGGATGAATTGTTGTTGGGGCCGGATCCGGGCCACGGGCCGTAGTTTGCGCATCCCTGACTTAGAGCCATTTGCTTTACCAAAGATGACCTCATTTGTTGAAGTGGACTACTCTAGCTGCCTGCATTAGGAGTCTTTCCTTTTGGCTCTTTTTGTTCTTCTGCTATTAGCATTGTATAGGAAGAGAGGAAGTAAAGGAGTCATGTTTGTATGCGTTGGGAAGGAATGGCCATGTGCTGATGGAACAACATTTTGTATCCAAAGGCCTCAAAGCCTTCCCATTCCTCGTCATGAGTGTGTTTTGGCTTCTCTGACACTTTGGCAGTGCTTGCATCCTATTTCAATCCAGTTCCCAACCACTGTGCATCAATGTCTGAAACTCTTGAGAGTGTGTTCTATGCAATGGGAGGATTCTGACTTCCAAAAGTTGATGCTGAAACAAATCAAGTCTTCTGAAATGCGTCACAAGACTCTCACGTTAACTTGGCTGTGCCTGTGGAATGGAGCTGGCCAAAGGAATTTGTGCCAGCCCTGGAGTCACCATAGTTTATTGTCTGTCCATTGGCGTGAATTTGTTTAAAGTGGATCCCAGCTTGACATGAAGTGACCCACACACTGTGATCATGGAGCCATCTCCTGCGGCACACATGAAATGAGACATGCAGGATTTAACACCGGAACTGCAATGGACTGCCACAGCTTTGAAGATATTATCAAGGCATGCCTTCACAGCCAGTCCATCTGGCATTGCCTCTTCCGCCTCCATGACTGTTGGGAATCAGAGTTCCTCCTCTGCTCATTTTGCTGTTGGGCCCAATAGTTTGGTTTCCAGTGGCATTTCCTCCACTGAGGAGGACCATCATCCCACCTAAAGGGGCTCATCCACCCATAGCCATTGGCCCCTTTAGGGAGTCAGGTTAATTAGTGGCCGTCTGACACTCGGCATTGAGTCGCTGGCTACTCCATTACCATAGTGGGATGTACGCAAGCTTGAGTTATACTCATGCAGACATCAGTCCAGTGCCAGGAGAGTTATACTCTGGCCCTGTGTATCAATAACAATGCCCTTGCTGTAAAAGAGTGGCCAGATGGATTTCTTTTATTTCAAGACCAGTGCCACACATACAGCACCATAATATATTTTACACCATAAAATAAAAATAAAATGCAGATCTGTGCTCCAGAAAGTTGTAGTTTACAATTTCAGGAGTGGGGAAGGCAACAGAAAGAGAAGAAAGAATAATGATGTCAAGATAAGGAAATCCAAGCATGCAAACTTAAGCTTCTTTTTAGGGAGAGATCAGGATTAAGGGGTTAAACCAAAGGCTTCATGAGAGGATTTGTACGGTAGAGATCTTAAAGAGGGGTTGATATTGATAATTGATCACAGAAGCACATCTTGATATGAAGAACAGCAACAGAGTGTGGGTGGAGTTAGAAGAAGTTAGATTTTTTTAGACCCTATCTCCTGAAATACCCCCAGCCTTCTTAATCACTGACCATTCTGGAGTGGATATTCCAGGAATTGTAGTCTTTAAGAAGGGCCTCCTTCTGTCTCTGATGGAGCAGTTCTAAAGTGGAAGAAGCGTCTGGATACTTTGAGGATGATCGAATGCGAGCAGTAAAGGCCTCAGAAATACAGAAGACAGGGTGAAGTAAGGTAATTGGGAGCCATCATTCTCAACCATTGATCCCCCAAACATTGTCCCAGCCAAAATGGGGAAACATTGGGGATTTTGGGAATTGATCGGAAAAGTCTGGAAGGCCAAAGATTGAAACAGACGCACACCCGATTCTCTTTATCGGCATGCAGCATCCTGTATTTGCTTGTGTCCTAGGGAATCTGTGGCACACGCTGTAGTTGCATGAGGTGTGGATCGGAGCTGGTGAGCTTGATCAATATGTTGGGAAGGGGAGCTACAGCCCAGTGGTAGAGCCCATGCTCTGCATTTTGAAGAATTGTAGATTTGATCCCTGACATTCGGGATGAGCCTGGGAAGCTTTGGTTTGAGAGCTATCTATGGCGGACCAGGGACATTCCAGACATGGAGGGCTTTTCAGCTTCCACCTTGGGCTGGCAGGAGTTGTGGTGCAGCAATATCCGGAGGGTTGCACAGTCTTTAGCCCAGCACAGCAAACCAAGTGGGATGGCGCCTTGGTTCTAACTCAGTACAAATCCAGCTTCCTTTGTGTTTAACGGGGGTGAGGAGGAGTGGAAATGAGATGTGCACCCTCTTGTTTGTCAGAGTGGCAGCACGGCTGCCATCTCACCCCAAACCCACGTAACGCGAAGTGACAGACTGAGGTGAGGAACGTCATCTTTGCTCCCAGTGTGCATTCGCCGCTCAGTGCCTGCTCGCTCGCGGCCCTGGGCGCTCAGCTTGTCACATCTCACTGGCTCTCCGATGCACTACCCCAGCAGCTGGAGGAGGTTGGGAAAGCTCTGACAGCAGCTACCAACCCTTCCTATCCCATCCCTGTTGTGGGGAGGAGTGTCCTGGAAAAGGGAGGTCAGCGTATCCTTCGATACAGTATTTGGATGAATGCTAACATGACGGCAGTGGGGAAAGGAGCGTTTTTACACCAGAGAGGTGCAGAAAAGCGATCGGATAAGTTAAGTAGAGCATTCCACGAGGCAATGAATGGATTCGTAGCTCTGAGGACACACCCTCAGAACACACCCCTGTGTCAACAAAACACAGCATATATGCAAAGAATGTCAGAGTGCCTTCTCAGAGACATAGGTCAGTGGCCTTATACCGGGGGCGCCCAAACTACAGCCTGTGGGCTGGATCTGGCCCTGATGCCAATTTATCCGGCCCATGCCACCCTTGTCGCTTCCAGGCGCATTTTACTTCCACTTCCAGGAATGACGAGGGTGGCGTGGGCTGGATGAATTGGCATCAGGGACCAGATCCGGTCTGTGGGCCGTAGTTTGGGCACCCCTGGTTTAAGCAGAGAAAATGGCAGCCTAAAAAAATCTATGGCCTGATAAGTTTGGGCACCCCTGCCTTATACTAAATCAGATCCTTTTCCTGTCTGACCCATCCACACTGACTACCATTGGTTCTCCAGGGGGTTGTCAATATTCCTTGAAAATATACAGGATACTGTACCCGTCACTTTTGGTGCCCCCACCCCCCAGCAGTCTTTTGTGATACACAGCCATTAAATACCCTATCTTATTTCTTTCAACACATTTCCTCTCCCATAAACTTCCAAAGTTGTTGAGTAGCATCAGGGCCTTGCTGTGATAATGCATACACAAACGGGAAGAAATAGAAAATGCAAGATACAATACTCGGGTAATTCCATGAGCCAAGAATCTGTGGAGAGTTTACACAGGCTTTCAGGGGTGGAGGGTGCAATGTTTCTGTTTATCCCTTTCTCAGCCACCCCCTCCCCAAAAAAGTGTCAGCCTCATGCAAGTATGTAAGTTTTACATCAAGAAATTTGAAGGTACTCTGTAAAAGACATATTTCATGCATTGTAAATTGTACAGTTTTTGGAGTTACGCTTTTAAGGTTTGGTGCGGATAGGTGACTTTTATTATCTTGATGCAGAAGACGTCAGATTCTGCTCACCAAAAGCTGCAGTGAAAGACCCAAGATTAGACCAGGCCAGTCTGTGACAGTCCAGTCAGGCCGAGTTTATCCATCAACATCCTCAATTTGTTTATTTGTTTTCTAGTTCTAGTTGGTGGAAGGTTACATAGAGCAGGGGTCATCAAACTTGGCTCTCCAGATGTTCTTGGATTTTCATTCCCAGAAGCCCTGATCAGCAGGTGTGCTGACTTGGGCTTCTGGAAATTGAAGTCCAAGAACATTTGGAGAGCAATGTTTGCTGACCCCTGCCATAGAGGAGAGAGCTTCTGTACCTTTGATAGTTGCATGAAAGAAGAAAAAGCAGGTACAGCTTTTGAATTATAAGACACCTGGATCTTCTGTGCAACTATTAAAAGTACAGGAGTTTCATTCTTTCTGTTTTGTGGACAACCTGCCCAATAGGGAGGCCTTGAGTATTTCATAGACCACATTGCTTTGATGGTGGGTTATGTTAGTCTTGGTGCATAACCAGTTGTACTCAGTCCACCATAGCGAAAGGCAGTACAGGCGTGAAGGGAATTGCTGTCACATTTTGAGTATGTAGTAATTGGCTGAGGCACCATAAACAAAAACCCGCAGCATGGAGTTGAAGGCCCCCTGCTGCTGCTGCTGGTTGGGCTAACATGGCCCCTGTCTCATCTACTGATACATGGAGGCCTGCAACATAACTGAAGAATGATGGGATCAAGCTGTGGTTTTAAGCTGCATTTGGATTCTCCTCTAGCAGTTACCTGCCCAGACTGGGTGGTTTCCTAACAAACTCTAGCTTTTTGTGCTCAATTGAATCTCCAACATTCATTAAAGGAAGGCTCTTGAGAGATAAATGAAAGCAAGACATGCCACAAAATACAATGTTTGCCCAAACTAGGCCAATTCAGGTCTCAGATGAAATCATCATTCTTCTCATTGCTGTATCATGGCTAGGTCTTTGTGTATGGAGCACATGGACACATGCCTTTGAAATTATGCACTAAGAATATTTATGTTAATTTTGCTGGTAGCCAAATTGGCCTGCGGGAAAATTTCTTCCCAGCTCCGAACATTGGTGATAAGCATGAAAAAAAAACCCTACCCCTTTTCCAAGCGGATGACTGGAGATTTCCTCTTGTTTTGTGAAGCATAACATGTTCTACCTGTGTCATCTCAGATTCTTCAGACTGGTGGATTTCAAACTTTCAATCTTCTGGGTAACATTTCTACGTCAATTTATCAGCCAAGGAATGATTTCATTATAGAATCCTGGTGTGTTGCAGAGGTTTCTGGAGGAATGCTGTGGGCTTCAACACTGCAAGGGCAGGTCTTCTTATGCTTCACTGTCTGGAGCCATCACAAGATGTTCTGGTGTCTCAAGTAAAGGACAAGTTCTCCTCAGTCCAGAAGCTGACTGGACTAGCAGTAATTGAATAGGCAACTCTGGGTGATATTAATATATTAAGGAATTGTGTAGGGAGATGGTTTCAAGATATTTCAGTGAAGTAACAGGAATGCGTATTAATTTTGCGGTACAGTTGTTTTCCAGAGGTTACGCGGCAGCGGCTGCAACTCGATCTGAGGATATGTTTTTTCCTGTCTCAGGACGCCCGGAGTCCTGGTCTTGGAGGCTGGCTGGTTCTGGGATGCCTTGGCCCTCTGAGACAAGCAGGGACAATGCCCTTGACGTGAATTTGTTTAAGGTGGATCCCAGCTTGCCATTAAGTGACCAATACATGATAATCTCGGAGCCATACCCTGCGGCACATACGAAATGAGACATGCAGGATTTAACACCTGGGACTGCAATGGACTGCCCCAGCCTTGAGGATATTATTAAGGTGCGCCTTCACAGCCAGTCCATCTGGCATGGCCTCTTCCGCCTCCATGACTGTTGGGAATCAGAGTAGCAAAGTGGTTCCTCTTCTGCTCATTTTGCCGTTGGGCCCAGTATGATGGGTTTCATGGGTTTCCAGTGGCATTTCCTCCACTGAGGGGACCATTACCCCACCCAAAGAGGCTCATCCGCCCGTAGCCGTTGGCCCCTTTAGGGATTCAGGTTATTTACCGCCGCCCAACACTAGGCGTTGAGTTGCTGGCTGTATGGTCTACTCCATTACCATAGCAGATGTCCGGCCAGACAGGCCCAGGAGTTACTGATACAAGTATAAAGGAATTGTCAGTTTAGCAATTACAGCAGTTCCTTCATCTGTTAGGTAATCATAAAGTCATTATTGAATAATGAAGTTGGAAGAGGCCTATGAAGCCGTTGAATCCAACCGGCTGCTCAGTGCGGGAATCCAAATCAGTATATATCTGGCAGATGGTTGTCTTGACTTTCTCTTGAATGCCCACAGTGTTGGAGCACTCTACCTCCCAAGGTAATTGGTTCCATTGTTGTACTAGTCTGTTCAGCCTATATTTGGCTTCCTGTAACTTGGGTTCATTACTACAGATTCTGCCCCTCCATTGTATGCCATTATTTGAAGAGTGCTATCATCTCTCTTATCTGCCTTCTTTCTTCAAGGATAAATATGCCCAGTTCTTTCATTCTTGCCTCATAGGGCTTGGTTTCTGGTTCCTTGATCATCCTTATTGCCCTTTTCTGAACTTCTTTCAGTTGGTCTGCATCCTTCTTAAAATGCACTGTCCAGAACTGGTAGAGGGGAATTAGTATTCCATGTAATTTGGAAACAGTACTTCTATTAAGGCAATAAAGACCTGGCTGTGCCAGCGGGTCTGGGATCCATCTTGAGGTACGGCCCAGGTCCGCTGGCTGGTCTAGTTGCCCAGGTTACAGGTCATTGCTGCGAGCTGTCAGTTGTTTCTTATGTATCTGGTTTTTTAGGCACTTTTATATGGTTTTAGCTTGTAAGTTTAGCTTGTAAGTTTTTTTTACTGTTTTACTTTTTTAAGGCTTTGGGGAGGGTTTGGGGCTGGGATTTAGCTGTTTTTAGGATTACAGTAATACTTCATACAAAGTCCGCTTCATACAACATCGGATTCATACAACATCGCCTAATTCCTTGAAAAAAGTTGCCTCATACAAAGTCGTGTGACTTTGTATGAGGCATTGGGGTTTTCCCCAGGTTGCATTGTGCCTGGGCAGGATAAAAGGCAGGACACATGTGTGCATTGCTCTTGTGGGTTTTGCACAAGGCGAAGAGTGTTTAGGAGTGGTTTTGAACACGATTTTGGATTTTTTGAATTTTTTCGTCAGAATTTTTAGAAGCATTCCTGGGATTTTTGCAGCATTCTTCAGGTTCTTGGACAATCAGGGTTGTTTGACATGTTTTTGTAATGTTTTTAGCCTTTAGACAATGATTTCTTAAAGTTCTGTCAGTTTCCTGTCTGGTTCCTTGACTTTGCCCTGAAGTCTGTGCTGTTACAGTACAATGTATCTCTATGGAAATGACGTTGTACGAGGCATCACGGCAAGGATTTGGACGTTGTATGAGGCATCGCGGCTAGGATTTTGCATGCCTCATACAACGTCCAAATCTGTATAAAGTCCAAACTTGTGGAACCAAGTTTGGACGTTGTATGAGGTATCACTGTATATGTATTTCTATGTATGTTGTGAGCCACTCTGGGTGGCGTTCGCGCCAGGAGAGCGGGATACAAATATGAATAAATAAATAAATAGTAGCAGCAGCTGTAGTAGTAGTAGTAGATGTTGTTGTTGTTGATGATGATCCATACTACAATTTCAAGATCTTTCTCTCGTATATTATTACTGGGCCAAGTTTCCCCAATCTTGTAACTGTGTACAGTATTTGGTTTCTTTCTTCTAGGTATAGAACATTTATCCCTGTTCAATCTCATTTTGTTTTTTTCAGCCTGATCCTTGAATCTTATCGGGATTTTTTTCAAATTTTGTTCTGTCTTCCAGGATATTAGTTATTCTACCTGATAAATGATGATCATTAAAGTGGTTTTACAGCTTGAATTCATAAGCTAACAGGCATGTGCATAATGGAAATGATTTCTCAAAATAAGCAGATTTCTCCCTTACAAGGCTTATTTTGCTTTGTTTTGGAACTGTCTTTGGACATTTACCAGACATGCAATAGATTCTGTATCTGAAGTCTGAAATTAAAAACAGCATGAGCTACAGTGTACATGGTTTACAAGTAAACTGAGATCACCTCTTAGAATAGGTACTGCAATGGCTTAGTGGTTAGGAAGCTTGCCTTGTTAGCTGGAAGGCTGACACGTCGGCAGTTCAAAACTCGGGTACTGCATGATGGATTGAGCACCTGTCTCTATCCCAGCTCTTGGGAGCATGAAAGGAGCCTCATTTGGGTGTTCTCTGAGCTTAGTTTCTTCTGCAAAAATCCTTTCAACCCAGAATAATTTTTGACATGAAATTATTATTATTATCTCTTAGAATACACTCAACAGAGGCACGTGATGATCAAACGTTGTGTAGAGCCATTGGTCTTTCAGAGAAGACAGATATCTATCCTTCCTAACCACCTTGAGGAAACCTTGGTAAAAACCCCTTGAGGACTCTAAAGTTCCTTGAACTCTGTGGACAGGGATTAAAAATCTCAATACTGGAAGTGGACGCTTTGTTGGTTTTAGCTGGTTTAGAAGTGAAACTTTCAGTAATATGCTCCCAGGTGATCATTGGTTGGCTCTTCCCTTTCAGCCAGCATTACCTCTGTGCGTGCATGCGTGCGTGCGTGTGTTTCTCACCAAATGGTGCAATGAGTCAGGGTGAGGAAGACGGTATATAAATATAACAATAAACAATAATAATGAGAATAACAATGTAGACTTTTGCATAGATTGGAGAGCTATCATTGATCTTCCAGATGTTTCAGTCTCCAATTCCCAACATATCAGAGAGTAAACAAAACAGAAGACAAAAAATATTGTGGCATCTTAAAGACTTAACTCCTATATTTTAATGTTAGCTTTTGTGGATCAAGTCCACTTCATCAGACGTAAGAGTGAGTTTCCATGGTATCAGTACAGTACATATCCATACATACAGTATATATCAGTACAGAGGCACACAATGGTTGGTTGGATTAACAGATATATTTGCAAATCATTTGGCTATTTACAGCCAGTAATAATATACAATGTGTGTGTGGCTATTCCCAACAGTTCTCCTTAACATAACTAGTAATATTGGATTGTGAGAACTGTAGGGCAAAATGCTATAGCAACAATGTGTGCTATCTTTACTCTTCCTTGCCTTGGTTTTGACAAGTAGTTGCTGACATGTGGGTTTTATGATGGAGTGCCACCTCCCTCCTTCTCCCCCCCCCTCCCCTACTTTCGCTGCTTTTAAAAATGGAATTATTTGTGTGTGGTTTTTTTATTATTAAAAAAGGGGAATTAAATTACTCACTTTGCTCTGCGTTGGGACTTGGCTTCATGTAAAATCATTCTAGTAACCACACAATGCAGGTCTACAAGGAAAGAATCATGAAAGTTACGGTGATGGTTGAACTGCAGATCCTGGCAGTGGTTGGTTGGCTGGCATGCCTTGCTGTCACAGAAAACAGGGGCAGTTTGAAGGGTCCCTGGCAGCCACAGTGATGGAGCTGTTCAAAGCCTAGAAAAGGACTTGCTGGGGCAGATGAAGGGAGGTCTCTCCGTCGTGCAGTCTCAAACTGCTGACCTGCCGGTCGTCAAGCTCAGCATCTTAACTACTAAGCCACTGCAGCCCTATAGGTTACAAATAAGGATTAGGGTATTAACATCATCCAGTTTTGCTGTGCCTGGATTACTGTACGTCATATGAAAAATCACCCATGTGTTTTATATGCTCTATAACCATTGTGTTTATGTCCTTTCTTTCTGCTCCATCCCACCCCCAGCCGTGACTCCAGCCCACGCCCCACCATGGATCGGATGAAAAAGATCAAGAGGCAGCTGTCCATGACGCTGCGCGGGAGCCGGACAGTGGAGAAAAATCTCAGTGAGCCCATCAGCATAGAGGAGAACAACAGCAGTGATAATGGTGAGTTCTTCTGCTCGTTGAAAGCGGAGGAGAAAGATGTGAGGGGCACTGCTTTGTGTATTTTTAAATACTTTTATAAAAAGCTGCTTTGAACAACGATGCTATCAACAGGCAACATCCACCCAAGAGCACAGATGCATGCAAGAGGCAAATGCCACAGGGCCTTCAGATTCCTCTGTAGAGTTCCTTGACAGATGACCTAGTGCAAGGGTGCCCAAATGTTTTGAGCCGTGGGCCGGTCATGTGGTTCAGTGGGGCCGGTCACGTGGTTTAGTGGGCCGGTCATGTGGTTCCTCCCACCAGAAGCGGAAGAAAACCCCACCTTGCAATCTGTTTTGCAACAGGATGGGATAGATTTTAAGCTGCCATTTTCTCTGCTTAAACCAAGGGTGCCCAAACTATGGCCTGTGGGCCAGATCTGGCCCTCATCACCCTTGTCACTCCTGGAATTGGAAGTAAAACGTGCCCGTATGGGCACGTTTTACTTCCGCTTCCAGGAGTGACAAAGGCAGCAGGGGCCAGATGAATTGGCATCAAGGGCCGGATCCGACCCACAGGCCATAGTTTGGGCACCCCGACCTAGTGGCAAATTCAACTAGTGACACTCTAAACAGAGAGTTCTAAAATATCTGCTTAAATGTTTGTAAAGAAAGAGCTGAGCACAGGTCAGCAGAAAGTTGCCTAGCATCTTGGTCTGCACTCTTGAGAAGGCCTTTATCATGCGGCATCCCAGAAATCTTAATAGTCTGCATTCCAGAAGGACTCGCAATGTAAGTGATTATCTTCAGGCAGGAGCAGGTACAGAATGATGGTCTCTCAGAGGGCTGACTATTCCCAAGCTGATTCATCTGCAAGCCAATTAAAGCAATACTTTTGAACAGAAGCTAAGAACTGACTTGCAACCAGCACATGTTTCCTGGCCCCCAGCATTAACTGGGTATTATGCTATGTAACAGTTGGAACTTCCAAACTTTTTTTGACAACTTCACATAAAGTTGTGGTAGTCAGAAACACAGAATATGATCTGTTTCTGCTTGACCACAAGTTTTTTTCTTACATTTTTATTGGAAGTTTTTAATACATATATAACAGGAAAACAAACTTACAAAACTAAATATTCAAAAACATAAAAACTCAATAAAACAGAAATGTTTGATAAGGAAAGGAAGCATTACATTGAGTAGGTATCGTTAACATTTTCAAAAACAAAACAAATTACTGTAAGGCTACATTATATAATAATTATCTTGTATTCTATACCTCTCCAACATGCTAAGAATATTTCAAATAACAACATAGTGCTTCACCCAGTGATATAATACAATGCCAAGAAAGAGAGCTGGGGTCTATGCCTTCAGCAACTGTTATATCCAAAAATTCAATTGATCCGGTACCGGCAAGAAACCTCCCCTTTTACTTAATATATAATCAAGATATACTTTCCAAATCTTCCCAAATTTATTTTCTTTAACTATCCCTTTCTTTTCATTTAGTTCCCATGTCAACTTCTCATTCAAAGCCAACTGCCAAATTTCCCTATACCAGTCTTCTAATTCTAAATTCCCTGGATCCTTCCACTTTCTTGCTATGCACTGTCTGCCCGTAGACATAAAAATCGCTACAAGTTCTTGTTCATCCTTACTTAACCGTAGACTTTCTAGATCTGTAAGCATAGTAACTGCTGGATCAAAATTAATCAATTTCCCCATTATCTCTGTTATTTCTTTTTCAATGCCTTTCCAAAAAGCTTCAATAACTATACAATCCCACCACATATGTTTATAAGTTCCTACACTTTTCTTACATCTCCAACATAAAATATTAGTAGACTTATCTATCAGATTCAACCTCACTGGAGTTAAATACCACTTCCATAACATTTTATAATTATGCTCTTTAACTCTAACAGACAAAGTTCTCATTGCCACTTTAGTTCTGATATTCTTATACATAAATCCTCTTCCCATATTCTTCTCAAAAAATCCTGTGAATTAACATCTTTATTCAAAAGCTTATAAATTTTTGCAACCAAATCCTTTAGTCCAATCTCCCCTTGTCTTATTTTCGATAATAACTCTTCAAAATCCGTTGTATCCCTTTTCAAATTACGTTCATTTAAATATTTATTGTTCCAATTATTCAATCTCAAAATTTGGAACCAATTGAGCTCTAGATCAGCATAAAGCTCTGCTCTCTTCTCATCCATACACATTTTAATACATTTACTTAATAACATAACATCCTTTTCAATTAACACTGCTCTAAATTCTTGATTTATTTCAATTGGAAAGGATTTTATATCCTCAATCTCTATTATGGGGAATACGCCAGGAGCCAAGCTCTAATTTCATGGTCCAGATCAATAATCGTTTTGATACCAAAGCCGGGGAAAGATAAGGAAAAAATCGAATCTTATAGACTGATATCTTTAATAAATCAGGATGCAAAAATATTTACAAATATTTTAGCGAATAGATTAAATAGTTTTATGGGAAGATATATTAATAAAGATCAGGTTGGCTTTTTGAAGGGCAGACATATGTCAGATTTAACTAAGAGAGTTTTTGATTTATTGGATATGACAAATAGGAGGAAAGAAAAGGTAGGCTTTTTATCACTTGATATTTTTAAGGCGTTCGATTCTTTGCAATGGAAATCAGTTAATCAGATAATTTCCTCATATGGATTTGGGATGAAATTTAAAAATGTTATAAAACAATTAGAGAGCGTTGCATCAGGTGTTGAATCTGACACATGCCATGAAAAACTGACAAAATGGGCTGTCAACCTCCCTCTGAACTGAGAGGGCTGCCTCTTCACCCTACCCATTCCCAGAACATTTTCCTTTTCCTTACTGGAACTAAGTGCAGCCGGTGAATTTAGCCAGTACAAATAGCTGAGAGCTGTTTTCCACAGTTCATTTGGGGGAAAGAGGATGAGGTAGAATTAGCAAAATGTGTAGCTCTCATATTCAGGATAAAAATAACGTTGAGAGTTATATATGTATCCATTACCATATGTATTGATAATTCTATATAGTCATTAGCTGCAATTCGTATCAGAGAATGCATTTTTTCCTGAAGCAGGAAAAATGTCACTGATATGAATTTGTTTAAGGTGGATCCCAGCTTGACATGAACTGACCCACACGCTAGGATCACGGAGCCATCTCCTGCGGTACACACAAAATGAGATGTACAGGATTTAACAGTGGGACTCAGGGCCGTAGCCAGGATTCTAGATTATTATTATTATTATTATTATTATTATTATTATTATTATTATTATTATTATTATTATTATTATTATTATTATTATTATTATTATTATTATTATTATTATTATTATTATTATTATTATTATTATTATTATTATTATTATTGGGGGGGGGGGTGTTCAGGAGTGGCAAAAATGTTCCGGGAGGGGGCAACAATGTCACATTCACACATATAACATTGGCATCACTGGGTGGGTTGGGAGAGGCAGGCTGTTAGCTCAGGAGGGTTTTGCCCCCCTCCCCGGCCCCCCTCTGGCTGGGACTGCAATGGACTGTTGCAGCCTTGAGGATTTTATCAAGGCATGCCTTCACAGCCAGTCCATCTGTCCTGGTCTCTTCCGACTCCATTATCTTTGTGAATCAGAGTTCCTCCTGTGCTCATTTTGCTGTTGGGACCAAGATGACGGTTTACAGTGGGATTTCCTCCACTGAGGAAGCCATCACCCCACCTAAAGTGGCTCATCTGCCTGTAGCCGTTGGCACCTTTAGGGAGTCAGGTTATTTACCACCGCCCAACACTCGGGCATTGAGTCGCTGGCTGAGTCCATTACCCCGTGTGTGTGCGTGCGTGCGTGCGTGCGTGCGTGCGTGCGTGCACGTACATATACATACACACACACACACACACACACACACACACACACACACACAAGAAAGGAAAATGGACATGTTTCCTTATCCCTACCCTTAATACTTAACACGTAACACTTAACGAGTTGCAGTCAAGTACCCTTAACTCTAATTCAGTGGTGCTGACTTGCACTCTATTATAAAAATATATGATGTGCTAACTTAGTGGGATCAGAGCAAGATCCACTATGTCGGACATTCTTTATAAGAATTTCAGCAACCTGCAGGTGCTGGAGCTAGAAATTTGCTGTGGTCCATCCATAAACTGCAGCCTGCCAGATAATGGCGTTTTTTCCATACAATTGTGCTGCACCAAAGGAGGACCCAAAGGAGGACAGTTTCAGTTTCATGGCAGGCCAGGGTATCTGCAGAGCAATCCTCCAGCAACATATTTCAAACAAATTAATATTTTCCCTGCCAGCTTCTTTCCCGTCTGGTTTTTACACCCATTTTGGGAATACAAGGGTGTGGATAATCTTGGTCCCCAATAACACATCCTTACACTTAATGTTCTTTCCTCATTCCTTCCTTGCTGCCCTTCTGAGTCTCAGGCTTCTTCTGGTTTCTTGGCTGCCGTTTCCGCTTGGATTGATGGTGCCTTGCTGTGTTCAGCTCGCCTCTGAAACGGCAAGGATTAAAAACCTGGCCCTTTGTTTTCAAGAGTGAAAGAGGGCACTCGGGGAAATCTGATGGGCGCCTTGGAGGTTGTGCACAGAAGTCACATTTTGTGGTTGGAGGCTGTGCAGCAACATGAGCTTTTCAATACGGTTAACGCCCGACGTAGTTGCAGTGCTAGCTGAAAGGACAGATATTTCCATGCGGGAATCAGGTCGGATGGTTTCTTTGCATTCATTGTAAATATTTTTAAGTGTCCTCCTTCCCCAAGGCATGTGGGTGGGGATATTTCTGTCCCACCATACCTTTGGGCAAAAAGCTGCTCCGTTCAGGTAAGTCCTTCCTCTCTCCTTCCCAACCTTCTGTTCAGTTTTAATTTTCATTCTGCTTTGATTTTTGTTTGTTTTTTCTTTCTTTTACATTTCTCTTAATTTTTCCCCCTGTTCTTCTTTTTGTATGTGTGTATCTGTTTCCTTCCTTCCTTCCTTGCACTATGGTGGCATATGACTTCCTTGTTGCTTGCGTGTGTGTGTGTTCTTATGTTCCCCATTCTTTTGTTGTATGTGCTTGTGATTCCCATTCCTCTCTTTTATTGCCCTGTTCCCTCACTTCTTTCCTCAACCCTTCATGGGCGGATGGGGGTTGGTTGGAGGGGGACATTCATCCCCTGGGTTTCCATTTTCCCCTACTCCTGGCTGGTTGTCCTTGATCCCCACCTACTCACCTGGGCTTACCCTTGCCTGCTACTGCTTCTTTGTCTTCTCACGGGTGTCTCCCCTTCCTGTTGTCCCCTTCCTCCCCTTCTTGCTGATGTTCTCTTCTCCCCTTCCTCAAATGCCACGTACTCTGTCCGCTTGTCTCACTTCCTCACTCTCCTCTTCTTGGATCTCCTGCACCCTTGCCTTCATCCACTGCCCCCCAATCTGGTCTGTCTGTCCATTTGTCCTTCCATGGGCTTCCCTCGTCCCTCCCCTCGACCCCACCAGGCCCCACAGGGAAGAGTGTGCGCCCCAGCACCTCCCGCAGCGTTCACGCCTTGCTGCACCGCTACACAGGCCCCTTCCGCAGGCCCCGCCTCGCCGTCACCCGCAGCCTGAGCTCTCACCTCAACCGCACCGCCCGACTAGGTGACTATCGCACTTTTCCCGCCGTGATGCTGCCTGAAGGGGTTCCCTCTGGTTGGATCAGGGTGGGTGGGTGGGCTTTGATGATTCCAGATGGCTGGAAGAGAGACTGCCGAGAGCTCTACCTCACTGGCTCACCCACAGGGCCTCTCGTCGTGTGTGGGGTTGCTTTGAAGGTGAGAACCCCTGGAGCAAACAAACAAACAAAAAGTATCAGGTAACCCAGAGTCCTGGATAACCTTTCCTAACTCCAACAAGATGTGGGTAAGGGTGCTGAGAACCGGGTCTTCTGGACCTTTTTCCCAGACAATTGGGTGAATAGCATCTCTAGTTGAATCACAAGTCCTTGGGCTTAATGTGCGTTTGTTGCCCTTTGGAAGCAGTGTCAGTTTCACAAAGGCTTCTGGAGTGAGGAGGGGTGGCAGCTCAGTGGGAGAGCATTGTTGTGCATTAACAAAAAAAGGTGCCACTTCCTGAGCTTCTCTTGGGGGGTAAGGGGGAATTGGGACAGATTCTGGTTTGGAAATCTGGTGAGCTGCTGCTATTCAGTGAAGGCAATACAGTTGCAGACGGTGAAAGTCTGACTTCACAAGATCGCATTTCTCTGCCCCTCGTTACAGAAGATATTGAAACATTGGCTTTACGGCCCCTGTTGCTTTGAAATGGATGTCCCAAAGTCCAGAGTGACAAAGAAGGTCTGATGCCTCCAACGGGTAGCCAAATTCTAGCCCTCCTTGTGTTGGACAGCAGCTTCTGCCAGCCCTGGTTGGCCCAGCTAACAGTGAGGGATGATGGGCAGCAGCAAACCAACACAGAGTTTGAAAGCAAAGTACAGTACCACTTGTTGCCTGCAATGCGTTGACTTGGGAGGTAATGAGCAACAGGCAACATTAATAAATGTTTCGTAGGAGCACTTTTTCAAAAGAATGTTCCAAACCGATCCTATAGTATATGGAGTCTGGACACTCACATAGGAACACAGGAAGTTGTCCGATACTGAGTCAGACCACTATTGTCAAGGCTGGCTAGTAGGATCTCTCCAGAGTTTCAAGAAATATTCTTTTCTGTATGTTAATTCCTGGAGTTCTTCTGTTTCAATAGTAGCCAGGCCTGACATGCTTGGGTTTTGAAATCTGAGCGATGTGTTCAGGTGTAGTTCAGGGTGTAGTGACATTGTCCACCATCATGGCCTAGAGCCTTGATGGCAAACCTTGGCATGCCAGATGTTGCTGGTCTTCAATTCCCAGAAGCCCAAGCCCCCATGAATCCGCACAAATGGGTTTACTGCGATTCATCCGGCCTGCGCCGCCCTTGTCGCTCCTGGAAACGGAGGTAAAACGCAGACACTGCATGCGCAACATTTGCAAAGTGGTTCTGAGCCAAACCATGGGTCTATTCCCCCCTGCCAAGATCAGCTTCACAGCTACTCATGGGAATTGAATGGGAGGAAGGAGGCCACTAATTCTCCCTGCCTCTTGTTTTTTCCATCATCTTTCCTGACACAGAAATTGTCCATGAGGACCTCAAGATGGGTTCAGATGGTGAGAGCGACCAGGCATCAGGGACATCATCTGATGAGGTGCAGTCACCAGTTCGAGTGCGCATGCGCAACAACCCTGCACGCAAAATTTCCACCGAGGTGCGATCATTAGAGGTGGAGATTGGGAGTTCAAGGCCGTTCTTACCAAAGAGGTCTGATTTTTAGGGCAGGTTGTCTTTTAGCAGCTCTTGGGAGTATGACTTTCCAAACTACATTTCCCAGTGCAGCTAAGACTCCTTTTTCCTGTGAATTCTGGGAATAGTTACTCAAACATGTCATATTTCTAAGCTTGGGTTTTTAGACAAGATCATGGAAGAGATGCCTAGAGAGGGCTTAGTTCACCTACTCCCTACCAGGCTGCTAAACATCAGGGCTCTGCAGCAGGTAACCTGAGATGAAATAATTTAAACTCATTGAAATGCCTTGCAGTATTCTGGTGTCCTACAGGCTCACCCAGTTGGCACTTGTGGTTCTTTTGTGGCTTCTTTTGAGTTCAACATACGGGACTCTACCTATGAAAGCCAGCAAGCAAACCAAACACTGGCTGCACCAGTAAAATTCCTTTCAATGCCTTGGCAGGTTTCATGGTGTGTGTGTTTTTTAATAAAAAAAAACCCGGTTGATTTTCTGAAAACCTGAAGAGGCCCATCCTGTAGAGTCCCCATGGAAAGAGAATTTCCAGAGAGGGACCTCTTTATTGGGTCATTATTTGACAGAGGGCACTAATAGTTCATAGAGAACTTACAACAGGGGTGCCCAAAATTTTTGAACCATGGCCCACTCATGTGGTTCAGTGGGCCAATCACGTGGTTCAGCAGGCCGGCCATGTGGTTCCTCCCACCGCAATAGTTTGATTTGCTTCAAATAAAGTATTTAAATCTATTTCTAATAATTTTAATCAATTGAAAATCATCTTTGGAGCCTTGGTTGTCTAAAACAAAAGGCAATAAAGAATAGTTTTGAATGGATTAAATCAGGAGTGCCCAAACTTTTTGGGCTGCGGGCCGGTCAAGTGGTTCAGCGGGCCAGTCATGTGGTTCCTCCCACTAGAAGTTGAGGTAAAACATGTCTTGCAATCTGCTTTGCAACAGGATGAGATAGATTTTTAGGCTGCCATTTTCTCTGCATTAACCGGGGTGCCCAAACTACGGCCCGTGGGCCAGTTCCTGCCCCTGACACCCATTCATTCCCCCTGCACTGCCCTTGTCGCTCCTGGAAGTGGGCGTGTTTTACTTCCGCTTCCAGGAGCGGCAAGGGCAGAGTGGGCCTGATGAATTGGTGTCAGGAGCAGGATCTGGTCCACGGGCCATAGTTTGGGCACCCCCGCTTACAAGCTCTATTTCAAACTTTATTACGGTCAATGACCAGTGCAACTTACAAGCTCTAGTTTTATCCCTGAGAAACTGGACCAACTTCAGTCTTGGTTATTTGTCACGCCTGATCGCCAAAAAAATTAAGTGAGCAAGTAATTTTTCTGGCAAAAGAAGGATGGCCTACTTTAACATGCTATTCACATTGTGATTGCCACAACAGAAGGGGGTACATTTTGTCCCTGACCAGGATGGCAGTGTAGAAGGCTGACAAAAAAGAAACGGAGTCCTTCATTTCCTCTTTGCCGACCTGCTGAGTCTCGATTCTCCTTTACCCCCTTTTAACCTGCTTTTTTAGCATTGGGTGGGACCCTCTTAAGAGTTACAAGCAGGTGAAGGAGAAGAGTTTGTATGCTTTTAATGCCGGGGAACTTAGTAAAAAGCCAGATCAAATTTCTCCCCTAGGACATTAACAAGCGTCTGTCACTCCCTGCTGACATCCGCCTGCCGGAAGGCTACCTGGAGAAATTGACCCTCAATAGCCCCCTCTTTGACAAGCCATTGAGCAGACGGTTACGGAGAGTCTCTTTGGTAAGTGCCAGCCTTCCCTACTAGCCTGTTGCATCAGCAAAAAGAGATGGTGAGCGCCACTTGTCTCTTTATAGTGGGGGTGCCCAAACTTTTTGGGCCGTGGGCTGGTCACGTGGTTCCTCCCACCAAAGTGGAAGTAAAACACCCTTGCAATCTGTTTTGCCACAGATATGTTTTGCAACAGGATGAGATAGATTTCTTAGGCTGCCATTTTCTCTGCTTAAACCTGGGGTGCCCAAATTATGAGCTGTTGGCCGGATCTGGCCCATTACGCCAATTCTTCCAGCCCACACCGCCCACAGGTGCGTTTTACTTCTGCTTCCGGGAGCGATGAGGGCGGCGTGGGCTGGATGACTTGGTGTCAGGGCTGATCCGACCTGCAGGCCGTAGTTTGGCCACCCATGCTTTATAGCAACTACCTGGAAAAGAGCAACTGATCATAAACTCTGTGCTTTCTCTTACAGTCAGAGATCGGTTTTGGAAAGCTTGAGACATACGTGAAGCTGGACAAGCTGGGAGAGGTGAGCCCCATGCTGTCTGTTGGGTTGTTATTGTTTTATCTTGCCTTTCCTCCAATAAGCTTCAGATGACATACACAATTCCCTTCCTCTCTACTCACCTTAACAGGAAACCTACGAGATAGATCTTGCTGAGAGAGTATAACCGGCCTAAAATTGCCCAGTAGACATCCAGCCCTTGCATAAAATAATGTCAGCTTTAACTTTGGACACATGTACACATGTCCCAAAGAACACTGACAGTGCAGGGTGTTGAAGCAAAGAACATTATGCAGATCCAGTTGGCCTCTCCAGAGAGAGAAGCTGCCTGTGGTAGATAATTAAATGGAGCCAGTTGGAGAAAGGAAAGGTCCCATGTCGAGGACAACCAATAAACTGCTCAAGGTGACAAACATATCTAGCTTTGGTATGTGTCGAGAGCTTTCCTTGCCTAATGTGCTTAAGACTGTGCTGCTTTCGGTCTGTTGGATTTAACCTCTTGCTTTGGAACCTGAAGGATTATGGCTCTGACCTCTGACTGTTCTTCCCACGCCCTTTGAAACGTTGCTAACATCTGTTCTGTGTTAAGACTGAACTGGCCTTGGATCCCTGAAAGTCCTGCCCACTAAAACTTGCCACCTTCAAGTAAAATGTTACCAATCACTGGTGGAAACCATTGAACTGCCTTACCTTGGGGTGCCTGAGAAATCTTCAGTGTCATGCTTATTCTGATTTTCTTTCCCTGTACTGTATTTTTATTCTACCTTTGTCTGAAGAAACTCACGATAAGGTAAATCATAGGATAATAAAATGCAGGGACATCACCCTGCCAACAAAAGTCCGCATAGTCAAAGCAATGGTATTTCCAGTAGTAATGTATGGCTGCAAGAGTTGGACCATAAGGAAGGCTGAGCGAAGAAGAATAGACTCCTTTGAAATGTGGTGCTGGAGGAGAGTTTTGAGAGTCCCCTGGACAGCAAAGAGATCAAATAAGTCGATCCTGAAGGAAATCAACCCTGACTGCTCCTTGGAAGGACAAATATTGAAGATGAAGCAAAAGTACTTTGGACACCAAATGAGAAGAGAGGACTCACTCGAGAAGGCCTTGATGCCAGGAAAGATTGAGGGCAAAAGGAGAAGGGGACGGCAGAGGATGAGATGGTTAGATGCCGTTGTTGATGCAAAGGGCGTAGAGGAGCGGGCTGCGGAGGATGGTGGAGGATAGGGGTGCCTGGCATGCAATGGTCCATGAGGTCACAAAGGGTCAGACTCGGCTGTGCGACTGAACAACAACAACAAAGGAGCCTGTGAAGATCTGGTAACAGGGCCTCAAACCTGCATCTTTCCAATCTGAATCCTACACTGTAATCAGTTCTCCACACACTGGGACCAGTGAGATGGACTAATTGGTCGTACCTGCCCATGTGTACATCCTTCATTATCACCTGACGGAACTACTGTAATGATTGATTTCACTGGCTTCCAGTTTACTTTTGAAGTTAATTCTAGTTATTTGGAGCCAAAATATCTGAAGGACTTCTTTATCCATTAGGATGAAATATTCAACAAGAGTTCCGTTGCGCATCTCTCCAGTCCAATGAGCTAGGTCAGTGGAAGGTTACACAAAGCAGTCCACTCTCCCAAGAGTGGAACTCCCTCCCAAAAAATGTCCCAAGGTTGGCCCTGGTTCTGTTGGGCTTCTGGCAGAAATATGTCAAGGGATCTTTGCTCTCAACCCCTGGTTCTTAAGCCTAGCTTTTATATCATGTTTTGGATCTGCTATTAGAGAATAGTTTGATTTGCTTCAAATAACGCATTTAAATCTATTTCTAATACAGTAATTTTAATCAATTGAAAATCATCTTTGAAGCCTTGGTTGTCTTAAAAAAAGGCAATAAAGAATAGTTTTGAATGGGTTAAATCAGGGGTGCCCAAACTTTTTGGACCCGGTCAGGTGGTTCAGCGGGCCAGTCATGTGGTTCCTCCCACTAGAAGTTGAAGTAAAACATGCCTTGCAATCTGTTTTGCAACAGGATGAGATAGATTTTAGGCTGCCATTTTCTCTGTTTAAACCAGGGGTGCCCAAATTACGGCCTACAGGCCGGATCCAGCCCCTGATGCCATTTCATCCGACCTGCACCACTTCATCACTCCCGGAAGTGGAAGTAAAATGCGCCTAGACAAACGCATTTTGCTTCTGCTTCCGGGAGTAACTAGGGCAGCGTGGGCCAGATGAATTGGTGTTAAGGACCAGATCTAGCCTGTGGGCCATAGTTTGGGCATCTCTGGATTAAATGGAGGGAAAATATAGAGCTGTGGTTTTACATTCCAGCTTTGAGAGGAGGGTGATCATTATTCAGTGGTGACATGGGGAGTCGCTGAATGTAAACACCGATTGACAGCTTGATATAGAGTGGGAAGTTGGGGAGCGGAGTGGTGGTGAATGGGCCAGATACTTGGTGTTGAGGTGTTGAACTTCAGTTGTGTGTATCTACTGTTTCAGGGAACATACGCCACTGTTTATAAGGGTAGGAGTAAACTCACCGACAACTTGGTAGCCTTGAAGGAGATCCGTCTTGAGCATGAAGAAGGAGCCCCTTGCACAGCCATCCGGGAAGGTAAATTGGTCTCTGTCTCTGGGTGCATTTAAAAAAGGGCTTTCCAAATAAACTTTGAATGGAAAAGGTTGTGTGGTATTTGCTGTTGTCGCATCCTTGAAACTTTGTGTTGTTGTTTTTTAAAAAAAAACTGGCATGTTTAATGCCTAACTTTAAGAGCTTTTCTAATGTGTTCAATGTTGAATTGCTATTATTGTCATTGTTGCTGCTGTTATTACAGTTGCTTGTAACTGCCTTGCAAAAACCATGGCCTTGAAAGGCAGTGAAGAGCTATATTTTGAATAAATAGGTAGAAGTAAAATATCAGAGAGTAAACAAAACAACAACAAATAAGAAGAGAGGACTCACAACAAAAAAGTCAAAAAATGTTGTGGCACCTTAAAGAGTAACTCCTGTACAGGTATTTAAATACTGTATGATCTTTTGTGGATCAAGTCCACAGTTTCAGCCATTTACAAGCACCCACCAGCACTGGAGGGCAGAGAAGCTACATACTAACTGACTGTAGCCAGATAAAGTATTCTTCTTTTTCTGCTGTATCCGAATCCGAATATTGGCGATCATCATGGTGATCAGCCATGAAGAATACAATGCCGTGGCCTTTCATCTACCTTCCGCATCGCAGCGTGACCCCCGTACCACTGATCCAGCTCCGCGAGTACCTTTCTGGTCCTGAGCTCTTTTGGCATGCAAAGTCCTCCTCAGCCCCAGGCCAGGATTGATGAAGCTGTTGCCCTCCATCAAGATCGATCCAAGTGGGATTTAATCCTCCTTTTCCCTGTGGACTTCGACACCCAAGGCCACTAGTCCTCAGGGTTGTCAAGTTAGTTAACCACCACCTGACACTAGGCGTTGAGTCGTTGGCAGTATGGCATACTCTATTACCATAGCAGGATAACCTGGCCAGACTCTCAAAGTATTGTTACTTGTGGGAAAATGATTGAAATCAAAGATCAGGTTGCCAGTCCCTATGAGGTTAGGCCCATTAGAGCAGTGAGATTCCTGACTTATGTACGTCCCATGGTTTAACAGGTCGGTCACGTGGTTCCTCCCATCGGAAGCAGAAGTAAAACATGCCTTGCTATCTGTTTTGCAACAAGATGAGATAGATTTTAACTGCCATTTGCTCTGCTTAAACCAAAGGTTCCAAATTACGCCCCACGGGCCAGATCCATCCCCCAATGCCAATTCATCTGGCCCACACCACCCTCGTTGCTCCCCGAAGCTGAAGTAAAATGCACCTGTACGGGCACGTTTTACTTCCGCTTCGGGGAGTGATGAGGGCGGCGTGGGCCGGATGAATTGGCATCGGGGGCTGGATCCGGCCTGTGGACTGTAGTTTGGGCACCCCTGATATAGGAAGATGAGTGGTGTTCTGGCTGAGGCATAGTTCTGTCTATTGCTGCAGCCCCTCTACCCCTGTGTTTATTTAAGTTAGCATCCAATATACTATCACACAATTGCTCTGTGGGCCAGATGGCAAATCAGACAGAGATGCAAGAGGTAGCTACTCCCCTGGGAAACCTTTGGACTCATTAGAGCTTCAGATTGTAGGGTGTGCATATGTGTTGTTTGGTGGTGGTGGTGGTGGGGGTTGCCACATGAAACAGTTCACATGAAGCACAGAGTTTATAGATTGTTGCATTAGATGGATAGAAATGCTTCTGATGAAGGAATTCACTATGGTTGTGTTTGTTTGTCTCTTTTACAGTTTCACTTCTAAAAGATTTGAAACATGCCAACATAGTGACCCTGCATGATATCATCCATACAGAGAAATCCCTCACGCTTGTATTTGAGTATTTAGTAAGTAATGAGAGGAAGGGGAGGGGAAAGGGGATACAATAGTTGGAATTTGATTTGTGTGGTTTCCCCCCAAAAAGAGAACAGAAGAATCAGAATCCTCAGGCTGGAATCCTGTTGCATGTTTACAACCAGTTTAACTTGAGCCAGGCTAACAAATTGCCCTAAATCGGGAAGTCGTTGGAGGCATTTGCTCATACACACCAAATTGCAAAGCGTCATGCCCTACAGTGGACACCTACATTGACTCCTTAACTACCAATTACACCAATTGAGTTGTGTCAGAAGACGTAACTCACAGGATACTTGCCAGTGATTTACAGATCTGCTAAATGGGATTGAATTATAGAGGATGATAAATGGGTTCCTCCCAAGGACTCCTGCAAACTGTAATATTATGAGGGGCTTTTGAGTGAATTTTCAGCACCATCATAATGTGCTGAAATCACTTAAGTGGGCAGCATTTGTATAGTGAAGGTGGGTGTATTTCTCAAAATAGGAATTTTCTAAAGCATAGTAGCCCTGTTCAGGTTTTACGTACTGGTGCTCCCCAGCCTGCTTAGAGAGAAAGTACCTGACAGCTCTCCCCCCCTCCACTGTTGCTTTCTTCATTGAAAGAGAGAGAGAGCTATGTATGTATGAGAGAGAGCTATGTATGTAGAGGAGGGTTTCCTGATCACGTGTGACCAGAGACTCTAGAAACTTGGGCAGGATTCTCTCCTCTGCAAACATGCTTCTGTCCATGAGGTGAAAGCTGTGATGGGGAGGGGTTCAAGGTGTGTTGGAAAGAACCAGGTTGGTGACTGGTAATATCTAAACAGGGCTAGTAACAATCATCCATGATACTGAATACTTAGGTAGGGCTTCTGGAGATTTTACAGTCCTTCAGATTAATTGATTGGTTGATTGATTGCTTTGCTTTGCTCTGCTGTCTTTCTTCCGATAATAGGGATCCTCTGAGCTCAATCGCATTTAAGCGTGCGTGCATGCATGCATGCATACACACATTTTAGAAGTCCCCTTCCAACTCAATTATTCTATGTTTCTAAGGGAAGGGTATTCGCTGTAAGATGGTGGCCCCCGGTACCTACAGTTTTTCCTTGGGAAACAAAGTTGACACTCTAGGAAGCCTCCTGAAAGTGAGAAGCCACTTGGAAAGGGGGTTTGAGGGCAGCACATACCTTGTTTTAGAAGGAAAAAAGCACAGCAACAAATTTAAAGCAATAAAAGGCAATCCCCAGTTAGCTCAAATGGGACCGGTGTGTCTTCACTGACCTCTGTAAGTTTCCACCCTGGCTGAAAACCAGCTAGAAGGCTTATGTCTGAAATTGTGACCAAAGGAATTCATTTTACAAAACAGGAGATATTGGAAAGTTGGATTTCTTTGTATGCAAGAGCCTTCATTTGCAGAGAATTGCCATTCTGCAGCACACTTCAGATCAGCTCAATGTCACTATACATTGTGCGAATGTACAGTGAACACACACACATGCACAGACACAAGCAACAAGGGTGCAGTGCTGCCTGTACAGAGAGGAGGGATTGGTCATACCAGGCCACTGAGCCAGCCTCCTCCTTCCTTGTTCACATGTGACTTTAGAGTGTTGGGTCATATGAGACCAATATATTTTATTTTGAATATTTCTAATAGCCGCATCCATCTTGCCTTCGCTCCCTTATCCAGGCTCATCAAGCATGAGTTAAGCTACAGTGGAGTGATGGGGAGGGTCTGGATAGGAAGATGAGATGAGTGCCAAAGCCTTCCAGTGGTTGCATCTCACGTCACCATGCTTGCTTTGGTGTGATGGGCTCCTTTATGTTGAGTCTCTTAGCATGGCTACCACCTAAGCATCCCATGGCAGCCTAGGAGGAGTTAATCCAGGGGTGCCCAAACCTTTGGGGCTGTAGGCAGGTCACATGGTTCTTCCCACTGGAAGCTGAAGTAAAACACACCTTGCAATCTGTTTTACAAGAGGATGAGATAGATTTTAGGCTGCCATTTTCTCTGTTTAAAACAGGTGTGGCCAAACTATGGCCCACAGGCCAGATCCGGCCCCTGACACCAATTCATCTGGCCCACACCGCCCTCGTTCCTGGATGTGGAAGTAAAGCGTGTTGTAGTTTGGGCATCCCTGAATTAACCTCATGGTGTTAATAAGGAGCCTTTAATTTTATCTCAATTTGATTTTGCTGCATGTAATTTAGAGAGGAAAAGATGCCAGTCCTTTGTGTTTCCTCTTCTACAGGACAAAGACCTGAAACAGTATCTAGATGATTGTGGCAATGTCATAAATATGCACAATGTGAAGGTAAGGAGTGATTCCCTTCCCATTGTCTGTCTGGGTGGGATTTGAATGGTGCGTCAGTGCCCATTTTTGCTGGAGAGAAAGCTAAACCCATGATGAAATACCATTTGAGAATATGACACTGTTGTTGATCACGACATGAGCTAAAATCCTGTAGTCAGGTGTGGGCAGGCCCACTGAATCTGGGAATTCGGTGAGCCAATTTGTACATAGCAAAAGGAATAGCAGTCACACTTACAGAGCTTAGTGCCCTTTCTGGGCTGTTCATGAGGTAATTAACATTTTACCAACCTCGAAATGATGGAAGGTTTAATCTCTATTTTTTTAAGTACTTAATCCAGGGGTTCTCAACCTTTTCAAGCCGAGGGGCTGGGTCATGCTCCCTTAGACAGCTTTGGGGGCCGGACAGCCATTTTGCCCAGCCTGCCACACATGGCCCTTCCGGGTGTGGCGGACGCGGTGGGAGGCCACATGAAATGGTGTTGTGGGCCACATCCAGCCCCCGGCCAAAGGCTGAGAACCCCTGACTTAATCATTTCTTCTGATGCTGTCCTGGATGAGACTCAAGCTGCTTTTGAACTGAATTAGGGTTCTTGTCATCATCATCATCGAAGAAAACAAGCTGACAGATACATTTTCATGAATACTTGTTTTGTACTGTACATGTTAAGTTGGGTGCAGACTACAGTTACGCTTAGAGCAGGTTCACTGAAAACAATTAGTCATGACTGTTTTGCTCCTTTGCTTCCAATTGATCTGCTGTCACAATGGCTAAGTCTTAATCTTGCCTATTCTAATTAACAATGATCTTAGAAATGCCTTGTGAGAATATCCAGAATCTCAGTATATAATAGGAAAGGAAGGAGTTGTCTAACAGCCCTGGTGGTGCAGTGGTTAAACTGCTGTACTGCAGCCAAAATGTTGAGTTCGATTCTGATGGGGATCAAGGTTCACTCAGCCTTCCAGCCGTCCAAGGTTGGTAAAATGAGGACCCGGTGTGTTCGGGGCAAAATAATTATCTTGTTAACCATCCAGAGAGTGCACTAAGTGATATGGGGTATATAAGTATAACTGCTATTGCTATCTGCAGAAGCTCATCTAGATAACTTTGTTTCCCCTTCCAGCTGTTCCTCTTCCAGCTGCTACGTGGCCTCGCCTACTGCCACCGCCAGAAGGTGCTACATCGGGACCTCAAGCCCCAGAATTTGCTGATTAATGAGAGAGGAGAACTCAAACTAGCCGATTTCGGTGAGTCCAAATCTGCTTCCCTCTCTTCCTCTGTAGAAGGTCCCTAGCCTTTTAAAAATAAATATATTTTTTCCCCAAACACAATTATCCTAGGATTGGCCCGGGCAAAATCCATTCCCACCAAGACCTACTCCAATGAAGTGGTGACACTTTGGTACCGGCCACCTGATATACTGCTGGGCTCAACAGAATACTCCACACAGATCGACATGTGGTAAGGATTCATAACTCAATGGCTGCTGCCTTGGGGGGGCATATTTAGGGTCACTGTGCCCTGTGCATGCCCTTTTCCACCGATTCCCCCATGTGTATCAAGACCCAGAAATCTGCCCTGCCGTAGGAAAACAAAGCCATTTAGATTTACTAAGTAAAAACAGCCATTGAATGAAAGGCATTTCCCTTTAATGCTTTCTGTGTGTGTGTGTGTGTGTGGTCAGTGGTCTTCTAAGAAGGGAAGCAGCCTTTTTCCTACTTGGTTAAAGCAAAACTAAAACCAAGTTCTTTTATTCAGTACACTACATGTTAAGCCAAGGCTGCTCCAAGCTTAGGGAGAGAGAAAAAGAGGTAGGAATCAGAGGCAAGTTGATTTATGGAGCAAGCAGAACAGCAGTTAAGTCCCAGGAACTGCCTTCCCTAACTTGAGTCCCTTTCAGCTGTTTTAATCTACAGTTGCTTTTGCCATTGCTGAGTGGTATTGCTGGTTAGGAGTAGAGGGCAATACAGCCCCCAGGCTTCTGCAAGAGTCTGGGCTGAGAAAGGCTGCCAGCTATGTTTGGGGGCACTGTGGAAGCACTGGAAGCTGATCCTTTCTGCGAGGGAGACTCTTGGCACTTTAAAATTGTTCACTAGATTCCCATACAATACATAACAAACACATTAAAATATCTCCATCCATCCTTCCTTCCTTAATTACCCTAACTACTTTACTGACACGGAGAAAAGCTCTTCCCCAAAGGTGGAAAGGTTAAAACCTTCTGCTCTGAGAAAGCTTTTCATAAAAAATAAGTAAGACCAAATTTTATGGCTGGGAGAGGGGGATTGAAGTACCTATATGCTACACAAAGGAGAATTGGATTTTATGGCCTGTTGAAATGATATGAGCCAGGCACAATTTTCATTGTTTTGCTTGCTTCATCTTATGATTGTTGTGGGTAGGACAGCGATGGGTAGGGTTGCCATAATTCTCTCCCACAAAACCGGGACAGACGTATATTTGACAAAAAATGGGCAGGTTATCTACAAAATAGCCTTTAAAAAATAAACAATATAATGACAGCTATAAAACACTTTCACATTAAATATGTCAATACATAAATGAATTTATTTACAACAGTAAATTCTTACTGTAAGATGATCTGTTGTACTTCTGAGAAGTAGTGTCGCAGTCAACTCTTGACGTCCTCAGTTCCAAGAAACACACTGGTCATACTTATCAAGCAGTGGTGTGAGGCAAGGACGTTAAGATTTGTTTCCAGGTATGCTCCAACTCCAATGTGGCAGGAAATCGCTTGTTTGATGGTGAGAGTTTGAATTTATTTTAATGGTGTGATATAATACACAGTCAGTAAGTTTTTAAAATCCGGGACTTAAGCATGATTTTTATTGAACTTGCCAGGACAATTTTTCTGACCTTGAATCCGGGACAATCCCGGTTTTCCGGGACATATGGCAACCCTAGCGATGGGTGTTGTTTCTCTACTCACCAACCCACTGGCAATCTCACTTGCTCCATTCCTGTCAAACAACAACGTTAATACCGCAGATGGGGCAGCTCTGTTGAATTTGCGTCATGCATTTTTGGTTGAGGAATTTGGACAGATTGTATATTTTTTTTAAAAAAACCACACAACTTTAAAATATAGAACAAAATAATTGCCGGAACAGGGAAGTGATTTTAACAGAGGGAAGGAGGCAGCTAGATTTTAAAGCACCTGCAATATGATCCTTGTTCTATCTCCCCGGCTCCCTTCTGATCATGCCTCTTCTTTTCTCCCCACAGGGGAGTAGGCTGCATCTTCTACGAGATGTCCACAGGACGGCCACTCTTCCCAGGCTCCACAGTGGAGGAGCAGCTGCATTTCATTTTTCGAATTTTGGGTAAAAACATGATGACACCTTACAGGGGCTGCCCTATTGTCAAAACACTGGCATCTGATCAATACGTAGCAATCAGTCACTGAATAAACAGCAAAACAAGTACAGTGGTTTTTTTTTATTTAAACAACATTAACTGGACTATTACTTCCTGAACGGAGTTTCTCCAGCAAAAATCCTTTCAACCCAGAGTAATCTCTGACACAAAATTATTATTATTACAGTAATACCTTGGATAACGAATGTATCGGATAACACTAAAATTGGATAACGGTGCACATTTTTGGGGGAAATTTGCATCGTATAACGCTATTTTAGCATTATCTGATGCACCCGTGTTTGGCTCTCCAGGAAGGGAAGCGACCAAGCACCTGGCTGCTTCCCTTCCCGGAGGGCCAGAGGGTGAAAGGCAGCCGGCATATGGGCGCTCCGTTCGGCAGCTGCCTTCCAGAGAAGGCAAGGTGGGCCTTCCGCCTTGCCTTCTCCAGAACACAGCGGCCGAATGGAAGGCAGCCGGCATACGGGTGCTCTTCTGTTGCTCAGACCACCGGTTTGTTTGGGGTGAGAACACGCTTGCCTGTTCTCATCCCAAACAAACCGGCGGTCCGATTGCCGGTTTGTTTGGGGCAAGAGCAGGCAAGCGCTCTCTCTCCCCAAACAAACCGACGCTCAGACTGGCGTTTGCTCGCTCTCGCTTGCCCACTCTCTCCCCAAACAAACTGGTGGTCTGAGCGCCAGTTTGTTTGGGGCGAGGGCGCGCTTGCCCACATCCACCCCCTGCCACCCGGATCCCAAAGCGGACAGCATGGGAGGGAAAGGGAACTGGGCCTTTTTTTTAGCGTTATCCAACGCATGCATCAGATAACGCTAAGACTTGTGGAACCAAATTTTGGCGTTATCCGAGGTATTACTGTACAGTACAATACTTCCGATTTAATAGCACTCATATCTTTTCACTCCTCTCTTGGGCTGAAAAGGCTCTCAGAATAGGATGAAGATCACTAAAAAAATATTAATTAAAAAAACCAAGACAAGCCTCTTTCCTCAGGCTTATGGTTTAAAACACATGTGAAAGGAAGAAAAGAATTGAAAACAGACTAAATCATTTAGTGCTTAAAGTTAACTGATTTCTTTTAATGGTCGACTGTGGCGGAAGCTATTCAAGGAGAGAAGACCACCTGATCTCTTCATGGGGTGGTGGAGCCAGTGGCATTTCCCATCTTTTTCCTGTGCACCAGCCTTGTGAAATGGTTGCCATTTGATGGTGTGATTGGTGTGCGAGCAGGGATGCTCTCAAACGAGTCTTGCTTTTGCTGCACAGGAGGGTGATGTGGTTTCCCTTTTCTCATACCGCCTCGTTTTCTGATCTCTTTTCTCCTCTATCACCAGGGACACCTAACGAAGAGACGTGGCCTGGAATCCTGTCCAACGAAGAATTCCGAGCCTATAATTACCCCAAGTACCGTCCTGAGGCCCTGATTAACCATGCCCCCAGGTCAGTGTTAGGATGTGGGTTTTGGGATGGGATGGGTCTTTATGGGGCAAAAATCCAGTAAAGTTGCAGTGGAATAGGGAAGAATAAAGCCTGCTGTGTCCTAAGGAGTTTGGGGCACAAGACCTCTGAGAGTCTGCTACGCATTGCCTGTGCTTTCAAGTGTGTCTTTGCGACAGTGAGAGTCAGAGACTTGGTTTTAAGAAAGTGACATAGATATTGTGAGGCCAAAGCCACTTGTCTTTCTGTCTCTCATTCTCCCTTTGTTTGCAACCTGAGAATTATGCTGGCCACCATTTGCAACAGTCGGTGAGGCAGCACAAAGTTAGGAGCAACTGCTGGTGGTCCAGGCCCTCTTGGGAGCTTTCTACCTGGCTCTTAATCCAGTGACATTCCTCTTTACACTGTCCTCTGGCAGCTTCTCCCAGAAGCGGAGAGGGAGCCAATCGGCTATTTAACTCTCTCCTTTCCGAAATGCTGGCTCTGTCCGAATCGTTTCACAGCTTCCTTGGTTAGCCTCCGTGCTTGACCCAAGATAAAAGAGTAGGAAGCTGAGCTGCCTGAAACGAGGGATTTGCTCATGCTGTGTTCCAGGTCCGTGCTGGGATACCAGGATATCTGGACAGGCAGCCGCATGGCTCTACTTAGAACTCATAACCTAAAGGGCCACACCACCTTGGCAGTTTCTGCTTCGGCTCCTCTCGCCGGGCTCCCTTCCACACTGTGGGAGAAAGTCCGAAGTGCTTTGGCAGTGGCACGGAGATTATTATTATTATCTCCACACCGCTGCCGGAGCGCTTCAGACCTTCTCCCACAGGACGGAGGAGAGTCCGGCGAGAGGAGCCAAAGTGGAAACTGCTGAGGTGGTGTGGCCCTTTAAGTTAGGAGTTCTAAGTAGAGGCGTGCGGCCACCTGTCCTGGTATCCTGGTAGCCCAGCACAGGCCTGCTGTGTTCCCAGTCTCACTGGAAATGAAGATGGGGTTGTTAAGGATGGGGGGGGGGCAGTTTTTGTCTGAATGTATACTTCAATTTTGTGCCCCCTTCAGGTCCACGTGTGACCCCTTTAACATTTGACATACTGTACCAACCTTAGATTAGTAAATCTAGGGTCTCTAGAGATGGTTCAGGAGCAGTATCAGCTGTCCCTGAAGGCAAAGCTGTCCCCCCCTTCCCCCCCCCCCAAGACAAAATCGCAAATCTGTTCTGTTTCTCTCTTGCACCTTACAGGCTGGACAGTGACGGGGCAGACCTCCTAGGGAAGCTGCTGCAGGTGAGAGCTTGTCTTTCCATCATTGACATGTTGAGACTCAGGGGATTTCTTTCCTCACCTGGGACTACACCCATTTGCTTCCCAGCCTTGAGGAAATGAAACACTTTCCCTGCTATGAAAAAATAGCAACCGTGATCTTTTTTTTAAAAAAATGAGGTTTCAGTATTGCAAAGCAATAACAAGGAAGCAAATGAACATTTCAAACCATGAGCACATCTCATTAAGCTGTAGATCATGTACAGTCATAAATGTGTTAGTTTTCATGAGTTCACGGAAGTTTCCACTGGCAGAAATGGCTACTTCTTTTGCAGTATCTGAATATTGGTGATCATCATGGCGATTAGCCATGATGACTATCCTGAGAATATAATGCAGTGGCCTTTCATCTGCCTTTCACATCACAGCATGACACCCATACCATTAATCCAGTTCCACATGTCACTTTCTGGTCCTGAGCTCTTTTGACACGCAAAGTCCTCATCAGCCCCAGGCCAGGATGGATGAAGCTGCTGCCCTCCATCAAGATCGATTCAAGTGGGATTTAGTCCACTTGGGAAACCATCACCCTTCCCTGTAGATTTCACCACCCAAGGCCACTAGTCCTCAGGGTTGTCAAGTTAGTTAACCACTGCCTGACACTTGGTGTTGAGTTGCTGGCAGTATGGCCTACTATATTACCATAGCAGGATAACTTGGCTAGACAGACAGAAATAGCTATTCCACGGCCCTTTTGAAATAGCCATTGTGGTGCAGTTGTGAAGAAGGTTAGAGGTGGGAGTGGGGGAACCTGGGTTCTACTTTTTCGCAATCTACCAGCTACTAAGCTAATATATAGTTGTGTTTACAGATCAAACCACATATTGTAACTGCAGGATGGATTGGCAAGAAAAAGTGGAAAGCACCTAATTAAACCCTATCTGACCATGTCTGTATCATCCTGGTTGTTCCTTAGGCTTCACTCCAACATGCATTTTTTAGTTTCCTTTTCAGAACAGGCCTGGCAACTTTTAGTCCACCAAAGCAAGCACATCCCATTAGCCACAAATGGCAACTTGGGTGGTTTTTTGTTTGTTTGTGTGCTTGCACGTATAAAACTGAAGATTAGGTTAAGTATCTGGCAAGGCGTGACTGTGTGAGTCACAGGTTGCAGGCTTCCTCACAGTTTTTTTGAAACCCTTAGGAGTAGGCCTTCATTAGAGTAGGCCCATTGAATCAGTGGGGATTGGGTATAAATCAGCTGCTCTGTAAATTCCATTGATTCAATGGAGTTCCTTTAGTTGTGACTTACTACTGGATTTCAGCCAACATACATTCAAAAAGTTCTGTTTATGCTAGTGGCGCAGTGGTTAAGCTGCTGTCCTGCCAACAAAAGGTTGTGAGTTTGATCCTGACCAAGGCTCAAGGTTGACTCAGCCTTCCATCCTTCCCAGGTCAGTAAAATGAGTACCAGGCAAAATGCTAATTAACTTGTGAGTGCACTAAGGGCTATGGGGGCGGTATATAAGTATAATTGCTTTTGCTTTATCTTGGTCCTTTCTGGTGGGTATTTCCATTTTCCAGCTGAATCTAAAGACAGGCGTGGGGAACATGTTAGTGATGGTGGGTAGGAATTGCCACCGGTTCCCAGTCTTATTCTATTGGACCTGGGCACTCTGCCTCTCCTCCGGCTCCTGTTGGAATGGCTCTCTTCAAAAAGGATGGGAATTGGGAAGTGGGGTGTCCCGCAAAGGGCAAAGGGCATTGGGCTCCCCCAGTTTGGAATGAGGTTGTGATGGAAGCTTTTGCAGACTAGCCACCTTCCGCTTCACAGACTTCCCCAGCCAACCTGTACAACAGTGGACCCAAGTGAGGCATTTTGGGGTTGTCATTATCCCAAGCTGTGGAAATCACAAAACCTGCTTCCCCCTCTTTGGTGAAATTTGCTTTTACAGGTGAAACAAAAGGGTACGCTCGTGTCATTATGGCCTGGATTTAGACCCTGATGTTTCTCTTTCGCCATCTCCCCTTCCCCCTCTCTCTTCCCAAACATAGTTCGAGGGCAGGAAGCGGATCTCTGCCGATGAGGCCATGCGACACCAGTTCTTCCACAGTCTGGGAGAGCGAGTCCTCAAACTCCCGGACAGTAAGTGTTAGGCTGATGGAGGAAGAAGGAAGGGAAGGAAGGGTGGAGAGGAGGTCAACACTGTGGAGCAACGGGAGGGGAAGGGCAGAGAAGACTGTGTTGACAAAAGGTGTGTGTGGTGACACCTCAGAGTGAGTTTGCCTCACAAGTGCCGTCTGGTCCTTTGGAGAAAGTGGGAGCCTTTCCCATCCCGATGTTCTTTTGTTACTTTTTGGGCCACAGTCGGTCACATGGTTCAGGGGGCTGGTCGCGTGGTTCCTCCCACTGGAAGCAGAAGTAAAACGTATATTGCAATCTGTTTTGCAACAGGATGAGATAAATCAATGATGGCAAATCTTTTAGAGACTGAGTGCCCAAACTGCAACCCAAAACCCATGTATTTATCACAAAGTACCAACACAACAACAGGGGAGGAAGGAAATGCTCCCATTGGGCTGTTGAGCAGACGGGCGGGGCAAACTGTGCTGGGGTGACTACACGAGTGCCCACAGAGAGAGCTCTGAGTGCCACTTCTGGCACGTGTGCCATAGGTTCGCCATCACTGAGATAGATTTCAAGCCACCATTTTCTCTGCTTAAACCAGGGTCACCCAAACTATGGCCTGCAGGCCAGACCTGGTGGCCCAGATGCTAATTCATCTGGTCCATGCTGCCCTCTTCGCTCCTGGAAGCAGAAGTAAAACATGTTTACAGGCGCATTTTACTTCTGCTTCTAGGAGCGACAAAGGCAGTGTGGGCCAGATGAATTGGCATCAGGGACTGGATCCGGCCCACAGGCTGTAGTTTGGGTACCCTGATATAAAGGAACTACCTGTAATTGGTAGATTAACCAACCAAAATTTAGTCTGCGTAATGGCCAAGGGCTGTTTCTTTGAAGCAGTGGAATAAAGATCCCAAATAAAGGTAAAGGTCACCTTTGCTCGAAAGCCAGTCGTATCTGACTCTAGGGTTCAGTGCTCATCTCTGTTTATACCTGAAGAGCCCAGCACTGTCTGCATTTGCTGACATTTCTGTGGACATGTGGCAATAAAGATCCCAAGGGGCATGTAATTTATTTTGAAGTCCTTCTGTGTTTGGCTGGATTGGTAGAGATGAGTACCAAAGACTTGAAAGCCAGAGAAGCTGTCTGGTTTGTCAAATATTATTTATTTATTATTTATTGGATTTATACCCCGCTCTACTCAAGCACAAGGCCGACTCAGAGCGGCTACAACAATCAATACACACACAATTACAATATCACAATAATACACCTAATCATAAACGAAATAAATAATAAAAAATTCACAATAGTACAAAAGGCACAACATCAAAATGTCAATAATCAATAGTTACAGAATTCAGATACGAGGTATAAAAGACAACAATCAAAAATCAAAAGAAATGCAGAACAAAAGGGGCAGAGAGGCAGGGAGGCAGTGTCTGCGGAAGGTCCTTTATGCCCTGCAGGGGCTGGAACAGGAGTTCCTCATTCCCCCCAGTTTGCCAGACTGGGAGGATGGCTCCAAGCCTTGGCGTCCCACCTTCGAATCCTCCGGGCAGGTAGGCCAAAGGAGGCGGAGAGGCAGGGAGGTAGCCATAACAAGTTCAGCACCATGCCCTGAGTGATTGACCCAACTGTGTTGCTAGGAAGCTCCCTTTGGGTGTGCAGCTGTTAAAGAAAGGGACAGGAGCCTTCCCGGGCTGAAGGTGTGGCAACCCCATCTGCCTTTTGGCTGAGTTGCCTTCTGTCTATAGGCCTCCATTTCACCTGCCTGCTCTTCTCAAGTTCAGGTGTCTTGCCCTGTATGTTTCTCTTCAGCGCCGTTTGGTCCCTCTCTCCTCATGCTCTGGCATCTTGCCACTGTCGATTTTCCCAACCCATCTCCTCTTTCCTTTATGGCTTGTGTGAGGTTTTAATCCCAACTAAAATGACAGATTATTATTATTATTATTATTATTATTATTATTATTATTATTATTATTATTATTATTATTATTATTATTATTATTATTATTATTATTATTATTATAATATACCGCTTTACTTATCTGAAAATAAGTAAAATGGGGGACTGCAGACTGGCTTTCGCGCAAGGGTGACCTTTACCTAAGACAGTGATGGGCAGTCTTGGCCCTCTAGCTGTTCTTGAACTTCAATTCCCAGAAGCCCTGATCAGCAGGAGTGTTGACTTAGGCTTCTGGGAATTGAAGTTCAAGAACAGCTGGAGGGCCAAGACTGCCCATCACTGACCTAAGATGACAAATATCTTTTTCTTTAAAATTGGACATTGGCCTTTTTTGTTGTTGTTTTATTTACTGTGGGAAAATTGATAATGCTTGTATGCATTTCATAACGTCACTGAGCCAACAGTTGTCAGAGTCTTTGCCTCCGTAAACACAGTGCAAGATTGATGTCCTACCACGAGCCATAACAAGTTTTAATATTTTAAATTTGTCTTCCCTCTTCATTTCAAACCAGGGAATTCATTAAGATTTTTTTGGGGGGGAAAGCCATAAATGTGACAATTTATTAAAACTAAGTGTTAACATAAGGACATTTGCTAATCATCTGACAATCTTTCCTCCCTCAACTTTTGCATTAACATTTGATGAGGAATTGTAGTACAGTGGTACCTCGCTTAAAGAGCATAATGCATTCCACGGGATTTTATTTATTTATTTATTTATTAGTTAGATTTCTTCACTGCCCACTCGACCAAGGCCGACTCAGGGCGGTTTACAATCATATATAAAAATGACATAGTTAAAACTAATTAAAACCACCCACCCCCTAAAAGGTGCAGGGACCGAAGGTACCGAAGGGGGAGGTTTTCCACTAAACCAACCACCCCACGGAGGCAACCCTTCCACCTGCACCCCATACTTGGCCTGCCAGCCAGGTTTTGAGTTCTTTCCTGAAGGGCAGCAGTTCTGTCTAGAGACGTAGCTCTGTTGGCAGGAGGTTCCAGAGGGCCGGTGCGGACACGGAGAAGGCCCTCTTTCTGGTGCTAGAGAGACAGGCCCCTCTAGCGGATGGTACAAGCAGAAAGCCCCTCCGGTCCTCTCTGGTTGGACAGACAGACGTTCTTGGGGCGATGCGGTCTCTTAGGTATCCTGGCCCACTACCATATAGGGCTTTAAAGGTCATTACCAGCACCTTGAATTGCACCCGGAGGCACACTGGTAACCAGTGCAGCTCCCGGAGTAGTGGGAAGTACGGGCATAACGTCAACACCCCATCACCACCCAGACAGCTGCATTTTGGACCAGCTGTAGCCTCCAAATGGTCATCAAGGGCAGCCCCATGTAGAGCGCATCACAATAATCTAGTCTGGAGGTGACCAGCGCATGAGTGACCATGAGTAAGGAGTCCCTGTCCAGGAATGGGTGCAACTGGCGGATTAACCGTAGCTGTGCAAAAGCCCTCCTGGCCATGGCCGCCACCTGTTCTTTGAGCAGCAGCCATGAGTCCAGGAAGACCCCCAAGTTGCACACCTGGTTTGTCTGGGGCAAAACTGACCATCCAAAACCAAAGATGGTAGTTCTCCTTCGTATAGTTTGTGAATCCACACTCATGGGTTATGCGCCTGCGCAGAACAGCCGATCGGAGGCTTGAAAAGCTATTGGTCAAAAGTTTTGGCGGTAAGACCGCCCACCGTACCGCCCACCCTGAGGCGCCCGCGCGCCATTTTACCTCAGTTCTCTTCTTTCCGCCGTAGCAGCAGGACGATCGTTGAGAGCTTCCTCAATTTTTTCGCCCTTCTGAGGGAAAGTCTTTTTGGCAATCTCAATTTTTTCTCGGTGATCTTGTCCTCCGGGCAGGATCGCCACCCCGGCTCTGTCTCTTCTCTTGAGTGGATTCAGTAGCCAATTTTTCGCATCGATCACCGTCTCCCCCCTCAAGGGGGTGGCGGCTGGTCGGCCCTTCGGGGTACTCGTCTCCAGAAACTTCCACTGGAAGAATTTTTTCCGCGGTTGATGGCTGCAGCGTTTAAACAGTGCACGGCTTGCCTTAAGAAGTTTCCGGCTTCCGACGGACACAGCCTGTGCCTCTTTTGTTTGGGAGAGTCGCATCAGAGCCAGTCTTGCCCGCATTGCAAAAAGTTCACGCGCCTCGCGGTGCAGAACCGAAGCAATCGCCTCAAGGCTCACCTGATGGAGCTCGCTCTGGCTCCCGCCGCGTCCGCCTCCACGGCCGCCGCTGCCGCTCAACCACCGCCGGCCTCTTCCTCCGTGCTTCCGATGAGGAAGAAGAAGAAGAAGGACAAGAACGGTGAGAAGAAGCGCAAGCGTGAGTCGGAGAAGAGACGGTCGCTTCCCCCCACTCCGCGCACACCCGCCTCTCCCGGGCCTTCTCCGCCGTTCTCGACTGCCCGATGTCCTTCTCCGGGATCCTCCATCTGGGGAGGACGGTCGTCTTCCGGGTCACCTGAGAAAGGACGCAGGGCTGGGGCTCCAGCTCGCCCACCTCAGGTGCTCTCCTCTCCTCCTCGGGGCAGAAACTCCTCGCCGAGGCAGGCCTCCGTCTCTCCACGGCCCAGAACACCGACGGACGAGGCGGTCGTCACCGTTTCGACGACCGTTTCGCCGACACCGACGCCGGCCACCGTTTCGGCTCCCACCGTTTCGTGGGCCACCATCCCGCCGGCCACCGGAGCTCCACCGCCAGCGGACTCGGACGCGTCTCAGATGGCCCTCGTCCGAGAGATGTTTCAAGTCATGGCGTCGTTTGCGACCAGGTTCCAGACCTCCACGCCTGCGGCCTCTGCGGCTCCGGTTCCGACCACCGCAAGCCCCGGGCATCCCGGCTCTGCCGCGGCCCCACCGACCTCCCGTGGGTCGAGTACCCGCTCCGCCGGCCCACCCAACCCGTCATGGTGTGGTCCGGACGTTGATGCGGTGGACGCCCATCCCGCCGGCCCGCCCAGGCCGTACTGGCGCGGTCCGGACGTGGACGAAAGACTGCCTCCCTCGTCCTCCGATGAGTCCAGCTCGTCGTCGGAGGAGGACGAGGGAGACGTCGACGCCGAGCGCACGCCGGAACAGGCCATCGGCTCGGTGGACCCACCGCGTGGTGAGGACCAGCGCTCACTGACCGCCATGCTCACGAGGCTCGGCACCGCCCTCAACCTGAAGGTCGACCAGCCGCCGCTGGAGGGTGAGGATCAGATGACCGCGAAGCTCGACAGGCGTGCCGTGCGACCGGTCCACATAACCATGCTCCCCTCCATGATGACCACGGCGAGGGCGACGTGGAAGAAACCTTTGGCGGCACACTCCGTTTCGTCCAGGCTCGACAGCATGTACCGGGTCCTGGACGAGAACGTCGAGTTCTTGCAGGCGCACCCCCTGCCGAATTCCCTGGTGGTCAAGGCCTTCCAGCATAGGACGGCCACCAGCGGATTCCCGGTCCCGTCGACGCCGGAGGGAAAGAAATTGGACGCGGTGGGGCGTAAGTTTTACGCCACCGGTTCCCTATTCTTTCGGGCCGCAAACTATTCGGCCGCCATGGGCCTGTACCAATCTCACCTCTGGGAGCAGGTGAAGGTTGAGACGGCTAAACTGCCCGCAGATGCCCAGAAGAGGATTGACGCGCTGGCCGCCGAGGGGGACTTCGTCGCCGAGCAGCTGATGCGCACTGCCCGGCATATCAACGATTATGCGGCAAAAGACATGGCCTCCGCAATCTACCTCCGTCGCCATGCTTGGCTCAGGGACACCTCCCTCGATGACGCTATGAAAAAGCTCATCGAGGAGTTTCCCTTCGACGGGCAGGGCCTCTTCGGTCAGGACACCGATAAGGTCCTGAATGAGATGCGCCAGACCAGTTCCACGGCGAAGTTCCTGGGGCTCACCACGCCGGCAACTTCCACCAGGCCGAGGTTCCAGCCCTTCACACGGCGGTTCCAGGGCAACCCACAGCAGCAGGGACCGACGGAGCAGCCTAGATCCAGCTCCTATAAACAGCGGCGACAACACAAACCCCGCTACCGGCCCTACGGACAGGACAAGCGTTCGACCGCGAGGCCCAAGCCCCGCGTTTGAAGCTGCGACGGCCGAGTCTCTCTCGCTCCACATCCCGTACCTCCCCCTCCGGAACTTCCTCCAGGCATGGTCGGGCATCACGGACGACCAGTGGGTCTTAAAGATCTTGTCCTCTGGCTACGCCATCGAGTTCGTGCGGGTGCCTCGAGTAGGAAGACATCGTCTCACCACCTCGTCCCCCCATTTGGAGGAAGAAATAGCAACCCTTCTCTCCAAGGGAGCCATCGAGCGGGTAGCACCGTCCGACTGGGACAACGGTTTCTACTCGAGGTACTTCGTGGTCCAGAAGAAGGACGGAGGCCTTCGCCCTATCCTGGACCTACGCCGCCTGAACAAATGCATCCACACCAGGAAGTTCCGGATGGTGACCCTACAGACCGTCCTCCCCCTCATCAACAAAGGGGACTGGTTCACAGTCATAGACCTCAAGGATGCCTACTTCCACGTTTCCATCCTCGAGGAACACAGACGGTTTCTCCGCTTCCGTATCGACCATTCCGTGTACCAGTACCGATGCCTACCGTTCGGTCTGGCCACGGCACCGCGGGTCTTCACCAAATGCATGGCTCCGGTGGCTGCATTCCTCCGCCAACGGGGCATCAGGGTCTTCCCATACATCGACGATTGGTTGATCGTCTCCCCCACCAAATCGTCGGCCGTTCGGGACACACAATACACGGTTCACCTCATGGAGAGTCTCGGCCTCAGGATCAACTTCACCAAGTCGAAGTTGACTCCCGCCCAGCGCATCGAGTACATTGGAGCGGTACTCGACTCGCTCACTACGAGAGCCTACGCCCCCCAGAAACGCTTACGGGACATTGCGCAGGGGGTGAACGAACTGCGCACGAAACCGTACATCCGGGCGAAGAAGGCTCAGAGACTTCTAGGCCTGATGGCCTCAACGACGGCAGTGATCCCCCATGCCAAATTGAAATTCAGGTCCCTGCAATCGTGGCTCCTTCACGAGTTCGACGCACTTCGGGAGAGCCAATCCAAACGGTTGACCCCATCTCCAGAACTGAGGGACCAACTGCTGTGGTGGTCTACACCACTCAACGTGGCCACGGGGAAGAGTTTCTACCCCCCGCAACCTTCGCTGCAGATACTGACCGACGCGAGCAACCTCGGCTGGGGCGCTGCTTGCGGGACTCTCACGGTCAACGACACCTGGACACCGCACGAAACGGTGCACCACATAAATTACTTGGAGCTGCTGGCCATTTGGAAGGCCCTGCGCTCCTTCGAGACTCTGCTCACCGGCAAGGCGGTTCAAGTGGCCTCGGACAATACCACGGCGGTGGCGTACCTCAACAAGCAGGGAGGAACACGGTCCACCACCCTCCTGTACCTTGCAGTGCAGTTGTGGGAGTGGTGCCTGGAGAGGCACATTTTCCCAATTGGAGTGCACATTCAGGGCACACTGAACGTCTTGGCAGACCACCTGAGCCGTCTCACCTCGACGACCCACGAATGGGAGCTGGACGACGGAGTGTTCCAGTCTCTGTGCCAGGTCTGGGGGACGCCGAGCATCGACCTCTTTGCATCGGAGTCCAACAAGAAACTCAGGAGGTACTGCTCCAGAGCAGGCATCGGACTGAACTCCGAGGGCGATGCCTTCATGAAACGGTGGGATCAGGACTATCTCTATGCCTTTCCTCCGTTTCCTCTGGTCCAGAAGGTGCTCACCAGGATGCACCAACACAGAGCCAATGCAATTCTGGTGGCACCGGCGTGGCCGCGCCAACCCTGGTTTCCGCTACTGTTGCGCATGTCGTCACAGTATCGCACACTGCCGGAATCACCGACACTCCTCCAAATGGAGCAGGGCCAGCTGCACCATTCGGACCTGCCCAGCCTCCACCTCACCGCGTGGAGGATAACCCCAGACTGGCCAGGATCCTTGAACTAGCGCGGCGCCCTTCCACAAGGAAGTCCTACGCTTCCAAATACAGGCGTTTTTGTGCTTTCCTGGCCGCCCGGCAAACGCCCCCCACCCAGGTGGGACTGCAGGACATTTTAACCTACCTCCTCCAGCTGGCGGAGTCTGGCCTCAGCATCACCTCCATCCGAGTGCATCTCGCAGCAGTGGTAGCGCACTCTCCTGCTGGCTCGCCCGCTTCCGGGGCCTTCCGCGACCAAACGGTAAAGCGCTTCCTCAAGGGACTAAAGAACGCTTTTCCGCCGGCCCGGACACCGACGGCTCAATGGTCACTGTCCACCGTTCTCAACGCGCTCACCAGGACCCCCTTCGAGCCCTTGGCTACCGCCGATGTTCGTCTCCTCACATGGAAGACAGCATTCCTGGTGGCCATCACGTCTGCACGACGAGCTGGTGAGCTGGTTGCCCTGCGAGCAGACGCACCTTTTCTCCAGTTCTTCAACGACCGCGTCGTCCTCCAAGCGGACATCACCTTTCTACCCAAGGTGGTCTCCAAGTTTCACATGGCACAAACTATCTCCTTGCCAACCTTCTTCCAGAACCCCACTAACGCCCAAGAAAGGACTTGGCACACGCTGGATGTGAAACGAGCTTTATTGTTTTACACCAGCAGGACTAGAGAGTTCAGGAAGTCACAACGCCTCTTTGTGGCTTATGGGGGAAAGTCCAAGGGTGAACCCATCTCTGCTCAAAGGTTCTCCAAATGGATCACCTCTACCATCTACCTGGCCTACGAGTCAGCTTCACTGCCACCTCCACCGCATGTCAGGGCGCATTCCACCAGGGCGGTTGCCACATCCACTGCCTTTCTGGAGGGCACACCGCTTGAGGACATATGTAAGGCTGCCACCTGGTCCAGACCTTCCACATTTGTCCAGCACTACAGGGTGGACACCAGAGCCACTGCGGACGCCAGGCTTGGCCGTGTCGTCCTCACCAGAGGGCTCCGGACTCAACGCCCCTGACGGGTCCACCTACGGGTTCTTCAGCTCATCGTGGGATCATCTCATCCGACTGCCCACCGACCAAGTAAGTGTGAGCTTGCTAATCTCCCATGAGTGTGGATTCACAAACTATACGAAGGAGAAAGTTCGGTTTCACTTACCAGTGATAACTTTCGTTCTTCGAGTATATAGTTTGTGAATACACACTACCCACCCTACCTCCCCTCTTGAGCTGCACGGATGAGATCAGTTGGTTTATCCTGTGCTTGGCTTAAGTATGGAACTGAGGTAAAATGGCGCGCGGGCGCCTCAGGGTGGGCGGTACGGTGGGCGGTCTTACCGCCAAAACTTTTGACCAATAGCTTTTCAAGCCTCCGATCGGCTGTTCTGCGCAGGCGCATAACCCATGAGTGTGTATTCACAAACTATATACTCGAAGAACGAAAGTTATCACTGGTAAGTGAAACCGAACTTTCCCGGGACAGTATAGGACCCCCAATCCATAGCCACTCAATCTTGCTGGGATTCAGTTGTAGCCCGTTGGCCCCCATCCAGACCCCCACAGCCTCCAGACACCCAGATAGGACTTTGACAGCATCACTGGGGTCCCCACAGGCCGAGATGTACATCCGCGTACTGATGGTACCACACCCTGTGAGAACGGATGATCTCACCCAGTGGCTTCATGTAGATGTTAAATAGGAGAGGAGAGAGCACCGAGCCCTGAGGCATCCCATATTTGAGGGGCCTAGGGCTAGACCGCTCACTCTCCAACCACACCGACTGGTATTGCTCTTTAAGCGAGTTTGCTCTTTAAGCAAAACACCATTGTAAGTGGCCCATTGTGACTTCTGGCAGCGGGGATTGTGAACCCCGATTTAATTGTTAAGTGAGTTTTTGGTTGGTTTTAGTTGTTAAGCGAGGCGACCATTCAGCAAAAATTCTGCTCTTTAAGCGAGTTAGTCTCTAAGTGAGGCGGCTCTTTATGCGAGATTTAACTGTACAGTACACTTAAATAAAAATTGTGGACTGCAGTGGCTCAAGTGGTGAAGACACTGAACTCACTGACTGGAAGATTGGAGTTCAATTCCCGGGTACTGCATGATGGATTGAGCACCCATCTCTGTCCCAGCTCCTGCTAACCTAGCAGTTCAAAAGCAAGAAATTGCAAGTAGATAAATAGGAACCACTTTAGTGGGAAAGCTAAACAGCGTTCCGTGCGCTCTGGTGTCTAGTCATGCCCGCCACATGACCACGGAAACGTCTGCAGAAGCAGACAGCACTGGCTCGTTGCCTATAAACAAAGATGTGCACTGGACCCTAGAGTCGGATACGACTGGCTTTCGAGCAAGGGCATTCCTAAATAAAAATCCACACATTTTAAGTTGCTGAATTTGAAATGACGATGACAAGATGCACGGAAACAGCCTCCTAAACAACAACACCACCCCATCCTTATCTGGGAATACGGATTAAACTGCATGTGTTTCAAAAATGGTCCCGTTTGAAATTTTAACTTAAGGTATTGAGATTGTTTGCCACTTTTCTCTCCTAAATTGATTTTGGCTGCCATGTAACTGCAAACTGGGCCTAACTTTAAAGGCGGGTGGGCCCAGCGAAAGGCTTGGTCTGTCTCACTTGCTGTCTCTGTCGTCTTTTCCTCCTGCAGCAACGTCAATATTTGCACTAAAGGAGATTCAGTTACAGAAGGAGACGGGGCTGAGGTCGGCTTCCCTACCTGAATCAGGTGAGAGAGGATTGCTTGCCAGTCAGAATCCTATTTGCTTTAATTGGGGGGGGGGGGGACCAAGGCCCAGCCACTTTGGGGTCCTGCTCTATCCTCACAGCCTGCACTGCTACCCTTTGCTCTTTTATGGGGAAGTGACCAGAACTAGGTGTGGACCTTCAAGGTGGCCCAAGTGAGATCGCCACAGGCAACTGGACTGGAACTAAGAAATTGTCCCATTGGGGCTTTGGCTTGCATCAGCGAGTTTTGTGCAGGAGAACATCCCAGTGGCTTAGGTCATTGTACCAACCATTAGGAACTGGTAGCCTTCCAGCTACAGCAGGGGTGCCCAAACTTTTCGGGCCGTAGGCCGGTCACGTGGTTCCTCCCACTGGAAACGGAAGTAAAACGCGCCTTGTAATCTGTTTTGCAACAGGGTAAGATAGATTTAAGCCGCCATTTTCTCTGCTTAAACCAGGGGTGCCCAAACTATAGCCTGTGGCCAAATCCGGCCCCCCAGCACCAATTCATCCGGCCTGTGCTGCCCTCATCACTCCCGGAAGCGGAAGTAAAATGCATCCATATGGGCACGTTTTGCTTCTGGGAGCAACAAGGGTGGCGTGGGCTGGAAGAATTGGCGTCAGGGGCCAGATCTGGCTCACGGACCATAGTTTGGACACCCTTGTGCTAGAACAGTGATGGGCAGTCTTGGCCCTCCAGCTGTTCTTGAACTTCAATTCCCAGAAGCCCAAGTCAACACACCAGCTGGTCAGGATTTCTGGGAATTGAAGTTCAAGAACAGCTGGAGGGCCAAAACTGCCCATCACTGTGCTAGAGTGTTGCTCTTAGCATCCCTCACCATTGGCTGTCTGAGCTAGGGCTGATGGCTGTCCCAACAACATTGGCAGAACCATACATTCCTGTACCACCCTATGTACTAGTGTGAGTGGTTGTGTGGGAATTGCTGGCTCTTCTACCTCAACCATGCTCAAATCTCTCTCCTTTTTTTTTAAACTCAGTGGTCTGATCACGACACTGAAAATGCAAGCTTCAGTTTGATAGGCTCCTTCTTTCCCCGTTTTGTACCTTCCCCTCCCAGAAGCATGGGGAAATTAATCTTGCCCCATCCCCCCCCCCCATGAGCTAGACCATCCCTTTTAGCCACCCTCTGCAGCTGCCTGGTGAATGGTTTCTCCTCTCCCACAGGCAGCGCCGCTTTCCGAGTAGTGGACGCTGAATTTTAGCCACCAGGTCAGGTATTGGTGCTCCACCACCACCACCACCTCCACTTCCACCTTCCCATCCGCCTCCCCCCTTCCCGTTGTCAGCATGCCAAAGTGACCATTCCCTCGTTTTCATTGCAACACAGTTCGGCTTCTTCTGACATGCCTGTGCCCCCCCCCCAGCCTGGCCCAGCTTTTCCCTCCCACCCTAAAGCACATCTGCTTGCAGGTTGCTGGGGATCAGAGACTGGGAGAGGGAGGCAAACTCTTGGAGGAGGGACGCAAAAGCCACATCATGTGTGGTGCAGGAGTCTAGAGGCCGAGCTGTGAAGCCAAGAAAGGTCCTTGGCCAAATTTCACTCTCACCACTTCAACTCCCTACCACCCAAATGTGCGAATGGTCGTACCAATGCATCTTACAGGGTTGTATTGAGCAGTCCTTGAGCTGATGTCTGCAAGGGCCACTTTTAAATTCTGGAATGCTGTAACTTTAGGGCAGGGGTTCCCAACATTTTCAAGTTGGGGGCTTGAAAAGGTCAGCTTTGAGAGACGGATGGCCATTTTGCCCTGTCTGCACGATGAGGGTGGCCATTTTGTCCCAACAGCTGCAAAGGGGTGGCCATTTTGTTTCTCAAATGCCCTTGGATGGATGGGGCTACATGAAACTGCCATGGGCCGGATCCAGCCTGTGGGCCTTAGGTTGGGAACCCCTTTTATGGAGTTTTCATTACGGAAACACTGATGATGATGATGATGAAGATGATCATTTTTTAAATGCTAGCCATGTTAGCCTGTGTTCCAAGCATGTCAGAGAGTAAACAAAACCAAAAGACAAAAGAAATGTGGCACCTTAAAGACTAACTGCTGTATTTTAGTGTTAGCTTTTCGTGGATCAAGTCCACTTTGTCAGACATGATCATGATGATGATATTTAGATTTAGATTTAGAGAAGAACTGGGAGGAAGGGAAAGTGTCAGAGCACCAGGCAGGTGGTCACAGCAGAGGGAAAGGGGGAGCAGGAGCAAAATCCATCCTGCCCCTAACTCTTTTGCCATTTTTCCCCACAGTGAATGGGCAAAACGGACAGCCGAGCCTGCTGCTTTGAAGCCCACGGATCCAGGTTGCCGGGGGACATGGAGTAGAAACCAGCAACCCACCCCCACTCCCGCAGCTCTCCCCACCAGCAGCATCTTCTAATTGAACTCTGGAGTGTGGACTCTAGCTGGGGTTCCGGAGGTGTCGGGGGCAGCGGGTGGGTCCCAGTGCTTCGGTTAAAGGAGCAGCGCAACTTGCCCCTGGTATTTGGAAGAACCAGGCCCCTCTGCTGTTGGGACAGACTTTCCCTCTCTCTTACACACACGGTGTTTCATTTTTTTTATTTTTTAAGTTTTTTCTCTCAATGCAATATTATAAATATTATATTTGCAGATATCTATAAAGAGAGACACCCCTTACCATAGACCAGGGGTCCCCAAACTATGGAACCGATTCCGGACGCCATCTCATCCAGCCTGCACCGCCCCTGGAAGTGGAAGTAAAACCTACCCGTATGGGCGCATTTTACTTCTGCTTCCAGGAGCGGCATGGGCAGTGTGGGCTGGATGAATTAGCATCATCAGCCGGATTCGGCCCATGGGCTGTGGTTTGGTCACCCCTGTTTTAAGCAGAGAAAATGGCAGCCTAAAAATCTGTCTCATCCTGTTGTTGCAAAACAGATTGCAAGGCACATTTCACTTCTGCTTCCGGTGGGAGGAACCATGTGACCAGCCCGCTGAACCACATGTCCAGCCCATGGCCCAAAAGGTTAGGGTACCCCTGCTCTAGACACTCTGGTTGTGGGGAGCATACAGTATTAACTGCACGGGAGCCAGACTCCCTCACTCCAAACCTGATTCTGGCAGGGAGAGAGAAGAAAGGGGAATTAAAGAAGGGGGTGTGCTGTGCTGGGACAGCCCCCAGTCATTGCACTCTATATATCTGGAGACGGGGAAGGGGCGTTCTGGTAAGATTTCTCAAGCTTGGTTGGATCTTTCGTCCGTACGAAATCTCCCTTTCCCTAATTATAATGGCCTTTCTGTGAACCTATGGAGTGGTGCTCAGTTTTCCTGGTGTGAATGTTTGTTTAGAATCCCAGATGTCCAGCAAGTGGTTGAGTTGCCACAGAAGACTGGTGAACATGATCTTTATTTTTCTGCCCCCTCTCCTTCATTTTGTTGAGTTTCTTACTGCAGGGAATCCCTCTGTGGTCTGAGGTTGCTTTGGATCATATTTATAGCTCGCCACGTTCTTCTCCTCACACCAAAGCCAAATCTCTATTTTTGCCTCTTTGCGCTAGCGTCTTCCTTGAGTCTTGAGGTGGGTCTTGCTCAGGCTATCCACTGTCCCCATCCCTCCTGCACTTGTGGTCAGTGCTATCATTCTCTGCTGAGTTGCTCCTATCAATCAGCCATGCCTTTGCATTTCTTGCTTAATACTCAGGGTTCACATGTATTCCTTTGCCTTCAGAAGTAGAAAACTCTGGGAACCGCCACACAAGCCCAAATCATTTCAGTGGGACTTGTGTCAGGCGAGTTTCCTGGTGGACCTTGCCTTCCACACACATATATACACAATTGCCCTGCCATTTCTAAATGTTGATTCTGCAGTTTGTTAATCAAAACAATTGTTTTTAGTAGCACCCGGCTAGATCTTCCTTTTGATGGCATAACCTTTGCTAGCCCTTCATTTTGGTCTTCATGCAGATATTCCATCTTGCACACATCTCTTTGTTCCTTGGTCCCACAGGCAGCTCCACTCCAGCCTCCACACCCTTATCACTATGACCCTTGCTGTGACGATTTTACTTGGTTGCTTCTCAGTCCTTCCTCAAATGGCTGCATCCCTAAACCCCTTCTTATTCCTGTGTCCAAAGTAAACCCTTGGCTGTTGCAGGGTTAGTCAGCCTTTTAACTCCAACCTTACAGGGCTTATCATATCAGAGATCTACTCAAGGGTGAATGGGCCCATTGCTCAGGCTCTTGACTCAGCACCAAAGGTAACCTTTCAAAGGCTCACTGGTTCCTCTTCAGGCCTCACTCAAAGGAGTCAACCCTGATTGTTTGATCCAGAGAAGCCCCCCCCCCAAATTTGGAACCATTCGGCCCCACTTAAATGATTGTGCTTGTCTTTTGTTCTGTTCTTTGGAACACAGAAGCCATCACCTCTTGGGATCCTATGCGTCATTATCTTTAAGGCCGGTGTTTCCCAAGCTGGCGCTCTCCAGATGGGCTGAGAAACAACTCCCGGCGTCACCAGCTGTGGTGGCTGGGGAGATGATGGCAGCTATTATCCAGCTGTCACCTGGAGAAGGCCAGGTAGGATGAAAGACTGACTTCAGGCAGAGTAATTCTATTTGGGCCCGGTAGGACATTGGTTCCCCTTTCTCCTGACACTCGTTACCAAGAGGTGCCTCCTAGAAAAGAAGCGGTTGCTGACCAACCTCGTCCCAGCTTTGGCAGTCCGATTGACTAAGGCTTCGTCCAAGCAGCCAGGATTTTTAACCCAGGCCAGGTAACTGAAGGATATGGCGCTGGCTACTTACCTTAGTGCAGGGGTTGCCAACCTTTTAAAGTTTTGGGCCAGGTCACGCTCCCTCAGACAGTCGAGGGGGCCGGACCGGTGCCCCCCCCCCGCCATTTACGGCTGCCGTAAATGAGTCCACAGTTGCCGTAAACGAGTCTGCAGCCGATTCCGCTGTGGCAGCTGCTGGAGCAAGAGCAGGGCCGGATTATTTGACATTGCTGGCCAGATCCGGCCTGCAGGCCGTAGGTTGCCTACCCCTACCTTAGTGTAAGGAAAAGATGTGTGCTTGTGTGTATATATGTACATATGTAACCATTTTTATATACAGCATGAAGTGCTTGTAAGGTTCAAATATCCCCACCTCAACAAGAGCCATAATATTAAGTGTTATTCTTATTCTTGCTGTTACTATGAAATCCTCAGACAACATGTGGGATTTTCGAAGGCGCCTCTTCTACGGAGGACAAACAAAAAACATGGGCTGCCTGGAACTTGGGAGTCAAGGAACCAGCAGGGCAGGAGCCCCATTGGGTTTGGCTCTCTCCTGGTGTACCTGCCTGCAGACTGGGAAGAAGGTCTGAGCCAGAGACCAACGCCCAAGAAGGGATGATACCAAGGCCAAAGGACAGCCACTACAGAGGAGTTGAGGAGGGAACCAATGCAAACGGGGTGAAAGAGGGTTATGCTTACAAAGAGGTCCCAATAAGCAGAGGAGATCAGTCTCTTCAGTTTAGAGAACAGCCACTGCCTGTGTGACCCCTTTCCCCCTGCCCACACCCACACCTTGACATGCTCTCTGGCTCCTGTCTCTTTATTTTTATTATTTATTTTATTTGTTCAATTTCTACCCCGCCCAATCAGCCAAGGCCGAATAAACACAGGATAAAACAGCAGATAAAACAATTAAAACTACCCCCACCCCATAAAAAGGGTGCTGGAACCGAAGGCAGGAGGCAATCTGATCTATATCAGCCAACCCAAGGTGGTCACCCTCCCACCAGCACCCCATACTTGGCCCTCTTCTACTCTAGACTCTTGCCTCTCAGTTTCTTCTCTCTCTTTTTTTTCTTTGTGTCACTGGGTTGCTCCTTAAGACTGAACAGTTTGCATGAGGCAGACGTGCTGTTTCTTGATCTCATTTTAACCACCAGTTGCCCTTTTCCTATCTAGAATTGTCTCTCTAAGTGCTCTGGCCTGATCCTGCTGATGCCGAAGGTCTCCTTGCCTCATAACCTGCCTGCTGTTACTGGCACCGGAGATCTCAACTTTTCTTCCAGTGAGAGCTTTCCACATAGGGTGTATGTGTTCTGTCCCCAATCCCAGAGAGCTTCCTGCATCAGGAAGGCAACAGAAGGACTGGAGAGAGAGAGGGAAACTGGATCAGACATGGTTTACTTAAGTGCAGATGTGTAATGGTTGACAACAGGTAGCAGAAACTCTTATTTGAGAGTCCCAATTAAAAATATATTTTCTGGTCCTTGTTTGCAGTCAGTCCTTACCTAGGATTCATGTATTGATATAATGCTTAATCATGGTTAAATAAAGGACTGAACCAGGGGTGCCCAAACTATGGCCCATGGGCCAGATCCAGCCCAGACGCCAATTCATCTGGCCTGCGCCGCTCTCGTATCTCCTAGAAGTGGAAGTAAAACACGCCCATATGGGTGTGTTTTACCTCCACTTCTGGGAGCAACAAGTGTGCCGTGGCCCAGATGAATTGGCATGAGGGCTGGATCTGGCCCACAGACCATAGTCTGGGCGCTCCTGGTTTAAGAAGAGAAAGTGGCAGCTTAAAATCTAATCCTGTTGCAAGGCAAGTCTTCTGCTTCCGGTGGGAGGAACCACGTGATTGACCCGCTGAACCATGTGACTCCTATGGCCCAAAAAGTTTGGGCACCCCCGGATTAAACCATGGTTAATTGTTATGTCTGTATAGGTCTTGCAGGAGTGCCTGTGGCAATGTGCTATGAGTCGGAATAGTGAGGAAAACACCAGCCAACTTAAATAGTGCTGCGTTTTCCCCACTCAAAATCCAGTCTGGTTTGGCTTGTGAAATTGCTTCCCATCTTATTGGCTGCTGGACGAGAAGAAAGTTGCAGAGATCCAATTCCAATTTTTATTTTTACCCCGCCCCACTCAGCACATGGCCGACTCTGGGGAAGGTGGGCACAAGAAATTCTTCCGTCCTGCGAATAAAACAGGATTTTTAGTAAGTTATCAGGGCTTCCCTCAAGGCACTTCAGGAATCATAGTGTGAGGAATGTTGAGGATTTGGTTTATGTGCAGAGATGGTAGGAAAGAGAAAAGCCATATTGGCCAAACCAGTTTGTTTGTAGCGTAGGTGTATCCTTAGTCCACGCTTGAGGGAGGTGAGAGGGAAAATGGAGAGAAGAAAACCGAAGACACCCTATATAGGACAATGAATGTACAAAAGATCTGGATTTACTTTTTGTGGGGAAAGAGATATCCAGAATTTGTTTCTGGGCTGAAGGTTAGGTCAGTCAACCAATTCTTTTGTGCAGCAATCAAACTGGAATGGGGTAAGGCATTAGCATATGAAATAGACTATCTCCATGTGCTCCCCAAGCCACCATCTTTCCTTCCCTCTTTGGTGGAATAAATGGGGAAATCAGTTATCCCATTCTGGAGAAGGAAACTGTTCTTGTTCATAACTTGAACTGAGGGAGGAGGCTTCTATTTAAAATTTCAGAAAAGGAAAAAGTCCCTGGAGAAGGAACCCAAGGAAAATCCTCCCAGATGCTCTCTCCAGCCCTGTTTGGGTTTAAAAGTGCGCCATATCGAGATGTACGGAACTGAGTAAAAGTCTCCAACAACTTTTTTTGAGTGTTTGCTGTTTCTCTGTTGGTTTGGGGGAAGAGGAGCTCTTGCTTGGCTTGAGTGGTCACAGGTGGAAAAGTAAGGATTCTTCAGCCCACTTGGGCTAGTCAAACCTTTTTCCAGGAGAAAGGGCTAGAAACTGACATTTCCTGGCTGCCTTTGTGGAATATTCTGCTGCTGCTGCTACTACTAGTAGTAGTAATAGTAGTGCTTTCTCCAGGTGCACCGTTCATCCCACCGTTCATCCCACCGTTCTTCCCAAAGGGCAGAAGAATTGCCCAGAAGTAAGTAACACTTACTGTGTGAAGTGTTGTGCCAGATTCTCTTCACGTGAGTGGATCTGTTTGGTTTACAAGCTAGAGCTGTGATGGTGAACCTTGGCACTCCAGATGTTCTTGGACTTCAGTTCCCAGAAGCCCAAGCCCCCATGAATCCACACGACGGGGGCGATGTGGGCCGGATGAATTGCAGCAAACCCATTCATGGGGGCTTGGGCTTCTGGGAATTGAAGTCCAAGAACATCTGGAGTGCCAAGGTTCGCCATCGCGGAGCTAGAGTCTGTGACTCCAGAGAGTTCTGGTCAAATCTGCTATAGCCATCCATGGAGGGGCAGATAGCAGTCTTCCTTGTTCCCAGAGCCACCTACTCACTAGTAAGCAAGACGGAATAAGGGCTTTGGAATTCTACCTAGCCAGCCAAGAGACAGAAGCTGTTCCTGTAATTTCTCTTAAGATATAGTCTGAAATGTTGGAAGAAGAATGTATTTCTGTTGGACCAAAGGTAGAGCTGGAAACCCAATCTAAGATTTAAGTAGAAAGAGACCAGCTTTTCCTCAACCTGGAAAACTCACTGGTGTGAATGTGTGATACAGAGAGGATATACAGTATGGAGCTGTGAATGCTGTGGCTGCGCTAATGCAGAGATCCTCAACCTTTTTAAGCCGGGGCCCAGGTCACGCTCCCTCAGACTGTTGAGGGGCTGGACTGGTTGTCCGCCCCACTGCCCCGAGCCCACCACACACCCCAAAAGCGCCTGTGCTTACCCCCTAGAGGAGCTGCATTGTGTGGGTGAAAGAAACGCCACTGCAGCCACCAGAAATTCCCCCGTAGCTGCTTCCACGGCTGCCACCTCAATCCTTGTCTCCTCCACTTGGCTTGGTGTGTCCCTAATGGTGCTACTTAGCAGGGCGGATCTTATAAGGCAGTGGTGGCGAACCTATGGTACACTTGCCAAAGGGGACACTCAGAGCCCTCTCAGTGGGTACATGCACTGTCGCCCAAGCACAGAGTTTGCCCCGCCCCTCTGCCCAGCAGTCTAATGGGAACATTTCCTCTCCCCCCAGCACAAAGTTCTCCCCGCCATGTTGGCACTTTGTGATAAATAAGTGGATTTTAGCTTGCAGTTTGGACACTCGGTTTCTAAAAGGTTCGCCATCACTGTTATAAGGCTTGAGGAGGAGGCTGGAGTGAGGGCGTGGGAGAGATGTTTTGGTGCCATGGGCTGGATCTGGCCTGCAGGCCGTAGGTTGAGGATCCCTGCTTTAATGTATGGGCAATATAAGGGAGGAAGAGGAGAACGATCACAGTCCCCTCTCTAGCTATACTGGCTTCCAAAATGTCCAAGTTCTCTAGTCCTATTTTATGGATCTGGACCTGTGTCTGCTTACCATTCAGAGGGACCTCTGAGTAATCATGCAAAGGACAGGGTAGTTGAACGCAGGAGGGAGTTAGAAACCGTAACAGCGAAAGACAAAACAAAGCCTCTCAAATAAAGATACAATCAATGAAGCTCAGTAGTAAGTCTCTGAAGTCTCCACTAGAGTAGGCCCATCAAACCAGTGAAGATTTGATGTTAATTTCATTGATTCAGTGTGCCTACTTAGGATGGGATTTACTATGGGATTTTAGCCACCCCTCACATTTGTGTGCTGCCTGCTTCCAAAGAGCTTAAAACGGTGCTTCAAATTACAACCCACCTTACATTTACAGAAAGTTGTGAGCTTTATCACTGAGTTAACTTTGCATTATCATTGCACTATTATCATTGAATTATCATGCCAAGTCTGCTACATGTAGGCTGGTATTCTTTTTCCAGGAGCAGCAGTTTCCAGTAATAAAGACTTCACCCTCTACTGTGGCCTCCAACCATTTCTCAACAATGACAGGGCTTCCACAGAGGAGGGCGGGGGGGGGGGGGAGGATTTGAAATAACTTATTTCCAAAAAATTGCCATGGCTGGTGACATCATCAGCCCTACAAAGCATAACTTACGGAACGGGATTTCAGCTGTACTTTGAATGAAATTCCATTTCTCCCCTTATCATGCCTTAGCTGATAGGTGAGGTGGAATTTACCTGAACGACGCCTCTTCCGGCTAAGCATTCAGGGTTTTTAACTAACTTGACGACAGATAAGGCCGAGATCTGTCAAAAAGGTAGCAAAAGAACAGAAAAAACTTCAGTCATTTTCATTTCTTTACTTGGCAAGGCAAAATGTGGTTACAGGCAAATGTTTCAGCAAATAAGTAGAACAGTTTCACTCAGAGGCACTTCAAAACGACAAAACCTATCTAATTTTGAAAGCCATAGAGGGCTTCCCAGCTTCAGTCTAACCCATGATTACATGATTGAAAACGTAAATCAGCTCAGCAGCTAATTACCTAGCAAAACAGTTTTGGCATATATATCCTTTTTTTACCCACTCAGTAACACATCAGGCTGCGTCAGTTTGGTGTTCAGAAATTGGAGACGACAACCATCAAAGTGAAATGCAGCTCTTTTATTTCTGGGGTCTGAACACAACTTGGAGGGGAACAATGCGGACTTATATACGCAATAAACTAGATTACAATTGAGCGGGAACAAACATAATTGGATGATTTGAACACATGTTACATAGTATATACATTTTGACAGTTCAGGAGCGTGCCTCGGCATTTGAATTTTGCGTGCTTGAAATCTCGCAATACTTTGCGATCTGCCGAGATCTTGCAGCTGGCAAACAGCGGCGCTGTTTGATAGTAATTTGCGCGGGATATTTGGCGGTTTGAATGTTTAACATGTCATTAATACGGTTATCACACATAACAGTCAGGCAATCAGGACATACCTGTCAACCCGCGGCTCCGGAAAAATGGGACCTGCGCAGATCGCTTGTGCGCAGGTCACTTTCCACACATGCGTGGAAAGCGTTTTCCCCCGCTGCCAAATCAAGGGTTTTGGCAGCGCGGGGCGGGTTATGACGTCAATCGACGTCAAATTACGGGGTGATCCCAGCCAAATCGGGATGGTTGACAGGTATGAATCAGAAACCCCATTTTGAAATTAGGGGATGTCCATCTTCGATGTGTCTCTCCTCCCAGTTTTCTCAAGCTTCAATCCTCCCCTCTCCCTCAGGATTGTTGTGGGAGCAGCAGAGGCTCTAGCCGTTATGGAGAATGGCCATCTGAATTGATAAGACAGTGATGGTGAACCTTTTAGAGACTGAGTGCCCAAACTGCAACCCAAAACCCACTGATTTATCACAAAGTGCCAACACAGCAACAGGAAAGGAAAGGCTCCCATTGGACTGCTGGGCAAAGGGGCTGGGTGAACTCTATGCCGGGGGGAGGAAAGAAATGCTCCCATTGGGCTGCTGGGCAGAGGGGTGGGTGAACTCTTTGCTGGGGGAGGGAGGAAATGCTCCCATTGGTCTGCTGGGCAGAGGGGTGGGGCAAACTGTACTGGGGTGATTGCACAGGTGCCCACAGAGAGGGCTCCGTCCGAGTGCCACCTCTGGCACACGCCCCATAGATTTGCCGCCACTGTGATAAGAGCTTCCAGGCCATTCTCTAGGGAAAACATGTTTTCATTTCTTTGCAAAGGCACGATGAAGAGCCCAGCCCCCCAGCCCCACCCAAGGCTTTCAGAACCAGGGTGTCTCCATTTTGAAATCACTCTGGGCCTTACACTTTGGAGACATATTCCTTGCCAGCCCAAAGACAAAAAATAAAATTAAAAAATCAACATACAACAAATATGTAATTATAAAAACATTCTGCTGTTCCACTTTGCCCTGCCCCTAAGTTTGTCTGCTGATAGAAGGTTTAAATCAAAGGTTATCTGGGCTAGGATGATTCTTCACTGCTTCCAACCAGTTCCAAGGTTGCAGGTAGTTCACACCAGCTCACCAGCACTGCACACAGGTCATCATGGTCCAGGATAAAAGTAGATCCTAACCAGAGCATCTTGTATGATTGATTCTCTATGATGTCAAATCCTGACCCAAGGCCTATCTATTTTTAACTTGCCTGTAGCGTGGGAGTCACTTAAAAGCATTGTGAAACACCTGCATCTTTGAGTACAAAAGAAATTTGACATTACAAGTTAGGGTTCACGAACGCAAGAGTAAAAATCCTAAGTAAAATTTAAAATGTGACAATAAAAAAAAACCAAAAAAGCAGTTACACAGTGTTCAAATGTTTACATTTTAGGACGGTAAACACAAACGGGAGTTTAAAATAGCCATTCTTCTTAGATTGCAAATTCTGGGATTCTTATTTTCTGGTACGCTTGCTTAACTGATGGGAGTTGTGATCCAACAACACGTGGAGTCCTCACTACATAGTCCACACTCCTGTTTTGGCAGAGTAGATCAATATTGTCCTTTTTCAGATGGACTAGTGAAGCATAGGAAAGGCAGAAGGTAATGGTGATCCAAAGCTGGGATATACTGACCCCATTTCTGAAGGTCTCTGATACAGACCTGCCTGTTTCCTTCCAAGGGGCAGTCAGGGTTCATTTCCTTCAGGACGGACGGATTTGATCTCCTTGCAGCCCAAGGGACTCTCAAACATCTTCTCCAGCACTACAGTTCAAAGGTATCTATTCTTCTGTGCTCAGGCTTCCTTATGGTCCAGCTCTCACAGCTTCTTAATCACCGTGGCTCAGTGATTAAGAAGCTCGCCTTGTTAGCTGGAAGGCTGGCAAGTTGGCAGTTTGAAACCCAGGTATTAAGCACCCGACGTCTGTCCCAGCTCCTGCCAACCTAGCAATTCAAAAGCAAGAAATTGCAAGTAGATAAATAGGGGTCACTTTGGTGGGAAAAGATCTTGGGGACATGAAGGGAGCCTCATTAGGTTGTCCCCTGAATGGAGTTTCTCCAGCAAAAATCCTTTCAACCCAGAATAATTTCTGGCTCGAGATTTTTATTAGCTCTCACAGCCATACATTACTACAGAGAGAGATAGGGAGGAACTTCTAAAGTTAGAAAGGAGAGAGAATGATGGTATGCGCTTCAGTTGGAAGCAGTGGAGAATGAAAAGAGCTTTGGAGGAGGGGAGGAGGCTAGTTGGAGAGGAGGTGATGGAAATGGTTCTTGGGGATCCCAGGGGGAATGATAGATCAGGGATATGGATGGGATGGGTCGGGGAGGGAGTTTGGTTCTGCGTCCTCTTCCCACCCTGCTCAGGAGATCAGTCTGAACTCTGACTCCTGTGAACGGAAAGGAACTTTATCTAGTGGGGCTACACCAGTGATGGGCAGTCTTGGCCCTCCAGCTGTTCTTGAACTTCAATTCCCAAAAGCCCAAATCAGCACTCCTGCTGATCAGGGCCTCTGGGAATTGAAGTTCAAGAACAGCTGGAGAGCCAAGACTGCCCATCACTGGGCTACACCGTGCTCTGCCAGTGAGGGGGTAGTATCAGAGAGTGGAGTAGAATCGAGTACAGAATTAGATTCTGAGCTGGAATCAACGGTAGAGGATTTAAACTGATGCTTCATGTGGCTTTTAATTCATCAAAATGGAGAATAAGATCCAGAGCATGGGCACGGTTTTCTCGCTCTCTACTTGAAACATCTGGGGGTTGAGGCAAGCAGAAAGATGTAGAGAGGTTTTGTCTTCTTTAGCTTTTTAAAATGTGGATGTAGTGGCAGCACAGGAGACAAATTTCATCTCTGAACGGAACAAGAGCAGGGCGCAAAAAGCGTGGCCTTGGGTACTGTCCCTGTGGTCGTATAATGAGATAGAGAGAGGAGGAGTTGGGGTGTTATTTAGACAGAGGCCTGATTTGAAGATCATCGGGAAGGTGGAAATGGCTCTGGGGCATTTTTAGTGGTAGATTTTGATTCAGAAGTATATACAGTAATACCTCAGATAACGCTAAAACTTGGTTCCACAAGTTTTAGCATTATCCGATGCATGCATTGAATAATGTTTTAAAAAAGCCCGGAGAAGGGGCCGTGGGTGAGCCTGGCTGGTTCCCTTCCTGGAGGGCCAGAGGGCAAGTGCAGAGACACCCTCTGGCCCTCCAGGAAGGGAACTGGCCAAGCACCTGGCTGCTTCCCTTCCTGGAGGGCCGGCGGGTGAGTCCAGAGACACCCTCTGGCCCTCCGGGAAGGGAACTGGCCAAGCACCTGGCCGCTTCCCTTCCCAGAGTGCTGGCTGGTGTCTCTGCATTCACCCTCTGGCCCTCTGGGAAGGGAACTGGCCAAGTGAAAGGCAGCCGGCATACAGGCGCTTCGTTCGGCGGCTGTCTTCCGCAGAAGGTAAGACCGAAGACCCGCCTTGCCTTCTCCAGAAGGCAGCAGCCGAACGGAGCGCCTGTACATGGGCTGCCTTCTGAAAAAGGCAAGGCGGGCCACCCTGTGCTGAAGTTTTCTGATTTTTTTCTCTTGCAGTGTTTTTTTAAAAAAGCTTAGAAAGCTTTGAAATCTTTGAAGTCTGATTGAATCAAGCAACTGGATACATTGTATAGAAACTCCTGCCTTTGAAGTCTGAACTACTCTCACTTTTAACTTTCCCTTTTATTTCAGTTTTGCCCGTCTGCCCCCCCACCCCTCCCGCACCAATACAAGCCTATGGAGCATGGGAACTTCAAACTGCTCCAGACTTGCATTGGGCTTCCCTCGAAGTCTCCACTACAGCAAGGCTTTTTAAATGGGGCTTTTAAAATAGTGGTTTGACTTAAAAATAATTAAAAATTTATCCTTGTAGTTTTCTACCTGCAAGTGAGATGGATGGCTGTGTGTACAGTGTAGTGCTTATGGACATGTCGGCCTAGTGGGTAGAGTTGTGGGGAAATGGAAAATAAAGGTTAAAAGTATTTTATTGAAAATAAAATATAAAAATTAATAATAAATGGAAATAAAATGGGGTTTTCTGGATTTGGGGCAACACTGTGATTATGAAGGCAGGGGCAACCTGGGTCAGAAAGGAATATGTGTGTGTTGTGTCCACGCATGTCCACACTAAGTGGATAAAATTACAGAAATTCATTAAAAATCAATAAAATTTCCATAAAATTATAATAAAAGATAATTTTCATCCATTCTCACTATCAACAGAATTAAAAGTAATAATGAAATGTCATTTATTTTTATTTTGTTCTGAATTTTCATTGGAATAACCCTGCTTCATCATAGAAATTTTTGAAGTGGTATCCGTGTTCATCTGTCCAAGCCTATAAGAGAGTAAACAAAGTAAAGGTAAAGGTTTCCCTTGTTCGAAAGCTAGTCTTATCCGACTAGGGTGCAGTGCTCATCTCTGTTTCAAAGCCGAAGAGCCAGCGCTATCTGCTTCTGCAGGCATTTCCATTGTCATGTGGCAGGCATGACTAGACACCGGAGCGCACGGAACGCCATGTACCTTCCCACCAAAGTGGTCCCTATTTATCTGCTTGCCATTTCTTGCTTTCGAACTGCTAGGTTGGGCAGGAGCTGGGACAAAGACGGGAGCTCATTCCGTCCTGCAGTACTCAGGAATCGAACTGCTGACCTTCCGCCTCCCAGTCAGCGTCTTAGCCACTTGAGCCACTGCAAAAGGCAAAAAAAAAAAGGGCTGTGGTGCCTCAAAGACCTTCAGGGATGCGTTCAAAAATAAGAACTGTCCCCTATCAGAAGAGGGAGTGGGAAACAACTACTTGAAATGTACAGAAAATATACTGCACATTCTATCACCCCTGTCTATCTGTAGAAAATCCTCAAAGGCTCATTAGTAGCATTTTCCATTTCTCAAACTGCATAAATCTGTGTGCACTGCTCCATCCATGGCTGGGCGACTCGTCGCCACTCTCAAAATGGCGTCGCTCGCGGTGACCGGCGCCCCCTTAGAAAGTAGGCCTCGAGTTCCGCCAGCACCACAAAGGCGGTTGGGGCCATGGAGGTAGAATAAGGAGCGATGGCACTACATACTTCATGCTGTACGTTGCTTTGAAGCCAGTGGGCGTGGCCTGCCGCAATATTAAAGGTTCCCCTTGCCCGAAAGCCAGTCGTATCCGACTCTAGGGTGCAGTGCTCATCTCTGTTTCAAAGCCGAAGAGACAGCGCTGTCTCCTTCTGCAGACGTTCCCGTGGTCATGTGGCAGGCATGACTAGACACCGGAGCGCACGGAACGCCATGTACCTTCCCACCGAAGTGGTCCCTATTTATCTGCTTGCCATTTCTTGCTTTCGAACTGCTAGGTTGGGCAGGAGCTGGGACAAAGACGGGAGCTCATTCCGTCCTGCAGTACTCAGGAATCGAACTGCTGACCTTTCCGCCTCCCAGTCAGCGTCTTAGCCACTTGAGCCACTGGAGCCCCTTATTAGATACCCCAAAACATTAGTAGACTACGATTGCTTCTTGTGTGGGAGAAGTGTGTGTGGATACGATCCCCTCTCCTGGGTCCCCTGGGTGGGTGGGGGGGTTGAGGGGACAAAAGGGGTCTGTCCCCCCCCCCAACACTTTTGGTCCCAGGGGAGAGGGGATCACAACCCCCCCTCCCTGATATTAAAGGGGAAACCCCGATCTACTTTCACGACTCCACACAATCAAAGCACCATAAGCCAATGTTTTGGGGCAACTAACATGGCGGACTTTCAAATTAGTCGGCTTCAAGTTTGTGACGCCATGTCAACTCCCCTTATTCTACCTCCATGGCTGGGCCGAACTAACATGATAAGCGCCTGCCTTGTTCCCTTAGTCAATATGGCGACAGCAGCGTCAAAGGGCGCGAAACCTGGCCGTTAACGTTCCGTTTTACGTCACAGGCGACTCTTTTGCTATATAACCGGGAACGCCTCTCCCTTTTTCATTTTACGTCACCCAGTATAAGACGTGGCGCCCTCGTTTCCCGAGTCTTATGAAACAAAAGCCCACCCCGGAGGCCTCCGGGACGAGGAATACCAGAGGCCAGACGGCGGAAAGAGCGTCCAGTTCCCCGCGCCCTAGACGGAACCCGAGACTAGCGCCGTTAGCTCCTGCCGACGGGGGGGACGCGGAGGAAGGCCACTCTCGTCATGGCGCTCGCCGGGCCTCCCCGCCGCCACTCCTCGCCACACCTATGATGGCCGGGCGGAAGCGAGTGGGCGGGGCTTTCCGGGAGGAGCCGCCGGGAGTGGGGAATAAGGTGTCTCCGCTCTTCGTTTCCGGCGGGCTGGCAACGGGGCGAACTAGGGACAGGAGGCGGGGGGAGATGGCGGCGGAGCAGCAGCAGCAGCAACAGGGGCTGCCGGGGCTTGAGGCTCAGAAGCGGCAGGTGGAGGGGGAAGAAGAGCCCGGCCAGACGGGGCTGAAGCGGCCGCTGAAAGCGGGGGAGAAATGGTAAATATTGGGGGGGGTGTCGGTGGGGGGCGATTTTTTTTTGGGTGGGGGCTCTTGGTGGGGGACTGTAGTGGCTCAAGCGGCTAAGACACTGACCGGGAGGCGGAAGATCAGCAGTTCGATTCCCGAGTGCTGCAGGACGGAATGAGCTCCCGGTCTTTGTCCCAGCTCCTGCCAACCTAGCAGTTCGAAGGCAAGACATTGCAAGTAGATCAATAGGGACCACTTCGGTGGGGAAGGTAAACAGCGGTCCGTGCGCTCCGGTGTCTAGTCATGCCTGCCACATGACCCACGGAAACGGCTGCAGCAGCAGACAGTGCTGGCTCTTCGGCTTTGAAACAGAGATGAGCACCAGAGTCGGATACGACTAGCTTTCGAGCAAGGGAAACCTTTACCTTTACTTACTTGGCGGGGGTCGCTGGGGCTGCGGTGGAGGCAGAAGCGGAGAACCCCTCTTGTTTTGTACTCCTTCTTGGGACTCGGTTCTTGGGCGATCCGGAGTGACTTCTCATTCTCAACACTTGGAGGGGGGGCGGGGAGGGGGGGGAACCCATCAGTCCCAAATCTTGGACGCTGCTTTTCTCTGGCTTCCTTCTCCTCTTCCTCCCCTCCTTGGGCTCACCGGGGGTGCGGCGGCGGGGTGTGTGGGGTCCAGACGGGGACTCCGGATCCGCCTTTGCATCCCTTTGGATTTGAACTCGCGGAGCCTCATCCCCACCCCTTTTTGCAGCCTTAGAGAGCAACAGAGAGATGGACCGGGAGTGACGTGACAGTTCCGTTGCCTTCGATGGGATTTAACTCCGAAGTAAGCCAAACTTAAGGACTGGGTTTGGCTGTCTTGGCTGCCATCCAGCACCATACCTGTCAAGCGCGGCTCCGGACAATACAGGACCTGCGCAGAACGGTTCTGCGCAAGTCCGTTCTACGCATGCGTTGGTCGGTTCTATGCATGCGTAGAAGGGTTCTACACATCCCCTTCTGCACAGAACCCTTCTACACATGATCTGCGCAGAAGGGGTGCACAGTAACTCCTCCCCCCCCCCCGCTGCCAAGATCTGGGATAGCGGCAGCTCCCGGCGGGAAAGGACAAAAATCGGCGCCAAAATACGGGAAATCCCAGCCAATCCGGGATACATGACAGGTATGATCCAGCACATCTTTACCTCCTCAGGATGGCCAATTCATACTCAAACTTCAGCGGCATTTATTGGCGGGTTGCATTGCTTCCAGGGCCTCGGTGACTTTAGTGGTTAAGACGCTGAGCAGTTTCACCTTGTATAGCACACTAAAAGCACTCTCTTGGTGGTTCACAAGGCAACTAGCATTTTGCCTCAAACATGTTCGGTACTACATGTTTACCGACCATGGAAGGATGGAAGGCTGAGTCAACCTTGAGCCTGGTCAGGACCGAACTTACAATGTCAGCCGTTGTGGCTACAACTCAACCGTTTAACCACTGCACCACCAGGGACTGACTTAGCATGTTGGCCAGTGTGTCTAGTTGAGAAGATTGCAGGCCTTGACATACAGGTGAAACTCGGAGAATTAGAATATCGAGCAAATGTTCATTCATTTCACTTAAAAGGTGAAACAAATATATGAGATAGACTCACTACATGCAAAGGGAGAGATTTCATGCCTTAATTCGTTATAATTGTGATGATCATGGTGTACATGAGATTATGTGATATTATGGGGTACATGAGATGGGGTGGGGTGGGGTTTTAATAAGCTGTAAGCCGTAAGCATCAATATTATAACAAAGTAAGGCTTGAACTATCTCGCTTTGCATGTAATGAGTCTATCTCATATATTTCTTTCACCTTTTAAGTTGCATTACTGAACTGAATGAACATTTGCACGATATTCTAATTTTCTGAGTTTCACCTGTAGAGATGGGCACCGAACCCTAGAGTTGGACACAGCTGGCTTTTGAGTGAGACCTTTACCTCTAAGGTTGCTTCCTCTAGGGGTTCATTCATACCTGTCAACCTTCCCGGATTGTCCGGGATTTCTCGATTTTCGGCGTCAGTTTGCGCCATTTCCCACCCGCAGCTGCCAAAACCCCGGAATTGGCAGCAGGGGGAAAGAGGTACTGCACATCCCTTCTGCGCAAGTCGCATTCTACGCATGCGTAGAAGGCTTTTACGCTTGCGTAGAACCCTTTTACACTTGTGTAGAACACAACTTGCACAGAACTGTTGTGCGCAGGTCCCGGATTGTCCGGAGCCACGGTTGACAAGTATGGTTCATTCCTTTCCCCTTTTCTTTGTTATCCTTTTATAATGGAAGTCAACTCTTGAGCTCAGGCCATTTCAAATTAGTTCTGGTTTCTAATGTCCTTTGCATATATTTATTGATTTAGTTTAAAAATTGTGTGAAGATGGACGTCTCTCACTGCAGATAGACTAGTACAGTACATTATTTAAGTTCCCTTCTGTGAATAGGCTGCTCATGTGGTTAACATGAACTGTTTTGTGTGTAACGCTCATTGTGATTGGGTAGCAGTTACTTTAAAATAACATTTTGGCTTCTTGAAGATATTGGCAAAACTTTTTGCTTTTCTGCATTATTCCAGTATTTCTAAAGTGAAGCTTCTTCTTCAAGTGTCGTATCCAATTCCGAATATTGGCAAATGGTAATCAGCCATGAAGATTGTCCTGGGGGCAATATATTGCAGTGGCCTTCCATTTGTCTTCTGCATTGCAGTGTGACACCCGTCTCACTGATCCAGTTCCGCGAGAGTCACTTTCTGGTCCTGAGCCCTTTTGGCATGCAAAACCAAAATACAGCCTCAGTCCAGTATTGATGAAGCTGCTGCCCTCCCATCAAGATGGATTCAAGTAGGATTTAATCCATTTGGGGACCATCACCCTTCCCTGTGGATTTTGCTATGCATCAGTCCTCAGGGTTGTCTGGTTAGTTAACCATTGCCTGATGACTAGTGTTGAGTCACTGGCAGTATGGTTTACTCTATTACCATAGCAGGATAACCTGGCCAGACTGGGTAAAGTGAAACTTGGCTTGGAAAAGAAAAGAAAAGAAAAGAATTATTTCCTTAATAGTAGCCTTTCTTATTATTTATTTATTTATTTAATTGATTTATATCCTGCCCTCCTGGTGGGAACACCCCTTCTCTGGGGTGGAGGACTGAGGTAGTTTTGCTCATTCCCCTCCACTTCCAGCCTAACTTTTTTACGTCGTCTTGTTGCCTGTGGCACAGAAGTTCAGTGGCTGCAGCTCTGCTCAGTAAATGTTGGAGAGAATTTCTGTCTCTTCTCCAGTTAGAAAGAAACTGAAACTGGTTCTCCTTTGAATGGAAACTTTCATTTTTGAAAACAGTGACTCATCCTAGGTATGTTAAGATGCTATGTGCTTGAGGGCTGGGCTGATTGATGTCTCAGGGCTAGGCTTAGGTTTAGTTTCAGGTTCTCAGCTGTACCATCTCAGAGGCAAAACTTTATATCAGGAATTTGCAACCTACGGCCTGTGGGCCAGACCCGGCCCCTGACACCATTCCATCCAGCCCTCTGTGTATGATTTGCTGAGTTTTCAGCAGCTTAAAAGCACCGCATGGCATTTCCAGGTTGCGGGAGAACAGATGACTGTCGGGTCATTACCAGAGATGGCCACTAGAGGGCACAAAGTGCGGTTTCCCATAGGAGTGCACTGAAAACCAATTTCATCTATCTTAAAAAGCCAAAAAAAACCTTGCTGAGGCAGGTGAGGTAATAAGGCCCCATTTGTTTACCTGTGTGTGTGTGTGGGAAAAGGAGAGTATTTTTTAAATAAGGGTTTCCCAGTCAGCCCCTTCTGTCTTATTGCCCTTTAGAAAAGAACTAAAAACCTGGCTGGCGGGCCAAGTTTGGGGTGCAGGTGGAGGGGTGGCTTCCGTTGGGTGGTTAATATAGGGGAGGATGCCTGTCCCACGGTTTCTTCAGTTCCTGCACCCCTCTCTTTTTAGGGGTGGGTTCTTATTGCTGGTTTTATCTGTTTTATTTGTTTTTATATGTTTTACCCATTGTTGTGAACCGCCCGGAGTCGGCTTTGGCTGAGTGGGCGGTATAGAAATTTGACAATAAAATAAAATAAAATAAAATAAATAAAAAATTCTCCATACTAGCATTTCCCAAATTGCCTTCTTTGAACTAAAATGCTTTGTAAACACATCTACAGTAGAACTGGCATTTAAGGGGAGCCATTACAAAATCTGGAAGTGTGCTTCTTGGGTCTCCTGGGAAGTATTGCCTTCGGCATGAATCCTGAGGGAGTTCAGCAGGTTTGGAAATTTGCAAAAGTGCTTTCTTCTTCCACAAGGCAGCAGCTGGAAGTGGCCTTCACCAGTTGTGGCTATGTCAAAGATAAGACTTCACATTTAAAGACATTTTATTTTATTTTATTTGGGATGTATTTGTTTAGTTGCTCTGTTTTTGATTTGTTGTGGTTTTTTTAATTATCTGATATTGTGTGTATACCAGCCAGAGTGGGAAATCTATAAATAAATAAATAAAAATTCAATTCAAAAAAATAATCTGCCTCCCCAAACGGTCTGTGGAAACTCGACCCGGGCCCCAGCTTACAAAGGTTGAGAACGCCTGCTTTATATTATCAGCACTGCTATTTATCCATCCCCCCCCCCGAGTGTTTGGCCTGCATTTGTGTATCTTTCTGTGGCTTTATTCCCTGAGGAATGAGTTTAGATTTTACTATTGATCAGCTTGAGACGGCTTGTTTTGTGGGGTTGCTCCATCCACCCCTTTGTTTAATTCAACCACCCTACACCCCACCCCAGGGCAGGGAAGCTTAAAGAAATTGTGCATTCTGTCCATTGATTATTTTGACCAGCTTGCTACTTACATGTACTGTACAGTAAAACCTCAAGATATGAAACTAATTCATTCCTCAAGGTTTTTTGTATCTTGAAAAATTCGTATCTCAAAATGTGGTTTCCCATAGGAATGCATTGAAAAGCAAAAAATCCATTCCGGAGCTCAGAAAAAAACAAAAAAAGTATTTTTTCTGTTCAAAACTCTTCATAAAGTGCACTTTGGAATTTTTCGCTTCGTTTTGGCCACTTTATAAAGAGATTTGAACAGATAATTATTTTGGTTTTCAATGCATATTTGGCAGACTTGTGACAGCACCCACTAGTGGCCAGCTCTGATAATTGACGGCTCAGTACCCAACTATCAGTTGTTGAGGGGATGGGATTTTCAGCATTTCTTGGGTGCAGAGAAAGCTTCTGGTGATGCCAAAACACGATGAAAAAATCCAAAAATGGAGTGGAAACGCTTCAAACACCCTCCAGCCACCGTGGGAAGTGTCAGAAGACCCCCAAAAAAATTTATCTAAAAAAATATGAGTATATTGAAACACTTTTTCCCGAGATTTCCTTTCGTATCACGGGTTTTTCGTAGGTCAAGCCCTTTGTAACTCGAGGTTTACTGTATTTTTGGGTTGAAGTGACTGCGAGAAGGAGCAGTCCAGCAGGAGAGAGAGCTATTTCCCTTGTGTAATTAGAGAGTCTCGTGAGGTTATGGTTGCGTACTCGGCGTGATCCTGTGCCTATTTAATTTGTTGTTGCTCCTATCAAGCTCAGGGCCCAAATCCAAGAAAACACACGGAGATAGCAGTTTTTATTGTATATTGAGTAGTGCTGTAGAGATGCTAACTAATAGTCAAGTTGCTCTCTATATTATCCAGCTTCTGTTGGTCTTATGTGCTATCAAGTAACTTCTAGGGTATGATGACCTTGATATTCAAGGTGTTTCAAGGTGTTTAAGAGTGGTTTACCATTGGTAGGCCCCTCCCATGAATTTCTGTAACTAAGTGAGGATTTGAACCCATATCTCCCTACCCCACCCCACCCCACTGATTCTCAAGCTTTGAGTTCTCAATTTTAAAGGTTTTCCACCAAAACTGTCTTGACGTCATCCTCTGCGTCCTCTTCTTCCATTCCACATTGGATTAGCCTTGCTATTTCTCTTGGTTTGTCTCTCGTTCTTTGTGATGAAGATAGTTTCTGTTGCTCTTCCGGATTGCACAAATCAAGGTTTGGCTCACAGTTTCATTTTCTTTCCTTCTCATGGTGGTTTTTGTTTTTATAAGCTGTTGGGAGGAGCCACATGCACAAAAGGGATTAGAGTTCTTGGCACCTCGACCTCTTATGAAGGACAGGCTGTTGAACTGTCTTGATCCCAAAGACTAATCTGGTGTTGGGGTGGGATCTCTCATTCAGAGGGTCCTCAGAAGTCAGAGCGACTGAATAGCACAGGGGTACCCAAACCTTTTGGGTCGTGGGCCGGTCACGTGGTCCCTCCCACCAGAAGCAAAATGCACCTTGCACTCTGTTGTACAACAGATATGCTTTACAACAGGATGAGATAGAGTTTTAGACTGCCATTTTCTCTGCTTAAACCAGGGTTGCCCAAACTACAGCCTGTGGTCCGGATCCGCCCCTGACATCAAATCATCTGGCCCGCGCTGCCCTCATTGCTCCCGGGAACGGAAGTAAAACACGCCCATGCGGGCAGTGCCATCCAGATGAATTTGCATCGGGGGCAGGATCCGGTCCATGGACCATAGTTTGGACAAGCACATAACCCACAAAAACATAACATTGTGGTAGCCATTTGCTGCTCTAATCACTATCAACAATGATCTGCTGCTCCCGCTCCCAGTCCCATGCGCTCAGAGCCACAGATTGGTAGGCAAGCAGGAATGCAAGCAGAAGCTTAGTAATCATAGGAAATTGACTGCCTCACAGTGGGCTCAATTGTTTGTTTATTTATCCGAGTCCGAGGTACTAAAATTTAAAACCAACATAATTTTAGAAAACACTAATAATCTAAAAATGTACTTGGGTCGTCCTTGCTCGAAAGCCAGTTGTATCCGACTCTAGGGTTCAGTGTTCATCTTTGTTCATTGCCAAAGATCCAGCGCTGTCTGCATTTGCAGAAGTTTCCATGGACATGAAGCAGGCATGACTAGACGGAATGCTGTTTACCTTCTCACTGAAGTGGTACCTATTTATCTACAGTAAAACCCCATATAATGAAAATAATTTGTTCTACGGGGCTTTTTGCTATGCGATTTTTTTTTTGTTATGTCATTTTTCGTATGGAAAAAATCGTACAACGAAAATCTCTATGGAAAAAACCGTACAATGAAATTTTTTTGCTAAGCGGTTTTTTCCATTGAATTTTCATTGTATGATTTTTTTTCCATAGTGGTTTTCGTTATGCGGGGCACCATCTTTTTTTCAAAACCTTTTCATTATGCGATTATTATTTTTTTTGCTATAGGGGGCATTTGTTATACAAGGTTCCACTGTATAAAAACATTTAAAGATATCTTCCATCAGTAAGTCAAATACTGTACTATCAAAAGTTAACTGGTAACATAGCATTTTAAAAAAACAGTTCATATGAAGAGCCTTAAGAAAAGATAGATTGTATTAAACTTTCTATAAAGGGGAAGATAGATTAATAGCGAGCATTTAGCACCCACAGTATAAAGACACTTGCCTCACGTGGAAGCAAGAAAGGGTACCACTGACTTTACATTGGTTCTTTTTTGACAACTTCTAGGTTACAGAGCACTAAAAACGACAAGATGGGTAGGGGGAACCTTTGTGCTTGGGGCATACAGCGTCAACAAAAAGTAGAGTATAGGCTGGGGAAGTATCTTTCAAAAATGTGTTCACATACACCCAAAATAATGGGAACTCCTTGGTGATGAGTTCTAGAGCTGAGAATGGGTGTAGCAGGTAGGAAGAGCTGTTTCAGGATGGTGGTAATCCCTTAATCTTTCTTACTTCGCTATGGTACATTTACATGGCTTGGTCAGGTTACCTTTTTGGACTACAACTACCACCAGCATGGCCCCCGGGGGATTCAAATCCAAAAAAGTGTTTGTTTTATACTCTGGGTAACAATTGAGTAGAAAAGAAGGAGGATCAAGGCGAGAATCTTACTAGTGGTAGGAAAATTAAGACCAACTCTGCCAGCTGAGTATTAGAATTAGGTGTACAAATTAATCTAATTTAATTAGGCCATTTTTTGGAATAGTAGCCGTGTTAGTCTGTGGTTCAGGCATATCAGAAAACAAAATAAAAATAAAGACACTGCAGCCTCTTTAAAGACTAACTGCTATATTTTTACTCTGAGCTTTCGTGGATCAAGTTCATTTCAGAAAAAGGAGTAAAACTTCCAGGCATGGTTTATATACAGCAGATGCAGGGGTCAAGATGTCACTAGGCAAATGGATCACAAAGCAACGAGGTAAAGAGTAATCAAGCAGAATGACAGACAAGCATGCATATCAATACAGCTTCCTACAGCTATCAGTAACAAATGATTATTCAGATTAGTTTTAAATGTCGTCCTTTCAATCTTAAAAGTGTGAAGTTGTCAAGCAAAGCATATGCTAATGAGTTTAACCTCTTACTGGTTTAACCAGTGGATGGTGGGGTTTTAACATGTTTTTATATGTTTTTAATTGTTGTACGCCACCCTGAGTCGGGTTTTTACCTAAGTGGGCGGCATAAAAATTGAAATAAATAAATAAATAAAATAAACCTCTTACTTGTGTGGACACATCCTGTTGCGCTCATGTTGTAAAAGATAATTTTCAGGAAGATTAGTGAAGGTGGTATAATACACCAAAATATAGTATATAAAATATCTAGCAGCATATAGCAATCTGTGTGTCAAATTTGATAATATCCCAGAAACCCTTGGCTAATATTTAAGCCTCTGTGATGGGTGTCCAATAGATGGATGTATTTAATTTCTGCTGTCTCTCTTTGGATCCTAGTCTTGTAATTTCTCTATTCCAGAATTGTAACTTTCAGGTCTTGGATAGCATGTCCAGGTAGACTGAAGTGGTTTGAGACAGGTTTCTCTGAGTTGCCATTCCGGATGTCTGATTTGTGTCCATTATTGGTGGCAGAAGAACAAGTAAAACTGCCTTTAATGTTGTGTGTGATGCCGGTTGGATCCAATAATACTGTTTCCAAAGCGAATGTGGGGGCATAGTTGACATCTGGGTTTGCAGCAGGGTCTAGTTCCCATCTCTGTTTCACTTTTGTATAGTCTGTTGTGTGTAGAGATGTAAAATTTCCGGAAATTTTGAAGCTTGGAAAAAAAACCGTTTTTTTCGGGGAGAAACGGAAATTTTCGGAAAAATTGAAAATAATCTGATGCCATACATATTTTTTAGGAAATGATTTATAAAACATTTGAACCCGGCCTTATCTTAAAATATTTTATTCATCATGTTAAAATAAAACATTCCATAATATATTTTTTCAATTTTTCCAATTTTTTTGGGAAAAAACAAAATGGGCTTCAGAAAAAAATGGGGAAAAATCGGTTTCCCCCTGAATTTTTCCAGTTTTTTTTCTGGGCCTTCACATCTCTAGTTGTGTGTCAATAGTTGTTTGAGATTGGAGGGAGTGGCTCAAGTGGATAAGATGCTGACTGGGAGGCGGAAGATCAGCAGTTCGATTCCCGAGTACTGCAGGACGGATTGAACTCCCATCTTTGTCCCAGCTCCTGCCAACCTACCAGTTCAAAAGCAAGAAATTGCAAGTAGATAAATAGGGACCACTTTGGTGGGAAGGAAACAGCGTTTGATGCGCTCCGGTGTCTAGTCATGCCTGCCACATGACCATGGAAACGTCTGCAGAAGCAGACAATGCTGGCTCTTCGTTTGAAACAGAGATGAGCACTGCACCCTAGAGTCGGATACGACTGGCTTTCGAGCAAGGGAAACCTATAAGCAAGTAGGGGTCTGTCACCAAGGGCTTTGGGAAGTGAAGTATTCTTGTCCAAGATGGGTTGGAGATCTTTCATTATGCGTGTGAGGGGTTTGAGTTGAGGGCTGAAAGTGACAACCAGTGGTGTTCGATTGCTTTCTTTTCTGGGCCTGTCTTGTAGTAGATCACTCTTGGGTATTCATCCAGCCCGGTTGATTTGTTAAAGAAGTACCATGTGGTGGAGGAAGGGCAAAATGGCCGTCTGGCCCCCAAAGCTGTCTGAGGGAGCGTGACCTGGCCCCCAGTTTAAAATTGTTGAGAACTCCTGATATATAAGATGGATTATGTCATCATTAGTGGCAGATTTTCAAAGGCTAAACATTTCATACCTCACCCTGGCTTTTTTTTTGTGGTAATACTTTGCATCATCAGGAATCCTTAGGAACTGTGGGACAAAAAGGGAAAGTCTTCCTGGAAAGCAATGTAATGTCATCCCATCAGTTCATTAACCGGAGACCTCCTCCTCCTATCCTGAAGCTCCCATGGCTCTTTCGTGATGATAAGGATTGCATGGTAGCCTCTGGAGCTTTGGGAGAGAAGTAAGAAATGTTTAATTTCTGAAAAAATCATCACTGCTGATGAGGTCACCAGCCTTATGTGGTGTAAGTTACACCAACAGTATTTCGACCAACATTAAATAAATTTTAAATTGCTAGTTCTTATTGTTATAAGAAGAGCCTTTAAACCCAAACCAGTGCTTGGATCAAAGTCTTGGCCTTCCTGAGAAGAGGACCTATTCTTGGTCTTTTGGGGATAAAGGGCAGGAGGAGAAATCCCCCTTGCTCCCGTTTGGATGCGATGTTATAGGTCAACGTGAGTGCTGAATTTGATCTTCTTGATTCCTTGCCCAGGTATTTGTTGGAAAACCACTGGTACAAGCAGTGGAAAGCATATGTAGAGTCCGGAGACCAGAATTCCAGCTCTTTCCCTGGACGGATCAACAACGCTGAGCTCTTTGAAGGTACTGCTTCCTTCTGTGATGTTTTCAATCGCTCCTTTTCTCTTTCAGTTAAGTTTTCAAGGTGGTTAGCATATAAGAAACAAAGTGTTCTCCATTTGATTTTTATGCTACCTTTTCTCCAAGAAGCTCAGCATATAGGGATCCTCAGTCTCATCAATGAAGCAGGCTAGGCTGGATGAGTCTCAGGGCCAGGACTGCCTACTGAACTCCACGGCTGTGCAAGGATTGGAATCTACATCTCTTTTGCCCTAGAATCGACACTAATCCAGGCATGCCTGTGGGCCAGATACGGTCCCTGAAAGCATTCCATCAGGCCCACGATGCTCTCGCCAAACCAGGACGCTTCTGCACATGTGTGAAAAGCGGCCATTTTACTTCCTGGTTTGGCACAGACGCTTCTGCAATGTAAAATGGCAGCTTCTGTGCATGTGCAGAAGCATCCGTGCCAAACCAGGAAGTAAAATGGCTGTGCATGCGCAAACACACCCTGTTCTGGGGGCATGGTCTGGCCCACTCAGCTGTTCTGGCGGTATGGCTAGGCTCCCAGTCCAAAAAGTTTGGACACCCCTACTGTAATCCCATGATGGTGAACCTTGGCACTCCAGCTGTTCTTGGACTTCAGTTCCCAGAAACCCAAGTCCCCGTGAATCTACATGAATGGATTCACATACTGCAGTAAACCCATTCATGTGGATTCACAAGAACGTGGGTTTCTGGGAACTGAAGTCCAAGAACAGCTGGAGTGCCAAGGTTCACCATCATGTCTCTAATCGCTGAACCTCACCAGTGTTGGGACTTTGATGCCATTCCTGTTAATAAAAAAAATTGTGGTTGAAAGACAAAGAGTGTACCAGAATGCCCCCCATAGAACTCTGTCAGTTTGCAGGACAGAGCATCTGCTTCTTTCTGGAAAGGAGGAACCGTGTATGTTTGCGTGGACATCCTTGCAGCTTCACTGCCACAGACTTCTACTCAAGAAGGTGCTTCTGGATTGGAAATCTGTGGATATTCTGAGGAAAATGACAGGCATGGGATGGGGTGCCCAACCACACACACTAAGAACCTCTGCACTAGTTTTATGTTATTCTGCAGGTGAGTATGCTAGTCCAGTGTGGTGCAGATCTAAACATGCAAAACAGGTGGATGTGGCCTTAAATGAAACAGCAAGTTTGGTCACAGGATGTTTAAAACCGACTCCAATACAAAAAGTGCATTACTTAGCTGGCATCCCGCCACCAAAATTCCACCGAGAAAGTGCTGCTCAGAAAGAGTGGGTCAAAGCAAGATCCTCGGAAACACATCTGCTATTTGATCACCAACCACCAAAGCAGAGACTGAAATCAAGGCACAGCTTCCTCACAACTAATGCCCATCCAAACAACCAGTCTCCCCAGACCGCCTTAGAACTATGGAAGGCAAGCAAGGAGCTACCAGATAACTGGGCAGAACCACATGACTCTCTACTACCTGGCCAAGAACAACCATGGCCTGTGTGGAAAGCTTTAAATAGACTGCGTGCCGGGTTAGGAAGATCAAGGGCTAATCTGAGAAAGCGGGGTTTCCCTGTAGATGAGTCGGTGTGAATGTGGAGAAGTACAAACTATCTCCCATATGATACAATGCACACGATGCCCCTCAATGTGCACTGAGGAGGACCTTATGTTGGCAAGAGGAAATGCTGTTGAAGTGGCCCGATATTGGGCGGATGTCATCTAGCCCTTTTTAGTTCTATTTTGTTTTTAGATGTGTTAATTTTAGCTTCGTATGTTATTATATGCTGGTGGTGCACCTGACATGAATAAAGAAAGACTGTCACAGATATTCAGTGACACAATTTGTGAGAAAGAAGCAGGGAGTGGCCACGTGGTGGCCAGGGAGGGTTTCTTCTGAGGATCCGCAACTTCCCTGGAGGTTTTTAAAAAATGTAAACTGTTCCTTTCTAGATTTGGATACCTACCGCTTGAAGGATAAGCTGGTGGAGCAGGAGGAATACGTTCTAGTGCCAGAGGAGGTGTGGAACAAGCTGGTGAGCTGGTATGGCATTGAGCACGACCAGCCAGCCATTGAGCGCAAGGTGAGGCATGAGATTGACTTGGAACTGCGCTGTTGGGGCATATTCAGCCATCAGGAAAGGGAAAGGGGTGGGGGTGGAGTCAGGATCCTGCCTTTCTGTTTCCACCAAGGCTGTTGGAGTGAAGCTTGTTATGCGCAGCTGCAGCAGCAGGGAAGCAGAAGGCTGAAAGATATGGAGGAAGAGAAACTGGGGAATCCGCATCACTGGGATCCCACGGGGTGTGGTACCATCAGTACGTGGATGACACTCAGTTGTACATCTCGGCCTGTGGGGACCCCAGTGATGCGGTCAAAGTCCTGTCTGGATGCCTGGAGGCCGTTGGGGTCTGGATGGGGGACAATGGGCTTCAGCTGAACCCTGGCAAGACCGAGTGGCTTTGGGTTGGGGGTCCTGGGTTATCCAGTGAGCTACCACCTCTAGTCTTGGATGGGGCAGTCTTGCCCCAAACAGACCGAGTGCGTAACTTGGGGGTCCTCCTGGACTCGCAACTGCTGCTAGAAGAGCAGGTGGCGGCCGTGGCCAGGAAGGCTTTTACTCAACTTCGAGTAATTCACCAGTTGCGCCCGCTCCTGGACTGGGACTCCTTACTCATGGTCACTCATGCTCTGGTCACCTCCAGACTAGATTACTGTAATGCACTCTACATGGGGCTGCCCTTGATGACCATTCGGAGGCTACAGCTGGTTCAGAATGCAGCTGCACGGGTGGTGATGGGATGTGGACGTTATGCCTGCGCCTCCCCACTACTCCGGGAGCTGCACTGGCTACCAGTTTGCCTCCAGGTGCAATTCAAGGTGCTGGTTTTGACCTTTAAAGCCCTATATGGCAGTGGATCAGGATACCTGAGAGACCTCATTGTCCCAAGAGTGTCTGCCCGTCCAACCATAGCGGACCGGAGGGGCTCCCTAGTTGTGCCTTCAGCTAGAGGCTGGTGCCTTCCTCTCTGGCACACGAAGAAGGGCCTTCTCTGTGTCTGCACCAGCACTCTGGAACCTCCTGCTAGTGGAGCTAAGCCTACAGACAGAACTGCTGCCCTTCAGGAAAAGTCTGAAAACTTGGCTGGCAGGGCAGGTGTGGGGCCTTAATGGGAATACGGCACCAGCCTGTTGGCTCATTCCCAGTTAGTACTTAGTTAATATCCCTCCCTTTGTGTTGTTTTATTCCCCCCCACCCATTCCCTTTTATTCCTTTTTATTCTTTTAATTGGGGTGGGGAGTAGTAGGGTGGGGAAGTGAGTGGGCAATTTGGGATTTTAAAATCTGTTTTTATATATTTTTAACTGTTGTACAGCGCCCTGAGTTGGGTTCTCCTGATTGGGTGGCATATAAATTTAAAAATTAAATTAAATTACCTACTACCTAATCTTGTCTCCTTGTTCTTCCCCAGTTCTGCCCATCGAGCCTTGTGGTCACATACCCATAGTGTATCAATGCTGTATAGAAAGCTAGTTTCTGTCATTTGTTGATGCTTGAGCACAGCCTTTCCTAGCCTAGTTTCTGTTAGAGGCGTTGACCACAGGTCCTGTTCTTCCTTTCTTCATGTCAGAGCATTGCACAATCCAGTGCAGCCCTTCTGGACCACAGTCCTGTGCACACAGAGAAGGTGTGCTGTTGGTGTCTGGCTATGGAGATGCTTTGGACCAAACCATAAAACAGGGATTCTCAAGTTGCCACCCGCAGGCTGGATGCAGCCCGCAGCACCATTTCATGTGGCCCTCCACTGCCTCCACCATACCATGAAGTGCCACGTGGTGGAGGAAGGGCAAAATGGCCGTCCGGTCCCCGAAGCTATCTGAGGGAGCGTGACCCAGCCCCTGGTTTAAAAAGGTTGAGAACTCCTGCCATAGAATAACTGAGTTGGAAGGGACGTACAAGACCTTCTGGTTCAACTCCTTTCTCAATACAGGAAGCCAAATCAAAACAGACTTGACAGATGTTTGTCCAATTTTTTTCTTGAATTGGACTGCTCACCACCTCCTGAGGGAATAAGTTCCACCATTGTACTGCCGTAACAGCAGCAAACCATAAACACCCATTTAGAACAAGAGCACTACAAACATGCATCTAGGTTTGGGATCTGTTGCTTTGTTAAGTCTCCCCCCCCCCCCTTTGTATAACGAGTAGAAGTAAAAATTTGCTTTTTACACAGAACCGAGTTTTCACATTGTAATATATCCTGTTGCTTTTGTCCACAACACATTCCACATTGTGCAGAACAACTGAATTTCCTCAAGATACCCTGACACTGATATAGAAGCCCTGGTGGCACAGTGGTTAAGCTGCTGTACTGCAACCAAATAGTTGTGAGTTTGATCCTGACCATGCTCAAGGTTGACTCATCCTTCCTTCCGAGGTGGGTAAAATGAGTACCCAGCATGTTGGGGGCAAAATGCTAATTAACTTGTGAACCGCCCAGAGTGAACTAAGCGCTAAGGGCAGTATAGAAGTGTGATTGTTTTGCTTTCCACCATGATTTTTCCAGTGGCATTCAGTCTCTTCTTTGCTGATCATCCTACCGATGCTTCTTTCTCAGGTGGTAGACCTCTCTAGCATGCAGAAGGTAGAGGTTTACCTGGTGGAATTGCAGCTCTATCAGCACAGTGACATGGACAGCCCTGTTGTGGCTCAGTTTAGTCGCATGGACACTATAGGTAAGAATCCAAAGAGGTTTTGGGACTAGATTGAGAGTGGCAGTGAAGAAGGGGGGGAGGAAGGGGATTTCTCTTTGCGCACATACAAGCACTGGAATCTGCCTAGGAGACCTTACTTTATGTTCCACCATTGGGGGGCAATGTATTGTTAAGAGGGAAATGGGCCTTCTGTGCTTGGGGGCCTCAGTTCTAGCGCACTGTCCGTTTTAAGGCCCAACTGGTACCAACATCAGTCCCATTTGGATGGCAAGTTAAAATGCAACTGTTCACCAACATTTTGGCGCCCAGTGCCATTGCTTCGTTGGGTTGGACCTGTGCTTTCTACTGTATTTTTAATTCTGTCCCGATAATTTTGCAATAATTTCAAGGGAAAGGGCCTCGTCAAAAATTGTGGTATTCTTGAACCACAATCGGGCATACTCCGGTAACGACAACCTTGTGTTGCTGGATAATCTTTCTCACACTGGGTCAGGCGGGGGGGGGGGGGGATGACTGCAGAGTGAACTCACTGGGGGTGCCTTCATTTTGGTAGTTTCACGTCTGGCCTAGACACGGAAGAATTAGAATTAGAAGAAGAATGGCACTTGTTTTTCTAACCTGCGCTGAGATACTGAGTGGAACAGCAAGTAATTTAGTCGAAGGAAACTGCCAAGAATACAAGTTGTGGTCCAGATCATTGTAGCAAAGGACATTTCTGACGGAAGGCTAATTCCTCCCTTGTTCTCTTCTGCAGATGTGGTGTTGAAAGAAGCGCGGTGCCAGTTTTCTGTCTCGTCAGAAAATGAAGCACGGCTCTGGGTGAAGAACGCCGACGGCTCCTGCGAGCGGCTACGCAACCTGCAGATGACGGTGCTGGACGCCTGCCTCAGTTCAGGGCAGGTAACACGGCCGGAGGTGGGGGGTTGGGATGCCTTGGCCTTCAGAAGGGTCCCTCTCTTCAAACTGAGACAATAAGCCAATCTGCAGAGCTTGTGGCTCAGTGGCCATCAGCACTGGCTAGTCTGGGCTAAAGATTTGAATTTGATTTGAATTTTAATTTATATACCGCATTTCTCTGCCCAAGGGGCAACTCAATGCGGTTTACAAGTTACAAGTTACAGCATAAAAAATATCACAAAAATACAGTATGTCACAGTGCAAGCACAGTCTCTCATTGGGGCCAGAGGCAACTGCCCGGCTGCTCTCTAGTTAACCCAACTTTATCTTTCTTTTCCTCCTCTGCCCCCTTTTGCCCTCCACCGTTTCCCCCCCATGCTTCTGCTAGGAGGTGATCATGGAGACTAGGAGTAAAGATGGCACCTGGCCTAGCTCAAGACCACATATCATGTGAGTATCTCATCTTGGCACGGGGACATTTTGTGCTGCCGATGCTGTAGCACCGCCTTTCCCAAACTTATTCTGTCATGGAACACTTTAAAAGGTAAAGGTCACCCTTGCTCGAAAGCCAGTCGTATCCGACTCTAGGGTTCAGTGCTCATCTCTGTTTACAGCTAAAGACCCAGCGCCGTCTGTGTCTGCAGACCTTTCCGTGGACATGAGGCAGGTAGGCCTAGACACGGAACGCAGTTTGCCTTCCCACCGAAGTGGTCCCTCTTTATCTACTTGCAATTTCTTGCAACCATACAAGGCTACTAATTTACCAGCTTTCATATATATTTTTGCACAGAACACTTATTGAACACCTTCTATGGAAGAATGCTCATGTTCTGCAGGAAATGGTTTGGGAAACGCTGTTGTAGCCAGTTCAGTTTTAGAGAGGCAGCCTGAGCTCTGGGAGTGTTTGGGGATGTGCTCGTCGTCTTGTTCTCTACTTCAAATGGGACTTTCCCATTTAGGCTTCTCCGCTTCACAGTCTCCCTTTTCCTGCCTCTTCTCAGGAAGAACTCCCTTGAAGACGAGGAACTGTACCAGGGCCAGCCAGGAGTCTGTGGCCTCACCAATTTGGGCAACACCTGCTTCATGAATTCCGCTTTGCAGGTATAAAGTGTAGCCTGTAGTAGGTGGAGCTGCTCATCTGGTACCGAACTTCTGCTTTTCGAGAGTTGAACCAGAAACAGAACAGCCTGTTTTTCCTTGAGGCGCCTTCTGTGCTGCTGTTGTACAGGGTGGCCAATAAGTCCCTACTCAGCCCGTACTGCTCGGCCTCTCCGTGGGTATGTGCCCTGCCTCTCTGCTCAACAGTCCAATGGGAGCACTTCCTTCCTCCTCTCAGCACAGAGTTCACCCTGCCCCTCTGCCTGGCAGCCCAATAGGAGCGCTCCCTCCCTCCCCCAGTAGAGCCCCACTCTCTTTGTGGCTGGGAAGAGACTTACAGGCACCCCTGTAGTTATATGTTTGCCCACAAGGGGGCAGTGAGGTATCCGATCTTTAAGTGCCGCCTCCTTAGGACACTTTGGAGCTTTTTAAGGGGAGACAAGATGGATTTCAGGCTGTGGCTGATGAGATGGTTTTTGGCTCGGTGTGAGTAAGATACAAACAGTAATAATGAATTAGTGAATTACTAAGTGAACAAATCAAGAAGATCTCAATCTCAGGAAAGTGGGATGGAAACAATTTGGGGGTTTGAGTATTTGAAAATAGCAAGGGATTGTGTAATCTAGTCTTTCGTTTGTCCAGGGACACCCATCAGATTATAACCAGTGTTGTGTGTTTAAAAAATTCTGCAACATGTATAAATAACAGGTCTCTGCTGAAATTCTGATCCATCCGCAGTCACCCTTCCCAGCTTTTGAGATTTCATTACATACATTTATGTCCTTAAAAACAACAGATCTATGGAAACAAAACAAGAAGTGAGCGTTCTCAGGATGCCACGTAATTCTCTGCGCCTATGCCTGTGTGTTTGCTGAAGCTCAGCTCTCTTGTAGTCTAGCATAGTGGTGGTGTACCTATGGCATGCATGCCAGAGCCCCAGCACAGAGTTTGTCCCGTCCTTCTACGGCACAGACGGCAGCCTGTTGAGTTTGGACACTTTGTCTCTAAAAGATTCACCACCACTGGTCTAGCACTAATAACAATAATAATTAATAACAATAATAATTAATAATAATAATAATTAATAATAATAATTAATAATAATAATAATAATAATAATAATAATAATAATAATAATAATAATAATAATAATAATAATAATAATAATAATTTATATACCACCTTCCTCACCCTAGGGTGACCCAAAGTGGTTTACACATCACAAAATATACAAAGTAAAGATTCAAGCAATAATACAATACAATAAGACAATTAAATACAAAACATCATATAACAATCCATAATTCACAGTGTCATGTCATGTTGATATATTAAACAAGGATAAAAATACAATACAAATGGCGACTCCGGCGGGGCCCAGAGGGGAGGCAATGGCGGCATACCTGATTCTCATCCCCGGGAGAAGCGGCGGTTCGTTGGGGCGGCTGCGGTGTCTTTTCTACCCTCCAGCCGGGTGGGGCTCAGAGGGCGGTGATGGCACATACCTCTTAACAGTGTAAATTTGGCTTCTTCAGATAAAGCATCTGTACGCCTTCTCTTTCAGTGTCTCAGCAATGTGCCCCCTCTGACCGAGTATTTCCTCAACAATCGCTACCTGAATGAGCTAAATTTCACTAACCCCCTGGGCATGAAGGGTGAAATCGCGGAGGCTTATGCTGACCTCATCAAGCAAATATGGTCTGGCCACCACCGCTCCATCGTGCCTCGTATATTCAAGGTGAGTTTCGCTTTGCTTTTTTCTCCTAACACATTTCCCTCCCACACACACACACACACACACCCCACACACACACTCATTCAGAATTAAAGAAATGCTGTGTTGTGTTCCCTCTCCATGCAGACCAAAGTGGGCCACTTTGCTTCCCAGTTTCTTGGCTACCAACAGCATGACTCCCAGGAGCTCCTGTCCTTCCTGCTCGATGGGTTGCATGAGGACCTCAACCGTGTCAAGAAAAAAGAATACATAGAGCTGAAGGATGCAGCTGGACGGCCAGACGAGGTGAGCAGTAATTTGAGATAGAGGAGGATGAATGGGATTGAGACGGACAAATGCAAAGAGTATATCAGAGAGTAAACAAAACAATTTTAAAAAGAAAGACAAAAAACATTGTGGCATCTTAAAGACTAAGACCCAGATAGTTGTAGTATTTTAAATTTGGCTCAAGTGGCTAAGACGCTGACTGGGAGGCGGAATGTCAACAGTTCGATTCCCAAGTACTGCAGGACGGAATGAGCTCCCGTCTTTGTCCCAGCTCCTGCCAACCTAGCAGTTCGAAACAAGACATTGCAAGTAGATAAATAGGGACCACTTCAGCAGAGTGACTGGAAGGGGCTACCTACGTTTGTTCCTCTGAATCTAGTCAAGTATCTAAAACCTGAAGCCTTCCAAATGTTTTGGACTATAGCATTCAGGAGTTTTGGCCGTTGGCCATATGCTGCCTGAAGCGAATGGGAGTTTACAGCTGGAGTTTTAAAAAGCTGTTTAGGGAAGGATACGCTAGGTTGAGGCTGTGAGATGCTGTGATGGTGGGTGGAGATGGATGAGTGTATCTTGGAACTGAAATGGAGAACAGATCCAGATGAACAAAGATGTTTTTGCCTACAGCTCGCAACATACTCCAGCTAGCATGACCATTGGTTGAGTAAGGCTTGGAATACTGTATTATGGGCAGCTTTGCCTCTTTCTGGTTCTAGCCCTCCTTAATTTGTTTTTTTATTTTGCACAACCAGCATGGCTGATGTTTGTAGATGAAGATTGGCAACATCTGAAGGGCCACACATTCCCAGCCCCAGGGGTGGCCAAGCTTTTTATGCCATAGGCCCGACCATGCCTCCTTGACAGCTGAGTGGGCCGGACCATGCACCCAAAGCTGTCTTAAATGCACCCAGTTCCACATTTACAACAGCCACAGGCGCATTTACGCATGCGCAGTCGCATTTCATGGCTGATGTAAATGCTTCCACTTACAGGTGTGGTGGATGCGGTGGTGGGCCACGTGAAAGGGTGCTGTGGGCCCACGGGCCATAGGTTGGGAACCCCTGGACTATCCGCTAGTTTCTTGATGTTGAGCTGGAAAGTGGGAGGCAAATGAGACGATGTGCTGATGCACCAAGGGATTCTTACACCCTTTAGGAAACACCAGTGTTTCATGTTCATCTTACAATATTCATGAGCTTCTGAAACTTTCTGCTGCAAGCAATATGTGAGAACTGGCAGAGACCGTACAGCCCATCTTTCTTTCCCGCAGCAGCTGGCAGGGAGCAGGTTGAATAATCAGTAGCCCTTGGTCTTTCAAGACATCAAAGAAAAAGAGGGCCGGGGGGGGGGAAAGTAGGGAGATCCCTCTCATTTTGGGAGGCCGGTAGATATCTCTCCACTTTGAAGAAATGCTACTTCTAACCTTTTGATTGCCAATTCTCATGTCAAAAGTTTGTCTCTGTGAGGCTAGGCCTGTTTGTGGGCATGCAGATACCAGAGCCCCTTGGTAAGAAAGGATTAGACAAGTTCATGGAGCACAAGGGTATTAGTGGCTATAATTATGGATACCTAAGGACAACCTCTGGGTTGGAGAGATAGGCAGGATATCTCTCAGCGCCATTTCCAGGGAATCCTAAGCAGGTGAAGGTATCTGCTTGGGAATAATACCCTGAAGCAAATGGTGAGCCACTGTGTGAGACAGAATGCTGGACTGGATGGGCTCCTGTGGCCTGTTCCAGTAAAGCTGTTCTTATGTTCTTATGGTAGTTGGATGTAGGAAATGGAGAGGAACTCCATTTCACCTCTTTCTTCCGCACCCAGGAGGTCGCCGAAGAAGCGTGGCGCAACCACAAACGCCGCAACCACTCTATCATTGTGGACATCTTCCATGGACTCTTCAAGTCAACGTTGGTGTGCCCTGAATGTGGCAAGGTTTCCGTGACCTTTGACCCCTTCTGCTACCTCAGCGCCCCCCTGCCCATCAGCAAGGACCGAGTGATGGAGGTTTTCTTTGTCTCCATGGACCCCAGCAGGAAGCCCGAACAGGTAGAGCAGGGGTGGCAACACTTTTCAGGCCGTGGTTCAGCAGGCTGGTCACGTGGTTCCTTCCACCGGAAGCAGAAGTAAAACGTACCTTGCAATCTGTTTTGCAACAGGATGAGATAGATTTTAGGCTGCCATTTTCTCTGTTTATACCAGGGGGGCCCAAACTATGTCCCATGGGCCAGATCTGGCCCCCAATGCCAACTCATCAGGCCCACATCGCTCCTGGAAGCAGAAGTAAAATGGCGCCCACACGCGTCTTACTTCCACTTCCGGGAGCAACAAGGGCAGCATGGGCCAGGTGAATTGGCGTCAGGACCCGGATCTGGCCCACGGGCCGTAGTTTGGACACTCCTAAGGTAGAGGAAACCATGGCGCTTCTCCTGAGCCCCAGGATTAAGTGGTGGAAGTGGAAGGAAAGGGCAGAGGTGATGTCTTCAGGAAGGGTGGGGAAGGACTTTCACTTAGAAACCTGAAGAGCTGGTGTCAAGTGGAGCAGAAAACCAGACAGGGCTAGATGGAGAAATGCTCTGATTTGGCTTCAGGCAATAGTTGAGGTTTTGTGTTCTTCCTACTTGCGCGGGGCGGCAGACAATACGAAGAGGGATCTAGATGAGATGGCCTGATCATTCTCTCTGGACTGCGGATGGAGGGGGCAAGATATGCAGCGGGAAATTGCCAAGACAATAATTGCTGTTTCCGATGGAGCTGGATTCCATCTTGGTTTAGGCTGGATTTTTGGTTTTGCTTGAGGCAGGTTTCATACTAGTTTAACCTCATTTTTTCCTCCCCCCCCCCCCCCGCCCTTTACAGCATAGACTGATTGTCCCGAAAGCTGGAAGAGTGCTTGATCTCTGCCATGCCCTGTCCAAGCACACAAAAGTGCCTGCAGAACGAGTAAGTTTGCACGGATAGGGAACTGGCCTACAGGCAGCCTCCATTCTCATGGACTGTGGGAGCGTCTTCTAAAGAAACTCTCCTCCATCACGTTTTGTTGTCTCCTCCTTCTCCTCCCGCAGATGATGGTGGCTGATGTTTTTAGTCACCGCTTCTACAAGATCTACCAGATGGAAGAGTCGCTCAGTTGCATCTTGGACCGAGACGACATCTTTATGTGAGTCTGAGAGCAGAGACTGGAGCAGACATAATTTGGGGGGGTTAAAGTCACCACAACAAACCTGGGCTGTCTGCATGTGTCAGGCTGCAGCTTCCCCTCTCTCTGTCTGTGGATGATGGGAATTCTGGTCCATCACATCTGGAAGGTGTCCAGCTGCAGACGGCTGTGGTACAATAAGAACGGACACGTGGCCTCCCAAATCTTTGTGGACTGCGTTGCTTATTGCCAGACGAGGCAGGGATGAGGATTGATAGGAATTGCAGCTCAAGAGCACCTGGAGGGTTAGATCAGGGATGCCCAAACCTTTTGGGCCGTGGGCCGGTCACGTGGTTCAGCAGGCCAGTCACGTGGTTCCTCCCACCAGAAACAGAAGTAAAACACGCCTTGCAATCTGTTTTGCAACAGATACTGTATGTTTTGCAGCAGAAAGAGATAGATTTTTAGGCTGCCATTTTCTCTGCTTAAACCAGGGGTGCCCAAACTATGGCCCATGGGCCTAATCTGGCCCGTGGGCCGTAGTTTGGGCAACCCTGGGTTAGAGGATTACCATCCCTGATCCTGGTGCGTAGGAACAGCTTGCAGAGGGTGGAGTGGTGGGAAGGGCCTTGTGTTCATATATTTTAAAATCAGCAAGGGGGGAACTGAAGTCTTTTTATGGAATTTGATGTTGGCTGACATTGATAACTGTTCTCTTCTGAATTTAGAGGAACATATGCGACATCCTTGCTGTAAGTGTGGCCTAATGAGGCCATGGTGGCTTAGTGGTTAAGACTCTGAGCTTGACGACTGGAAGGCTGGCAGGTGAGCAGTTCGAGACCCAAGTGCTGCAAGACAGAGTGAGCTCCTGTCATCTGTCCCAGCTCCTGCCAACCTTGCAGTTCAAAAGCGGGAAATTGCAAGTAGATAAACAGGTACCGCTTTGACGTTAACGGTAATGGTAACGGCGTTCTGTGAGCTCCCAGTGTCTAGTCATGATTGCCTCATGACCACAGAGCACTGTCTCTTTGGCGGTAAACAGAGGTGAGCACCACACCCTAGAGTGGCTTTAGAAAGGAGGTTAAAAGTATCCATGGTTTGGGGAATTGAAAGCTGCCCCCTGAGCATTTGGCATTTACTTAGGGAAAGATTTCATTTGCTCGAAAGCCAGTCGTATCTGACTCTAGGGTTCAGTGCTCATCTGCCTTTATAGACAAAGAGCCAGCGCTGTCTGCTTCTGCAGACGTTTCCCTGGTCATGTGGCAGGCATGCCTAGACACCGGAGTGCATGGAACCTTGTTTACCTTCCCACGGAAGTGGTCCCTATTTATCTACTTGCAGTTTCTTGCTTTCGAACTGCTAGGTTGGCAGGAGCTGGGACAGACAACGGGAGCTCATTCCATCCTGCAGCACTCGGGAATCGAACTCCAACCTTCCAGTCAGCGAGTTCAAGCATCTTAAACCACTTGAACCACCACAGTCCTGTTCTAAAGCATTTGTAAAGTCACACTTACACATCAGTGGAATGAATGAATGTCTGGCAACAGCATTGCTAAGCGAGGAACTTTGAAATCGTTTACCTGGCCTATTTGCCATTGCATTGTGCTTGCCGGGGATCTCAGTTGCCCCTAAATTTTGTTATCCTTTACAGCAGGGGTGCCCAAGCTACAACCCGTGAGCCAGATCCAGCCCCTGACACGAATTCATCCAGCCCGCGATGCCCTCATCTCTCCCGTAAGCGGAAGTAAAACACACCCATACAGGCGTGTTTTACCTCCGCTTCCAGGAGCGATGAGGGCATTGTGGGCCTGATGAATTGGTGTTGGTGGCGGGATTTGGCCCATGGACTGTAGTGACCAGCCCCCTGAACCATGTGGCCAGCTCGCAGCCTGAAAAGTTTGCGCACCCCCGCTTTACAGCATGGTCTCTATATATTTGAATTAGGACCTTCTTCTCTTGGTTGCCCAGGAACCTATTTGGAGAAAGGAAAGTGCGCACAGGCTTCAGGAGGCAGCTAAACCTGGTGTCAAGAATAATCTAGCTCCGTTCTCGAATAAACCACCTCTCTTTCTGTGCCCAGATATGAAATCTCTGTCTCTACCCTGGAGGACCAGTCCACAGCAGATGCGGTGGTGCTGCCAGTGTACCTTCGAGAGCGCACCCAAGGCCGGGACTACAGCGACACCTACTATGGAGTTGTGCTCTTTGGCCACCCGCTCCTGGTATCTGTGCCACGTGACCAACTCTCCTGGGATGCCCTGTACCAGCTCCTCCTACATCGACTCTCGTGAGTGACTCATATTGCTTTGAGTTCTCCCCAAGCCCAGATCTCTTAGCCACCTGCTGGCTTGCAGTGAAGTGGGGAGTGTGCCATGCCAGCTCATCTTGGGTTCTTCTCATTAGTGCAGCGGCTTCGGCGATTGCCAAGGCAGACATGCCAGCGGTAAAGCGCTGGATAGTGGAGGCATGCCTTCTCTGACAATCTTCAAACAAAGGGCTTTCCCATTCTCAGCCCCCCAAACCAGTCAACACAGAGTTAGATAGTTTTATCTTTCCTGTACATATACAGAACTGCTTATCCCCGGGGTTCGGGTCATGCTCATTCAGTCAGCTTCGTGGGCTGGATGGCCATATTGCCCTGCCTGCATGATGGGGGTGGCCATTTTGTCACAACAGCTTCAAAGGGGTGGCCATTTTGTTTCTCAGATGCCCTTAGAGGGGATGGGGGACCACATAAAATGGTGCTGGGGCCCAGATCTGGCCCACGGGCCTTAGGTTGGGAACCCCTGGCTAAGCCCAAAGCTCCAGAAGCTCTTAAAGCCATTTAGGAACTTTGCAATCGACCAAATCTTTCTACAAAATGCAAATTGAATGTAGCCCTGGCACAGTCTTTGTTTAAGATCTTCCAAGTGAAACTTTTTCCCTTGCTTTGCGCTGCTGCCAGGAGGGAACACACCTGTCCCCCAAAGCTTACGGGTGTGATTCCTCCCATCTCTTTTGCAGCCGTTATGTGAGGACGCCTGACTCTGAGGCGGAGGAGGAGGAAGAAGAGGAAGGTCAGAGTGAAGAGGAGGAAGATCTCTACAATAAGAGGCACAATGGCCTGAGGGAAAGTAAGCTGGGTTGGCAAGAAAGCGGGTTGTTGTAGGGGCCTCTACTGAGAATGTCTTTTCACTTTCTTTCTACTTTCTTTCCTCCTCCGTGTATAGGGGAGGAAAATGAGGAAGACGAAGAGGAGGAGGAGGAAGAAGAAGAGGAGGAAACAACAACAGCAGAAGGCTCTACTAGCCAGGAGCCCAGTTCGGAGGCAGAGGAAAATCCCTCTGATGCATCTGTGGGAGAGGAAGGCAGTGGTGCAGAGGGCAGATGCAGCCCCAGCCCCAGCCCAGCCCCTCATCATCCAACCCACTCCTCCTCATCCTCCTCCCACACCCCGTCTTGCAGCCCCAGCCCTCCGACAGCCAACCAGGCCAAACGCAAATGTCGACTGCCACAGAAACGACAGAAACTGCTCTTCACCCTCCAAGCGGTCAATTCGAACGGGACCAGTGACCGACTGGCAGGCCATGATGAGAGCAACGCCGTCTCCTTCAACTGTGAGTCCCTTTTCTCAAGGGTGTCGCCTGATTCTCCTCCCACGTTGGTCACAGGAAGCCTTCCTGCCTCTTAAGAAACGATTAGAGAATCAAGTCCTCTATACCTTAAACACTAGACATGCACATTCTGACTTAAAAAAAAATATGAGATGCTAAAACATGCCTCCTGGAAAAGGAAATGCAGGGAGGGTTTGGCAAAAGGAAAGGGAGGGAGGGAGAATCTATGGCAGGTGTGCCCAAAACTGGCCTGTGGGCCAGATCCTGCCCCAGACACCAATTCATCTGGCCTGCGCCACCCTCGTCGCTCTCGGAAGCGATTAGGGCAGCGCACGCCCAGATGAATTGGTGTTGGGGGCTGGATCTGGCCCACAGGCCATAGTTTGGGCACTTCTGGTTTAAGCAGAGCAAATGGCAGCCTGAAATCTATCTCATCTGTTGCAAAACATATCTGTTGCAAAACAGATTGCAAGGCGCATTTTGCTTCCGGTGGGAGGAACCACATGACTGGCCTGCTGAACCACATGACCGGCCCGTGGCCTGAAAAGTTTGGACACTCCTGAGCTATAGGAAGGCATTTGAGCCAGCAGATCGCCTTCAAACAGTGGTGCTGGTGCTTGCCCATCCATCCATCCATCCATCCTACTTATATTCTGCCCATCTGGTAAATGCCCCACTCTGGGTGGCTTACAAATATGTATGATCTCATAATAATCATTCAATGGGGCATTATTATATACAGTGTATAAAAAGCCAATTGGTTTTCAGGCCTTGCCCTTATATTTCTTAGCTTAAAAAACAACACCGTAGATGTTTGCCAGCTCAGGATCTGTTCTGACCAGAGATCCTCTTCTCGGCAGCAGGCCCAGCCTCATCCTCCAGAGTTTTGGTCAGTGGGCGCAGAGAGACCCTGGGCGGAGGGACAGTTTTTGAGTGCCTCTAAAACAGCAACTGCAGTATGTATTACATTTGCTGAACTGAGTGCTACTTGAGTTGAGGTTTGTGCTGTTGTGTCACATGGGATTAGGGCATCCCTCAGTTTGACCCTTAGCACTGCCATCCTCAGTGCTTCTTGTTACATGCCTGATGCAGAGGTGGGCCTGCTGAGATCACTGAGTAAGCGGTGAGCATGAAAATAGACACGCATTGCCTCCATTTGATCTGTGAGCTGATAGGGAGATCAGGCACACACACAATACAGTGGTACCTTGGTTAATGCAATTAGTGTGTTCTCCGGGACGTTTCTTACAACAAAAATTACTTTAACTGGGTTTCCCATAGGAATGCATCAAATGCAATTACCCATAGGAATGCATTGAAAATCTGTTCCAGAAAAAAAATCCATAAACTGAGCCATTATTTTCTATGGATTTTCTTTTGTTATGCGATTTTTATGTTAACCGAGCCGCTTGTTAACCGAGGTTCCACCATATTATTGTTATTGTTTGTTTTGGGTTTTAACTGCTGTGTACATGTAGAAAATTTGTTGTTTATCCACAGTCATATTGACTAGGTGAGCTCTCCCCCTCCCTTCTGCACTTGTGTGGCTCATTTTAACCTAGAGCTGTGATGGTGAACCTTGGCACTCCAGATGTTCTTGAACTTTAATTCCCAGAATCCCAGATCAGCAGGAGTGCTGACTTGGGCTTCTGGTAATTGAAGTCCAAGAACAGCTGGAGTGCCAAGGTTCTCCATCACAGACCTAGAGATACCTGTCTGCTCAGTGTCTTTGAGGATTCATCTGTGGAAGTCTGGGATATATGAAGGATCGCCCTTTCAGAGCAATCAAATTAGATTTGTTCAGGGTCCAAAGCACCCACCTTAAGACTCGATTACTGGGTCTTTTTGTGTTAAGTGGCAAGGTGAGTGCCATCTGGCGCCTGGAGATACAAGCTGACGGGAGAGGTAGGCTCAGACAGAGACCTCATCCCTGTGGGACAGTGGTGCCTGCTCAGTCTGATGAAGCAGTTCATGCACAGCTCTAGGACAGCTACACATTCCTGCCTTTCTCTCTCTTGGCTCAGCTCAACCCTACATCGCTATGGACTGGGACTCTGAAATGAAGAAGCGCTACTATAACGAGGCCGAGGCTGAGGTGAGTTGGTGCAGCTTCTCTGCCTCCTGGCCTGTCCTCTCGTCTCTCTTCTGCTTAAAACCCCCTCATGCTTGTGTGCTTCTTCCGCAGGGCTATGTCAAGCACGACTGCATGGGCTATGCGCTCAAGAAGAACCCCGTCCGGCTGCAGGAGTGCATTGAACTGTTCACCACAGTGGAGACACTGGAAGAGGAGAACCCCTGGTGAGAGCCTAGAGGTCTTGTTTCCACAGGAGCAAAGAGAAGGAGCCCTGAGGAGAGCAGCCTTTGGCAAGCAAGAACGGTAGAGCAGGCTGAAGGAGTTAATGCCAGATCTGTCTCTTTTGTGCAAGCCGACGAATGCCTGTCTTTCTTCATGGCCCAAACAGCCCCATTTATGTCTCATCAGGAAGTACCCATTATTCCAATTTGTGACCCGAACCCTTGGCTGTACTTTGAGTTTGGAAACAGCAAGGTGCAAAGGTGATAGACAGGAGCTTCCTATGGGGACTGCGTGGTAAATAATAAAAGATGTCAACACACCAAGGCAATGAATCTTGGGATTTTTGGGTTGTTTTTTACCTTGTGTGCGGCTGGCTGTTGAGAGCCAGTGTGGTACAGTGGATAAAGTGATGGACTTGGTAGAGCTAGATTCAAATCCCTCCTCATCTGCAGAAACCACTGGATTTGTCTTCCGTGTCTAGGCCAGATGTGAAACTGCCAAAATTATGGCACTGATAAAACAATTCAGATATTTTGCGTAACTTGAAAACCCTGCTATGGTTGCTGTTAAAAGCTGACTATAACTTGATAGCACATAACACACCAGCTTATTTTAAACTGCAGAATTGTATTTTTAATGTGTCCCCCCACCCCCCAAATGATGATGTTATTCTCAGTAAACTTAGTACTGGACACTCTTTTTTTAGAAAAATGCAAGGCGTTTCAGAAGAATAAATACACATGAAAGTTAAAAACAGAGTAATATACAGTGGTACCTTACTTTACAAAATTAATGCATTCCCTGGGATGTTTCTTATGAAAAAATCGTAAAGTGAATTTCCCATAGGAATGCATTGAATGCAATTTCCCATAGGAATGAACTGAAAAGCAAAATTCGTAAAGCGAAACATGGTTTTCATAGGAATGGATTGAAAACCAATTTATGTGTTCAAAAACCAACGTAACGCGAGTCATTATTTTCAATGGATTTTCATTCGTAAAGTGAAAACTATGTTAACTGAAGTGTTTGTAAAGCGAGGTACCACTGCACACAGTATTAACATGGAACTAAAGCCCTGCTCAAGGATAACAAATCATGGGTGGAATTGGTTGCCATAATGCTGATATTTCAATATTAGCTGTTCATATCCAGTCAAACGTTGTGAGAGAAGAGAAATTTATTAACCTGGTAAAGGAGCCTTGCAGAAATATATATGTTGCACAAGTTAGACTCCAATCCAGATCATTTGATCTCTTTTCCTCTGTATCACAACCCTTTCTCCTCACCCTCTGATACCTGGCTCAGAATTGGTTGACTGCTAGTTCTCACATGGAGGATGTTCACAACTGTTTCTTCCAGGTACTGCCCCACCTGCAAGAAGCACCAGCTGGCCACTAAGAAACTGGACTTGTGGTCGCTGCCAGAGATCCTGATTATTCACCTCAAGCGCTTCTCGTATACCAAATTCTCCCGGGAGAAACTTGACACCCTTGTGGAGTTCCCCATCAGGTAAGCCAAGAGACAAATTGTTTAGGCACTAGAGGAAAGATGGCACATGGCAGGTGGGCAAAGGAGGGCGTGTGCCACAGAGACGCTTCCTGGGGAATGCTCAGCTGCAGGAGATTTTCAGTGAGCAAACGGATTTGTTCATTACATTTTCTTGCATGTTCTCTTTCTTAACTACCCTACAACACCACAATGCACTCTGCGGGGCTTCTAAGTCACCATTAGAGTCCCCCACTTCAGTGGTTAACTTGACAACTAATGAAGCCTTTGCCACGTCATCGCTGCAAGTGGCTCGGCTCAGCCTAGACAGCAGGATGCCTGAGATTTTCTGTGAGCAAACGGATTTGTTCATTACATTTTCAGAATCCCTAGAGGTCCAAAAGTTATCCAGCATCTGCATCCTTCGCTCAGGTGTATATTGAGAATACAGCTTCTCCCTAAACCAAGGGTTCCCAACCTTTTCAAGCCGGGGGCCGGGTCACGCTCTCTCAGCCAGCTCCAAGGGCTGAACGACCATTTTGCCCTGCCTGCATGATGGGGGTGGCCATTTTGTCCCAACAGCTTCAAAGGGGAAGCCATTTTGTTTCTTGAATGCCCTTGTAGGGGGTGGGGGTCACATGAAATGGTGTCGTAGGCTGGATCCGGCCCATGGGTCTTACGTTGGGAACCCCTGCCCTAAACTCATGAAATGTTACTCTTATACATGAACGGTATGCTCTTGTCCTGCTTAATTCTCCATTCCTCACTGAGCGCCCTCTTGGCCAGAACCTTTGACTAATTATCTCTTGTAATATCATTATGGATATCTCAGGCATCCTGTGTCTAGGCTGAGCCGAGCCACTTGCAGCGATGACGTGGCAAAGGCTTCATTAGTTGTCAAGTTAACCACTGAAGTGGGGGACTCTAATGGTGACTTAGAAGCACCGCAGAATGCATTGTGGTGTTGTAGGGTAGTTAAGAAAGAGAACATGCAAGAAAATGATTGAGACGACTAAAGTGTAGCGTCAGAGCCCAAATGTGAGGCGTAACCTGGAGATACGTATTGATGACTGCAGTCTCTGCTACAAAGACATGAAAAAAATTTCTTTGGGGGTATTATTCTTTGCTACTAAAAATAGAGCTAAGAAGAGGGATAATACTATACTTTCTGTTCCACAGGGACCTCGACTTTTCTGATTTTATCATCAAGCCACGAAAGGACACTGATCCTGCAGTGCACAAATATGATCTCATTGCTGTCTCCAACCATTATGGTGGCCTTCGCGACGGGCACTGTAAGTATTATTACTTGGTGATTCATGTGAATGAGCATCTATCTGGTGGGGAGAAAGGTCAGGAGCTAGAGCAGAGCACCCCTTGTCATTTGAGGGGACCAGTAGAAAGACCTGTGGGTCTGTCTGTGGATCTTAACTCCAGAATCAGGAAGCTGGTATGTAGTCAGGTTATGAAATGTTGGGCAATTGCCCTTGGAAAATGAAAATGAATGTGCTGTATTTAAATAGATTTTGTTTTGATCTTTTCTTAATTCTGTTAAACAACAAACAAACACCCTCAGGGAGGGCTCTTATTAAGTGACCAAACGATGAAACCATATAAAGCAGCAGAATCTGTTTCAGCAAACTGTTGAACGTTGGCCATAGTGACAGGCTAGTAAATCTGAACAATGTGCTCTTTTTCATTTGTAAAATTTTGAATGTTATTCTGGGTTTTCCTTCCTGAGGTGCAACTCTTGGGAAGCATCTTTTCTCCCCATCTAATTTCAGTGCAGTTAAGGGAGCAGAGGGACTTTAAAGAAGATAGCAAACTTGACGCAGGTCTTGTGGTGGCTTAGCAGTTAAGACGCTGGACTTGACGACTGGAAGGTCGGCAGGTCAGCAGTTCAAGACCCGAGTACTGCAGGACGGAATGAGCTCCCGTCTCTGCCCCAACTCCTGCCAACCTAGCAGTTCAAAAGCAAGAAATTGCAAGTAGATAAATAGGGACCACTTCAGTGGGAAGGTAAACACTCCGATGTCTAGGCATGCCTGCCACATGTCAACAGAAACATCTGCAAACACAGACAGCACTGGCTCTTTGACTGTAAACAGAGATGACCACTGAACCCTAATACAATTGGCTTTCAAGCAAGGGCGACCTTTAACTATGACAGGAGCATAGACTTCTAGGTTTTCCAGCTCTCCAGCCTTTTAGGGCCTCAAAAATCATTGATTGCCAGAACTTTTAATTGTCCGAGGAACGGGTCAAAAGCCTGTTCTGTTTCTTATGACCTGGTGAGAGATTTCCCTGTTTCCCATGCCTCAATTAGCAGTCCTGTTTGGGACAACAAATGGCAGCCCATATATAGTCCAAACAGCCTGTTGCCTAGGAAAGTAAATCACACTAGAACAAACCCGTTTGGATCAGTGGAACTAATGGAGAAGTTGGCTTGCCAAATCCTCACTGATGGAGTAGGCTTACTCTAGTTCCGTGAGGGCGAACCTTGGCACTCCAGATGTTCTTGGACTTCAATTCCCAGAAGCCCAAGCACCCTGTGAATCCACACGAGTGGGTTTACTGAGATTCATCCGGCCCTTGTTGCTCCCGTACGGGCGCGTTTTACTTCCACTTCCGGGAGCGATGAGGACAGCGCGGGCCGGATGAATCGCAGTAAACCCATTTGTGTAGATTCACAGGGTGCTTGGGCTTCTGAGAATTGAAGTCCAAGAACATCTGGAGTGCCAAAGTTCACCATCACGGCTCTAGTTTGTTTACTGCGATAAGCAGCAGGATTTGGCTAGTGAATGAAATGTCTGATTGTTTCAGGTGATTTCATCTTTGAGGAAGAGGCACGTATAGTTGCCTTTCTACCATGTCAAGCCTGTTTTAGGTTTGCAGGTTGGAACAGGCATTCTTAAAATATTATTAGCATAGTGTCATTCACTTGTGCCTGTGCTGCAAATGTCATTTTTTCCATCCAGCCCTGAAAGAATATGAAGCTGTTCTGTAGTGATCTAACTAGTCTTTGACGTCTTCCAGACACGACGTTTGCCCGGAACAAGGACAGCGGAACCTGGTTTTATTTTGATGACAGCAGTGTCTCTTCAGTTTCCGAAGCCCAGATTGAGGTAAGAGGAAGGGCATGTCCTTTGGACACTTTATGGCCGATATCCTGGGCAGGAATGTACTATATGCTTTGCTTGTGGGACTGTCAAATTTGGCATTGCCACAAACTGACTTGTACTTGTGTTACAAGAAATACTCAAACCTCAGAACGTCATGCTTCCAAGTAGACTGGGTATTTTTTTTGTTACCAGAAACAACTGAAATTTAGTTGCTGAGCATTGCAACACCATCCCTTTTCCTGTGTTGGAGGCTGACTGCAAAGTCAGAGTTCGATTCCTAGGTACTGCATGACGGAGTGGTCTGAGAACACACACAATCATGGAATTTACTACTTCATCCCCTGACAGATCCTGTAATCTTGCTATTCACTTCCCCTACTGCCAGTGTTGGGCATCAGTAGGTTCGCACCAGTACATGCATACCGGTAGTAAAAATGGTTGGCCCCACCTACCTCCTCCTAGAAGAAGCTTTGGAGGGGGCTGGCCTCATTTCCCCCTTCACCAAAGGCTTTTCCTTGGCTCCGTTTCACCCAAAAGTGCATCCCAAGCCACTCCGGAATGGTTGGGGAGGCACTCTGGGGTGAAACACAGCCCAGGAAAAACCTTGGACGAAGGGGGAAATGGCTTCAGAGGTTCGCTATGGAGTGATGAAAATAGAAGAGGCTTTTATTTTCATAGCTCTATAGCGAAGAGCAGTCACATGGCCAACAGGCCACACCCACCCAGTCACATGGCCACACCCACAGTGGCAGAATTTTTTTTTAATGCTCACCACTGCCTACTGCCATCCCAAAAGTCTGTAAATGACTTGACCAGTGCTGCATCCATGAGTTTCATGGCTGGGAGAGAAGAGTGATTTGAATGCTTGTCTTTTTATCTACTAAATGATACTGGGTTTTTTACATTATATGTTGTTACCCCAATACAAGATTTTTTGAGCTTCAGGAAGTTACTTAATGTGGACATCTAGAACTGACTTATGGTAACATGGTGCTTGGGGATCCAGAGCAGCATTATACCACATTTTAGGTGCCACTTTGTTCATTCTTCTTAAAATTAGCTAATTTCAAGATCAAGTGACACAATGGCTGGAATCCTATTGCACTTTGCATAGCAGAAAGTTAAGTTTGTGAAGTTTACAGGGAGAATTAGATGAGACTTACACTTTGGTGCAAATTTCATGACAGCTAATGTAGCTTCGAAGCACAGATACATCGCAACAGGATTTCAGCCCATGTGTCTTTAACTTGGTGTCAGTATTCCTGGACCCTTGTTGTCACAAATCACCCTTTCATATGCATTTGACAGCTAGTGGTTTCTGTAATCCAGGTATACATCGAGATTGTTTTATTCTTCTGTGGTGCCTCTTGGATTTGAAACTGATCCGGGCTCCCTCATGTCTCAGGTGTGGGACTCAAGGCTCGTAAGCCTCCTTCTCCAGCCCGTCTAACAACTCTTATCATTTCTCGTTTGCCCTTTCCTGCCCACCCCCACCCCCTCAGTCCAAAGCGGCTTACGTCCTGTTCTACCAACGCCAGGACAAAATCCATTACCCGGTCCCTTCCGCCGCACCCAAGAGCGCCGCGGCTAGCCGAGACCAGAAGGACTGTGTGGCCTGCTGCAATGCTCATCCCGGAGAGCAAGCCAGCCGGGACTTCATGGATGTGGACTGACCGTTGCCCTACGTGCGCCTTCCTTGGTTTGCTGCAGGGGAAGAAAGCCATGCGTCGCTCTTTATTCCTCAGACTGAATCTGGCAACCGGAATTGATCCTGCTGCAGGGGCTCTTTCTTCTTAGGCCTTGGCACAGAGTGAGAGGAGGGCTAGAAAGAGGACTGGAGAGGCCAGACAACCCCCCCCCTCCACCTGTCTGTGCTTTCTCTCTCTCCCCCCCTCTGTTACACAAAATGCAGGGCTCTTTGCTTTGCACTCTGTCCCTGCTCTGAGGAAGGAAGATTTGCTTCTTGTTCTCCTCTAGAAGGCCAGTGTCTTGCACCAGCATTTTCTAAGAAGCACCGGGAGGGTCCTTTCCTGCTCTCCCCAAAACCTTTTTTATATTTGAAGAGTGGGGAGCTTTTCTCAGGGCCAAATACACACAAACACACACACCACGCACCTCCTCTGGGAAAGGGCAGTGTTGAGCACATCATTCCCTGCCAGCCCCACTGTCTGCTGCTGCCTCCAACCCTCCCTCTCTCCACTCTAGTCTCAGAAGAACCGCTCTTGCCTCTCGGTCAGCCATAATGAGCTCCTGTGCTTGGGAAGATTATTTTTTTTAAAAAAAAGACATTCTTGACCCCTCTAGGATGCTTTCTCCTCACCTAAGAGTTGGCCAATGTGGAGGGGGCTGGGGCTGGGTAAGCCGCCCCTTGATTTCTTTCCTGCTCACTTACCTCCCAAGTGCCTCCTTTGTATTCCCGTCCCCAAGCAGAGCAATAGTTCCACAGTCGTCCTACTATAGCCATCCTCTTTGCTCCTAGAGTGCTCCACACGCAGGGCTTGTCTTGGGCCTCTTGCTTCGGAAATGTCCAGCAGCAAAGGCTTCCGCAAGCGCCTGGGCTAGCAGATGGTTTTTTTCCAGGTTTTGACCCTAAGGGTGTTTGGGATCCTTGGTGTTGGCCTGTGCTGTCCCAGAGCCACCCTGTTGAAGGAGCTTCTTTGCTCTCTGCTGCTACCAGTGCTGGAGGATCCTCTATCCTCCCCCCCCCAACACCTTCAATTTCCGGAGGCATTCTGGGGAGCTGCCCTTGATCCAGGGAAGTCGGGCAGTTCCTTCTTCTCTGGTCAGCATCACTGCTGCTTCTTCCAGGCTCAGGGATTGTGCTAGTTTGTAAATAAGTTTGTGTGTGCAATGCGGGGGGCAGGGGGGGCGGGCGCATCACCACCACCAGAGGCCATGTTGGCTCAGCAACAGGACATTGGCTGCTTGCAGAAGCACATAATGTATTTTCTTACTTAAAAAGAGTTTGGGAAGAACATTCCTTCACTTGTCTAGTGGGGCTCTTTATTTTCCTTTTGAAGTTTTTTTGTTTGTTCGCAGAAGAAAATATTTTTGGCATGTGGCAACACTTGTATATAAAAGTAACTTCTTTTAAACTGCACTGTAGACTCTCTTTTGCCCCTTCTGTGCTTTCTTGTGGGAAACATACCCTCAAACTATCTCTTGTTGGCTTGGAATTGAGCCCCAAGCCCTCTCAAATCCACTTTGCAAATCAATCCACTCCGCCTTGGTAATGTCCTTGGGTGAGAGTAAGCCAATTGGTCAACCCCAGGGGATCCTATGGAGCCACTCAATGCTTTGGCCTCCAACTCCGTATTATGGGGGTGGTGGGGTCTGGCAAGGACTTTTGGAGTTAAGAGTCCACTACATCTGGAGGGCCCAAGGTTCCCGGCCCCTCTGCTGCTGTACTATCCTGCCACTGCAGTAGAGCAAGACTTTATCTCCTAATAGATCCATAACTGGAACTAACGGGGGCTCTGATGAAGGCATCAGAGAAATAACAGTTCTTTACCTACAGAACATTTAGCCCATAGTGGTGAGATTCCCTTACTGCAGAACAATGGTACTATGGCAGCTGTTTTGAAGCATAGCTGTCAAGTATCCCTTATTGGCCGGGAAAACCCCTTATTTTACCCTCTTTCCCGCCGTCATCCCTTATTAGGCTGCAATGCCCTATTGCCGCCATTGGAGGGCAGCACAGGATAAGCAGAGCTGTCAAGTATCCCGTATTTGCCAGGACATTTCCCTTATTTCCAAATCCATAACTTGACAGGTATGTTTTGAAGGTATCAGTGGCAAATGCAGAAAAACCAATGACTTAATTCTGTCTGGCAGTAGGTTTTCAATTGATCATGTCTGGCTACTACAGATACCAGATTCACTTAAGGACTATGACACTAGAGCAAAGGTGCCCAAACTATGGCCCACAGGCTGGATCCGGCCCCCGACACCAATTCATCCAGCCCTCGCCGCTCCCGAAAGCGGAAGTAAAAATGCACGCATGCATGGTTTACTTCTGCTTCCAGGAGCAACGAGGGTGGCATGGGCTGGATGAATTGGCATCGGGGGGGCGGATCTGGCTCATGGGCTGTAGTTTGGGCACCCCTGGTTTAAGCAGAGAAAATGGCAGCCTAAAAATCTTATCTCACCCTGTTGCAAATCATGTCTTGCAAAACAAATTGCACGGTGCATTTTACTTCCGTTTCTGGTGGGAGGAGCCACATGACTGGCCCACATGACCAAAAGGTTTGGGCACCCCTGCACTAGAGAGATTGGTGTGCTTGCACTGTGTACTTGTATGATTACAATAGCTCTGAATTACATTTTCTTTGCAACTTTAAATATAGAAGCTCCCTCCTAAATAATATGGAAGGGAGGTGTCCCTTTTTTAGGGGTGAGCAGGTAGCCTTGATGCTGACTAACTTAAGTACAGGAGAAACATTACTCTAGTCTAGTGTTTCCCAACCTTTGGTTCTTGGACTTCAATCCCCAGTAGTCAAAGTCAGTACTTTTGGTGATTGACTTTGGCTTCTGGGAGTTGAAGTCCAAGAACCGAAGGTTGGAAAACACCGACTCTAGCCCTTGGGCTTTTTCAGTTTTGGACTGCAAACTAATTAGGGGAGAGATGGCTTGTGGATGATTGTTTGGAAGGAAGGCAGGACTAGATGGAGTCGAGCCTTTCTGTCGAATAAGATGGAGGCTTAAACATAAACTCTTATGACAGGGGTTCCCAACCTATGGCCCCCAGGCAAGATTCGTCCTGCGGTGCCATTTCATGTGGCCTCCCACCCCTCCAAGGACTCCCCCCCCCCATTGTGCAGGCAGGACAAAAATGGCTGTCTGGCCCTCAAAGCTGAGAGTGTGACCTGGACCCTGGCTTGAAAAGGTTGGGAACCCGTCTTGCGACTACAGAAACTGGTGGGCAGTGGTTAAAGTGATGTACTGCAGCCAAAAATGTAAGGTCAATCCTAGCAGGTGGTGGTGGTGGTGTCTCAAGGTTGACTCAGCCTTCCATCTTCCATCCTTCAGAGGTCAGTAAAAAAATAAGTACCCAGCATGTTGGGGGCAAAGTGTAATTAACTCGTTAACTGCCCAGAGTGTGCACTAAGTCCTATGGGGCAGTATAGAAATGTAATGGCTACTGCTATGAACGTCAGAGCCTCGGGACTCTGTTAGATTCTGCTCCAAGGCATACTGGACTTATACAGGAACATTTAATTGATGTTCTAGGGTTGGACGATCCCCATACCTGTCAACCGTGGCTCCAGAAAATACGGGACCTGCACAGAACGGTTCTGTGCAGATCGCCTTCTACACATGCGTAGAAGGCTTTTACGCTTGCGTACAAGGCTTCTACGATCCCCTTCGCACAGATCGCCTTCTACGCATGCGTAGAAGGGTTCTACGCAAGCGTAAAAGCCTACGCATGCGTAGAAGGCAATCTGCGCTGAAGGGATGCGCAGTACCTCTTTTCCCCCCGCTGCCAATTCCAGGGTTTTGGCAGCTGCGGGCAGGAAATGGCGCAAATCGACGCCGAAAATCAGGAAATCCCGGCCAATCCGGGAAGGTTGACAGGTATGATGATCCCCCATTTCCATTTAAAAAATAAAACACCTTATTTCACATTTCATTTCCTTTAGGCATAAACACCATTCTCCCTTCTGTCCTGTCCTGAGATATTTCTTAGTAATTATGGCATTCTTCCATTGGTTGAGGGGATAAAACAGCAACATCTAACTGTTGGCTCTGGTTTTCCACCAGTTGTTGGAGCACATGAAGAATGGATATATAACTGCAAAGCGAGAGTTAATTGCAGCTGTATCAGTTTAATAACCAAACCGGTCTGTGTAATCTATATGCAAATTTACATCTAAAGCCTTGTACCATGCTATTGTTGTTCTTTCCAAGTAGAATGAAAATTGTAGCTATCAGTTGCCCTGCGCCAACCCATTCCCAAGGCTTCAACCACTAAGTGCTTGTTAACGTGGTGCTGCTGCCAGCTGCCCTGACAGACCAGTCAGTCTCCGGGCATCAGCCTTCTGCTGCAGCTTATTGCCTCTAAAGACGGAAAGCCAATCCACACTTTTTAACACACCATGCATAATGAGGTAGCCTTCTGCCCTGGGTGGCATCCTAGGGACTTTACACACACTTGCACACAGAGTTGCCCCGAAGATGCTTCTCGTGACCCACAGGTGCAATGGCTGAAGTCAGTCAGGCCCAGACATCCCTTCCAGCTCAAGGTCTTGTGACATCAGTTCTTGTTCTACATCTTGCAGAGCCCAGTGGTGAGATACCAGTTCTAATGTTTCCCATTCAGCCTGGAGGAGGAGATAAGAGCCAGTCAAGGCTGAGGCTATTCCACTAATACAGAAACCATCAACATAAAAACCACGGACCAGGTTGTGATTTATTTATTTATTTGGATTTGTATCCCACCCTCTTGCCCTAGGGCAACTCAGGGCGGCACACTTACACATAAATATAAAAATCCACTTAAAATTTCAATAATAACTATTTAACACCTTCCCGAATTTAAAAGGCCCTCCCTTCCCACCCAACAATAAAAGGGACATATAGTTCTAACAGAGTCAACGAGCGGGAGTCAGCAACCCGTCGGCCCCCCCAAACATGCCCGGCCAGCCAGGCTTTCAACCCTTTCCTAAAGGGCAGCAGTTCTGTCTGTAGCCATAGGGGGCAGGGGGTTCCACAGGGTTGGGGCGGACACGGAGAAGGCCCTTCTCCTTGTGCTAGAGAGGTGGGCCCCTCTAGCCTATGGGACACTGAGAGAGCCCCTCCGGTCTGCCCTAGTGGGGCGGGCAGACTCCCTTGGGGCGATGCGGTCTCTTAGGTAACCTTGCCCACTACCATGAAGGGCTTTAAAGGTCATTACCAGCCCCTTGAATTGCACCTGGAGAAAAACATAATCAGTACTCAGGAGTTCTCAACCTTTTTAAGCCAGGGGCCAGGTCATGCTCCCTCAGACAGCTTTAGGGGCCATATGGCCATTTTGCCCTTTCTCCACCACATGGCACTTCCTGGTGTGGTGGAGGCTAGGGGAAGGGCACATTAAATGGTGTCATGGGCCACATCCAGGCCACATGTTGAGAATCCCTGTTGTAAATCTTTCAATGCAGCAATGAGCACAAATGCCACCAAGAGTTATAGCATTTAAGGGGACCCAATAAAGTGGGGTGGGACTACATCTCCCAGAATTTCCCCAAGCCAGATTGGCCACTGACATTACCTTGAAGGCCTTGTTGGGATCAGGTGGAGCAGGCGCAGACGGGCCCAGGAACTGATCTGGCAAAAGGTACTGACCCTGCTTTGCAGCTGAAGAGAAGATGTGAGACAGAAGTGTATGAGAAAGAACACTTGGCTACACCAAGCCACAAACCATTCCTGCAAGTTAACTAGGGGCAGGGGAAATGGATGTCATGCTGAGATAAGCAACCAGCAACTTAGTTGACTAAGCGACACTCCCTGTGAAACAGAAAACATTATGACATGGGTCCCTTTGGAATAGATCTAAAGTAGATAAAGAGTAACCTCAGGGAGCAGCCATTGGGGGAACCCAACTTCCAGAATGTGACCACTTGAAATATCTGCAATGTCAAATGATGCTCTTGTGGGTCCCACAAAACAGGAGAGGCATTTTAGCTCTATTGGCCAGCTGACAAAAACACTGTGTGCCTTAGTTGAAGACTAAGCTTTAAAAATGTGCACCAAAATACTTGCTGCTGCTGCAATAGCCGCTAGCTTTTGAGTTGCAAGGCTAACAAAGTCCTTATTCTCAGAATGTCTTGTTCTGAGCCAAGTATTCAATGTAACAATCTCATAGCTGTACAGAACACAAAAGGTTCCTGAACAAGGATGGAAAGTATTTGCAAAACTCAAGATCCTCCTGTGGGTTTTCCTAAGCACAGCCTTGGGAGGAGAGAGATGCCTATACACCCCCGGTAAGTAGAGTGGGAAAGGGCTGCGGTGGCTCAGTGGTTAAGAAGCTCGCCTTGTTAGCTGGAAGGCCGGCAAGTCAGCAGTTCGAGACCCAGATACTGCATGACGGACGAAGCACCCGTCGTCTGTCCCAGCTCCTGCTAACCTCGCAGATCAAAAGCAAGAAATTGCAAGTAGATAAACAGGGACCACTTCGGTAGGAAAAGATCTTGGGGACATGAAAAGGAGCCTCACTCGGGCATCCCCTGAGCGGAGTTTCTCCAGCAAAAATCCTTTCAACCCAGAATAATTTCTGACACGAAATTAGTAGTAGTAGTAGAGGGGGTCCCTCCTGGTAATGTGTTTTGGTCCACCTTCCTTTTTGCGTTCTTTTTCCCCCTGCCACAATTTGTCAGGGTGGAACTCAGAAAGGTTGTGGGATGCTGGCTGGCTGTTTTCTCTTGACATGACAACCAATCCAGTCAACCAAAAGGAGTAACCCCCAACCTCAAAGTATTGGGACCTCTCCTGAAATGGGATGAAATGAAGTGCAGAGGCAATAATAATCAGAAAGAAATCTCTACATCTTGAAGAATGCAAGAGAAAACAGATGTAGTCTTTAAAATAGCATCCATGGGAGAAAGAGCACCTAGCTTCCCGCTCCCTTTAGTCACCCTCTTGTTAGATTTTAAAAGATACTTTTTAGTAGTCAGTGTCTACAGGACCTTAGGTTTCCCCAACCCATGGGAAATCCAATTGAACTCTGATGATGTACTAAATTAGCCCAGTTCAAAGCAGCACATCAGTCCTCTGAGCAAGATCTACACCAGCGATGGTGAACCTTTTAGAGACCGAGTACCCAAACTTCAACCCAAAACCCACTTATTTATCTCAATGTGCCAACACAGCCAACAGGGGAGGAAGAAAATGCTCCCATTGGGCTGTTGGGCAGAGGGACAGGGTGAACTCTGTACTGAGGGGAGGGAGGAAGTGCTCCCATTGGGCTGCTGGGCAGAGGGACAGGGCAAACTTGTGCTGGGGTGACTGCACGGGTGCCCACAGAGAGGGCTCCGAGTGCCACCTCTGGCACATGTGCCATAGGTTCGCCACCACTGATCTACACAAAGCTTCACATCATGTACTAAAACTGTTCCTGGGTTATACTGATTCACATTGGGAAGAAGGGGGAGTGTAGGGTTGTTGTGTATGGATTGTAACGTGCAGTTAATTCAATGTAACCACACGAATGAGTGAATGTAACAATCTCTATCATGTTTAAGAAACAATGTAACTTACTGTATGAGGACGCGAGCTAGTGATCACTGGGGGCAGTAGCGTCCAGCTCACATGGTACACATTCTCCAAATACCTACAGCAGCGGGAAAGATTCCGCCACTGCCTCACCTGGACAAGAAGGGTGTGACCAAGGGTGATGTCACGCAGACAGTAGCCAATGAGCTATCGAGGAGCCACATTCAAATGTATAGTCACCGTATATAATGAGCTGATCGTCCGCCATTACCACATGTTCCCCCTGACCATGCAGCCCTTTTTGCATTTAAGTACTCCAGAATGGGAAGAAGTTGAACTTCCAACACCTAACAACGGGGGCTTTAAGGCAGATTTATTTATTTAGCGTATGGCACTTGTACTTAAGGCAGAGAAAGATGACAATGGCCCTACAGACTTGTCAATACACAACTCTCAGGTCTTAACAGAAGACTTAAATTGGGTTTAACACCAATCTCTTCACACACATTTCCTTTCCTGATTCTTTCTGGGAAGTTACACAAACCTTACGTAAATACTGATAAGAGCCGTGCCACTAAATCTGAAGGAAACGTCTGTGGAACAGAAACCAGTTTATGGCTGGTGTTATCCTTCTTCATTTTCTTGACATTTAGAAAACTAGATGTCAGGGAGAGATTCCTGGTGCAGCCTTCCCTATAATATTTTTTTTTTTGGGTGAATTTGGTTTGAGGTTTTCTGCTGTTCATGTAACACGCACATGTCATATGAATCCTCCTATGTAATCTGCCATGGTACAGGCCAGAAAATGTCTATCTCCTTTCATTTATGCACCACCTTTCCTAAGCATGGCCCCTTCACACAGGTGAGTGGGCTGGAGGTTTGGTTCCTCCTCCTGCTTCTGCCACTTCCAGTTGTGGCGGTGGGTGCAGTAACAGTGCGGTCCCAGCTGTTTTCACCACTTCCACGGCTTCCTATGGCAGTGGGAGCAAAGGTGGTGCATGTATGCCACATTTTCTGCTGCATTTTCACAACTTCCAGGGCGTTTTCGCTGGTTCCAGTGGCGGCTCCGGGGTCCTCACCATGGGCCAGATTAATTGGCACCATTGGCCAGATTACGCCCATGGGCCATAGGTTCTGAATTCCTGCCTTAGAGCCTAGGACACCCTCACAAGACAACTCTGACCCTCCTCCTATGATCATCCCTGCCCGTCTCTGCTTCTCCAAGCCATTTCTTACCAATCTCCTCCCCCACGATCATGTTGCACATTCGTCGCAGGCCAAAGACATTGAGGAAATACCAGGAGGCTGAACTCACCCTTGGAAAAGAACAGCCATCAGTTCACCATCCATGAAATGCTTTCCCAGCCCCACTTCTGGTAGGTAAAACCTGAAGTTAGCATCTCCATCTCCCAAATTTGTTCTCAACCCCCCACCCCCAAAAAAGGCATGTTGGAGTCAGGAGACAAGAGCTTACTTACCAAGAGGGGTCTAGGGAAGGCAGATTAATTCCACGCTGGAGCATGGGCTTGAAGCGCAGGGTCAAGGGGAAGGGAACCTTGGCTGGTGGGTCAGGAAAGAGAGAGAGAGAGGTGTTAAGAGACACACACTACCCAATGCCAAGCCTGACTGCCATCCCACTACTCCAAAGCCTCTTTCTTTATTCTGCCAAAGTTTATCCTCCCTGATTGACATATTTTGTGCAGTGCCCTCCCCTGACTTAGGTACTATCCGAAACTATGGCCATAGGGATAACCATAATGACCAAGGCTGCAGTGTTCCTACTAACTCTTTTCAAAGCAGTCCAAGAGGGAATGCACAATCTAAATAATCCTAATGTAACCCCGTGAGCCTGTACTATTATTCTCAATCTCTATCAATCTTATGGTCAAAGACCAGGATAGTAGAGCAAAAAGAGCAGAAGTTAAAATGAGGGTACAATAAAATATATCAAGAGACAGAAGTTAAAATGTGAGAACTTAAAATATACTGCTCAAAAAAATAAAGGGAACACAAGAATAAGGCATCCCATGATCTGAATGACTGAAATACTGTATTCCTATTCTTGTTCACATACCGCAGTCGAATGTGCTGACAACAAAATCACACAAAACTTAACAATGGGAATAAAATTCATCAACCCATGGAGGTCTGAATTTGGAGATACACTCAGAGTGACGGTGGAAGAAAACACTACAGGCTGATCCAACTGTGATGTAATGCCCTTAAATCAAGTCCAAATGAGGCTCCGTAATGTGTGTGGCCTCCACGTGCCTGTATGACCTCCCTGCAATGCCTGGGCATGCTCCTGATGAGGTGGCGGATGGTCTCCTGAGGGATCTCCTTCCACACCTGGACTAAAGCAACCCCCAACTCCTGGACAGTCTGGTGCAACGTGGTGTCAGTGGATGGAGCAAGACATGATATCCCAGATGTGCTCAACTGGATTCAGGTCTGGGGAATGGGTGGGCCAGTCCATAGCATCAATGCCTTCATCTTGTAGGAACCGCTGACACACTCCAGCCACATGAGGTCTAGCATTGTCGTGCATTAGGAGCAACTCAGGGCCAACCACACCAGCATATGGTCTCACAAGGGGTCTGATGATCTCATCTCAGTACTTAATGGCAGTCAGGCTACCTCCAGCAAGCACATGGAGGGCTGTGCGGCCTTCCAGTGAAATGCCACCCCAACACCATTACTGACCCACCGCCAAACCGGTCATGCTGGATGATGCTGCAGGCAGCATAACGTTCTCCACGGCATCTCCAGACCCTGACACGTCTGTCATATGTGCTCAGTGTGAACCTGCTTTCATCTGTGAACAGCACAGGGTGCCAGTAGCGAACCTGCACATCTTGGTGTTCTCTGGCAAATGCCAAACGTCTTGCACGGTGTTGGGCTGTGAGCACAACCCCCACCTGTGGTCGTCGGGCCCTCATATCACCCTCATGGAGTCTGTTCCTGACCGTTTGAGCAGACATGCACATTGGTGACCCGCTGGAGGTCATTTTGCAGGTCTCTGGCAGTGCTCCACCTGTTCATCCTTGCACAAAGGCGGAGGTCCTGCTGCTGGGTTGTTTCCCTCCTACGGCCTCCTCCACGTCTCCTGATGTACTGGCCTGTCTCCTGGTAGCGCCTCCATGCTCTGGACACAATGCTGGCAGATACAGCAAACCTTTGTGCCACAGCTCGCATTGATGTGCCATCCTGCATGAGCTGCACTACCTGAGCCACTTGTGTGGGTTGTAGGCTCCATCTCATGCTACCACTAGAGTGAAGGCACCGCCAGCATTCAACAGTGACCAAACCATCAGCCAGAAAGCAAAGGAACTGAGAAGTGGTCTGTGGTCACCTCCTGCTGATCCACACCTTTATTGGGGATGCCTTGCAAATTGCCTCTGATGTCCACCTGTTGTCTCTTCCATTTGCACAACAGCATGTGGGATTGATTGTCAATCGGTGTTGCTACCAGGGTGGACAGCTTGATTTCACAGAAGTGTGATTGACTTGGGGTTACATTGTGTTGTTTAGGTGTTCCCTTTATTTTTTTGAGCAGCATATATTTTAGGGGACTGCAGTGGCTCAAGTGGCTAAGACACTGACTGGGAGGCGGAAGGTCAGCAGTTCGATTCCCAAGTACTGCAGGATGGAGTGAGCTCCCATCTTTGTCCCAGCTCCTGCCAACCTAGCAGTTCAAAAGCAAGAAATTGCAAGTAGATTAATAGGGACCACTTCAGTGGGAAGGTAACAGCATTCTGTGCACTCCGGTGTCTAGTCATGCATGCTGCATGACCACGGAAACGTCTGCAGAAGCAGACAGCGCTGGCTCTTTGGCTTTGAAACAGAGATGAGCACTGAACCCTAGAGTCGGATATGACTGGCTTTCGAGCAAGGGAAACCTTTAGTAAAATATATTTTAAAAAGGAGCATTTCTGCTCAGACTTAAGGAATAGTAAAATCAATACTTAAGATCAATAATGTTGCAACTATGACTAAGCCTATAATGTAGCAGAAGTAGTTTATTTGGTGCAATTTAGTGCCAGTTTATTTAGTAGTTTATTTATTCCATCTGGTGTGAGAAAAATACTATTATTCTTACATATTATATTACATAGGGGGAGGGGCTAGAACATAAGTAAATGTTGCTTGCATAATATTTTTAAAGCTTTAATTTATTTCTACCCTGCCTCCCAAAAAAAGACATAAGATATAGGAAGGTATTCCGGCTCATCTACTATACTAAACTAGAAAGCATATAGGTAAAATGCCATCAATATGAGTTTTCCTATCGTTAAAACAAGAATATAAAGAATGAAATACTGTAGTAGTCAGGCTAAGCTAAGAACTGTGCACCACAACAAACATGAGTAGAACTCCTAGCAAAAATCCCATTGCCCCCTAAATAGAATTTTCACATTATTATTTCCCCAATAATTCTATACTCTATTGTAAAGTCTCAGAACAGCTTAAAAATGTAAATACAGAAGAAAGGCTAATAAACCATAAATTGCAAACAGGACTATAACCAGAAGCTCCAAAACTAGTGCCACCCCCTGCTGCTCTTTAGGCCTGTGTCAATTCCCTTTACTCACTAGCCACAAAGCCAGAGAAAGCCCAGTTGATCCAGCCTCCAATGAGGATCATGGGTAGCATGTTGATGATATTGCCCTTCATCATTTCCATAACCATGGTAGGGTCTGGGGGGAAAGTGCGAGAAAATATTAAACCAGGGTGTCTATAAAAGCCAAAGTGTAGGGAGAGTACAGAAAAGACATCAAACAGTACGCTAGGCTTGGCAGCCAGCTTCCTGAAGGAGCATGTTTCTATCCTGGGTAGATAGCGGAGGAGCGGCAGCCCACTGAATGGGACTCCCACAAGCTATAGGGTGTCAATGCATGTCCCTGAAAGCCATTGCACTCTACCACCATTGACAATCTGCTCAATTCAACACATAAAGCCCTTTCCCCTTAATGTCAAAACCTTGGGTACTAAAAGCGGTACCACAGTCTCTTTCCACACAGCAGCCGTGCAATCCACGCAGCCTTTTGCCCTCATTACCTGTCAATGGGCTGCGAGGCTGGATTTTACGTTTGGTTTTGAGGAAGAAGCCATTTTCAGGATTGTTGAAGTATTGTTTGCGCATCAGGAAGCCCTGGCAAAACAAAAGTGACCACCAAAGCCAATATATAATTCAGGCGTTCTTTAAAAAGGAAGAAGAAAAATGCTCAGTATCAATAAAAACCCCTTCAATGTGTTTAAAGTGCTTTAAATAATAATAATAATAATAATAATAATAATAATAATAATAATAATAATAATAATAATAATAATAATAATAATAATAATAATAATAATAATAATAATAATAATAATAATAATAATAATAATAATAATAATAATAATTGCATGCTGTCAAGTCAATTTTGACTTTATGGCAACCCTTTTCAGGATTCTCTAGGTTGTGAATCCACAGTAGTGGTTTTCTGTTCTTTTCTTTTTTGGGTGTGGGTGTGTTTGTATCCTGGGACTCTGTAGCATAAAGACGATAAAGGCTGGCTCTTCTCTCAGGAGGCACAGCTGGGAAACAAACTCCCAACCTCTGGCTCTGCAGCCAGATAGCTAAACCACTGAACTATATTGCCAGCTTGTTTTGCTTATACAGTACAGTATTACCTCAAAGATCTTTCTCATGAGGTAACAGCCAACCTAGCAGTTCGAAAGCAAGAAATTGCAAGTAGATAAATAGGGACCACTTCGGTGGGAAGGTAACAGCATTCCGTGTGCTCCGGTGTCTAGTCATGCCTGCCACATGACCATGGAAATGTCTGCAGAAGCAGACAGCGCTGGCTCTTCGGCTTTGAAACAGAGATGAGCGCTGAACCCTAGAGTCGGATACGACTGGCTTTCGAGCAAGGGAAACCTTTATCTTTACCAGCCTCAACCTACCTACTCAGTCAAATCAGCATTGAAGTGCAGATCCACCCTTTACCACTTCAATTTGTATACTGTATTTACTTCCATTTAAGCATATATGTAAGGACAGTTTAGGGCTGGGATGCTCAAACTTTTCAGGTTGTGGGCCGGTCATGTGGTTCAGTGGGCCAGTCACGTGGTTCCTCCCACCGGAAGTGGAAGTAAAACATGCCTTGTACTCTGTTTTGCAACAGAATGAGATAGATTTTAGGCTGCCATTTTCTCTGCTTAAACCAGGGGTGCCCAAGCTATGGCCCATGTGCTGGATCTGGCCCCCGACGCCAATTCATCCGGCTCACGCCGCCCTCGTCACTCCCAGAAGTGGAAGTAAAATGTGCCCACACGGGTGCATTTTACTTCCGCTTCCGGGAGCGATGAGGGCAGTATGGGCCGGATGAATTGGCATCAGGGGCCAAATTTGCCATGTGGTCCGTAGTTTAGGCACCCCTGGTTTGGGGGGTACTAAATTTCTAGAGGGCTATTTCTTGATCTGAGTAAGGTGAGTGGACACAAGGTTCAGAGACTTGTCTTTCAATATATTGACATAGCCAAAATGTATTTAAAAAACAGGACTGGGATTGTGAAGAGCTTTTCAGAGAGTAAACAAAACAAAACAGCAAAAGAAGGTTGTGGTACCTTCAAGACTAACCCCCGTATTTAAATGTGAGCTTTCGTGGACCAAATCCTTTTCAATCATTACAGCAGAGAGACAATGTTTCTGACGAATAACTCTCCTTCCACATCTCTTCAGAAAACCATTTATTGTATTTATTATCAAGAATACAGACTTTGCAATGGCAAAGGTATGGAGCATGTGGATAGTGTTTGGGAATAAATTTCATTTTTGTTCATTTCTGTTCTGTCTTCCTCTTTTACATCAGTCATAAACATCCCACACAACTCACGAGGGATGGATGCAGCCTTCCTTAATTATTCCATCTGGTCTCTAGTGGCTCAATCAACTTTTTCTCAAGGTCTGATAGGAAATTTGCTCGCAGGCTTATTTGAAATGAGAGGGGAAATCCCTATCGTGCTATAGACATGAAAGACATTCTACACTTCAACATTTATTATTTATGTAGTGGAGACCAATCTGCGCCACTTCTCATGTTAATGAAACCCTGAAACGCCACCATAAAACAATATTTTGATCATTATATTACAATCCTCATTTCTCAGCATTGTTGGTCCATGGGGCAGACCAAAAAGTCAAGCCTAAACATTAGGAATTAAGTCATGACCATCCTTTACTAACTGATTAGTCATCGGACCATATCAGGTTAAAATTAAATAGATAAAATATGATTACATAAAAACAGGATAAAAGCAGGTTAAAAGTAAGATGATACAGTCACAATAAAATGAGATATAAAATTTACTCAAAATAATTTATCAATAAAGTTCATCCCCTTTATATGTAACCCTTATCTGATTAATAAAACATCTACTCTTTTGAATGGCCCCAACTATAAACTAATATGTACATATTTATTTGTGCCCTGACTGAAGTACATTAGTCTTTTATTAGAGTCCCAGTACTGGAATAACATGGAATTAAGTCCTAAAAATTTGTAGATGAGATGATATGTTGAAAAATCACCATTTTTAAAAAAAATTCAGGAAGCAAACTGGTAGCTCTTGGTGACTGGTTTACATTTGTATTTTTCCCCAAACAAAAATATACATAATATAAACATAAGAACTAGCAATAATAAGACTAATCAACTACAGTTTAATAAAAAGACATATAAAGAAAAAAAAACAAGCAATAAAAATATAACATCAGCATATGTGCACCCCACTGCCTATGGGACATTATATACTTTCAATCTATTATCCCTTTAAATAGTTACCCTCTATTTCCAAAAAGTTGTATATTCTTGTCTTGGTCTAACTCCTTTAGATTTAACTAAAACATGGTCGACAAATTCTTCCTTAAATTAATTTTACATTGAGATTTTAACAAATGTCTAGAAGATATTTATAGGTTTTGTGCTTCTCCCAAGAAGGAAATGGTAAACTACTACTGTGTACTCTTTACCTAGAAACCCCCTAGAAGGGTCACAGTATATCAGAACGGACTTGAAAGCACACAATTATATCATTGAATAAATTGTCCCATTATGGGCTCATAGTTACCACCCTCGGAGAATTTGCTAATTTTCACTTGGACAATTAAACCTGATGTTGTTGTTGCTGGTGGTGGTAGTAGTAGTAATAGTATGACATGCAAAAAATCTTCCAGGTAATTGATGGTAGAAGAAAAGGCACAGTAACAATGGATCTCTATGTTTGTATCTATATCTAAAATCTTCAACCAGAAAAGGTCCTTCTGGTGGTAGGACCCTCATGGAATTCCACAACCTTTCTTGTGAAATCCACAAAACTCTTTCATTTCTTTCCTTTAGGAAAGAAATGAAAACTTTGCTTTCAGAGAAGCATTTGGGGAGACTTTCCCAAATGTTTTCCCTTATTTAATGTACTAGCATATTTGTGCCTGGCCAGCCGGGCAGTTTTTATTTATGTGTTGTTGGTTTTTTTGGTTAAGGGTGGTTTGGGTAGGGGTGTTTTGCATTTGTGGTTTGAGACTTTTTTGATCTATTTTATCAGATTTACTAGCAGAGGTTGCTTGGCGTTGCCGGGCTGTTTTAAATGGTGTTTGTATTTATTTATTTTTGTTAATGTTTGTAAAGGAGAGGCTAGTCTATATTTGAATTTTTAAATATGTTTGTTTGTTTGTTTATTTATTTATTTATTTATTGCCTTGCTGTTGTAAACTGTGATTAGTTGTGTTTGGTTTTTTGCTTTTGTGGATTAGGAAAAAACAAATGATGATATACTTTTACAAAAAAATTTATTTAACCAAATAATGTTTTAGTATGTGTTTTTTTAATAGCTATACTGTAGGTAATAATTTTAAAAATGTGAAAGTACGTGTTTTTTTAACAATAAATGTTTTTAAACTGTGTTTAGATGTTTTGGGTTTTTATTTTAGTTAAAATTCAGCACAGGATTTTTGAAAAGTTTTTATTTTATTGTCATGTGTTTGCGATTTGTGTTAAATTTTGATTTTGTGTTATTTTGTTGACTTGTTTTTACTGTTGGGGCCTTTTTGGGAGGGCTGTTTGTCTTTGTGAATTGTTTTTACTTTTGTGGCCAGCAGGTGGTGCTGGTTAAGGTGTTTTCTTGTATTTTGACTGTTTTTTCTCTTGTGGCCTTTGGGTGGAGCTTCTTCCAGTAAGTAGTCTGTTTCTTTATTCATTTCGTTTCCAGCCGTCGTGGAGTGAGGATGTCTGCTGGTGAATTCCCTTGTTTTATTTATTTTGTGTGTATGTGTGTGAGTGGGTGTTTGGATTTTGTGTTGTTTTGGTGTTTTTTTTGTTTTTTTGTGGTGTTTGGCTGGGTGCTGTTTGTGTTTTGTTATTTTTGTGTGTATTTACTTTGTATGTTTTTCGTGTTAATTTTGGTTGTTTCTGTTTATTTTTGGATGTTTTTGATTGTTGTTTTGTTTAAAGGGGGTCTTTCCTTCCCGCGGGCTGGGCTCGATGCCTGGCCCATGGAAAGGAAGGCCAGCGGCGGTGGGGTCTTTCCTTCCCACGGGGTGGGCTCAATGCCTGGCCCGTGGAAAGGGAGGGCAGCAGCGGGTAGGGGGTCTTTCCTTCTCGCGGGCTGGGCTCGATGCCTGGCCCATGTAAAGGAAGGGCAGTGGCGGGGGGGTATTTTCTTTCTGCGGGCTGGGCTCGATGCCTGGCCCATGGAAAGGGAGGGCAGTGGCAGGTGGGGGTTCTTTCCTTCCCGCGGGCTGGGCTCGATGCCTGGCCCATGGAAAGGGAGGGCAGTGGCAGGTGGGGGTTCTTTCCTTCCCGCGGGCTGGGCTCGATGCCTGGCCCGTGGAAAGGAAGGGCAGCGGCGGGGGGGGTCTTTCCTTCCTGCGGGCTGGGCTCGATGCCTGGCCCGTGGAAAGGGAGGGCAGCGGCGGGGGGTCTTTCCTTCCCATGGGCTGGGCTCGATGCCCGGCCCGTGGAAAGGAAGGGCAGTGGCGGGGTCTTTCCTTCCCACAAGCTGGCCTCGATGCCTGGCCCGTGGAAAGGGCAGCAGTGTGTGTGTGTGTGTGTTTCCTTACCGCGGCCTGTGTTGCTGTGATGCGCTGCATTTTTTATTTTTATTTTTCACGCGATGGCTTTCTCAGCATTCTGCACGCTCATGGCGCGCAGGACACTGGGGATTGTAGTTTTTATTTTTTGTTTTCCATTTGTGCTCCGTTTTTCCCCTGCGGCTTGTTTTAAATTGGCTGCGCCCCATTTCCAAACGTTCTTTGTGCTGGCGCCTCTCAGCCTGATTGGCTGTGGCGCAGTGCAGCGCAAAGAACGTTGGGAAATGAAGTTGTTTCCTTTTTTTGCATTTGTGGGGCTCTTGCCCCACTGGCGCATTTCTCAATCCTTCGTTGACCTGCGGACCCAGTTCAGACGTGTGCACGAATGGTGGGTGCAGGCTTTTAGGGCCTGGCCTAGGAACCTATTCAAAGTTCCAACGGTTAACCCTCAATTTTATAGGTTAAGATTTGTGATTTGGATTTATTTCTTATTTTTCTGACTTGTTTTTACTCTTGTGGTCTCTAGGTGAGGCTGTTAGCAATAGTGTTGGATTCTCTTTTTTTGTCTTGTTTTTTCTCTCCTGGCCTCTAGGTGGGGCTTCTTCCGGTAAGTAGTCTTTGTTTCCTCATTTCTATTCCGGAGTCGTGGAAGGAGGATGTGCTGGTGAGTTCTGTTTTTTTAAAATCTGGGTTGTTTTTTTTTTTGGTGTTGGACTGGTGGGTGTTTCTGTTTCTTCTTTTGTGGTTTTTTTGGGTTTTAGATGTGTTTAATTGTTTTGTTTATTTCTGGTTGGTTTTTATGTTTCTGATTTCTTTTGTGATTATTTGTTTAATTTGTGGTATTTTTGTTGTTTGAGTTAGGTATTTTCGTGTTGTAGTTAGGTGTTTTTTCTGTGCTTTCATGGTATTTTGGGTGTTTTTGTTTGTGGATTTTGTTGTTTATTGTTTTGTTGGTTAATGTGTTTGTTTGTTTATTTGTTTTATTATTTTTGGTGTTTTGGGTAAATGTTTGGTTTTGTTGTTGGTGTGTATTTTTGCATGAAGAATGGGCTGCCTGTTGGTTCCTCTTCTCCCCATTGCTGCTTCGAATTTTGGTTTCGATGCAGCAATGGGGAAAAGGAGAAACTGGCAGTCAGCCCGCTCTTCCCCCGGTAAGGTTTATTAGGTAGGTCAGGTGAAAAGGAGGCAGAGAAGAGCTATCTGCCTGACGATGGTTCTCTCCTCTCTGTCTCCTTTCTCTCCTGGCTTACCTAACCGGAGATCGGCAGGCAGCGATCAGTAAGGGGTGGTGCTCTTCCTTGTGGATTGCTGGTTGCTGCTTTTGTATTACTTCCATCGGAAGTACAAAGGCAGCAGCCAGTCATCCGCCAGGGAGTGTGCTTCCCCTGATGAACTGCTGCCTGCTGGTGGTATTTTTTCCACCCCAGCTCAAGGTACCTTGAGGCCGGCAATGGTCTCGCCGTGTTTTTGGCGGGGTAGCATGGAGGAGAGGGAGTCCCTCTTCTCCCCGTTGCTCCGGGAAAGAAGGCCGGCGGTGGTCTCGCCGTGGTTGTTTGTGTTTGCTTGTTTTGCAAGGCTGTGAGGTGCTGCGTCCGGCTGTGGCGGACTTGCGCTCCTGTTGTGGGAGGCCGGCGTGTTTTTATTTTATTTTTCACGCACCGGCTTTTTCAGCATTCTGCGCGCTCGCACCCTTCAGTCTGATTGGCTGAAGTGCTCACGGCGCGTAGGAAGCTGGGACTTGGAGTTTTGTTTTGTTTGCGTTCGTGTGGCGGTTTTTCCCCTGCGGCTCGATTTCAATTGGGCACAACGCGTTTCCCAACGTTCTTTTTGCTCGCGCCTCTCAGCCTGATTGGCTGAGGCGCGGCACAGAGGACCTTGGGAATTGAAGTTGTTTCCCTTTGTTCCTGTTCGTGGGGCTGTTGCCCCACCGGCGGCTTCAACAATGTTGCGGCACTCTGCGGTCTGTTTTCGGGCGAGTGCAGGCGGCTTGGTACGGGATACAATAGCCGGGTGCAGGTGTGTATACCGGAGTCCAACGGTTAACACCCCTCTTTATAGGTTAAGATTCAACCACCTGCCTTTAGTTACTGCGGTTATTTGAATTTTTTTTATTTTGCTTCTATTATTTGCATGTTTATTTATTACATTTTATACCACCTATATGGGATGTTTCCCACTCTGGGTAGTGTACAAAAATTAAATAAACAATGCCATACAACAGACAAAATAATAAAACAAAAATTTACAAAATAATCACATAAACTGTTCAAATTTATATCTGTGCTTAATGGGCAGAACAGAAATCAAATGAGTGAATGAATGCCCCAACCATGAGAGTGCCTGACATATTGAAATTCCTTTATTACAATCCACAGATCAGATAGAAGCCTGACATATTGTACAGAGACTGCTCCACAGTGTGGGTACCACCATCACAGAGAAGGCCTAACTCCATGTTGTCATCATCAACTAAAACTCCATAGGTCACAGTGGGGATAACAGATGCTCCCGCTAAGATGGCAGTGGCCGGGAAAGTTAATGCATATCAGGTTGGACGAAACACCTCCAGATGCTGTTGGACGGCAACTCCCAGCACTCCTTCTAGCTATGGTAGTTAGAGGTGACAGGAGATGAAGCTCACTTTCCCTGTTCCTGATATAAAGGTAGGTATTCCTTCAACTTGCTCAGTCCCGATTTGTACAAGGCATAGCATAGTAATGTTGAACCTCTTTGGATTTTTTTCCTTTGCAGCATGTTTGCAAATTGTATAGTACACATTTACATGCAATGTTCAGAAACTAGAGCACTGTTTGCAATTACAGGGGCGAGCATGTTTCTTTCAGACAGCTAGGGAACAATGTCATCCAGGCAAACAAATCTCACTTTTTTACTAGCCCTTTGGCATATACTGTATATAAGACCTATGTGGAAAAGAAATCAAACATTGCTCAGCATTCTCTACCAGCCCTAATCAAATCAGGATGATGTGTGGAGTAGGCCATGTAATTTTCTGGGTGTATAGTTGTTGCAAAGAAATATCCTCAAAGGAATACTTGATAGATCCCCGATCAACAATATGCATAGATGAGTGGAGGGGACGGGCCTTAAAAAACCAGTCCTCCTCCCAAAACCCTAGTTCTCTTACCTGCTGAGTTAGGAAATGTCCATTTTCCCTCAGGAACCGGCTACGAGCCAGGCTCTGCCTGACAGACAAAGAAACTAAACTAAACTTTAGTTCCGACATAATTTTTTTAGCCTTAGCAATAATGTGAATTGCAGAATCAAATCCTGAAGTCAAACTTGCCAACAAAAAACAGAAAATGCAAACACCTGACATTCTGGACAACACTTCATGCATTATCTGCAGAAAACGCATAGTCTAAGAAGTTCATGCTGTAATTTAATAATATAAACCTTGTGGCAGCTTAAAACTAGGAAGCTTTATTTGGTATAGGCTTTTGTGGACTACATAGAACTTCATTTGTTTTTATAATACAGGTGAAACTCAGAAAATTAGAATATCGTGCAAATGTTCATTTAGTTCAATAATGCAACTTAAAAGGTGAAGCAAATATATGACATAGACTAATTACATGCAAAGCGAGATAGTTCAAGCCTTACTTTGTTAAAATATTGATGCTTATGGCTTACAGCTTATGAACCACCCCCCCCCCCACACACACACACAGAATCATCCTGTAAAGCCTTGCTAGATGACTACTTTTTCCCCAATGAGGTTTATCATCAGATGATGGCTCTCTCCCTATGTTGAGGATGATCTTCTAATACCTTATCCTTTCTTCAGGAGGCAGGTTTGTCATTTGTCCCATTTAAATAAAAATAAAATTCCTTTTAAAAAAAGGAAGTAGAGATCTAACTGTAAAAATTTTAATTGCAAGGAAACGGACTTTGGAAAATGTTGTACTACCCTGGTTTATTAATTATGATTTTTGCTGTTATACATTTTCATTTTGCCTTTTCATCACTACATCTTCTCTCTTGTCCAAGTCAGTATTTAACCTGCCAAAATGCAGCCACTTTCTTGGCTTTGTTGCTGGCCAAAATTAAATCTTCATTGGTACATGTTTCTGGTAGTAATTGGCAGACCAGTAAATGAGCCGGATTCTGTATCTCTCCACATTCACACAGCATGTTGCTTTTTGTTCTCATCCTACACCTGAGCATCTTGGTTTTGCATTTAGGGATTCCAACTCTCAGCCTATTCAGGATCCTCCAAGTGGCGTAGGGGATGTTGAGTTCCTCAGCCAAACCTTCCTTCAATGTTACTCCTTGTCAAATGAGCTCCTTCCTCCATCTTCTAATTTGGTTTTGCTCTTCTTGAATACTCTCAAAAATGTTTGTTCTTGCCATAAAGCACTTCCTGGATCTTAGCCGGGGACTTGAAACTCATATCCTTTCAGAGGGTGTCATATCCATTCTCTCAGTGTCCGCTCAAGAGGATATATTTCCTCAACTGGTGTAGGTTTGAGGTATCCTGTAACTATCTGCATCACTTCATTAACAGTCAGGGATGTCAACTTGTTTTGCATGTGTGGATGCGCTCCATAATGGAGCAGCATACTCTGCTGTGGAGATGTTCAGGGCCTAAGCCAGGGGTTCTCAACCTACAGCCCAGGGGCCAGATGCAGCCCACAACACCATTTCATGTCCCCCCTCCCCTGCCTCCGCCACAGCCGGAAATGCCATGTGTGGCAGGCAGGGCCAAATAGCCGTCCGGCCCCCAAAGCTGTCCGAGAAAGCATGACTCGGCCCTCCACTTGGAAAAGCTGAGAACCCCTGGCCTAAGCTGATGTACACAGCATGGATGGTTGTGTTCCCCATTTATAGTTTGTGAGTATCCTGATAATATTGTTCCTGACTTTTACTTTAACTTTGGTATTCAGATAGTGCTGCTTAAAAGAGTGTCCTGTCAAGTGCCATGCTAAATTCATTACTACCATGAATTTAAGCTTCTATGTTAATCAACGCTGTGGTTGTTGTTTTTTTTTAAAAAGACCAAGGGCAAATGTTTAAAAACAACTAATAAATGGACCTTTTAGCTTAACATTTTTAAATTTTTAATGTTCTGCTATTCCTGCCTTTGCTCAGTCTTGGTTTTGCTGAGGAGATTTGCAGTACAATTGCCCCACACTCCCAGGTGTCTTGTTAAACCTAAACACTTCTTCCGCACACAACCAAAGCCAGCCAGAGCCAGGCCAGCAGCGCAGCACTGAAGCCACAACCCCACTTTTTATATCGCTTCTCCCCGCCCCGCCCCCCATCCCAACCGTCGGCTCCCGCGAATTCGAAACGTGGGCGTGGCTTAACCACAAACCAGCCCCCCCCCCCGCCCGCGCGCCGCTCACGTGTCCTGCCGTTGCTCGCGCCAGCCCAGCTCGCGCCCGCCGCCGCGCAACAGCCCCGCCACGCGCAGCCGCAGAACCCCCACCACGAGCGCGAGCCAGGCCACGGGCAGCAAAACCCAGCAGCGGATCGAGCCGTCCAAGCGCAGCTCCGGCGCCGCTGCCGCCGCCATGAGGGGTCGAGGCTCAGGGCGGATCCCCGTCCGAGAACTGGTTTATGTGAAGCCTGCTGAAGGCCAAAGTGAGAGGCCGGCCTTATTAGGAAAGGGGACCGGAAGTGGCGGTGGTGGGAGGTGGGGACACACGAGGAGCGACTTCCGGTACTATGCTTATTTGGTCTCAGACTCTATCAGTCTTATATGCTTTTGGTCTCCTATAATTAGGCAGTGACTCGAGGGACTGTAGTGGCTCAAGTGGCTAAGACACTGACTGGGAGGCGGGAAGGTCAGCAGTTCGATTCCGGAGTACTGCAGGACGGAAATGAGCTCCCGTCTTTGTCCCAGCTCCTGCCAACCTAGCAGTTCGAAAGCAAGAAATTGCAAGTAGATCAATAGGGACCACCTCGGTGGGAAAGGTAATAGCGCTCCGTTGCCTAGTCGTGCCTGCCACATGTCCACGGAAACCGTCAGCAGAAGCGGACAACGCTGGCTCTTTGGCTTTGAAACAGATGACCACTGAACCCTAGAGTAGGATTTGACTGGCTTTCGAGCAAGGGAAACCTAGAGAATTAGGCAGTGACTGCAGTGGCTCAAGTGGCTAAGACGCTGACAGGGAGGCGGAGGGTCAGCAGTTCAAATCCCGAGTGCTGCACGACGGAGTGAGCTTCTGTCTCTGTCCCAGATCCTGATAACCTAGCAGTTCGAAAGCAAGAAATTGCAAGTAGATAAAGAGGGACCACTTCGGTGCAAAAGGTAAACAGTGTTCTGTGCGCTCCAGTGTCTCGGCATGACTGCTACATGTCCACTGAAACGTCTGCAGAAGCAGACAGTGCTGCCCTTTTTGCTATAAACAGATGAGCACTGAACCCTAGAGTCGGATACGACTGGCTTTCGAGCAAGGGAGACCTTTACATTTATTAATTAGGCACTGAGAGTATCTGTTGTCCAGAAAGGGAAGGGGTTGAGTCACATCTGTCTTTTTGCCTCCTCTCGGTAGGGGCTGTTCTGCATCCCTGGTACAGCCTTTTCCACCCAATACCCCCACTTGCTTTCATTTTTATGTTAACTTGTAACACAATGAGCTAAATTACTTCTTTAGAGGAAGTAATTCTTGCTAAGTTGATTAATCGGCATGAGTCAAGGGCCGACATTGCTCTTCTCAGCTGCCAGGGGATTCCTGCCCTCGCAAGACCGCATCCCGTGGGGGATCAGATGCAAAAGAGCGGCAGCACCAGGGAAATAGCCAGAGGTGACAGAAGGAAATTAGGGTTATTTCCAACTTGTTGCTTTTCTCTGTAGATCCTGTTTCTTGTTGGGTGCCCGGGAGGAGAGGACAGCAAGTGAGTCCGGTCTCGCCTTTCTGTGGTGCAGTGTGACTCCGCATGGTGACTGTGAATTGATAATTAATCTAAAGCCTCATTGAGGAAGCTTTTGAAAATTTTTAGGAGGAATTCTGCTTTTTTCCTTCCTGGGCTCACTGTCACCTGTTTTTATGTGTTGAATGACTGTAGGTTACATTTTAGAGGGTCCCATGAAGGCAAGGAAGTAGGAACTTAGAATATTGAAGACTGGGAGAGCAGATTAATTTGCAACTAAATGTAGTGTATAGGAGGCCTTTTTAAGATCCACTTGGTTCCTAAATTGTAAATATCAACTTCTGCTTTTTTGTCCATATTCTTTCTGCAGACTCTTGTTATTAATACTTTGAAACTTCACAACAATGCTGTGTGAGACAGAAGTGCAAGAGAAAGTGCTTCAGTATGAGGCTTTTATCAGTGATGTTCTGCAGAAGGATCTCCAGTGAGTGATGCTTTAAAAAATGTCTCTCTTCAAGGCCCACCTTCTGACTATCCCACTGCATGCAGATATCCAGTCTGACAATTTTTTGATTTCTTTTGGTCTCATCTGCTTTTGGTGCTGCCAGACAGTTATTGTTGTTTTCCCCCACAGGAAAGTGTTAGAACAGAGAGATGAGGTCTACAAAAAGATTGCTGAGTATCTTCAGTTGAAGCATATTATTGAGAGACTACAGGTAAATTGAAACTTCTAGCCTGTTGGGAGTATTTTCCAGTAAAAGATTTTGGAAAGATCTCAGTCAAGGTAGTGCTGGGGTTTTGCTGTAATGGATAAAAAGTGAATATAGTTATGGTAAGAATGTCATTTTTCAGAGAACAGAAACTGATCTATAAACTCGTGCTGTTTGCTTTCAGGAGACAGGAGGCAAGGAGTTGAAGACACAAGTAGACCTAGGCTGCAATTTCTATGTCAATGCAGAAGTGTAAGTAAAGTAAGATTGTGTACAGTGAACAGCTTAAAAATGTGGATCTGTATACATTATACCAGGGGTGGCCAACCAAGGGCCCATGGCATCATTTCATGTGGCCTGCCACTAGCCTCACCACTACCAGAAATGGAAGCAGATGTGTTTATGACAGCTGTAAAATGTGCCCGCGTATGTGTAAACGTGCCCTCGCCTGCCATAAACGCTGCTGTAAATGTACCCAGGGCTGTTGTAAATGCATTTATGGCATCTGCGGATGCATTTTATGGCAGCATTTATGGCAGCAGGAACCACGTGACAGCTCAGTTGAATGTGGAGCGTGGTCCGGCTTGTGGTGTGAAAAGGTTAGGAACCCTGCACTAGATCCAGTGGTGGGGTTCAAATTTTTTTTACTACTTACTCTGTGGGAGTGGTATGGTGGGCGTGGCTAGGGGGAAAGCCCTGCATTGCACCCAAATTAAGACTACTTTATTTCAAAACTTGGATGGGCGGGGCCGGCCGGAATTTCTGCTACTGGTTCTGGCGAACTGGTGCGAACCTGCTGAAGCCCACAATTGACTAGACCCACAAACAGTGTTGGTGTGAACACAAATCTGCTTATAAGCAGATATTTTCTAGGAACTTCAGGAGGGGAAAGAAGACTTCCCCTTTCTGCAGTGCTTTGATTGTAGACAGGAGGCTCTGAGAGCCCTGGCTCTCTGCTGAAGTTGCCTGTTGCAGCACAACCATGGCAGTGGAGCAGACAAAAGAGTGGAAAGTGGAAACACCAGCAGCAGAAGGAAGACCCAGACATGGCATGCCTAAAGCCTGGCCACAGGGAAAAGAAATAGATGTAGTACAGGCTGTTCCAAAACAACACAGATTTTCGACTTGTGGGGAATCAGCACCTCTAACCCTCATATTGTTCAAAGGTTGGTCTGTATTCTCATTTCACTGCATCGCCCACCAGTTTGCTTTTGAGTATACAGTAGAGACCAGTATCTATGATAAACTAATTTTGATGGTTTCCTTTATTCTAAAAATAAGCATACCCGGTGATATAAAAATAGGAACGGGTCCTGAGCCTTTCTAGCAATGCCCAAGAAGTCCCAACAAAATTCAGAGAGCTGTGTTCCTGCTCTAGAATTAAAGCCATTTGATGCTTGCCATTTGTTGAGCTTCTGTGTCTAGGCCAAAATGAAGCCACCTTTTGGTGAGTTCATTCTGCAGTACTTTTTGCCTGACCTAGTGTGAGAAAGATTAGCTGGCACAGGGTGGCCATTGCCCATGGTACGCCCAATTGTGGTTCAAAAACACCACAATCTTCAAGGAGGCTCTTTCTGTGTACCCCAGTTGTTGAACTGTTACAGGCATAGAAGCTCTATGACATAAGAGGAGCCCAACTCCCCATGTGAGTCTGTAAAGAGTGTAGTGAGGGCAACTCCCTGATTTAATTCCCTAATACAACTGGGTGATTTTAAGCACTTCTGTTTCCCTGTCTCTTTTCAGGCTTTGATACGGGTATTAAAATGTTGATATACATGCACCGAGCAACAGGATTTTGGCCAATATGTGTGCACATACCCTCTGTCACGCACATATCAGCAATGTTATCTATGAAAATTGGTTGCATGTGGCATAGGCAGAACTTCAGCTATGACAATAGGAAGACTGAATTGGCTCCAGCAGTGGAGAAGAGCATAAGAAAAGAGTTGCTTGATTAAGCCAAATACAAGGTGGTCAGCTAGATGTAGGACATCTCTTTCTTGTGTTCCCCAAGTGACTGTTTTGCAGAAGGATGTTGTCTGTTTCTGTAACTAATGTGTGGTCACAGTGATAGGTTTACCCTCTGTGAGTTTGTCTAATCTTCCCCCAGATTTGGATTAACAGACACCACTTCCTACAGACCTTTAGGGGATGTGGATAGGAAGAAGGTAGCATGAGAGCAACGTTGAATTGTTACCCTTAAATGATCCCTTTTTGCATTTAATAAAAATAGGTTGTGTACTGAAATGTAATTTACAAAACAAGCACCAAATTTAGCCTGTTTTCCCACTAGCATCGCCCTTTGCAATGACAGATGGGTTTGTGTGGAGTCATACTTCTTTTGCTGGCAGAGGGCCAAGAACAATGTAAGCATTCATTGGCCCATAGCAAGAGATGTGGAAAACACTGTTCCGGGTCAAATTATTTTTAACACTATATTTGTGTGCTAAGCCAGCCTAATAATGTACTATGGACAGAATTAGACACTTTGAAAGTCTGCTGATGGCAATAGGACTTTTTCAGCTTCTCCACTTCTGTATAGCCTTCGCCACCCCTGGCGTCTGCTCCAAAAAGTCCCTCAGCTCTGAAGCAGGTTTTCATGGGTCTGTAGGGAAATGAGAAATGCCTCCATTCTCAGTGGATTTCAGCCTTAGTATTTATGTCCTGTTTTCAAAAAACTTCCCATATGTTGGTCAAAATCCTGTTGCCACTAAACTGCATGAGATTAGGTCCATTGAATTGATAGAGATCTACTGAGCCAACTCTTCTGTTAGTTCCATTGATTTGAATAAGCCTACTCTAATTAAATTTGCTATTCTAAGGTAAATCATAGTTGAAGTAGGTTCATTTGAAACAATGGAATTTATAGAGGAATTGACTCACCAAATCTCTCTGATTCATTATAATTTAGAGCCATTATCTCAGTAATTCTTTGCTAATTTATGAGATCACCGTTGTGCTACTCTGATATTCTAGACGTGGGTTTGCAGCTGAAAGGTTGTGTGTAAGATAAGGGCTTAAATGAGATTTAAATTAGAGACTCCCCATTCCACTTTTTTAGAATTTTAGTGCACCAGCTCCTTCCCAGCTTCTATATTCACAGCTCTGTTTTCAAAAACATAGTCGTGAATTGGGAATTTTGTAGAAGACAGCTTTTTATAAGGCGATATTCTGTGCTCTTCCAAATAATCTATCTCACTGCCCATATTGGAAGTAGCATCATTTAGGTCTATGAATCTATTTTCTATAAGTGCTGTGAAGACATCTCTTTATACCCTCATCAACTCAAGCCAGCCTTGTTTGATCTTTGCTCCTTAATAGTTGTTGGCTCTTAACCTGGGTAATCTGACTCTCTTCTTCCCAGCCTTTTGGCTCCTTCCTTCTCCTCCTTGCTTCCTGGCAGTGGCAGTAGTTTGAGAACAAAGCTGAGCTTTACTAACTTAAGTTTTGCAGCTAACTTATGTTACAACACCTGGAGGGTAACATTTTGCACATCTCCATACATTACAAGAATAGTGGCAAACTTGGAACAGGCTTCACCAGCATGGTGCCTTCTAGATTCCCCCATTTCTTAACATCGCACCTGGGTGGGTTTGAGAGAAGTTGTCATTTTAAACTGGGAAAGGCTGCTGTACTGACTTTTATGGTTCTTTATGGAATTTTTTTGTCACATGGCACTGCTGGATGTTTTATGCTGAGTGCAAGATGCTCAACATAACCAAATAACAGACATATTTTCCTGCCTTTGTCATCAGTCTCTTTTCCTTCATTTTCCAAGAATGATGGAGACTGTATCCTGGGTGTAGACTACTGACTGCTCACAACAAAAGGGCTGAAAGTGTGCTTTGGAAAATAAGTTTAATTTGTTCCCAGGATTTTTTCTAACTATGAAAATAACAGCACCCACAGTGCTCTTTATAGGCTCATCATCTGCCCTGCTTTTCCAAATTAAGTATTCTGTTCATGCAACTGCTTAATAGGTAGGTTGTAGATCAGGGGAGCCCAAACTTGTTCGGCCATGGGCCAGTCACGTGGTTCAGCGGGCTGGACATGTGATTCCTCCCACCAGAAGCAGAAGTAGAACACGCCTTGCAATCTGTTTTGCAACAGGATGAGATAGATTTTAAGCTACCATTTTCTCTGCTTAAACCAGAGGTGCCCAAACTATGGCCACAGGGCATAGTTTGGGCTCCCCTGTTGTAGATTGCCGTTTTCATGAGTGGTTGTTTTGCTGCCTTAAATGGCATTCCCATTTCTTGTTAGTGCCATCAGATACATGTTAAATTTTAATCGGCTGTAGTCTTATTTTTTGGTTCCTGTGATGCCAATGGTATGGTCTACCTCACGATGAGATACACTTGTGCCTTAAACCTCCCTGAGATATGTCACTCCAGTATTTTCTTCCATTCTTTTTACTCTGGAAAGCGGATTTTCAGTTTCATAAGAATGCCATTCCAGTTCTAAGTTATTCTTTTAATAAAGAAATTCACACTGAAGTAGAACCATAATCATTTTGCATGTTAGTTAAAAACCATGGCTCCATACCTTCTCCGCAACAGCATAGTGGAGGGGCTCTCTAATAGTGCCATCAACTAGGGGAGCACATCTATCCAGCACCCAAAGGAGGGCCTTCTCCGTGTCCGCACCAACCCTCTGGAACCTCCTGCTAACAGATCTAAGACTTCAATGAGATTTGCTGCCCTTCAGGAGAGGATTGAAGACCTGGCTGGCAGGGCAGGTGTGGGGCCCTAATGGGAACACGGTCCCCGCCTGCTGGCTTATGTAAACAATTAAGAACCCTTTCTTCTTTTTTATAGTGGGTGGGATAGGTGGGTGGGATATGGGTTTTTTAAAGTGTTTTTATATGTTTTTAGAACTTGTTGTAATGCCGCCCTGAGTCGGGTTCTACCTGAGTGGGCAGCATATATAAATATGACTATTAAATTAAATAAAATAGTGGCTGCCTTCCTTTTCTTTAGATTTGTTTTGGCAGTGGCGAACACATGCTATTTTAACTTTTCCCACATTGCTGCAGGCCGGATACGTCCACCATATTTGTAGCACTGGGCTATGGATTCTTCGTGGAGTTGACATTTCCCGAGGCCCTCGCATTCATCGAGAAGAAAAACAAGCTTCTTACAGAGTGAGTATGAAGGAATCTGCCTTTCCACCCCTGTTATGTACAGCCCAAGGTCGTTTTAGCAATTGTGAGCTCCCATTTGGGCAGCATAATGAAAGCATCATTCTCTAGCTTGGAATGACATTTTCTCCAGCAGCCATTAATTTCTGACTGTCACAGATCAGAGCAGGTGAAGAGCCCTGTGAAATTAGAGTTGGCTTCGTTGGCATATACAGCCTGCTGGCCAGATAAGTCCTAGGCTTTTAATTTTTCAACAGTGTTCTTGTAGGGTTATGAAAATTTGAAGCTTTGGATTTTTTGGGACTTCAGCTCTCAAAAGTCCCAGTTAACATAGCCAATGGGAAGGGATTGTGGGTTGCAGCCCCAAAAATATCTAGTGGGTCAAATATTCCCAGCCTTACTTTTGGGCACACCTACCACAAACTGGTGGCTTAACGGTTAAGACGCTGAGTTCAGCAGGTCAGTTCGAGACCTGAGTGCTGCTCAATAGAGTGAGCTCCCATTGTCTATCCCAGCTCCTGCCAACCGAGCAGTTCAAAAGCAAGAAATTACAAGTAGATAAATAGGTACTGCTTCAGAGGGGAGGTAACCGTTCTGTGCATTCTGGTGTCTAGACATGCCTGCCATATGACGATGGAAACATTTGCAGATGCAGACAGTGTTGGTTCTTTCATTGTAAACTGCGATGAGCACTGCACCCTAAAGTTGGATACGACTGGCATTCAAGCATGGGCGACCTTTACCTTACCACTAACCAGGGTACACAAAACGAGCCTCTTTGAAGATTGTGGTATTTCTGAATCACAATTGGGTGTACCCTGGTCAATAGCAACTTTGTGCCAGCTAATCTTTCTCACATTAGATCAGGCAAAGAGAACTACGGAATGAACTCACGAAAACGTGGCTTCATTTTTACAGTTCCATGTCTGGCCTAGACATGGAAGAAGAACCATAGACTGACTTGATGGTCACCACCTTACTACAGGAAACTCTCTGGGACTTGTAGTACCATGAGCAAAGGATACCTGGTAAAGAATCTTCAGTGCTTAGTATATTAAAGTTACTGTTTCAGATTATACATTATTAAAATAGCAAAGACTTTAGCTTCTGGACAGGATTGACAATTGGTTTCCTTTCTTTTGAGTGGTGTCTCAAGTTGGGTAAAAATGAGTTAAATTGGCTGTGTGTATGCATGGAGTCAGTCCAGCACAGATTTCTCAGATGTAAACTGGCACCCACCGTCTTTCTTTGTGCTGCTTAATCCAGGGTATGTTTGTTTAGACCAAGGGTGCCCAAACTATGGCCCACAGGCCAGATCTGGCCCCTAACACCAATTCATCTTGCCCGCTCCACCCTTGTTGCTCCTGGAAGTGGAAGTAAAATGCACCCTTTACTTCCGCTTCCAGGAGCAATGAGGATGGCGTGGGCAGGATGAATTGGTGTTGGGGGCCAGATCTGGCCTGTGGGCCATAGTTTGGGCATCCCTGGTTTAAGAAGAGAAAATGACAGCTTAAAATCTATCTCATCCTGTTGCAAAACAGATTGCAAGGCGCGGTTTACTTCTGCTTCCAGTAGGAGGAACCACGTGACTGGCCTGCTGAACCATGTGACCAGCCCACAGTCCAAAAAGTTTGGGCACCTCAGGTTTAGACATTCCACCGTACTGGTATGATTTGCTCTCTGGTAACTGTGCATAGGATTGCAGGCTTAGCAGGTTTACCTTCCTAACCTGCAAAAGAATCAGTCTGCTCAGTACAGCTTTGATTTTTCTAAGAAACGGGTTGTAGCTTGCCATCCTCCAGCTGTTGGGTTGTAATTCCCATCATTCCTCAACATTTTCAAGTGATGGGAGCTGCACTTCGATAACATTATCTCTCTCTCTCTCTCCCCCCCCCTTGTCTAAAAGCTGTTGAAATTTGCAGGCTCAGCCTGCTCTTGCTTACCTTCCTGTGGGTTTTCTCTTGTCTCCTAACAGACTCAGCGACACCCTCACCAAAGATTCTGCCAAGATCAAAGCTAATATCCGAATGGTTTTCGAGGTAATAGGGTGGGTGGTATTGGATGCACTTTTGCGATGGCAGGATAAGAATGGGGTTGATGGGTGGGTGATGTGGTTTATTAGAAGGTGTTCATTGGTCTTAAGCGAGGAAAAGAACCAGGCTAAGCAAGAACAATGGCTGCGTGAAGGAGACAAACAGTGCAGTCTTGAGATTAGACCAGGCATGGTCAAACTATGGCCGTGGGCTAGATACAGCCCCAAAGCCATTCCATCAGGCCCACGACACCCTTGCCAAACCAGGAAATGAATATGGACGCTTCTGCGTATGTGTGGATGCGTCCATAGTCACTTCCTGGTTTGATGGGGGCGTGCTCGCACGTGCGCAGAAGCATGCGTATACACTTTGGCGCGGACATGATCACACATGTGCAGAAGTGTCTACGTCAAATCAGGAAGTGAATACACACACTTTTGCGCAGAAGCGTCCAAACCAGGAAGTGAATACGCATGCTTTCGTGCATGCGCAGAAGTGTCCGCACCGAACCAGGAAGTGAATACAGATGCTTTTGCACATGCGCAGAAGTATATGTGCTGAACCAGGAAGTGAATGCAGATGTACCTGCTCAAACACGCCCACTTCTGGGGGCATGGTCTGGCCCACTCAGCTCTTCTGGGGGCGTGGTCATGCCTACGGCACAAAAAGTTTGGGCACCTCTGGATTAGATAGTGTCTGCTTCTCTCCAGGGTGCTACCAGGGATAGTGCCTGCTTCTGGAAGGGAGGCTGGGTTACAGAGAGAAACCTAAGAAATAGGTACAGAAATCCAAGCTCACGCTGTACCTTTCCTTTCTCACTTCCTGCCTAACAGGGCCTGCGTGAACTCCAAGGTCTGAAGGATCTGCCAGAGGAGACTAGAAGGGATGTCTTCTTTTAGACACCTATATTTTGTCTGTCCAGAAGAAAACTTTCCCATTTCTGATATGCTGGAAGAAGAGTTTATCTCTTAGGCAGTTTGATGGCAGCAGGATCTGCATATCTGGCTGGAGAAAAAACACTTCTGAGTGTGGTACTGTGAATGAGAGACAGTGAAAGGACATCGTGGGAAGGAGTAACTTCTCTCAGATGGGCTAGGTCAGGGGTGCCCAAACTACAGCTCATAGGTCGGATCTGGCCCACAGGCTGTAGTTTGAGCACCCCTGGTTTAAGCAGAGAAAATGGTAGCTTAAAATCTATCTCATCCTGTTGCAAAACAGTTTGCAAGGCGCATTTTACTTCCGCTTCCAGCGGGAGAAACAACATGACCAGCCATCTGAACCACGTGACCGGCCCGCGGCCCAAAAAGTTTAGCCACCCCTGGGCTAGGTGAATCCTCTGTCCTAGTCCATCTCTGTTTCCCATAGAAATGTTTCTAAGTGAAATTCATCAGTTGTGAATAAGAATAAAAATTCTGCTTTCCAGGCTATCTGTCCTTTTTGTTGCATGTCTCCACTCACCTAATCTTTGCCAATTTCATCTTGATAGAAACAGGAGTTTTCATCTTGATTAGGAGATAAGCAGTGGTGGGCATCAGCAGGTTCGCACCAGTTCGCCAGAACCAGTAGCAGAAATTCTGGCTGGCCCTGCCCATCCAAGTTTTGAAATAACATAGTCCTAATTCAGGTGCAACACAGGGCTTTCCCCCTGGCCATGCCCACCATACCACACACACAGAGTAGGTAGTAAAACAAATTGGAGCCCACCACTGGAGATAAGGTATCCAAACGATGAATATAGAAAGCTTCCTTTCTCAAAAGAAGTTTCTCTATGTCGACCCTGCACCCACTGCTGACATGAAGTTTATCTAATACTACGAATTTAAATTTGTCATCCTGGTGTTTCTCCATATAGTGTGATACAAGGGGGGCTTGCATAACCTGACCCCTAATCCTGGATCGGTGTTCGCCCAAGCGGGTCTTTAATTTACATGAGCTTTTCTCCACGTATTTCAGCCCACAGGGGCAGATCCACATGTACACACAATGCGTGCTGTTGCAATTACTGAAGAAAGGTAAGGTTTTTTGAAATTTTGATTCTGGAAAATCGATCGATTTTGTTTCCAAAGAATTTCTGCATATACCACAATGACCGCATCGGTAATGCCCCTTCACCAAATTAGTCTGTAAATTCTCCTTTGGAGCAACGTCTGCTTTCATAATTAGGTTACCCACAGATCTAGTTTTCCTCATGCCTATAGTTGGTTTCTCCACACAGCCGGGGATATCTGAAAGAACAAACCAATGCCATCCCCATGTGAACGGAGTGGCTCCGCATCTACCACAGCTAGTCCTCACTTTGTTCAGCATCCTCCACTGACGTCTTGGAAGGGAAAGTCCAGTTGGCCATTCGCAGGGATTCTTGATTATGTGACGATGGGGAATCGGAGATAGATGTTGCCAGAGTTCCATCCAGGCATCTGAGATACTGAAATGGTTATTCTGTAGGCTGATTGCAGTGTGACAAGCAGGGTGTCTAGATTTTAATCGTTGGGCTGAAGGAGCTGCTATGTTGGCATGGATTGGGAGGAGAGGATTGTTTACTATTTTTATCCATAGGTGTAATAATGCCGGTGATCTTAGTGGCAGCGGCGGAATATGACTCAAGACAGGGAGCCAATGGGTGTTTGTTGGTCGAATACAGCCTGTGATGATACACATTGCCTGATTCCGCTGTATGTCTATTAGTCCTGTGTGTGCACTATTAAGCCAAGATGAACAGTATTCAGCGATAATATGATAATGCTAGGGTGGTGGATCTAAGAACTTAAGCACTGGCACCCCAAGAGGTGCCTGTTAGCTTCTGTAAGCTGTTTCTGGTTTTAATCTTTGCTGCCACATTGGAGAGGTGGCACTTATAGGTCAAAGACCTATCTAAGGAGACTCCCAGGTACAGTAATACCTCATACAAAGTCCGCTTCATACAACATCGCCTAATTCCTTTAAAAAAGTGGCCTCATACAAAGTCGTCCAACTTTGCATGAGGCATTGGGGTTTTCCCAGGTTGCATTGTGCCTGGGCAGTATAAAAGGCAGGACACATGCGTGCATTGCTCTTGTGGGTTTAGCATGAGGCAAAGAGTGTTTAGGAGTGGTTTTGTGCACAATTTTGGATTGTTTTGATTTTTTTTCATCAGAATTTTTAGAAGCATTCCTGGGATTTTTGCAGCATTCTTCAGGTTCTTGGACAATCAGGGTTGTTTGACATGTTTTTGTAATGTTTTTAGCCTTTAGACAATGATTTCTTAAAGTTCTGTCAGTTTTCTGTCTGTTTCCTTGATGTTGCCCTGAAGTCTCTGCTGTTACAGTACAATTTATCTCTATGGAAATGACGTACAAGGCATCGTGGCAAGGATTTGGATGTTGTATGTGCATTGCGGCTCAGATTTTGCACACCTCATACAAAGTCCAAATCCGTATAAAGTCCAAACTTGTGGAACCAAGTTTGGACGTTGTATTGAGGTATCACTGTACTTGGGGTACTTGTGGATTTTCTCCTCTGAATGATACAGCTGGTTTATACCCCGTGTTTCTGTTCCGCAAATGAAAAGTTGACACAGTAGTTTTATTCTGACAGAAGTAAATGTATAAGATTTTTAAGTTTGATGAATGCACTGACTCAGTCCCTGTGAAGCTTTGGTGTTGAGCGACCAATGCTATATCATCTGCATAGGCTAACCTCCAAGGGGTACACCCCAGGCAATATGACATAGTCACGGCTAAATAGTCTACACATTAGAATAAGATGAGACCAAACTGCCGCGTGCGGCCTCCTGGTCAAAAGCTACGTCAAAAGAACTCAAGACACACTTCGACTATTTCCATGTCCTCCATTGTCAGAGACTACAGCAAAGTCATAGAAATCTCATACAAGGTTTAATAATTAAATACCAAGTCGTAAAAAAATCAAACAGCTGGGCCCCTCATCCCACACATAAAATTACTTTTCTAGGATGAGAATGACTCAATGCAATGTGTTTTTTATTGAGCATACATAGCAGTGCATTTCTCTTTCTTTCACAATTTATTCAATTTGCAATATTGCTTGAACTCAGCTGTGCTGAAACATTTTCCCTTGTGTGGGTGAAATTATGGAGCTCTCTTATTCAGCTGGAACGCCCTGAACCCAAAGTTAAATTTATGATTACCCCATATTATTATGATTCAGAAATTTTCCCCGTCAAGGTGATTTTAAAAAAGTACCAATCAATATAGGTATATTGGGAAATGCAGAAGTATTGGATGGCTACTGCCAATGACAATAATGGCACTACACCCCACAATGAGCTGCAAGGGCTGTGGTGGCTTAGTGGTTAAGATGCTGAACTTGACAACTGGAGAAGAAGGTCAACAGTTTGAGACCCGAGTACTGCATGATGGAGTGAACTCCCATCTCTGTCCCAGCTCCTGCCAACCTAGCAGTTTTAAAGCAAGAAATTGCAAGTAGATAAATAGGGACCACTTCAGTGGGAAGGTAAACAGCTTTCAGTGCACTTGGGTATCTAGTCATGCCTGCCACAAGACCACAGAAACATCTGCAAACGCAGACAGCACTGACTCTTTGGCTATTTAATTTAATTTAGTTTTTGGATTTATGCACCGCCCACTCAGGCAAGCCCGACTCAGGGCGGCATTACAACAATCTGAAAAAAACACAAGCATAAAAATATAAAAACAATCAAAAACAGATAAAAACCACCCACATAAAAAGAAACCCACCCCCCCCCCCATTTCTTAAAAAGGGGAGGGAGATGGGGATCTTGCTTAATGAACAAACCAGCAGGCAGGGGTCACGCTACCATCAGGGCCCCACACCTGCCCTGCCAGCCAGGTTTTAAGACCCTTCCTAAAGGACAGACGGGATCTCATTCTGTCTTGCAGTACTGTACTCAGGAATCGAATTGCTGACCTCCCACCTTCCAGTCAGCGTCTTACCCACCTGAACCACTGCAGTCCCTTAACTGCTCCACTACCATCTCTTTATCTACCATCACCTTATTCAAAAAAGGGATAATATCACTGGTGGAGAAAGGTGTCAGACAAGGAGATACAATCTCACCAAAGCTTTTCAGTGCATGCATAGAAAAAGTTTGTGAAGATTAAACTGTGATGATGGTATCAAACTGAACGGAGAGAAGATAAATCATCTTAGGTTTGTAGATGATGTAGTACTTATTGCACGGCATGTCTCGGCTTGTCCCAACTTCCGCCAACACAAGACCCGTCCTCGCGACGACTGCCACTCCACCTGCCCTCACTGATCGGCTGGAACTGGTCACCTCGTTCCCGGACTAACGGAACGGTTTCCAGACTCAGCGAGAGAAAGCAAAGCGGACTTTTTGTAGCATTGCAAAAGGGTGCCTTCACACAGTTTGCTCAGCAGGGGAAATCGGCAAAGAAAAATGGGGTTCTAATGGGTAATGGCTGTGACTTATAAAATGTTGCAGATAGAAAGTTTCTGCAAAGCCCTCTGGGACTGGGAGCGGCTTCCCCATTAGAACTTTTTCACCCTTATGGTTTTCTTATGGGAATTTGGCCTTGGATGTTGCGCTAGGTGAGGGGGAGGAAAGCTCTGTCCTGGAAAGGCAAGACTCCCCAAATCTCTCCTTGTTTATCAGGCCCAGCTGCACTGGCCGAATAACAAAGCGCTCGTTTTGCAAAGTAACAAGGGCTTAGCTGAAAAATTCTCTTTCAACTCTCTCCTGGCTGAGAAGAGTTAGAAAAACCATTCTTGACAAAGTAAGTCTGTTTAAGGATTTCATTGGAATAAAAAGAGTTCCAAAATTTAGAATAAAATCCTAACTAAACTATTCTAGGAAAAATACATTTTCTAAGAAAGAAAAATTAAGTTTCAAAAAGCAATACATGTCTGAAAATAAGGTGTGCAGCTAAAAGCCGCCCATACAGGTTCAGGGTGCAGATCCAATCGAGGCAAACGGACAGCATATTGAGATGAAATCAAGATAATTGTTCAGCTTCTATATGTATGGGGCTCGGAGCCTCGATATTTATACAGTTCTCTGAGAACGCGTGCGGCGTTATCTTGAGTGACAGACAACACTTTCGATGTCCAGTGTGAGACCAGAACATTTAATCTGAGTTCCCATCTAAAAGACATATGTTTCACGTCTACCAACAGGTGGCTCGTCTGAGAACGGTGCTCTTCCCAGGTAATTATTCTGAGAACAGACACTTTCTCAGCTTTGCTGTCTGTGAATGGAGGTCGGCCTAACCTGCTGCTTTTAATTGGTCAGAGGTCAGCTTCTGTGTACTGTAGCCTTCCAAAATGGATCCATTTAGGCTAAGCAAAGTTAAACAAAATAGCGAAATGAAAGCAGATTAATAACATAGGCATTTCCAAACTTTAAATAAACACAGTAAATAATAAAATAAATTCATCCCAGCTATTAAATCCACGACAGTACTGATTGCCAGAAATGCTCAAAGACTTTAAAAAATGCTGTGTGAGCTCGACACAGGAAGTAGGAAGGCTGGCCTAAAAACGAATGAAATGAAAACAAAATATATACTATCAAGCAACCAGTGAAACTTCCAAATAAGAATCCAGAATGAACCCTTTGAGCAGGTCGACCATTACGCATATCTCAGCCATCTGGTTGGGATGAACAATGATCAGAGAGCAGAACTAGCCAGAAGAAAGCAGGATAGGCGGCTTTCAACGCCATAAAAAATCTTGCTAAACAAGAAAATCTGTAAGAAACTGCACCAACCTTTTAAATTTGACAGTACTATCTGCAGTTCTCTATAGGAGTGAAACATAGTCATTAACGAAGGCTGAGGAAGTACTATCAAGAGCCGTAAGAGCCATGGAAAGATCAATACTAAAGGTATCCCTTCACGACCACATCCCCAATGCCCAGATAAAAAAACATAGTGGAATCAACGAAGCTAAGTAGAATCAACAAAGCTATTGTCGAATATCATAAATGGAAATTGTGCTGGGCTGGACATGTTTCTTGAATGACAGATGGGTGTTGGATGGCAGCAATCACTGAGTGGTATCCCAGAGGAATAAAAAGATCACTTGGGAGACACCCCAAAAGATGGAAAGACTCAATCATGAAAAGTTTGGTTCGAACCTGGAGAAGAAGAGCACGGCAGTAAAAGGAATGGAAAATGAGTTGCGACCAGCAGAAATTCATCCCTTGATAGTCTGGTCAGTAGAGGAATCATACCCTTATCTTTACCTATAAGAATGGGATGTAGCCGTGCGTTTCCGGAATGCATGTCCGCACACGTCCAGCCAATCCTGTAATGAGCCGGCCACACTTACTTTAAGTCCCAAAGATCACTCCCACAAGGGTCTGGAGGCTGAGAGTGGGGCCAGCGCCCCACGAATCTGAACAAAAAACTATGCTTCCTAGCGTCCCCTGCACTGCACCACCCCTCAACCAATCAGGCAGGAGGGCACGAGCGTGGAGGAGGCGGGACAGCCAGCGCACATGTAAAAAAAAAAGGCCGACACGAGCCAAAAACAGCTCAGCCCAGGGCCCTGCCTGCCTTACCGAGGCAGACAGAGCCCGGGCTAAGGGAACAGTCTGCCTGCCGCCCCTTCTGCGCCGCCTAAGGGGGAAATGCCTAAGGCGGCAGCCAGCGATTCATCAGGAGAGGCGCTCCCCCTGGCGGATTGCTGGCTGCTGCCTTTCCAATATCCCCACTGCTGTTTCGTGTTAGCTCTCGAAACAGCGGTGGGGGTAATACAAAGGAGGCAGCCAGCGATACAGCAGAGAGAGCGCCTCTGCTGATGGATTGCTCACTGCCGCCTTAGGCATTTCCCCCTCAACTGTTTCGAAGGTTGACACAAAACAACCTTCGAGACAGTTAAGGGGGAAATGCAAACGCGGCAGCCAATGATTCGTCAGGGGAGGCGTTCTCCCTGGCAGATTACTGGCTGCCACCTTTGTATTACCCCCTTCGCTGTTTTGTGTTAATTCTCAAAACAGTGGTGGGGATAATACAAAGGAAATAGAGGCGGAGAGGCGGCTTTTTAGGGCCGCCGGAGAGACCCTTTTATTGCGGGTCTCTCCTCCCTGCCTCCGTCTCCCCCGGCCGAACTGCCGGGTGAACTCCGCTGGGGCAGTTTTGCGTGAGTGTGTTGTGTTGGGTGTGTTGAGTCGGGTGTGGTGTGTGTGGTTGTGTTGTGTATGTGTGTGGGGTTATATTGTGTGGGTGTGTGTTGTGTGGGTTTGCTGTTTGGTTTTGTTGTGTCATGTGCGATGTGTGTTGCTGTGGTGGGTGCGGGTTGTGTGTCGAGCATGTGTTATGTGTTTTGTGTGGGGGGTGTCGTGTGTGTTGTGTCATGTGTGTGACTGTGGGTTGTGAGTCGTGTGTGTGTCGTGTGTGCATGTTGTGATTGTGTGTATTGTGTGTTTGGGAAAAACCACCTTCCCTGATGGATCCCTGCCACCAGCACACAATCCAAATCTGCCCGGCAAGGCCGGGCAAAAAATGCTAGTTAACAATAGAATCTTTAACTTACTGCTTACCCCTCCAATATTTTTGTTTACCATCCTTACAGAATCACCCAGAATCATCCACCCAAATATCAAGGGAACTATTTTCAAGTGTTTGCCTGGACCAGGCAGGACGACTCAGCCATGCTTCTTGATTTTTTTTCCTGGTGTAGGTGAATTCCAGGCAGGCATACTTGCTGTAACTGGGGAAAATCTTCCAATCCAGACCTTCTTCCACACTTAGAGCCTTCAGATCACTTAGTGTTCCATGGAAGGAGTACAAAGTTCCAAGGTTGTATGTTTTTGATTTGTGTACTAACCTTGCAAGGTAGTAATTGACTAAATCCCACAAAATAAATGGCGGCCAGTATGATCAAGTCAAGGTTGGAAAACGTACCAGAGAGAACCCACTCACCAGGTAAAGGTTTCCCTTGCTCGAAAGCCAGTCGTATCCGACTCTAGGGTGCAGTGCTCATCTCTGTTCCAAAGCCGAAGAGCCAGCGCTGTCTGCTTCTGCAGACATTTCCGTGGTCATGTGGCAGGCATGACTAGACACCGGAGCGCACAGAACGCTGTTTCCTTCCCACCGAAGTGGTCCCTATTTATCTATTTGCAATGTCTTGCTTTCAAACTGCTAGGTTGGCAGGAGCTGGGACAAAGATGAGAGCTCATTCTGTCCTGCAGTAATTGGGAATCGAACTGCTGACCTTCCACCTTCCAGTCAGCGTATTAGCGACTTGAGCCACTGCAATCCCACCCAGTCGCAACAAGAGAACAACAAAAAAGTATAAACAAGCTGAACAATTTTTATTGATTTTATTTAAAGAGGTTAAATATAAAAAGGCTAAGAAAATGCATTTGCAAAACTAGATTCAAAATCTCTTTAAAATATTGCTAATAAGAGAAGCCCACCTATTCTATAAAGAAAAACAGTGGCAAGCAGCTAGAAAGCAATTCCTCATAAAATAATAAAGGCTAGCTAATCTTAGTACTGTACTGTATATTTATGTAGTAGCTTAGTTCCAGGGCTTATGAAGAGTTCAGCAAACAAACAAACATCAATGATCTGGTCTCTAGCATAATTGAATATTCTTTCTTGCCTGATTTTATATCCATCATCCACCCTTCTAGGCTTTTTCACCTATCAAAGTTCCTCAAAGCTTCTTGAACTTAAACCAGGTAGTCTTTGCAGAAGTAACTTGCTCATCAGTTCTCTCCTTCATCTGTTATCAGTTTCTTTTAATTTGCAATTAAGTTACACCCCAAATAACTGCAACAACCTCAAGGCAGCATTCCTTCTCCCAGTGATAATGGCTCAGTTGTGCAAAGCCAGCAACCTCTTCCCCCTACCCTTTTCATCCCATACTGTACTTCACACCCTGCTATTTCACAGTTATCAGAGAGAGTTCAGAATACATGTACCAGAGTGACTCCATTTTCTAGATCTTTTAATATAAATATTGTGACATCTTTAGCCCTAACAAAGCTTTTTTTAGTATGAACTTTTCTGCTCGAACTAGTGGATTATAGCCACAAAGATACACATTAAAAGAAATGTGTTGGTATAAAACAACTACAATATGTTGTTTTTCCCCTACCAGTCAAAGACTGGACTTTCCCAAATGCAGTCAGATGAGTTCCAATGGTTTAGTGCAGAGGTTCTCAACCTTTTCAAGTTGGGGACTGGGTCACACTTCCTCAAACAGTTGGCGGGCCAGCCACCACTTCCACCAGAATCTCCCGCAGACTCACTCATAATAAATGAGTCCGTGTCTGTCATAAACATGTTTACAATAGCCATAAACGAGTCTGCAGCCAATTATGGCAGCGGCGAGGGTGGGGCCCAGATTTTTTGGTGCTGTGGGCTGGATGCAGGCCATGGGCCATAAGTTCAGGACCCCTGGCTTAGTGGGATAGCTTAGTTAGTGGGTTGGAGCACCTGGCTACAGAGCTAGGAGTTCAATTGTCCACTGTCTCTCTTAGCAGGCCAGCCAGCCTTTGCAGCCAAGGGTCCAGAAGAGCACCACTAGAAAGAGGCATTAGTGAACTACTTCTGGGTATTTTTCTACCTAGAAAACCTGGGTTCACCAAAAGATGGAATCAATTTGACAGCATTTGATGAATTAATTAATTTTAAGGTAGAACTCTATTGTATTGTATGTTATACAGTGTGTATTTTAAGCCACTTTGAGTGGTGCTTGCATCAAAAGGGTGGTTATGTATAAATATAAATATTAGAAAATAAAATAAAATGACGAATGGACGACGAAGTGAGAAAAGTGGCTTCATTTTGGCAGTCCATGGTTTGATCTGGACACACAAGAAGAAGAAGGTGTTAGGATTAGTTATCTGAGATCCTGTGTGTGAGAGGGAGGGAGGGGAGGGAGGGTGGCGTCCCCTATTAGGCAAAACTCCTAGCACCCCTTGAGGATCCTATGGGGGAGGGGGCAGAGGTTACCAAAGCAGCAACCTTATTTTTTTTTGCCCGCTTTCTCTTTCATCTCCCCTCTCATCTCTGTCCCTTCCTCCCTCCGTTGTCGTAGCTTTCCGTTGCTGTGGCGACCGTGGCATGGGGGCGCAAAGCAATGACAAGGGGGGGAGGGCGAGAGGGAGGGTTGCCTGTGCCACTAGGGCCATAGCCACGATTCTAGATTATTATTATTGGGGGGGGGGGGGGTAGTGTTCAGGGAATGAAGAAGCAGACGAGTGAAGTAGTGAAATTCAGGTCTTTATCAGTGGGGTTTGAACACAGTTTGGATGGGGGCAAAACTCGGACTTATATATTCTATAAATAGTAACATTAACAATAATACAACAAGCCCATTGGCTAACAGAGTGCACATTTTTGATCCACTTATTTGCATAAGAATAGATACATGAGAAAAGATATATTCCGCTCCTATAAACAGTAACTAACAATAATACAAGCCCATTGGCTAACAGAGTGTGCTAGGTAAAAACAAAATCCTTTAACCAGGATGGTGGTCTAGTTTCCCTTCTGGGTCGGACACTTGGCTGAGCCGGCTCAGGGGCTCGTAGGATGGACGACCTGACTGGAGTGAGGGATTGACTAGAGGGGGAGGATTGTAAACCCAAATTTAAGCCCCATTTGTCAGATGGAGGAGCAGGCGATCACTCAAAGCCAAAATCTAATTCTGTGGATGAATAAGACAACTCAGGGACCCTCCCGTGTGTACTAAGAGTGGAGGGTGACTCCAAACAAAATTGGTCATCATCAATAAAGGAATCCAGAGTGCTATGCTAGGACAGTGTAGGGGTACACCTGGCCGGAATAGGGGAGCATTCCATAAATTCCCCTTGAAATCAGTTCCTAGAAGACACTTCTGGGTCAATGTTGTCTGGCTGCTGACTATTACCTCTGCCCCTGGGTTTAAATGGGTGGGGGCCAACCCTAGCGTTGAGTGTCTGTATTCGTCTTGTGGGTCCAGTACTCTGGGTCTCAATTGATCCGTGTGCCTCCTCCAGATCAGACCAGTGGCTGTTTCGATTCTGTAAGAAACAGGACCAGTTTGATCGATCACAAACCCAGGCACCCACGTAGGACCACCAGCTGCATAATTGCGGCAATGTACAGGGTCTCCGGACGAGAAACCCTTCTAGTGTTGGATTGCTATATTTGTGCCTTTGTCCTCTACCCTAGAGGGATCCAATCTGTCCAGCAAGGATGACAGTTTCCTTCGCTGGAGCAATTCAGCAGGGGACAGCCCTGAGGCAAGGGGGGGTGAGCCTATATGTGAAAAGAAACTGGCATAACTGGAGCTCCAAATCCCCTTCACCCATATGCCAAAGCACATCTTTAGTTGTGCGCACCTGCCGCTCTACCTGGCCATTGGTGGCTGGGTGGAATGGGGCGGCAGTGATGTGGCTAATTGCATTCCTTTCCATGAAGGATTGGAATTCTGCAGATGTGTACGTGGACACATTGTCAGACACCAGCACATCTGGAAGTCCAAATGCTGCAAACAGCCTTCTTAGGTGCATTATAGTGGTGGCTGAAGTGGTATTAGGCACCCTAATCACTTCCAGCCACTTAGAGAATGAATCCACAACCAACAAAAATAGGGCACCCCTAAATGGACCTGCAAAATCTATCTGCAACCTGGACCATGGGCCCCAAGCAGAATCCCATTCCTGAGAGGGAAGGTGGGATTGCTCTGGGCGAGAGGATTGACAACTGGCACAAGTGCTGACCATTTGTTCTATGTCTTGGTCCAGTTGAGGCCACCAAAAGTAGCTACGGGCAAGGGCTTTGGAACGGACAATTCCCGGGTGACTTGTGTGAAGCAGATGTAAAACCTTTTTCCTGAGAGTGACAGGAATGACCACCTGCTGGCCCATAGAAGGCAACCTTGTTCCACTGACAGTTCCAAACGCTTGCGGTGGAATGTTCTGAATTCCTCGGCTAGAGGAGAGACAGGCCAGCCTTTTTGTACCCAAGACATTACTTTAGTCAATGTTACATCCTTGGCCGTAGCCTTGGCTATATCTGACGGGACGACGGGGGCCGAGTCGAAAGCCTCAATCATAAGGACATGGTGGTCGCTTTCGATCTCGCAATCGGCTTCCCTGACCCCTGGCAGTGGAGAACGTGACAGGGCATCAGCATGGCTGATGTTCTTGCCGGGCCTGTGCACCAAAGTAAAATCGTATGCATTTAGGAAAATTGCCCAACGCAACATCCTTGGGGACAGAATTTGAGGCGTGGGCTTCCCGTTCACGAAGATTCCAAGGACGGGCTTGTGGTCAGTTACGATGGTAAAAGGTCTTCCATAAAGGTAATCGTGGAATTTCTTAGTGCCAGCCATGATTGCCAACGCCTCCCTGTCTGTCTGAGCATAATTTTTCTCAGGCTTTGAGAGTGAGCGGGAATAGAATGCTACGGAGGCTTCCCTCCCGTTATTTAGTACATGGCATAACACAGCTCCCACCCCCACAGGGGATGCATCACACACAAGTACAACTTCCTTGTTAGGATCAAAATGAGTTAATACAGCATCCGAAGATAGCAGCCTTTAAGTTCTAGGAACTCTTTCTCCTGGCAATGGCCCCAGTGCCAAACAGTATCTTTCTTAAGAAGCCGATGTAATGGTTCGGCAACTGAGGCTTTGCGATGGAAAAAAGTGTGATAGAAGTTTAACAATCATAGAAATGATTGCATTTCGGATTTACATTTTGGCCTGGGTGCATTTCGCACAGCCGCCACCTTGGAGTCAGAGGGCATAATACCTTGGGGTATAATTCGGTACCCCAGGAACTCCACTTCCTGTGCCAAAAACACACATTTGTCTCTTCTGATATGTAGACCGGCCCTCTTGATACGTGAGAGGACTCAATCGAGCCTGGCCGCTAGTTCGACGGTGTCCTTAGCAATGATCAGGACCTTTTAAAATATGTTCTACAAGAGAATGAAATATTCTGGGGGCCGCATTCACCCCGAATTATAGTCGAGTTACCTTAAATGCCCCCCTATGTGTTACTATGGTCTGGGCTATGGCACCAGCAGGAGACACATCCAATTGTTGGTAAGCCTGGGCAAGGGCAAGCTTTGCAAAGCAATTTCGTCCATGCAAGGAGGCAAGAAGGTGGCTTACCATGGGCACAGGATATGCGTTCGGGCGAATAGCTTTATTGATGGTACACTTGTAGTCAGTGCATATCCTGACCTCCCCATTACTTTTCTTTCTTTTTTAATAATTTTTATTGAATTTGTTCAAAGACATACAAAAAAGAAAATAAAACAATGACTAACAATACAGTACATAAACAAATCCATAGTATCATCTTAACAGACATTACTGAATGTTAGCACATAACAATGTCTAGACTCATTAATTACTATATAACCACTGAATATTAAAAGCCATTATTTCAAGATCCGAGATAATAAGAACTTTCTGTGCTACCACTAATCTTTGGATAAATAATAATCACCCTGTGAGTATATACAATGCCCGGAGAGTTTATTTTCTGCTCAACTCCAGAAACTTCTTTGAGATGGTACTGGTCCTGAACTATCATTTGCCATACAAGAATGGTCCACAAATGGTTTCCATATATTCCAAAATCTATTCTCTTTTAAGTTATCTCTTTTCACTTTAATCTCCCATGTTAATTTATCATTCAGTGCTAAACTCCACATTTCTTTATACCACTCTCCAATCTGTATATCTATATCATTTTTCCAATTTCTAGCTATACATTGTCTACCTGTTGTCAATACAATTTCCAATAATTCTTTTTCCTCCTTGTTTAAACCCAAACCTTCCACATTCGTTAAAAGAATGGTACTTGACACCAACTTAACACCTCTACCCATTATTTCACCAAGCTCACCTTCTATTCTTCCCCAAAAATCCCTTATTTTTTTACAGCTCCACCACATATGTTCGTATGTTCCATCAAATTCTCTACATCTCCAACATAACTTATCTCTTTTATTATCCATCTGGTAAAGTCTTAATGGCGTCAAGTACCATTGCCACAACATTTTAAAATTATGTTCTTTAATTCTTACAGACATTGTTCTCATAATCCTCTTTTTCCATTTATTTTTCCACTCATTCTCCCCAATTGTTATATTCAAATTTTGTTCCCACTTCCGTTTCAAATCCTCCTGTGGATCTGCACCTCTATTCAGTATGTTATAAAGCTTACTTACAAGACCTTTAATACTACTTTCCCCTTTTCTAATCTTCCTTACCAACTCCTCAAATTCTGTATATGTTCTATCTAACCCTACTTCTTTTTTATATTTTTTGTTCCAGTTGTCCACCTTTAACTTCTGAAACCAATTCAAATTTAATATCTCAAATATTTTCCCCCGCTCAACATCAGAATCACAAGTTTTTAACCAATCCTTCAATAAAAGCATCCCATTTTTATCCAATATTTCCATTTTTTTCTTATCTAACTTTATTGGGAAACACATCACATCAGTCAATTCCAAAATTGGAGAGAGATTTGGGACCATATCCTTTTTTACCTTCTTCCACACCTCCATGAGACCTCTCATCATAGTATTATTTGACCTTTTCACCTTATCCTTTATTCCCAAGAAAATCATATTTCCAATATTTCTATATTCCTTCATCTCCAATTGCTCCCAAATTGTCTTTTCTCTTGCCAAAATCTTCACAACGTTCTTAACTTGAAAAGCTCGATAATATGCTAACAAATTTGGCATACCCAAACCCCCCTTTTTTTGAGACAAATACCATAGCTTCTTTGGTAGCCTAGATTTTTTGCCTCCCCCATTACTTTTCAAAGCAGTGACTATTGGTGTCTCCCACTCTGCGGAGTCCACTGGCACTAGGATGCCCTGCCCCACCAGTTTTTCCAGCTCAGCTTCTATCTTTTCCTTTAAAGCAAAGGGTACCTGTCGTGGCTTCATCCGGATGGGCCGGACGGTTGGGTCAAGCTCAAAGTCCACAGGGGGTCCTTTGTATAACCCTAAACCCTTTTTGAACACCTCAGGATGTGCAGCACAAACCTCCCGGATTGGGTCAGCGTGTATTGTGTGTGTGTGTGTGTTGCAATCTCTTCCAGCCCTTCCCACTGCCTGAGGACCTTCTGGTGCAAGAGCCTGGGGTGTGGGGGTGGGGGTGTGTGTGTCCGGTTCCTAGAAGCGCGCCCCGTCTTCCTCCTCCTGACGAGAAGGAGGGGGGGGGGTTCTCGCCCCCCCCCCAAAGCAGAGGAACAAGGCGACACTTCGCCTCTGCTGTCCGGCTCTCTCGACCCGAGAAGTGGACCCGGGAGTCCCGGGCTGCATCCCACCCCCACAGCACATCGCGGAGAATCTCCCACCCCTCCTTCGAAGGGGTCTCCCTTGGCCCGGGTCCGTCCAATGTGACGAGAGTGGGGCCGGGGCAGCCAGGACTGGCGCTGATATGGAAGGGAATCGGGGCAGAGACTCTTCTTGAGTCCAGAAGTCTCTGCCACGATTTCCTTCCCAAATCAGGCTCAGCCCCTTCCCCGGCCCCACTCTCGGAATACTGGACGGATCCCCTCCCAGGCGCCTCCCCCCCCCCCTTTCCCCTCCGCGCAAGGAGAACTTGCCAACTTACAAACGGGATCGGGGGTGGGCGGGGTGGGGGACAATCTTCTCCCCCCCTCCAAATCTGAGCGTGTGTGTGTGTGTGTGGGGGGGGGGGGGGAGGACCAGGCGTCGTCGGGGCTCCTCCCCGCGCTCCCTCCATGTGACAGGCGCCGTCAGCGCTGCATCCCCGGCGCTGTAAGTAACCGGCGGCCTGCAGGGCTCCGTCAGAGGCAGGAAGAGGCGAGGATCCGCCTCCTCCCCCCCCCCCCGCTTTCTTCCTCCTCCTCCTCCTCCTCGGCACATCCCGGAGCCACCCACGCCGAGTGGGGGTGACGGGGTCCGGAGAGGCGACCAGCGGACCTGGCCCGAGGGGTGGGTGGGGGGGAGACCCCCTAACTGCCACCCACCCACTCCCCGACCTACACGTCGCCTCTGCTCGCCCCCACCCCCAATCTCTCCCAAGCCCCGGGAAAGCGGAGACGTCTAGGCGGCGGCCACGGGGATCGGGGCCACTGCGGAAGGTGGAGGGTCGGGTCAAGATCTCCCGGCGACGTGCTGTGGGCGTTGGGAAAGAGGAGGGGTGGGGGGATAGAAGACCCACCCTTGGGAAGCGGACTGGGACTGGATCCCCCTCTTCCCTCCGACGGCGGTAGCAGCAGCAGCAGCAGCAGCAGCAGCAGCAGCAACAACGCTGGGGGCCCCCGCCCAGCCCATGGAGCCGCCCGGGTCTGGCGCGGGGGCTGCTGCCATGCTTACGGGTGAGTACTAGTGGGTGCTGGTGGAAGAGACCCACTGGCGTCCCTGCATCTCCGATCCAGGAGGGGGTGAGCGAGTCCCTGCCCCCCTCCCTCCTCTCTGTAGTTGCTGCGGGTGGTGGTGGTGGTGAAGCCTCCCCCCCCCCAACCTTGTTCATCGGGGTTGGGCTCCCAGGATCTTGCTTGGGCTCCCAGACCCCCCCTTTCAAAGGCAAGAGGGTCCCATTCTTTCTCTTCCTCCCATCCCGAACCTTAGGTGGAACTGAAGGAATTTGCAGAGTGATGTCCTTCCCTCTCCCTCCCTTCCCAGCCTTGCTATTGAGTCTAGGATGAGAAGGACAGGGCTCAGTTCAGAGTGTGGTGAGTTAGTGGGGATCCATGTGGTGATGGTGGTGGTGGTGGTGGTGCGGTCCTTTTGTGGGTCATGTAGGATTGCCTTAATAGATGACAGAGGAGCCTGGTGTGCAGTGGTCCATGGGGATCGCAAAGGGTTGTCTTGGTATCCAAGGAAGAGGTATGGGTCGGTTATACTTTATCCTACGCAGAGGAAGGGACTTGGTAGATTCTGTTTTGGATTCCATTTCTTTCCTGCAAAAGCTGCCCCGACCTGTTATGGAGACCTCTCCTTCAGGGCCATAGCCAGGATTCTACATGTGGGTGGGCAAATATGTTTTCAGGATGGGCAACAAAGCCTCTTTTCAATGCATTCCTATGGGAAACTGCATTTTGCCAGGGTGGGCAAACTGCTAACTCAAGGTGGGCCAGGCCCACCCTGGTCCCTCTCTGGTTACGGCTCTGCCTCTCCTGGTCCACTATGTTAATTGGGATCTCCTTATTCACACATCATATGGACTCTGGGCACAGAGATAGTGCTGGGCTTTTCTTACTAGTCCTCTAAGTCACTCACTGTTTCCTTCTCACATCTTTGCTGAGATTCCCCAATCTTATCCATGAACCACCCCCCCACCCCCCACCCCCCCAGTTTACATTACAGCCTGCACTCTCAGCATTAACTGCTGGATTACAGCGTTTGATGGGGTTTTGTATTAAATCCAGTTCCAGAAAATCCTTTCTTTAGGCCAAATCCAATATTCATGGCAAGGTGGGGGTGGGGGTAGGGTGAGAGAGGAAGCAGGAGGAGATGAGTGAGTAGGCGAATAAGCCTGTTCTTCATTCAATCCCTGCAGATCCTCTATTCCAGGTCTGATGCAGCTTCCCCCCCCCCAAAAAAAAAAAAGAAAAAAGAAAAGAAAAGAGCTGGCCCAGGATAATTTTAGTGGGGAGCAGGACTATGAGGTCTGAATAGGAATAGGTGAGGGAAAATAGTCACAGAGGACAGTTCTTTATCAGTTTGGTAGGGGTGAGAGAGGCAAAGGATGCTAGGACTGGCAGTAGGGCTATGAATTAACCCACAGCATGGCTTTGATCATGTGCCAAGGTATTTTGCTCGACTGCAATGTTTCCCCACATACCTGGCATGAAAGGGAAGAGCCTTCCAGGGCAGAGTGTACAATTTTTACCTGCGTCTTCTCTTTTTAATTATTAAACACTGCTTGGAGCGATGGTGAAGAATATAAAGATAAATAAGAATAACTGAGTGCAGTCAAGTCATTTCTGACTTACGGTAACCTTTCCCAGGGTTTTCTAGGTAAATAATATAAAGAAGTGGTTTACCATTCACTTCTTCTGAGAGTGCCCAGGGACCTTATATTTTGCCTCTGATAACACAGGCTGGTTTTTTTCCTGGGAGGCAGAGTGGGGAATCGAACGCTTAATGTCTGGCTCCGTAAACCACTGAGCTATCTAGCCAGTTCAGACAAGGGTCAATTTAGATTATAATTCATGAGTCTTTGGGGGGCCAGTTTCCAGCCTGTTCAAATTATTTCTAATTGGGCCCTCTGTCTGTGTCCACGAGATTGTTTCCAATGTGTGGCCTAGGCATGTTAAATCCCAACCTTGTCAAGGCGGGACATAGTCATGTGGTTCTACCACGGAATAGCTCAGTTCATTCCTTACTAAACGGGAGTCCAAGGTCCCCTATTACTGTTCCTTGTCACATCTTCCAGAGCTTTCTGTATCTACTAATAGATATATGCTTTCCAAGACTGGTTTTTTTAAAATTGGATAATCACATTAGTGTTGCCTGTTGCTTGAAGTGTGTGTGTGTGTATGTGTGTATGTGTGTATATCTATCTATCTATCTATCTATCTATCTATCTATCTATCTATCTATCTATCTATCTATCTATCTATATAGATATAGATATAGATATAGATATAGATATAGATATAGATATAGATATAGATATATAATGAAAAGTGATGGTAATTAGATGCCTCTGCCCTTTCCTTGTTTGTGCTACTTATTTCTAGAACTTCCTCCTTGAAACATCTATATAGTGCCACCTCTTTAAAAAAAAAACCTTTAGCCATACATAACCCACCAAGACTTTGGCATAACCCTGTAACTTTACATCCTATAAGAAGTCAGGATAGGTAGGCATATAGCTGCCTTGATGTTCACTCATACAACAACAACAACAACAACAACAACAACAACAACAACAACACTTAGGTCCTCGGTTAGGGCTTGAACTGTTAATTTTATTCCAGTCCTGAACTGTGAATCAAATGATTGATTTGTATCCAATAATAATAATAACTGTTGTTGTTCCCATATGACCGTGGACCCCTTGGAGCAATACGTAAAGGACTCCCTAGATATTTGGAAATTTTGGACTTATTGGACTTGAACATCCTAACTCTCCAAAAAACAACTGTACTAGGAACTGCATATATACTCAGACGTTACCTTAACTGTTCTTAGGTCTTGGTTAGGGCTTGAACTGTTAATTTGATTTAATAATAATAATAATAATAATAATAATAATAATAATAATAATAATAATAATAATAATAATAATAATAATAATAATAATAATAATAATAATAATAATAATAATAATAATAATAATAATAATAATAATAATAATAATAATAATAATACATCTGGTGGATGGTGTACACCTACATAACCACCACCACCATTTTTTGCTGTTCACACAGTTCTAACTTATAGTGACCATTCCCGGGATATTCTAGAGACAGTGTTCAGAAGAGTACTTTCCCCTTCTGGGTCATGCTGTCCCCATGTAGCCTGCCCAAGGCCATGCAAGTTGGCTCTTCTCCCAGGAGTCAAACTAGGGAATTAGACTCCCAATGTCTGACTTATGAAACCCTAGTAAGGTTTCTAAGAGATATGGAATACAGTGGAACCTCAGTTAACGTAATTAATGTGTTCTCCGGGACATTTCTTACAGCGAAAATTACTTTAACCAAATTTCCCATAGGAATGCATTGAATGCAATTTCCCATAGAAATGAAAACCACAATACTTCAATCAAAATGCATTTTTACACAGGAATGCATTGAAAACCAAAATACTTTAACCAAAATGCAGTTTTCCATAGGAATGCATTGAAAACCAATTAATCCATTCAAAAAAATAATTCTGCAAACCTCACTACTATTTTCTATGATTTCCTTTTGTTATGCAATTTTTGTGTTAATCGAGCCATTTGTTAACCAAGGTTCCACTGTATTCAGTGAGTGGGCTTTACCTTTGGTACCGCTCCACAATGCATTTCCAAGGCATAGCAGGGATTTGAACTTGAGTATCATGAATCCTAGCCATTATGTACACTACACTACACTACACTACACTACACTAACAGGAGTTTATGGACATTTCGGTGACCTACTGGGAAACTAAAGAATGGTGTCTTCTGTTGAACTTAATGGGGATGATGACACCTGTATTAAGTTTCATTTCAGGGCATTTGGAACAATTATAGGTGACATTGTACGAGTTATGCAGTATGTCCAGACAGGTTTTCCCCCTCCAAGGCTAGAGTGTTGTTTTTTTTTAAAAAAACTGGGACAAGGTAGAGCCTGTTATCTCAACTTCCTGCATCATCCTCACTTTCTGCATAAAAGAAAGAGAGCTGGGAAAGGGGCGGGAGAAAGAGAGAGATGTGTTGCACCATCTATTATAGTAGCTATTTCAGGGGGGTGGCATATTGTTCCTCAGAATGATGTCTGGTCCATTGTAATCAGATTACAATGTTATAACCTATTGTTATAATAGGTTTATCTCAGCACAAGGTATATCATTCCCAAGAAATGGGTCAAGACTGCATTTGTAGTAAAAGAGAACTTCAAAACGGATTAGTTGATACGGCATACCCTTGTTGGCATTCACACACACACATACACACATGTTCTACAGGGATCATCCTTTAATATACAGTACTGTATATATTCAGCGACACCTCCAAGAAGTCTTGGCCAGCACAGCCAGTGGTGAATGCCACTGGGAGTTTTAGTCCAATAACATCTGGGCCCCCAAGATTGGGAACTTCTTAGATGTATGAAGACTGTTCCCTAAAGAACTGAGTTGATGAATGCCAACAAGTGTGTGTTCACAGCCACTGCTTCCAACTGCTACTGGTAGTAACTTGACTGTTGAGTGTCGGCCAGAGTTACAACCTCCCTAATTTGCTGCTCCCAGAAGTATTACTTGCACTACTTGTACTATTGTCTTACTAGTGGCATATGAGGTAGGCACCCTGCCTCAACTCTGGTACTGTAATTAAAAAAATACAATTCAAAATAAATAAGCAAGAGTTTACTGTTCCGTCATGACAGCTGCTTGAGACAGCTGCCTTACTCTGCCTAATGATAGGGCCGGCTCTGGGCTAAGTTAACAATTGTTTAGTTAAATATCCTGTACCATTGGTTGTCCAAGTGACCCAAACAGCTGATGTTTGTGGCGCTCTGTCACAAAAGCCAGATATTGCATGTAGTTGCACTCTTTAACCACAATAAGATAGAGGAAGCACTCCAAAAATGGTAAGTGGACAATAGGACTCAGAGCAATGGCTTTATATGTATGGTAGAGTCAGGTGTTTACATTTTCTTTTGACTGTACCACTTCAGGGTATGTAATGGGTATAATGGGACTGCAGTGGCTCAAGTGGTTAAGATACTGAACTTTAAGACTGGAAGGTCGGAGTTCGATACCCGAGTACTGTACGACAGAGTGAGCTCCCGTCTCTATCCCAGCTCCTGCCAACCTAGCGTTTCGAAAGCAAGAAATTGCAAGTAGGTAAATTGGGACCACTTCAGTGGGAAGGTAAACAGTGCTCCGTGCACTCCAGTGTCTAGGCATGCCTGCCACATGTCAATGGAAACTTCTGCAAACGCAGACAGTACTGGCTCTTTTGCTATAAACAGAGATGAGCACTGAACCCTAGAGTCGGATATGACTGGCTTTTGAGCAAGAGTGACCTTTACCTTTAGTGGGTTTTCCCAGGGAAGAAAAAAAAAATGGAAACCAAGATGCCCTGCATATAGAAACTAAGCCCATCAGGATGAGAATTTCTATCCCAACTTTTCTATCACTTCTCCCTCTTTTGCTGTGTCTGGGGGAATTCTTTCCCCTCGCCGGTTAAAATATTCAAGTGTTTATTTTCCAAACCTACCATTCAGCTTTTACTGCTCTGGCAGGTAACATCTGGCCTTACAAATATGGACTTCGATTCCTAGAAGCTTCAGCTAGGACCATGATGGTGAACCTTGGACTTCAATTCCCAGAAGCCTAAGTCTCTGTGCAAACCAATTCATGTGGATTCACAGGGTGCTTGGGCTTCTGGGAATTGAAATCCAAGAACAGCTGGAGTGCCAAGGTTCGCCATCATGGAGCTAGGCTGACCAATAGGATGAGGTTATGGAAATTGTGATCCAAAGCAATCTGAAAGACTAGCTGTTCCCCACTTCTGCTGTACTGTTGTATTCTACTATTATAAGCCAATGTGATCACATCAAATGAGAAGGGAGGATTCACTTGAGAAGGCATTGATGTTGGGAAAGGTGGAGGGCAAAAGAAGAAGGGGGAAGCCAAGGATGAGATGGCTAGATGGTATTGTAGACACAATGGGCACAGAGCTGGGAGGGCTGAGGGGGATGGTGGAGGACAGAGGCGCCTGGAGAACAATGGTCCATAGGGTTGCAAAGGGTCGGAATCGACTGTGTGACTGAACAACAACAAACAACAAGAGCAGTTAGAGTCCAAGGCAGGAGAATAATGTTCCATGAAACTGAGTAGGTGGATCCCAGGCCATTCTTTTGCTCTTAGCATAAGCTACTTCATAGGGTTGTTATGAGGATAAAGGGGAGAGGAGGAGAGCCGTGGACACTCTGTTGAACTCATTGTGGGATACAAAAGTGGGATACAAGCTTAACTACTACAAGCAAGCAAGCAAGCAAACAAACAAACAAACAAACAAACAAACAAACAAATAGCCATATTATCTCTAGGGGTTGTGCCATGTCAGAATGAATGCCGCTGAATGTTGTGTTGTCTTTTTTTTCTAGTCATGGATCCTTCCGTCACTCTGTGGCAGTTCTTGCTGCAATTGCTGGAGCAGCAGAGCAATGGGCACCTCATTGCGTGGACGTCCAATGATGGAGAGTTCAAGCTGGTTGACGCGGAAGAGGTAGCACGGCTCTGGGGCCTGCGGAAGAACAAAACCAACATGAACTACGACAAGCTGAGTCGGGCCTTGCGCTATTACTATGATAAGGTGGGCGCCTGAGATTTTTTGGTCTTCCCGCTGCTACCTTTGAGAAGAATCGAGGGGTCCTGGGGGAATCTCACAGCCCCTGCTTTGCTTTCCTCTGCAAGTCCACAGCGTTGGGCTGCCTGTTCAAGATCAATCTGAAATAGGGTTGCCATGTCTCAGGAGGTTGGCTGAAACCTCAGGGAACTGATGTTTTCTATTGCCTTTGAGAGACAAATCCCAGAGCAAGTAGCTCTGAAGGAAGAGAAAGCGTCATTTACTTGTGTGAGGTTATTTTAACTGTAAATCGGGGTGCCCAAACTGTGGCACGCAAGCCGTATCAGACTCCTGTCATCCTCGCTGCTCTTGGACGTGGATGCCAATGCGCATGTGTGTCCAGAACCACTTCCAGGAGTGGTGGGGATTAATTTAATTTAATTTAATTTAATAGTCATATTTATATATGCTGCCCAGTCAGGCAGAACCCGACTCAGGGCGGCATTACAAGTTCTAAAAACACATAAAAACACTTTAAAGGACCCATATCCCACCCACTTTAAAAGACCCACATCCCACCCACCCATCCCACCCACTATAAAAAGAAGAAGAGAGAGTTCTTAATTGTTTACATAAGACAGCAGGCGGGGACCGTGTTCCCATTCGGGCCCCACACCTGCCCTGCCAGCCAGGTCTTCAATCCTTTCCTGAAGGGCAGCAATTCTCTTTGAAATCTTAGATCTGTTGGCAGGAGGCTCCAGAGGGTTGGTGCGGACACGGAGAAGGCCCTCCTTCGGGTCCTGGATAGATGTGCACCCCTAGTTGATGGCACTATTAGAGAGCCCCTCCGGTCCGCTCTGGTTGGACGGGCAGACACTCTTGGAATGATGCGGTCTCTAAGGTGCGTTTCTGCATGCGCAGAGACGTCCAGAACCACTTCCAGGAGTGGTGGGAATCAGTGGTGGGATTCAGCATATGTTTGTGACATTGTTGCCTCTCTATAATCCTAGCTACAGCCCTTGTAGGTAGTAAATTGAATTCTACCACTGGCAGGAATGCATTTGTGCATGCACAGAGATGTCCAGAACCACTTCCAGGAGTGGCGAAACCACTTCAGGGTGTGTGGTCAGGCCCACTCAGCTGTTCCAGGGGCATGGTCAGGCCCCCGGTGCAGAAAGTTTGGGCACTCCAGTGTAGATGCCCATTTCCATGCATTCTTAACTTGCACAAAAGATCTCGGACTCAGTCCAAAGATGTTTATGTTTGTGTGTTGTGCTTGTGAGACATCAGTTGGACCAAAAGCCAGGAGCAAAGAGAGGGGACTGGGAAGGGAATCAGTGCCTGCATGCACTTGGTTCCACCTTGCTGTTTGGATGAAGGCAGAGAATAAAGAGAGAATCACAACTCAGGCGCCTTCTTGTTACACTAGTCCTGGTAGCATTTGCATAGGGCTTGTGGAGAAAGAAAATAATATTCAGTGTAGGACCATGAGTCATCTTCAGGTCCCAGCAGTAGCATGGGGCCTGGAAAAAATCCCCACATACCACGTGTCTTGAGGCAGCATGAGAGTCCTACAATATTGGTAGCAATTGCTGCAGCTGCTGGGTATATGTTGATGGTTGATCCAGCGCTGAAACATACTGGTCAGGCTGGTTGGGAAATTCCAGGATTCCTAGCACTGCACAACAATGATTTTGCTACTGGGAATAACACATGTGATTTACATGATATCGAGTGTGCTGATTCCAAATCTGAACTCAGAATATGCCTATCCTGTACAGATTTTAAGGTGTGCTATAGCTGTTCAGATGGTCGGCAATTGGGTAATATATTTGTACATGGAAATATAACAGTTGCAGCTACCACTATGCCTGCTGCCAGCTCGTCCCCTGGTTGCATGAATGTTCCAGCAGCGGCTGAGCATGTCTGGGCAAGTCAGTGAACTGACGTCAGAAATAGGTATATAAGGCACAATGGACCAAGGGCATGTCTGTAGTATGAAACTATCATATTAGATAGTACAGCTAGGCCATTTTAGTGTATGGGACCAAAGACAACCGGACAACCGAAAGGTTGGTTAAACACAGGTTTATTGCATTGCATGAGGTTCCAGTGAAGCATGAGGTAATGGCGGTGATACATCTCAATATATACAGTAGCTCTCTACATTTGAATCTTGTAGCACGGTAGCTGATTGGTTGCTACCGGCGTGGCCTCGCCCAGGCACGCCTCTTTCTTCAGCTGCTGAATGCAGGTCTTGCTTCAGCTGCTGAATGCAGGTCTTTCTTCAGCTGCTGAATGCAGGTCTTGCTTCAGCTGCTGAATGCAGGTCTTTCTTCAGCTGCTGAATGCGGGGAAGGTTTTCCCCGCGGCTGTCCGTGATTGAGCAATGTGAACCATGTGAGAGTGAACGCTCGCAGCTGCCCTCTATAGGCTGTCTGCTCGCGTTCCTTTATAGCTGATATCGTTTGTATCTGGAGTGGTTACAATCTTGCCTTACAGTATAATGAACATGCATACATACATAACATCCCTCCCCCCTAGGATGGGACGAAGTCCCGCAACCATTGTGGCTTGCCGCACGTTCGCTTGGGGCGTGCTTGCGCCTGCCCTAATTCTGGAGAGCCTGTGATCCCTGACTCCGCGGGCGCTTGTCCTGCAACGGGAAACGGGGATTCGTTAGTGGCTCTGTGGGGCGTCCGTGCCTGCCTTGCGCTTGGGGAAGGGAATGGGATGAACAGTTGGGAGGTAAATCCCTGCCTATTGCCCTCGGACCCCGGGGACCCTCCTAGTGTGAACCGCGGCACCGATGAGGTCGCCCTTGGGGAATGGCTACCTTCTGATCCCTGCTCGGGGGACCTTAAGACTGTGGTGGTGGGCGGACTCGCTGATGCCTCCGGTCTTGGAGGTGTCGGTCTCCGGAACATGGGCGCTATATTGCATTCTAACTCACAGGGGCTACTGGGACTGGAGGTACCAGGGGCTGAACTGAAACCCCTCTTTTCGCTAGGACGGGTGGGGGACCACTCCGCTAACTCCCCCTGGTACTGTAAATCAACGTCTAAACCTCTATGGGCCTCTGAGCCTCGGGGGGACTTCCGCGGCTTCCGCGGGGTATGAGTGTGGTTGGGGCTCCTCCTTTCTGACGGGGACTCCCGCAACCCGGGGCTCCTCCTCTCTGGCAGGGACTCCCGCAACAGATTTCCGTGGATTGATTCCCTTTCCTCCCCCCTTGGTGGGGACCCATGCTCCCCTTTTCCTCCCCCTTGGGCTAAACGGGTGGGGGAGTACCCTAACGCTGAATCAATGCTGGCCTCATCCTCGTCTTGCTCTCCGGGGACCCTACGCCTGAGTTGGTCCACGTGTCGCCTCCACAGGAAACCTGTACTGGTCTCTACGCGGTATGAGACGGGGCCGGTTTGGTCTACTACGGTGCCCGGCACCCAGGCTGGCCCCGCGCTGGCATAATTCCTGCAGTATACTGGGGCGCCTATGCCGAAACTCTTTGTGGGTTCCACCCCTATGTTCCGCCCCTTGTCCTCTACTCTCGTGGGGTCTAGCTTGGATATCCCCGTGGCCAGCTTCCTGCGCATCAACAGCTCTGCGGGGGAGTACCCTGACGCTAAGGGGGTGACCCTGTATCTCAGCAGGAATTGGCACAATTTCAGGTCGAGGTCTCCGGGACCCATGCGCAGTAGCGCGTCTTTCGTGGTGCGCACGAGGCGCTCTACTTGGCCATTGGTGGCCGGGTGAAAGGGGGCGGAGGTGACGTGCCGAATGGCGTTGCGTTCCATGAATGCCCTGAACTCGGCGGACGTGAAACAGCTAGCGTTATCGCTGACGAGGGTGTCGGGTAAACCGAACGTGGAAAAGACCCTCCTTAACTGTTTAATGGTTGTGGTCGAGGAGGTGCTCGAGACTGGAATGACCTCCAACCACTTAGAGAACGCGTCCACCACGAGGAGGAAAAGCGTTCCCCTGAATGGGCCAGCAAAGTCTACGTGAACTCGGGACCAGGGTCCCCTCGCAGCGTCCCATTCCCTAGGTGGCGAGCGAGCCTCTTCTGGCCTTGAGCTTTGGCACGCCTCGCAAGTGCCGACCATGTGTTCGATGTCGGCGTCTAACTGGGGCCACCAAAAGTAACTGCGGGCTAGTGCCTTAGAGCGTACGATCCCCGGGTGGCTGACGTGCAGCAGTTTAAGCACCCTCGGCCGGAGAGACGTGGGGATCACTACCCGCTGTCCCCACAAGAGGCAACCCCTCTCCAGGGACAACTCTAATCTCTTTTTGAAGAATGTGTCGAATTCCGCTGCTGGGGAAGACACGGGCCACCCTTTCTGCACCCAGGAGCAAACTGTGGCCAGCGCTTTGTCCTTGCCTGTCGCTTTGGCGATTTCGGCCGGTACTACTGGAGGGGAGTCTAGGACCTCTATCATTAAGACCTGGTGGTCCCTCTCTACTCCGCCCACGTGGCAGCAATCCCGGGGAATGGGGGACCTCGACAGAGCGTCGGCATGGCTTATCTCCCTCCCGGGCCGGTATACCAACGCGTGCTGATACGCGTTGAGAAAAATGGCCCATCTGAGCATTCTCGGGGACAGGATCTGGGGTGTGGGCTTGTCTGCGGTGAAGATGCCCAGCAAAGGCTTGTGGTCAGTCACTATGGTGAAGGGGCGGCCGTACACGAAATCATGAAATTTCTTGGTCCCCGCAATTATTGCTAGCGCCTCTCTGTCTGTCTGAGCATAATTCCTCTCCGCTTGGGACAGGGATCTAGAGTAGAAAGCTATCGGGGCCTCCCTACCGTTCTCCAGCACGTGGCAAAGCACCGCCCCCACCCCCACCGGGGATGCATCGCATATCAGGACCACCGGGCGTTTGGGATTGAAGTGGGTCAGTACAGCATCTGATGCCAGGAGTCGCTTCAGGTCATTGAAAGCCTTTTCCTGGACGTCGCCCCACTTCCATGCCTCGTCCTTTTTTAACAATTTGTGTAGCGGTTCTGCCACGGCTGCCTTCCGCGGGAGGAAGGAGTGGTAGAAGTTGAGCAGTCCGAGGAACGACTGCAACTCGGGCTTGGAGGTGGGGCGAGGGGCCTTTTTGATGGCGGCTACCTTGGATTGGGCTGGCCTAATTCCCTCGGGCGTAACACGGAACCCTAGGAACTCAACCTCTGTAGCGAAGAAGACGCATTTGTCTTTCCGCAACCTCAACCCCGCCTTTTCGAATATTGTCAGGACCTTTCCCAACCTTGTTGCTAATTCGGCCCGGCTCCCCCCTGTAATTAATACGTCATCAAAATAGGGTAACACCCCCTCCAACCCCTTCAGGAGCCGTTCCACCAATGACTGGAAAATCCCGGGCGCCGAATTCACGCCGAATTGGAGGCGCGAAACCTGGAACGCCCCTTTGTGGGTGACTATGGTTTGTGCAGCAGCTGCGGCGGGGGTCACCGGGAGTTGCTGGTAGGCTTGGGCCAGGTCGAGTTTGGCGAAACACCTCCCCCCGTGTAACCTGGCCAACAAGTGGCTGACTACCGGCACCGGATACGCATTAGGGCGGATCGCCTTATTGATGGTGCACTTGTAATCAGCGCATATTCGGACTTCCCCGTTGGCCTTGAGCGCTGTTACAATTGGAGTTTCCCACTCCGCAGAATCAACAGGAACAAGAATCCCCTGGCCCACTAATTTGTCCAATTCCGCCTCAATTTTGTCCTTTAGTGCGAAAGGCACTCTGCGCGGTTTAAGTCTGATTGGACGCACTCCAGGGTCCAGGTCGAAAGTCACTGGGGGGCCCTTGAATTTTCCTAGCCCCTTTTTAAAAACCTCGGGGTGCGCGTCGCACACGCTCTGTATTGGATCAGTCCCGGCGGCGTGTGCTCCCACGGCGTGCACCCCCCCAATGAACAACCCCAGGGGCTGGAACCATTGAGTCCCGAGGAGGCTGCATTTACCCCCCTTGAGGACGACTAAGGGAAGCGTTGCGGTGTACTTTTTGAACTGGACCTGGAACTTCCCAACCCCCAACACTGGGATGCGGTTCCCCTGCACGTCCTTCAGCGTGGCCCTCAACGCCTTGAGCTTGGGCCGCACGCGGGGGGCGATTTTCATGAACTCCCCCTGGGAAATAATGGAGTATGAGGAACCCGAATCCACCTCCATCCTAACAGGGGCCCCTTGTATTACTACCTCAACGAAGTAACGGGGGTGCTCCGTGGAAACGCTGCAAACCGGCGCGTCGTCCTCGCTGTCGTCGGAGACTCGTCCTACTCCGTCCCGCGTCCTCGGGGTACGTGTGCCGTCCTTCGGCCTCGTGGTGCGGTCCTGCCTCGTGGTGCGGTCCTGCCTCGCCGGGCGGTCTGGAGAACTCCGGGTGGCCTCGCGTCGTTTCCGGCAGACCTTGGCGATGTGCCCGCGCCGGCCGCAGTTGTGGCACTCGGTCTTGCGGAATGGGCATTTGGTGCGGGCGTGGGCGGCGCCGCAGCCATCGCAGCGCCGGCCCTCTCTCTGGACCCTCCGGACGTCCTCGTCGTCGCTGCTCTCTGCAGAAGACGAGTTCGAAGTCCGCCGGGCCGCGCGCACCGAACTCTCTGCCTTGGCGGTCTTTGGGCGCCAGTCCTGAAGTTCGTGCACCCCGGCCGACGTGGCCTCTGCGGCCTGTGCCGCGTCGAGGACTTGTTGCCACGTGGGAGGCGGCTCCCTTTTCATCAGCGCGCGCTGAGTCTCTGTGTCCCTCAGACCGCAGAGCAGGCAGTCCCGGAGGGTGACGTCGGGGAGTTCCCACTTGCAAGGGCCGGCGGCCAACCGCAGGGCCGCGGCGAACTCATCGACCGATTCTCCGGGTGCCTGGACTCGCCTCCAGAACGCGCTCCGAGCGGGGAACATCGCTATTGCCGGCCGGAGATGGGCGCGCAGCGCCGCCAGGAGCTCTGTGGCCTTGAGGTCGCCCACCTTCCTCGGCGCGATCAGGTCCACCAAGGTCCTCTTGGTTTCTTGTCCGAGCATGCGGACGAAGATGGCCCTCTTTTTGGCCTCGTCTGAGACTTCGAGCTCCACCAGCGCAGCGTTGAAGTCTATCTCAAACAGCTCCAAGTCTCCCGGCTTCCTGATCTCGTAGCCGGCGCATGTCTTGGTCCCGTGGGCAGCCATGATCCCACCTTCGTCGCCAGTTTAGTGTATGGGACCAAAGACAACCGGACAACCGAAAGGTTGGTTAAACACAGGTTTATTGCATTGCATGAGGTTCCAGTGAAGCATGAGGTAATGGCGGTGATACATCTCAATATATACAGTAGCTCTCTACATTTGAATCTTGTAGCACGGTAGCTGATTGGTTGCTACCGGCGTGGCCTCGCCCAGGCACGCCTCTTTCTTCAGCTGCTGAATGCAGGTCTTGCTTCAGCTGCTGAATGCAGGTCTTTCTTCAGCTGCTGAATGCAGGTCTTGCTTCAGCTGCTGAATGCAGGTCTTTCTTCAGCTGCTGAATGCGGGGAAGGTTTTTCCCGCGGCTGTCCGTGATTGAGCAATGTGAACCATGTGAGAGTGAACGCTCGCAGCTGCCCTCTATAGGCTGTCTGCTCGCGTTCCTTTATAGCTGATATCGTTTGTATCTGGAGTGGTTACAATCTTGCCTTACAGTATAATGAACATGCATACATACATAACAGCCATAGTGCAGGGATTCTCAACCTACGGCCCACGGGCCAGATGCAGCCCATGGCACCATGTCATGTCCCCACCTCCCACCTCCTCCGCCACACCAGGAAGTGCCATGTGGTAGAGGAAGGACAAAATGGCCATCTGGCCCATGACGCTGTCTGAGGGAGTATGACCTGGCCCCTGGCTTAGAAAAGTTGAGAACTCCTGCCATAGTGAATCTGTTGTGAGCTAAAGATGAGTAGGCGCAGCTGTGTTAATAAACCAGACAATGTTTGCTACATTCGTGGCAAATATACCTCACGTGAACAATGCAAGAACGACTTCGCTAACTTAAGATCCTGACATCCTAGGTAGAATCGGACTTCAGATTTGGATCAAGTGCACTTCATTTAGTATAGGACACCTGGATTAGATCAAGTAGCAGACAATATATACAGTACAGTAATACTTCATACAAAGTCCACTTTGTACAACATCAAATTCATACAACATCGCCTAATTTCTTGAAAAAAGTTACCTCATACAAAGTCGAGTGACTTTGTATGAGGCATTGGGGCTTTTCCCAGGTTGCATTGTGCCTGGGCAGGATAAAAGGCAGGACACATGCATGCATTGCTCTGTGGGTTTTGCATGAGGCGAAGAGTTTTTAGGAGTGGTTTTGACCATGATTTTGGATTTTTTTTTGGATTTTTTTCGTCAGAATTTTTAGAAGCATTCCTGGGATTTTTGCAGCATTCTTCAGGTTCTTGGACAATCAGGGTTGTTTGACATGTTTTTGTAATGTTTTTAGCCTTTAGACAATGATTTCTTAAAGTTCTGTCAGTTTCCTCTCAGTTTCCTTGACTTTGCCCTGAAGTCTGTGCTGTTACAGTACAATGTATCTCTATGGAAGCAATGTTGTACGAGGCATCTCAGCAAGGATTTGGACGTTGTATGAGGCATCACGGCTAGGATTTTTTATGCCTCATACAAAGTCCATATCCGTATAAAGTTGTTTGGACGTTGTATGAGGTATCACTGTACTATATATATTTTGTGATGCAGTGAAATTTATTATTTCCAAGTTTTGATGCTACAGACTCTGTAGCAAAGGCCAGCCCAAGGCATTTTGCTGCTTAAAGTGAAGTACAAGATGGTGCCCCGCCTCCCAATTCAATGTTTAGTAGCCTGTTAGACTGGTGATTAAATCTTACTTTTACACTATCAATAGCATAACATTCCTCACTGCCAACGTACAAAACAACAAGCTAGTGTAGGGGCCCAGGGGAAGCCACATGATGGGCTCCTAACAAAGGGGGACAGCCATGAGTTGCCACCTCTGATTTCTACATCTACTGTATGGCCAGTTGCCTGTCTAACAGTAGGTCCAGTCCTGACACAAGGTCTGCTTTTCCTCAAGCCTCTCTTTTCAGAAGAGACCCCAGGCAAAGGTTTAGTACACAACATAGGCAGCTTACCCATGGCACTGTGTAGCCCCTTCTTAATTCTGTCATCCTCTTTCCTTTCTAGAATATCATCCGTAAAGTCAGTGGCCAGAAATTTGTCTACAAGTTTGTCTCTTACCGAGAACTCTCCAGCATGGAAGGCGCAAAGGAGGACGGAGGAACGAAAAGGCCTGAGCATGTCCAGAGTGATGCCAAAATGGGTGATGGGGCCCTCGGGACCCCCAAAGCCCCACGTGGGTGTGGGGGTACCCCACGTAGCAGTCGAAACGAGTACATGCGCTCTGGGCTTTATTCCACATTCACTATTCAGTCGCTACAGACTCCTTCCCCGCCGGGACGGGCTGCCCGCCCTGAGGCTGAGCCCCTGCCTGTGGTGACGCCGCCAGCTGTTCCTGTCCCTGAACCACCACCACCACCTCCTTCCGTGGCATCTGTTGAAGATCTCCCACAGCTCCACATCAGCCCTGAGGAACCGGAGGAGCCCCAAGAGCCCTTGCCGGTAAGGCATACCTAGAGCTTCCAAGCTTGGCGTATGTTTATGGTTTTTCACTGCAGTGGTGCCTATGCCAATGAGCTGGACGGCTGGCTTCTGCAGCTGGAGGCTGAGTTAACACAGTGGCTCTCGACCAGTGGTAAACATCCTGCTGGCAGGATGCAGCAGTTACCTGGGGCAGGGGTGGGTGGGGGAGAGCCGAATTTTCATTACAAACACAAGTCTACTTGCAATTTCTTGCTTTCGAACTGCTAGGTTGGCAGGAGCTGGCACAGATGACAGCCACTCACTCCAGCACACAGCTCTAGGGTCAGAATTCTCAACTTTTTAAAGCCGGGGGCCGGGTCACACTCCCTCAGACAGCTTTGGGGTGTGTGGCCATTTTGCCCTTCCTCCACCACATGGTACTTCCTGGTGTGGTGGAGGTGGAGGTGGTAGGGGGCCCACATGAAATGGTGCTGTGGGTCACAGGTTGAGAATCCCTGCTCTAGGGTCTCAAACTGCTGGCCTTCCGTTTGTCAAGCTCAGCGTCTTAACCACTAAGCCATCACACTATGTGTGTGTGTGTTGAATTTTCATAACAAACACAAAGAAATGTTTTTTCTTTACCATTTTCAGTATAATTTTTATTGGGTCAAGCATTTTTCCTATGAATTTATCCTCCAACTGAAACAACATCTTTAATTATTTTATGGCCAAAATCCTATTGCCTTTACATGTTGGCATAATGCAAAGAACATAACCTTCTTGTGGCAAGTTTCTGCAACTCATGAAGTCAGTTGAGACCACAACAGATAGTTTCTGCATATTCTTTGAAACTTGTGGCAGCTCAGCTCCAAAGGTTATAGCATTTGTGCTATGTTCTCAGGGATAAATAAGAGGATTTTGGCACATGCTTCCAATATTATTGCATTTTTACAAATGCAGTGTAAACAAATATAATAACAATGTATGTAGACATGTAAACATATAAATTAATGGTGGGGGGGACCGTTGATTTCTGACATGATGGAATCCAGTTTCTTTGTTAAAGTCACAGGTTGATGTAAGACATGAAAGGTTGACGGCAACTCAGTTGACGTATATTTGAAAAGAATAAGACCATGACAATGAAATGAAATTATAGCTCTTTAAAGACCAGTGGAAGAGGTAGGGTCAGTTCCAGAGTAGTGTGCATTTAATCATGCAGGTATACATCAGTTATAAGAACAGCCTTGCTGGAACAAGCAACAGCCCATCCAGTCCAGCATTCTGTCTCACACAGTGGCTCACCATTTGTTTCAGGGTATTCCCAAGCAGATGCCTTCACCTGCCTAGGATACCCTGCAGTGATGCTCTGCAAAAATTTTTACTACCCCCACCATGGGCGTGGCTAACACTGTGGGCATAGCTAACTCTGTAGGCCACGCCCACATGGCCTCCCTACACCATGGTCTGCAGTAGGGAGGTGGGCATGGCCGGCCAAGTGGGCATGGCCTGGGGGAATTTCTGCTACCGGTGCCCGGGCATTGAGAGATATCCTCAGGGAGGATTCATTTTCAATTTATGTTGCATAAATTTCTTTCCATTTGGAATGAAAATAACTCAAGTGCAGGGCTTTGAACACTTAACTCAGTGGTGGACATCAGCAGGTTCGTACCAGTTCACCAGAACCGGTAGCAGAAATTCTGGCTGGCCCCACCCATCCAAGTTTTGAAATAAAGTAGTCCTATTTTGAGTGCAACACAGGGCTTTTCCCTGGCCACGCCCACAATACCACGCCCACAGTGTGGTAGTAATTTTTTTGGAGCCAACCACTGACTTAACTCTTAAAAGTCTGGGTTTAAATAACAATATATATTCAATTAAATGACTACAGTATGTATATATATATATATATATATATATATATATATATATATATATATATATATATATATATATATATATATATATATATATATATATATATATATATATATATATATATATATATATATATATATATATATATATATATATATATATATATATATATATATATATATATATATATATATATATTTTCATTTATGTTGTTGCTGATCTTTGCTTGCCTGCTCTGGTTACCTGTAATTTTCCAACGCAGAGTCAAGGTTTTAGTACTAGTATACAAAGCCCTATATGGTATGGGACCTTGCTACCTGTCAGAGCGCATTTTCCAAAGAGCAAGTACCCATCTGATCTGGTCCTCCCAGGCTTGAGAATTACATCTGCCTACACCAAGGGAGGCCAGAAAGACACTGACTAGAAATCAAATCTTCTCATTTGTGGAGTCCACCCTGTGGAGTGCCTTACCATAGAAGGTACGCTAAGCTCTCTCTTCCAGTTCTTAAAAGATCCCTGAAAACAGAAGAAAACATTTGCTGACATACACTCAGGGAGTATGTTTGCCTCTTATGTTTGTCTTAATGCAAAGGTGCCCAAACTTTTCAGGCTGTGGGCTGGTCACGTGGTTCAGTAGGCCAGTAACATGGTTCCTCCCACCAGAGGCGGAAGTAAAACATGCCTTGCAATCTGTTTTGCGACAGATATGTTTTGCAACAGGATGAGATAGATTTTAGACTGCTATTTTCTCTGCTTAAATCAGGGGTGCCAAACTATGGCCCATGGGCTGGCCCTGGCCCCTGACACCAATTCATTCGGCCTGCAAAGCCCTCGTTGCTCCCGGAAGCGGAAGTAAAACATCTGAACTTGGAAGCATTTTACTTCTGCTTCCAGGACTGACTAGGGAGGCACGGGCCGGATGAATTAGCATTGGGGGCCAATCCAGCCCACAGGCTATAGTTTGGGCATCCCTGTCATTAGATGGGTAGGATATAAATTTAAATATAAATAAATATAAAATAAATATTCTGGACAGTAAGAACAAGTGAGTTTTGAGGGGGGAAAATGAGAAAGTGAGAGAAGATAAAACTAATAGAACTCTTCGCTATGTGGAGCTCCTCGCTATGCGGTTTTATTAGTTATACGAAGCGAATTGGTGATACTCCGAATAACGAAAATTAGTACAATGAAGCGTTCGTGCGTTTTTTGTGATACCCCGCATAATGAAAAAAAAAATGTTTATTATACAGGGTTTTGTTAAGTGAAGAATACCTCGCTTAATAAAACCCCCATATCTTAACCTATAAAACCAAGTGTTCACTGTTGGAATTGGCTATGGGCTGCTGTGCGTCGCCCTACTTACCCGTTCCCTCCCTTCGAGAGCACGGGCGAAGTGGCTACGCAGGTCAACGAATGGTTTAAAAAATCGCGATTGGGGCATCAGCCCCACCATTGGCAAGAAAGGGAAACAACTTCATTTCCCAAAAAGCATTGCGTTTCGCCGTGTTTCTCCCAGTGTCAGCCAATCAAGATGATAAAAACAACGGACTCAGTCTTTGTTTTACGAGCCGCAACCAATCAAAAGTAGCGTTTCAAAACCTTGCCGAGCGACGGACGTCAGAAACTACAAGTCCCAGCGTCCTCCGTGCTGTGACCCCTCAGCCAATCAGGCTAAGGGACATGAGCATGGAGGAGGCTGGGAAAGCCAATGCGCCAACAACTTCCCTCCAGGAGGCACTTCGTCTCCCGGAGGGAAGCCATCCCCAGCTCATCGCGGTAGGCGGCTGGCCATGTCGGATCCTGGACTGCCTGCTTTTGGCGGCCCCCACCCAACCGGCGAGGACCTCGGCACCAGCGGAGAGGGAGAAAAGGCTGCGCCACAGAGGCATGGAAGGTGAGGCCCGGCACAGAAGGCTGCACTGGAAAAAAGTAGAGTACGAAAGGCCCAACTGGCAACGGGTAAGTGGGGCGGGGGAGAGGAATTGAGGAGGGGAACGGGCCTGGGGAGCACGCCACCCACACAGGTCATAGAGAAGAAAGGGGGAGAACGAACCAACCTCCTTCCCCCCAGTCTCAGTCCCCTGCCCCACTTACCTGTTGGCAGCTGGCCAATTCGTACTCTGCGCCTCCCCAGAGCGGCCTTCTGTGCTGGACCACTCACCTTCCATGCCTCCATGGTGTGGCCTTTCCTCCCTCAATGCCGGCGCCAAGGCCTTCATCGGTGGGGTGTGGGCCACCAAAATCAAGCAGCCCAGCCGGCAAACGATGCTCCCGCCCGCCCAGCAAAGGCCTCCTGGGTGTCCTCACCAAGGCTTGGGGGGAGGAGGAAGAGCTCCTCCTCCCCCTGCAAAGCTTCAGCATGTGTGTGTGTGTGTGTGTGTGTGTGTGTGTGTGTGTGTGTGTGTGTGTGTGTGTGTGTGTCCTCACCGAGGCTTCAGGGGGGAGGAGGAAGAGGCCTTCCTCTTCCTGCAAAGCTTAGGCATGTGTGTGTGTGTCCTCACTGAGGCGTCAGGGGGGGGGGAGGAGGAAGAGTCCCTCCTCCCCCTGCAAGGCTTCGGCGTGTGTGTGTGTGTGTGTGTGTGTGTGTGTGTGTGTGTGTGTGTGTGTGTGCTCACCAAGGCTTCGGGGGGGGGATGAAGAGCCCATCCTCTCCCCATGGAGCTATGGCATGTGTGTGTGTATTGTGTGTGGGTGTGTTTGTGTTGTGTGTGTGGGCGTGTCGTGTGGGTGGTTGTGTTGTTTGTGTGGATGTGTTGTGTGTAGTTCTGTTGTTTGTGTTGTTTGTGTGGTTGTGTTGTGTGTGTGTATTGAGTGTGTGTGTGTGGTTATGTTGTGTGTGCTGTGTGTATTGTGTGTGTTGTTGTGTGTGTATTGAGTGAGTGTGTGGTTGTGTTGTGTGTGTGTTGTGTGTTGTGTGTGTGTGGGGTTGTGTGTGTGATTGTTTTGTATTTGTGTATTGAATGAGTGTGTGGTGATATTGTGTGTGCTGTATGTGTGTATTGAACGAGTGTGGTTGTGTTGTGTGTGCTGTGTGTGTATTTTGTGTGTGTGTGTGTATGTGTTGTGTGTGTGTGTATTGTGTGCGCGTGTGTGGTTGTGTTGCATGTATGCTTATATTGTGTGTATGTCTACCCCTCAAAACCACCCCAACCACAAGCACACATGTTATACCTGCCCGGCAGCGCAAAAAATGCTGATCTTAACCTATAAAACCAACCTATAAAACTTTACAAAGTTAAAAAAATAAAAAATTTACAAAAAACAACAAAGAATTCATTGTTTTATATAAAGCACAGGGGGAAAAAAAGCCCGGCAACGCCGGGCAAACTATGCTAGTATATCTATAAAGCAAAAAGGTACGTTAGTATGTTCTGCATACGTTTGTACCCCTTGCAACCCACCCCCCTGAAAACCCGGCAAGACCTGCCTTGCCCATACCATCCCAGAAAGAAGGGGGTCTGGACGCCGCAAGTGGGGTGCCAGCCCCACAAGAGAAGATCGCCACAATGGTGATGGCGCGCCTACATCACAACCAGGCGCACAGTTGTGCTTGCAGACGTGGCTGGGTAGGCGCAGCCTCTGCCCTGCTGCCAGATCAAGCCTCTGCCATGCTGCATGAAGACAGGGCCAGGCGAGGAGGCGCCGTAGGCGCAGCCTCAGCCCTGCTGCTTCTGCCTTGCCGCCTCCTGCCGCACCCCCTGAAGATGCGGCCGGGCAAGTCGATGCTGTAGTCATAGCCGCAGCCTCTTGCCCTGCCACCCGACACAGCCTGCGCCGCGCCGCCTGATGCCCTGCCACCACCCCACTGAATACAGGGTCGGGCAAGGTGGCACCATAGGCACCACCTCTGCCCTGTTGTACCAATAAGCCTCCGCTGCACTGCCTGAAAATGCACCCACACCCGACGCTCTCTCCTACCTGGCAACCACTGCCGCAACAGCTGCCGCCTGCAAGGCCTCCACAACTGAACAACACGGGCGAATGTGCGCGCGCACACATATGCATGCACGTACAGTGTGTGTGCACACATCACCACAATGTGGCCAGTCTCTTGCGTGCACACATCACCACAACGCGGCTGGACATCGGCTGCCCTACCCCATGAAGAAATGGCCATGCAGACCCCTTGCCTGTCCCGGACCCCTCACGCCCAGGTAGGACCGCTCCATGAGGGGGGCCTCCAACACCCCCCGCCCCCCCGCCCGGGCACAGCCAGGCACAGAATGCTAGTTTTACAAAAAAAAATCGTTATGCAGGTTTAGTGTTCTGGAACTAATAGGCAGCAGCCAGCAATACTGGCCAAACACACAACTTTATTTGGAATAAGAATAGGTGAGCAGAGCTAACCACACACTCTCACAATCCTTAGCTATCTCTGATCAGAACTGACAGTTGGAAAAAACCGTTAGAACCGTTGACAGCTCTGTTCTCGTTCAGAACCCTCCCGAAGTCTCGCGAGACTTCGGACCATAGTAAAGCAAATACATATTAAACTCTTTCACAACAAAGACAAAATGGCAAACACATTTCCTTAAATACACAACAGCAGGGTATTGCAAATAGCGCATGGATGCTTCATTGCACTACTTTTTTGTTATATGGGGTTCCACTGTATAAATAACTGTATTTACCAGTTACTGTAACTGGAAAGGTGTTCAGAGTGGCTTATATGTCAATAAAAGAAGAGAAACCGGTCCCTTCCTCAGGTTTACAGTCTAAACTGCTCTGATACAAAAGGAAAGGGAGGGGGGGGGTAGATGAGGAGAAAAATATCAAGGGAAACAAGATAGCTCAGGCACAACCGTTTGGATGTAATGAGGTTCCTCAGCTGGGGAGGGACAATAATTGTTAGAGTCCACAGGGCCCCTCCATAGCTGGGTCCGTCTTCCTTCCTTCCCTTGTTGCAGTGGCCCATTTCCTCCATCATTTACATCCAGATTACTTTCGGTGGTGTGTTTTATTGATTATACGACAGTCAACCGGACTATATGCCAACCACACTGGTTTAAAAAATATACGCTAGTTGCATGGCGTAATTCAAGATGCTGGTGTTTACACTGAATAAGCAAATATGGGTGGGGGTGGGCAGCATATCTAAAAGATAACCTCTTTCCATGTGAACCTACCATTATTTAACTTTTCCGTAGAAGCAGGCTTGTCAATATATCCTACCACTAGGAGACGTCAGGTTGGCGGGGATATTTTATGAGGCCTTTTTAGTAGCAACCCTGCTGGTGTTGAGCTCTCCCCCCTCTGTGGTTTATACTGGCTGTTCCCTTTGGCAAGTTTTATTAAAAAACCTTTTGTTCCACTAGGCACATGAATGATTTTTGATGCAATTCTGCTATTTAAGAATGATTTTCTCTTATTCTTTAATGGAATTTTAAATGGTATTTCTCTGACTTTTTAAAAAAAAATGTCAAAGAGGCCCTTTCAAGGCTGACAGGTAGTTCATTACCTGTCAGAAGACAGAGGCATTTCTTATTTGTGTTGCTGCTGTAAAGAACACTTTGCGCTAAGGCAGTGAGTGGGGATGGGACTTAGTGAGCCATAATTAACATAGCTGGAACGTGGGCTGAAGAGGTACTGTATGTTTTGGGTGGACCCAGGAAAACCTAAGATAGAAAGTGGGGGGAAACAAGTGAATAGAAACAGTTGGGCAGGATTTGGGACACAGAAGAGGTTCAGAAGAAGACCAAGAAATGGATGGAATAAGAGAGGTCAAGGAGAAGGACTTCTGAAGCCACCAGCTTCCAACATAGAGACAGGAAGAAGCCCAGTCAAGGAACTTTAAATAACCTTGCTGTTTTGCTTACTAGCTGCCTTTTTGGTTGGCATCATAAGATCCCCCCTTTTCAGTGTGCTTCTGAATGAATGACAGGCACTGGGGGCAAACACTAGGGTCTTGGCATCTGATTAGCCTCAGAAAGAAATAGGAGGAGAACCTCCCCCTGGCTTGTCCCTACCGTTAGGGTGGGGTGCCTGCTTTGAGTAGCAAATTTATTTATTTATTTATTTATATCCTGCCCAATTAGTGAAGCCACTACTACACTAGGGGGCTCACAAAGGGATTAAATTCAAAGTGTAACAGACAAAGACAGAAATGTTGGTTGTCTTGATGTTGTTAGCCACTTGTCATCCAAGTAGAGGGGTTCAATACTCTGTCCCAAAGTGAGGACCCTTTCCTTCTCTTATCAGGGCCGTAGCCAGGGGGTGGCCACGGTGGGCTGAGTTAGCCACCCTGAGTTAGCCGTTTGCCCACCCTCAAAATCCCGGCTGCTTATATATGTTATATACACGCACGCACACACACACACACACGCACGCACGCACACACACATGCACGCACGCACGCACACACACATGCACGCACGCACGCACACACACACACACACACACACACACACACACACAAAACACTAGCATTTTTAGCCCAGCCTTGCTAGGCAGGTATAATGTGTGTGCTGGTGGTTGGGGTGGTTTTGGGGGGTACACACACACACAACATAACCATACACGCAACACAACCACACGCACACACACAATACACACACACAGCACACACAACACAACCACACACTCATTCAATACACACATACAACACAACCACACACACACACACCATAACCACACACACACTCAATACACACACTCTCTCTCTCACACACACACACCACAACCACACACACACAATACACACACACATGCCGTAGCTCGGTGGGGAGAGGAGGGGCTCTTCCTTCTACCCCCCCTCCCCGAAGCATTGGTGAGGACGGACACACACACACACACACACACACACACACACACACAAAACACTAGCATTTTTAGCCCAGCCTTGCTGGGCAGGTATAATGTGTGTGCTGGTGGTTGGGGTGGTTTTGGGGGGTACACACACACACAACATAACCATACACGCAACACAACCACACGCACACACACAATACACACACAGCACACACAACACAACCACACACTCATTCAATACACACATACAACACAACCACACACACACACACCATAACCACACACACACTCAATACACACACTCTCTCTGTCACACACGCACACCACAACCACACACACACAATACACACACATGCCGTAGCTCGGTGGGGAGAGGAGGGGCTCTTCCTTCTACCCCCCCCCCCCGAAGCATTGGTGAGGACGGACACACACACACACACACACACACACACTGAAGCTGTGCGGGGGGAGGAGGAGCTCTTCCTCCCCCCCCAGCCTCAGCGAGGACACCCAGGAGGCCTTTGCCAAGCGGGCGGGCACATCAGTTGGCGGGTGGGCCGCCAGCTTTTGGTGCCCCCTGCCCGGTCGACGAAGGCCTCAACACCGGCAGGGACAGAGGAAAGACTGTGCCACGGAGGCATGGAAGGTGAGCAGCCCAGCGCTGAAGGCCACGCCGGGGAGGGGCAGAGTCCGAAAGGCCCATCCGGCAATAGGTAAGTGGGGCGGAGGAGTGGAACTGAGGGGGGGAGGCAGGTTCATGTTCCCCTTTTTTCTCCACCCAGACCTGGGTGGGCAGCATGGTCCCCGGACCCATTTCTCCCCCCTCCCCCCAGTTCCTCTCCCCCCCCCACTTACCTATTGCCAGATGGGCCTTTTGTACTCTGTGTCTCCCCGGCGTGGCCTTCTGTGCTGGGCTGCTCACCTTCCATGCCTCCGTGGCACGGCCTTTCCTCCGTCCCCACTGGCGCTAATGCCTTCGTCGGCGGGGCGGGGGCCACCAAAATCTGGCAGCCCAGCCAGCAACGAACATGGCTGCCCGCCCGCCGTGGTGAGGTGGGGACGATGGCTTCTCTCCGGGAGACAAAGTGTCTCCTGGAGAGGGAAGTTGTTGGCGTATTGGCAGTTTTTTTACCTCTGATTGGCTGAGGGATGGCGTGGCGCGGAGGCGCTGGGCCTTGTAGGTTTTTTGTTTGCCTTCGTGGGGCGGTTGCCCCACTCTCGGCGACCAGACCCTTGCGTTGACCCTCACAGGATGGTAAGGTAAGTGTAGGCAGCTCGGTTCGGGATGGTTGGGCTGGGTGTGGCCCTGTATGCCGGACACAAACGGCCCAACCTCCTCCTTATAGGTAAAGATTGTTGCCCATCCTGAAAAAATATTCGCCCACCAACATCTAGAATCCTGGCTATGGCCCTGGCTCTTATCATGGACCACCCCGCAATGAAAGACAGTACATCAGGGTTTCTTAACCTTGGGCCCCCAGGTATTTGGACTTCAATTCCCAGAAGCCTCGATCAGCAGGTGTTCTGACTTAGGCTTCTGGGAACTGAAGTCAAAGAACACCTGGGACTCAAGGTTGAGAAGCCCTGATGTACTGTCTTTCATTGTGGGGTGGTCCATGATAAGAGCCAGGTTGAGAAACCCTCCGTACATTATTTCTTATTTCCCTTGTTATTACATTTTAAAATGCTGGTTTGTGGGATTTTCTCCCTCAAGTTGCCAAAATAATTGATTTGGGCTATTAAATATACACCCTGACCTGGTATTAATTAACAGGGCTGGCTATTAGAAGAAGATGGGCAAAGAGCAAACATGTTCAGAGTTTGTCTGGCTGGTGTGACCTGACAGCAATTCTCTTCTTCCTGCTAAACCAGGTCATGGTGGAGGCTGCTGCACTGGATACTCCACCCCTTGATGAGAAAGTGCTGGTGAAAGTAGAGGAGAACCTTGATCTTGAAGAAGAGGCCGCTGCCCTGCTGGTGTTGATGGATGCTGAAGTCAAGGAGGAACCCACACCCAGAGAGGAGGCTCCGTCTGAGAAGGTGTCCTTGGAGGTTGAATTGCCAATTGAAGGGCCTGGAGTGTCAAAAGAAGAAACACAGTCTTCCTGTGTTGCAACTGTGACTCTTGAAAGCCAGCCCCAGAAGGGCAAGAAGCCTAGATTCCTGGAGCTGCCTTCACTGCCAACCCAGGAGAAAGTAAATGCAGCTGTGAACAGCCTTCTGGCTCCTGGAGGGACAGGAAGTACCCTGACTCCGACCACAGTGATTTCTTCTCATGCACTGGTGAGACCATGTTTATCAACAGGCCCTACTGGACTTTACCCTGTTCCTAGTAACTGTGCATAGAATTCTTTGGTAGGGCAATGCCAGATTAGAAGAGGATGCTTACAACATGATGTTCTAAGGAAATTTATAAGCATCCTCTTCTAATCTGGCATTGCCCTACCAAAGAATTCTATCCAGTTACTGGGAACAGGGTAAAGGGACTTCTAGTTTATTATGCCATATGATGTTATTGTTATGTGTCATCATATGACTTCCAATTTAGAGCAACCATAATAGGGTTTTCAAGAAATGTGAGATATTCAAGGAGTTGATTTAACAGTCCCACCCCTCCCTATGAGAGAGGACTTCCATGGCAAAGAGAGAATTTGAACCCAGGTCTCCTGATTCCTAGTCTGATGCTCTATCTACCCCACCACACTGGTTTTCATGGTATGCGTACACCTCAGAGTTTTGGAGCATTACATTTTTGGACTACAACTACCAGAATGACCTATCCATCATTGGGTTAGGGAATTGTAGTCTTGGAATTTGAGTCCAAAAATTTAACATTTTCAACTTCTAATATACCTCTCTTTCAGACTAGGAATCAGGAGACCTGGGTTCAAATTCTCTCTTTGCCATGGAAGTCCTCTCTCATATGGAGGGGTGGGACTGTTAAATCAACTCCTTGAATATCTCACATACAGTATCTTGAAAACCCTATTATGGTTGCTCTAAATCATACCTGTCAAGTATCCCGTATTGGCCGGGATTTCCCATAATTTTGCCCTGCTTTTTTTCATTTCCCGCCCAGAGCTGCCGCCATCCTGTAATTTGGCGGTGGGGGGATAGTAGTTACTGCACATCCCTTCTGCGCAGGTCCCTTCTACGCATGCATAGGGTTCTGCACAGAAGGGGATGCATAGAAGGCTTCTACGCATGCATAGAAAGGACCTGCACAGAACAGTTCTGCGCAGGTCCCGTATTGTCCAGAGCTACGCTTGACAGGTATGCTCTAAATTGGAAGTCATATGATGACACATAACAATAACATCATATGGCATAATAAACTAGAAGTCAGTGGCTAATCTAGCCTCTGACTGCCACTAATTAGCCTTAAAGTTATTCACCCATCTGCCAAAATGGTAAGTGGACCTGCTGAATGTTGAATGTGGTAGAAGGACCTGCTGGCAGTCTATAGGGGTCGTCTCCCACCATCTACCCCCATTTCAGAGCAGTCCTGGCCTGAAACAAACATTGACAGATCAATGATAAGACACTTCAAAAAATAATAATGGAAACAAATGTTATTGACTTACTTATTCCAACAATTCCTCCATTATGCCTGGTGGGGGAGTGGGAGAATTTTTTCATTAAATTTGAAAACAAATATGGATAATTTTTAAAGATAAAATAAAGTTATTAGGACTAAAGACTGGTTTAAAAAATATCAGGGAATAAAGAACCAATAAAAGAAGTATTTGGAGCGGAGATAATATCTTGGTTTAATGTTATATCAACTATATGAGAATAAAATAAAACCAAGATATTTGTGGTTTAATCCTATACAACTGGAGCAGTGGATAAAAGACTGGGGTTTTAAAAATGTAAATACAGTAAGGAGAACCTACATAATTTAATGGTAGCACAAAGGGAAAGTATAGAGGGACATAAGGCAACAAAAGATATACAAGTAAAATGTATAAAATGTGATTGGAGACAGAGAGCAACAAAACTCTCTCAAATTATTATGGGAATAAGATCGGGAGAAGAAATAAGTACCTGGAGTTGGAATAAGAATACTGTATTGAAATCTATGTCCTTAAAGATAAAGAAAAACTTTTATAAATTAGTTTAGAGATGGCATTTCACTCTGGTGAAAGAAATCAAATAGATAAGTAGTATTCTAAGTTATGCTGGAGAAGATACTAGAAAATAGGTCCCTATTTCCATATGTGGTGGACATGTGAGAAATATTGAGATTCAGGCAATTGTTTTTGAAGGGAAAAAATAAAATAACTAGTTTAAATTTAGAAATATGACCTAAAATAGTGCTTTTTATCAATATTAGATAAGGTGCAATGTAATTGGTTAACTAAAGAATTAATATGAAATTTAATAAAAGTGGCAAGAATAGTGGTAGCTAGGAACTGGAAAATAAAGTATGCTTTTCAATTTATTGAATGGTATAAAGAGGTTAGAAATATAGCTGTTAATGATAAACTAATGTCAAATATCAAAGTTGAGAAGGGATTGTTAAGGAAGAACAATTTTATAGACATTTGGGGAAAATTTATTGATTTTTTGTATTAATAGAGGGGAAAGGATGGGTGTTTTCTAAAGCATTGATGTAATTTTGGAAGGGGAACTGGGCTCCATAAAGGGAGGAAAAAATTGTTTTACCTCCTAGGGTCCTGGGGGAAGGGGGGACACTCTTTTGTGTTGTTGTTTCAATATTTATTTAATCAGTTTTTATTTTTAAATTTGTATGGTATGTTCTTATGTTTATAAAATATTTTAAAAAAGAAACAAAACATTGATTATAGAAAAACCAGATGTAAAGGAGAACAGCTTTGTTTACATGCAAATTACCTCAAATTCCTTGACAAAATTTTCCTCACACAATTTCTGAGCATGAAAAATACTTAAAACAGCAAACATTTAAAGGAAATAAAATATATGCCCAATATTTAATAAAGCAACTGTTATATTATTATATTTATAGGTTACACATTTTAAAAATAAAATAGCACCCTAGAATCACCTTGCTGTAGTAAGTATTGTCCAGGTAATTCAGACTACAGTTCCCGTAATCTATCCAATGTAGCCAACATTTGTGCTAGCTGATGATGACAGTTGTTGGCCAACATGTATGAAGGATACCATCTTGAGTATACAACTCAGTTGCCTATTTGTTCACTGTTTCTTAAATCTTCTACCCAACATGGAGTCAGTAAGAGCTCCCATACCTTTAAAGCAGGGGTGCCCAAACAACAGCTGACCCGTGGTGCCAATTAATCCGACCCACGTCACCCTCACTACTCCCTGAAGCGGAAGTAAAATGCATGTGCATGGGTGCCAAATGCACCTGTTCATGCGCAGAACGCTGCCATAAATGACCCATGGCTATCATAAACGTGTTTACAACAGCTGCGGGTCATTTATGGCAGCGTTCTGTACATGCACGGGTGGATTCAGTGCCCGTGCATGTGCATTTACTTCCACTTCCGGGTGGGAGGAACCACGTGACCTGCCCATGACCCGAAAAGTTCGGGCACCCCTGCTTTAAAGCCTCTAGAAAAGAGGCCATGCTGGGGAATACAGCTGTTCCTGCCATTTCAATTTCTCTGTTTCAAATTAATTAATTTGAAATTAATTTCTCTGTTTCACATTAATCCTGCTCTCTTTCTTTTCAGAATGCGATAGGGATAAACAGATTGAGAGAATTAGTATTTGGACCTAAGAGATTGTTGTTTTGTGTTCTAGTTGTGACATCCTCTCTTTCTTTCTCTCTCTCTAGACCCCAGTTCTTCTCACTCCAAGTTCGTTGCCACCCACCATTCATTTCTGGAGCACCCTGAGCCCCATCGCACCACGCAGCCCAGCCAAGCTGTCCTTCCAGGTATGGTTTGAGATCTCAGGTCATGAGAAGGATTCAAGATGTTAGGGCAGGGAGTTGGAGTATTGTGACAAGCATAGCCTGGAACTGCTAGTTGGTGGTAGAACTGGAGGATGGTAGAAATATGTTTGAGAAGTTGGAAGGACCGAGACTAGTGCTCAGTTACAAAGGCCTCATGTCAGAGCAGGCCACCTATGGCCTTCCAGATGTTGTTGGGCTGCTAAATTGGGGAATTGGTGGGCAGGAATCCCCACTAAACAAGGCAAGACTGCCTTCCACTAAAGCAGGGGTGCCCAAACCTTTTGGGCCGTGGGCCGGTCACATGGTTCAGCAACCTGGTCACGTGATTCAGCAGCCCAGTCACATGGTTCCTCCCACCGGAAGCGGAAGTAAAGAGTGCCTTGCAATTTGTTTTGCAACAGGATGAGATAGATTTTTAGGCTGCCATTTTCTCTGCTAAAACCAGTGGTGCCCAAATTACTGCCCGTGAGCTGGATCTGGCCCCAGCACCAATACATCTGGCCCACACCACCCTTGCCTCTCCTGGAAGCAGAAGTAAAACACGCCTGTATGGGTGCATTTTACTTCTGCTTCCAGGAATGGCAAGGGCAGCGTTCTGCAGGATGAATTGGTGTCAGGGCCAGATCCAGCCCACAGGCCGTAGTTTGGGCACTACTGCTCTAAAGTTCCAATGAAAACATTTGGAGCCTGAAAACCTTTTTCATCAAATTTTTAACTGTTTTGGGAATACTGGAAGCCACCGGATCTCTTACATCAAGCTTTCATTCCTGTTTTGATTTATCTTTGAATGTAATTCAGATTCTTCTGATTTGCTGGAAATCCCAAACCACAGATATTTGGTTTTGTATGACATCTGAACCCAACAGAAGGTGGCGCTCTGACTTTTTTCATTTTCGGAAAGCTAGAGATGTGATCCAGAACCAAACTGTTAATTATTTTTTCTGGCTTTTGAGGGGAAAAACAAGCCACAGCTTTGTTTCTTGTTAGGTTCAGGTGCCCTGCTCAGACGGCACAGGGTTTGTTTAGCAGATCCCCTTGTAAATAGCTATCATGTACTATCATGTTGGCTTGTCTATGAATAGGACGAAAATCATGAGAATTGCAACTTGTGACAATGTCCAAATTCATCTGTTGTGTCAAGAGCAAAAGTAACTGCAAAAATTGTTGTCGGGGTGAAGCTATGATATTGCAGAGATGGTCTACCCCCATGATGGCGAACCTTGGCACTCCAGATGTTCTTGGAATTCAATTCCCAGAAGCCCAAGCCCCTATGAATCTGCATGAATAAGTTTAGTGCGATTCATCCGGCCCACTCCTGGATTTGGGGAATCTGCCACTGGCTCTGTTTTGCTACCCATTCAAATCCCTCCTCAAAGAAATGTTATGTTTCATTAAAGAGGCAAATTTTCTGTAATTAGTCTGGTCAGAAGGAACATGCTAGGCTACATGTCATATGTATATGTATGTAAACAAAAGCCCAGAGCTGTTTTCTTCTAGTTTAAAAATACCTTCTGGAAAGAGAATGAGAATAGGGAGGGGGAAAGGGTGACTGAATAGCCCAGGAGTGCCCAAACTTTTCAGGCCATAGGCCAGTGATGTGGTTCAGTGGGCCGGTCATGTGGTTCATCCCACCGGAAGTGGAAGTAAAACGTGCCTTTCAATCTGTTTTGCAACAAGATGAGATAGATTTTAGGCTGCCATTTTCTCTGCTTAAGCCAGGGATGTCCAAACTATGGCCTGTGGGCTAGATCCGGCCCCCAAAACCAAGGTAAAGGTGAGGCATTTCCAAAGATGACATCAAGACTGGTGTCAGGAGAGCTCAAAGTGTACCTACCCCCAAAGGAACTGGGCTTGTTTGGCACAAAGAAATAAACAGAGCTGACAGTTCTAGAACAAACTGGACCTGGGAGAGAAAAATAGTTCTCAAAGGAAGGAAAACATTTCTGAAGTAGAAGGATAGTGGGGGGAAATCAGTTCAGCTCTCCAGTGTATATGCTGATGTGCAAATAGTGAACATAGCAAACACACACACACACACACACACACACGCACGCACGCACGTACGTACGTGTGTGTGTGTGTGTGTGTGTGTGTGTGTGTGTGTGTGTGTGTGTGTGTGTGTGTGTGTGTGTGTGTGTGTGTGTGTGTGTGTGTGTGTGTGTGTATTTTCCATGAGAGAGGCAAAGCCAGCATTAAAGATATTCCAAAACATATATCTTCTATTTGGGCTGCTACAATAGAGTCCTTTTGGCTGGTATTGTGGTGGGACCTACAATACTGTACTTGTATTGACACTGAGAGCCAAATGAAACACTACATTTGGGCAACCCAGGGGTGCTCAAACGTTTTGGGTTGTGGGCTGGTCACGTAGTTCAGCAGGTCAGTCAGGTAGTTCAGCAGGCCGGTCACGTGGTTCCTCTCACCAGAAGCAGAAGTAAAACATGCCTTGCAATCTGTTTTGCAACAGAATGAGATAGATTTTAAGCTGCCATTTTCTCTGCTTAAACCAGGGGTGCCTGGATCTCATGGCCCCGATCTGGCCCCCAATGCCAATTTATCCTTTGGAAAAGGACACGACTCTTCTAGCTCTCTTTGTCGCTCCCTGAAGTGGAAATAAAACGCTTTAAAAGGGCATGTTTTACTTCCGTTTCTAGCTGGAGCGATGAAGGCATGGGCCGGATGAATTGGCATTGGGGGTTGGATCCTGCCCGTAGGCCGTAGTTTGGGCACTTCTGCTTAAAACCATTTCTTCTTCTTCTGTGTCTAGGACAGATGTGAAACTGCCAAAATGAAGCCACCTTTTGGGGAGTTCATTCTGCAGTTATTTTTGCCTAACCTAGTGTGAGAAAGATTAGCCAGCAACACAAGGTTGCCATTACCAGAGTACGCCCGATTGTGCTTAAAAAATACCACAATCTTCGAGGAGGCTCTTTCTGTGTACCCCAACAGTTAAGCTATTCTGAATCAACAGGTAAAGTAACATCTCTTTAACTGGAGCAAATAGGATGAGTGAATAAGCCATTGTGATTTCTTCCTACAAAAGGTGAACAGGCAAGCCTTAAGCATCTCTCTCTCTCTCTCTCTCTCTAGTTTCCTAGCAATTCTAGCTCACAAATTCACATCCCATCGCTCAGCGTGGATGGACTCTCGACTCCCGTAGTCCTATCGCCTGGACCCCAGAAGCCATAACGTTTCTTCTGCCTGTCACCGTCTCCGTAACTCTTTCCAAAGAGCAGGCGTGAGTTTCTTTCCAAGCACGTGGGGTTACACCTCTAGCTAGACAGCTGTATGTCCCTTCGCTGACTGGAAGAATACTTTCTTGGAGCCAAGGACCAGTGACCCGCTTGAAGGGGCAAAATGATGGCACAGCAAAGGTGATCCACCCACTAGCCTTGAATATGCCAGGATTCTCCATGGAAGCCAAATGATGTCTTGGTTGCACCAGAATGTTGGGGGTACCGTGCTGGCCTCCTTTCTGAAAGCTTCATACGGCCTTCCAATACCTCTATGGGGCAAAGTGGAGATCACCTCTTTTATTTAGTCTCCTCTCTGACAAAGGGGCAGTCTTTGATGTGGCAGTATGGGATCCTTTCTTTGTGTCCTCTGCCTTAGTGTTCAGACTCTCGGTGGAGATAACTTTTGGTGATAGTCCAAGGCCAAAAAGCTTGGTGCTCTCCACCCTCCAAGATAACCATGGATATCTTTTTTTTTATCCTGATCTTTTTTCCTTGCCTTGATTGGTTTGGGGCTAGTAAAGGTAAAGGTCTCCCTTGCTTGAAAGCCAGTCGTATCCGACTCTAGAGTTTAGTGCTCATCTCTGTTTCAAAGCCGAAGAGCCAGCGCTGTCTGCTTCTGCAGACGTTTCCATGGTCATGTAGCAGGCATGACTGGTAAAAATGTACAATCTGTACTATAGGCCCAGCAAGCCTTGAGCATTTTAGCTGTATGTAGGTGGCAGAATCAAGGCCAGTCATATTTGTTTTGGCTGTGTGGTTATTCAATCCATGGGTGGATGATGAGCAGAAGGCAGATATGTTAATCCTTTTCGTTATGGGCAACCTGGACTGGCTGAGGAACGTTAGCCATTTTGTATGGGAATATCAGTGCTGTCTGTGTCTCTTGTGGCTGAATGAAGACGAGGAAGCCCTGTTCAGCACATTTCTTCAGATTTTTATGGGGAAAAGGGGTGTTGGAACAAGCCATTATTTTATTGGGCTGAACGACACTGTAGGAAGAAGTACTGCCAGTCGTATTCTGTTTTGCTAGATGAAATAGCAATGTCAGCCATGTTTGTTTTGGCTAGACAACGTTGCCCGGGTTTATTAAGATGGTGAGGTTTCTGCCATTTCTTTTTGTTGTATTAGATGCCCCATCTGATACTGAGATAACAGCTGAGGAGGCCTCTGCTATTTTCTGTCCTTGCGGAGGCACTTCCTAAAAGTCCACCCAGTTCATCAGCATGGAGACCAGAAAATGGAAGGCCCACTACTGATTCCAAAAAAACGTTCTCTCTTTGAAGAATCGTTGCTTTAATTCATTTCCTGATGATCGATGGTCGTCGCAGGAATGACCAAAGGAAAGGTCTTGACACTCTCTACTTTTGATCCTTTCCCTGAGATTTCATTTTCTTCATTGTTGGAGAAACATCAGATTGTTAAGCCATCTTTGCAGGGACATCTTGCTCGTTGATTGGTGACTGAAGAGGAAGTCCCACACCACATACCTCTTGAGTTTCCTACAGTTTTTGAATCACTGTAGAAGCAGCAATGAACAGATCCCCCACGTTGTATCTGTTAACTGCAAACCACCACCACCCTCAAGAGTAGAGGGACTCTCTCCGGAAATTTTGCTGCCCTGCATCTTTCTTTGCTCCTCAGTTCCTTCTGGATCCGTTGTAAAAAGAGAAGTTTTGACTCTCTGCAAAAGGGCTGCGTCTCTTTATGAGGTGTGTTTATTGTCATGTAGAATCCTTGGCTGATGAGAACTTCATCGCTTACCGATTGTGTTGGGAAGCAGTCTTTCCCATAAGAATTTGTCTGTAATACAGAGAAGATGCCGTTTTCAGAGATACCCAATGATTCATAGTCAGAAGTCCCTACAACTTCTATTTTTTCACAGAGTATATATCTATCACAGGTTTATCTATTATCAGGATGGCCACACTGAGAGAAAAGTGGACGGCTTCAGAGATATATTTATCTTTTTGTCCGTCTGTTTTTGATATCTATTTTTTAAAGTGGGTAGGGGTGTGGGGTGGGGGTGGGCGAACGGGAGAGTGGGAGTTCTTTTAAAACAAAATGGGAAAGTGACGCTTACCTGATTCCATAATTGGTGTCTGTGTGTTTTAAGTGGGGAAAAAGAGAATGAGGTCATGTTCTGAAGCACCGTGGCTTTCAAACTGTTCCAAGAATGTTTCTTTAATGGTGGAATGTAAGAGAGAGCTTGCCTGCCATTATCAGTTTCCCCCTGGTACTGCAGTTATATAGAGAGTATGTTGTATGGGCTTGAAGACATCCTTTCCCACCAGATGTTTTGGACTACAAATCCCATCCTCCCCAGCCAACATAACCAAATTGCTCTGGAGTTGTTTGGAGTATTAGGGACTAAGTGGCAGGTTCTCAGCTCTTTCTCAACAGATATACTGCAGAAAAGTCTGCGAAGAGACCACCTTGATGGACAAACTCTAAGGAGGTAAGCAATGGGCAAAAGGCAGAAGGGGTCAACTCCCACTCCCATTTTTCGAGTTGCTCTTATAAAATCTTCCCAGTGTCTTGCATAAACAATGCCTTCTTGTCCATTTTGATCTCGATGTCCATATACCCAGTTGTAGATTTTGAAGTAATTCGGTTTCATTCCTCGAATTCTTTTGCAATAGTTCTGTAAGGGTTAGATCTCACTTCTTGGAGATTCTGGAGTCAGATGAAACAGATTTACTTTACATCAAGAGGGAGCTGAGAATCGGCTTTGCAGCTGGCAGATATGGGGGCAGTTTTAACTAGAAAGATACTAATTTAAATCATCCCGTTGTGTAGCATTTAATAGTTATAATGATTATACTTCTTGCACTTCCATATTTCCTCCTATGAGGAGACATCTTAAGTGCTTTACAAGAGGTGGTTTACAGATTTATTGAATAAATTAAAGGCACTTTGTGTAAACAGCAATCTGCAAATCAATCAGGTACAAACCATGAGTGTTATTATGGATAAACTGTGTGTAAATCATATGTGATTTGTGTATAAAGTAAGCTGTGCTTTAGAGCAAACTGTGAGTACACCATGCATAAGCCATGAGTATATAATAGCAAACCATGTTTGGATAACTGAAATGTTTAGTGGCTGAACTTTCAGCAAAGCACGAGCAAGGGCCAAAGGAACTCTGGCAAGATTTTGTGTAACCTACAAGTACATCATGAGTTAATAATTGTGAACAATGGACTTGCTATGTAATTTTATAAATAACCTGTGGTTTTGCTGTAGCCATCTAACATGCGAGCCACAGGTAAGCCATGAGTTAACAATCAGTAAAATGCAATTATTGTTCCATGTAAACTGTTAAGCAAAGTATGGTTACATTTGGTGTACACCAGATGCAAACAATGAGTAGGTCATGTAAGCCATGATTGGCCTATGGTCAAGCCATGTGGAAGCCTACGCAATGCTTAAACCATTTGAGCATGGTTTTCTCCTATTACAGGCACACTCCACATGGAACTTTTCTCTCTTTCTTTCTCTCTCTCTCTCATGGAGGTGCCATTGGGTTTTTCCCAGTTTTATTGAGAGCACCCAGCCAGAGTAGCTTTACAAACTTTTGGGTGTTGTTGTTTTTGTGTGTGCATAGGATAAAATGGCCTCTTTAGCACTCTCTGCCCTGAAGCTCTGTCTTTAGGTTTAATTGCTTTAAAGTCCCTGGGGGACTAGGGAGAGTGTGAGGCTCTAAGGAGCAAAGTCATGGCACTGCAATCCTATGTTTCCCTCTCCCTTCTACTTGTGCATTCTTCAGAAACATTTATGCTAGACTAAAAACAAAACAACATTGGTAGCCATAATTAGTGCTGACCCCAAAGGATCCCTCACATGGTAGCATGTTCAAGGGGCAATGGCAAAAAGATGATAGAAAATGATGCCAGGAAACAATCGAGATTTTTTCCCCACATACAAACTATCTTTCGTTCCCATATTCCATTATTGGCAAGTTTTAAGTAGCTCTGCAGGATTCGGTGGGGTTAAATTTCTTTTATATTCAAAACAACCAAACTAATATAGTTCTCAAACAAATAAGAGAAAGTACTTTTTCACCCAGAGGATCTCTGGTCTATGGAACTCCCTGCCAGAAGAAGTGGTGACAGCTGTCAGTCTTGACAGCTTTAAGAAAGGATTAGACAAGTTCATGGAGGACAAGAGTATCAATGGCTATAATTATGGATACCTAAGGACAACCTCCGGGTTGGAGAGATAGGCAGGATATCTCTCAATGCCATTTCCAGGGAATCCTAAACAGGTGAAGGCATTTGCTTGGGAATAATACCCTGAAGCAAATGGTGAGCCACTGTGTGAGACAGAATGCTGGACTGGATGGGCTGTGTCCTGTTCCATGGGCTGTGTCCTGTTCCAGCAAGGCTGTTCTTATGTTCTTAATATTTATTTATTTTTTAAAAGGGCTAACAAGGAATAACATCATTTAATCCAATCAGACAAGAAATGAAACAAAACAAAAACAAAGTAGACATAAACCTTGTGGCACCTTAAAGACTAACTGCAGGACTTTTAATGTGAGCTTTTGTGAATCAAAGGTCACTTCCCCAGGCACAAGAGTGAGAGTTTATGGCAATAATTTATACATGGTCCCTTGACCAGGTGCGGATACAAAAGTAGACAATGGTTGGTTAGTATAGTAGGGACAGATTGCAAATCGTGTGAGTCAGTGTGGCATTTCATACTTTGTAATGACCAAAGGCCCCTGGTTGTGGGTGTCTATGTGGTAAGAGTCTTACCACTTCGGAGCTCTGATCCTATCTGGAGTCTAAGTTCCTGAGAAGTCAGTTGGCTTTTTTTACAGGAGTCTCCATGGGGCTGGGCTGTTGCTGTACATTGAGAGAGACTCCAGTGACTCACCAAGTCTGATTCCTTTCACAACCTACAGCTTAGAGAAAACCAGGAATAATGAAATGCACGTTCATTTGGTAAGCCAGTGCCTTCATTAAAATATAACACTCATGTTGTTTCCTAGCACAATACAACATCAGATACCCTCCTTGACATAATAGACAATGTGCAAGTAGTGAAAATAAGCCTATTTACTTATTTACTTATTACAAATGAAAAGCCTGAGAAACCTCACTTCTTGCAGAGGAGAAGGCTCCAGCTCTTTCTACGACATTTCCCCATAAATCCCACCTTCCTTCATCAATCCTGCATCCAACCTGGTCAGCATTAGGCCTGAAGAAACTTCGCTTCTTGCAGTTCCGAAACCAATAGCCTCAACAGCGGATGAGTGACAATGCAAGTTTTCCAATGGATTACTTTTATTTTTATGATTCCAATTTCTCTTTATTTCTCCTGATTCTAGCTCCAGGGCTGGAGAGGGCAAAAGGCAACATTTATAGTGCTTCTTTTCTCCTCCCCATCTGAACACCAAATCTTCAGTATGTTGTGTGGTTTTTCCCCTGAGCTCTAAAACCAAGAGCTCCTTTCATGAGTGACATGAAGTATTCTTCTGTGTCTAGGTCAGACATTAAACTCCCAAAATGAAGCCACCCTTTGGTGAATCCCTTCCATAGTTCCTCTCTGCTTTCCTCCTCCTTCCACTTCCACTTCCATGTCTAGGCCAGACGTGAAACTGTCAAAATGAAGCTACCTTTTGGTGAGTTCATTCTGCAGTTCCTTTTGCCTGTGAGAAAAATTTGCCAACAAAACGAAGTAGCCATTGTCCAGGATGCGCCTGATTGTGGTGCAAAAATACCACAATCTTTCAGGACACTCTTTTTGTGTACTTCACATAAAGTGAGAATAGTGTTGAATAGGCTAAGAGATGGTGCTAGGCTTTCCTACGTAATCCATGCAATGGGGCAGAAGGTGGTAAATTCCTCATTTCCTCCCAACTTTACTTCACTTATTGAGGCAGGATCTCATTACTAAACATTGGGAAAGTTACTTTTTTTTATTGCCACTCCATGAATTCCCCATTGTGCAGGGACAATTTCCAGTCTTTGGTTTTGGGCCATAGCTATAAAGCTGTACAATTTTAGAGTTATAAGATTCTCTGATGCTTTAAATATTAACAGAGGACCCAGCATTGCCCAGGGGTACCCTATCAGGGCCAAGGAGAGACCCGAGTCCGTCCCCCACCCTAGCTGCCTTACTTTTTTGTCTGCTGTTGTCACAGCTGCTCTCTCAGCTCCGCCGCAAGGCGCCATCTCAGACTGACTCTGGCCGCCGCCGCCGCCAGCCTCCCCAGCGACTACAGTCAGTGGGTAGCCATCGCAGCCTGGCCCCTCCATCCTCCCGTGGGTTGTGTCAGGCGGAAGGGAGGCTCCATTTGGGTGGATGGGCAGGGGACCCATTTTGGGGGGGGGCAGAGGACTGCGAAAGGCAGCGGCCCAGTCCTGCCCTCTGCCCACCCCCCGGCTGTGGGTTCTCCCTCCCCCCTGCGGCGTGCCTCAGGAGTGTAGTGGAGCCATGCCGCGGTGGCCACCCGCCAACAGATAGTTGCTGGGGCAGGGGCGGCCGTAATGGCCATAATTGCCACTGTCCGTACTGGCAGCTAGGCCGTGCACCACCTGGAATTCCAGGCAGACTTTGGCACATGCATGGAATTTCGCACATGCGCCGTAGCCTGGAATGTCAGGCAAGGTTAGGTGCATGCGTGGATTCTTGCGCATGCGCAGTCACCTCTCCTGGTCGTTTCTGCCAGCTGGGGGGTGGGCATTGCAGACGTTGAAGGTAGGCGTGCATGCAGTTTCCAGTGCAATTGGTGCAGGAGTGTCGCTTTGTATTAGGGAGCCCTGTGATGTCATGGAGCCTCAGATCTGGTCAGCTGGGAATTGGTTGAGCTGTGGCGATGACATCACAATCCCCCCTGTTAGCTTTTCCCCCTTGCTTTTTCTCCTGCCGGTGGGGGAATCCCCTTTGCGGATTGATTTAGGGGGTGTACCCCTCCCCATGGTGCTTGACACCCCCGCAGCGACCGTCTTTTTGGACCAAGGTATGTGTGTGCTGAGTTTCCGCGTGATCAGTGCAGGGGTGTGGATTTGTATAAGGAACATGCAGCGCCGGACCTTGATTTTAGTTATATAGATAAATATAGACTTGTTCTGTGCATGCAGAAGGGTAGACCTGCTGGAAGAAGTTAGATGACCTCTGAAATAGTTATTGAGGAGGTTTCGTTCATTTTTCAATCTTATCTACAGGTTACGCCATTTTAAGTGTTCACCCATGAAGGAGAAATGGAAAAGATATGTTCCCTTATGCCAGGGGTTCTCATTGTTTTTCAGCCACGGAGTGGACCATGTCCCCTCAGACAGTTGAGTGGGCCGGACTGGTGTCGTAAAACGCATCCGCAGCTGATGTAAATACGTTTACAATGGCTGTGGACTCATTTACGGCTGTCATAAATGCGTTTACAAGGCTGTAAATGACTCCATGGCTGATTTTGGTGGCAGGTAGGGTGGCATGAGGTCGGGCCAAATTATTTGGCACTGTGGGCCAGATCCAGTCCATGGGCCATAGTTGGCCATAGTTGGCGAACCCCTGCCTTATGCTGTTGAAGCTAGGATTAGCTCTTCTCCCTCCTATGGATATGAGCGGCTTTTAAGAACTAAAGACTATGTTTGCTTGCAACTTCTGGGTTCACACCAGATGGTGTCAGAACCCTGGAAGCTGGTTTTCTATACTGTATTTGAAAACCCTGAGGCAATTTTCAGAACAAAGTTCTTCACAATCTACTTTTTTTTTTTAAAAAAAAAGGCCAGAATAACCAGCCAATCTGGTAGGAAATAGGACAAGGCTTCTGGCAGGCATTTCTTTTTCTAAAACAGAACTGTAAACATATATATAAAAATAAGACAGTTTGGCCAGTGCATTTTTTTTTTGGCAGAAGCAGCCCAGAGGAAATCTTTCACCTCTAGCTAAGCATTTTAAATTTAAAAGCATAACAACTCAAACAGAGGCTGCATGGGCTAGATTAGCACATAGCACTGCTCCACTCTTATTTTTCAGGGGTTTGCAGGAGAGGGCCTTGAGGTTTGTGTGAGAGAAAGAGTGAGCGAGAGCATCGTGATGAGAATGATCAGTCAAATCTCACTCGCAGGGAGGGTGAATTTCACAGCTAGTCTGTCAGTCAACCTGTCAGAAACCTGTATGGATTCCCAATTGAATGGGCCAAGTCTGTACAGTTAAAAGGTGTGAGAACAACAAAGCGATATAGTCATTAAACCCTATTTGATTGACCAATACACTGAAGGAAAAAAAGATGTAACAAAGAGTCTTGTGGCAACATGAAGCTGTGCTGATTTATTGCAGCATAAATTTTCATGGGCCAATGAAACCTGGTGACATGTAATGAAGTGAGCTTCAGTGTGTGAATGTTTATGCTGCAGTAAATCTGTTAGTTTTCTGGTCCCCTGAGACTTTTTCAGTATAACAGCTTACACTCTCCCCTTTCTAAGTAAGCAAGTAGATGGCTTTCCATGAGACATAGCTCTCGCGTATGCATCTTTATTGATGTTCTGCCCTTGCAAACCAGATTCGATGGACATACATAGCTAGCATGTCAGTTAGCTTTGCTCATGGTGAGGGAGACATGTGTGTACTGTCCTCCCGCCCCCAAAGGGGTATCTGCAGATGTTCTGCAGATTTATAAAGTGGCTGTCCTTTATTTCATGCAATGCAGCATTCTACCCCATCCCAGGTTCAGGGTTGAGCAAGACTGAGCATCACCCTTGTTTTTTGGGTTTGGTGGCATATTTTCAAGTGGCTACTCTTTGTTGGCTTTGAAAGGGTGATGCACAAGGGAATTGATGTGCTTAAAGTTTATCAGGTATAAAACCAGTGGTGGGCTCCAAAAATTTTTACTACCACACTGTGGGCGTAGTATGGTGGGCGTGGTCAGGGGAAAGCCCTGCATTGCATCCGAATTAGGACTACTTTATTTCAAAACTTGGGTGGGCGGGGGCAGACAGAATTTCTGCTGCCGGTTCTGGCGAACTGGTGTGAACCTGCTGATGCCCACCACTGTATAAAACAGACAGAAAGGGGCAAAATGCGGCTCTCCAGATACTGAAGGACTGCAGGTTCCATCATTCTTCCTCATTGGTTAAGTTAGGTATAGCAGATAGGCCAGGTACATCTACAGGACTTGCCTTTCCCCATCCCTGCTGTAAAGAAATGCTAGAATCAGCCTGTATTTAATGTATGAGACCTTTATGCTGAGAGAGGAAGCTGCAAAGCTTGAGTGGGAATGTATACCCCCATCTTCAGATTTTTGCCAATCCACCACCGGAAAAATCTCTTTCAAGTCTGACTCAAAACACGCCCAAGAAAGTTTCATCAGAGGAATGATGGTGGCTTGTATATGTTTGTTGATTTCCACCTTCACCCTTTTAAAAGCTCCCCCTCCCCTCCCCCCAAAAGCTCCACTTAAACCAGGGGTTCCCAACCTTTTCAAGCCGGGGGCCAGGTTATACTCTCTCAGTCAACTTCAAGGGCCATTTTGTCCCAAAAGCTTCAAAGGGTGGCCATTTTGTTTCTCAAATGTTCTTGTAGGGGTGCGGGTCACATGAATTGGCACTGTGGGACAGAACCAGCTGCAGGCCGTGGGTTGGGAACCTTTGACTTAAACTCTATATCTCATCCTAGACTCAACACAACCTACTAGGAGTTGGAATCAAAGTTTCCAAGAATATTTCACTGAACCTATAGCAAGGTAACATACAGTATTACTTAGTATGTTTGGAAAGGAGTGGTTTCTTTCTTTCTTTTTTTGCCTTCCTCAACTTGAACATGCTTCCCTTTTTATTGTGTGAGGTGTGTGTGGGGAGGGATTGTCCCAATTCTGCTGGGTCTGTGCTGTTCAGGATTTCTTTTTTCTATCTCAGTGGGACTTTGGGTCTTACAAAGTGCCCATATGGCAGGGATTGGTTGAGACACATAGGAAGAACAGGGCAAAATCCAGGGACTCAGCAGAGTTTGTCTGAAGTAGATACTCTACTGAAGTCTACCCTTCTTTGGGTTGGGCTGGGGTGGGACCTCCTGCAAGATGTCAAAGAAGGTCTACTGTAGTTTTTTCCTTCTCTGCTCTCTTCATTGTCAACCTGGTCTTGATCTCTGAACTAGGGGTGGTGGCAATCTGTTCCTCTCTGGGTACCTCTGCACTGGGGTTTGGATCCTGTTTATTTTTTATGATGAAACTCTCTGGGATCCTGCCCTGTAAATAAATTTATTTTTCAACAAAACCTTCTCATGGCTGTCTATTTATTTACCATTTCCCCTCTCCCGGGTCCTGCCAATCGACCAATCTCTTGAATGCCTCTTTAATCTCTCAGTTTACATGATTAAACTATATTTTCCCTTTGGGGGTAGGACATTTATTTATTTATTTATTTATTTATTTATTAGTCAAATTTGTATATGCCGCCCGCTCAGGCATGCCCGACTCAGGGCGGCATCACAACAATGCACAAAAATACATAAAACATTATAAAAACCCCCAACCCACCCCCTTTAAAAACCCCTATATCCCACCCACCCATCCCATCCACTATAAAAGGAAGAAAAAGGAAGAAAAAGGAAGAGGAAGAGGAAGAGAGAGAGTTCTTATACAAGCCAGCAGGCGGGCACCATAGTCCCATTCGGGCCCCACACCTGCCCTGCCAGCCAGGTCTTCACTCCTTTCCTGAAGGGCAGCAATTCACTTTGGAGTCTTAGATCTATTGGGAGGAGGTTCCAGAGAGTTGGAGCGGACACGGAGAAGCGGACATGCTTCTCTGGCTGAACAAAAGCCCTGATATATTCTGAGTGCAACTGTGTGGCACATGTATTTTATTATGAGAAACCATGCAATCAGAACTAGGGTGCCTGTAGCCAGCACATGCGTGAGCAGTACAGCGTAAGGTCCTCTCCCGCTCTAGGACTTAGAAGCAGTGAATTTGCTCCTCATTTGATTACCCTAAAACAATCTTCTGTGAAGGTTGATGGCAAATGTCTCTACCTGTGTTTATAACTGCCGTGGAGTTAGCATTAGGGATGCAGTAGTGGAGGAGATGCTCAAGGGAAGATGATGTGGCAGGAGAAGGATTCGAAAATCCCTTTCCAATGTCTCTTCCTAGGTTCATACCACTCACTCTAGTAGATATTTGGCAACAGAGAAAATAAGTTTCGGGGCTTTTACACTGAGATGTTGTGCAATGTGTATTTTCTATTTCAAAAGGGACCACTGTGCGGTTTCCCCATGCCCCGCAGGGCATGGAACGGCCCGCCAGAGGCCACCGCGGTGAGAGACGCTCCCAGCCCGTGGGCTCTGCGGCCGCCAAATTAAGGGGGGTGAATAAAATATAGGGTTTGATTCACCCAATTACCGTGACCTGACCTGCGACTCGGCCAAGTAAGCAGATAGCTGACTCCGGTCAAACATTAAGTACATAGTTCATCTCCCGGCTCGGGAAATCCCTGGCGCAAATAAGCCATGTTTGTCCCTGCCTAATCCCCAAGACAATGAGGTCCCTGAACCCATGTTTGCCCCAGCTGATTAAACTCCCCTTTGAAGAATTCCCCATTAACCCGTGTACGTGGGTGAGGTAATTTTCCTGTCAGGTGACAGCTTGCCACCGTTGCGCTTTTTTCCCTATAAATGATGTTGCCTTTTTCCAATAAAGTACTGATCTGATCTCGCTCCTGTTGCCTCGTGTTGTCATTGATCAGTCTCCTCCGGGCTCTAACGCCGCCCTAGCGGCCAGATATCGCTACAGCTGGTGACCCCGACGTGATTTACTCGTGAGTAAGAGACCCCGGAGAGGTCTACTCGTGAGTAGCGCTCCACGCGGTCCGGTTCTGCGCTTGAACCGCAACCCGCCAGCCCGGAGGATAGCGCGGCGCTCTGGTCGGCAGCCAGCCGGACAGAGGACGGCCCGCCACGAGGCATTCCAGAGAGACATTCCTACCGCTTCCTCCTCACTTTCGCGAGGTTTGCCATAGAGGGAAACGCGTTCCGCTCAGGGCAGGCTGTGAGCCCCTGACATCGCAGAGGCCGTTAGAAGGGCCCGTGGCAGAAGGTCCACGCTCCGAGGTCTACCCCAGACACTCGTCGCCCGAACCTGTTGCCTGCAAAGACGCGTCGATCTTCGTCCCGAGAAGAAAACTTCGGAGGACCATCGCAGGTAATATGGGGACTTGTTCTCCTCGACCAAGTCCGTCCGCTAGCCAAAGAACTCGGGAGCAAGAGTTCATAATCCTGGCCAGGGTTTTTCAGTTACGATTTCACAGCAGGGAGCTAGCGAGACTTCTGGCGTACCTCAGGGAACACTGCCTACTTTACCCAGAAGTAGGTACGTTAACCCTGAAGCTCTGGGATCAGATAGGAGACTGCATTCAGCAAACCCCGAAAGCTCCAGGAGGGATAGTCCGCACATGGAGGAAATGTAGGAGACTCTTAGAGCAGATCGAGCCAGTCCGGGTAGAAGCGGAAGAACCCCCGTTAGAGAAGCCATCAGGCACGCCAGTCGAGCCGACTGCGCCCACCGCACTCTACCCGACATTCAAGTATCAGCAGAGTAGCGCAGGGAGCCTTCCCGCGGTGACAGCTGCAGACGTCACCGAGGGAACGCAAGGAATGAGAGGCGCTGGCGCTTCTCTGACAACCCCAGGTTCCCTAGTCGTGAAGAGTGCCCTTCAGCGCACAGCTGAGATAGAACTCAAGAAGGGGGAATTGCCAGTTGAACAGCTAGCAGAACTTCGACAGATTTGTCCCATCCGCTTGGAGATGGACGCGCTCACGGGCGCACAACAGGTAGTACACTCCCCAGTCCCGTACAAGCTTCTCATGGCTTTACGGAAAGCAATTTCAGAGACAGGGCTCCAAAGTCGTTTTACGAGGGGCACGCTCCAGCAAGTGTGCGAGACCACCATGTGGATTCCTCATGATTGGAAAGCCGTCATGAGGATGATGCTCACCCCAGCCAGTACATGATTTGGGACAGCGAGTTCCGCCTAGAGGCGCAAGCTCGGGCTGCCAGGATGGGAGGCGCGGTAATCCCTGACCAGTTGTATGGTTCAGGTGCCTTTGAGTCCATCAACGCTCAAATCAACTTGCCTCTCGCCACCCTAGAGATGTCAGCCGAGGCTGCCTATAGGGCCTACTTCAAGGTCCCAGCGTCTGGCAAAACGGCCAAAAATTACACCGCTATTAAGCAGGGAGCCCAAGAGCCCTACATGGACTTCATCAATCGCCTGGAAGAAGCAATTAGCAGGCAGATTGACAATGAGCAAGCCCAGGAGGAGCTCATGATTAAGCTAGCCAAAGACAACGCCAACTTGGACTGCCGTAAAGTCTTGCAGTCCCTGGGCAACCGCCCCGACATAACCTTAACGGACATGATTCGAGCATGCTCCGACGTTGGCACAGACTCCTACAAGATGGGTCTGCTAGCGGCAGCGGTGCAGGGGCTAAGAAGATCTAATGGCAAGAACAAGGGGGCATGTCACACTTGTGGCAAGGTCGGTCACTTCGCTAGGGAGTGCCGATCCAAGGGAAGCGGACAAAAGTCCGGCCGTCCCAAGGCTCCGAACACCCTCTGCCCGAAGTGCAAGAAAGGCTACCATTGGGCCAGGTTTTGTCCGAATTCGGGAAACCGGAATCCGGGCACGTCTCTGGCCCCAGTCCAAACAGAGGCTTCCTTCACCCAGATCCAGAACTCCCCAGACCGAGACTAGATTCTAGGCACATCCCAGGCACTGCGAGGGCACAGGCCAGCCCCAAGGGCAGCACGGGGCTAGAACTGACTTGCCAGGCGGACGTTACATGCGACCTGCCAGGCACAGTCTATCTAGTCGACACCCAGTACATGGGACCCCTGCCCAGAGGCTTTATAGGTTTAGTTTTGCCCCGTAATGTAGCTGGAGCACGCGGAATTTTCATAATTCCAGGAGTCATTGACTCCAATTTTTCAGGCATTCTCCAGGTCCAGCTTTGGGCGCACCTGCCCCAAACAATCCACAAGGGAGACACGTTAGCGCAACTGATCATGGTTCCTTGTCACTCGCCAGCAGGCAGCCAGGGAAGGCTCAGGGACAGCTCAGAGTCCGGTTCAGCAGACCGCTCGAGCGCGAGTGAGGCAGTGCAAGGATACCAGGTCTTAGCGACAGTGGAGACCAACATTGAGTGGAAACAGCGCCCCGTTTTCGAGGTATTTTTGAACAAAAGGGTGTTCTCAGGGTTACTCGATACCGGAGCGGATGTGTCAGTGATAAGCAGGAGCCAGTGGCCAAGAGAGTGGGCCATTGAGCCGGTCTCCGATGTGTGGGGGGTAGGAGGCGTCCAGGAAGCGTTCAGGAGCCGAGAGTGGGTAGAGGTCACAATCCCAAAGGCTGACGGCACGGCGGTAATTCGGCCGCACATTCTTGACGTGCACATCAACCTTTGGGGGCGAGACATTCTCCAGCAGTACGGTGCTACGCTTACCTTCGGGTAATGGTGTTGCCACTTAAATGGCTCACCGACACTCCGGTATGGGTAGAACAATGGCCGGTAGTGGGAGAGAAATTAGTTGCCCTCAAGCAGCTAGTTAAGGAACAGCTAGACGCAGGACACATAGAACAGTCCACAAGCCCCTGGAATTCGCCAATTTTTGTGATTAAGAAGAAGTCGGGGAAGTGGCGACTCCTCCACGATCTCAGGGAGATCAATAAATGCATTCAGCCGATGGGTCCGCTTCAATGCGGCATCCCAAATCCTAACATGATTCCCGAGGGGTGGGAGATCCTAGTTGTAGATCTCAAGGATTGCTTTTATACAATCCCCCTAGACCCCAGGGACCGGGAAAGGTTCGCCTTTACAGTGCCGGTCGTGAACCACGGTGAGCCCACGCAGCGTTACGCGTGGAAATTTTTGCCACAGGGCATGCTCAATTCGCCCACCCTGTGTCAAATTTATGTTCACGGCGCACTGGCAAAGTTCCGAAGCCTTTACCCTAAAGCTATTGTTTGTCACTTCATGGACGACATCTTAGTAGCGTTGCCGCAGCTCGGCAGCGAAATGTTTTCTGACCTCCAGGCCAGCCTGGGGGACAAAGGCTTACTTATTGCCCCTGAGAAAGTGCAGAGAACCGAGCCCTTCTCATACTTGGGCCATCGGCTTCTCCGCTCTTTCGCAGCACCAGTCCTGCCTCAGATAAATTTACAAGACTCAGTCACCCTTGTAGAATTGCAGCAAGTTTTGGGGAACATCAATTGGGCCAGACCGTATTTTCGTTTAGATACGGATCTTCTAAAACCGCTCTTCTCGCTGCTAACCTTAGGTAAGCAGCCGGCAGACCGGATAAAAATCTCTCGAGACGCGCGCTTGGCGCTCGAGAAGGTGAACCAAGCTCTCAGCCAGAGGTGGGTGGATAGGATCGCCCCGGGGCCATATGCCCCGATCCTGAATCTGTACATCGTACGGTTAGGGTCCATGTTCACTGGGGCGCTAGGAGTAGACTCAGAGAAGGGAGCGAAAATTGTGGAGTGGGTATACTTGCCTAACACCTCTTCTCGGAACATTGTTCCGCCCCAAGAACTGGTCTCCGCGGTGATCTACCGCGGCAGGCTGAGAGCAAGGGACATTTCTGGGCACGATTTAGCTAAGATCACAGTCCCGTTCACCAAGGAACAAATCCATCAGTTGATGCAGCTCGGTGACTCGCTTCCGATAGCTTTGGAAGGATTCACTGGAAGCTTGGCATACCATTTGCCCAAAGATCCTAGGCTTGTCTCACTTCAGACAGGAACAGTCAGTTTGTTCGAATTGCTCTCGCTGGTCCCGCTTCAGGGGGCCAAGACAGTTTTTACCGATGGGGGACGCACATATGGTGTCCTGACTTGGCAGGAGGGCGAAGCTTGGCGCACGCTGCTAACTCTTCCACAGAAGTCCGCGCAGCGGGCAGAGTTGGCAGCCGTGAACCTTGCCTTGCGCACCTTCGCCAAGGAACGTTTAAACATCATTACTGACAGTCTGTATGTAAGGAATTTGCTTCACAGTCTACCGGGAGCGTACATTACTCCCGCGATAGACAAGAACTTGCTCAGTCTGTTTCTCACTGCTCAATTTCATTTGCGGAACCGCACAGAGCCGCTCTATATTGCCCACATCCGAAGTCACCAAGACCTACCGGGTCCGATTTCCGCGGGCAATAGCAGAGCGGATGCGGCGGCAAAGGAAATTCAGCAACGTTCAGTTTTGGGAGTTTTCACTACTCCAATCCAGAGCCATGCCTTTTTTCACCAAAATGCCAAGGCACTCGCCAGACAGTTCAATCTGCCACTCTCTCAGGCCCAGGGTATAGTCCGCTCTTGCCAGCATTGCGCAGGAGCGCCGGGGGGGCCCTCGTGGGGGGTCAACCCACGAGGGACAGAGGCTAATCAGGTATGGCAGATGGACGTCACACATGTGCCGCAGTTCGGCAGATGGCAATACATGCACGTCTGCATTGATACCTTTTCCCAGTTCGTTTGGGCAACGGCGCAGAAAGGGGAGGCTGCCACCCACGTGGAGCAGCACCTCCTTTCCTGCATTGCGGCGATGGGCAAGCCGCGGCACGTGAAGACGGACAACGCGCCGGCCTACAGTTCCAGGCAGTTGGCCGCCTTCATGGCTACCTGGGACATCAAGCACACATTTGGAATTCCCTACAATCCGCAAGGGCAAGCGATTGTAGAGCGGGTCAATCGGACGCTAAAGTCCTATATTGACAAACAAACAGAAAGGGGGGAGCCACCAGCCCTCCCCAAGTCACAGGGAGAAGCACAGATGTGTCTCAACAAGGTATTGTTCACTTACAATCACCTTAATGTTTTTTCGGATTGCACGCCGCAGGAGAAGCATTTCCGCCGTTCGGAAGCTCTCCCGCAACCTATGGTCCGGTACCGAGCGCCACCGGACCCTTCTTGGAGGGGCCCGGTGCCGCTCATAACCTGGGGAAGAGGGTATGCTGCAGTTATGTCTCCTACAGGTGTCGTTTGGATTCCAGCCGGTGTGTCAAGCCCTACGTGGAACCACATGGCGTGGAACCAGGCCGGCCCGAGTCCGATCCCGGAAATGGAGGACCTCACCCTGACCGAGAGGACCCGCCGGAGGAAACGGCCGCCGATGCCCAAGATCACCTGGGGGATGGTCAAGGCTCTTTGCAGTGACGCCCAGGACGCCGTGCAGCGCGAGGAGAAAGAGCCGACACCGGAGAACCTCACAGCTGCAGTTTTTGCCCTGATTCACGCCAACACAGCGGCGATCACCATCATCCTGGCCCTTTCCCTGCTCTTGGGGGGAGGCGTTCAGGCTACTCCGATCCAGGCCGACGGTTTGCCGCCTGGGGAAGATATTTCCGCACGAATGCGGTACAACTTGTGGGAAAGGTTGGCGGGTCTCGTCAACCAGTCCGATTTTTGTCTACAGCAGGACATTGGTTCTGCATCTATCCTCAGCACCTGTCTCATCCCCGTGTGCCACACTCTGGACGCGCGCACCAAGGATGGCGACTGGTTGTTGAAGGCGTTCTTTGGCCCACACACTCCTACCACCTTCTCAGCATACGCACGCTGGGGGGGACGGCGACTTGCATCAACCTTGCCGGCTGACGCAGCCACTCTCCATACCCCTCGAGTGGCGGTCAGCCCGGACGCTGCTTGCACCCGTATGACCGGCTGCACCTCAGGCGGTCCGACTCGGCGCCGCTGCCTGGACCCCGGCAGCGGCAACTGGACTTGCAACAAACCAGAAACCCTCATCTCGCTGTACGCTCACGTCACCCTACCTTCAGGGTGGTTTTTCACCTGCAACCAGTTCACATGGAACTATATTCCTGCGAATTTGTCGGACTCAATGTGTTGTATCAGTCGTTTGACACTGTTACTCCCTACTAAGGACATGATTGCCCCAAGCACAAATGTTTCTAATGTTTCACATGTTTCCAATGTTTCAAATGTCTCCCCACTCATACGGCACACACGCACAACCCAGTTAGACAGCTCTTGTGACAGCAGCTTCAGAGTAATGAGTCCCGCTGAGTATGTATCCCTAGCAGTCAGCCTTGTCGGCGTGCCAGGCTTGGCCGTCGGCAACGCACGGAGGATTGGCCGCTTGGCTTGCGGTTTGGCCAAAGCCATTAACCATACCTCCACAGCGATAGCGCTCCTCAATCAGGAACAGGCAGAACTTCGCCAGGCCGTTCTTGACAATCGAGCGGCTATCGACTACCTCCTCTTGCTGCACCACCTGGGTTGCGAATCCTTTCATGGAATGTGCTGCTTCAATCTTACTGACAACTCCCGTAAGATCCAAAGCCAGATCACGAACCTCCACACCATAGTCCAGGGTATTACTGAGGGTTCCGCATGGGGGGCCTGGTGGAGTTCCCTGTGGAATTGGATGTGGTCATGGATTCCCTGGGGGTGGCTGCAAACGGTGCTTAAGGTAGTGGTGGGGATAACCATACTAGGCATTACGCTTTGTTGTTTTGCTCAGTGCATTCCCTCGCTGATCTCCAAGTGCCGCCCCAGAGAGAAACTCCGTGACGTCATACCCGCTCAACAGCTGATGCCGCTCTTGCGCAAGGTCGCCAGTCAGGTCCTTAAATAGAAAATAAAGGGGAGATGCGGTTTCCCCATGCCCCGCAGGGCATGGAACGGCCCGCCAGAGGCCACCGCGGTGAGAGACGCTCCCAGCCCGTGGGCTCTGCGGCCGCCAAATTAAGGGGGGTGAATAAAATATAGGGTTTGATTCACCCAATTACCGTGACCTGACCTGCGACTCGGCCAAGTAAGCAGATAGCTGACTCCGGTCAAACATTAAGTACATAGTTCATCTCCCGGCTCGGGAAATCCCTGGCGCAAATAAGCCATGTTTGTCCCTGCCTAATCCCCAAGACAATGAGGTCCCTGAACCCATGTTTGCCCCAGCTGATTAAACTCCCCTTTGAAGAATTCCCCATTAACCCGTGTACGTGGGTGAGGTAATTTTCCTGTCAGGTGACAGCTTGCCACCGTTGCGCTTTTTTCCCTATAAATGATGTTGCCTTTTTCCAATAAAGTACTGATCTGATCTCGCTCCTGTTGCCTTGTGTTGTCATTGATCAGTCTCCTCCGGGCTCTAACGCCGCCCTAGTGGCCAGATATCGCTACACCACTGTACTGGTCTGTCTCTGCATGTTGTCAAAAGGGAGGGGGATGCCTGGGGAGCAAATGACAAAATCTTTTGGTGCCTTCAAGACTGGTATTAGTCATTAAGATGCTGCGACACTTTGTCCTTTGCTTCATGGATAGATTTCTCCCCCTCTTAATTTTGTCAGCATGCAGTATTTTCTCTAATGCACTCCTAAGGACCTTTCTCTTTGTAAGGGATATTGTGTTGGGAAAACAAGCTGCTTCTCAATCAGCTTCACCAACATTTATATTTTTAAGGCTTAATTTCACATTGCTGAGAGCTTAGTGGTCCTCCCAGCTCCCTTTGTGTCCCTGATAAAGAGCTGCTTCCAGGATCAGACAGATGGAAGAGAGCTGCTTTGTGTGTAATGTGTGGCAAAATTGCTAAACAACTAGGAATTGCTATGCTGAAATGTGTAGAGTCAGAGTGTCACCTCCTGAATCTGTTGAAAGTTGTTGCATTCTGTCCCTGGAGTTACACAACAGTGTAGGGTTACTACTACTGGCAACTCTTAGTGCTCAGTGGGTGTTGGATTTTGACCATAAGCTTGGCCCCCAGCTTGTGTAATCACTATGCTGTTTCACCCTGCCACCCTGGTTTTAAAATTTTGGAACAATGTTTTTTCTAGGGCAGGCATGCCCAAAGTATGGCCCATGGGCCGGATACAGCCCCCAAAGCCTTCGCAAAACCAGGACGTGAATACAGACACTTATGTGCATGTACAGACGTGTCCGTATTCCTGGTTTGGCACGGATGTCCTTGCACATGTGCAGAAGCGTCCATATTCACTTTCTGGCTTGATGCGGATGTGCTCGCTCACGCGCAGAAACATCCGCACCAAACCAGGAAGCGAATATGGCTGCTTTCACACATGTACAGAAGCATCCATGCTGAACCAGGAAGTAAATACGGCCGCTTTCACACATGCACAGAAGCATCTGCGCTGAACCAGGAAGTAAATGTGGCTGCTTTCGTGCATGCGCAGAAGTGTCCACACCAAACCAGGAAGTGAATATGGATGTGCATGCGCACAAACACGCCCTGTTCTGGGGGCGTGGTCTGGCCCACTCAGCTGTTCCAGGGGCGTGGTCAGGCTCCAGGCCCAAAAGGTTTGGGTACCCCAGGGACTTAACTGGATGATACTTTTTCTCAAGCAGATGCATGAAGCTCTCACTAGGTCTGTTTAAGTGCACTTATGTCAGTAGAACTCAAAAGTTTCAAAGGAGGCATTGAGCACTTTAAATAGTATGTATTAGTTTAGTCAGGCTTCCAAAACTGGCTCAGTGTGAAGGTGCTGTTCTATCTCTTGCACATGCTGCAACAACCCTGGTGTAAGGGAAATGGCTGGGAAGAGATCTGGTGGGTAAATGTGCTTGAGCCTATCATGCTCAAATGGCATAAGGCGAAGAGCAGAGCTCCATCGTTTTGACTTCTCAGCCTTCTTGTTGCCTGGAATAAGAAAAACCTCATTTTTGCTGCATGGGATGTGAGGCTTAGCAGGGAAAGTTGGCAAAGTATGCTGAAACTGTTGAGTATATCTGCTAGCTGCTCACCTGCCAACCCCACAAAGATGGGGATTGCCATTTAGCCAGGTTTCACTCAGATTCTGGGTCCATTCCCTTGGGATGCCCACACATTTGTTCCTACAATCAGCTGTGTTCAAAGGAGTTCCAGACCACCTGCCAGCCTTGCCATTCCCATCTCTTATATCACAAAGATCCACCTCTCTGTGGCCTCAGGTTTTGGTCCTGAAAGATCAGAAAATAAGAAGCTGTTGACTTGAGAGTCCAATTACGCATGAGTGGGCAGCGCAGAACATGACTTCGAGAAAGGGTTTGAAGAAGTGTGTCTCTGCACTCAGTTTATGCTACTCGTGGTAAAATATCACCCTAGCGCTCTGTCTCGGGTACACACTATAGCAGGTACACACCTGCCATGTGGTGGAGGAAGGGCAAAATGCCTGTCTGGCCTCTAAAGCTGTCTGAGGGAGCGTGAAAGCAAGAAATTAGTGGGAATTGGAAAGGTAGCAATGTTCTGCGTGCTCTGGTGTCTACATGTCTGCCACATGACCATGGAAACACCTACAGATGCAGACAGCACTGGCTTTTTGGCTGTACTAGAATCAGACACAACTGGTTTTTAAAACCTTTAAAACCTTACCTCAGCATCCAAAACTGGGAGTGGGGAACCTGTGACTCTCTAAATCAGGGGTTCCCAACCTTTTTCAAGCCAGGGGCCGGGTCATGCTCTCTCAGTCAGCTTCGAGGGCTGGATGGTCATTTTATTTATTTATTTATTTATATTTATATCCCGCCCTTCTGGCGCTGGCGCCACCCAGAGCGGCAAACAACATAAGAGGAGAAAGCTCTTTAAAACCAAAGAAAGCCCTGCCTGCACAATAGGGGTGGCCATTTTGTCCCAACAGTTTCAAAGGGACAGCCATTTTGTTTCTCAAATGCCCTTGGAGGGGTGGGAGCTCACATGAAATGGCACTGTGGGCCAAATGCGGCCCATGGGCCTTAGGTTGGTGTGGGATCCGCGAGCGCGATTGGCATAACTGTCCCTGACATGGGTCACACCGGGTGAGGCAGACCCCTGGCCTCTGACCTCTGTGAGTACAGAAATTGGGGAGCGGATTAATAGTCATAAGATTGATTCACCCATATCTGACCTGACCGGCAGTTCTGCAGAGGGAAGCTGAATCACTAACTCCCGTTAGACATTAGGTAATTACACACTTGCAGATCAGCCCAAAGCCCGAGTGCAAATAGTGGCCATATTTACTCTTGTGTAAGCCATGAACAATGGATTTCCCCTGTCAGTATTTAATTAACTTCCCCAAGAGAAGTTCCCAATTAACCCGGGTAAACAGGTGATACGATTTTCTGTCAGATGACGATTCTATCACACGCTGCCTTGAATTCCTATATATGATGATGTTTTTCCCTCAATAAACCACTGGTCTTCGCTCCATCTCGTCTCGTGTCGTTCCTTGACCAGTCTCCTCCGGGACCTCATGGCCGCCCAGCGGCCCCAATCCAACATCTGGTGACCCGCGACGTGATTCTACTCGTGAGTAAGTGATCAACGCGGTCCGGTTCTACGCTAGAACCGTGTCCGATCACCCCGGAGGACAGCGCGGCAGCCCAGTCGGAAAGCCAGCCGATCGGGAAGACAGCTCCGCGACGAGGCATTTCAGAGAGGCATCCTGCAGCTTGCTCCGGCTTTCGCGGCGGCTTGCAGCACGGAAAACCGCGTTCCGCTCAGGGTCGGCTGTGAACCCCTGACAGCACAGAGGCCACCGAGGGCCCATGGCGGCAGTCCACGCTCCGAGCTCTACCCAGAGATTCGTCATGCAAAACCTATTGCCTGAACTACAGACGCGTCGAATCGTCCCGAGAAGGAGACTTCAAAGGACCCGGCAGGTAATATGGGGACTTGTCCTCAGCGGCAACGTCCGTCCGCTAGTCAAAGAATTCATGAGGATGAATTCAAAACCCTGGCCAGGGTATATCAGATAAGCTTTCACAGTCGAGAACTAGCGCGGCTTTTGGTGTTCTTGAGGGAACACTGCCTGCTTTACCCAGAAGTAGGTACGTTATCCCTTCAGCTCTGGCATCAGATAGGAGTCTGCATTCAGCAACCCCCGAAAGCTCCAGATGGCGTAATTCGCACATGGAGCAAATGTAGGAAACTCTTAGCAGAGGTGGACCCAGTCCGGGTAGAGGCCAAAGAACCCCCAGCGTCAGTAGAGCCATCGGCGCCCACGGCGCTCTATCCGTCACTCCAGTTTAAGCAGAGTAGTGTAGGGAGCTTTCCCCCGGTGACAGCTGCAGACGTCACCGGTGGAATGCATGGAATGGGGAGCGCTGGCGCTTCCCTGATAGCTACGGGTTCCCGAACTACCAAGAGTGCCCTTCAGCAGACAGTTGAGGAAGAGATCAGGAAGGGGGAATTGCCAGCAGAAGAGCTAGCTGAGCTTAGTCAGATTTGTCCAATTCGCTTGGAGGTAGATGCCCTCACAGGGCAGCAGCAGATAGTTCATTCCCCAGTACCGTATAAGCTCCTCATGGCTATACGGAAGGCCATTTCAGAGACAGGACTACAGAGTCGCTTCACTAGGGGCACGCTTCAGCAAGTGTGCGAGAACACGATGTTCATCCCACACGATTGGAAAGCCGTCATGCGGATGATGCTCAACCCCAGCCAGTATCTGCTATGGGACAGCGAGTCCATTGGCACGGACTCCTACAAAATGGGTCTGCTGGCAGCGGCGGTGCAAGGGGGTAGGAAACCCAAGAACAAAAACCAAGGGGCATGTCACAATTGTGGCAAGGTCGGTCACTTCGCTAGGGAGTGCCGATCCAAGAGCGGCGGACAACGTTCCGGCCGTTCCATGGCTCCAACCACCCCGTGTCCGAAGTGTAACAAAGGCTTCCATTGGTCCAGATTCTGTCCGAATTCGGGAAACCGGAACGCGGGCACGTCTCTGGCCCCGGTCCAAACAGAGGCTTCCCTCGCTCTGGGCGAGCCTGAGCTGGATTAGATTCCAATCACATTCCGGACATTGCGAAGGCGCAGGCCAGCCCCAAGGGTAGTACAGGGCTAGAATTGACTTGCCAGGTGGACGTCACATGCGACCTGCCAGGCACAGTCTATCTGGTGGATTCCCAGTACATGGGACCCCTGCCCAAAGGCTTCATAGGCTTAGTTTTGCCTCGCAGTGTAGCAGGAGCTCGCGGAATTCTTGTAATCCCGGGAGTCATTGACTCCAATTTTTCGGGTGTTCTCCAAGTTCAACTCTGGACGCACCTACCCCAGACCATTCACAAGGGAGACACGCTAGCACAACTGATTATGGTTCCTTGTAACTCGCCAGCAGATAGCCAGGGAAGGCTCAGGGGCAGCTCAGAGTCCGGGTCGGAAGACCGCTCGAGCGCAAGTGAGGCAGTGCAAGGATACCAGATCTTAGCGACAGTGGAGACCAACATAGAATGGAAACAGCGGCCAGTTATTGAGGTATTTTTGAACAAAAAATCGTTCTCAGGGTTGCTAGATACTGGAGCTGACGTCAGCGTGGTCAGCCGAAGCCAGTGGCCGCAGGAGTGGGCAATTGAGCCGGTCTCCGATGTGTGGGGGGTAGGCGGCATCCAAGAAGCATATAGGAGCCGGGAGTGGGTGGAGGTCACGATCCCTAAGGCTGACGGCACAGCGGTCATACGGCCGCACATTCTGGACGTGCACATCAACCTTTGGGGGGCGAGACATCTTGCAGCAATACCGTGCCACTCTTACCTTCGGGTAATGGCTCTGCCACTTAAATGGCTTACCAACACGCCAGTCTGGGTGGAACAGTGGCCGGTAGTGGGGGAGAAATTAGTCGCCCTAAAGCAACTGGTTAAAGAACAGCTAGACGCAGGACATATAGAACCGTCCACTAGTCCTTGGAATTCGCCCATTTTTGTCATCAAGAAAAAGTCAGGGAAGTGGCGACTCCTCCACGATCTCAGGGAGATCAATAAATGTATACAGCCAATGGGTCCGCTTCAATGCGGCATCCCAAATCCAAATATGATTCCCGAGGGTTGGGAGATCCTGGTCGTAGACCTTAAGGATTGTTTTTACACCATCCCCTTAGATCCGAGGGATCGGGAAAGGTTCGCCTTTATGGTGCCGGTTGTGAACCACAGCAAGCCCACGCAGCGTTACGCGTGGAAGTATTTGCCACAGGGGATGCTCAATTCGCCCACCCTGTGCCAAATTTATGTTCACAACGCACTGGCAAGGTTTCGAAACCTTCACCCCACAGCCTTAGTATGCCATTTCATGGACGATATCTTGGTCGCAGCGCCGCAACTCGGCAGCGAAATGTTTAAAGACCTCCAGGCCAGCCTGGGGGAAAAAGGGTTACTTATTGCCCCAGAGAAAGTCCAGAGAACCGAGCCATTCTCATACTTGGGTCATCGGCTTCTCCGTTCTTTCACAGCACCAGTTTTGCCCCAGATCAACTTAAAAGACTCAGTCACATTGGTAGAATTGCAGCAGGTTTTAGGTAACATTAACTGGGCCAGGCCGTATTTCAGATTGGATACGGATCTTCTAAAGCCGCTATTCTCGCTGCTAACGTTAGGTAAGCAGCCGGCAGACCGGATACAAATTCCTCGAGAGGCACGCTTGGCTCTCGAGAAAGTCAACCAAATTCTCAGCCAAAGGTGGGTGGACAGGATTGCTCAGGGGCCATATGCCCCGATCCTGAACTTGTACATCGTTCGGGCCGGATCCATGTTCACCGGAGCCCTAGGAGTGGACTCCGAGAGAGGAGCGAGTATCGTGGAATGGGTGTATTTACCGAACACCTCTTCCCGAAACATCGTTCCCCCCCAAGAGTTGGTCTCCGCGGTGGTCTACCGCGGAAGGCTGAGAGCTAGGGACATTTCAGGGCACGACTTAGCAAAAATCGTGATCCCATTTACCAAAGAGCAAGTTCAGCAGCTGATGCAGCTCGGTGACTCGCTTCCAATTGCCTTGGAAGGATTCACCGGATGCTTGGCATACCACTTGCCAAAGGACCCCAGACTCGTCTCGTTTCAAACACAGACAGTCAGCTTGTATGAATTGATTTTGCTGGTTCCACTTCAGGGGGCCAGAACAGTCTTCACTGATGGGGGTCGCACATATGGTGTCTTAACTTGGCAGGAGGGCCAGGCTTGGCGCACGCCTCTAACTCTTCCACAGAAGTCCGCGCAGCGGGCAGAGTTGGCAGCGGTGAACCTTGCCTTGCGCACCTTCGCCAAAGAACGCCTTAACATCATTACGGACAGCCAGTACGTTAGGAACTTGCTTCACAGTCTACCGGGAGCATACATCACTCCCGCGATAGACAAAAATTTGCTGAGTTTGTTTCTCACAGCTCAATTTCACTTGCGGAACCGCACGGAAGCGCTCTATATTACCCACATCCGAAGTCACCAGGACCTACCGGGTCCGATTTCCGCGGGCAATAGCAGAGCGGATGCGGCCACAAAAGAAATTCAGCAACGGTCAGTGTTAGGTGTTTTCACTACTCCAATTCAGAGTCATACATTCTTCCATCAGAATGCCAAAGCGCTCGCCAGACAGTTCAACCTGCCACTTTCTCAAGCCCAAGGCATAGTTCGCTCTTGTCAGCATTGTGCAGGGGCACCGGGGGGGCCCTCGTGGGGGGTCAACCCACGAGGGACAGAGGCTAATCAGGTGTGGCAAATGGACGTCACACATGTCCTGCAATTTGGCAGATGGCAGTACATGCACGTTTGCATTGACACTTTCTCACAATTCGTTTGGGCAACGGCGCAAAAAGGGGAGACAGCTTCCCACGTGGAGCAGCATCTCCTTGCCTGCTTCGCGGCGATGGGCAAACCACGGCACGTGAAAACCGATAACGCCCCGGCCTACAGCTCTAGGCAGCTGGCCGACTTCATGGCCACCTGGGATATCAAGCATACCTTTGGCGTTCCTTACAATCCGCAGGGGCAAGCGATTGTGGAACGAGTCAATCGGACACTCAAGTCCTACATTGACAAACAAACAGAAAGGGGAGAGCCACCAGCTCTCCCCAAGGCTCAGGGTCAGGCACAGCATTGTCTGAACAAGGTGTTGTTCACGTACAATCACCTTAATGTTTTTTCGGATTGCACGCCGCAGGAGAAACACTTCCGCCGCTCGGAAGCTCTCCCGCGGCCGCTGGTTCGTTACCGAGTGCCACCGGATCCTTCTTGGAGGGGCCCGGCGCCACTTGTAACCTGGGGAAGAGGGTATGCTGCAGTTATGTCTCCTACAGGTGTCATCTGGATTCCAGCCCGGTGCGTCAAGCCTTACTTGGAGCCACATGGCGTGGACCCAGACCGACCCGAGTCCGATCCCGGAGATGGAGGACCTCACCCTGACTGAAGGGACCCAGCGGAGGAGGTGGCGACAGCCGACGACAGTGCCGAAGGTCACCTGGGGGATGGTCAAGACCCTTTGCAATGAGGCCCAGGACACCATCCAACGCGAGGACAGGGAACCAACACCGGAGAACTTCGTGGCTGCAGTCTTTGCCCGGATTACTGCCAACACCGTGGCAGTCACCATCATCCTGACCCTCTCCCTACCTGCGGGGGGAGGCGTCCAGGCAGCTTCACTGAAGGCCAGCGACCTAATGCCAGGCGGAGACCTCTCTGCCCGGATGCACTACAACCTATGGGAAAGGTTGGCAAGTCTCGTCAACCAGTCCGATTTTTGCCTGAAGCAGAATGCCGGTTCTGCCTCAATCTTGAGCACCTGCCTCATCCCGGTGTGCCACGCTCCAGACGCACGCACCAGGAACGGCGACTGGCTGGTGAAGCGGATTTTCGGTCCATTTCTCCCAACGAGTTTCTCAGCATACGCTCGCTGGGGACTGCAGTTAACCATGACTTTGCCGGCTGATGCCGCCACTCTCTACACCCTGCGAGTGGCAGTCAGCCCGAACTCTACTTGTGCTCGAATGACCGGCTGCTCCGCAGTCGGCCGGACCCAGCGTCGCTGCCTCGACACTGGCAGCAGCAATTGGACTTGTGATAACCCAGAGACACTTGGTTCAATGTATGCTCATGTTACCCTGCCTTCAGGTTGGTTCTTTACATGCAATCAGTACACTTGGAATTACATTCCCGCAAATGTATCAGATTCCGTATGTTGTATCAGTCGCTTGACATTGTTACTCCCCACTAGGGATATGATTGTTCCAAGCACAAATGTTTCCTCACCCATACGGTGGACTCGCGCCACCCAGCTAGACAGCTCTTGTGATAGCAACATTAGGGTCCTGAGTCAAGCCGAATAGTCTCGTTGGCAGTCAGCATACTTGCCGTGCCAGGCTTGGCTGTCGGCAACGCTCAGAGAATTGGTCAATTAGCTTGCGGATTAGCAAAAGCCATTAACCACACCTCCTCGGCAATAGCGCTGCTCAACCAGGAGCAGGCAGAGCTTCGCCATGCCATACTAGACAATCGAGCAGCTAGCGATTACCTTCTGTTGTTACATCATTTGGGCTGCGAGTCTGTCCACGACATGTGTTGCTTTAATCTCACAGACAACACACGCAAGGTACAAAGCCAGCTCACGGACCTCCACACCCTAGTCAAGAACATCAAGGAGGATGCTTCGTGGGGGTGGTGGGATTCGTTGTGGTCGTGCTTCCCATGGGGATGGCTTCAGACGACACTCAAGGTGATTGTGGGGGTGGTAATACTGGGCACAACAGTGTGTTGTTTCGTGCAATGTATTCCCTCACTGCTATCGAGATGTCCCCCATGGAGGGAACCCCGAAACGTCATCCCCCCACATCAGTTGATGCCCCTCCTGCGCAGGGCCGTCTGTCAGGTCCAAAAATAAAAGAAAAAGGGGGAGTGCGGGATCCGCGAGCGCGATTGGCATAACTGTCCCTGTCAGGGGTCACACCGGGCGAGGCAGACCCCTGGCCTCTGACCCCTGTGAGTACAGAAATTGGGGAGCGGATTAATAGTCATAAGATTGATTCACCCATATCTGACCTGACCGGCAGTTCTGCAGAGGGAAGCTGAATCACTAACTCCCATTAGACATTAGGTAATTACACACTTGCAGATCAGCCCAAAGTCCGAGTGCAAATAGTGGCCATATTTACTCTTGTGTAAGCCATGAACAATGGATTTCCCCTGTCAGTATTTGCCTTAGTTAATTAACTTCCCCAAGAGAAGTTCCCAATTAACCCGGGTAAACAGGTGATATGATTTTCTGTCAGATGATGATTCTATCACACGCTGCCTTGAATTCCTATATATGATGATGTTTTTCCCTCAATAAACCACTGGTCTTCGCTCCATCTTGTCTCGTGTCGTTCCTTGACCAGTCTCCTCCGGGACCTCACAGCCGCCCCGCGGCCCCAATCCAACAGGTTGGGAACTCCTGCTCTAAATATTCTTGAACTAGAATACCCGCAGTGCCCAACCATTGGTTATTCTGGCCAGGAGTGATGGGAACTGGTGTTCAGTTACATCTGGAAGGGTCAATTTCCCCAGCCTTTCACCCATTTGTTGGGCTTTCCTCTAGCCCTGCTTGAGTCCTACTTTCTAACAGGTCAGCCATCTATAATTTTTATTTATTTAATTTTTATTTTAAATTCAAATTTTTATGCCGCCCAATCAGGTAAACCCGACTCTGGGCAGCTCACAACAAGTTAAAACATACATAAAAACAATTAAACCATTAAAACGCCAACATACCCACCCACCTACCCTGTTCATCTTTAAAAAACTATCCACATTAAAAACTGCCTACATTGACAATTAAAAGAAATGGGTGCTTATTTTATAAGCCAACAGGCGGGGACCATCCTTCCATCTGGGCCCCACACCTGCCCCGCCAACCAGGTTTTTAGGTCTTTTTTGAAAGGTAGCAGCTCCGTCTGCTCCCGCAACTGTACAGGTAGGAGGTTCCACAAGGCCGGTGCGGGCACGGAAAAGGCCCTCCTTTGTGTGCCAGAGAGACAAGCCCCTCTGGCAGATGGGACAATTAGGGAGCCCCTCCGGTCCACTCTGGTTGGACGGGCGGACACTCTTGGGACAATGTGGTCTCTAAGGTATCCTGGCCCACTACCATGAAGGGCTTTAAAGGTCAAAACCAGCACCTTGAACTGCACCCGGAGGCAAATTGGTAACCAGTGCAGCTCCCGAAGTAATGGTGAGGCACGGGCATAACGCCCGTGCCCCATCGCCACCCGGGCTGCTGCATTCTGGACCAACTGCAACCTCCAAATGGTTGTCAAGGGCAGCCCCATGTAGAGTGCATTGCAATAATCTAGCCTGGAGGTGACCAGAGCATGTGTGACCCTGAGCAGGGAGTCCCAGTCCAGGAGCGAACGCAACTGACGGATGATGCGAAGCTGTGAGAAAGCCCTCCTGGCCACGGCCACCACCTGATCTACAAGTAGCAGCCCTGAATCCAGGAGGACCCCTAAGTTGCGTACCGGGTCTGTCTGGGGCAAAACAGCCCCATCCAAGACCAAAGTTGGTAGCTCCCGGGATAACACTGGACCCCCCATCCAAAGCCACTCAGTTTTTTAATGTATAATTTTAATGTATAAACACAAGAATCAGTGTTTACATCTGGGCTGAATAACAAATTCTTTATTTTGTGAAAGCTGTGCCTGTAAACTGACAGAAATTCAACAGGTGAAGCTTGTCCCAGGCCCATACCTGTCAAGTATCCCATATTGGCTGGGATTTTCCGTAATTTTGCACCGCTTTTACTCCTTTGCTGCCCGGAGCTGCCGCCATCCCGTAATTTGGTGGCGGGGGAAAAGTACTTACTGCGCATCCCCTTCTGTGCAGGTCCCTTCTACGCATGCGTAGAACCCTTCTACACATGCGCAGACTGGGATGTGCAGAAGGCTTCTACGCATGTGTAGAAGGGACCTGCGCAAAACGGTTCTGCGCAGGTCCCGTATTGTCTGGAGCCACGCTTGACAGGTATGTCCAGGCCTGCAGATTGGAGGAAAGGGAATTTTTTGTCATGCCACTTTTACAGATGCAGCAGAGGCTTGTCAGTAAATAACAGAAAAAGTTTGGTATTGCTTGGCCTAATGAGTGGGTGAAAGGCTCTTCCTTTCCCCCCAAGTGCTCATTAGTTGCTTGCTTTAGAAGGGAAGGCAAATTCGGAGTTGCTGTAACCGCTCCCTTTGTTCTTTAAATCATGCTGACGTCTTTCTGGTCTGTTAACACTGTTGGCGGGATGTGGGGGCGAGTGCCAAAATTGGCTTCAAAAGATAAAGGCCTGTTCCTTTTCCCAAAGCGGAGGAAGTCGCTCTTCTGAGAGCTGAGGTAGCATGAACTGTGCAGGCATCTCTCTGCTGCTGAGAAGACATGGGAAGTGGGGCAGGAGATAGGCCAGCTATTCTCAGCCTGAGGCACAGTTTAGGCAGAGAGGGGGGTGCAACTGCAACCCCACCGTTTTCCTCACTTTGTAGGCAAACCTATGTGCAAGTGCTGAGGTAAAATTCTACTGTTGGGCTGCTTTGCATTTTGACATGCCCTCTCAAATGCTATTTTTATCATTAGCTCCTGGCATCTTATTTTGAGGACTGGTTAGGCCCCATAGTACAGTACAGTATCTTTAAAACTGGCCATTTGGGAATCATCAGGCATCATAAGATGATGTTGCTGATGAGCCCATCTGTATCTTACCTCTAGCCAAACTTTAAATCGTGGTATACTTTTCTAAGGATTAGCCCTGATATTTATTTTTTAAGGAGAAGAGTCAATCTCAGAATGTATATATTCCATTTTACTCTGAGTGGAACCTGCACCAAAAGGGTGGAGTATTTGAAAGAACTAGCAGGGGTGCCCGGCATTGCCTGGGGCCGAATTTTCACCCAGACATATCACCCACCCACACAATACACACCCACACAATACACACCCACACACAATACCCCCCACACGACACAAAACACGTGCACCTGACACACAACCCACACCCATCACAGCCACACCCATCACAGCCACACCCATCACACACAACACAACACACTCGCATAATACACATACCGACACACAACACACACAGCCGACACACCAACCCACCACACCCAGACACATCACACACGACACAACACACCCACACAACACACACATACCACACAACACACACATCAAACACACAACCCACATCCACCACAGACACACATGATACACAACACACTTGTACAACACCCCCGAGACTAAACACACACCCAGACACATCACTCATCACACGCCACAACACACCCACACGACACAGTCACACAATACACCCACACTCACACACAACACTCAGGACACACAACACACACACCCATGACAGCCACACACACAACACAACACACGTGCACAACACACCAACCCTCCGACCTTGCCTGCTTTTGTGCACATGCCGGGGGGCACAAAAGAATCCCCCTCCGGCGTGTGCCTCTCCGCACGTGGCCAGCAATAGGGTGGCGGAGGAAACTGTACATCCTGTTGCATGTGGCGGCAGGAAATGCAATGGCGGCATGAGTTGTTTGTTAGGGTAACCCTCGCGCCGCCATTGCTCCTCCTGCCGCCAGACGCAACAGGGCGCACAGTTTCCTCTGCCACCCCATTGCTGGCCGCGTGTGGAGAGGCACACGCTGGATGGGGGTTCTTTTGTGGTCCCCCAGTGCGTGCCTTTCCACATGTGGGCAGCAATGGGGTGGCAGAGGAAACCATGCGTCCTGTTGCGTCTTGCGGTGGGAGAAGCAATGGCGGTGCAAGGGTTGCCCTGAAAAAAAAGTGCCTCCATTGCTCCTCCTGCCACCAGATGCAACAGGGCACATGGGAGCTGACCCTCCCTGCCACGCTCCTCGCCGTCTATGCCGCTGCTATGATGGCCGCCTGCCTGGAAGTGTGGCGTTTCGGCATCCCTCCACAGCGGCAAGACAGGCGCCAAAGGGGGTTGCAGCCAGCCACCACAGCAGCAACACAGGCAGTGAGGAGTACGACAGGGTGTTTTGGCCAGCGACCACTCGCCATGGAGACTCACCAGAGTACGGGAGCCTACCCTCCCTGCTGCGCTCCTCGCTGCCTGAGCTGCTGCTGTGGTGGCTGGCCACAACCCCTTTCGGCGCCTGCCTCGCTGCTGTGGAGGGAGGCCGATACACTGCGCTTCTGGGTGGGTGCCTCCACAGAGGAAGCAGCCTCTGGAGTGCGCGATGGGGCACTGCTTCCCGATGGGGAACTCACCAGTGGAATGGCCGGCGCGCCTCATGTACTGTTGCCTTGACCCTGGATATCCGGGTCAAGGCAGCACCATCTGTTTTGGCATGTGCAGTGCAGGCCGACCTGGCTTGCCGCAAATGCCCAGTCTATGGTGACCCGCCTCCCCCACCGGCGAACTTCCGGGTGGGGACCAGCCCCCCGTCGATGGGTGGGGGTCCCTCAGCATGACCCTTTTGGGGTGAAGGACCCCAAGGGGCGCTGCCGCTACCCTGCACTGACCTGGCCAGGCGCACCAGGTAGGCAGGGCATGGATTTCTGGGGCGGTGGGGGTCAAGTTGGCGTGGCATTTCAATAACAAATGCCGTGACACTTTAATTTTAGTTATATACTAGCAGAATTTGCCCGGCGGTGCTGGGCTGTTTAAAATTGTGTTGGAAGGTTATTTTTTGTTAATGTTTGTAAAAAATTGCTTAGTCTGTAATTGTCATTTTTAAAATGTTTATTTATACATATATATATTTTTTGGCTGGGCTGTTATAAACTGTGATCAGCTTTTTTTGGGTTTTTTTGTGGATTAAAAAAAGAACAAAGTATGATATAATTTTTTCAAATTGTTTTATTTAACCGAAGAATGTTTTAGTTTGTGGGTTTTTTTAATAGTTGTACCACAGGTAATAATTTTAAAAATGTAAAAGTACATGTTTTTTACATTCAATGTTTTTAAACTGTGTTTAGATGTTTTGGGTTTTTATTTGAGTTAAAACTCAACACAGGATTTTAGAAATGTTTTTATTTTATTTTACTGACATAAGTTTGTGATTTGTGTAAAATTGTGATTTTGTGTTATGTTTTTTACTTGTTTTTACTCTTGTGGCCTTTTGTGCAAAATTGTGATTTTGTATTATGTTTTTGACTTGTTTTTATTCTTGTGGCCTTTTGTTTGGGGCTGTTGTGTCTTTTGAATTGTTTTTACTATTGTGGCCTGCAAGTGGAGCTGCTAGTGGATCTCGTTTACTTTGACTGTTTTTTTCTCTCCTGGCCTCTGGGTGGTGCTTCTTCTGGTAGGTTGTCTCTTTGTGTCTTCATTTGTGTTCCGGTCGTCGTGGAGGGAGGACATGCTGGTGAGTTGGCTGGTTTCCTTTATTTTGGGGGTTTGGTTTATTTTGCTTTTGTGGTTGTTGTCTGGGAGGTTTTTCTGTTTGGTTGTTGTTGTATTGTTTTATTTTTAGGTTTAATTGGTTTGTTTTTTGTGTTTTTGTTTACTTTTTCTTGTTTGTGTAATTTGTGCTTTTTTGTTTTGTACTTAGTTGTTTTGTAAGTGGTTTTGTGTGTTTTTTGTTTTAAGTAATGGTTGTTTTTAATTATGGTTTTATTTTTGTTAGGTGGTTAGGTGTGTGTGTATGTGTTTGTCTGAGTGTGTGAGGGAGAGAGAGGAGGCTGCTGCCGGGTGAGTACCTCCGTTAGGCGAAGGCAGCGGCCGGAGCGCCGTTCGCTGCCTTTGCTTTGCGGAGGAATTGTTCCATTTTCAAGGGGGGAAGGCAGTGATGCCTTCGCCCTCCCTTGAAAGCGAAACACTTACTCGTAAAGTAAAGGCAGCGGCCGGAGCACCGGTCGCTGCCTTTGCTTTGCAGAGGAATTGTTTCGCTTTCAAGGGTGTGTGTGTGTGTGTGAAGGCATCAGTACCTCCCCCCCTTGACCACTCCGTTATTGTGGTTTTTTCCCACCCCGGCTCAACTTTTCTTGAGGCCAGTGGTGGTCTCGCCTTGTCTTCGGCGGGGTAGCGTGGAGGAGAGTGAGTCCCTCTCCTCCCCGTTGCTCCGTGAAAGAAGGCCAGCGGATGTTTGTGTGGCTATGAGGTGCTGCGTCTGCCTGCGGCGGACTGGCGTTCCCGTTGTGTTTTTTATTTTTATTTTTCGCGCACTGGCTTTCTCAGTGTTCTGTACGCTCATGGCGCGCAGGACACTGGGGCTTGTAGTTTTGTGTTTGTGGTTTGTGTTTGTGCGGCGGTTTTTTTATGCGGCTCGATTTTGATTGGGCGCGGCGTGTTTCCCAATGTTCTTTTTGCTCACGCCTCTCAGCCTGATTGGCTGTAGTGCGGCGTGGCGGAAGGAACGTTGGGAATTGAAGTTCTTTTTCTTTGTTTGCGTTCATGGGTCTCCTGCCCCACTGCCGCATTTCTCAACCTGACAGTTACCTGTGAACCCAGTTCGGGCAAGTGCACGAATGCTCAGTGCGGGATAGTATGGCCGGGTGCGGGAGCCTTTGTCAAATTACAACGGTTAACGGTCAGATTTATAGGTAAAGATAAGGAGAAAGAAAGATTAGATACCTGTAGGTAGGTAGGTAGGTAGGTAGATAGATATTGCTCCTGATCTTGAAAGAAAGAATGATGAAATTGAAACTGTCCAACTTCGGGAATATAAGAAGGCAATAATGCTGGGAAAAGCGGAAGGCAGCAGGAAAATAACAAGATCAAATGGAGATGGATCAACTCCCTAAGGGAAGCCACAGATTATCTTGTAGAAATTGAGCAGCGCTCAATTGGGTACAGGACATTTTGGAGATCTCTCTTTCATAGGGTTGTCATGAGGTGTAGATGACTTGATGTCATGTAACAACCACTACCACCACCACCACCACCACCACCACCACCAGAGTCAGCCACTGCTACCAGACTGGCAATTGTGGAGTGGAGAGATTTAAAACAGATGCATTCCCTCATCCTTTCTGCATTCCCATTTGTAAGATGAATGGGATGCGTGAAATTCTCTTGTCATCACTGATGAATAGTAACAGTGAGATTAAGGTTAAGGGTCTGAGAGAGGCTGTATTTGCCTTTTAGCATGCCAGATTGAAGCCATCCCTGGACTGGATTAAGCCTGGAGGCTTCTCTCCCTTGTCACAAAGGTTTTCTGTCATGCCACGATGTTGCTGCCTGCATTTTGTCCTAAAATAAGTACTACAGGCTACTTTAGGATTGCTGGGCCACTTCCATGCCACCTTTCTATTACCACAGGCATCCTTTCTTTTATTAGAAAATACATTGGGGTGGTTAATCCAAACCACTATAGGAAACTCACAGATGCATATCCAATCCCTGAGTAGCGATCCTAAAGTTTGTCAGGCTACACTGCTGCACTGGCAGCAGCAGAGAAAAGTACCGGCAGGATTTCTCACATGTGCAACCACTCTAGGAAAAAATCAAATCCAGAATGTAGACCAGAGAGAGGGAATGGACTATCCTTCACATTGCCACAATTTCTACCAGACACTGCCATCATCTGTCATTGTTGGTGGTTGAAAGCTGCAGTTGAGCATCTTCCACAGGGTCACACCTGTCACAGCCTTGGTCTAGAGCAGTGATGGGCAGTCTTGGCCTTCCAGCTGTTCTTGAACTTCAATTCCCAGAAACCCTGACCAGCTGGTGTGTTGAAGTTCGGTTTCACTTACCAGTGATAACTTTCGTTCTTCGAGTATATAGTTTGTGAATACACACTCATGGGTTATGCGCCTGCGCAGAACGGCCGATCGGAGGCTTGAAAAGCTATTGGTCAAATGTTTTGGCGGTAAGACCGCCCACCGTACCGCCCACCCTGAGGCGCCCGCGCGCCATTTTACCTCAGTTCCATACTTAAGCCAAGCACAGGATAAACCAATTGATCTCATCCGTGCAGCTCAAGAGGGGAGGCAGGGTGGGTAGTGTGTATTCACAAACTATATACTCGAAGAACGAAAGTTATCACTGGTAAGTGAAACCGAACTTTCTCCTTCGTATAGTTTGTGAATCCACACTCATGGGAGATTAGCAAGCTCACACTTACTTGGTCGGTGGGCAGTCGGATGAGATGATCCCACGATGAAGATGATGACGGTCAGGCAGGGTGAACTGTCAAGGGCGATGGGCCCGGAGCCCCCGAGTGAGGACGACACGGCCAAGCCTGGCGTCCGCAGTGGCTCTGGTGTCCACCCTGTAGTGCTGGACAAATGTAGAAGGTCTGGACCAGGTGGCAGCCTTACAGATGTCCTCAAGCGGTGTGCCCTCCAGAAAGGCCGTGGATGTTGCAACCGCTCTGGTAGAGTGCGCCCTGACATGCAGTGGAGGGGGCAGCGATGCCGACTCGTAGGCCAAGTAGATGGTAGAGGTGATCCATTTGGAGAACCGCTGCGCTGAGATGGGTTCACCTTTGGACTTGCCCCCATACGCCACGAAAAGGCATTGCGACTTCCTGAACTCCCTTGTCCTGCTGGTGTAAAACAATAAAGCCCGTTTGACATCCAGCGTGTGCCAAGTCCTTTCTTGGGCGTTAGCGGGGTTCTGGAAGAATGTTGGCAAGGAGATAGTCTGTGCCATATGAAACTGGGAGACCACCTTGGGGAGGAAGGTGATGTCCGGTTGGAGCACCACACGGTCATTGAAGAACTGGAGAAAGGGTGCGTCCGCCCGCAGGGCGACCAGTTCACCAGCTCGTCGAGCAGACGTGATGGCCACCAGAAAGGCCGTCTTCCATGTGAGGAGACGAGCATCCGCGGTAGCCATGGGCTCGAAAGGAGTCCTGGTGAGCGCGTTAAGGACGGTAGAGAGTGACCATTGGGCCGTCGGAGTCCTGACCGGCGGGAAGGCGTTTCGCAATCCCTTGAGGAAGCGTTTCACCGTTTGGTCGCGGAAAGCGCCAGAAACGGGCGAGTCAGCTGGAGAGTGAGCCACCACCGCTGCGAGGTGTACTCGGATGGAGGCGATGCTGAGGCTAGACTCCGCCAGATGGAGGAGGTAGGTCAAGACGTCCTGCAGTTCCACCTGCGAGAGGGGGGTCTGCTGAGATGCCAGGAAAGCACAAAAGCGTCTGTATTTGGAAGCGTAGGACTTCCTTGTGGACGGGCGCCTGGCTAGTTCCAGGATCCTGGACAGTCTGGGGTTATCCTCCACGCGGTGAGGTGGAGGCTGGGCAGGTCCGAGTGGTGGAGCTGGCCCTGCTCCATCTGGAGGAGCGTCGGTGACTCCGGTAGCGTGCGATACTGAGATGACATGCGCAACAGCAGCGGAAACCATGGTTGGCGGGGCCATGCTGGGGCCACTAGAATGGCTCTGGTCCTGTGCTGGAGCATTCTGGTGAGGACCTTCTGGACCAGGGGAAACGGAGGAAAAGCGTAGAAATAGTCCTGATCCCACCGTTTCATGAAGGCATCGCCCTCGGAGTTGGCACCGATGCCCGCCCTGGAGCAGTACCTGTGGCATTTCGTGTTGGACTCCGATGCGAAGAGGTCGATGTTCGGAGTCCCCCAGGCCTTGCAGAGCGACTGGAACACCTCGTCGTTCAGTTCCCATTCGTGGGTCGTCGAGGTGAGGCGGCTGAGATGGTCGGCCAGGACATTCAGCTTGCCCTGAATGTGCACTCCAATCGGGAAAATGTGCCTCTCCAGGCACCACTCCCAGAGTTGCACAGCGAGGTAAAGAAGGGTGGTGGATCGTGTTCCTCCCTGCTTGTTCAGGTATGCCACAGCCATGGTGTTGTCCGAGGCCACTTGGACCGCCTTGCCCATGAGCAAGGTCTCGAAGGAACGGAGGGCCTTCCAAATGGCCAGCAGCTCCAAGTAGTTGATATGGTGCACCATCTCCTGAGGCGACCAAGGGTTGTTGACCGTGAGAGTCCCGCAGGCAGCCCCCCAGCCAAGGTTGCTTGCGTCGGTCAATAGTTGCAGCGAGGGTTGCGGGGGGTAAAAACTCTTCCCCGTTGCCACGTTGAGTGGTGTCGTCCACCACACCAGCTGGTCCCTCAGCTCCGGGGACGGAGTTAGCCGTTTGGACTGACTCTCCCGGAGCACATCGAATTCGTGCAGAAGCCACGACTGTAGGGACCGGAACTTTAACTTGGCGTGAGGGACCACAGCCGTCATTGAGGCCATAAGACCTAGCAGTCTTTGAGCCTTTTTCGCCCGGATGCACGGTTTGGTGCGTAGGTCGTTCACTCCCTGCGCGATGTCCTGCAGGCGCTTCTGGGGTGCAAAGGCTCTGGTGGCAAGCGAGTCGAGTACCGCTCCGATGTACTCGACGCGTTGAGAGGGGATCAGCTTCGACTTGGTGAAGTTGATCCTGAGGCCGAGACTCTCCATGAGGTGGACCATGAACTGCGTGTCCCGAATGGTCGACGAGCTGGTGGGGGATACGATCAACCAGTCGTCGATGTATGAGAAGACCCTGATTCCCCGCTGGCGAAGGAAGGCGGCCACCGGAGCCATGCATTTGGTGAAGACTCGCGGTGCCGTGGCCAGACCGAACGGTAGACATAGGTACTGGTAAACCGAATCGCCGATGCGGAATCGAAGGAACCTCCGGTGCTCCTCGAGGATGGAGACATGGAAGTAAGCGTCCTTGAGGTCTATGACTGTGAACCAGTCCCCTTTGTTGATGAGGGGAAGGACGGTCTGCAGGGTCACCATCTGGAACTTCCTGGTGTGGATGCATTTGTTGAGGCGGCGCAGGTCCAGGATCGGGCGAAGTCCTCCGTCCTTCTTCTGGACCACGAAGTACCTCGAGTAGAAGCCGTTGTCCCAATCGGGCGGGGCCACCCGCTCGATGGCTCCCTTGGACAGAAGAGTTGATATTTCTTCCTCCAAATGGGGGGACGAGGTGGTGAAACGATGTCTTCCTACCCGAGGCGCCCGCACGAACTCGATGGCGTAGCCAGAGGACAAGATCCTTAAGACCCACCGGTCGTCCGTGATGCCCGACCATACCTGAAGGAAGTTCCGGAGGGGGAGGTACGGGAGATGGAGCGTGAGAGACTCGGCCGTCGCAGCTTCAAACGCGCGACTTGGACTTAGCGTCCGAACGCTTGCCGTGTCCGTAGGGTTGGTAGCGCAGCTTGTGCTGGCGTCGTTGTTTGTAAGAGCCAGATCTGGGCTGCTCTACGGGGCCACCCTGTTGTTGCGGGTTCCCCTGGTAGCGCCGCGTGAAGGGCTGGAACCTCGGCCTGGCAGGCGGAGCCGGCGTGGTGAGCCCCAGAAACTTGGCGGTGGAGTTGGTCTGCCGCATTTCATGGAGGACCTTGTCCGTGTCTTGCCCAAAAGGCCTTGCCCATCGAAGGGAAACTCCTCGATGAGCTTCTTCATAGCGTCATCGAGGGAGGTGCCCCTAAGCCAGGCGTGGCGGCGGAGCAGGATCGCAGACGACATGTCCTTCGCCGCATAGTCATTTATATGCCTGGCGGTTCGCATCTGTTGCTCCGCCAGGAAATCGCCCTCGGATGCCAGCGCGTCGATCCGTTTCTGGGCGTCGGCAGGTAACGTCGCCGTTTCAGCCTTCACCCGCTCCCAGAGGTGAGACTGGTACAGGCCCATGGCAGCCAAGTAGTTGGTGGCGCGGAGGAAGAGGGAACCGGTGGCGTAGAATTTGCGGCCCACCGCGTCCAGTTTCTTCCCCTCCGGGGTCGACGGAACCGGGAACCCGCTGGTGGCCGTCCTGTGTTGGAAGGCCTTGACCACCAGGGAATTTGGCAGGGGATGTGCCTGCAGGAACTTGACGTTCTCGTCCAGGACTCTATACATGCCGTCGAGCCTGGACGAAACGGAGTGCGCCGACACCGGCTTCCTCCATGTTGCCTTCGCCGACGTCAGCATGGACGGAAGCATGGTGATATGGACCAGCCGTACCGCACGCCTGTCCAGTTTTGTGGTCATTTGGTCCTCACCTTCCAGTGGCGGCTGGTCCACCTTCAGGTTCAACGCGGTCCCCAGGCGCGTCAGCATGGCCGTGAGCAAGCATTGATCCTCACCACGCAGTGGGTCAACCGCGCCGATGGCCTGGTCCGGTGTCCGCTCGGCGTCGACGTCTCCCTCGTCCTCCTCCGAAGAGGCGCTGGAGTCATCGGAGGACGAGGGAGGAACTCTTACATCCACGTCGGGACCGCGCCAGTACGGCCTGGGCGGGCCGACGGGATGGGAGTCCACCGCTTCAACGTCTGGACCAACCCGCGATGATGTGGGTGGGCCAGCGGAGCAGACACTCGACCCTCGGGAGGTCGGTGGGGCCACAGCAGGGCCAGCATCCCTGGGGCTTGCGGTGGTCGGTACCGGAGCCGCAGAGGCTGCAGGCATGGAGGTCTTAAACCGGTTGGCAAAAGTCTGAGCCATGACCTCAAACATCTCCTTCAGGAACTCCCTGTGGGATGGGTCCCCCACCGTCGGGAGCGACGAAACGGTGGCCGACGAAACGGTGGCTGGCTGGGTCGGCGACGAAACGGTGGCCGGTAAAATCGGCGACGAAATGGTGGCCGGCATGGTGATCGCCGCGTCGTCGAGCGTCGGAGTCCTGGGCCTTGGGGAGACGGAGGCCTGCCTCATAGGCGAGCGGGCCCTCCCACGAGGCGGTGACGGGAGTACCTGAAGTGGGCAAGCTGGAGCCCCAGCCCTGCGTCCTTTTTCAGGCAAACCCGAGGAGGACCGTCCTCCCCAGATGGAGGACCCAGGAGACGGACATCTCGCAACCGAGTATGGTGGCGAAGGTCCCGGAGACACAGGGGTGTGCGGAGTAGGCGGGAGCGATCGCCTCTTCTCCGACCCGCGCTTCTTTTTCTTGTCTCCGTTCTTGTCCCTCTTCTTCTTCTTCTTGATGGTGGCGGAAGAAGAGGTCGAAGGCGGCGGAGGCTGAGAGACGCTAGCTGAGGTAGAAGCGGCCACAACGGGAGCCAGAGAGAGTTCCATCAGGTGCGCTTTGAGCCGGTAGCTCCGGTTTTTGCACGGCCAGACGGGTGAATTTCTTGCAGTGGGGGCAAGACTGGCTCTGATGAGACTCTCCGAGGCAGAAAAAGCAGAGGCTATGCCCGTCGGAAGCCGGAAACTTTTTCAGGCAAGCCGAGCACTGTTTGAAGGCCGCGGCCATCAAAGAAAAAATTCTTCCAACGGAAGTTTCTGGAACGCGGTTACCCCGAAGGGCTGGCCAGCCGCCACCCCCTTGAGGGGGGAAACGGTGACCGAAGCGAGTAGGTAACTGAGTCCACCAGAAGGAAGAAACAGCACCGGGGTGGCGATCCTGCCCGAAGGACAAGATCACCGAGAAAAATTGTTGAAATTTGCCAAAAGACTTTCCCTCAGAAGGGCGAAAAAAATTGAGGAAGCTCTCAACGATCGTCCTGCTGCTATGGTGGAAAGAAGAGAACTGAGGTAAAATGGCGCGCGGGCGCCTCAGGGTGGGCGGTACGGTGGGCGGTCTTACCGCCAAAACTTTTGACCAATAGCTTTTCAAGCCTCCGATCGGCCGTTCTGCGCAGGCGCATAACCCATGAGTGTGGATTCACAAACTATACGAAGGAGAACTTGGGCTTCTGGGAATTGAAGTTCAAGAACAGCTGGAGGGCCAAGACTGCCCATCACTAGAGCCATGGTTCCCTACAGGGGGGAAATTTGATTTTAAGAGGGGGGAATGTAATTCGAGAATTAGTTATTAACAGTGAATTGCCTTATAGGCTTCCTCCAAATGAATTGGAATTCCCTTTTAGAATAATAAGAATTATATGTCATGGGGCAAGGGGAGGATCAGGATTTTAGAGATGCTTAGGTGGGGCATGGCCAAAAAATGGTTGGGAATCACTGGTCTAGAGTCAGAGACAATGTCTCTGGTCCACAATGCTGAACCTTCCAAATCTCCCTTGCCAGGAAATTTTATTGCAGGCAATATTATATAACCCTTTCTGTATAAGGCTGTATGTGTGATCTCCCTCCAGTTCCTTACTTCCACCATCTCTGGTTTTCTGCCTCTTCCTCTTTGTTTCCCTGTTACTGCTGTTAATGAAGCCATGTGTATAGTGACAGGCTGCCTCGAACCTACTGTACACCAGTTGAGAAAATATAACCTCTTGTTGGTATCCCCCCACCTAAGATAAGGAGAGAAGTAGCAGTGGATGCAGAGAGAACTAAGCAAGAGAATGACCCTCAACACCCTCTGAATGGATATGAGCCTCAAGTCCTCCAGCTCAGATCTAGGAAGAGCTTTATGGCAAGAACAAGCATTCTTGAGGTTAAGCAAGAGCAAAACCAAATTAAAAAATGGAGCTCACAAGGCAAGGAACATCATTAAAGGAGGATATAGCTGGAGAACTCAACGTCCCCTACATAACTTGGAGGACCTTGAATAGGCTGAGGATCAGAGTCCCTAAATGTAAAACTAACATGTTCAAGTTGGGACTGCTGGCAGACAACAACATGCAGTGTGAATGCGGAGAGATACAGAATCCAGCTCATTTACTAGCCAACAGATTACTGCCAGAAACATTCACCGATGAGGACTTAAATTTGGCCAATAACAAAGCCAAGCAAGTGGCTTCATTTTGGCAGTCCAGGGTTTGATTGGGACATGAAATAAGAACAAGAATCTAAATTGTACCTTTTGGTTTTTTCAAATTTATTTCTCATTCTTTCTACATTTCTGGCAGGTTGTGTGCCTTTGCTCAAGGAATGGGCAAAGCATGGCCCATGATATGTAGTTCAGCACCTGGTAGGTCTTGCCAACATATGTAATGGTTATTGTATTTTTATGATGTAATTATGTTGTGTAGTTTTTTGCATTTTGATACTATGCTTACCTGTATTGCTCTCTATTTTAGATTTATTGTACCTCTGTATTGTTATTTTGTATGATTATATTGTTAGCCGCCTTAAGTCGGCCTCGGCTGAGGAAGGCAGGATAAAAATTAAACTCATTGATTGATTGATTGAGAATGCAACTCTGTAGAGCTAGTTTGCCCAGCCTTGAGTTAGGCTCTGAGATTTCTTCAAACAATTCTTTTTTAAATAGCTCTTTTCATTTCTCTTCTTTTGCCCTCCAGCCACCTTCACCTTAGTCCTGTCCTTTCTTCTGGTTATTCTTTCTCAATCCATTCTTTACTTTGTGCCCTTCTTTGGCCCCTTTTCCCTCCTGCTTCCTAATCCCCAAACTGCCCTGCAAAGCTCATTTTACAACAGCCTTTGTGATTTTTTTCACACCCAGCCAAATTGACAATTTGGCATCACCTTCCAGAATCTGGACTGCAGCCTCTGATCATATTGTTCTTAGGAGCCTATGAAAAGATTGTGATATTGTATGCTACCCAAATGGTGGCTCTGACTGGTGTCAGAGTGATTGTACTGCTACAAGCATAAATGAATGCTGATGGCACACACAATCTCCATTTCGAACATTGACTTTGTCCTCTGTTGTTCTTTAATAGGACTTTCCCCCTACTCATATGTCTTTTCCATCTCTTCAAGTAGCAAAACTGCTTATCCTGTTAATGTACAACACAGATGTTTGAGAAGACCACCTTTATCTCTGTTGTGGCATCCACAGCCTTGATCTTCAGCTCTGCCGATGCCCCTAAATTGATATTGTAAAGGATTAATTTACGGCACAAAAATGCCTAATGGTGGCAGTTGCAAAAGAATCTGCTTTGTGTTGTTTTGCCAACCTAAAAGACTGGCATTCAGAAAATGAATTTGCTATTAATGTATAGGGCAGTGGTGGTGAACCTATGGCATGTGTGCCAAAGGGGGCACTCAAAGCCCTCTTTGTGGGTACATGTGCCATCACCCCAGCGAGGTGAAGCGAGCAGACACCCCACACACCCCTCCTATACTTCCAATCATGTGTGTGTTGCCCCATGGAGAGAACATGTTATGCACCCATGTAACATCACCAGTATACCTCGAGTGGTGCATGCGTGGTGCCTTCCCGCATGATGCTGCATCCTCCTCCACCTCCTTGAGCACTTGGGCTCTAAAAGGTTCGCCATCCCTGGTATAGGGTATGAAAATGGACATGCACCCCCACTCCCCAAAACACCTCTGAATAAAAAAAAAATGTTCAGGACCAGCCTAGCGTCTATTTAACTCATTTATTTCCACCAGCAGTCAACCAGAAGGTTCCAGATGTTCACAAACACAGCACGAAACAGAGGGAATTTCTTCATTTGCCTTCATCTCCTCACTTCAGATGTCTGCAGAGAGGGTCCGTTTATGTATCCTTTGTATTCTTAACAAACTAATTCCCTGAGAGCCTACCTTGTGTAGCCAAAGCAACATATTGCACCAGTCTTCCCATCTGGGGGCTCCATCCAACTGTATTAGATTACAACTACCATCACCACTCACCACTGTGGCCTTTGCTGGGTGTGTCATGGGAGATGCAGCCCAATACAACCAGAGGTTGCTAGCTTGGACAAGACAAAAAGATGGTAATGGCAAGCATGGGGGAATCTAAGATTTATAGATGCAGTTAACTACTGGAAAATTTAAACATATCTCTAGCTGCATTGGTTACCCGTCCCTTTCCATATAAGGTGCAAGGTGTCAGTTCTAACATTTAAGGCCCTAAACAGTTTGGGACTTCTTACCTAGTGGAATGTCGTCCCCTCAGAACATCAGCCTGCATCACCCATTCCTCCCAGACAGTGCAGCTCCAGGTGCCGACCCTGAGATTAGCAAGAAAGGCTGTGACTTGTAGGGGAGCCTTCTCGGTGGTGGCTCCAAATATTTTGAACTTTTCACCTGCTGAGCTGTGCCAGGTTCCATCTCTACCTATTATTTTTTTTTAAAAAAACCCAATTGAAATCCTTTCTCTTTAAAGAGGCTTTTAAGGATATCTTACCAATTGCCGAGCAACAGGATTAACTAACCTATACCATCGCCCATATGTTGCTTTTAGTGCATCGTTATTGAAGATTGTCTTTACCTATAATTTTATCTGGTCTGTTTTATTGTTTATGTTTAATTTGATATTGTTGATGGGTGGGATATAAATAAAAATAAAAAATAAAAATTGTCTTTTTAAAGGGGAGAGGGGCTGAAAGAGCACTATGAAGAGTATGGGATGGGTGGTCACAGATTATATGAGAAAGAGAAAACCAGGGGTAGGGAAATAACTTATTATGTCTTCAAAAAGGACACAGCCTGTCGGCTGAGTTGTCTCTTTTATGCTTTACTATTCTGTTTTTATGGTTTCCCCATGCCCATCGGGCATGGAAACGGCTCTTGCAGAGGCCGCTTCGGGAGGACGCTCCTTGAGCCGCGGGCTCTGCGGGCAGGCAAATTAAGGGGGGTGAATAAAATATAGGGTTTGATTCACCTAATTACATGACCTGACCGACGATTCTGCAAGGTAGGCTAATCACTAACTCCAGTGACTGGTTAGGTAAACACTCATCTCCTGGCCAAGGAAAAATCCCCGGTGCAAACAGTGCAGATGTTTACCCCTGTCTAAGCCCTAAAACAATGGTCTCCCTCGTCCCGTGTTTGCCCGAAATAATTAACTTCCCCTTTGAGAGGTTCCCCAATTAACCCGAGTAAACAAGGTGATGTGATTGACTTTCGGGTGATGGTTTTTTCTACCTGCCTTCTGATCTATATAAGGTGTATGTATTTTCCCAATAAACCACTGATCTGATCTCGCTCCTGTTGCCTCGTGTTGTCATTGATCAGTCTCCTCCGGGACCTAACGCCGCCCTAGCGGCCAGACATCGCTACAGCTGGTGACCCCGACGTGATTTACTCGTGAGTAAGGGACCCCGGAGAGGTCTACTCGTGAGTAGCGATCCCCGCGGTCCGGTTCCACGCTTGAACCGCGACCCGCCAGCCCGGAGGATAGCGCGGCGCTCTGGTCGGCAGCCAGCCGGACAGAGAACGGCCCGCCGCGAGGCATTCCCGAGAGACATTCCTATCGCTTCCTCCCCGCTTTCGAGAGGTTTGCCATAGAGGGAAACGCGTTCCGCTCAGGGCAGGCTGTGAGCCCCTGACATCGCAGAGGCCGATAGAAGGGCCCGTGGCAGAAGGTCCACGCTCCGAGGTCTACCCCAGACACCCGACGCCCGAACCTGTTGCCTGCAAAGACGCGTCGACTCGTCCCGAGGAGGAATCTTCCGGAGACCCAATCGCAGGTAATATGGGGACTTGTTCTCATAGACCAAGTCCGTCCGCTAGCCAAAGAACTCGGGAAGAGGAGTTCAGAATCCTGGCCAGGGGTTTTAAGTTACGTTTTCACAGCAGGGAACTAGCGAGACTTTTGGCGTACCTCAGGGAACACTGCCTACTTTACCCAGAAGTAGGTACGTTAACCCTGAAGCTCTGGGATCAGATAGGAGACTGCATTCAGCAAACCCCGAAAGCTCCAGGAGGGATAGTCTGCACATGGAGGAAGTGTAGGAGACTCTTAGAGCAGATCGAGCCAGTCCGGGTAGAGGCCAAAGAACCCCCGTTAGTTGAGCCATCAGGCAAGCCAGTCGAGCCGACTGCGCCCACGGCACTCTATCCGTCAATTAGCTATCGGCAGAGTAGCGCAGGGAGCCTTCCCGCGGTGACAGCTGCAGACGTCACCGAGGGAACGCAAGGAATGAGAGGCGCTGGCGCTTCTCTGACAGCTCCAGGTTCCCTAGTCGTGAAGAGTGCCCTTCAGCGCACAGCTGAGATAGAACTTAAGAAGGGGGAATTGTCAGTTGAACAGCTAGCTGAACTCAGACAGATTTGTCCCATCCGCTTGGAGATGGACGCGCTCACGGGCGCACAGCAGGTAGTACACTCCCCAGTCCCGTACAAGCTTCTCATGGCTTTACGGAAAGCAATTTCAGAGACAGGGCTCCAAAGTCGTTTTACGAGGGGCACGCTTCAGCAAGTGTGCGAAACCACCATGTGGATTCCTCACGATTGGAAAGCCGTCATGAGGATGATGCTTACCCCCAGCCAGTACATGATTTGGGACAGTGAGTTCCGCCTAGAGGCGCAAGCTCGGGCTGCCAGGCTGGGAGGCGCGGTAATCCCTGACCAGTTGTATGGTTCAGGTGCCTTTGAGTCCATCAACGCTCAAATCAACTTGCCTCTCGCCACCCCAGAAATGTCAGCCGAAGCTGCCTATAGGGCGTACTTCAAGGTCCCAGCGTCTGGAAAAACGGCCAAGAACTACACCGCCATTAAGCAGGGAGCCCAAGAGCCCTACATGGACTTCATCAATCGCCTGGAAGAAGCCATTAGCAGGCAGATTGACAACGAGCAGGCCCAACAAGAGCTCATGATTAAGTTAGCCAAAGACAACGCCAACTTGGACTGCCGTAAAGTCTTGCAGTCCCTGGACAATCGCCCGGACATAACCTTAACGGACATGATCCGAGCATGCTCCGACGTTGGCACAGACTCCTACAAGATGGGTCTGCTAGCGGCAGCGGTGCAGGGAGGAAGAAGACCGAATGGCAAGAGCAAAGGGGCATGTCACACTTGTGGCAAGGTCGGTCACTTCGCTAGGGAGTGCCGATCCAAGGGGGGCGGACAAAAGTCCGGCCGTCCCAAGGCTCCGAACACCCCCTGCCCGAAGTGCAAGAAAGGCTACCATTGGGCCAGGTATTGTCCGAGTTCGGGAAACCGGAATCCGGGCACGTCTCTGGCCCCAGTCCAAACAGAGGCTTCCTTCACCCAGATCCAGAACTCCCCAGATTTAGACTAGGTTCCAGGCACATTCCGGGCACTGCGAGGGCACAGGCCAGCCCCAAGGGCAGCACCGGGCTAGAATTGACTTCCCAGGCGGACGCTACATGCGACCTGCCAGGCACAGTCTATCTAGTCGACACCCAATACATGGGACCCCTGCCCAGAGGCTTTATAGGTTTAGTTTTGCCCCATAGTGTAGCTGGAGCACGCGGAATTTTTATAGTTCCAGGAGTCATTGACTCGAATTTTTCAGGCATTCTCCAGGTCCAGCTTTGGACACACCTGCCCCAAACAATCCACGAGGGAGACACGTTAGCGCAACTGATCATGGTTCCTTGTCACTCGCCAGCAGGCAGCCAGGGAAGGCTCAGGGACAGCTCAGAGTCCGGTTCAGCAGACCGCTCGAGCGCGAGTGAGGCAGTGCAAGGATACCAGGTCTTAGCGACAGTGGAGACCAACATTGAGTGGAAGCAGCGCCCCGTTATCGAGGTATTTTTGAACAAAAGGGTGTTCTCAGGGTTACTCGATACCGGAGCGGATGTGACAGTGATCAGCAGGAGCCAGTGGCCAAAAGAGTGGGCCATTGAGCCGGTCTCCGATGTGTGGGGGGTAGGAGGCGTTCAGGAAGCGTTTAGAAGCCGAGAGTGGGTAGAAGTCACAATCCCAAGGGCTGACGGCACGGCGGTAATTCGGCCGCACATTCTTGACGTGCACGTCAATCTTTGGGGGCGAGACATTCTGCAGCAGTACTGTGCTACGCTTACCTTTGGGTAATGGCGTTGCCACTTAAATGGCTCACCGACACTCCGGTCTGGGTTGAACAATGGCCGGTAGTGGGAGAGAAATTAGTTGCCCTCAAGCAGCTAGTTAAGGAACAGCTAGACGCAGGACACATAGAACGGTCCACAAGCCCCTGGAATTCGCCAATTTTTGTCATTAAGAAGAAGTCGGGGAAGTGGCGACTCCTCCACGATCTCAGAGAGATCAATAAATGCATTCAGCCGATGGGTCCGCTCCAATGCGGCATCCCCAATCCGAACATGATTCCCGAGGGGTGGGAGATTCTAGTCGTAGATCTCAAGGATTGCTTTTATACAATCCCCTTAGACCCCAGGGACCGGGAAAGGTTCGCCTTTACGGTGCCGGTCGTGAACCACGGCGAGCCCACGCAGCGTTACGCGTGGAAATTTTTGCCACAGGGCATGCTCAATTCGCCCACCCTGTGCCAAATTTATGTTCACGACGCACTGGCAAAGTTCCGAAGCCTTTACCCTAAAGCTATTGTTTGTCACTTCATGGACGACATTTTAGTAGCGTTGCCGCAGCTTGGCAGCGAAATGTTTTCGGACCTCCAGGCCAGCCTGGGGGACAAAGGCTTACTCATTGCCCCGGAAAAGGTGCAGAGAACCGAGCCCTTCTCATACTTGGGCCATCGGCTTCTCCGCTCTTTTGCAGCGCCAGTTCTGCCTCAGATAAATTTACAAGACTCAGTCACCCTTGTAGAGTTGCAGCAAGTTTTGGGAAACATCAATTGGGCCAGACCGTATTTTCGTTTGGATACGGATCTTCTAAAACCGCTCTTCTCGCTGCTAACCTTAGGTAAGCAGCCGGCAGACCGGATAAAAATCTCTCGAGACGCGCGCTTGGCGCTCGAGAAGGTGAACCAAGTTCTCAGCCAGAGGTGGGTGGATAGGATCGCTCAGGGGCCATATGCCCCGATCCTGAATTTGTACGTCGTACGGTCAGGATCCATGTTCACTGGGGCGCTAGGAGTAGACTCAGAGAAGGGAGCGAAAATTGTGGAGTGGGTATACTTGCCCAACACCTCTTCTCGGAACATTGTTCCGCCCCAAGAACTGGTCTCCGCGGTGATCTACCGCGGCAGGCTGAGAGCAAGGGACATTTCTGGGCACGATTTAGTTAAGATCATAGTCCCGTTCACCAAGGAACAAATTCATCAGTTGATGCAGCTAGGTGACTCGCTTCCGATAGCTTTGGAAGGATTCACTGGAAGCTTGGCATACCATTTGCCCAAGGACCCCAGACTTGTCTCACTCCAGACAGGAACAGTCAGTTTGTTCGAATTGCTTTCGCTGGTCCCGCTTCAGGGGGCCAAAACAGTCTTTACCGATGGGGGACGCACATATGGTGTCCTGACTTGGCAGGAGGGCGAAGCTTGGCACACGCTGCTAACTCTTCCACAGAAGTCCGCGCAGCGGGCGGAGTTGGCGGCCGTGAACCTTGCTTTGCGCACCTTCGCCAAGGAACGTTTAAACATCATTACTGACAGTCTATACGTTAGGAATTTACTCCACAGTCTACCGGGAGCCTACATCACTCCCGCGATAGACAAAAACTTGCTTAGTCTGTTTCTCACCGCTCAATTTCATTTGCGGAACCGCACGGAGCCGCTCTATATCGCCCACATCCGAAGTCACCAAGACCTACCGGGTCCGATTTCCGCGGGCAATAGCAGAGCGGACGCGGCGGCAAAGGAAATTCAGCAACGTTCGGTTTTGGGAGTTTTTACTACTCCAATTCAAAGTCATGCTTTTTTTCACCAAAATGCCAAGGCACTCGCCAGACAGTTCAATCTGCCGCTTTCTCAAGCCCAAGGCATAGTCCGCTCTTGCCAGCATTGTGCAGGAGCACCGGGGGGGCCCTCGTGGGGGGTCAACCCACGAGGGACCGAGGCTAATCAGGTATGGCAGATGGACGTCACGCATGTGCCGCAGTTCGGCAGATGGCAATACATGCATGTCTGCATTGACATTTTTTCTCAGTTCGTTTGGGCGACGGCACAGAAAGGGGAGGCCGCTTCCCACGTGGAGCAGCACCTCCTTTCCTGCATTGCGGCGATGGGCAAGCCGCGGCACGTGAAGACGGACAACGCGCCGGCCTACAGTTCCAGGCAGTTGGCCGCCTTCATGGCTACTTGGGACATCAAGCACACATTTGGAATCCCCTACAATCCGCAAGGGCAAGCGATTGTGGAGCGGGTCAATCGGACGCTAAAGTCCTATATTGACAAACAAACAGAAAGGGGGGAGCCACCAGCCCTCCCCAAATCACAGGGAGAAGCACAGTTCTGCCTGAATAAGGTATTGTTCACATACAATCACCTTAATGTTTTCTCGGATTGTACGCCGCAGGAGAAGCATTTCCGCCGTTCGGAAGCTCTCCCGCGACCTATGGTCCGGTACCGGGTGCCACCAGACCCTTCTTGGAGGGGCCCGGTGCCGCTCATAACCTGGGGAAGAGGGTATGCTGCAGTTATGTCTCCTACAGGTGTCGTTTGGATCCCAGCTCGATGCGTCAAGCCTCATTTGGAACCACATGGCGTGGACCCAGGCCGACCCGAGTCTGATCCCGGAGATGGAGGACCTCACGCTGACCGACAGGACCCGCCGGAGGAGACGGCCACCGACGGCGCCGAAGATCACCTGGGGGATGGTCAAGGCGCTTTGCAGTAAGGCCGAGGACGCCCTCCAGCGTGAGGAGAGGGAGCCGACACCGGAGAACCTCGTAGCAGCAGTCCTTGCCCAGATTCACGCCAACTCCGTGGCGATCACCGTCATCCTGGCCCTCACCCTGCTGTTGGGGGGAGGCGTCCAGGCCGCCTCACTGGAGGCCAGCGATCTCATGTCAGGCGGAGACCTCTCTGCCCGGATGCAGTACAACATTTGGGAAAGGTTGGCTACCCTTGTCAACCAGTCCGATTTTTGCCTCAGGCAGGACGTTGGCTCTGCCTCGATCCTCAGCACCTGCCTTGTCCCGGTGTGCCATTCTCCAGGCGCACACCCCCGGGACGGGGACTGGCTGGTGAGGAGACTCTTCAGCCCATACATCCCATCAGCTTCCTCGGAATATGCTCGTTGGGAGATGCGGCTAACCATGACCTTGCCGGCTGATGCAGCCACTCTCCACACTCCTCGAGTGGCGGTCAGCCCGAACTCTACCTGCGGCCGGATACACGGTTGCTCCAGACCCGGCGGAGCCCGGCGCCGTTGCCTCGATGTAGGCAGCGGCAATTGGACTTGCAACAACCCAATGTCACTTGGTTCAAAGTATGCACACATCACCCTACCATCCGGATGGTTCTTCACTTGTAACCAGTACACGTTTAACTATATTCCTGCCAATATTACAGACTCTATATGTTGTATCAGTCGTTTAACACTGTTGCTTCCTACCAAGGACATGATTGCCCCTAGCCCTGACGTGCCCAATGTTTCTAATGCATCCCATGTTCCCTCACTCATAAGGCACACTCGCACCACCATGTTAGACAGCTCATGTGAGAGCAGCTTTAGAGTAATGAGACCTGCCGAATACCTCTCCTTGGCAGTCAGCATCTTTGGCGTGCCCGGCTTAGCCGTCGGCAACGCAAAGAGGATCGGTCGCTTGGCTTGCGGCTTAGCAAAGGCCATCAACCATACCTCCTCAGCGATAGCGCTCCTCAATCAGGAGCAGGCGGAACTTCGCCATGCCATTCTCAATAATCGGGCGGCTATCGACTACCTCTTATTGTTGCACCACTTGGGCTGCGAGTCTTTTCATGGTATGTGCTGTATGTGCTGCTTTAATCTTACGGACAAATCTCGTAAGATTCAAAGCCAGATCACAGATCTCCACACCATAGTAGCAGGCATCACAGAAGGCTCTGCATGGGGGGCTTGGTGGAGCTCTCTGTGGAAGTGGATGTGGTCGTGGATCCCCTGGGGGTGGCTTCAGACGGTGATCAAGGTGGTGGTGGGGGTAGTCATACTAGGCATTGCAGTTTGCTGTTTTGCTCAATGTGTTCCCCCGCTGATCTCGAGGTGTCACCGCAGAAGGAAACCCCGTGACGTCATCCCCGACCAACAGCTGATGCCGCTCCTACGCAAGATCGCCGGTCAGGTTCTTAAATAAAAAAGAAAGGGGAAATATGGTTTCCCCATGCCCATCGGGCATGGAAACGGCTCTTGCAGAGGCCGCTTCGGGAGGACGCTCCTTGAGCCGCGGGCTCTGCGGGCAGGCAAATTAAGGGGGGTGAATAAAATATAGGGTTTGATTCACCTAATTACATGACCTGACCGACGATTCTGCAAGGTAGGCTAATCACTAACTCCAGTGACTGGTTAGGTAAACACTCATCTCCTGGCCAAGGAAAAATCCCCGGTGCAAACAGTGCAGATGTTTACCCCTGTCTAAGCCCTAAAACAATGGTCTCCCTCGTCCCGTGTTTGCCCGAAATAATTAACTTCCCCTTTGAGAGGTTCCCCAATTAACCCGAGTAAACAAGGTGATGTGATTGACTTTCGGGTGATGGTTTTTTCTACCTGCCTTCTGATCTATATAAGGTGTATGTATTTTCCCAATAAACCATTGATCTGATCTCGCTCCTGTTGCCTCGTGTTGTCATTGATCAGTCTCCTCCGGGACCTAACGCCGCCCTAGCGGCCAGACATCGCTACATGTTTTGATCTTATTTTCTCCAACTTGGGATTTCACATGAGAGTCATTTGCTATTGGCCAAGATCCTTCAAAGAAACCAACCTGACCATGGGAGGAGGAAGGTTTGGTGTGCACTCTGGCATTATCTTTTGGATTCTAACTCATCAGAACACATCTATGCTGATAAAACAGGAGAGAAGATGAAGGGAGGCAATATGGGTTTGACTGAAGATAGGCAGGAGCTGGCACGTCAACACATAGAGAGCTAACTGAAGTCACAGTCTGCTCTCAAAGCCTGTTTATAATGTAATAGTCATGATGTATGCAAAGTAATAACGTTTTAAAAAAAGAGAGAGAGGCAGCTCTGAGCATGCGCAGAGCATCCTCTCTTGGCTACACACCAAACACAGCCCATTGACATCCCATTACTGGAATCGGAAGGAAAGGTTTGCAGCTCAAAGCTATTTAAGGGCCACATTTCACTCCCTCTTACTTTTTAAACAAACAAACAAAGACTAGCCTGTTAACCTCCAAATGCCCACTAGAGGGGGGCATTTCAACCTTAAAAAATAACCTTCAGGTTGGAGCAAGAGATGTCACCTTGGCCCAAGGGAATGTGCTGTGACTGTTTCCTTCCAAATAAACATTTCCAAATGCTCTTCGGTGCTTTCCAACTCTATAACTTTATTGAAAACTGATTTTTTTCCTGCCCCCCAGGGGCTACACTGTCCCAGGGGGGCATCCTCCACCTGATACTTCCCTCCCTATTTGGCTACCACGATACAGTGAGACCTTGGCTGAAAACAAAACAAAAAGAGAAAGAGACCCATCCAGGTTCCTGGTGCTGTCTATAACTGGTGCATGTCAGTGACAAAAAGGGGTGTGCAAAGAGGAAGTGTGAGAGGCAAGGTCATGGATTTGTGAGGGCCAGGAAGCCCTACTTTTAGACCCTAAAATCCATGGGGAACAGAGGTTTCCTGCAGTGGCCAGAGGAAGAGGTGCATACGCCTATCCAGCTTATCTTCAACTCATGGCTATTGCCACAAATAGGTCTTAGAGGTGTCAATTTGCTCAGAGATGGGTGGCAGGAGGAGAGTGTGCCCGCCCAGTGTGGTGGGTAGGGCCGGAGGAGGAGTGGATGTGGGTGGTGCCAGTTGCACAAGTGGGGCCATTGGCATGGGCGGGTCTCCCTCCGTATCCCATAAGCTGATCAGAGGAGGGTAGACCTCGTTGAGTGGGATGGCCGCTGCATGCTGCATGTACTTCTTGAGGGAATGGCGGCATCCCTTCTCCTTCAGCCGCCGTGAGGCACAGAGGAGCAGGAGCACTGCGCTTAGGGCTGCCAGCAGAGACCCTGTGATGGCAGCCAGAGCGGCTCCTCCCGCCCACCCACCCATTAGTTCCATAGAGAGTGAGGCTTCCTTGGTGGTAACGTTCAGGCAGGAACGCTGCGTGCGGGGCAGGCGCCAAACAGGCGTGGGAGTCACCACAGGGGTTGCTGAGAGTCCCCCAGGGGCTGCTGAAGAGCCTTTGGGCATGGCTGAGGAAGCTGCCATTGCAACCACGTGGCCTAAGGGAGATGCTGAAGAACCACTGGAGGTTGACAGGGAACCCAGAGGCGAAGCAGATGTCCCAGCCGTTGCTAAGGCTGCTTTGACAGAATTCATAGCAGGAGAAGCCAAAGAGTTAGTGGAGGTGGCTGGGGTCGGGGGGACATCAGTGTAACCGCCACGTGCAGCAGCCAAAGACTTGGGGACAGAGGACACAACCGTAAGACAAATCTCATACCGAGTTGCAGGCTGCAAATGCGTGAGGTTGAATTCCCGGATGCCCACGGGAACTCGTGCTGTGTAGCTCAGGTGGGGGTTATGGATGCGCATGGTTGCTGAGGACCAGAGTGGAGGAGTCGGGGGTTGGTGGGGAGTGGTTGGCTCACCACCCACCTCATTTTTCTGTCCCTCTTGGATGGAGGTTGTCCACTCCACCACCACAAAATGTGACTGCACCTTCTTGGCCAGGACCAGCAGTCTGGCAGGAGCGAAAGTTCTTTCTCCAATCACAGCAAGAGTCATGCTGCGGCTAGTCGAACCCATCCTGTTCCATGCCACACAAGTGTAGATTCCTGAGTCTGTGGCAGTAGCTCCCCTGACCTCAAGAGTCCCCCCTTTCCTTACATGCAGCTTTCCTGACTCCTTCGCCACTTTTTCTCCAGACGGGGTTATCCAGTGGAACTGTGGTGGTGGATCAGAGCTGGCCTGGCAATCTATCACTACTGTTGAACCAGACGCTACCTCTAAATGTTCTGGGAGATCCTTGCTGATTATTTCTGGCAAGCAGGTCCTTCCCATTGCACTTTTCAGCGCTTCATGGAATTCTTGGCCAGCAGCTTCAGAAGGTGAGGAACACAGGGTGGTTTGCGACTCGACCAGTTGGATGTGCCCACTGGCTAATGGTTCCCAGGCCTGTGAGCAGTCGCAGCGCAGCGGGTTTCCATAGATGTTCAACTCAGCCAAAGCAGGCAAGGCACCTGTCAGGCCACGAGGAAGAACAGCAAGGGCTGCATTGCTCATTAGGAGAGTGCGAAGAACAGGCACCCCCTGGAAGGCCCCCGGGTGCAAATAGGATAGCCGGGGGTTGTTGCACAGCTCCAGCTTGGCCAGCTCAGGAATGTTCTGAAAAGCACCTTGGTGGATGTCAGTAAGTTCCTCCATGCCATTGAGACTCAGTTCTTCCAGGTGCAACATATCCTTGAAGTCTCCTGTCCAAATTTCTGCAATGGGGTTTTTGTTGAGATCCAAGAACTTCAAGAGAGGCAGGCTCTTCAGGGCCTTGGTGGGGACACGTGGAAGGTGGTTATCATAAAAAGACAAGCTCTCTAAGTAGTCCAGGCCTTGGAAGGCATCGGAGGGTACTTCACTAAGCTCCATCCCAGCCAAGACAAGGCTGTGAAGCCGTCCCAGGGGTTGGAAGCTCCCTGCTCTTAGGTGAGAAATGGGGTTCTCTCCAATCATAAGGATCTCCAAATTGGGGAGAGACTGGAACCATCGGTGGTCAATGGCATGGAGACGATTGGCATTGAGGTGCAGCCGGAGAAGGCTTGTTAACCCAGCAAATGCCAGTGGTTGGATGGAGGAGATGCGGTTGTGGTTTATGTACAGTTCCTCAAGAGATGCAAGGTCAGCTAAGCAGTGATCAGGCAGCTCTTCCACCTGGTTCTCCTCTAAGTAAAGAGTAATGAGGTGTGAAAGATTGGCCAATCCAGCATCACTGACTTTGGAGAAGTGGTTTTGGGAGAGATCAAGCTCAGTTAAGTTGAACAAATGCTGAAGCTCCCCATTGACTTTGGATATCTTATTGCTCTGGAGGAGAAGGACCTGGGTGTCCAAGGAGAGATTGTTTGGCATGTGTGTCAAGAGAAGATCATTGCAGTCCACTGTGCGGGCCTCATGGTAGACAGACTGTGGGGTGAACCAGGGACGAGTCTCACAGACACACTGTGGGGGGCAAGAATGAGCAGTAGATGGTGATGATTCCTGCAGGATGAGCATCAGCAGAGCACAGAATGGGAAGCAGAACATTGTGCCTTCCACAGATGAGCACTCCTGCAATCACCCTCAGCTTGAGGTCTAAAAAAGGACAGTCCTGGTCTGGCAGGTACCAACTTAGAGTAGTTCACAGAGTGGTGCCATCTCTGGAAAGAAAAGAGAGAATGGGTAAGGTCCATAAGCAATTTTTACAAAGTATCTTGAAAAAGCACGTACAGGTTTCCCCTACCCTAATATCTACAGCTTCAGTATCCATGGTTTCAATTATCTGCAGGTCCAAAAATATTCAATAAAAATCCTAAAATACATAATATATAACTTGGAGTTGTTATTCAGCGAGGAGTCCCTGCATGAGTAGATATCTCCGCAATGACATTCCACACAACTTGTGTGGTTTTTTAAAATAGTTATTTTGATATCACATCACCTGCTAGCCAGGTGGACCATGACATGTGCCCTCTGCTTTCACTTGGCTCAAGTGATCTGACAGAGGGTGCTTTTGTGAGTTTTAGTTCTGGCCTGTCATCATTGCTGAGAGATGGGCAACACCGCCTAGTTAGACTGCTCAAGCCCCCTCGCCCCGACAAGGTAGAATTATATATGTACAAAATGTGTATTTTTGTTAATTTTGTTTTGTATTAGGTGTTAATGTGATTGTTTTAGTATATTTTGTTTGTTATCCAAGCAGGGCTGTAGCCAGGAAGGGGGGGGCAAAAACCCTCCTGAGCTAACAGCCCGCCCTCAACCCCACCTTGTGGTGTCAATGTTATATATGTGAGCGTAACATTGTTGCCCCTCATGAAAAAAAATTAACCCCCCCCCCAAATATAGAATCCTGGCTATGGCCCTGTATCCAAGATAAATAAAAATATTATTTATTTAAAAAATATTTTATGGTGTATTACCAGAAAAGGCTACTAGAGACCACTGTCTCCAAGGTATAATAGAGGGTTTGTTGTTATTCATGGTTTCAGGTACAGTAATACCCTGGTTAACATGTGTACCGCACAACGTTAAAACTGGATAACATTGGGGAATTTGAGGAAGACTTTTGTACCGCACAACTTTAAGCTAATGTTGTGCGATGCAAAAGTTTTCCTCAAATTCCCCAACATTGATCTCTGCCCTAAAGCCCCAACATTGATCTCTGCTTTGGGGCAGAGATCTCCGGAGGCCCCCTTGCTGGAAGCATCAGACGCTCAGAGTGATGGCTTCCTTGGGGGTGGGGGGTGGGGGGTGGGGAGACTGGATGCGCGTGCCCTCACCCCAAGGAAACTGGTGCTCAGACGCTCAGACCGCTGGAGAGCCAAGCCCCAAAGTCGGAGACTGCCCAGAGTCTTTGTTGCCGCCCAGAGTCTTTGTGAGTTGGGCGGATAGCTATATAAATGTGAATATAAAAATAAATAAATAAATAAGAGCTGCTAACTTTGGGGCTTGGCTCGATTCGCCTGCCTCTTTGGAAAGGGCAGAGGGGATTCCACGCATGGCATCCCCGCTGCCCTTTCCAAAGAGTCAGGCGGATCGACCCCCTGTTCCCTTTCCTCTTCAGAAAGGGAACTGAGCTTTTTTAGCATTGTGCAATCAATGTATCACACAACATTAAAAACCGGATAACCTTAAGACTTGTGGAACCAAGTTTTAGCGTTATCCGAGGTATTACTGTATTCCGGGCAGGTTTTGGAATGCATCCCCCCACCCCCCAGATACCAGAAATGGAATTTAGCATTCTGGGTTGTTAGAGTTCTTTCTCTTTCTAAAGTCAGGGTATTAGTCCTCATTGTTGTAGAGAACACCATGGGCAGCATCTGGTTAAAGTCTAGCAGTCGCAAGCAGGAATTTAGCAGCGGAGACCTTGCCATATACTAAAAACAAAGCTGGTCATATTGACCCATAATGATAAACTAGAATCCAAAAACCTCAGGCAGTGTAAAAGGAATTAATTATAATTCACTACATTTTTAAAAAAAACATTCTTCACCCAGACTGTTTGTCAGAGTTAGGGCAAAAAAAAAAAAAAAAATGACTGGGAAGAAAAACAGGTCAATTAAAAATATGGCTAGGTGGTTTAAACTAGTGAGGCCTGTAATTAAACTGAGGCTGCAGCTATACTAGTAGCAGGGAGGAAGCTAGTGTGGGCTATTTGAAACCATTAAGCTTGAATAGAACAATTTACATGGAAATGGCCTCCTGCCAATATGGTGAAGTGGCCTGATAAGCAAGCCATTTCCCAAGTATAGGAAAATTAACCACTTCTCTCACTCAGCAAAAAGCTGGGGAAGTGGATTTTTTTTTGCTGTTTAAGACAGTCTCTAATGCACTATATTAGGTATTTTAAATATTTATTTATTTTATTTGCCTCAAACACCACCTACAGCTAGTTCAATTTCCATGGATTTTAGACTGTGGACAATTTCTTGACCAGCAAGGCAAGGAAAAGATTTAAATATTTTTTTTTTATATCTGATGTAGCACACCAGCAATAGCTTTCAACAGTTCAAACCCCACCCACCCCTTTTGCTGCCCTCTGCCAAGCAAAAGAAGCTCCCTTATCAACCCACTTTGTGATACTGTAGTGCAAATTCAAACTGGAAGGCTGTGTTTGGAGCACACTGGAACTGTTCCAAACCAAAATGATCCTACATACACCTGAAACGTAGAAGCCCCTTGAGAAAAAAGGTGTGGGTAGCTGTAGGTCCATGACGGCACTACAGATGTTCTTGGGACTTCAGTTCCCAGAAGCCCAAACACCCTGTGAATCCACACAAATGGGTTTACTGTGATTCATCCGGCCTGTGCTGCCCTCATCGCTCCCGGAAGCGGAAGTAAAACGCACCCGTGGAGTGACGAGGGCAGCGCGGGCCGAATGAATCACAGTAAACCCATTCATGTAGATTCACAGGGGGCTTGGGGTTCTGGGAATTGAAGTCCAAGAATATCTGGAGTGCCAAGGTTTGCCATCATGGCTCTAGGTGATGGCTGGTGTGTTCTTATGGTTTCCCCGTGCCCTTCGGGCATGGAAACGGCTCTTGCAGAGGCCGCTTCGGGAGGACGCTCCTTGAGCCGCGGGCTCTGCGGGCAGACAAATTAAGGGGGGTGAATAAAATATAGGGTTTGATTCACCCAATTACATGACCTGACCGACGATTCTGCAAGGTAGGCTAATCACTAACTCCAGTGACTGATCAGGTAAACACTCATCTCCTGGCCGAGGAAAATCCCCGGTGCAAACAGTGCAGATGTTTGCCCCTGGCTAAGCCCTAAAACAATGGTCTTCCTCGTCCCGTGTTTGTCCGAAATAATTAACTTCCCCTTTGAGAGGTTTCCCAATTAACCTAGGTAAACAAGGTGATGTGATTGACTTTCGGGTGATGGCTTTTTCTACCTGCCTTCTGATCTATATAAGGTGTATGTATTTTCCCAATAAACCACTGGTCTGATCTCGCTCCTGTTGCCTCGTGTTGTCATTGATCAGTCTCCTCCGGGATCCAACGCCGCCCTAGCGGCCAGACATCGCTACAGCTGGTGACCCCGACGTGATTTACTCGTGAGTAAGGGACCCCGGAGAGGTCTACTCGTGAGTAGCGATCCCCGCGGTCCGGTTCCCTGCTTGAACCGCGACCCGCCAGCCCGGAGGATAGCGCGGCGCTCTGGTCGGCAGCCAGCCGGACAGAGAACGGCCCGCCGCGAGGCATTCCCGAGAGACATTCCTACCGCTTCCTCCCCGCTTTCGAGAGGTTTGCCATAGAGGGAAACGCGTTCCGCTCAGGGCAGGCTGTGAGCCCCTGACATCGCAGAGGCCGATAGAAGGGCCCGTGGCAGAAGGTCCACGCTCCGAGGTCTACCCCAGACACCCGACGCCCGAACCTGTTGCCTGCAAAGACGCGTCGACTCGTCCCGAGGAGGATTCTTCCGGAGACCCAATCGCAGGTAATATGGGGACTTGTTCTCATAGACCAAGTCCGTCCGCTAGCCAAAGAACTCGGGAAGAAGAGTTCAGAATCCTGGCCAGGGTTTTTAAGTTACGTTTTCACAGCAGGGAACTAGCGAGACTTTTGGCGTACCTCAGGGAACACTGCCTACTTTACCCAGAAGTAGGTACGTTAACCCTGAAGCTCTGGGATCAGATAGGAGACTGCATTCAGCAAACCCCGAAAGCTCCAGGAGGGATAGTCCGCACATGGAGGAAGTGTAGGAGACTCTTAGAGCAGATCGAGCCAGTCCGGGTAGAGGCCAAAGAACCCCCGTTAGTTGAGCCATCAGGCAAGCCAGTCGAGCCGACTGCGCCCACGGCGCTCTATCCGTCAATTAGCTATCGGCAGAGTAGCGCAGGGAACGTTCCCACGGTGACAGCTGCAGACGTCACCGAAGGAACGCAAGGAATGAGAGGCGCTGGCGCTTCTCTGACAGCCCCAGGTTCCCTAGTCGTGAAGAGTGCCCTTCAGCGCACAGCTGAGATAGAACTTAAGAAGGGGGAATTGTCAGTTGAACAGCTAGCTGAGCTCAGACAGATTTGCCCCATCCGCTTGGAGATGGACACGCTCACGGGCGCACAGCAGGTAGTACACTCCCCAGTCCCGTACAAGCTTCTCATGGCTTTACGGAAAGCAATTTCAGAGACAGGGCTCCAAAGTCGTTTTACGAGGGGCACGCTTCAGCAAGTGTGCGAAACCACCATGTGGATTCCTCATGATTGGAAAGCCGTCATGAGGATGATGCTTACCCCCAGCCAGTACATGATTTGGGACAGCGAGTTCCGCCTAGAGGCGCAAGCTCGGGCTGCCAGGATGGGAGGCGCGGTAATCCCTGACCAGTTGTATGGCTCAGGTGCCTTTGAGCCCATCAACGCTCAAATCAACTTGCCTCTCGCCACCCTAGAGATGTCAGCCGAAGCTGCCTATAGGGCATACTTCAAGGTCCCAGCGTCTGGCAAAACGGCCAAGAACTACACCGCTATTAAGCAGGGAGCCCAAGAGCCCTACATGGACTTCATCAATCGCCTGGAAGAAGCAATTAGCAGGCAGATTGACAATGAGCAGGCCCAACAGGAGCTCATGATTAAGTTAGCCAAGGACAACGCCAACTTGGACTGCCGTAAAGTCTTGCAGTCCCTGGGCAATCGCCCTGACTTGACCTTAACGGACATGATCCGAGCATGCTCCGACGTTGGCACAGACTCCTACAAGATGGGTCTGCTAGCGGCAGCGGTGCAGGGAGGAAGAAGACCTAATGGCAAGAACAAAGGGGCATGTCACACTTGTGGCAAGATCGGTCACTTCGCTAGGGAGTGCCGATCCAAGGGGGGCAGACAAAAGTCCGGCCGTCCCAAGGCTCCGAACACCCCCTGCCCGAAGTGCAAGAAAGGCTACCATTGGGCCAGGTATTGTCCGAGTTCGGGAAACCGGAATCCGGGCACGTCTCTGGCCCCAGTCCAAACAGAGGCTTCCTTCACCCAGATCCAGAACTCCCCAGATTTAGACTAGATTCCAGGCACATTCCAGGCACTGCGAGGGCACAGGCCAGCCCAGGGGGCAGCACAGGGCTGGAATTGACTTGCCAGGCAGACGTTACATGCGATCTGCCAGGCACAGTCTATCCAGTCGACACTCAATACATGGGACCCCTGCCCAGAGGCTTCATAGGTTTAGTTTTGCCCCGTAGTGTAGCTGGAGCACGCGGAATTTTTATAATTCCAGGAGTCATTGACTCGAATTTCTCAGGCATTCTCCAGGTCCAGCTTTGGACACACCTGCCCCAAACTATCCACAAGGGAGACACATTAGCGCAACTGATCATGGTTCCTTGTCACTCGCCAGCAGGCAGCCAGGGAAGGCTCAGGGACAGCTCAGAGTCCGGTTCAGCAGACCGCTCGAGCGCGAGTGAGGCAGTGCAAGGATACCAGGTCTTAGCGACAGTGGAGACCAACATTGAGTGGAAGCAGCGCCCCGTTATCGAGGTATTTTTGAACAAAAGGGTGTTCTCAGGGTTACTCGATACCGGAGCGGATGTGACAGTGATAAGCAGGAGCCAGTGGCCAATAGAGTGGGCCATTGAGCCGGTCTCCGATGTGTGGGGGGTAGGAGGCGTTCAGGAAGCATTTAGGAGCCGAGAGTGGGTAGAAGTCACAATCCCAAGGGCTGACGGCACGGCGGTAATTCGGCCGCACATTCTTGACGTGCACGTCAATCTTTGGGGGCGAGACATTCTGCAGCAGTACGGTGCTACGCTTACCTTCGGGTAATGGCGTTGCCACTTAAATGGCTCACCGACACTCCGGTCTGGGTAGAACAATGGCCGGTAGTGGGAGAGAAATTAGTTGCCCTCAAGCAGCTAGTTAAGGAACAGCTAGACGCAGGACACATAGAACAGTCCACTAGTCCCTGGAATTCGCCAATTTTTGTGATTAAGAAGAAGTCGGGGAAGTGGCGACTCCTCCACGATCTCAGAGAGATCAATAAATGTATTCAGCCAATGGGTCCGCTTCAGTGCGGCATCCCAAATCCTAAAATGATTCCCGAAGGGTGGGAGATTCTAGTCGTAGATCTCAAGGATTGCTTTTATACAATCCCCTTAGACCCCAGGGACCGGGAAAGGTTCGCCTTTACAGTGCCGGTCGTGAACCACGGTGAGCCCACGCAGCGCTACGCGTGGAAATTTTTGCCACAGGGCATGCTCAATTTGCCCACCCTGTGCCAAATTTATGTTCACGACGCACTGGCAAAGTTCCGAAGCCTTTACCCTAAAGCTATTGTTTGTCACTTCATGGACGACATTTTAGTAGCGTTGCCGCAGCTTGGCAGCGAAATGTTTTCTGACCTCCAGGCCAGCCTGGGGGACAAAGGGTTACTCATTGCCCCGGAGAAAGTGCAGAGAACCGAGCCCTTCTCATACTTGGGCCATCGGCTTCTCCGCTCTTTCGCCGCACCGGTTTTGCCTCAGATAAATTTACAAGACTCAGTCACCCTCGTAGAGTTGCAGCAAGTTTTGGGAAACATCAATTGGGCCAGACCGTATTTTCGTCTAGATACGGATCTTCTAAAACCGCTCTTCTCGCTGCTAACCTTAGGTAAGCAGCCGGCAGACCGGATGAAAATCTCTCGAGACGCGCGCTTGGCGCTCGAGAAGGTGAACCAAGTTCTCAGCCAGAGGTGGGTGGATAGGATCGCCCAGGGGCCATATGCCCCGATCCTGAATTTGTACGTCGTACGGTCAGGATCCATGTTCACTGGGGCGCTAGGAGTAGACTCAGAGAAGGGAGCGAAAATTGTGGAGTGGGTATACTTGCCTAACACCTCTTCTCGGAACATTGTTCCGCCCCAAGAACTGGTCTCCGCGGTGATCTACCGCGGCAGGCTGAGAGCAAGGGACATTTCTGGGCACGATTTAGCTAAGATCATAGTCCCGTTCACCAAGGAACAAATTCATCAGTTGATGCAGCTAGGTGACTCGCTTCCGATAGCTTTGGAAGGATTCACTGGAAGCTTGGCATACCATTTGCCCAAAGACCCCAGACTTGTCTCACTCCAGACAGGAACAGTCAATTTGTTCGAATTGCTTTCGCTGGTCCCGCTTCAGGGGGCCAAAACAGTTTTTACCGATGGGGGACGCACATATGGTGTCCTGACTTGGCAGGAGGGCGAAGCTTGGCACACGCTGCTAACTCTTCCACAGAAGTCCGCGCAGCGGGCGGAGTTGGCGGCCGTGAACCTTGCCTTGCGCACCTTCGCCAAGGAACGTTTAAACATCATTACTGACAGTCTGTACGTTAGGAATTTACTCCACAGTCTACCGGGAGCTTACATCACTCCCGCGATAGACAAGAACTTGCTTAGCCTGTTCCTCACCGCTCAATTTCACTTGCGGAACCGCACGGTGCCGCTCTATATTGCCCACATCCGAAGTCACCAAGACCTACCGGGTCCGATTTCCGCGGGCAATAGCAGAGCGGACGCAGCGGCAAAGGAAATTCAGCAACGTTCGGTTTTGGGAGTTTTTACTACCCCAATTCAAAGTCATGCTTTTTTTCACCAAAATGCCAAGGCACTCGCCAGACAGTTCAATCTGCCGCTTTCTCAAGCCCAAGGCATAGTCCGCTCTTGCCAGCATTGTGCAGGAGCACCGGGGGGGCCCTCGTGGGGGGTCAACCCACGAGGGACCGAGGCTAATCAGGTATGGCAGATGGACGTCACGCATGTGCCGCAGTTCGGCAGATGGCAATACATGCATGTCTGCATTGACACTTTTTCTCAGTTCGTTTGGGCGACGGCACAGAAAGGGGAGGCTGCTTCCCACGTGGAGCAGCACCTCCTTTCCTGCATTGCGGCGATGGGCAAGCCGCGGCACGTGAAGACGGACAACGCGCCGGCCTACAGTTCCAGGCAGTTGGCCGCCTTCATGGCTACTTGGGACATCAAGCACACATTTGGAATTCCCTACAATCCGCAAGGGCAAGCGATTGTGGAGCGGGTCAATCGGACGCTAAAGTCCTATATTGACAAACAAACAGAAAGGGGGGAGCCACCAGCCCTCCCCAAATCACAGGGAGAAGCACAGTTCTGCCTGAATAAGGTATTGTTCACATACAATCACCTTAATGTTTTTTCGGATTGCACGCCGCAGGAGAAGCATTTCCGCCGTTCGGAAGCTCTCCCGCGACCTATGGTCCGGTACCGAGTGCCACCAGACCCTTCTTGGAGGGGCCCGGTGCCGCTCATAACCTGGGGAAGAGGGTATGCTGCAGTTATGTCTCCTACAGGTGTCGTTTGGATTCCAGCTCGGTGCGTCAAGCCTCATTTGGAACCACATGGCGTGGACCCAGACCGACCCGAGTCCGATCCCGGAGATGGAGGACCTCACGCTGACCGACAGGACCCGCTGGAATAGACGGCCACCGGCGGCGCCGAAGATCACCTGGGGGATGGTCAAGGCGCTTTGCAGTAAGGCTGAGGACGCCCTCCAGTGCGAGGAGAGGGAGCCGACACCGGAGAACCTCGTAGCAGCAGTCCTTGCCCAGATTCATGCCAACTCCGTGGCGATCATCGTCATCCTGGCCCTCACCCTGCTTTTGGGGGGAGGCGTCCAGGCCGCCTCACTGGAGGCCAGCGATCTCATGCCAGGCGGAGACCTCTCTGCCCGGATGCAGTACAACATTTGGGAAAGGTTGGCTACCCTTGTCAACCAGTCCGATTTTTGCCTCAGGCAGGACGTTGGCTCTGCCTCAATCCTCAGCACCTGCCTCGTCCCGGTGTGCCATTCTCCAGGCACACACCCCCGGGACGGGGACTGGCTGGTGAGGAGACTCTTCAGCCCATACATCCCATCAGCTTCCTCGGAATATGCTCGTTGGGAGATGCGGCTAACCATGACCTTGCCGGCTGATGCAGCCACTCTCCACACTCCTCGAGTGGCGGTCAGCCCGAACTCTACCTGCGGCCGGATACACGGTTGCTCCGGACCCGGTGGAGCCCGGCGCCGTTGCCTCGATGTGGGCAGCGGCAATTGGACTTGCAACGACCCAGTGTCGCTTGGCTCAAAGTATGCACACATCACCCTACCGTCCGGATGGTTCTTCACTTGTAACCAGTACATGTTTAACTATATTCCTGCCAATATTACAGACTCTATATGTTGTATCAGTCGCTTAACTCTGTTGCTTCCTACTAAGGACATGATTGCCCCTAGCACTGACGTTCCCAATGCTCCTAATGTATCCCATGTTCCCTCACTTATAAGGCACACTCGCACCACCATGTTAGACAGCTCCTGTGAAAGCAGCTTTAGAGTAATGAGACCTGCCGAATACCTCTCCTTGGCAGTCAGCATCTTTGGCGTGCCCGGCTTAGCCGTCGGCAACGCAAAGAGGATCGGTCGCTTGGCTTGCGGCTTAGCAAAGGCCATCAACCATACCTCCTCAGCGATAGCGCTCCTCAATCAGGAGCAGGCGGAACTTCGCCATGCCATTCTCGATAATCGGGCGGCTATCGACTACCTCTTATTGTTGCACCACTTGGGCTGCGAGTCCTTTCATGGTATGTGCTGCTTTAATCTTACGGACAACTCTCGTAAGATTCAAAGCCAGATCACAGATCTCCACACCATAGTAGCAGGCATCACAGAAGGCTCTGCATGGGGGGCTTGGTGGAGCTCTCTGTGGAAATGGATGTGGTCGTGGATCCCCTGGGGGTGGCTTCAGACGGTGATCAAGGTGGTGGTGGGGGTAGTCATACTAGGCATTGCAGTTTGCTGTTTTGCTCAATGTATTCCCCCGCTGATCTCGAAGTGTCGCCGCAGAAGGAGACCCCGTGACGTCATTCCCGACCAACAGCTGAGGCCGCTCCTACGCAAGATCGCCGGTCAGGTTCTTAAATAAAAAAGAAAGGGGAAATATGGTTTCCCCGTGCCCTTCGGGCATGGAAACGGCTCTTGCAGAGGCCGCTTCGGGAGGACGCTCCTTGAGCCGCGGGCTCTGCGGGCAGACAAATTAAGGGGGGTGAATAAAATATAGGGTTTGATTCACCCAATTACATGACCTGACCGACGATTCTGCAAGGTAGGCTAATCACTAACTCCAGTGACTGATCAGGTAAACACTCATCTCCTGGCCGAGGAAAATCCCCGGTGCAAACAGTGCAGATGTTTGCCCCTGGCTAAGCCCTAAAACAATGGTCTTCCTCGTCCTGTGTTTGTCCGAAATAATTAACTTCCCCTTTGAGAGGTTTCCCAATTAACCTAGGTAAACAAGGTGATGTGATTGACTTTCGGGTGATGGCTTTTTCTACCTGCCTTCTGATCTATATAAGGTGTATGTATTTTCCCAATAAACCACTGGTCTGATCTCGCTCCTGTTGCCTCGTGTTGTCATTGATCAGTCTCCTCCGGGATCCAACGCCGCCCTAGCGGCCAGACATCGCTACATGTTCTGGCAAAGACTTTGCCTAATTGCCATCTTTAAGAGTGCTGCATTCCATCCCTGCTGTGCTCTAAACACCAGGCTAAGAAGACTGTGTCGTCAGCCTATTCCCAATATTTATTTATTTATTTATTTGACTTGTTTAGCTGCCCCCTTGCTGAAGCGACTCCGGGCGGTTTACAACACAAGAAACACCCTCAACACAACACACTCCAACAACCTATATGTATAGATAAACATCATAAAAACTCTAAAATCTCTGAAATCCAAAAATCTTAAAATCACAAAATCTTAAATCTAAAATTCCCATTACAAAATGGTCAGATGGTCATTATTATATAAGCCAGCGGGGTGGAGTAGATTCAACAGCAGCACCCCACACCTGCTGGGCCAGCCATGTCTTTAAGTCTTCCGATGAAAAATGCTGGTTTGATGAGTCAATCTCATGAATGCAGGTGTCACATGATATATAGCAAAATGCACCTACTAGGATAAAGATAAAATGATGGGTCATCTGCTTTGGAAAACCAAGGAGGATTGTCGTAACTCAGATAGCTGCCATGTGCTCTTTCCTGAGAATCACATTTCCCAAACCTTCTGCCCAGAATATAATAATTTCATGTCAGAAATTATTCTGGGTTGAAAGGATTTTTGCGGAATAAACTGCTCAGGGAACGCCCAAATGAGTCTCCTTTCATTTCCCCAAGAGCTGGGACAGAAACAGGCGCTCAATCCATCATGTAGTACATGGGTCTTAAACTGCCAACTTCCCAGCCTTCCAGCTATCAAGGTGAGTTTCTTAACCACTGAACCCCTGCAGCCCCTGCCCAGAATATGAAAAGTTTCTTCCTGATTTTTCTTCCAAAAGTCTTGCATTGTGTTTCATCTTATGTTTAAATCTTTGTGCCAGTTGCATCTCTCCTCACAACCAGCCTATATTCTCACTTTCCCTTTTTCCTTTGCAGGATTAACCTGCAGCTACGTCTAATGTTGGCTGAGCATATTGTACCGTTCAGAGAGATTTAACAATTAAAAAAAGTCTTTGCCACTGTATAGATTCTTCCTACCACCCCTTAACAATGTAGCCTTTTTAATTTGCTTTAGCCATAGGTGGTATCGGCAGCAAAGGGACAAAAAACGTGTGAAGAATACAACCACACAAGGATGTAAAACAGCTCTCTAAAGTCTAGTGGCTTCATACATCAATCATGGATCAAACTGGAATGAATTATGTGTTTATACACCCCAAGCACATTGCTGAAGCCCATTGTCAGTAGTGTGATCAATCAAGCTGCTACTTAAGAAAAGCTGTGGGAGCTTTGGCTGCTGCAAACAAAGTCCCGCTCTTTACTTTTATGGTTGTCTGTTCTGTTTAAGGACAAATTGATGTGGAACAAAGAAGACAAATTTTGATTTCTCTTTAAACCAGAAATGCAAAAGAGGACAGGGCTGCTTTCTTGCTCTCTCTTTTTATACATATCTATACATGGCAGTGTGAAAAAAGAAATTTTGGCAGCTGCTTTTTTTAAAAAAACCTCCTCTTGATTCTAACCAGCTGTGCCTGCTGAAGTTTCTGGTGCTTCACAGAACCCATAAAGGTACAACAGTCCCATCCATCTTCACATTCAGGTACAGTACTCCAATTCAGGAATGGGGAATCTTTGACCCTCCCAAGTCTTTGGACTGTGAATTGCACAAGCCACAGTGTTGATTATGTTGTGCTCAGATAGAAAATCATCAGGCGAATATCACAAAGAAGCTTCAGGGTGGTCTGAACAATGTACTCTGGAGAACCACCGCCTGCAAGAGTCGATAATAGTGGGCTGACTCAGTGCAAGGCAGCTTCTGATTTTTAAGTCCAAAATATTTCAGGAGGAAATGTCCAGTTCCTGACAATACAAAATTGTTCATCTATGCAGACGACACAGCAATGGCTGTACAAACATCAAGCTTGGATGAGGTAGCTGGAAAACTTACTGGGGCACTTGAAGAATTAGGACAGTATTACAACATCAACCATTTGAAGCCTAATCCAAGCAAGACTCAAGTATGTGCTTTCTACCTTCGAAACTGAGAGGCAAGGGTTGAGTTGGATGTTACATGGCAAGGGAACTGATTACAGCATTGCCCAGCACCAAAATACCTTGGTGTGATGCTTGATCGGACACTCTCTTTTAAGCAGCACTGCCTGAATACCAAAGCCAAAGTTAGTATGAGGAACAACATCAACAGGAAACTCACAAATCATAAATAGGGAGCTCAGCCATCCATGCTGCATACATCAGCTTTGGACCTAAGCATCTCTGCAGCAGAGATGTTTACTCCAGTATGGAGTGCATCCACACACGTGAAACAAGTTGACATTGCTGTTAATGAAGCCATGCGTATAGTGACATCAGGAGGCCTCAAACTTACACCAGTTGAGAAAATATATCCTTTTGTTTGTATCGCTCCATCTAAGATAAGGAGAGAAGTAGCAATGGATGCCGAGAGAACCAAGCAAGAGAATGACCCTCGACATACCCTGAACCAATATGAGCCTCAATTCTGTTGGCTCAGATCCAGGAGAAGCTTTATGGTAAGAACAAACATTTTTGAAAGTACACAAGAGCAAAACCAAATTAGAAGATGGAGGAAGGAGCTCAATGGACAAAGAAGAGCATTAAAGGAGGATATAAATGAGGAACTCAACCTTCCATATATCATACTAGCAGAGGTTGCCCGGCGTTGCCGGGCTGTTTTAAATGGTGTTTGTATTTATTTATTTTTGTTAATGTTTGTAAAGGAGAGGCTAGTCTATATTTGAAATTTTTAATAAGTTTATTTATTTATTTATTTATTTATTTATTGATTGATTGATTTGCCGGGCTGTTATAAACTGTGATTAGTTGTGTTTGGTTTTTTGCTTTTGTGGATTAAGAAAAAAACAAAGGATGATATACTTTTACCAAAAAAATTTATTTAACCAAATAATGTTTTAGTATGTGTTTTTTTTAAATAGTTGTACCGTAAGTAATAATTTTAAAAATGTGAAAGTACATGTTTTTTACAATAAATGTTTTTAAACTGTGTTTAGATGTTTTGGGTTTTTATTTTAGTTAAAATTCAGCACAGGATTTTTGAAAAGTTTTTATTTTATTTTATTGTCATATGTTTGTGATTTGTGTTAAAGTATGATTTTGTGTTATTTTGTTGACTTGTTTTTACTGTTGGGGCCTTTTGTTTGGGGCTGTTGTGTCTTTGTGAAGTGTTTTTACTTTTGTGGCAAGCAGGTGGTGCTGGTAAGGTGTTTTCTTGTATTTTGACTGTTTTTTCTCTTGTGGCCTCTGGGTGGAGCTTCTTCCGGTAAGTAGTCTGTTTCTTTATTCATTTCGTTTCTGGCCATCGTGGAGTGAGGATGTCTGCTGGTGAGTTCCCTTGTTTTATTTATTTTGTGTGTGTGTGTGTGGGTGGGTGTTTGGATTTTGTGTTGTTTTGGTGTATTTTTTTGTTGTTTTTGTGGTGTTTGGCTGGGTGCTGTTTGTGTTTTGTTATTTTTTTGTGTGTTTACTTTGTATGTTTTTGGTGTTAATTTTGGTTGTTTCTGTTTATTTTTTGAATGTTTTTGATTGTTGTTTTGTTTTAAGGGGGTCTTTCCTTCCCGTGGGCTGGGTTCGATGCCTGGCCCGTGGAAAGGAAGGGCAGTGGCGGGGGGGGGGGGGGGAGTTATTTAATTTTTATTTTTTGTTTTCCGTTTGTGCTCCATTTTTTTCTCTGCGGCTCATTTTTGATTGGCCATGGCACATTTCCAAACGTTCTTTGTGCTGGCGCCTCTCAGCTTGATTGGCTGTGGTGCGGCGCGGCGCAAAGAATGTTGGGAAATGAAGTTGTTTCCCTTTTCCCGTGTTTGTGGGGCTCTTGCCCCACTGGCACATTTCTCAATCCTTCGTTGACCTGCGGACCCAGTTCGGGCGTGTGCACGAATGGTGGGTGCGGGCTTTTAGGGCCTGGACTAGGAACCTATTCAAAGTTCCAATGGTTAACCCTCGATTTTATAGGTTAAGATGGAGGACCCTTAACAGGCCGATGGTTGGAGTGCATAAATGTAAGGCCAAATGCTCACCTGGGGACTCCTGGTGGACAACAACATGCTCTGTTAATGTAGAGAGAGATACAGAATCCACCTCATTTACTGGTCTGCTGGCTACTACCAGAAACATGCAGCAATGAAGACTTAATTTTGGCCAACAACAAAGCCAAGAAAGTGGCTTGGTTTTGGCAATCCAGAGTTTGATCTGGATACAAAAGAAAAGAAAAAAAGAATTTTTTTAAGGAGACATTCCTTTCCTTGTTCTATTGCCAAGAAACCCTGCTTCTATTTCTTAAAAATCCCAGAGGAACTATCAACAGTTCTTCCAAAGACTTCCAAACTCACATTCATAGATCCCAAGGTCTTCCTTGTATTTTAAGTTGTTTTGCTCCTAGCTGCTCCTCAATTAGGCTGAAGCCACCGGAGAGTGGATTCCATTCAGGAAGGGGGGAAAAAAGGCAAGCACTCCAGTCTAGCTTATCCAGTTGGTGCAAATCTCACAATTATTTCATTTATTTATTTATTTTTCAACTTCTATGCCACCCCACTCGCGAAGTTCGACTCTGGGCGGCTCACAGACATAGCAATACACATCAACACAATAACATACGCAGCAAAACACAGATTAACACTAAAATATCAATAAAAAATAAATCACAAAGTCCTTGCCACTCAATGTCCTTAACGGAGCCTGGGGCTCAATGTCCTTGACGGAGCCCGGGGCTCAACGTCCTCTGCAGCTTTGGTGGTCCTTTAAAAAAAACAAAAACCCGACTCTAGCTGGTGGCTCGGAGGAAGACACCCTGGTAGCCCCAGTGTCCCTTCAACCCTCCGGCAAAGCAGCACAAGAATTATTTTTGAGTAAATGCCCACAGCTGTTTTACTGAGCAATGGCCAATTTGGGTTTTTTGTCTCAAGGAGATTTCCTATCCAATGCAATTTTGACTTTTAATACAAGTGTGCAGTCCACTAGATATTAGACTCAAAGTCCCATCAGGCCTATCCAATATAGCCAGTATTGAGAATTGATGGGAGTTGTAATCTAACAGCATCAGGGGAGCCATGTGTTTCCTAGCCTGTTGTATTTCTGGGTCTGTTTGATCCTATATAAATCTCCCCAGGGTTTGAGAATATGTTTAAAATTGTTCTTTAGGTTCCGTTGTCACTTGCAGGGCCACAACACATGGTGTTTTCAGTGGCAATGTCCATCTTTGGAATTTCCTTCCCAGGCTGGCTCTATCTGGTACTGAATCTGCTATCTTTATCTACTGTGTGTTATGTGCAATCAAATTGAAACCAAGTTATAGCAACTCTAAACAGGCTTTCAAGGCAAGTGAGATTTTAAAGGAGTGGTTTTAGCAATCCACCCACTGCTCCGGCTGTGCATTTCTATGGCCAATCGGGAATTCAGACCCAGATTGCCTAAATCCACTATATCACACTATGTAAGTGCTATTTGACCAAGACTTTTAGCATGTTCCCATGTTGTTTCAATTTTATCAATATCAACTGGTTTGACATTTATTGCGGAGCTGTTCTTATATGTTATGAGGTATTGGAGTTTTAGCACAGGCATTTATGATCGGTGTGTGTGTGTGCGCGCGTGCGTGTGTCTGGCTGTAGTAAATGAGTCCATGGCCGATTCCAGCAGTGGCAGCAATAGCTGGAGCAAGGGCTGGATTATTTGGTGCCATTGGCTGGATCCGGTTGAGAACCCCTGCTTTAGATTATTGGTTTACATTGTTGGTTTTATTTGCTATATAGGCTAGCAGCTCTTTAAGACAAAACAGAAATATTTGTAGATACAACATTAAAACAGCACAAACTGATAGATCCAGGGCATTCTCTTTGAGGCTGGTTTTAATAGCAGGATTAAGCATTTAACTAAGAGTGGATTTAGTTAAAAAGAAAACACAATTAGCACCATATTCTTTGAAAGGGCTGGATTGTGAGCAAATTTACTGGAAGGCATATGCTTTGTCTTGCAGCAGATTGGGACAACTATACATGAATAGATCTATTTGTGAGTTCCTGAGGCAGCTCAGTACTTAGAAAAGTCACATTTTTGTTTTAGAGCAGAGGTTGCCAATCTTTTTGAGTCAGGGGCTGGGTCATGTTCCCTTAGACAGTTGAGGGGGCCGGACTGGTGGTCCCCACCCTGTCATTTAGAGGTGTCCTAAACGTGTTTACAACAGCCATAAATGAGTCCGCGATCGATTTTGACTGCAGCAGCTGGAGCGAGGGTGGGGGCTGGATTATATGGCTATGTGGGTCGGATCTGGCCCATGGGCCTTAATTTGCCTACCCCTGTTTTAGAGCTTCTAGAATCTCCAAGCAACTGCAGATTTGCTTTGGAGGAACAAATCCAATGAAAAACGGCTAGTGCAGATGCTGAAGCTTCTGTTCCTTTCTTTATAGGGTTGAGGGAGAATGGTATGCTTACGGGTACTCTTTCCTTTTCTCACAGGATGTAAAATCAGTACTTACTCCCTGAATTCTGGTGCTCTTGATCTGTCCCATCTGTGTGGGAAGGGATTTGCCTGTCAGGTGATTGATTAACTAGATAACCACAGTTTAGAACAAGGGTTCACAACCTTCTCAAGCCAGGGGCTGGGTCATGCTCTCTCAGTCAGCTTTGAGGGAGGGACAGACATTTTGCCATGCCTGCACGATGGGGGTGACCATTTTGTCCCAACAGCTTCAAAGGGATGGTCATTTTGTTTCTCAAATGCCCTTGGAGGGGTGGCGTCACATGAAATGGTGCCATGGGCCAGATCTGGCCCATGGGCCTTAGGCTGGGAAACCCTGGTTTAGAATAACTGTGGCCTGATGAACCTTGTTGATCTTGGTTTGGGGGTGGGCGGATTGGGGATGATGGGAAGGATGGAAGGACACCGTTCTCTGGAATGTGGGGACTGGCATTGTTCAGAATGGGGCAATCTGTGCTAAAGATAGAGAGACCAAAACTGAAACACAAACTCAGAGCAAGAAGGAACAAACTGAAGAGGAACCTATAGATTCAGAACCTCTTTAAGGCAAGGATGGACAACTTTTTGTCTTCCAGATGTTGCTTGCCTGCAGTTCCCATGGCTTACTTAGATCTTCCCGGGTTAGGTAGCATTTCAGGCAGCAAGGGATCTCCAGCAGATTCAGTCTTCGGTGAGTGCTTCAGCACCCTCCCATGTTATTTCCAGGGTCTTCAAGTCTCCCATGAAGGCTCTTTGCCATGTATTTCAAGGGCATCCTCATTGTCATTTGGCATTAGGAGGGGTCCAACTCATTGCCACTTTAGGGATCCTGGTTTTCTCCATACAGAAACTATGGCCTGCCATTTGGAATCTTCATTGTGCAATGATGTCATGTAATTTGCACAAGTCAATGTGGTCAAAATAGTGAATCTTTAAAATTCGGTGGAGGCACCTCTGCTGGAAGATGTCAAGTCTCTTGTTGATACTTGCTGATGCCTTTCAAGTCTCACAGGCATAGATGGTTGTTGGGATCACTATGGAGGTGAACAAACAGAGTTTAATTTTCAGCTATATACTGTAGATGGTGAGGACCAGATCTTATTCATTCTCCGGAAAATTGCTGTTGCTTTTCCAAGATGGCATTTGTCGTCCACCTCTGCATCTCCATTAAGAGCAATCACACTGCCCAAATAAGCAAACCTCTCCACTTTCTACAGCTGCTGTGACCAGAGTATGTGCTCCGGTTGTGGAGTTCATATACATGACCTTCAATTTCTTGGCATTTATCATGAGGCCAATTTTCTTTGCTTCTCTATCCAGGGCAGTTGTCGCCTGTTGTATTTTCATCTCATCTTCCTCCAGCAAAGCAATACCATCAGCAAAATCTAGGTCATCAAAGCAATTCTGGTCAGACCAAGGGATGACTGTTATGCTGCTCGGCGTATAACATAGTCTAGAGCAGGCATTCTCAACCCCTGGCATGCGGGCCTAATCTGGCCCATACATCTCATTAATCTTGCCCACAATGGTCACTCCACCACCTCCAGGACCGCCCCCCACCTCCAAATGTCGCAATACATCACTTACCGGCGGCGGTCGCACATTTTTCCTGTGGTTTTGGACAGGATCTGCCAGTTCCCAAAACAATGGAAGCCTTTGCAGAGTTCAATTGCTCCATTTTAACAAATTTTCACTGCTTCCCCGCTTTGCCGTAGTAAGTAATCCGCGGCATGGGGAGAGTTCCATTGGTGCGTGACACTGACATCAGCCTTGGTGTGTGATGCTGGGAGAGTTCCCTTGGTACGCAGCACTGATGTCACCACCGTGTGCAGATTACTTGCTATGGCAAAGCGGGGATGCAGTGAAATCTTTTTTTTTTAAACGGTGTGATCATACTCCGCAAAGGCATCTGCTGCCCTGGGAATCAGCAGAGCCTGTCCCCACACCACCGGGGCCAAAAATGCCGGGAGGGGCGGCGTGGAGAAGATCTTGGCCGGTTCCAGCCTCAGCTGTGAGTGAGCCGCCATACCCCCGGGCCTCCGCCCCCACGCCACCGGGGCTACAAAAGCCGGGGAGTGCGGCGCAGCTGGAAGGAACTTTGCTGGCTCCAGCATTGGTTGAGCCACCACACCCCCGGGCTTCTGTCTCCACACCACAGGGGCCAAAAATGCCGGGAGGGGCGGCACGGAGAAGAAGAGCTTGGCCGGTTCCAGCCTCAGCTGTAAGTGAGCCACCATACCCCCGGGCCTCCGCCCCCACGCCACTGGGGCTACAAAAGCCGGGGAGTGCGGCGCGGCTGGAAGGAACTTTGCCGGCTCCAGCATTGGTTGAGCCACCACACCCCTGGGCTTCTGTCCCCACGCCACCGGGGCCGAAAATGCCGGGAGGGGCGGCGCGGTGGCAGAAGGGCTTCTCTTATCCCACTTTCTTTAGTTGGGTGTGAGTGGGGGCCCTCTCTTTGAGTTCTTGTTTTTCTTGTTATTATTGAGCTGTTTTGATTGCTATGTTGTTTAGGGTAATTTTATATTGTATTGCTTATGCTCTTGACATTTTGTACCTTATTTGCATATTGCTTTGTATTATTTGTATCGTATTCTGTATTGTTTAGCATTATTATTGTAAACCGCTTCGAGTTCCCTTTACGGGAAGTAAAGTGGTATAGAAATCTAAACAATAAAATAATAATAATTAAAAAAAATCACAGGGAAAAAGTGTGGCTGCCACCACCACCACCACCGCCACGCACCACCAATGATGATGAACATGTAGGTCCAGGGAACAAACATGCCTCCAGCCCCTGGCAGGAAGCATCGGGTGGTGGGTCCAGTCCCTGGCAGGAAAACGTTGAGAAAGCCTGCCTAGAGCCACGAGAAAGAGGAACGGAGATGCAACATCACCTTGCCTAACCTCAGTGGCAATGTCAAAGAAGTCTGTATGACCGTTGTTGGTCTTAACACACCAGCTTGATTGTAGGTATAAATCTTTAAAGTTGGTAATGAGGTTTGCTCGTATACCATATAGACATAGGTTCTGCCAGACAGACTCTCAGTGGACACTATCAAATGATTTCTTGAAGTCAGTGAAATTAATAGTCAGTGGATGCCAATACACTGGGGATGTGAGGCACCTGGGGCTGCTCTACTCTGCGCCCCGCCTTGGCGGGATAAAAAAGGAAGACGCGCCCAACACCGCGGGACCTCGCCGCTGCCTCTCCCCGGCCCCTGTCATCGGCCTTCGGATGTGAGGCACCTGGGGCTGCTCTCCTCTGCGCCCCGCCTTGGCGGGATAAAAAAGGAAGACACACCCAACGCCGCAGGACCTTGCCGCTGCCTCTCCCCGGCCCCTGTCATCGGCTGCAGTTACGGCTGCAGATTGGCTGCAGTTACGAGGTAGCCCGGCGCGACCATAAGAAGATCTGCCATGCCGGGGAGCCACCAATGTTGCCGGACGCTTCCCTTTGGTGAGAGCAGGGGTGGCGGGAGCGAGAGACTGGCTGCTGTTGCGAGGCAGCTGCGAATTGTACTGTTAATTGCTATCTTATGATTGTAAGTCGAACAATTAATTGTATTATTGTTCTATGATGTGTATTAATTGTATTATTGATTGTGATTTGATATTTTTGTAAAGTTTATTGTGATTCTCATTATGATTGTATTTTGCACTGTATCTCTGTATGTTGTATTTCCCCCTTCCCCCTCCCCCTTCCCCCTCCCCTCCCCCTTATGTTTTGTTTGAATTTATTGGATTGATGTTGTGTTCTGTAAAGCTGTGCCTTTAACAATGTACCTAGCCATGTGGTAACAATGTAACCTTTCTGTGTGCAACAGTATAACCTTCAGCTGTATCAATGTAAACCTGATAAGGGGACGTGAGCTAGTGACCACTAGATGGCAATAGCGAGCGTCCAGCTCTCATGGCTCAGATTCACCTGGACCAGCAGCGCGGGAAGATTCCCGCCACCTCTTCACCTGGACAAGAAGGGCGTGACCTTCTACGACGTCACGCAGGCAGCAACCAATAGTCTGTCGACGAGCCACTTTCAAATGTATAGCCAGCTGTATATATTGAGCTACCCATCCGCCATTACCACATGTTCCTCCGGATCATCATGCAATAAACCTGTGTTAAGCCAACCCTTCAGCTGTTTCATCGTCTTTGGTCCCCTACACTAAATTGGCGACGAAGGTCAGATCATGGCAGCCCACGGGACCAAGACATGCGCCGGTTTCGAAATTAGGAAACCGGGCGACTGGGAGATCTTCGAAATGGACTTCCAGGCAGCACTGATTGAGTCCGAAGTCACGGAAGAGGCAAAGAAAAGGGCCATCTTCACCAGGATGCTCGGACAAGAAACCAAAAGGACCTTGGTGGACCTGATTGCACCGAGGAGGGTGAGCGAATTCAAGGCCAAGGAACTCATGCAGATGCTGTGTGAGCACGTCCGGCCCGCCACGGCGATGTTTCCCGCTCGGAGTGCGTTCTGGAGGCGAGTCCAAGCGCCCGGGGAGACGGTCGCCGCATTCGTGGCAGCCCTGCGGCTGGCGGCCGGCCCGTGCAAATGGGAGAATGTCGAAATCACCCTCCGGGACTGTGTGCTGTGCGGCCTGAACGACGCCGAAACCCAGCGCACATTAATGAACCAAGAGCCGCCTCCCACATTGCAGGAGGTCATCAGAGCGGCACAGGCCGCGGAAGCTACAAAGGCTGGGGTACAAGAACTCCAGGACTGGCGGCCGAGGTCGAGCAAGGCAGAGACTCCGGTGCATGCAGCCCGGCGAGCTTCGAGGTCGTCCGCAGAGAGCAGCAACGACGAGGACTTCCGGAGGGTCCGGAAAGAGAGCCGGCGGTGCGACGGCTGTGGAGCGGCCCACGACCGCGTAAAATGCCCGTTTCGGAAGGCTGAGTGTCACAACTGCGGCCGCCGCGGGCACATCGCCAAGGTGTGCAGGAAGAGGCGCGAAACCCGGAGAAGCTCGGCAGACCGTCCCGCGGGACAAGACCGCTCAACGAGACCCAAGGACGGCGCTCAGGCCACGCGGAAGCAGGACGGCGTGGGCCGCATCTCCAATGGCATCGAGGATGACGCCCCAGTATTCAGCGTGTCCGTAGGACACCCCCGCTACTTTGTTGAGGTACTAGTTCAAGGGGTTCCCATTAGAATGGACTCGGGGTACTCATATTCAATCATTTCCCAGAGGGAGTTTTTGAGAATTGCCCCCCCACAGGCGACCCAAGCTCAAAGCGTTGAGGTCCACACTACGGGACGTGCAAGGGAACAGCATTCCAGTGTTGGGGGTTGGAGAATTTCAGGTTAAATTCAAGAAGCACGCCGCGTCTCTCCCTCTAGTCGTGCTTAAAGGGGGAGATTGCAGCCTCCACGGGACTCAATGGTTCCAGCCCCTGGGTTTGTTTATTGGGGGGGTGCACGCCGTTGGGATGCACGCCGTTGGGACTGACCCGATTCAGGAGGTGTGCGAGGCGCACCCCGAAGTTTTCAAAAAAGGACTGGGGAAATTCAAGGGGCCCCCAGTGACATTCGACCTGGACCCGGAGGTCCGCCCAATTCGACTCAAACCACGCCGGGTGCCGTTCGCACTCAAGGACAAGACAGAGGCGGAACTGGACAAATTGGTGGGCCAGGGAATCCTTGTGCCTGTTGATTCTGCGGAGTGGGAAACTCCAATTGTAACCGCACTAAAGGCCAATGGGGAGGTCCGCATATGCGCCGATTACAAGTGCACCATCAACAAGGCGATCCGCCCGAATGCGTATCCGGTGCCGGTAGTCAGCCATCTGCTGGCCAGGTTACACGGGGGAAAGTGTTTCGCTAAGCTCGACTTAGCACAGGCCTACCAGCAGCTTACGGTGTCCCCTGCCGCAGCTGCTGCGCAGACCATAGTCACCCATAAGGGGGCGTTCCAGGTGACGCGCCTTCAGTTCGGCGTAAATTCGGCGCCTGGAATTTTCCAGTCACTCGTGGAACGCCTCCTGAAGGGGCTAGAGGGGGTGTTGCCTTATTTTGATGACGTGTTAATAACGGGGGGGGGGGGGAGTCAGGTCGAATTGGCCAAGAGGTTGAGGAAGGTCCTGACAATATTCGAAAAAGCGGGGTTGAGACTGCGAAAGGACAAATGCGTCTTCTTCGCGACCGAGGTTGAGTTCCTAGGGTTTTGTGTGACTCCTGAGGGGATAAAACCATCCAAATCCAAGGTGGCCGCCATTAAGAAAGCCCCCCGCCCCACCTCCAAGCCCGAGCTGCAGTCGTTCCTAGGGCTGCTCAACTTTTACCACTCCTTCCTCCCCCGGAAGGCAGCAGTGGCTGAACCACTACACAAACTGCTAAAAAAAGACCAGACATGGAAGTGGGGCGATGACCAAGAAAGGGCATTTAGTGAACTAAAAAGTCTCCTAGCGTCTGATGCCATACTGACCCATTTCAACCCCAAACGCCCGGTAGTCCTGACCTGTGATGCATCCCCGGTGGGGGTGGGGGCGGTGCTGTGCCACGTGCTGGAAGACGGAAGGGAGGCCCCGATAGCATTTTACTCCAGGTCCCTGTCCCAAGCGGAGAGAAATTACGCACAGACAGACAGGGAGGCACTAGCGATAGTTGCGGGGACGAAAAAATTTCACGATTTTCTGTATGGCCGCCCCTTCACCATTGTAACGGACCACAAGCCCCTGCTAGGCATTTTTACCGCAGATAAGCCCACGCCACAGATCCTGTCCCCGAGGATGCTCAGGTGGGCTATTTTTCTCAACGCGTACCAGCACGCGTTGGTCTACCGGCCCGGGAAAGAGATCAGCCATGCGGACGCTCTATCAAGGTCTCCCCTCCCCCTGACGCCCAGCCAGGTGAGCAAGGGGGAGCGAGACCATCAGGTTCTAATGATAGAGGTGCTGGATTCGCCCCCCGTAATGCCCGCCGACATTGCCAAAGCGACAGAGAAGGACAAGACGTTAGCGGCATTTAGCTCCTGGGTGCAGAAAGGGTGGCCGGCGTCCTCCCCAGCGGAGGAGTTCGCCCCATTTTTCAGGAAAAAGTTAGAGCTGTCCCTAGAGAGGGGGTGCCTCTTGTGGGGGCAGCGGGTGGTGATTCCCACTTCCCTTCGGCCGCGGGTGCTTAAACTGCTGCACGTCAGCCACCCCGGGATCGTGCGATCCAAAGCGCTGGCCCGGAGTTACTTCTGGTGGCCCCAGTTGGACGCCGACATCGAGCACATGGTCAGCACTTGTGAAAGTTGCCAATGCTCCAGACCAGAGGAGGCCCGCCTTCCCCACAGGGAATGGGACACGGCTAAGGGGCCGTGGTCCCGGGTGCACATTGATTTCGCGGGCCCGTTCAGAGGCACCCTGTTTCTTCTTGTCGTGGACGCCTTCTCCAAGTGGTTGGAGGTTATCCCAGTCACGAGCACCTCCTCGGCCCAGACCATTAAGCATTTGCGGAGGCTCTTTTCCACATTCGGCATACCCGACACATTAATTAGCGACAACGCTAGTTGTTTCACGTCCTCCGAGTTTAGGGCATTCATGGAGATTAACGCCGTTCGGCATATCACCTCCGCCCCTTTTCACCCAGCCACCAATGGTCAAGTGGAGCGCCTCGTCCGCACCACGAAGGACGCGTTGCGGCGCATGGGCCCCGGGGATCTGAACCTACAAGTGTGTCAGTTTCTGCTAGGGTACAGGGTGACCCCGTTGGCGTCAGGATACTCCCCCGCAGAGCTCTTAATGCGTAGGAAACTGACCACCATCCTTACTAGGCTAGACCCCACGAGGGTAGAGGACAAGGGAAGGAACATTGGGCTAGAGGCCACAAAGAGTTTCAGTGTAGGCGCCCCCGTGCATTGCAGGAATTACGCCAGCACGGGCCCAGCCTGGGTACCGGGCGTAGTTGTGGAGCAAACCGGCCCCGTGTCGTACCGCGTGGAAACCAGCACAGGGCTACTGTGGAGGCGGCATGCGGACCAGCTCCGACGCAGGGTCCCCGATGAGCAGGGCGCAGACCAAACAGAGAAAAAAATCAGCGTTAGGGTTCTCCCCCACCCGTTCAGCCCAAGGGGGAGGAAAAGGGGGCCGCGGGCCCCCACCAAGGGGGGAGGAGGAAAGGGGGGATGTTCTCGTAGATATCCTGGGGGATTTTTCTGAGGAGGAGGAACCCGACCCCATACATATCTCGCGGAATTCCCCCACAAATGCGGATACCCCAACTGAGTTAGAATTTGATTTTCAGAACCGGGGGAGTTTTTCGGAGTGGTCCCCCATCCGTCCAAGCGAGAAGAGGGGTTTTTCGTTAGCCCCGATCGCCCCCGGTCTGTCCACAATGGAGTTTTTCCCTTCCCCTAAGGCCGCCAAACCGCGGCAAGCCACTAACGAGTCTCCCTCTCCCATTACAGGACAAGGGACCAGGGAACAAAGAAGCAGTAGCGCCCCCGGGGGAGGGGTCAGCCCTCATCACGGCCCAAACGCATGTGCAATAAGCCATCTTGGCTGAGGGACTTCGTCTCATCCTAGGGGGGAGGGATGTTGTGTTCTGTAAAGCTGTGCCTTTAACAATGTACCTAGCCATGTGGTAACAATGTAACCTTTCTGTGTGCAACAGTATAACCTTCAGCTGTATCAATGTAAACCTGATAAGGGGACGCGAGCTAGTGACCACTAGATGGCAATAGCGAGCGTCCAGCTCTCATGGCTCAGATTCACCTGGATCAGCAGCGCGGGAAGATTCCCGCCACCTCTTCACCTGGACAAGAAGGGCGTGACCTTCTACGACGTCACGCAGGCAGCAACCAATAGTCTGTCGACGAGCCACTTTCAAATGTATAGCCAGCTGTATATATTGAGCTACCCATCCGCCATTACCACATGTTCCTCCGGATCATCATGCAATAAACCTGTGTTAAGCCAACCCTTCGGCTGTTTCATTGTCTTTGGTCCCCTACACTAAAGCTCTGTAAACTGCTTTGAGTTGTCAGTAGACAAGTAAAGCGGTATATAAGCACAATAAATAATAATAATAATACTCAACAAACTGTTCTATGGTGTTTCGTAAGGTGAAGATTTGTTTACTGCAGGACCTTCCACTGCAGAATCTGGATTGCTCCTCTCTCAGGAGTTGGTTCAAGGCACTTTGCAGCCACCTAAGGAGGACTACACAAAAAGCCTTCCCAGGCGCTGAGAGAACGTGTGGTGCCGGTGGTGGGAGTGGTGGGGGCTTGGGGAACAGAGTGGTGGGCGCCTGCCAATAGTCTGGGTTGTGTGATCTGCACCTTGGCTTAAAAAGGATGAGGACCCTTGCCCTAGATACTCTCTTTTGGAATCTGTCTCCTCTTGTTAACTCTGAACAGCACATGTTTATCAAGAGAGTGTTCTTTTCCATCACATAATGGGAAATTCTGCACCTAGCAAACTTCTGTCAACAGTGTAGCTCTTAAAGGCATTGCATAGAAACCTGCCCAGGCTCTATGATCTGTAGGAAAGATATTTCTTTTAGGTCAGGAGTACCCAAACTATAGCCTGGGGGCTAGATCTGGCCCCAGATGTCAATTCATCCGGCCCACAACGCCCTTGTCACTCCCGGAAGCGGAAGTAAAATGTGTCCACATGGGCGTGTTTTACTTCCACTTACGGGAGTGACGAGGGCGTTGTGGGCTGGATGAATTGGCAATGGGGGGCTGGATCCAGTTTTGGGACATAGTTGCGGCACCCTTGAACCACGTGACCGGTCCGCAGCCCAAAAAGTTTGGGCACCCTTGTATTAGGTCCCACTACTTTCACAAGTACGCCTGAGAGAGGGCCTTTTTGGTGTCTACTCTCAGATTATGGAACTCCTTGCCTAGGGATGTCCTTCTAATGGCACACAAAACTCCTCTGTTTGCTTAGGCAGGCAATTACCTGGCTGGATAATCCAGCAGTTTAGGTTTCTAGCTGCAGAGCCAGAGATTTGGATTTCCCGACATGTCTCCTGGGAGAAGAGCTAACCTGTGTAGCCCCGGGCAAGCTGTACAGTTCCAGGGAGCCCCACAAAAGAATGGAATGCTAAACCACTTGTGTGTATTCTGTACCTAGAAAACCCTGGAAAGGCTCACCATAAGTCAGAATCGACGACATCTGATTATTATTTAGTAGCTAACTGATTGGTAATGACAGGGGCTTTGGGAAGGTGCTGAAATTTTACGTGGATAATTTGTAGTTATTTTAATTGATTGGCTTATATAAAGTTTTAACCATTGTTCTTAGTATTGAAAATTAATTCAATATGTTTAATTCAATATGTTTTAATATTTGTCATGCCTTGTGCTCTAATGAGTTTTTAATTTTTTATACTGAGACATTGTTCTGTAAGGCAACTTACAGTACAATGTTTCGGAGAGTGGATGTTGTTATCAGGAGACACGTCAAACAAAGCACAAAGGAGCACAGCATTTCCAAAACAGGGTTGCCCAAACTTTTTGGGCCGCAGGCCGGTCACGTGGCCATGTGGTTCCTCCCACCAGAAGTGGACGTGAAAGGGCCTTTGCACAATTCTGTGTGATACGCCAGTTGCGCCTGCTCCTGGATAGGGACTCCTTGCTTATGGTCACACATGCTCTGGTCACCTCCAGACAAGACTACTGCAATATGCTCTACATGGGGCTGCCCTTGATGACCATTCAGAGGCTGCAGCTGGTCCAGAATGCGGCGGCTCGGGTAGTGATGGGGTGCGGGCGTTATGCCCGGGTCTCGCCCCTGCTCCGGAAGCTGCACTGGTCACCAATTTACCTCTGGGTGCAATTCAAGGTGCTGGTTATGACCTTTAAAGCCCTACATGGTAGTGGGCCAGGATACCTAAGAGACGGACATCTGTCCATCCAACCAGAGTGGACTGGAGGGGTTCCCTAATTGTTCCATCAGCCAGGGGTGCCCACCTCTCTGGCACAAGAAAAAGGGCATTTTCAGTGTCCGCTCCAGCCCTTTGGAACCTCCTGCCAGTAGAGCTACGGTTGCAGACGGAGCTGCTGCCCTTCAGGAAAGGACTTAAGACCTGGTTGGCGGGGCAGGTGTGGAGCCCTAAGGGCAATATGGCCCTTGCTCGCTGGCTCTTACCATAAGATGTACCCTCTCTCTGCTTCTTGGGGTGGGTGGGATTTTTCTTTTAATGTGGGTGGGGGTTTTAACTGTTTTTTGTTGTTGTGGGGTTTTTAGATTATGTAAGTCGCCCTGAGTTGGGCTTGCCTGAGTGGACGGTGAACAAGTTGAAAAATTAAATTAAATTAAATTAAATGCGCCTTGCAATCTGTTTTGCAACAGGCTGAGATAGATTTTAGGCTGTCATTTTCTCTGCTTAAACCAGGGGTGTCCAAACTACAGCTTATGGGCCAGATCTGGCCCCTGACGCCAATTCATCTGGCCCACAGCACCATTGTCATTCCCGGAAATAGAAGTAAAATGAGCCCGGGTGCGTTTTACTTCCACTTCTGAGAGTGACGAAGGTGGTGCAGGCCATATGAATTGGTGTCAGGGGCTGGATCTGCCCCACAGGCCGTAGTTTGGGCACTCCTGTTTTAGACCTGCTCACTTTATCTTCTCGTGAAATTCAGGACAATTCGCTCAAAGACTTTTTACATTTTAACATACGACAGTCTTCAATGAAGGAGGAGTTTCTTTCCACTGAGCACAGCACTCTTTGCCTCCTCTGGCGAGAGCAACACAGTGTATAGAGGTGACATAAGCAGGAGAGAACCTGACTCGGTCGCAGAGATCACAACAGTACATGGCAAATGATCCAATTCCTAGAACATAATTCACTTGGGTGGAATCTCAGCTGTGGCCACTGTGAACAAAACATGTTAGGATGGAGAACGGCAGGTTTGGCTGGGCAAATAAGACCTGAGGGAAGAAAGGCTCTGAAGGTGGGGTTACAAGGCTCCACAACTGGTATCTGAAGGGCCACTATTTGTACAGCTTGTCTTTTCTTTGAAGGAAGACAGCAGCCCACCCAGTTATCTTCCCTACCCTGTCTTTATCCAGAAACATTTACAGGTAAAAGTCACCCTTGCTCGAAAACCAGTCGTATCATTGTCTGCATCTGCAGATGTTTCTGTGGACATGTGGCAGGCATGAATAGACAGAACGCTGTTTACCTTCCCACCGAAATGGTACCTATTTATCAACTTGCAATTTCTTGGTTTTGAACTGCTAGGTGAGGCCCCGTCTGGAATACTGTGTACAGTTCTGGTCGCCATACCTCCAGAAGGATATTATGGAGCTGGGAAAAGTGCAGAGGAGGGCAACCAGAATTGCATAACACTAGAACTAGGGGGCACTCCATGAAACCTTTGGGTACTAGTTGTCAAATTCGGCATCTTAACCACTCAGCCACTGGAGTCTCACAGAACAACAATCCTGTGAAGTAGTTATGGCTCAGAGACAATGCTTAGCCTACGGAACTGACCCCAGGAGGTTCATGGCCTGAGTGGGAATTGAACCTGGATCACTCTCTAACCCTCACGCTACCCCGTGCTTTATTACAAGGTGCCATCGAAATAAAGCTTGGCAGCAGCTGAAGGCCTTGAGGACTTCTTGTTTGCTGTCCTTTCGCTGCCACCCACAGCTAATGAATCAGTGCCAAGCCTGGAAGGTGCTGCGATTCAGCTGTGTGAGGCGGAGCATGAGCTCATTTGCACAAGGCCTGAGAGCTGCAACAGCAGCCAAACATCATGAAGGGGAAGCTAAAAATAGAGATGTGTCAAAGTTAGGGGGGGGGCAAGAGAGAGAGAGAGAGAGGGAGTGGAGCCACAGACGAGGGCTGGGACTTTAAGAGGGCTCATATCACTAAAGGAGAAGGAGTGCAGAACAGCTCCAAAGTTGTCCTTGATTCAAACTGGGCACGACCCCTTTGTAGTTTTCCTTGTTCTGAATCGTGGTGGCAAAGAGGAGCACGTCTGTTCAGGATGGCTGCTTGCGGACACCGACAAGGCTTGCAAAGATGGCATTTCACCCCCACCCCGCTTGTGATGTTCATGACCTCAGAGCCCCTCTCGTCTCTTGTTTGGCATTGTGAGCCCTTCCAGGAAATATGCTGCAAGGCTGGTCACGAAACAAGCTTGCTGTGGAAATCTATTTAGGGGAAGTGGGCTGGAAGACATCCCGGAAAGGATTGGGGATGGGGGAGATGGCCGAGAGATCTGTGCCCCGTCAAATCTATGAGCTGGAGAATTCACGTTTATACTTTTCTTTTGCATTCGTTAACCAGAAAGAAATGCTGTGGAATAGAGTGAGGTAGGTAGGTAGGTTGGTGGTGATGGTGGGGAATCATACCATTTAAGCTGGTGATCACACAAATTACACTGATCTTTGCAGTTCCAAAGCCAATGACTATGTCAGTTTTACAGAATTGCGTGCATGCATGCGTGCATGCATGTGTGTGTGCATGCATGCGTGCGTGTGTGCGTGTGTGTGTGTGTGTGTGTGTGAGAGAGAGAGAGAGAGAGAGAGAGAGAGAGAGAGAGAGAGAGAGAGGATATGGACCCAGATAGGTATGTTACACATGCATTTTCATTCATATTTGAGCAGCCATTCTGGACCAGACAAATTAAAGTATAAAGTACTTAAATAAGTTCATATCAGGGCCAGATAACAATATTTTTGTGCCTTGGCAGTAGAACACGTATTCTCAACCTACGGCCCTGGGGGCTGGATGTGGTCTACAACACGATTTCATGTGGCCCACCACCACCTCTGTCACACCTGGAAGCGCCATGTGTAGCAAGGCAAGGCAAAATGGCCATCTGGCCCACAAAGCTGTCTGATGGAGTGTGACGTGGTCCTCGTCTTGAAAAGGTTCAGAACCCCATGCAGTAGAGCAAATGTTGCTCCCTGTCCATACCAAGTTAACATGCATTCATGCTAAGCAAGACCAGCTAAGCTATTTTGGCACCTGAGATAGAAAATCTCACAAGTGTCTGACTCTATCTTGAGAGCAGTGGTTTTAAAAACTTTGCTGTTTTAAAAACAGTAATTTTAAAAACATTTGATGCCATTTTCAGGTCAACCTCAAATTAAAACTACCTGAAGCAACTGCTGAAGTCTAGGGCCAGACCACATTCATTTACTTCTGGGATCACCAGGAGACCGCACAGTAAAATGTTCTGTTTAGATAACTACTTTTTGGGTCCTTGGATTTAACTCTCCAATAACAGCGAAGATGCTAAGGCTGACCAGAACTGTTGTCTGTGCAAGGTGTAGGAAAATCTGGCATTTTCTCCTGCTCCATTTATGAGAATTCTTTATTCAGCACCAGGGACATTGGACAGTACCCTTCATGGCACCTAAGAAGACACAGCACTGGTCAGGCTAAGTGGCACATTATCTATCCTGTTCTGGTGTCTAATTGATGGCTGATTGAATAATTAATTGCTTGGTTTTAGTTGCACTCACATATAAATGATACTTAGTTATAACAGCATCCCTGAAACAGTGACTTTAGTCCTCCTGTACTTTTGCATTTGACAACTTTATTTCAGCCACCCTGCTTGTGAGTGGGCAAGAAAGAGTGGGCCAAAATGTGGCTATCAAAATGCTTTGGGGCTCCTGTTCTCAGTATTAGCCACAACTGGTTACAATGGCTAAGCTTGATGGGAACTGAAACCCAACAACATCTGGAGCGCTACAAGTTGCTCATTCATGGATTAAACCACTAGAGATTGTGAGCATGATTGTATTTTGGGTTAACGTAAAGCAGGCCTCACCAATGATGCCAAATCTATATTTTAGATTAGCGATCCTGATCCTTCATGTTGGAGAAGAGGACATGGTTGTTGTTTTTTTTTGGGGGGGGAAGCAGCCCTCTATGTGGCAGCTGTGCACGCTCTGTCAGCAGTGGCTGACATTTGGCCTGGCACGCATGTGGTATATTCAAGAATATTACCAATGTGACAAAGTTCAGTATGGGGTCTATGAGGCATTCCAGAAGGGTATAGCTTCACCTTAATTGGTGCATTTGCCAGATCATGATTGTCCGGGGGGGGGGGGGGGTTCCTACATTTCGCACCATAACATTTTTTGGGACAGGCTAGGTACTGCACATGAGCAATTCATAGATGCAGGTGCTAAAGTTTTGGAAGGTCTTCAGAGGCATCTTCTGGCCACCCATTTAGTGTGTTGGGCGCACAGGTCATTGGAATTGCCCTGTGGCCTGTGGCAGGTAGTGTAGTCAATTCTGGTCCCCTAAGGGCCAATTCAGTACATGTTACTGAACAAGTCCCAGGATGGGGTATACACCTTGGATCAATGGCTACTTCTTCCAGGCCGTGTGTCGGGTGGATGGTTGGTAGCAGATGGGAGGGGAGTCCAGTGGTGGACGTGCTCTCCAGACCAGAGGCGGGGGTATTGTTCAGAGGGACTACCCAGAACGCACTGTGAAAATGTCTTCCAAAGACCCAATTGGATTATAATGTATTAAATAAAGGTAGCCCTAGTTTTCAACCAACATTGGTGCCTGAGGTTTTTTGTGTGGAATGGATGGGCAAAGGGATGCTTCTACTGGGACATCCTGTTGATCTCACTTAAAAGGTAGTACGTAGTTATTCCATCTTTTCTTAACTGCTATTTTTCTAGTAAGGAAAAAAAAGGACAGAAGATCCAATGGGGAAAAATGGAAGACAACATTATCTACTGTATAAGAGAAGCCCAATGTCAGACAGTGTGTCATTTTGAGGATATGGTTTTTTAAAAAGCCACCCAGAACTGCCCTCTGTCAGGCTTACAACCAGCAAAAGATGCAAAAAAAGCACATCTGTTCAAGGGGAAACCTCTGTGCAATGCCTTTGGATTCTTAGCACTGGGAGCTGTCCAGCCAGTAGCACTCTGAAAGCAAACGGCTCTTCCAACCCAATAGCAAGGGTGGTGGTGGGGAAGTTTCCAAGATTATATTCTTGGCAGATCTTCTGCAGGCAGTATGTCTCTTTTGTGCCTATACCAGGGGTGCCCAAACTATGGTCTGTGGGCCATATCCGGCCCCAACACCAATTCATCTGGCCCACAGCACCCTTGTCACTCCCAGAAGCAGAAGTAAAATGTGTCCGTATGAGGGCGCCGTGGGCCAAATGAATTGGTGTCAGGGGCTGGATCTGGCCCACAGGCCGTAGTTTGGGCACCCCCTTGGCCCTGGTTTAAGCAGAGAAAATGGCAGCCTAAAATCTATCTCAGCCTGTTGCGAAACAGATTGCAAGACGTGTTTTACTTCTGCTTCCAGTGGGAGGAACCACGTGAACGGCCCGCTGCATCACGTGACTGATCCACAGTTCAAAAAGTTTGGGCACCCCGGCCTACACCCTGAAAATCTTCACTAGGCTTTGATCAGTAAATCTTGCCAAATGTAGAAATAGTCCAAAGCCTGGAGAGGTCTTTGGGAAGTGCAGGGCTCTATTTCAGCAACAACAACAACCTGCTAGCTGCTGTGCTTGCCTTTTGTTGTCCAGTAATTGCCTGTAACTATAAGAAACAATGGTCTGTGATAACTTGGGTATGCAGACACAAAAAGCAGGCAGGGTTCTTGTCTTGGCAGTTCTGCAGCCTTTGGGTACCCTTGGAAAGCTACTCCTGCTCAATATCATCACAGCAGGAAAAAAAAACATCATCTGCATATTTTTTCCTGAGCTGTAGACAGCTGTGCAAGGCAGGCACAGAGGGGGGAAAGTGTGTGTAAGTGGGGGTGGGGGAGAGTAGCAGCATAGGTTTTGTGCAGTGATTAGCAACTGTTGTGTAGCTGTTGTGTAGAAAACAGGGAGCTGAGAGATCCGTACAGGTTGGATTCTTTAAAGTACATAATAGTCTATCCTAGTGCAGTGACGGCCAACCTTGGCACTCCAGGTGTTCTTGCACTTCAATTCCCAGAAGCCCTGATCAGCAGGAGTACTGACCTGGGCTTCTGGGAATTGAAATGGAGTGTCAAGGTTGGCCATCACTGTCCTAGTAGATGTTGAAACAATCCATTGCCAACTTCTTTTGCTGATCCTTGTTCATGTGTCCCTTCAACAGTGAGCTGATAATGTTTATTTCCATGCATTAGGAAGCATCACTGCTTCAGGTGTTAAGTAAAGACCAGCTGTTTTCCTGGTCAGTCAGTAATCTCAGTCTAGAAAAGGATTCTCCTTGCCAGGGTGAAATGATTAATTTAAAGGGTTCTGGAGGGGCAAGATGAGTAAGAGTGCAAAAATCAGCAAATGAAGTATGATTGCAGCATGGACCAAGCCATTGTTAGAAGCAGAACTCTATGGATAAGATTAAAAGTAGGTACTCCTTTGAATTAACGCTGGTTGCCTGTGTAGTTGCTGCTATGCCCCAAATAACCTAGCTTGCTGAACAGGTATTATTATTATTATTATTATTATTATTATTATTATTATTATTATTATTATTATTATTATTATTATTATTATTATTATTATTATTATTATTATTATTATTATTATTATTATTATTATTATATTTCGACTTGTTTGCCGCCCAACTAGCAAATGTGACGGCTAACAAAGAAATAAAGTATTACAAATTACAATTACAAAGTAACATCAACACAATATAAGAAACATTTCAAGAACAATACATTTCAAAGCAATACACAGAGAAAAAATACATTGCAAAAAACTCAGACTTGTCCATTTGTAAAACAAAACACAAATTATCTAATTCCACATGCAAGCTATATCTCTGTCAGTACCCTCCTCTTTAAAGAAAAAAAAGCTATTAAAGGCTGTGCTGAACTTCCCAGAACAGAGAGGGGGCAATTGGAAAACAAAACAATGCTGAAAAAAACATTAGAGCCCCCCCTCCCTCACAAGTGGATGCTAGCTAGTCATTTTGCTGAGGTGCCCCTAGGCAGGTCCTAGTAATATTGTTAAAATCCTAACAAGAATATGCCAGCAAACCTGGAAAACAAAGCAATCATCCACTCAATATATATTCCAATCTCCAAGAAAAGAGATGTCAAGGAGTGGGGTATCTACAGGACCACTGATTTGATTTCCCATGCAAGCAAAGTGAGGCTCAAGTGCTGCAACATAAATTTACATCTTATATGGAAAGAGAATTGTCTGATGTTCAAGGTGGCTTCCAGACAGGAGGAGGCACTCAAGATCATATTGCAAATACCTGTTGGATACTGGATCACACTAAAGAATTTTAGAAAATCAGTCTATGCTTTACACACTACAACAAAGCCTTTGATTGTGTAGATCATGAGAAACTACTGGTTGTTCTGATGCGTAACCTATATTGTTGACAAGAAGCCAAAATAGAACAGAACATGAAGAGATCGAATGGCTATCCACAGGGCCGCCATCAGAAATTTCTGGGCCCCATACTGAGCAATCCTATTGCCCCCACCCCCAAACATAGTTATGGCCGGCGGCAGCAGGGCCCCTGTCAGCTCCGGGCCCTATATGGCTGTACTGATAGTACTGCCCTGATGGTGTCCCTGGTTATCCATAAGCAAAGATGTTAGACAAGGCTGTATTTTATTCCCTTATCTGTTCAATCTGTCTGTAGGACATATCATCTGGAAAGCTGGATTTAATTCAAATGAAGGATGAGAGAAAATTGGTAGAAGAAACATCAGTAACTTAAGATATGCAGATGGCACCATCTTACTGGCAGAAAACATCAATGACTTGAAACAACTTTTAATGAAAGAAGAAAATGTTAAAGCAAGACAGTTGAACATTAACAAGACAAAAATTATCATTACAGAAGAAATGCACAAATTTAAAGTTAGTTGTGAAGAAATTTGAGATAGTGAAGGATTCTGTATACATGATTGGTTCAATCATCAACCCAAGTGGGTACTGCAGCCAAGAAATCAGAAGGAGGCTGAGACTTGGAAGGGCAGCAATGAAGGAATTACAAATGAGAATCAAGTGCCAGGTCCAAGAGGACTCCGATGTGGCTTACAGGAGCTGTTCGGGAAGTGATCAAAAGCAAGAAAAGCTCATTTAGAAGATGGAAGGCTTGTCCGAATGAGGACAGCAGGCAGAAACATAAATTTTGGCAGAACAAATGCAAGGCAACAATCAGGAAAGCAAAGCAAGACTTTGAGGAGCGGATAGCTAAAAACACTCAGAGAAATAACAAATATTTCTTTAAGTACATTAGAAGTAAGAAATTATACAGGGTAGTAAAAACTGTGAGAGATTGTGAGGAGCTCCAGAGGGATCTCTTGACACTGGGGGAGTGGGCAAAACAGTGGCAAATGAGCTTCAATACTAGTAAGTGCAAAGTGATGCATGTTGGGGCAAAACACCCCAATTACATTTATAAACTGATGGGGTCTGAACTCTCTGCGACAAACCAGGAAAGGGACCTTGGTGTCCTGGTGGACAACTCAATGAAGGTGTCAACCCAGTGTGCCTCAGCAGTGAAAAAAGCAAACTCAATGCTAGGGATCATTAGGAAGGGTATAGAAAATAAGTCAGCAAGTGTCATTTTGCCTCTTTATAAATCTATGGTGAGGCCCCATCTGGAATACTGTGTACAGTTCTGGTCGCCATACCTCCAGAAGGATATTATGGAGCTGGAAAAAGTGCAAAGGAGGGCAACCAAGATGATTAGGGGACTGGAACACCTTCCTTACCATCTGAGGCTGCAACGGTTGGGCCTCTTCACTCTTGAATGATGGCGTCTAAGAGGTGACATGATTGAAGTTTATAAAATCATGCACGGCATGGACAAAGTAGATAAGGAAAAACTGTTTTCCCTATCGCATAACACTAGAACTAGGGGGCACTCCATGAAACTTTTGGGTATTAGTTTTCAAACAAATAAGAGAAAGTACTTTTTCATCCAGAGGATCACTGGAACTCTCTGCCAGAAGAAGTGGTGACAGCTGTCAGTCTTGACAGCTTTAAGAAAGGATTAGACAAGTTCATGGAGGACAAGGGTATCAATGGCTATAATTATGGATACCTAAGGACAACCTCCCGGTGGGAGAGATAGGTAGGATATCTCTCAGTGCCATTTCCAGGGAATCCTAAGCAGGTGAAGGCATCTCCTTGGGAATACCCTGAAGCAAATGGTGAGCCACTGTGTGAGACAGAATGCTGGACTGGATGGGCTTCTGTGGCCTGTTCCAGCAAGGCTGTTCTTATGTTAGGTTGGCAGGAGCTGAGACATAAGACGGGAGATCACTCCATTGCGCAGCACTCGGGTCTTGAACTGCTGAGCTGCCAACCTTCCAGTTGTCAAATTCAGCATCTTAACCACTCAGCCACCGGAGTCCCACAGGAACAGCATGCTTTCATTATACTCACCTGGTTCATCACTATATAAAAGGATTTAGCATTTAGAAACAGTAACGTCCTCAGCGCAGAAAGAATACACAATGTGAGGTTAGGACGCAACATAAGAATTACCATGTGACACAAACAATATATACATTTAACATGATGAAACCAGGTGGATTGTTATTATTATTAATAAGCACAGTATATTTAAATTTATTGTTATTCAACTTAGCATGTATTAATTGTCTTCACAGAAGTTGGAAAGTAAAGCTATTAAGTTGTCTGAAGAAGGGAAGTTCCCCCGAAAGAGTTGTTTAACCAGTCAACTTTTACAACATAGAATTACTGGAAGACTGTGAACTATTATAAATTGTGATATTAAAATCAACAATATATTATTATTTCTTGTGCCTCAAACGGATTTTTGCTGCTTTATCATGGGAATACCCTGAAGCAAATGGTGAGCCACTGTGTGAGACAGAATGCTGGACTGGATGGGCTTCTGTAGCCTGTTCCAGCAAGGCTGTTCTTATGTTCTTATGCTCTTATGATGTGTCACCGGAGACCAAGACCAATATTATCTACATTTTTGTAGATAATATGTATAGATACAAAAGCTGGACAGTAAAGAAAGCTGACAGGGAAAAAATGATTTATTTGAAATATGGTGCTGGAGGAGAGCTTTGTGAATACCCTAGAGTAGACCGCCAAAAATACAAACAAGTGGGTCTTATAGCAAATCAAGCCTAAATTGTTTATTGATGCAAAAATGATGAATTGGAGGCCATCCTACTTTGGAAAAGACACTGATGCTGGGAAATGTCAAAAGGCAGCAGGAAACGAGGAAATCCAAGCACAAGATGGATTGATTCCCTAAGACAGTGTTTCCCATCCTTTGGTTTTTGGACTTCAATTCCCAAAGCACTGGTCAGCCAATATACTGAATGAGGCCCCACATTGGAAACTGCTGCCTAAGGGAAGCCACAGACTATAACTTGCAGGAGCAGAGCAGGGATGATGAGAACAGGGCATTTTGCATATCTTTCATTCAAAGGGCCACCATAGGTCAGAAATAACTTGATAGCACAAAACAACAACAATTAATACTGTAAATAGATTTTTAAAAAGTCAGCAACTCAACTCGTAATGCAGGGTTGAGATGAAAAAGTTGAAGCAACAGCTAATCATAGCACAGTTGCCACCATCTCAATTGGCTGATTCTCCTCTGATTTTAGCAATAATAATCTGACATAGAGGTTGGTGTCCTGTTGTCTAAATGCCAAGATTCCCGCATGACCGATCTTGCAGCCAACGCAACAGCACACATACAACCACGATGTATGCTGGCACTTAGGCATTTTGCCTTTATATTTGCATTTAGACAACAGGCTACTGCAGTTATGTGCTGTCAAGTTGCACCTGACTTACAGAGAAATCCTAAAAGCATCTTCAGTTTAGGTGAGATATTTAAAGACTGGCTTTACCACTGCCACACCCTTCCTGCCAAGTGAGTTTCCACGGCTGAGTCAAATCTCCTGAGCCCCAGCCCATCATTTTATCCACTGAACCACATTGATTCTTAAGCGGATATTAGCCTGAAAAATTAAGTAGCCAAAGTTCTTTTTATTTCACTTCTGTAACAGGATTGCCCTTGCCTGGTAAACATTTTAAATGTCAGATTAGTGTTCCAGGTAATAAACCAGGGTTAATTAAAATCTAGCAAACTTAATTATTTTGGGATAGATGTTCCGGCTTGCTCTGCATCATTTGGTTATCCTCAGCAATAGGACGTACAATAGCAGGTTTCTGTAGAAATCAATAGCTGGTACCAGAGATCAAGTCTTTCTTCTCAAAGCTTGATCTACCTAGGTTGATCTACCACTGTTTGGGAGAGACTCGCTAACAAAGCAATACATTTATGCTGCTTGAGACCTTTTAGGACAAATGTTAGCCACCAAAACCTCGGAATCAGAGGTGTGCAAATTTGTTTTGGAACTACAGTTCCCAGGATTGTCAAGGAAGCATCTGTAAGCTATAGCCCAAAATCAGCAATCTGCATTTCTTGGCTATGACCTATGCAGTGGGCACATTTTGCTTCCGCTTCCGGGAGTGACGAGGGCAGCACGGGCCAGATGAATTGGCATTGGGGCCGGATCCGACCCACAGGCCATAGTTTGGATACCCCTGGAATAGAGAAAGGCATGGTTTGGTGCCTAGATGGAACACCCTCTTGGGGGAGGCAGTGTTCTGGCCCAGTTTCGGGCAGCAAAACACAGCACCTGATGGAGCTGGCTTGGTCTGCTTGCAGGGCTGAACACAGCATTGCCATAAAAGTTCTCAACCTGTAAACCACGAGGCCTTTCAGTTGTAATTGAACTGCAATTCCCACTCAACTCCTGCCAATATCGCCAGCAAATGAGAATAAATGGGTCTAATCTGGCAATATCTCATTTGCCCATCCTTCCCAAAAAGAGTCTGCTTTGAAAAAGGTACACGCTTGCTCAGAACCTGTCTGCTCTCTTAGATTATCATCACTGCCATTGGTGCTTATGTGGTAATTAATTTATTCATTCATTCTATTTATATACCACTCATCTAGCCTAGCCACCACTCTGGGAGGTCACAATAAAACATACATAGAAAAATGATATCAAGTATTAACTAAGGACGGTCTACAAACTATGTCACAGTAGCAACCCATAAACCAGGGGTTCCCAACCTTTTCAAGCCATGGGCTGGGTCATGCTCTCTCAGTCAGATTCGAGGGCTGGATGGTCATTTTGCCCTGCCTGCATGATGGGGGTCGGGCATTTTGTCCCAACAGCTTCAAAGGGGTGGCCATTTTGTTTATCAAATGCCCTTGGGTGGGTGGGGGCCCACATAAAATGGCACTGTGGGCTGGATCCAACCCATAGGCCTTAGTTTGGGACCCCCTGCCATCGAAGGAGACTGCAAAAAAATATTCATAACCATGGAAAGCAACTAAAGAAATTAAGGGGCAAAATATTATAAAATGCCTCCTTAAATAACTTTGTTTTCATGAGCCTATAGAAGGTTATAAATGAATCCTGACTGCTCCTTGGAATTCAAATACTGAAGCTGAAGTATTTTGGCCACCAAATGAGAAGAGAGGACTCACTGGAGAAGACCCTGATGGTAGGAAAGATTGAAGGCAAAAGGAGAAGGGAGCAGCAGAGGATGAGATGGCTAGACAGCATCACGTTGATCTGGGCAGACTCTGGAGGATGGCGGATGACAGAAGAGCCTGGTGTGCTGTGGTCCATTGGGTCACAATGGGTCAGATTCAACTGTGCGACTGAACAACAACACAACAGAAGGCTTATACTGTTGGGGCCTGATGATTGTAGGTTGGTAAACGATTCCACAGTGTTGGGGCCACAACTGAAAAGGACAGTACACCATACTCCCCTTGGGTACTCTCAAACTATCTGTCTGGGAAAGGCATGTTGTTTGGACAGGATTACTCAAAGCAAGGCACTTCAACAGGCATTGAGGTCCTAAATCGTTCAGAGCTTTATACGTTATCACTGAAATCTTGAATCCAGCACAGATGCTTTACAGGCACTTTTCTGCACTTGCAGCCACTTTCATACTGTTTTCAGAGGAAGTCTCATTACAGTAATCGATCCACGAGATTACCAATGCATAGACCATGGATTCTCAACCTGAGGCTCACAGGCCAGAGGCAGCCTGAGGCTCCATTTCATGTGGCCCCCACATCGCCTCCACCACACCAGGAAGTTCCATGTGGTGGAAGAAGAGCAAAATGGCCATCTGGCTCCCGAAGCTGTCTGAGGGAGCGTGACCTGTCCCCTGGCTTTAAAAGGTTGAGAACTCCTGGCATAGACCAATATCAAGAGGGACTTCCTATCCCAGAATGGTTGGAGCTGGGCAATCTGCCAAAGGTGGGAAAAGGCAGAATTGACCACAGCAGATATTTGCTTCTCAAGGAAAGAGCTGGGGTAATATCCAGATCCCAAACTTGGTCTTTCAGAGGTAGAACCACTCCATCCAGACAGGGCCAGAGACCACCCAACCAAGCTGGAGAACCTCTAAATAAGAGATTCTACATCTTGTCTGGACTCAGACTCTACCCGTTAGCCCTCCTCCAATCCATTATCACAGCCACACAACAGTCCAGGACCTGGACAACATTCACTACCAAAGATGAAAAAAAGAGATAGACATGCCCCGGATGCCTAACAAAAATGCATTGCCCCTGTCAGCCTCTCAGAGAAAGTCCTCAATATTCAATTCAGTGAGTTAGGATAAGGGCTGTTTCTCTTACAGCCCCAGGTCTTCAAAATGTTTGCCCCAGGCCATTTCCCTTTGGTTTTTATCTTGTTACTAGCTGGGTTCCAGATGAAGAGCATGTAACATGTTATGCTCCCCAGGCACTGTGGGATGCTAATCTCCAATCTGCTGCTCATGCTTTGGCATTGGTTGTTGAGTTGTTATTTACAAACTTGTTTAGAATTCAAGATGGGTGATGCAACTTGCTATATGGCTACTACATGATGGTCAGTACCTCTGGTTCTCCTTTGGGAATAGGTCATGTTAAGTCAGTGTTTCCCAACCTTTGGTTTTTGGACTTCAATTCCCAGAAGCCTAAGTCAAAGCACTGCCCAAAGCACTGCCACCAGCCAATGTACTGACTCATCCCCAGGTCAGGCAGAGAGTGACACTTCTGGGAATTGAAGTGTCCCTATGGAGCCTATGCTCCATGTTGGGAACCACTGTGTTAAGTCTAGATGCATAGTGAGTGGTCAGGGATTCTGGAATCTGAAAGCCAAAAAAATTTGAAAAGTCAAAGTTTGGGAATAACTATTTTTAAACATATGCAAAGATATACCTGTATGCACACAGTCAGTTTTTTTTGGGTAGTTCTTAAGCATAATTATTAGCACCCAGTGTGGTGGCATAGGTCCATCAATGGTCATAAGAACTGAGTTCAGTTCCCTGCTTGGCCATGAAAACTCACCAGAAGGGGAAATGGTAGCATGGGTAAACCTCTTCTTACCCTCATTGAAAACCCTATCAAGATTGCAATAAATTGGCTCTGACCTGACAGCAATGTAAGACACACAATCAGGTTTATTAAAAATGGGTAAAACTTGAAAAAGATAGGGGTTTTTTTAGATGGCAACTCCCAGAATTATCGGGCAGTAATCACTCTAGCTAGGGATTAGTAGTGCAAAAAAGTATATTTTCTCCTTTCTTAAGAATTCTAGTTCTCAAGTAGGATCATGATTCTTGGCAAGATGGATAGAAGTAGTTCAGTTGCAAATACTGGAGGAAAAAAAAGGGGGGATGTTGTGTTCTGTAAAGCTGTGCCATTAACAATGTACCATTGCCATGTGTTAACAATGTAACCTTTCTGTGTGCAACATTATAACCATCAGCTGTATCAATGTAAACCTGATAAGGGGACGCGAGCTAGTGACCACCAGAGGGCAGTAGCGAGCGTCCAGCTCTCATGGCTCAGATTCACCTGGTTCAGCAGCGCGGGAAGATTCCCCGCCACCTCTTCACCTGGTCAAGGAGGGCGTGACCTTCTACGACGTCACGCAGGCAGCAACCAATAGTCTGTCGACGAGCCACATTCAAATGTATAGCCAGCTGTATATATTGAGCTAACCATCCGCCATTACCACATGTTCCTCCGTATCATCATGCAATAAACCTGTGTTAAGCCAACCCTTCGGCTGTTTCATTGTCTTTGGTCCCTTACACTAAATTGGCGACGAGGATGGGATATGGCAGCCCACAGGACCAAGACATGCGCCGGTTTCGAAATCAGGAAACCGGGCGACTGGGAGATCTTCGAGATGGACTTCCAGGCCGCGCTGATCGAGTCCGAAGTTACGGAAGAGGCGAAGAAAAGGGCCATCTTCACCAGGATGCTCGGACAAGAAACCAAAAGGACCTTGGTGGACCTGATTGCACCGAGGAGGGTGAGCGAATTCAAGGCCAAGGAACTCATGCAGATGCTGCGTGAGCACGTCCGGCCCGCCACGGCGATGTTTCCCGCTCGGAGTGCGTTCTGGAGGCGAGTCCAAGCGCCCGGGGAGACGGTCGCCGCATTCGTGGCGGCCCTGCGGCTGGCGGCCGGCCCGTGCAAATGGGAGAATGCCGAAATCACCCTCCGGGACTGTGTGCTGTGCAGCCTGAACGACGCCGAGACCCAGCGCACATTAATGAACCAAGAGCCGCCTCCCACGTTGCAGGAGGTCGTCAGAGCGGCCCAGTCCGCAGAAGCTACAAAGGCCGGGGTCCAAGAACTCCAGGACTGGTGGCCAAAGTCGAGCAAGGCAGAGGCTCCGGTACAGGCGGCCCGGCGAACTTCGAGGTCGTCCGCAGAGAGCAGCGATGACGAGGACGTCCGGAGGGTCCGGAAGGAGAGCCGGCGATGCGACGGCTGTGGAGCGGCCCACGACCGCGTAAAGTGCCCTTTCCGGAAGGCCGAGTGCCACAACTGCGGCCGCCGCGGGCACATCGCCAAGGTGTGCAGGAAGAAGCGCGAAACCCGGCGGATCTCAGCAGACCGTTCCACGGGACAAGACCGCCCAACGAGACCCAAGGACGGCGCCCAGGCCACGCGGAAGCAGGACGGCGTGGGCCGCATCTCCGACGGCAGCGAGGACGACGCCCCAGTGTTCAGCGTGTCTACGGGACACCCCCGCTACTTTGTTGAGGTACTAGTCCAAGGGGTTCCCATTAGGATGGAAATTGACTCGGGGTCCTCATATTCAATCATTTCCCAGAGGGAGTTTTTGGGAATTGCCCCCCACAAGCGACCCAAGCTCAAAGCATTGAGGTCCACACTACGGGACGTGCAAGGGAACAGTATTCCAGTGTTGGGGGTTGGAGAATTTCAGGTCAAATTCAAGGAGCACGCCGCGTCCCTTCCCCTAGTCGTGCTCAAGGGAGGAGATTGCAGCCTCCTCGGGACTCAATGGTTCCAGCCCCTGGGGTTGTTTATTGGGGGGGTGCACGCCGTTGGGATGCACGCCGTTGGGACTGATCCAATTCAGGAGGTGTGCGAGGCGCACCCCGAAGTCTTCAAAAAAGGACTGGGGAAATTCAAGGGGCCCCCAGTGACTTTCGACCTGGACCCGGAGGTCCGCCCAATTCGCCTTAAATCACGCAGGGTGCCGTTCGCACTTAAGGACAAGATAGAGGCGGAACTGGACAAGTTGGTGGGCCAGGGGATCCTTGTGCCTGTAGATTCTGCGGAGTGGGAAACTCCAATTGTAACCGCACTAAAGGCCAATGGGGAGGTCCGCATATGCGCCGACTACAAGTGCACCATCAACAAGGCGATCCGCCCGAATGCATATCCGGTGCCGGTAGTCAGCCATCTGCTGGCCAGGTTACACGGGGGAAAGTGTTTCGCTAAGCTCGACTTAGCACAGGCCTACCAGCAGCTTACGGTGTCCCCTGCCGCAGCTGCTGCGCAGACCATAGTCACCCATAAGGGGGCGTTCCAGGTGACGCGCCTCCAGTTCGGCGTGAATTCGGCACCTGGAATTTTCCAGTCACTTGTGGAACGCCTCCTGAAGGGACTGGAGGGGGTGTTGCCTTATTTTGATGACGTGTTAATAACGGGGGGGGGGGAGTCGGGTTGAATTGGCCAAGAGGTTGGGGAAGGTCCTGACAATATTCGAAAAGGCGGGGCTGAGACTGCGAAAGGACAAATGCGTCTTCTTCGCAACCGAGGTTGAGTTCCTAGGGTTTTGTGTGACTCCTGAGGGAATCAAACCATCCAAGTCCAAGGTGGCAGCCATTAAGAAAGCCCCCCGCCCCACCTCCAAGCCCGAGCTGCAGTCGTTCCTAGGGCTGCTCAATTTTTACCACTCCTTCCTCCCCCAGAAGGCGGCCTTGGCTGAACCGCTACACAAACTGCTAAAGAAAGACCAGGCATGGAAGTGGGGCGATGACCAAGAAAGGGCATTTAGTGAGCTAAAAAGCCTCCTGGCGTCCGATGCCATACTGACCCACTTCAACCCCAAACGCCCAGTAGTTCTAACCTGTGATGCATCTCCAGTGGGGGTGGGGGCGGTGCTGTGCCACGTGTTGGAAAACGGAAGGGAGGCCCCGATAGGATTTTACTCCAGGTCCCTGTCCCAAGCGGAGAGAAACTACGCACAGACGGACAGGGAGGCACTAGCAATAGTTGCGGGGACGAAAAAATTTCACGATTTTCTGTACGGCCGCCCCTTCACCATCGTAATGGACCACAAGCCCCTGCTAGGCATCTTTACCGCAGATAAGCCCACCCCACAGATCCTGTCCCCGAGGATGCTCAGGTGGGCCATTTTTCTCAACGCGTATCAGCACGCGTTGGTCTACCGGCCCGGGAAAGAGATCAGCCATGCGGACGCTCTATCTAGGTCTCCCCTTCCCCTAACGCCCAGCCAGGTGAGCAAGGGAGAGCGGGACCATCAGGTTCTCATGATAGAGGTGCTGGATTCGCCCCCCGTAGTGCCCGCCGACATTGCCAAAGCGACAGAGAAGGACAAGACGTTAGCGCCAGTTAGCTCCTGGGTGCAGAAAGGGTGGCCGGCGTCCTCCCCAGCGGAGGAGTTCGCTCCATTTTTCAGAAAAAAGCTAGAACTGTCCCTAGAGAGGGGGTGCCTCTTGTGGGGGCAGCGGGTGGTGATTCCCACTTCCCTTCGGCCGCGGGTGCTCGAACTGCTGCACGTCAGCCACCCCGAGATCGTGCGATCCAAGGCGCTGGCCCGGAATTACTTCTGGTGGCCCCAGCTGGACGCCGACATCGAGCACATGGTCGGCACTTGTGATAGTTGCCAATGCTCCAGACCAGAGGAGGCCCGCCTTCCCCACAGGGAATGGGACGCGGCTAAGGGGCCGTGGTCCCGGGTGCACGTTGATTTCGCGGGCCCGTTCAGAGGCACCCTGTTCCTTCTTGTAGTGGACGCCTTCTCCAAGTGGTTGGAGGTTATCCCAGTCACGAGCACCTCCTCGGCCCAGACCATTAGGCATTTGCGGAGGCTCTTTTCCACGTTCGGCATACCCGACACGTTAATTAGCGACAACGCTAGTTGTTTTACGTCCTCCGAGTTTAGGGCATTCATGGAGATCAACGCCGTGCGGCACATCACCTCCGCCCCTTTTCACCCGGCCACCAATGGCCAAGTAGAGCGCCTCGTCCGCACCACGAAGGACGCGTTGCGGCGCATGGGCCCCGGGGATCTGAACCCACAAGTGTGTCAGTTTCTGCTAGGGTACAGGGTGACCCCGTTGGCGTCAGGTTACTCCCCCGCGGAGCTCTTAATGCGGAGGAAACTGACCACCATCCTTACTAGGCTGGACCCCACGAGGGTAGAGGACAAAGGAAGGAACATCGGGCTACAGGCTACAAAGAGTTTCAGTGTAGGCGCCCCCGTGCATTGCAGGAATTACGTCAGCACGGGCCCAGCCTGGGTACCGGGCATAGTTGTGGAGCAAACCGGCCCCGTGTCGTACTGCGTGGAAACCAGCACAGGGCTCCTGTGGAGGTGGCACGCGGACCAGCTCCGACGCAGGGTCTCCGATGAGCAGGGCACAGACCATGCAGAGAATAAGTCAGCGTTAGGGTTCTCCCCCACCCGTTCAGCCCAAGGGGGAGGGAAGGGGGACCGCGGGCCCCCACCAAGGGGGGAGGAGGATATCCTCATAGATACCCTGGGGGATCTTTCCGAGGAGGAGGAACCCGACCCCATACATATCTCGCGGAAGGTCCCCACAAATGCGGATACCCCTACTAAGTTAGATTTTGATTTTCAGAACGGGGGGGGGCTTTTCGGAGTGGTCCCCCACCCGTCCAAGCGAGAAGAGGGGTTTTTCGTTAGCCCCGACGGCCCCCGGTCTGCCCACAATGGAGTTTTTCCCTTCCCCTAAGGCCGCCAGACAGCGGCAAGCCACTAACAAGTCTCCCTCTCCCATTTCAGGACAAGGGACCAGGGAACAAAGAAGCAATAACGCCCCCGGGGGGGGGCAGCCCTCTTCACGGCCCAAACGCACATGCAACAAGCCATCTTGGCTGAGAGACTTCGTCTCATCCTAGGGGGGAGGGATGTTGTGTTCTGTAAAGCTGTGTCTTTAACAATGTACCATTGCCATGTGTTAACAATGTAACCTTTCTGTGTGCAACATTATAACCATCAGCTGTATCAATGTAAACCTGATAAGGGGACGCGAGCTAGTGACCACCAGAGGGCAGTAGCGAGCGTCCAGCTCTCATGGCTCAGATTCACCTGGTTCAGCAGCGCGGGAAGATTCCCCGCCACCTCTTCACCTCGTCAAGGAGGGCATGACCTTCTACGATGTCACGCAGGCAGCAACCAATAGTCTGTCGACGAGCCACATTCAAATGTATAGCCAGCTGTATATATTGAGCTAACCATCCGCCATTACCACATGTTCCTCCGGATCATCATGCAATAAACCTGTGTTAAGCCAACCCTTCGGCTGTTTCATTGTCTTTGGTCCCTTACACTAAAGGGGGGCTGGGAATCAAGAGTACTTTCTTTCTCCTTACACCCCCCCTGCTAGCATATTGCTGCTTGTTCTCATTTTCCCTCCTACTCTCTGACAGTTTGGTGCTGGAGGCTTATGAATATTAATTGGGTCTCTTGAATAATTGATTTTTCCCCTCCATCAATCCACTCCCTGAGCTGACCCTCTTCTTACGCTCTCTCATGCCCCAATGTCCACTGTTAGACAAGGTGGCACTTTGAAAGAGTATCTTGGCACATGAGTGTCCAAGTTATGGCTGTGCACAATTGTGCCAGGCCGTGCCCACTTTATATTTACATGGCTTCTGCGCACTGTGCTTATTAGTGTTTGTGTGTTTGCGAGATGCGTGCTAGAAAGCAACAATATGCAAGGAATAATAATTGGCGGTTCTGTTAGTAAGAATTGAAGAGGGAATTTCGACAGGGAGAACAGCATGTGAAACAGAGGTGAGAAAAGCTCTGGTTGCCGAATTTCTCTTTCATTAAGGTTGCAGTGGGCTTCATTTTGTGCATGTGTTCCCCCACTTTGCTCTCAAAACTTTGGAACAGCCCCCTGTCACAGCTTTCCCAAAGTTTAGTACCCTTCAGATGTGTTAACTTCCATCATCCAGCATGGACAGAATCTTCCATCATCCACAGGTGTGGGTTCCACGCACATAATTGGCATACTATCCCTGACAGAACCACGGTTTGGGGGAACACTCCTTAGAGCCTGGTTCCAAAAGGGACAGACATTGGGGTGCGGATTAATAGTTTAATTCACCGATCGCTGACCTGACAGGCAGTTCGGACTATAGAGGGCAAAAGATCACCGGGTGGTGATCTCGATAAACATGTAATGGGTAATCTTGCCTCCGCAGAGACTCTGAGCCAAAGAGTCAACTTAGGCAGATGTTTACTCCCGATAGCAGTAGACAATGCATGTCCCCCTGGTAGTAAATTAGATAAGGAACTTCCCCTGATGAAGTCAACCGTAATAAGTAACTTGTGTAATCTTAAAGTACAGAGTTGCAGCTTTCCTGTGTAATAGCCACGTGCAACGTATGCACGCGGTCGAGCTAGACAGAGTATAAAATTTAGTGCTTTCTGATCAATAAACACTGGTCTTCCCTCCATCTTGCCTTGTGTGTCTTTACTTGACCAGTCTCCTCCGGGACCTTCTGGCCCTCATCGGGCCCAGATCCAACACACAGGGATGATGGGAGTTGAATAAAAGCATCTGGAGGGTAGCAAATTAGGAAAGATGCATGCACAAATGTGCTTTGGCCCCGTCCATTTTTATCCCTCCCATTTCTCACTCCAAGCACATTACAAAAAAACACATTATTACCCCAACCACCTTTGAACTATGTCAAAGGTGGGGAACTTTTTCCACTTCTGCACTTGACCAAGTGGTCCGCTGTAGCTAAACTAAGACTACCCATGAACTGAAATACCTTGTTTATCCTTTCCTCCACTTCCCTCTATTTCCACTGCTGTTCCCTTTCTCGCATCTATTTTTAAATTGCAAAACCCAAGGGACCTGTCCTCTCATTCTTTAGGAAGTCCCATGCATGCTCCTAGGTGGCAGTGAAGAAAGAAGTAATTTGCATGTCCATCCTTCAAAACAGGAGATATTTCAAGGGTACATTCCCCCTGTAGCATTACGCTGCTGCTATCTTATCTAGAAAACTAAAATCATAAAGATTGGCCAAGAAATCCCGGTTCCTGGCAAATTTTACTCAGAACAGTGCGTATATTTAGACCTCTTCCTGCAAAAAGATGTTCCCTGTTGTAGCAAAAGTTCTGAAATTTCCACATGCTAGAACTGAGTTACTAAAATTCCTTCATGTTGTTTTGCTTTTCTGTGGTTTTGCTTTTCTGTGGATGTGAATAGCTATGTTTGTTGCATACTCTACATGGCTTCCGCCACCACTCTGTTTTTGTCCTTGTACAATTCAGGAGCTTTTTAAATGTAGATGTTTTGGATTTTTCTTAACTTCATTCATCTTCGTAGGGTGTATTTATGCCTTTCAACAATGGAATCCGAGACTGCAGTGGCTCAAGAGGTTAAGAAGCTGACTGAGAGACGGAAGGTCAGCAGTTCAAAACCCGAGTACTACATGACAGAATGGGTGCCCATCTCTGTCCCAGCTCCTGCCAACCTAGCAGTTCGAAAGTAAGAAATTGCAAGTAGATTAATAGGGACCACTTTGGTGGGAAGGTAAATAGCATTCCGTGCACTTTGGTGTTGAGTCATGCCTGCATTTTTTTTTTGTATTTCAGTTATGGTATAAAGATATCACACAACTGTTTTTGCACAAGCTTTTGGTGCAGAATACATGGGATTTTGTGTGCTATGCAAAGGTTTCTTACAGAAAAACTGCCTTTTTGTAGGCTAATTCTGCTGAGGATGGTGGGGAAAAAAATAAGGAAAACCATTGGTCTTTACTCTCCTTTGCAGGACTAAAAAGCTCACAGCTAATGATATATCTTTTGAAAAGGTGTCTTAATATGTGGAGACACCAATTTTCAGGGTGGATGAGGAAATGTGTGAGGATTCATCTCATCTTTGGTGTGAGAGGTACTGTATTTTGTTCCACAAAATGTCTTGGGACAACAACACCCCCCCCCCCTCCTTCCTTGCCTTGTCTGAATAGATTATTCACATAGGCTTTTCCCTCTCCTTCTACTCTTCTCATTTGGCTTTCCACCATTTATTTCCCTTTTGCCATCCTTTTTGCTCTCTCGACTTGCCACTACCAACAGGATGCCATTAGGATAAGAGCCACAGGTAAATCTTGGACCATTCAGATGTCGCAGATGCTGTTTTTATCCCATACCAAAGTCCCTTCAGTGCTTAAACCCCCAAAGGTTCATATTTAGCAGAGGGGGAGTAAAGGCAGAAAAGCCCCTTCAGAGGCAGCTTTTCTGTCACCTGCTTGAGGAACTAATACAGGGGTTCATAACCTAAGTCCCATGGGCCAGATCTGGCCCACAATGCCATTTCATGTGCCCCCCACCCCTCCAAAGGCATTTGAAAAACAAAATGGCCGCCCACCTTGAAGCTATTGGGACAAAGTGGCCACCCCCCATCACGCAGGCAGACAAAATGGCCGTCTGGCCTTCAAAGTTGACTGAGAGAGCGTGACCTGGCCCCTTGAAAAGGTGGCCTGAGGTATCGGAGGAGGATGTACCATATTTGTCCGTGTACAAGACGCATCGGGGTATAAGACACACCCTGTTATTACCAAAATAGCCCACTATATACAGTTTAAGACGCACTCAATTTTTCCAGTGTATTTTAAGGGGCGGGGGAGTGGATCTTATACACCAGCAAATACGGTAAATTTCCTAGAGAGTTGAAGTGTGGCACACAAGATATTACCTGAACAGAGCATTTCATACCTATTTCTCTCGTAGCGGACCAAAGGTTGTGCTCCCGAGGGCTAAGATGCTTCTGTGGCAGTCAGAAAGCTAAAACCTGAAATACCTGTGGCACAAAATACTTGTGGTGTATAAGCTGCTCAAACAGTTGCAGAGGGGGAGAGAAGGCATTCAGTAGCAGATGGCTGGGGACCAGCGGAGGCAGAATCCGTGCTGTTTCCTCTGATCTCCCAGGCTGTTCTCGTCTCTTTGGAGGGCAGAGTTTTCATCCTGCTCTACCTGCCTTCAATCCCTTAAAGCGAGGCTGCAGGCACAGATAGTATGGAAAAAACACCATTTCACGGCAAGTGTTGATGAAAGCTGGATGCCGGCAGAGCTGCCTTCTTGTGTCATTGGGCAGATGGGCAGGGATGGGGAGGGGAGTACACCTGTCCTTTGCCTTAGAGGCACCAAAATGTTTTGGCGGAGATCTGCCAGTCAAAGATAGAAATCTAGGTCTGCACCTTTGGAAGGCAGCCTTCGTTTGCTAGTACACACATATATAGCATTGGGACTGAAGGGGCCAAATGGTTAAGATACTGTACTGAACTTGATGACTGGAAGGTCGGCAGGTCAGAAGTTTGAGATCCAAGTGCTACATGATAGAGTGAGCTCCCATCATCTGTCCCAGCTCCTGCCATCCTAGCAGCTCAAAAATCGAGAAATTGCAAGTAGATAAATAGGTACCACTTTGTTGGGAAAGGTAACAGTGTTACGTGCACTCTGGTGTCTAGCCATGCCTGCCACATGACCACGGAAACGTCTGCAGACACAGATAGTGTCGGCTCTTTGGCTGTAACTGGAGATGAACAACACACTAGGGGTGGCCAACCTCTTTGTGCCGCGGGCCTGACCATGACTCCTAGTCAGCTGAGTGGGCCAGACCACACACCCAGAAGCAAAAGTGGGCACATTTACGGCTGTCATAAATGTGCCCACTTCCATGTTTATGACAATTGCGTGTGCGTGTACGCATGCACATACCAGCACATGCATAAACACATCCGCTTTCACTTCCGGATGCGGGGAAGAGGCGATGGGCCTGATGGAATGGCATTGTGGGCCGGGGCTGGCCCTTGGGCCATAGGTTGGGAACACCTGCCCTAGAGTCAGATACAACTAGCTTTCAAGGAAGTGTGACCTTTACCTTTATGTTGCATTTTTTTTAAATAAATAAAATATAGGTAGCAAAACATTTCTTAAGCACCTGAGGAGATGGGCAGGATTTAAATATATAAACTAAACTAAATACATCTACAGTGGAACCTCATACAACAATCGCCCCATATAGCAATGAATTCGCATAACAATTAGGTTTTGAAGAAAAATGGCGGCTCACATAACAATTTCCCTATGGAAAAAAATCGTACAACTATTTTCCAATGGGAAAAACCACTTAGCAAAAAATAAATAAATCATTGTGCGATGCATCCCATAGGGATGCATCATATAGAAATTGTTTTGTACAACAACGAGCCCCATGGAATGAACTAAAATAGTTGTATGAGGTACCACTGTACAGGTATATGCATATCTTTATAATATTCTATATGCAGCAAAAGTTTAATTTTAAAAAATCAGTCTAATTAAAGGGCAGAAATTGGGGGAAATACTTATTTGCATTACAATGGGACAGGTTTTGTTGTTGTTCAGTTGCACAGTCAATTCTGACGCTTTGCGACCCTATGGACCATTGTCCTCCAGGCCCCTCTGTCCTCCACCATCCTCCTCAGGCAGCTCTGTGCCCATTGTGTCTATAATATCATCTATCATCTCATCTTTGGACGCCCCCTTCTTTTTTTGCCCTCCACTTTTCCCAGCATCAAGGCTTTCTCAAGTGAATCCTCTCTTCTCATTTGATGTCCAAAGTACTTTAGCTTCATCTTTACTATTTGACCTTCTAAGGAGCAGTCAGGGTTGATTTCTTCTAAGATTGACCTGTTTGTTCTCCTTGCTGTCCAGGGTACTTTCAAAACTCTCCTCCAACATTACATCTCAAAGGCGTCTATTCTTCTGTGCTCAGCTTTCCTAATGGTCCAGCTCTCACAACCATACATTGCCACCTGGAATACCATTGCTTTGACTATGCGAATTTTAGTTTGTAAGTTGATGTCTCTACTTTTCACTATGTTCCCCACGTTTCTCATAGCTTGCCTCCCAAGAATCAGTCGCCTTTTTATTTCATAGCTGCAATCTCCATCTGCAGTAATCTTGGATCCTAAGAAAGTAAAATCTGTCACTGCTTCTACTTCTTCCCCATCTATTTTCCAGGGACTGATCGGGCCTGTTGCCATTATCTTGGTTTTCTTGATGTTCAGCTTTTGCACTCTCCTCTTTCAACCTAAGTAGGAGCTTCTTTAGGTAGTGTTGCCATAAGGCATTCTGGGAGCTGTAGTCTAAAAAAAGTACCCTTTTCAACCTCTGCTGGCGGAGCACGGCCGGCTTTAATAAAACAAATACTGTTTTGCTGTAGATTTCAATACCTAGTTGTAATTTGATCTGCTATCTTAGAAAGATGAGTTCATGGCATTGGATGAGGCTGCTGCGGTGTATCTGTCTGGTTGATTGCACGTGCGGTTTTGAGGAAGGCAACAACAACCCTGGATAAATAGGATAACTGACTAAATGACGGGGTACATTCCAATCTGCACGTTTTTGCTAAAACATATCTTGGTCCTGAGATTTCATTGCCTAAATGAGAGATTTGTTGCTCTGGATGTCCCCCCCCCCTGATACTAATCCAAAGGGAGAACAGCTGGCAAGAGACATTTTTAAGTCTAGGCAGTAAAGTCACAGCAGATTGCTTTTTGGAAGGATTCTGGGTCTGCAGTAGCCAAATAACCCTCCCATCAACAGGAGCCCCTCACTTATAAAGATGAGGGATTGTTGTTTTCTTAAAGCCAATTTCCCTCCTTTGTTCTGATTCTGGTTGTGGTCATTGTTGTTGATGCACTATTGTCCCCCCCCCCCCCAAGATCAATAGCAAAAGCCAAAGGCTCAGGAAAAAAACATCTTTTCTTACCAGTTTTAAAATGTTAGGAGGGGGGAAGCAGTGAATGTTGCTAGACCACATGGCAGCTCTAGATAAAGGCCGTCCTTGCTTGAAAGTCAGTCGTATCTGACTCTAGGGTTCAGTGTTCATCTATTTATAGTCAAAAGAGCCAGTGCTGTCTGCGTCTGCAGACATTTCCGTGGACATGTGGCAGGCATGCCTTACGGAACGGTGTTTCCCTCCCCACTGAAGTGGTTCCTATTTGTCTAATTGCGATTTTTGGCTTTCAAACTGCTAGGCTGGCAGGAGCTGGGACAGAGACGGGTGCTCATTCCATTGTGCAGTACCCGGGAATAGAACTCTGACCTTCCAGTCAGCGAGTTCAGAGTCTTAACCACTTGAGCCACTGTAGCTCTACATCAGAACAAAAAAAATAATCCCAGAAATCTTGTGCTAGTCTTCCTCAACCACTTCCTCACCTCATACACAGCCACTTGTGAGCAGGCCCCCAACACTTCAGTCTGCTGAACTTCCTAGTAACTTCTTAAGTCTTGCCATATAATAGGGAGGGAAGTGCCTAGTCCTGTGCAGTATGGATTTCTCCTCTTTCTTTTGCTGAGAGGAGAAAAAAAACTCTTCAAAAGAGCAGCCACCAATAGATTAGGCACTTTAGAAGTCCCAATTAAATCTTGCTTTAATTTCAAAAGTCAATCAAAATTGGGATATACAGTACTGTGCAAAAGTCTTAGGCCACCACCAGCAAGATTGGGGAAAGTTCGACAAGTGGTTGGGGGTGGGGAACGTAGCTTTGACACCCTAACTCCAAACTTCAGGGGCTGCAGTGGTTCAGTGGTTAAGAAGCTCGCCTTGTTAGCTGGAAGGCTGGCAAGTTGGCAGTTCAAGACCCAGGTACTGCCTGACAGTTTGAGTGCCTGTCTCTGCCCCAGCTCTTGCAAACTTAGCAGTTTGAAAGCAAAAAGTGGCAAGTAGATAAACAGGGACCACTTCAGTGAGAAAAAGATATTGGGAGACATGAAAGGAGCCTTGCTCCCTGAATGGAGTTTCTCCAGCAAAAATCCTTTCAACCCAGAATAATTTCTGACACGAAATTATTATTATTCCAAACTTCAGCAAACTTGGAGAGGTTTGGGAGGTAGGTCAGCAGCAGACTCTCTACAATTTTGATGCATCTAGGTGGCTCAGGGGCTGAGTTATGCCCTCCCCGCAAATCGCTCACTGAATTTTCAGCTTGGAGTAGCCTAAGATTTTTGCACATATATCCATAATGCACTATCCCTCTTTCCATAGTAGTATTTGCTGCTTGAGCTTTCCTTGTGTCCTGATTATTACAATCTGCCTGTCTGCTGCTGTTTTCATTTACTTGGTTTAACTGTCTTTCCTCCGCTGACTTAAAAGCAAAGATCGTGTTTGTTCTTTTGATGAAAGATACAGTAGAATAACATGACTGCTCACTAGGAAATGAGCTGCCAACGGATCAAAAACAGGCCACGGCAGCTGCACGGTGTGAGGAACGGCAGACTATGTGCTATGATGTGCCTTAGTGCTCATGTGCATTCCTAGGCACTATCCATTCCCAGGCAGACACTTCATATGCTGAGATCCTAGAAAAGAATGAGATAAGCTCTGATGGATGGCAAGTACTAAAATAATCTGAAGCTATCCTGCAAAAGAAAAACCCTCCAAGACATTCACTAGTGATGCACCAACGACATGTCGTCGTCCCCCACTCATGAAGATTATCCCAGCTTTATAATAATAATGTGCTGTTAAGTCAGTTCTGACTTACGGCGAACCTTTGCAGAACTTTCTAATGAAGAATACTCAGAAGTGGTTTATCACTCCTCTTTCTGGGAGATACCCTAGGACTGTACAGTTTGCCCAAAGCCAAACAGGCTAGCTCTTCTGCGGCAGGTCATTATCAGAACATTCTCTTTTGACACTACGCGAATCGATTAGCATATTTTTATATGTGTTGACGTATTCCTTCACAAAGCAATGTATACAATGTATGAAATCAGAATAAGGTTGTAACATGAGCAGAGCCATCTTGGAATTATGAAAGCCTCTCTAGTTAAAAGTTGTTTACAGCTAGTTTGCTAAGGAACACACCCAAAAGGGTCTTATCTGAAGTAAGCAGATTTATTTATTTATTTATTTATTTATTTATTTATTTATTTATGGTTCAAATTTCTATGCCGCCCAATCAGGCGAACCCGACTCAGGGCGGCTCACAACAAAATTAAAACATACATATTAAAAACAATTAAAACCCCAACGTACCCACCCACCCACCTATTAAAAACTAACCACATTAAAACTGCCCACATTAAAAAGATGGGGGCTTCATTTTATAAGCCAGCAGGCGGGGGCCACTCTTCCATCTGAGCCCCACACCTGCCCCGCCAACCAGGTTTTTAATTCTCTTCTGAAAGATAATATTTATTTATTTATATACTGCCTTCCTTGCCCTGGGGCGACTCAAGGCAGTGTACATTTCCTAAGATATACACAGGGCCCCACTGTACATGTTAGAATGGAGATCAAGGTAAATGTGAAACGCCTGCCGCCCAAGAGGGACCATCTGGATTGAGGACACGTGTGCGAAGCTTCGTGAAGAGTATAAAAGGCTGGCTAGATCTTTGATGGAGGTCCTTGGATCTAAATATGGATCCGAGACCATGCATATATGCATTATGAGATACCATGATCATGTGTTATTATATTATGTTGTACTTTGACAGAAAAACTTAGATAAAATTCTCTTTTTCCATTTCAAACCTCTCTGGCTGATTTATTTACTTAAAAGCTGTTCGCTTCCTGGAGAGTGGAAGTGACATTTTGACCTCTAAGAACTAATTCCTGAGTTTTCTTATTTCTTCTTTGCCTCCTATATCTTTTCCTTTTGAAAGCCTGTTCTCTCCTGACCCCCCCCCCCCAAGACTGTAGTCTGCATGCAAGTGACAGCCTTGATTCTACTAGGTAAAGTTTGCCCTTGCTCGAAAGCCAGTTGTATCCAACTCTAGCGTTTGGTGCTCACCTCCGTTTACAGCCAAAGAGTCAGTGCTGTCTGTGTCTGCACTGCAGATGTTTCCGTGGACACGTGGCAGGCATGACTAGACAATGAAGTGCACGGAACACTGTTTACCGTCACACTGAAGTGGTACCTATTAATCTACTTGCAATTTCTTGCTTTCAAATTGCTAGGTTCGTAGGAGTTGGGACAGAGATGGGAGCTCATTCCGTCATGCAGTATTCAGGTCTCGAACTGCTGACCTGCTGACTTTCCAGGCATCATGTTCAGCGTCTTAACCACATGAGCCACCATGGTCCTTTTGATTCTAAGCCAGGGGTCAGCAACCTACGGCCCATGGCGCCATATAATCCAGGCCCTTCCCTCACTCCAACGGCCACTGCCGTGGCTGTCTCCACTGCTGGAAGTGGCCATGGACATGTTTATGGTAGCCATAAATGCATTTACAGCAGCTGTGGATGCATTTACAGTGGGGGGACCACCAGTCCAGCTTCCTCAACTGTCTGAAGGAGCGTGACCCAGCCCCCGATTTTAATAGGTTGCCAACCCCTGTACTAAGCATATGTAAAGGCAACCTTGAGAGCTTTTTCAATTGAAGAGCTGGATAAAAATTGTTCTAAACAAAGCAAAACAAAGATGGATAGTTGGAGATTATCCAACTGAAAACAAGCATCGGTGATTCCTAGAACTAATGAAGCAATAATAATTTAATTTAATTTAATTTTTCAGTTTGTATGAGAAAAGCCAAGGAATGCCTAAATATGTCAAGAGTTTCTTTTCTTTAAGTGTTCTTTTTTCTTTTACCTTTAATTAAGTAAATTGTTTACCTAAAACATTATTATTATTTTCTTGCCAAAAGCTCTCGAGGTGGGCAACAATAAATTAAACCAATGAAATCATAAAATGAACATTGGGGGAGGGGAGAGGCATAGAACAATTAAAAGCATAGAAGTTAAAATGTTAATTGAAAGGCACCCATTAAAACAATTAAAATGCCTTGTAAAAAATTACAAGACAAAAAAAAAAAAGAAACACAATTACCATTCAGGGAAAAGGTCTTGAAGCTTTTATCTGTATTAACTACAAGCTCACAAAGTGTGACATGGACAGCAAGTGGAGGGGCTAATGGGGATTTATGGGGAGTGTGTTTCAGGCCCTGCCCCACTGTTGCCAGGGCTTGTGGGACAAATTTCACAAACTGTGAACTTCTTCTGAATAGCACAATGGGTGTGGGGCGTGGGTGGATTTGTGCACCCAGCTCCCTCTCCTCTTTCCCATCTTTTGGATGCCCTGGGTTAGTGAGCTCCAGTACTGTACCTTTGTAGGACAAGATGGAAGTGGCTCCTCAGCTTTAAAGCCATAATAGCTGCATGTTATCAAGTCAGTTCTGACTTATGGCAACCCTTTCCAGGATTTTCTAGGTAGAGGATACTCAGAAGTGTTTTACCATTCCTTTTCCTCTGTGGGCTCCCTGGAATTATGCAGCTTGCCCAAGGCTACATAAACTGGCTCTTCTTCTTGGAGGCACTGTGGGGAATTGAACTCCCAACCTCTGGTTCCGCAGCCAGATATCTCAACCAATGAGCTATCTAGCCAACTTTAAAGCTGATGGCACACACAAAATCCAGGCTGCCTCCTCCTTCATTGACACATGCTTTGAGAACCATCTCCCTACCTGGAGACACATTGGGATTCTCTAAGATTACCAATGTCAGCCAGAGGTTCTCTGGGCAAACCTTATACTCGGACACCCACCCCAAACTCCCACCCTGACTATGTTCTTGTGCAGGGGTTCCCAATCTAAGGCTTGTGGGCTGGATTCAGTCCACGGTGCCATTCCATGTTCCCCCCTCCAAGGGCATAAATAGCCACCCCCTTTGAAGCTGTTGGGACAAAATGGCCACCCCCCATTGTGCAGACAGGGCAAAATGGCCATCCGGATCTCAAAGCTGACAGAGAGCCTGGCCCCCGGCTTGAAAAGGTTGGGAACCTTTGTTCTTGTGAAACGAATCATATGCACCTAGAGATGTATTTTGCAGTATAGGACCAGCAGGCTGTGCCTGTGACTCATAGCGCACACCTCTACTAGCCCAGGTAGAGGCCTCTAACTCTTTCAGTACTAGAAGCTCTTAGGATGACTGGGACACTTTAATCTCTAAGCATCCCAGGACCTCTTCCCCATTAGTCTGTAATCTGGGCGAGCCATGCTCGGCAGGGAGAAATTAAAGAGTCCTTTATTTTTATCCCAAATGGATGGAAGTGATGGAGGGGAGGAAAGACATGGGAATCAGGAGGCCAGGTTTAGTTTCTAGGCCACTGATAAGCCAGGTTTGGCCCAAGATATTTAGTTGCTTGAGGCAAAGGATAAGATGATGCCTCTTCTCCATTCTCTGTGGCAGTGATGGCGAACCTATGGCACACATGCCAGAGGTGGCACTCGGAGCCCTCTCTGTGGGTACCCATGGCAGTCACCCCAGCACAGAGTTCATCACTCCCCTCTGCCCAGCAGCCCAATGGGAGCGTTTCCTTCCTCCCCTGTTGCTATGTTGCCACTTTAAGACAAATAAGTAGGTTTTGGGTTGCAGTTTGGGCACTCGGTCTCTAAAAGGTTTGCCATCATTGCTCTATGGAAGCCTCCCTTGCTTCAACCTTTACAGTGTCGATGCATTGCGTATCACAGCAGAGGGAGCTGTAAAGGGTTTACTCTATGGCACACACAGTTTTCCAGCACGTCCAAGACCAGTTGCCAGAGGCAGATGCTTCTTTTTGTGTTGTGTATTCAGACACATTTGCAAGTAGCGCGGGAAGCGCCTTTGCAAGAGGAAAACGGAGGTTTCCTGCCATTCAAGTTAGGAACAGAAAGTGGCGCGAAAACCCCTGCACAGGGCGCGCTCATTATGCTAATCAAAGTCCTGTGATTGGTTACAGTTTTGGATCCTGTTCTCCATTGGTTAAATACATATATTCCCAAGAAGCCACCACCGGGAAGACACTATATAAACCCCATGGGTAAACAAGGGTGGGGCCGGACTGGATCTATACTTTCTTTTCCATACAGGTAGCCAGCAACGTGCTAGCCTGGGTCTCCTCCATTATGCTACAATCCTAAAGTAGCTAGGTATTGCCTCCTTCCTTGGCACACTTCGGCGGGACTGATTCCATGGGACTGTAAAGCCATCTCCGTGTCTGGAACGCCTTGTAAGCTCATCGTGAATAGACTGTTAAATAAAGACTTGTTGCAGTTTTGTTCATCGTTGTCTGGACTATTGCTTGCAAGGGCCGGACATAACACTTTGCCTAATGGCAGAGCCAGATGTGGCACACCCTATCCTTTCCCTCCATATCAAATAGTCTACCACAGTGCCTGCTTGATTGTAGTACTAATCGGCTATGGAGTTTTCAAAGTATGATCTTACTTTTGTTGTTTTTACGGTGATTTTTTTTTAAAATCCCATTCTGTCAGCATCATTTCGAGCATTTGGAGTGGAACTAATAAGTATTACACTAATAAGTTAATTAAAATGAAACAGTACAGGAAGCAAATGGCACAGATAGCTGATTTGGGGAGATCGACTGATATTTAGTGCAAAAGAACCAATACATTAAAGCCGTTATTGAAGAATATACTATATTGTTTTCAGCAGCAGATAGGAGCACTTGTTAAAGAACTATTGGGACTGGAGGGCACCTTGAGAAATTGGTCACTGCAGCAAGTCAAGATAATTTCATCCAAACCCTCTCTGGCTGAGTTTATCCAATGGGTCTACAGCTAGGAGGACTAATTTTTTCAACATGAAAGTCCACCCCCCCCCCTCCCATCCATCTTCTCTTTCTTCTCTGGTATTTGGTTGATACCCAAGTCCATTTCCTCTTGTTGATTCTTAGTTGGCTTCAGCCAATGTTGAACTATCCTCCCCTCCCCACCAGTGGTGGGCATCAGCAGGTTCGCCCCAGTTCGCCAGAACCTGCAGCAGAAATTCTGGCTGGCCTCACCCATCCAAGTTTTGAAATAAAGTAGTCCTAATTTGGGTGCAATGCAGGGCTTTTCCCCTGGCCACGCCCACCATACCATGCCAACAGTGTGGTAGTAAATTTTTTTTGGAGCCCACCACACTGCTCCCCACCCCCTGTAAATCTTTCTGCACAGAAGCATTGCACATTGATCAAGTATGAAACCGACCACAATGTCTTCAACTTTTGCTTCCTTGCGTCTGGATTTCAAGACTCCTTCCTGTTGGAACCTTCAATACTCAATGATATTTTGGGTTTATTTTGCCCTTTTTCTTCTTCTTCCGAGTCTAGGCCAGATGTAAAACTGCCAAAATGAAGGCACCTTCTGGTGAGTTCATTCTGTAGTTCCCTTCACCTGACCTAGTGTGAGAAAGATTAGCTGGCAGCACAAGTTTGCCGCTACCAGGGTACACCCGATTGTGGTTCAAAAATACCACAATCTTTGTGGAGGCTCGTTCTGTGTACCCCTATTTTGCCTTTAGGGTGGATGAGACCTAAATCTAAATAGCTGTGACGAGGGTGTTCACCAAATTATTCAGAAGGGGACTCTGTCATGTTCAGGGATGAGGGAGGAAACACTGGGAAATTTATTTATTTATTTATTTATTTATTTATTTATTATATTTATACCCTGCCCACCTAGATTTTCCTACTCTGATGACCAAGCAGTAGAGCAGGGGTTGGCAACCTATGGCCTGTGGGCCAAATCCGGCCCACAGCAGCAAATAATGCAGCCACGCCCTTGTTTCAACTGCCACCGGCGTCACCTGAAGCGGCCGCAGACGCATTTATGGCAGCCGTAAATTTGTTTGCGACATCTGCGGACACATTTACAGCAGAGTTTGGGGGCCTAAGGGGGCACCAGTCCAGCCCCCTCAACTGTCTTAGGGAGCGTGACCCAGCTCCCAACTTAAAAAGGTTTCCATCCCCTGCAGTAGAGAGTGACCAAACGACTGTATTAAGCAAAACCTATCAAGGGGTCAAAAGATGCCCTAGCCTAGAAGAAACCCAACAGGGTTTCTTTAGTTGAGGAGTGAGTGACAATATGGCCCTCCAGAGTTTGTTGAACTACAGTACAAGTCCCATCAACCAAAGCCAGCAATGTTGTGAGCTGCAGTTCATGAACATCTGGAGGGTGACCTGACTTGTATTTCTCTCTGAATTTTTAAAAAGTCAGTTTCTTTCCCTCTTTTTTGGTCATCTGTCGAGATAGATAGATAGATAGATAGAGAGAGAGAGAGAGATGGAGAAATAAGACAACTATCTCCAGGGCAGTTTCAAGGCTTCACACCCCGAGTCTTTGTTTTCCACCCCACTGCCACACACATCCTAGAAGGTCACCTCCCGCAAAAAGGCTGAACTTCAGCAAGGGACCATCTTTGCCCATGTCCATCACTGCACCCCCAACATCATTTTCCTATACAAGAAATTAATGTTCCATCCATTTGCAACATGCGCAGGATAATGAGATGACGAAACCCAAAAGCAGAGCAAGCTAAAGCGAATGGGTTGCCGCTTGCCCAGTGATTACTGAAAGACTTGTGGATCGAGTGACACCGCTGCCGCTTCATCAGGCAGCAGCTTATGAGTGGCATACAAAGAGAGAAAATGATTTATCGTTCACTTGATTGTAACAGCATTTCTTAAACTGGTGAGATGTGGGGAATGCACTGGTGGTAGTTAACTGCCACAGGTGCCAAAATAACCTGGCTGACTTTGGGGGCTATCCCTCTTGATTTGGCAGGCTGTGTTGCCCCTTGCTGTATTACTTTAGGCAGGAAAATGTGGTTAGTTCAGCTTTGGATGCAAGGCTTCGTGTGTGTGTGTGTGTGTGTGTGTGTGTGTGTGTGTGTGTGTGTGTGTGTGTGTGTGTGTGTGTGTGTGTGTGTGTGTGTGTGTGTGTGTGTGTGTGTGTGTGTGTGTGTGTGTGTGTGAAACGGGGCTTGGTCTCCATTCAGCACGTATTCTCCATTCAACAGTTTTGATGGAAAATGAGAGCCCTGTCAATCCTCTCCTACACACACACACACACACACACGCACACGCACGCACGCACACACGCACGCGCACGCGCGCGCGCACACACACACACACAGAAGCCTTGCCTATAAAACTTTGTACCCTTCTCACAAGGTCTCATTGTTTCTCTGTTAAAATCTCCTTCCTCTCCAAGAGTTTCATCAAGGACTGGATCATCTTCCAAAGCATGCCTGAACAGCCTTCCTACTACAGTAAAACCCCTATTTACGAAAAAAAAAGTCTGTTCCGTAGGCTTTTGCTTAAATCGTTTTTTTATGTAACTCGAAGCAAACCCATAGGAAAAATTATTTTTATGTAACTTGAAGCAAACCCATAGGAAAAATGAATTTTTTATGTAAATCGAAGCAAAACCATAGGGAAATGAATTTTTACGTTACTCGAAACAAACCCATAGGAAAAAGAATCTTTATGTAACTTGAAGCAAACCCATAGGAAATCGTGTAAATCAGGACATGGTTTTAGCACAAAATCGAATTTTATGTAACTCGGGGCATATGTCAGTCAGGGTTTTACTGTATATTGATTTTCTGGAGACTCCTGAGCATAGATAGGACACACTGGGCTGAAGCTCCTGTGAATGTTCTCTGTTGGCTAGGCTGGCGGATGAGAGTTACAAGCCAACAACATCTGTAGGGCTATGAGTCCATCCCCCCCCCCCCATGTTTCTACTTGGAGTAAAACTGTCAGTACTCAAGCTTGGCATTCTTTTATCAGCCACGTACATTGCAGTGCGGTTAAGTCACACAGCAGCTTAACTCAGCCAGGTGGCAGATGGTTCACCATGTGTTTCGATGCACATGGAGCTATTCATTTAACTCTAAAGCATTGGGCAAGAGACCAAAGAGCCTGGCCGCTCAATAGGTCTCCTGATCAAATGGGGCAGGAAAGGCGTCCAACCCTTCGAAACAGCACGTGTCTCTCCCTGGGCCTCTCCCCACTGCAAGACAAACGAGAATCTGTGTTCCAGATTATGAGAGACAACCCCCCACCCCTCAGTTTTTCACTGATTCCTTGCTGATAATATTAGTTCCTCTCTGTCTTGGTTTCCAGCCCTACTTTGCCACCCTGCACTGAGGTGGTTGGATCTCAGCCATGACCAGTGGTGTGCTGGCCCACAGGGATACAGGGACTAATTCCAGTGCGCCCGAGTGACTGGCGCCCCCCCCCGCCCAGAAGCAGGTAGAGGTAATGGGAATGTATGGGATGTCTGCCCCCAACCTCCCCAATAGGCGCTCCCATCACTTCCTGTCTACCGCCCTCCCAAGGTGCCCAGCACACCCATGGCCATGACTGTCCCTTGGTTTTAGGCGCTTCTACCACTGAAAACAGAGAGCAGTTTTAAACATCCAAAGACCTCTCACCAACCCAACCGGCCTCTTTTGGGCAAGAGTTCCAGTCTTGAACGCCCAAGAGTTGGAGATCAGGGAAAGCGGAGGAAGACCCCAAACTCCTGGAGAGTCGTGGGTCAGGCCAGTGGTGGGAGATGCTGCGGGGCTCTGTGTGTGTGTGTGTGTGTGTGTGTGTGTGTGTGTGTGTGTGTGTGTGTGTGTGTGTGTGTGTGTGTGTGTGTGTGTGTGTGTGTGTGTGTGTGCCACCCATCCCCACCCAGGGGTCAGGAAAAGGGTGGCTAGAAGGACTGGGGGAGAGGAATCGAGCAAAGGGATGGAAGGGGCAAAGGGGGGTGGCAAGAATGGGGTTGGGGGTTTTGGGGGGGGTCAAGGGCCCCCGGGGGTCCTGAGCAACTAGATTCAGTCCGGAGGCGGCGGGAAGGGAAGCAGGGAAACTTTCCGCTTAGCTGCTTCCCTCCTCTCCCCGCCTCCTGCATCCCGTCTCCCCCAGCAACCGCATCCTTGGGAGGATGTGGTACCCAGAGAGGAGGATGCTACATGCACTCACCTGGGGATGGGGACGACGCCGCCGCCGCCGCCTTTCCGAGGGCCGAGCCGGGCTGCCTCCCAAACTCCTCCGGCTCTTCTTCTTCCTCCTCCTCCTCCTGCCTGCCGCCGCCAAGCCGTCTCGCTCTCCCGAGGATCCCAAGAGGGAGAAAAGAAGATAGAGAGCGGCCCGCCTACTCCGGGGAAGGGAGGGGGGATGACGGGCAGCTCCGGCTGGCCAATGGGGAGGCGAGGGGTCGCCCAGATGGAGATCACGGCTCTGTGGGGTGGGGGAGAGGAGAGCAAGGGACGAGGATGATGTCATGATGGATGTGGGGAGGAGGAGGAGGGGGGGAGGGGAGGAAGGCTGACTGCTCCTGGGATGATGCTTATTCCAACCTTCTCCTTACATTCGGACTCGATGCTCTTCTTCTTCCTCCTCCCCCCTATCTTGGAAAAGAGGTGTGCTGCGTTTATTAATTACCCATTAATGACTTATTTTCCTCTTTATTACCTCTTTGGGGTCTCTAGGAGGAAGGTTGCATTGTATTTCGGTATGGTGTTGTATTTCCCCCTCCCCCTTCTACCTCCCCCTTCCCTTTCCCCCTACTTATGTTTTTGTTTGTATTTATTGGATTGCTCTGTAAACTGCTTTGAGTTGTCAGTAGACAAGTAAAGCAGTATATAAGCATATAAATAAATAAAATAAATAACAACAACAACAACAACAACAACAACAACAACAACAACAACAACAACAATAATAATAATAATAATAATAATAATAATAATAATAATAATAATAATAATAATAATAATAATAATAATAATAATAATAATAATAATAATAATAATAATAATAATAATAATAATAATAATAAAGGAGGGAGGTCTAGAATGGGCTGGGATGGAGGTTCCACCCCCCCCCCCACCACACACACACACACACTCACCTGAGTTCCCTTTGCAGGTGGGCCCAAAGAAAGACTGTGTCAAAGAGTCTGTGGAGGGAGTGGAGGATGCTTCCCAAGGAATCAGGATAGTGTGTGTGGGACGACTTAAGAGGGGGTGGTGGGACTCTGGAGGGGGTGCCCCTACTTTCCTGTGACCTTAATAGCAAGGGTGGGAATAGGTCGGTCCCTTCGCGTCAGCCCCTCCGAAGGCTGTATCCGAAGTTCAGATCCATCAACTCAGCCTAGAACTGTTCTGGTGGCCTTTTTAGGTCAAGCAGGGAAAGGTTCCACGTCTTTGTCACCCCACAGCCCTCAGTCTGCGATATGGGGATCATGATGCTGGCCTACTTTCCAGGGTTGTTGGGAGTATTACCCAGACAATAGATGCAGACTATTCAAAACATATGGACTTGTGTTGTAGTGTTATGTCTTTTTGGAAGCAACATGAGAAACTTGTTTGTGCACAGACCAGGAAGCCTGACTTCTCTAGCTGTATATGTATAGCGTTGTTAAATTGTTGCGGTTGCTGTTGTTGTGTGCCTTCACTTCATTTCTAACTTATGGTGACCCTATGAATAAGAGACCTCCCAAAAGCCCTGTCCTCAACAGACTGGCTTAGCTCTTACGAATTCAAAGCTGGGGTATCCTTGAGGGTCACTCCACCTCACATTGGCTCTCCCTCTTTGCCTGCTGCCTTCTACCTTTTCTAGCATTATTGTCTTTTCCAGTGAATTTCTCTTTGACTTGCTGGATCATGCCAGGGATCCAAGATCATGAAACCAGAATTATTATTAAAGAAGAATGTACAGGGCTACCCCTATGAAATCCTCCACATGGACATGTGTATTGCACAAATGAGCTGAATCTGAAAAACAGATGGGGATCGGGAATCATAGGCTTAAAAGTGCCCCCTCCAAATCTTGCATATCTCCTCTGCAGGAGGCCCTATTGAGTTAAATGAAACTTATTCCCTGGTATGCTGTGAAAAAGGACTATCTCATTGGTTTATTTTTCTGTTATAGCCTATTTTTCTGCCACTGAGTTTAGGGCACCATTAGTAGAGATTTGAATACAGGTCTCCTAGATCTTAACCACTGCACCACACTGGGTAGGTTGAAGCCAGGGGATGGGAGACTGCGACGAGAGCATCCCAACCTAAGCTCTTTCTGTGAGAGCTGATTCAGGGAATTATCTCTACCAGAAGTCCAAATGGTGCATTGCTAGCCAGAGGACATGCTCCCAAGGGCTCTAGTGATGATATCCTGCAATTTATAGAAACATTGTCATCACTGATACCTGTCGGAATACATGGCAACAGTGAAGAGGGAAATGATTTCATAGAGATGACATCAGCATGTTATGAGAATTTTTAAAATTTGAAGCTGATGGGAATGCTGTCCCTAAGGAGCTTTAAGAAGATGGGCTGACACAGCTTAGTTGGGATTCATCCATTAAAAATAGGATTTATAATACTGTACTTGTTTACTCCCCCACCCCACTACTTAATAACATAAAATAATAAAAATAATCCCAGGAAGGATTTGGTATGTTGAGAGCAGAGCAGCTGAGGGAAGGTCCATTGGGATTCTTGTGATCAGGCCTTCATCAGATGGAAGTGAGAGGCTAGATCAGCGATGGTGAACCTTGGCACTCCAGGTGTTCTGGAACTACAATTCCCAGAAGCCCTGATAATCAGGAATGCTGACTTGGGCTTCTGGTAATTGAAGTCCAAGAACACCTGGAGTGCCAAGGTTCACCATCACAGGGCTAGATAACCTACTGCCAGCTGTTTTTTTTAAAAGGGCTGCAGCTTCCAATGCTCAAGCCAGCATGCCCAGTGGTCAAGGATGGTGAGAGTTTGAACTACAAAAGATTGAGTGTGCTAATCGGTTGATAAGGTGACATCAGCCACATGTTTGGGATACAGCTGGAACTCCCATTAGTCACAGCAAGGAAGGTTGAGGATTAGTTGCTGAAACATCTGGAGGACACTGACCATATCCTGGAGATTGTGATCCATAGGTCAGAAAGACACTTGGCTTCCCAGGCCATCTGCCTGGCACATGAGTAGTGAGACTCCATGATGAAGCTGATGCTACCCAGTTGCAGCCAGCTCTGCTGTTAGGAAGAGTGAGGTACCTGTCTTAGGTAGCATGTTTTGGGTATCAGGGTAGGAGACAAAGGTTTAACCTTTGTTGATTTTGTAGTTTCGTTATGCCTTAATAGTTGCACAGAAGAAGAAGGCAATTGGAAGGTGCAGTTTGTAGTTATTACAAGGCAAGGTTGAATTAAACAATGATTGCCGAACCTTAGTCTCCTAGAAAGCTGTTTACAGTGCAGGGACTCGTACACCTGTATGCCAAAAGGCCTTTCCCTCCTATCTTGATTGAGGAGAAAAGGTGAAGCTCACCCTGCATTGGAGAATGCATAGTGAAGACCCATTATATAACCATAAACTTAGGTCTGAATCTTTTCTCTCTATTACCTGTGCAGTGGTGATAGGACCGTACCCGGGGGGGGGGGGAACCCTCCTGAGCTAACAGCCCGCCCCCACCCCGTGATGCCAGTGTTACATATGTGAGTGTGACATTGTTGCCCCTCCTGAAACTTTTTGGCCCCTCCTGAAAAATCCCCCCCCCAAATAAAATAAAAATAAAATAAAATAAAATAAAAATCTAGAATCCTGGCTACTGACTTTAGTGGTGATCTTATTGGCTTTGGCAATGAAGTCTCCTGACCAAGGCAGATCCAAGACATTTTGCTAGGTGAAATGACAGACTATAGACAAAATGGCACTTCCCTTTATTCCAAGTTTTGTTGTTGTTGTTGTTCAGTCGCACAGTCGGTTCCGACCCTTTGCGACCCTATGGACCATTGCTCTCCAGGCGCCTCTGTCCTCCACCATCCCCCTCAGCCCTCCCAGCTCTGTGCCCATTGTGTCTACAATGCCATCTAGCCATCTCATCCTTGGCCTCCCCCTTCTTCTTTTGCCCTCCACCTTTCCCAACATCAATGCCTTCTCAAGTGAATCCCCCCTTCTCATTTGATGTCCAAAGTATTTTAGCTTCATCTTTACTATTTGACCTTCCAGTGAGCATTCAGGGTTAATTTCTTCTAAGATTGACCTATTTGTTCTCCTCGCTGTCCAGGGGACTCTCAAAACCCTCCTCCAACACCACATTTCAAAGGCATCTATTCTTCTGCGTTCAGCCTTCCTAATTGTCCAGCTCTCACATCCGTACATTACTACTGGGAAAACCATTGCTTTGACTATTCTAATTTTTGTTTTCAGTGTGATGTCTCTGCTTTTCACTATGTTCCCCAGGTTTCTCATTGCTTGTCTCCCAAGAATCAGTCGCCTTTTTATTTCATGGCTACAATCCCCATCTGCCGTGATCTTTGATCTGCCGTGATTTTTTTTATTCCAAGTAGTTGAACTTTATTTCAAGGTTCACAACCAGCTCTCTAACATATTTCTCCGCTTGTGGCAGCTGCCTCGCTTTCTCTATGGCAGTGGTGGCGAACCCATGGCATGCATGCTAGAGGTGGCACTCGCAGCCCTCTCTGTGGGCACCCAAGCAGTCACCCCAGCACAGAGTTTGCGACACCCCTCTGCCCCACAGCCCAATGGGAGCACTTCCTCCCTCCCCCCAGCACCGAGTTTACCCCGCCCCTCTGCCCAGCAGCCCAATGGGAGCATTTCCTTCCTCCCCTGTTGCTCTATTAGCACTTTGCGATAAACCACCCCCTCTTACTGGTTCATTTAGGGGAGGTCCACTCATGTTTTAAACAAGTTTTTAAAAGATTTTAACTGGTGGGAGTGGGTGGTAGATTTTTCAGGAATTTTAAGGGTTTTTATAGCTTAAACATTGGTAGATTTTGTGTACCTGAGTTGAAATGTTGTACACTGCCCAGAGTTGCCCATCAATTGGGTGGCTATACAAATCACACTAAATAAATAAATAAGTGGGTTTTGGTTTGCAGTTTGGGCACTCAGTCTCTAAAAGGTTCGCCATCACTCCTCTATGGGGTTGGACTGGCGTTGCAGTTGACCAGTTATGAGTCTGACAACCGAAAAGGTTCTTTGAAAAAGAAGTCCTGTGTGTGTGCCATACCTGTCAAGTTTTGGATTTGGAAATAAGGGGAATTTCCCGGCAAATAAAGGATACTTGACAGCTATGCTTATCCTGTGCTGCCCTCCAATGGCGGCAATAGGGCATTGCAGTCTAATTAATAAGGGATGACGGCGGGAAGAGGGTAAAATAAGGGGTTTTCCCAGCCAATAAGGGATACTTGACAGCTATGGTGTGTTTATATATGGCGCAAATCGGCCCAGTACAGTAATACCTCATACAAAGTCCGCTTCGTATAACATCGAATTCATACAGCATCGCCTAATTCCTTGAAAAAAGTTGCCTCATACAAAGTCGCTGCGACTTTGTATGAGGCATTGGGGTTTTTCCCCAGGTTGGTTTGTCCCCTAAAATCAGGGTGGTTTGACATGTTTTTGTAATGTATTTAGCCTTTAGACAATGATTTCTTAAAGTTCTGTCAGTTTCCTGTCTGTTTCCTTGACTTTGCCCTGAAGTCTGTGCTGTTCATGTGGCAGGCATGACTAGACACCGGAGCGCACGGAACGCTGTTACCTTCCCACTGAAGTGGTCCCTATTTATCTACTTGCAATTTCTTGCTATCGAACTGCTAGGTTGGCAGGAGTTCGACATCATAGACCCAGTTTAAAATTGTGCCCCAGAACACTCACTGGAAATGGATGTGAAAAGGCTGCCTGAAAGGGAAAGTGTTGACAACTGTTGTTCTAGATTCTGGCTGACAGTGTTCTTACTACAAGGAAAGAATGTCCTGCTGGCCTATATGAAGCAGTGGTGCTGTCTGTTCTTTTGCTATTTTCTGGTGTTGATTTTCCTTCTAGTTTCTATTCCTTCACACATTGCCCTTTGATGTTTTCTTTTAACTACTACTTGCATGTCAAGTTTTCATTTTAATTACCATTTTATTTATGTATTTATAAATCTCTGCAAAATCAGTCAAGAAGAAAGCTGCCCTAAAAACACACACACAATTCAGAGATTTAAACACTCAACTACAAAACATGTCTGGAGGGCTGGATGAATGGAACAGTTGCCTTGGTATATAAAACCTGCTGATCAGGTTTCTATAAGGTAGAGATTTACTCCAAACTTTAGGGCCACTCCCTTCCAGAAACAGGCTTTTCACTTTCTCTAGGTCTCTCAATACACCAAGGGTAAAATATTTGCCATAAAAACACTGGTCCTGGTAGGCAGTGCCAGAGGACAGAAAGCTGAAGTGGTATAACAGTTAAGAGCAGGGGTTCACAGCCTAAGGTCTGTGAGCTGGATCTGGCACATGGTGCCATTTCATGTGCCTCCCCTCTGAGGGCATTTGAGAAACAAAATGGCCACCCCTTTGAAGCTGTTGGGACAAAATGGCTGCCCCCATCATGCAGGCAGGGCAAAATGGCCATCTGGCCCTTGAAGCTGACTGAGAGAGTGTGACCTGGCCCCCAGCTTGAAAAGGTTGGGAACCCCTGGTTAAGAGTGTAGGAAGAATAGAGTACAAATGATGTCTCAGTGGGTGGGTTTTGGTCCAAACAGGCTAACGGGTAAATTCACAACTATTCATCTTCTGAGTGGTACACTTCAAACAGTCATATGGCTCAAAACCTACAGAGAAAGATGTTCCTCATGGCCTGACGCCGCCTGAGACAAGACACCAGGCAGTGATATCACATGGATAGTTGCAGGTTTTTTAAAAATAATAATGAATAATACTGCAATATATTCATCCATATGTAAGTAACTGATATAAATATATCATGTGGGGAAACTGTGTCCCTCTGTTACTGGACTCTGCTCACCATCATCCCAACATCCCGACAGGGACTGATATCATATGTTGGAAGCCAGCAACATCAGGATGCAATAACGTTCACCTTATTTTGGCTAGTTGCTTAAATTATGAGACCTGACAGACACTTTGGGGGCAAAGAGCCTGATGTTAATTCCCCACCCATATTTTACCTCAGAGATGCCTTAGCAAATCTGACATGTTCAGAAAAGAAGGGTTTTCATCAGCCTCTCTGACAGGTGGGTATGACTTCTATTCCAAGTACTGTACTTGGAATAATCATTTGTCCATTAGGGTCCATTATCCGCCATCGATGACCAAGGTCTGTCTATGGGAAGTCTATGGGAAGGCAGATTTCCCGGCTTTGCACAACACAGCAGCATGACTCAAAATTCTATAACAAATGTACTTTGGCCATTTATCAAAAACTGAGGTGTGTGTTGTTTGCTTACCATTGCACTTTGAGCTATTTAACTAGGATTTATTTATGTGGGTTGATTTCTCACCGAGATTTCAATTGCCTTGAAAGGAGTACAGTTGCCTTAAAATTAGGCTTCAATATTGTTACTAAGAATTCCAAAACCCTCCACCAAGAAGTAGTGTCTGTTTCCTCCCAAAACTAGTCAACCAACTGATACAGGTTTATCATTTTCCTGTCTGTTAAAATTAGCCTTTTAAGGCGAATGTGTTGCATTGGTTATAATAACAACAAAAAAGTATACCAATGGCCAAAGCAATAGATCTGTTGGCACAATTTTTTGCTCTTTGTTGGGTTTTATTTTTAAACCTGCTGATCAGGTTTCTATTAGGTAGACTTATCCAGACTTTGGAGCTACTCCAGTAAATATACCGTACTGGCTTTTAATTTCCATAGGTCTCCTAATACACCAAGGGATAAAATTTAACACTGTTTGCTACCCTTAAGGCAACTGTTCTGTAGAATGCTTACTTTTTAGGTCTAGCTCATACCTGTCAACCATGGCTCCGACCAATCCGGGACCTGCGTAGAATGGTTTTGCACAGGTCACCTTCTACGCATGCGTAGAAGGGTTTTACGCAAGCGTAAAACCCTTCTACGCATGCGTAGAAGGCAACCTGCGCAGAAGGGCTGCGCAGTACCTCCTTTCCCCCGCTGCCAAATTCCGGGGTTTCGGCAGCGCGGGGCGGGAAATGGCGCAAATCGACGCTGAAAACCGGGAAATCCATGCCAATCCGGGAAGGTTGACAGGTATGACTAGCTCTTTAGGGATTTTTAAGAAAAATGTGACCCTGGAAGGCTAAAATACTCCATCTTGGTGCATGTTGGTCAACACAGAATTCTACAAAGGTGGGCTTTTACTATATCAAAGATATTTGTATTTGTTACATTTATACTCTACCTTTCAAATTAAAATGAGCAGGACAATAGGAACAATACAATCCACAATGGGAAATAACTAAACAAGCAATAATACAACAATGTTTTACGAGAATATAAGAGCAGATAGAAGGTTTTGTAAAAGCATAAATATGATAGATAAATTAAAATTACAGATGATAATATAGAACTATGGCAAGGAGCAAATCAGCTTGGCAGGCCAAAGCTTATTAAAATAAAGAGAGTTTTTTTTTGCCTTTGGCTGAAGCCCATCATCATTGGGTAGCTATGAAAGCTGGATATAGTCCAAAGTTTCCAAGTCAGAGATATGAACAAACTGACTCTATTGTTTTCCTTTAAGTTTAACTAGGGTCCTCTCCAGCTTACTGCTTGGTTTCTTTTTATTTTTTTTATTTTTTTTAAGCAGCACATGGTGTGTGTTGCTGTTTGGTGCTTCCCTCTTGTGGCCAAGCAGTAGCCATTGCAGCTTTGTTGACCATGTGTTGTGTGTTCAAGATATGAAAGAAAAAGGATTTAAAAACCAAGCAAATGTCTTTTTCCCCAGTACAGTAATACCTCATACAAAGTCCGCTTCGTACAGCATCGAATTCATACAACATCGCCTAATTCCTTGAAAAAAGTTGCCTCGTACAAAGTCTTTGTGTGAGGCATTGGGATTTTTCCCCAGGTTGGTTTGTCCCCTAAAATCAGGGTGGTTTGACATGTTTTTGTAATGTTTTTAGCCTTTAGACAATGATTTCTTAAAGTTCTGTCAGTTTCCTGTCTGTTTCCTTGACTTTGCCCTGAAGTCTGTGCTGTTACAGTACAATGTATCTCTATGGAAATGACTTTGTACGAGGCATCGCGGCAAGGATTTGGACGTTGTATGAGTCATCGCGGCTAGGATTTTGCAAGCCTCATACAAAGTCCAAATCTGTATAAAGTCCAAACTTGTGGAACCAAGTTTGGACGTTGTATGAGGTATCACTGTAACAATATTACTGTTCCTGTTGAATTTCCTCTGCACATATATCTTAATAAAGAAAACCTCACCTAGGCCATATACTGGATGGGTTTTAAAGGCAGTGTTGGAGAAATTAGGTCTCTCACTTCAAATCTTAAACTCTTACCCCACAGACATAATAGTTATGTAGGCTGGGATATTTGCACACTTAGAGATATTAACCTCACCACTGCTTTTCTGTGACATCACTTCTGTGCTCTGAACCTGTGGAAATCCGCTGTTTTATAAGTAAACATATTGAATACTGAATACTAGAGCTAAAACTCAAGTACTTTGGCCACCAAGTGAGAAGAGAGGACTCACTGGAGAAGGCCCTGATGTTAGGAAAGATCGAAGGCAAAAGGAGAAAGGGGCGGCAGAAGATGAGGTGGCTGGATGGCATCGTTGACGCAATGGGTGTAGATCTGGGCAGACTACCCCAGTAGCACCCCACTGTGGTCCATGGGGTAGCAAAGGGTCAGACTCAGCTGTGCAACTGAACAACATACGTAAACAAACAAACCCTCAGACGCCAGTTATTTTATTTATTTTATTTTAGGATGTATTTATTTGGTTGGTTGGTTTTTAATTGGTTGTGTGTTTTATTATGCTATTTTAATATTTGTATGTACACCGCCCAGAGTGGGAAATTACTCAAATGGGCGGTATAAAAATGCAATAAACAAATAAACTAGAGCTACACAAAAGTTATAATGCTAGCCCAAAACATTCTGGGGCCTGAGGCTGTTGTCGATGCATGCTGTTAAGTCACTGTTGACGTATGGCAACCCTATGAATGAGTGGTCTTCAAAATATACTGTCCTCAGCATGGTCCCTAGTCCCTCGGGCCATCAAATAATGAATGAATAATAAATGAATGAAATGAAATGAAACTGCTTTGCTTCCAGAGGCCGAGATATCGACCAATGTTTTTTCTCCACCATGGGCACCTCTCTACCCATCACAAATTATGGTGGAATAGGAACAAATAAAAACAAGAAGGATAAATGAATAACCAACACTGTCCTGCTTAAAGAGGCCACTTTGCTCTGCTTAATGGTAGAGTTAGCATTGGAAAGTTACCTGAGCCCTGAAGACCCATAGATATAAAATAACAAAAGTTCACTTCCTTGTGGCTCTTTGTCCCCATTATTTCTCCATGGCTAGGGGAATGGTGGTAGCCCTTGCTATGAAGCAAGGAGTGTTTGATGGGTGCAGTGGGGTCTCCAGAACTTGTACTGATTATGAGCTCCTGTCTGGGAGAAATCCAGGTCTGGAGAGAGACACCCCCCCCCAGGGTTGGTAATACTGTATTATTAAAAGTCTGGGTTTTTAGCTAAATTCCTGCAACCCCAGGAAAAGGCATTGGGTGTGTGTGGGTAGTTCATAGTTTGAGTATTTTAAATAAGGGGTTTTAAATATCTACAATTAAAGAAAAGAAGACAAAATAAATGCAAAACACATGCCTGTCTCTAGACTAGTAAATGGAGGGAATAAGGGGCTGCAGTGGCTTAGTGGTTAAGAAGCTCACCTTGTTAGCTGGAAGGCTGACAAGTCGGCAGTTAGAGACTCGTGTACTGCATGATGGGTTGAGCGCTTGTCTCTGTCCCAGGTCTTGGGGACATTAAAGGAGCCTCATTTGGGTGTTCCCTGAGTGGAGTTTCTTCCGCAAGAATCCTTTCAACCCAGAATAATTTCTGACACGAAATTATTATTATAATGGAGGAGATGTTTCGACTCAGCCTCATCATTCCCAAATTAGATTTCAGTATGGAAAGAAGTTCCTGTTTTCCCTTTTTAATTTTACACCTACTCATAGGGACTATTTCATCAAAGAGATTTCAAGGTAAGAAAAAAAAGGTTCTGCACTGGTTTGCTATTGCCACCTTCAAAACAGGAATAGCAAAAGCTGGCTTGAGTTGAGTATCAATACTGTTGTCCCTCACACCAGTCTCCCCCTCAAGTACTGCTGCTGCCACCCCCCACCACTATTAGAACTATCCATTCTCCTCTGCGAATGTTGTTGTTGCCTTGAAGAGGGCAGATACATCATCTTGGTTTACTCAACCCATAGTTTCTCATGATCAACTACAGCAAAGCCTATGACTGTGTGGAACATCAGAAACTATGGGTTGTTTCTATCTGCACTGCCTCTAGAAGCAAAAATGATGAAATTGAGGCTATCCTACTTTGGGCACATCATGAGAAGGCAAGACTCCCTGGAAAATGGCAATCAAGCTAAACGGCAGCAGGAAAAGAGGAAGTCTACACTTGAAATGGATTAACCACAGGCTTGAGTTTCCAAAAGCTGAGTAGGGATGTTGAGGATATTTTGAAGAGCTCTCATTCACATGGTCACCATATCAGTGGTGGCCATCAGCAGGTTCCCACAAGTATGCGTGTACCGGTAGTAAAAATGGCTGGCTCTGCCAACCTCCCCGTCTCACCCCGCCCACCTCCTCCTCCTCCTCCTCCTAGAAGAGGCTTCCGAGGGGGTTGGCTCCATTTCCCCCTTCATCAAAGGCTTTTCCTGAGCCCCGTTTCACCCCAAAGTGCATCCCCAGCCACTCCAGAGTGGCTGAGGAGGCACTTTGGGGTGAAACTGAGCCGGGGGAAAGCCTCGGAGGAAGGGGGAAATGGCTTTAGAGGGGGCTCTTCGCTATAGAGCTATGAAAATAGAAGCCTCTTCTATTTTCATCACTCTATAGCGAACCTCTGAAGCCATTTCCCCCTTGTCCAAAACTTTTCCTGGGCTCCGTTTCACCCCAAGCACATCCCCAGCCACCCCAAAGCACATCTCCAGCAGTCACATGGCCTACAGGCCATGCCCACCTAGTCACACAGCCAGGCCCACAGTGTGGTAGGAAATATATTTTTTATGCCCACCACTGCACCATATGTTGGAGGTGACTCGACAGCATGTAACAACAAAAATCACTGGGATAACTTTTATAGTTGCAAGGGTAAATGTAAAGTCTGTCCTTGCTTGAAATCCAGTCATATCTGACTCTAGGTTCTGTGCTCATCTCTGTTTATAGCCAAAGAGCCAGCGTTGTCTGCATTGGCAGACATTTCCATGGACATGTGACAGGCATGCCCCAACACCGGAGTACATGGAACACTGCTTACCTTCCCACCAAAGTGGTCCCTATTTATCTACTGTACTTGCAATTTCTTGCTTTCGAACTGCTAGGTTGGCAGAAGCTGGGACAGAGGTAGGAGCTCACTCTGTCATGCAGTACCCAGGAATCGAACTCTGACCTTCCAGTCAGAGAGTTCAGTGTCTTAACCACTTGAGCCACCGCAGTTCATATAGTTGCAAAGTGGGACATGAAAGGATTCGCTACATAGGGTGATAAGTCTTCAGACCTGGAGTTCAAAGTGCCCATTCTCTTCCCTGGAGAGTGTCTTCTACATACTTCAAGTTTTTCAGGAAATTGTTTGGTACTGTGATAGTTTTCTGATATAGTTCCCATTTGGCAACATCCACGGGTTACGTTGGCCACCTTTCTGTGTAAAAGAAACCAGACACTACTGCATTCCTTTGCAGGGAAGGGCACAACAGCCTCTGTTACAAAAATGAAACAAATACTGTAAGTCTAACATCTATTGGAAATGAAAGATCCAGGCAGGGAAGACTGTAGCATGCGGGGGGGGGGGGGCATTTGAAGATGAAGCCACAAATTTGAATTTCGGACTGTTGTACAAGACCTCCTTCCTATTGTGTTGAGTTTGTTGCAGCTGAACAACAATAGAGTCTTGGGACACCTTAAAGACCAACAAACTTTGCCACAATCTTTCCTGAATTGCTGCCCACTTCTTCTGACTGTATCTGATGCACTAAAACCTACGCCCAATAAAAAATGTCTCATTCTTTCAGGTGCCACAAGGCTGTTCTTTCTCCCTTTGATTTCTTCTGCTGCTGATAATAATCGGTGCTGCCTCAATGGGTTACTTTGGGTCAATGTCCCATTCTACTTCTTTGCAGATCTCCATCCCATCTCTTATTCTTGTTTGCAGAAGCAAGAACAAACAGTGGTGTGTGGAGATGAGACTGGTGGACTGAAATTGGATTGTTGTGAGGCTACAGCAGAGATTCTCAACCTGTGGCCCATGGCACCATTTCATGTGCCCCCCCCACTGCCTCCACCACACCAGGAAGTACCATATGGTGGAGGAAGGGCAAAATGGCTGTCTGGCCCCCGAAGCTGTCTGAGGGAGCGTGACCAGGTCCCTGGCTTTAAAAAGGTTGATAATTCCTAGGCTAGAGTTTGGAGGAAGACAAGAGCATTGTACACTGCCTAGAGCTCACTGGAGGAAAAGCAGGATGTCAGCATCACTGATATATGCAAAATAAACAAGGAAAGCATTTTCCTTTCACTCAGAAACCATTCCAGATGGTTTGCAAGTGTTGTAAATTTATGTGGACTATTGACCACGTGTCCATCCCAGGTTATAAGTTTACACTGGATTTGAAGCAATTTAGCAATTGCAATACCCCCAACTGTATTTATTTAATATTATGTCATTGCAACAAAGCCTACATCAGGAAATCTAGTTGACCATTGAAAGTCAGGGTGGGCGAGCACCAATCTCATATTAGAAATTGTAGGAATCGGGGCCGCTGAGGGCCGTAGGTCCCGGAGGAGACTGATCAAGGAACAATACGAGGCAGTATGGAGGAGGATATGATCAGTAATTTATTGAGAAAAGGCTGCAACATATATAGAAGGAAAAGCGCAACGGTGGCAAGACTGTCACCTGACAGAAATTACATCGCCTGTGTACTCAAGTTAATTGGGAACCTCTTTGGGGAAGTTAATTAACTGGGGCAAACATGGACCTCGGAGTCCCCTTTGTTCAGGGATCAGGCAGGGGTAAACATGGCATCTGTTTGTGCCTGAGATTACACTGAGACACGGAGATGAGTGATTACTCTAATAGGTAACTGGGTTAGGTATTTGCTCTCTTCAGCAGAATCGCTGGTCAGGTCAGGAGTTGGGTGAATCAAACCCTATCATTTATCCACCCCCCTTAATTTCTCTGCCCGCAGAGCCCACGGCTCAAGGAGCGTTCCCCCGAAGTGGCCTCTGCGCGGGCCGTTCCATGCCATTGGGGCATGGGGAGACCACATTTCCCCTTTCTTTTTTATTTAAGGACCTGACCGACGACTTTGCGTAGGAGCGGCATCAGCTGTTGAGCGGGAATGACGCTTCGGGGTTCCTTCTCGGGGCGGCACTTCGAGATCAGTGAGGGAATACATTCCGCAAAGCAGCATAACGCTATGCCTAGTATAGTCACCCCCACTACCACCTTGAGTACCATCTGGAGCCACCCCCACGGAATCCACGACCACATCCAGTTCCACAATGAACTCCACCAAGTTCCCCATGCAGACCCTTCTGTGATGCCCTGGACTATGGTGTGGAGATCAGTGAGCTGGCTCTGTATCTTGTGGGTGTTGTCTGTGAGGTTGAAGCAACACATGCCATGGACAGACTTGCAGCCCATATGATGTAACAACAGGGGATAATCGATAGCTGCTTGATTATCCAGTATGGCATGGCGAAGCTCTGCCTGCTCCTGGTTGAGCAGCGCTATTGCTGAGGAGGTGTGGTTGATGGCTTTTGCTAATCTGCAAGCCAATTGACCAATTCTCCGAGCGTCGCCTATGGCTAAGCCTGACACGCTGAATATACTGACCACAGCCTGGTTTTTCAGAGCTGTGGGTCTGAATTCAGACTGCTTTCTGTAGCAAGGCAAGATAATGAGATGTGTCATTGATTTACTGTGACCTGGGGTGATTCTGCAGCTTCTCTGCAACTTCTGGCGTTGTGCAAATGTCTTTCTAACACCTATGGGGAGGTGTGAAGATAAACTGGGGATTATTGGCTACCGGGTGCTCAATCTTTCCAAGCGATGGGCCGGTGCAAAACATGGGCCGGTCTGGCTTCCTTTGGTGGAAGCTGGCCGTTATTAACAATATACAGAAATTCAAGTGTCCCTTGCAAATCCCAACTGGAGCATTGTACAAGGCATGTATAAATAATAGCAACTACAGATAACAATAGCAATAAAAGACATTCAGCTGCTTCTTGAGGCTTCCCTTCTTGGTGGGGCTTCATGTGCAACTTGAGTTTGGAAAAGTCCTTAGAAGTGGCACTGAGTGTGCAAAATGTTCATAGAAATGTCTTTGGAGATGTAAGTCATAAAGGAAGACGGACAGCTGATGACATCCAGGACAGTGACTGGTGCCGCTCTTTGCAATCATCCGGGTCTGATTCTGGCCTCTGGGACCTGCATGGGGAAGAGACTTGTTTGGGAGATAAAAATTCTGAAGGAGTTAGTTAGTTTTTGCACTTATAGGATAGCAATTGCTGTGCAACTATGTCAACGTAGGACTTGTGCCGAGGTTTGCCCTTGGCCGTGGGAAAGGAGATGCTGCTCCACATGGGGAGCCGTTTCTCCCTTCTGTGCTGTTACCCAAACAAACTGGGGGAGGGTATTAATGCAAATGTGCATGTACTGCCATTTGCCAAAATGTGGGGATGTGTGACGTCCATTTGACCCCCCACGAGCCCCCCCCCCGGTGTCCCTGCACGTGGCAGACAGGAACGGACTATGCCTTGGGCTTGGGAAAGTGGCAGGTTGAACTGCCTTGCGAGCGCTTTGGCATTCTGAAGAGGGAATGCATGACTCTGAATTGGAGTTGTGAGGAACAAACTTAGCAAATTTTTGTCTATCACGGGAGTGATGTGTGCTCCCGGTAGACTGTGAAGCAAATTCCTGTGAAACTGGCTGTCAGCAATTATGTTGAAGCGTTCTTTGGCAAAGGTGCGCAAAGCGAGGTTCACGGCTGCCAACTCTGCCCGCTTGCGGAAGAGTCAGGAGCGTGCGCCAAGCTTGGTCCTCTTGCCAAGTAAGAACCTAATATGTGCGACCCCCATAAGTGAAAACTGTCCTAGCCCCCCCGAAGAGGAACCAGTGACATAAATTCACACAAGGTGACTGTCTGCGTTTGAGACGAGTCTGGGGTCTTATGGCAAACCTTGGCGCATGAAGCGCCAGGCTTCCCTTGGGTAAATTTCTCATGGAGGCCCCCCTGTGCACATCCATTCATGGTGTGCGTGCACACTTTTAGAAGAGTGCCAGATGGTGGCTAGCCTTTTGCCTGTGCTTAGACTAGCAGCAAAAAGGGAAGGGGTGGCCTAAAAATGCCTGTATCTGATTGAAGGTGTGACCTGACTGCACTCTTAAAATGGTCCTAGGCAGTCCTGGCTAATGGGTGGCACTCTGCACATGCTCGGGAGCTCAGGGACTAATCCTTCCTCTGTGCTCTGGAGTTTGCAAAATGTGTCTGCACACTAGAGAGGGTGCTGCGGGCCAGGTGCCATACTTAATATGACCTACTATGACTTATTAAAAACAAGTCAACTATGACGTGCCAGCTGTAAGGAATAACACACAAAGATGAAAAGACACACAAGTTAAACATTTCCAGCAGGGAGTTCCACTGGCGAAAGGAGGAAAGACAAGTCAGAAGTTAGCACAATGAGAAGGCAACAACTCTTATCATAGCGAAATCAGATTAGGTCAGGTAACCAAGGCAACCGGGTCCTCCTGTTAAGAAAATCCCTATCAGTAATTAACCATGGAGCCTGTGAAAGGAAGGCTGTAGAAAGAAAGAAATTGGTTAAGGCCTGGAGAGGAATTTTGTTCCTGTTTGCGTGCTTTTTCCTGTGAAAGGGGTACAATGAGTGAGTTACTTTGCACAGATTAAAGTCAAAATACCAGAACAATATCTTTCCTAAGAGAATGAAGGAGAGTTAGAACGATTCTCAACCTGCGGCCAGATGTGGGCGAGTGGGCCAGAGCCCACGTTGCTCTGCCACTACCCCCGCCAAGCCAAGAAGGGCTGTGTGGCGAAGGAAGGGCAGGATGACTATCCGGACGCCCAGAGCTGCCTGCGGCCCCGGAACTTTGGCCCCTGACTTTAAAAGGTTGAGAACCGAGTTTACAAGATGATAACACAATACACACATGAAGACAATGCAATTCTCTCACTCCTAGTGGGATACGTGACTCCAAGACGCTAAGAGACATTCAAAAAACCTTAAACACAGAGATGGGGGTTTGAGGAACACAGACGTAGGGAGGGGCCCCATAGCTTACGATACAGTGAGGAAAACTCATAGAAGTGATTTTTGTTTTCAGATCGCGCTTCTGAAAAGAAAAATCTGTAAGAGTTGCAGAACCGGTTTCCAAGAGTGGCTTAATCCTTTGACAAAGAAAAAGTCTCCAGGGAGGAAGGGGGAATCCCTCGCCCTATTGCAGGTTAGGATTCCCCCCCTCCTCTCCTGCTTAAGCTGCCAAGCAGGCAAGGCAAGGGGCTTTGTTCATCATGCTTTCTCAAACTTTAAATAGTTCCTGCCCATGAGCAGAGTGCAAATTGTTTAACACATATTTCACAGTGACATTACCACGCAGTTACACACAAGGAACACCTTTTCAGTCATACTGTGGTCATAGAGACAAGGCTTTTGCAATCATACACAGTTCTTGCAGTCATACATTCAGTGGTGCACCACGCATACACACATTTATTTACGCATTCGCACATTCCTCCCCTGATCTGCAGCGTTCTGTACTACACATGAGGAGATGGCTAATACACAGCTGGCTATTTGACAACCATCTGGGTGCTTCTACTTAGGGGCGAGTTTCTCTGGGCTACTCCCAAGGTGAGACCAGCAGATTCTGCCTGTGCCTTGGGGGAGCTCGGGGTACTGTTGCTGGGATGGTCCTTCTGGCATAGCCAGGGCGATGGCTGCCTCCTTTCTAGCCTGGGCCAAATGCATGCCAGGGTGGCCATTTGGCATGAAGACGATCTTTTGAAGATCTGCCTGGTCTAGATTGGCTTTCTCTTCTAAGGTGTCTCATTTTACCACACTGGAAGCAGGCGCCTTGGGGTTTTGGCACTGCTCTGCGCCTGAGTGTGGCAATGGGTCTGCTCTGGAGCCCTGCGTGGCCAGGGGCCGTGCAGATTTCCGTGAGCAGTGGGCGCTGAGCAGCCCTGCCTGAACGTGTGTCTGCCTTCAGATAGGCTGAGCACAGCAGCTGGGCGCTAGCTAATTGTGCCACTGGCAATTTCCCCGTGAATGGATCTTCCTCACCCCTGCGCTGAATGGAGTTCTTTCTTTGCAGGGAACTTTTGACTGTCAGAGAAGCGCCAAGGCCTCTCATGCCATGAATTCCCTCAGTGACGTCTGCAGCTGCCACTGAGGGAATGCTCCCTACACTGCCCTGCTTAAGCTGAAATGACGAATAGAGACTTCTTGGGGCTGATGGTTCTGACTGCGCTGGGGTTTTCTGGGTCTCTATCCGGACTGGGTCATCCTCTACTGAGAGTTTCCTACATTTGCTCCATGTGCGGGTTATGCCCTCTGGAGCTTTCGGGGGTTGCTGAATGCAGTCTCCTATCTGATCCCAGAGCTTGAGGGTTAACGTACCTACTTCTGGGTAAAGCAGGCAGTGTTCCCCTAGGTACACCAAAAGTCTCGCTAGCTCCCTGCTGTGAAAACGCAAATTAAATATCCTGGCCAGGATCTTGAACTCTTCCTCACGAGTTCTTTGGCTAGCGGATGGACGCTGTCGCTGAGGACAGGTCCCCATATTACCTGCGATTGGGTCCTCGGAAGATTCCTCCTCGGGACGAGTCGACGCGTCTTTGGCAGGCAACAGGTTCTGGCGACGTCGCTTTCTGGGTAGAGCTCGGAGCGTGGACTGCGGCCACGGGCCTTCGGTGGCCACTGCGCTGTCAGGGGCTCACAGCAGGCCCTGAGCGGAACGCGCATTTCCCTTTGGCGCAAGCCGCCGCGAAAGTCGGGAGCAAGCTGTAGGATGCCTCTCTGTAATGCCTCACCACGTAGCTGTCTTCCCAATCGGATGGCTTCCGACTGGGGCTGCTGCTCTGTCCTCCGGGACGATTGGACAAGGTTCAAGCGCAGAACCTGGCTGTGCTGATCGCTTACTCACGAGTAGACCGCTCGGGGGTCGCTTACTCTCGAGTAGATCACGTCTCGGGGTCACCAGATGTAGGAATCGGGGCCGCTGAGGGCCGTAGGTCCCGGAGGAGACTGATCAAGGAACGATACGAGGCAGTATGGAGGAGGATATGATCAGTACTTTATTGAGAAAAGGCTGCAACATATATAGAAGGAAAAGCGCAACGGTGGCAAGACTGTCACCTGACAGAAATTACATCGCCTGTGTACTCAAGTTAATTGGGAACCTCTTTGGGGAAGTTAATTAACTGGGGCAAACATGGACCTCGGAGTCCCCTTTGTTCAGGGATCAGGCAGGGTAAACATGGCATCTGTTTGTGCCTGAGATTACACTGAGACACGGAGATGAGTGATTACTCTAATAGGTAACTGGGTTAGGTATTTGCTCTCTTCAGCAGAATCGCTGGTCAGGTCAGGAGTTGGGTGAATCAAACCCTATCATTTATCCACCCCCCTTAATTTCTCTGCCCGCAGAGCCCACGGCTCAAGGAGCGTTCCCCCGAAGTGGCCTCTGCGCGGGCCGTTCCATGCCATTGGGGCATGGGGAGACCACAAGAAATTCCATTTTACAAGCCCCCAATGTCCCACACTATGTTGAGAAGGGACATTCTCACACTGACATATGGGTTATTGTTTTGGAAATCTGCAAACCACACCCACATCAGGTTACTGATATGGAACAAACATTGCTGAGGAGGGAGGCTTTTTATATCTATCAATTTTCAACCTTAATTCCCAATGGACTCAATCTAGACATTGATTTCTCTTCATTCTTATAATACCTTATCATGTTGGCCCTTTCTATACAGATACGAACTATGTATATTCCTTTAAGCGAATTCAGCTCCCCCCCTTGCATATATGACAGGTGCTTCTGATACCAATTAGAATGTTCTTGTAACAGGATTTATATCCTTTCTTGTGCTAACTCAGTTTAACATTCTTTGCCCATTATCAATGCACTCCTGGAGGCGGTTGAATGCGTATAACCTTGATTATTGTATGGTAAAAGAATTTTATTGTGACTCATTAGTCCTATTTTTCTTGTATCAATATGATTACTGACCCAGGCTCTCTGGCTTTACTTTATTGCTTATGAATTTCAGAAATTATAAATCCACTTCTGATGAAGATCTGAATTGAAATATCCTATACCGGAAGGATATAAATTGATGTTGGAAAATTGATTTTGGATTTCAGTATATTGTGGATCACGTCCTGCAATTTTGGAACTCGTTGTATTATGTACTTTTTGTTATAACATTGGACTTTTTTTGAAAAAACTTACAAACCAGTGACTGCACCGTGAACCTTTTGTACACTATATGTGTTATAATAAGACTGTACCCTGGTAAACAACCATTTGTATATGACTTCGAGGTGAAGAAACAATTTTTTGTTATTAGAAGATTCTCTTTTGAGGTGAACAAACCATTTTGCGTTGTTAGAAGATTTATATATTGTCCAGACTTGGAGTTCTCTTACTGTACGGACTATAAATAGAGCATACTTACACGACTGCCTGGCTATTTTTGATTCATTTATTTTTGATTCATTTATTATACAAACATACCATTTTTTACTTTCTTTGCTCTTGTGCAGTTTTTTCTTCTACAAGTGGCTTTTTCCCGCTCTGCCATCCTTTCCTTGTGATACCAGAATGTCAGATCAGACCAACGATTGGGTTCCGATGGACCAGGACTGTAGGCAATATCATTACTCGAACTGATATAATGCCCAGGGATGACACGACTGGAAGCATAATTAGGGGGCATTATCGTTGCGGTAGTTGCGGGGTATGTAGGTGTTGGATCTGGACCCCGAAGCGGGTTGCGCAGGCTGGACCACGAAGCGGCTGTTGGGTCCCGGAGGAGACTGGTCAAGTAACGACACACGAGGCAAGATGGAGCAAAGACCAGCGATTTAATGAAGACCAATCATCAGTATTTATCATGTTTAGGCTGCATGTAAAAGCATTGCAATACTGGCAGGTTCCACACATAACGTTTACACAAGTTAATTGGGGAAGTCTACAGGGGAAGTTAATTAACTAACTTAATTAACGGCAGGGGAAATACATTGTTCCGTGTTATCTGGGGTAAACAAGTGGCTAGTATTGGCTCTAGGGCTTAAAGGAATCCGCAGACGTGAGATTACCTATTACGTGCCTAGCACGTTAGTCATTAGCTCTCTATTGTTTGAGTTGCTTGTCAGATCAGCTATTGATGAATTAAACTCTATCTAATATTCCACTCCCCCAATTTCTGTCCCCTCAGGAACCCCTGGTAACGATGTGATCACCCATTACCGGGGTTCTGTCAGGGCCAGTTCTGCCAATTGTGTGCGCGGATCCCACATGTAGGAATGCTTGGGAAACAAAAAGTGTCTCATTTCCAGACTTAGATTTCCACAGGGTTCTAGAGGATTTTACCAATTGTGATTCCACCCACTGTGTATACCTCTGGCTTTGCCCTTGTGGACTAAAATATGTGGGCAAATCTTCTAGAAAGCTCAAAGTTAGGCTAGCAGAGCATTGCTCCAGAATTAGGGGCCAGATCCTACAAGCACCATTGACAGCTCATTATATGGAAAAGACACACCTTGATACACAGTTCAGATTTGTTGTTCTTGAGAAAGTAAAACTGAAAAAGTCGTGTTTGATGGACATTGACAAACGTTTGTTATAGAGAGAGGTCTTTTTTATTCATTGTCTTAACAAAATGCACCAGTAGGGACTCAATCAGGAAATGGACTTGTCATGATTTCAGTAAAAACTTACATGTTGCCATTGATTATACAGGTGGGAGTGTTCCCTGGATAGATATAATTAGAGTAATTATCCCAGGTTGGGTTGGAGCATACTCTTTAAATTAGATTGGTGAATAGAATCGGGTAACGTCCATGAGCACCGAAAAGGAATACAGGAGGAGGCTTGAGGGACGTGAATATAAGGTAAACGTTAAACTGTGCGGGTTTTCTCTGAAGTATGTAGTGTATGACTTATTCAGTTGCTTGAGATGGTTTTTATGGATAGTGTACTGAAAAATCTTTTTGTTAATTCCACAGATAAAATTTTATAATTATTCTCCTGAAGAAACTAAATGTGAAAAGCCTCCAAACCAGGTGGGCTTCAAAACTGAGCTAATTTTATTTGAAACGAGTGGATTATAGTGGGCGGTGTCCACACTGAAGTTGTCGAGCGTTGTCAATTTCCTACTGAATTACGTGACTATAGCACTGTATGAGGATTTGTCATAGCAAATATAATTTAGGTGAATTACCGCACCACTTTAAGACTATCACGGTCTTTATTTCTGTGGATATTATAAGCTTGTGGAGATTGCAGTGGCCATACATTTATGTTGATTTGGACTTGAAAAGAAACTTGGAGTTTTGATAATGGAGACAGTTTTTGGATCAAGAGAAGATATCTGATTTATGTTGTAGTTTTAACAAAAGAGACAATACATTGATAAAGAGATTAAAGAGACAACATATTTACTAAGAGACTTTATTACCTTTTCACTATCGCTGAATATTAAATGATACGTTGTATTTTACACCTTCTGCCTCAAATGGTTGTTCTTCCCGTTGTGCTGTATCAAGGGAAAGCAGGATAGTATTAAAGCGATTCTTTTTAAAGTGAGAACTGGGCTTGTCATAGTTTGAGGTTTTTCTTTTATTTCCCCCAGCTGCCTGATTGGAAACAAGATACAAATGTCACTGAGATATAATGAGCAATGCATCCCCCCTCCCCCAAATGGGAAGGGAGAGGGGAGGAAGCAGCAAAGGAAGGGATGGGAGGGCTGTTGCCTGCTCTCTCTCTCTCTCTCTCTCTCTCTGCCCTGCTACCTTCCAGAGTACAAGAGTGCTTTTGCCCTAGTGAGAGCTTTCAGTCCCCTTCCCCTTCCCCATCCCTTTACTCATTACACTGAGTTTTGTCCAGAATTTGATGAGCAAAACAAGGCAGTGCATGACCTGCTTCCATATGGTGAATGACTGCTGTTGTTTTCTTCCAGTGCAAAAGAGCCACCGCCAGCTGTTTTCTGCAGAAGAAGATGGTGATGATGCAGAAAGAGGTTGGCCTTCCCCCAACCCCTGGGGTCAATTAGCAACCTTGCAGCCAGGCTATAATAATGATAATGCACACCATTGAATGAATGCTGACTTATGGTGACTGTTTTTAGGGTTTTGTAGACAATGAACATTAAAAAGGGGGTTTTCTATGCCCTTCTTGTGTGTGTGTGTGTGTGCTGGGACTGTGCAGTTCCACAACTGCAGTACATGGCAGAGCAACAGTAGAAATTAAATAGCAGTGCTAATAAAAAGTAAGGGAAGAGCAAGGAATCCCATTGCCTGACCTTTGACTGTGTACCTACCCAGATACCTCACTTTCATGAGCTAGGCTTGAGGCTGGGAAAGGTAGAGTTATTTGGGAATCCCATCATCCATCACTCCTGTCTTTGCTGGCAAGGGCTGATGGGAGTTATACTCCAACAACTCCAACACCTCTCTACCTTTGGGTCACACACTGTTGTTATTGTATGCTGTCAACTTATAAGTCTCCAACTTGTGGTGACCCAATGAATAAGAGATCTCCAAAATGTCCTGTCCTCAACAGTCTGTGGCTTCCTGGAAGGAGTACAGAGTGATCAGGAATACAATAAAGTAAAACCCTGACTTACATATGCTTCAAGTTACATAAAATTCGACTTACATAATGACTTTTGCACTAAAACCATGTCTCAATTTACATAAATGTCCCAATGTACATAACACAATTTCCCATGGGTTTGCTTCGAGTTACGTAAAACATTCATTTTTCCCATGGGTTCGCTTCAAGTTAAGTAAAAAACTGATTTACATAAAAGCCTACGGAACAGACTTTTTATGTATGTAGGGGTTTTACTGTAGTGTGTATGGTCTTGGTTTCCAATGACACATCCCTAAACTTGATAATCTTTCATTGCTGCAGTTCTGAGTCTTAGTCCTCTCATTTCTTGGCTGAAATTCCCATTTGGATTGATTGACTCTTTGAATTCTTTCACAATTCCAATTTCTTCTTTGTCAAAGTTAAAGTTGTGTAGTTGTTCTGTAGCCTTGATTATTGTTTTCTTGATCTTCTTCTTTCCTGTCCTGATCAAACACCAGACTGCCAAAATGAAGCCACCTTTTTTGCTTTGTTGTTGGACAAACGTTAAATCCTCATTGGTATGTTTCTGATAGGAATTGGGAGACCAACAAATGAGTTGAATTCTGTATCTCTCCACATTCACACAGCATGTCATTGTCTGCCAGAAAGGCCACATTTGAGCATGTTGGTCTTGCATTTAGGGACGCCGACCCACAGCCTATTCAGGGTCCTCCAAGTGACATAGGGGAAGCCGATATCCTCAGCCATATCCTCCTTGTTCAGTGGCTCCCTTCTTCCATCTTCTAATTTGGTTTTGCTCTTGTGTCCTTGCCACAAAGCTCTTCCTGGATCTGAGCTGGTGGACTTGAGGCGCATATCCATTCAGAGGGTATTGAGGGTCATTCTATTGTATAGTTCTCTCAGACTCAGCATCCACTACTACTTCTCTCCTTATCTTCAACTGGGAGTCTTGCTTTGGCACTTTCATCTTTCCTTAAAAGTTGTTTCTGTGATTGCTGCTTAGTGCTGGATTATATCAGTCCCCATTAAAAAAATGTCTCTGACCATGATAGAATTTACTTTCTCATTGTTTTTCCCCTTGGATTTCTTCCCAAGCACGCTCTTTGTTTTGTTATGTAGCCAGGGCCTTTCACCATCTACTTACTGGTTTGTTTGCTTTCCTTAGATTGTATTTTCCCTCCTCGGGTCTTCCGTTCTGAGGAAGAAGCTGGCTTTTCATTGTGGTTGCTCTGAACAACTGCAATCGTAGCTGACACTGGACCTATTGCTTTTCTGCTTAATTTAGATTGGTACCATAGTTGTTTTCCCAGAAGCAGTTGTGTAAGACTGAAAATAAATAACAGAAAGAGAGAGGCACTTCTGCAAATATGAACGGATGTGACATTTTTAACCATTCCCTGAACTAACTGCTATTTGTTTCAACATCCATTTAACAAATACTGATATATATTTTTTACTATTACAGTATTGTGTACTTATGGATAGAGGGCTTCCATGGAAGTTCACAAAAGTGTGACAAAACACCCATGGAAATATATTGCAGAGAACAGTAAAAACTAAATGGAAGGGGGGAAAGCAATGTTAAAAAGAGTAGCAAAAACATATTAAATCATATTAAAGAAATTAAATAATATGAACACATTATTAAACAACATCAAAATCAGTCCCTGTTATAAGAATTTTCCATAATTCAGGTGCCACCTGTTAAAAGGTCCTTTCCTACTGAGCCTTACCTGTAAGAGGAAGAAAAGGGAATTGCTTTGCCACTCAACAGAGTAGAAATGGACAGCCTATAGGCTCAGGGGGTCAATTTTACATTTCCCCCTTGAACTCTAAGGTTCACCAACCAGAGCCTGATACCAAAGAAGAATGTTTCAAATCAATGAATTTTGAATCCAAAAGGCAGTCATGGCTGGAATCCATTGGGATGAAAGTTGCAGCAAGCAGTTGTGAGTAGAACTGGGGCAAAAGGCAGTGTTTATACATATTCACAAACACACATACAGTCATTTCCTAACACACAAAGAAAACAGGTAAGCATTGACCCATATACAAGTAAGGTAAAGGTAACCCTTGCTCGAAATCCAATCGCATCCGACTCTAGGGTTCAGTGCTCATCTCTGTTTCATAGCCAAAGAGCCAGCGCTGTCTGCTTCTGCAGACATTTCCATGGACATGTGGCAGGCATCATCATCATCATCATAGCTTTATTTGTATCCTGCTTCCCTCAGCCCAAAGGCGACTCGAAGCGGCAAACAACAGTAGCAAAAACAATACAATAGGTACCAATATACAAAATAAATAATTAGACAATAGTACAAAAATACCGCAATTCAATATAATCAATACAATATCAATAATGAGAGCACAGAAAAAGACAAAAATACAATGTAATATAACAAAATTCAATCACCCCTCAATGAACCATCAACAAGGCCCGTGGTCCAGACATCCTCATACAGCAGCAGCCTCCCATCCTGTGGCTGATGGTGTGGGCCACTGGGAGAGGCTTGCAAGTCCTGTTGCTGCAGCGGTGGTGGCTCTGGTGTCCTTTCAACTCCCCTGCCCGGATGGGCCAAGGGGGAGGGGCGCCGGGTGCCACTGCCTCCCATTCTGGGGCTGATGGCAACAATCTTGGGGTCAAACAGCGACGGCGGCAGTTTTTTAAGTCCGCGGCAGTGGTGCTTGACCCCAGCTGCTCTGACTTCCCCGCGGCCAATCAATAAAGAATCACATTGTGAACATGATGTTGTTGTTGTTGTTCAGTCGCACAGTCGGTTCCGACCCTTTGCGACCCTATGGACCATTGTTCTCCAGGCACCTCTGTCCTCCACCATCCCCCTCAGCACTCCCAGTTCTGTGCCCATTGTGTCTACAATACCATCTAGCCATCTCATCTTTGGCCTCCCCCTTCTTCTTTTGCCCTCCACCTTTCCCAACATCAGGACCTTCTCAAGTGAATCCTCCCTTCTCATTTGATGTCCAAAATACTTTAGCTTCGTCTTTACTATTAGCCCTTCCAATGAGCAGTCAGTGTTGATTTCTTCTAAGATTGACCTATTTGTTCTCCTCGCTGTCCAGGGTACTCTCAAAACTCTCCTCCAACACCACATTTCAAAGGCATCTATTCTTCTGCGTTCAGCTTTCCTAATTGTCCAGCTCTCACATCCGTACATTACCACTGGGAATACCATTGCTTTGACTATTCTAATTTTTGTTTGCAATGTGATGTCTCTGCTTTTCGCTATGTTCCCCAGGTTTCTCATGGCTTGTCTCCCAAGAATCAGTCGCCTTTTTATTTCATGGCTGCAATCCCCATCTGCCGTGATCTTTGATCCCAGGAAAGTAAAATCTGTCACTGCTTCTACTTCTTCCCCATCTATTTTCCAGGAACTGATTGGGCCTGTTGCCATTACCTTGGTTTTCTTGATATTGAGTCTCAAACCAGCTTTTGCACTCTCCTCCTTCAGCCCAATCAAGAGGTTCTTTAGGTCTTCCTCACTTTCTGCCATTAGGGTGGTATCGTCTGCATATCTCAGATTGTTTATGTTTCTCCCAGCAATTTTAATCCCATATTGTGATTCCTCCATCCCTGCATTTCGCATTATGTGCTCTGTGTATAGATTGAATAAGCAGGGTGATAAAATGCAGCCTTGTCTTACTCCTTTTCCTATTCCAAACCACTCTGTCATTCCGTGTTCTGTCCTAACTGTTGCTTCTTGGTTCATGTACAGATTTCTCAGGAGGCATATGATGTGCTCTGGTATTCCCATCTCTTTAATTACTTGCCACATCTTGTTGTGGTCCACACAGTCAAATGCCTTAGTGTAATCAATGAAACAAAAGTAAACTTGTTTCTGGTATTCCTTTGTTTTCTCCATGATCCAACGTATGTTGGCAATGTGGTCTCTAGTCCCCCTGCCTCTTCTGAAACCGGCCTGCACCTCTGGTAGTTCTCTCTCCACATGTTGCTGAAGTCTGTCCTGTATTATCTTGAGCATCACCTTGCTGGCGTGTGGGATGAGTGCAATTGTTCGGTAATTTGAGCATTCTTTGGCGTTGCCCTTTTTTGGGATTGGGACGTATACTGATCTTTTCCAATCCTGTGGCCACTGTTTTGTTTTCCAGATTTGCTGGCATATTGAGTGCAGTAATTTGACGCCATCATCTTTTAGCGCTTTGAAAAATTCGACTGGGATACCATCATATCCACTAGCTTTGTTGTTTGCAGTGCTCTTTAGGGCCTTTATAACTTCGCTCTCCAGGATGTCTGGCTCGAGTTCAGTTTTTTCATCATTGTGGTTATCAGGAGTGTTGAGGTCCTTTTTGTAGAGTTCCTCTGTGTACTCTTTCCATCTTTTCTTTATCTCTTCTGCATCAGCTAGCTCTTTTCCGTCTGTGTCCCTTATCATGGTCATTTTTGCTTTAAATGTTCCCTTTATTTCCCCGATTTTTCTGAAGAGATCTCTAGTCCTGCCTCTTTTGTTGTTTTCCTCCATTTCTTTGCACTGTTCTTTTAGGTAGTTTTCCTTATCTCTCCTTGCTTTTCTTTGAAATTCTGTGTTCAAAAGGTTGTATTTTTTCCTTTCTCTTTTGACTTTTGCCTTCCTTCTTTCCTCTGCTATTTTAAGAGCCTCATCAGACAACCATTTTGCTTTCATACGCTTCTTTTCTTTTGGTATGGTTTTCTTTGCTGCTTCCTGCATGATGTCCTTTATCTCTGTCCATAATTCTTCTGGCACTCTGTCTATTGCGTCCAGGCCATTATATCTGTTCATCACCTCCACCGTGTATTCTTTAGGGATGCTGTCTAGGTGATATCTGTCTGGTCTTCTTGTTTTCCCTATTTTCTTTAGTCTTAACCTGAATTTTGCGATCAGTAGGTTGTGATCTGAGCCACAGTCTGCTCCAGGTCTTGTTTTTGCTGATTGTATGGAGGTTCTCCATCTTTGGCTGCAGAGTATGTAGTCAATTTGGTTTCGGTGTTGGCCATCTGGTGATGTCCATGTGTAAAGTCGCCTCTTGTGTTGCTGGAAGAGAGTGTTTGCTATGACCAGTGCGTTCTCTTGGCAGAACTCTATCAATGTTTGCCCTGCTTCGTTCTGTACTCCAAGACCAAACTTGCCTGTTATTCCCTCCACTTTTTGATTTCCTACTTTGGCATTCCAGTCTCCTAATATAATTTGGACATCATTTCTTGGTGTCTGTTCTATGAGGTGTTCTAGGTCCTCATAGAACTGGTCCACTGTGGCTTCATCTGCACTAGTGGTTGGTGCATAGACTTGGATTACGGTGATATTGAAAGGTTTGCCTTGAATTCTGACTGACATCATTCTGTCATTTTTGAGGTTATATCCCATTACTGCTTTTCTTACTCTCTTATTGACAATTATGGCTACTCCATGCCTTCTAAGGTTTTCTTGTCCACAATAGTAGATATGATGGTTTCCAGAGCTGAATTCACCCATCCCTGTCCATTTTAGCTCACTGATGCCCAAGATGTCAATGCTTATTCTTTCCATCTCATTTTTTACCACTTCCAGTTTACCTTGGTTCATTGATCTCACATTCCATGTCCCTATGCAGTATTGCTCCTTACAACATTGCATTCCTCCTCCCTCCTTCCTGTCCCTCCCCTTTCTCCCCTCTGAGGTGTTAAGCATCCTGTATCACCTAGCCTGCCCTTTTGTTTTGCCTTTTGTTTTGGTCCATAGGGTTCTCTTGGCAAGATTTATGGCGTGGTTGCCGGTGTCTGCGCCATTTTTCTCTCCTCATACATTTTATCACAGTTTTTAAAAGTTTAAAAACATTTAAGACAACATATTATCATGCATATTATCACACTTTAAAGCACAGTCTCTATGTCAGTTGCTATATTAAGTCATTTTAAAGTCTTTATGTGAGTTACTATATTAAGTCATCAACATTTCTGCATATTTAACTACTTATCCTTTGTATGGGGCTCTGAGTCTCACCCCCTGGTTTAACTCCTTTGCCTTCTTCCCTTCTGCCAATTGGACCTCTCCTTCGGCGCTTGGTTGTTTTCAGGGCTTGGAAAAGGCTCTCGTCGGGGCGACTGGCTGGCCTCTCCCCGCCCGGCTGGTCTTCCTCCTCCCTTGCCTGCCCGGCTGGAGATGGTGGGGACCGGCTCGGAAGGGCTCGCGTTGGGGCGACTGGCTGGCCTCTCCCCGCCCGGCTGGTCTTCCTCCTCCCTCACCGGCCCGGCTGGAGATGGTGGGGACCGGCTCGGAAGGGCTCGCGTTGGGGCGGCTGGCTGGCCTCTCCCCGCCCGGCTGGTCTTCCTCCTCCCTCACCGGCCCGGCTGGAGATGGTGGGGACCAGCTCGGAAGGGCTCGCGTTGGGGCGGCTGGCTGGCCTCTCCCCGCCCGGCTGGTCTTCCTCCTCCCTTGCCGGCCTGGCTGGAGATGGTGGGGACCGGCTCGGAAGGGCTTGCGTTTGGGGCGACTGGCTGGCCTCTCCCCGCCCGGCTGGTCTTCCTCCTCCCTTGCCTGCCCGGCTGGAGATGGTGGGGACCGGCTCGGAAGGGCTCGCGTTGGGGCGACTGGCTGGCCTCTCCCCGCCCGGCTGGTCTTCCTCCTCCCTTGCCGGCCTGGCTGGAGATGGTGGGGACCGGCTCGGAAGGGCTCGCGTTGGGGCGGCTGGCTGGCCTCTCCCCGCCCGGCTGGTCTTCCTCCTCCCTTGCATGATGTTGTTGCATGCTACCTAATTAGACACCTGTTGTTGGAGCGCACAGAACGCTGTTTTGTGAAGAGAAGAATCCTGGCTAATTTTCCTAGCAATGGTCTCAATCTTACAACAATAATGACAATTATGATGAAGTAGATGATAGAACTGCCAAGCTGGAAGGGACGTTATGGATCATGTGGTCCAGCCCTGTCAAGGAGGCACAGTGGAGGAATCGAACTTCCAACCTTTGCCTAAACAACTGAGCTATCCAGCTTGTTAGAGCAGCCAGCTTTCCAACTAGTTGTGGTAGTTCGGTCATGATTTGCAATTGCAAGTGGTAATGATGATCTTCATAATGGACTTAGGATGTCTGCTTATTACTAATCACCGACAATAAGGTCAAAAGAGGACAATGAACTGCCTATAATATCTCTTCCTGATTTATAGGTATGATCAGTGGTGGGCATCAGCAGGTTTGATGGAAAACTAGAAAAGATTAACCATAAGGGTCCTCACAGTCTTCTTTAGGGCTGCCTCTAGATTTCAATTGGGCAACCTTTCAAACAGCACATATTCCAAAAAGAGGACTGTGTAGCGATATCTGGCCGCTAGGGCGGCGTTAGAGCCCGGAGGCGACTGATCAATGACAACACGAGGCAACAGGAGCGAGATCAGATCAGTACTTTATTGGAAAAAGGCAACATCATTTATAGGGAAAAAAGCGCAACGGTGGCAAGCTGTCACCTGACAGGAAAATTACCTCACCCACGTACACGGGTTAATGGGGAATTCTTCAAAGGGAAGTTAATTAACTGGGGCAAACATGGGTTTAGGGACCTCATTGTCTTGGGGATTAGGCAGGGACAAACATGGCTTATTTGCGCCAGGGATTTCCCGAGCCGGGAGATGAACTATGCACTTAATGTTTGACAGGAGTCAGCTATCTGCTTACTTGGCCGAGTCGCAGGTCAGGTCACGGTAACTGGGTGAATCAAACCCTATACTTTATTCACCCCCCTTAATTTGGCGGCCGCAGAGCCCACGGGCTGGGAGCGTCTCTCACCGCGGTGGCCTCTGGCGGGCCGTTCCATGCCCTGCGGGGCATGGGGAAACCGCATCTCCCCTTTATTTTCTATTTAAGGACCTGACTGGCGACCTTGCGCAAGAGCGGCATCAGCTGTTGAGCGGGTATGACGTCACGGAATTTCTCCCTGGGGCGGCACTTGGAGATCAGCGAGGGAATGCACTGAGCAAAACAGCAAAGCGTAATGCCTAGTATGGCTATCCCCACCACTACCTTAAGCACCGTTTGCAGCCACCCCCAGGGGATCCATGACCACATCCAATTCCACAGGGAACTCCACCAAGCCCCCCATGCGGAACCCTCAGTAATCCCCTGGACTATGGTGTGGAGGTTCGTGATCTGGCTTTGGATCTTACGGGAGTTGTCAGTAAGATTGAAGCAGCACATTCCATGAAAAGATTCGCAACCCAGGTGGTGCAGCAAGAGGAGGTAGTCGATAGCCGCTCGATTGTCAAGAACAGCATGGCGAAGTTCTGCCTGTTCCTGATTGAGGAGCGCTATCGCTGAGGAGGTATGGTTGATGGCTTTTGCCAAACCGCAAGCCAAGCGGCCAATCCTCCGTGCGTTGCCGACGGCCAAGCCTGGCACGCCGACAAGGCTGACTGCTAGCGATACATACTCAGCGGGACTCATTACTCTGAAGCTGCTGTCACAAGAGCTGTCTAACTGGGTTGTGCGTGTGTGCCGTATGAGTGGGGAGACATTGGAAACATTGGAAACATGTGGAACATTAGAAACATTTGTGCTTGGGGCAATCATGTCCTTAGTAGGAAGTAACAGTGTCAAACGACTGATACAACACATTGAGTCCGACAGATTCGCAGGAATATAGTTCCATGTGAACTGGTTGCAGGTGAAAAACCACCCTGAAGGTAGGGTGACGTGAGCGTACAGCGAAGTGAGTGTCTCTGGTTTATTACAAGTCCAGTTGCCGCTGCCGGGGTCAAGGCAGCGGCGCCGAGTCTGACCGCCTGAGGTGCAGCCGGTCATTCGGGTGCAAGCAGCGTCCGGGCTGATCGCCACTCGAGGGGTATGAAGAGTGGCGGCGTCAGCCGGCAAGGTTGACACAAGTCGCCGTCCCCCCCAGCGTGCGTATGCTGAGAAGGTGGTAGGAGTGTGTGGGCCAAAGAACGCCTTCAGCAACCAGTCGCCATCCTTGGTGCGCGCGTCCAGAGTGTGGCACACGGGGATGAGACAGGTGCTGAGGATAGATGCAGAACCAATGTCCTGCTGTAGACAAAAATCGGACTGGTTGACGAGACCCGCCAACCTTTCCCACAAGTTGTACCGCATTCGTGCGGAAATATCTTCACCAGGCGGCAAACCGTCAGCCTGGATCGGAGTAGCCTGAGCGCCTCCCCCCAAAAGCAGGGAAAGGGCCAGGATGATGGTGATCGCCGCTGTGTTGGCGTGAATCTGGGCAAAAACTGCAGCTGCGAGGTTCTCCGGTGTCGGCTCTTTCTCCTCGTGCTGAACGGCGTCCTGGGCATCACTGCAAAGAGCCTTGACCATCCCCCAGGTGATCTTGGGCATCGGCGGCCGTTTCCTCCGGCGGGTCCTCTCGGTCAGGGTGAGGTCCTCCATCTCCGGGATCGGACTCGGGCCGGCCTGGTTCCACGCCATGCGGTTCCACGTAGGGCTTGACACACCGGGCTGGAATCCAAACGACACCTGTAGGAGACATAACTGCAGCATACCCTCTTCCCCAGGTTATGAGCGGCACCGGGCCCCTCCAAGAAGGGTCTGGTGGCACTCGGTACCGGACCATAGGTCGCGGGAGAGCTTCCGAACGGCGGAAATGCTTCTCCTGCGGCGTGCAATCCGAAAAAACATTAAGGTGATTGTAAGTGAACAATACCTTGTTGAGACACATCTGTGCTTCTCCCTGTGACTTGGGGAGGGCTGGTGGCTCCCCCCTTTCTGTTTGTTTGTCAATATAGGACTTTAGCGTCCGATTGACCCGCTCTACAATCGCTTGCCCTTGCGGATTGTAGGGAATGCCAAAGGTGTGCTTGATGTCCCAAGTAGCCATGAAGGCGGCCAACTGCCTGGAACTGTAGGCCGGCGCGTTGTCCGTCTTCACGTGCCGCGGCTTGCCCATCGCCGCAATGCAGGAAAGGAGGTGCTGCTCCACGCGGGTGGCAGCCTCCCCTTTCTGCGCTGTTGCCCAAACAAACTGGGAAAAAGTGTCAATGCAGACGTGCATGTATTGCCATCTGCCGAACTGCGGCACATGCGTGACGTCCATCTGCCATACCTGATTAGCCTCTGTCCCTCGTGGGTTGACCCCCCACGAGGGCCCCCCCGGCGCTCCTGCGCAATGCTGGCAAGAGCGGACTATACCCTGGGCCTGAGAGAGTGGCAGATTGAACTGTCTGGCGAGTGCCTTGGCATTTTGGTGAAAAAAGGCATGGCTTTGGATTGGAGTAGTGAAAACTCCCAAAACTGAACGTTGCTGAATTTCCTTTGCCGCCGCATCCGCTCTGCTATTGCCCGCGGAAATCGGACCCGGTAGGTCTTGGTGACTTCGGATGTGGGCAATATAGAGCGGCTCTGTGCGGTTCCGCAAATGAAATTGAGCAGTGAGAAACAGACTGAGCAAGTTCTTGTCTATCGCGGGAGTAATGTAAGCTCCCGGTAGGTTGTGAAGCAAATTCCTTACATACAGACTGTCAGTAATGATATTTAAACGTTCCTTGGCGAAGGTGCGCAAGGCAAGGTTCATGGCTGCCAACTCTGCCCGGACTTCTGTGGAAGAGTTAGCAGCGTGCGCCAAGCTTCGCCCTCCTGCCAAGTCAGGACACCATATGTGCGTCCCCCATCGGTAAAAACTGTCTTGGCCCCCTGAAGCGGGACCAGCGAGAGCAATTCGAACAAACTGACTGTTCCTGTCTGAAGTGAGACAAGTCTGGGGTCTTTGGGCAAATGGTATGCCAAGCTTCCAGTGAATCCTTCCAAGGCTATCGGAAGCGAGTCACCTAGCTGCATCAACTGGTGGATTTGTTCCTTGGTGAACGGGACTATGATCTTAGCTAAATCGTGCCCCGAAACGTTCCTTGCTCTCAGCCTGCCGCGGTAGATCACCGCGGAGACCAGTTCTTGGGGCGGAACAATGTTCCGAGAAGAGGTGTTAGGCAAGTATACCCACTCCACAATTTTCGCTCCCTTCTCTGAGTCCGCCCCTAGCGCCCCAGTGAACATGGATCCTGACCGTACGATGTACAAATTCAGGATCGGGGCATATGGCCCCGGGGCGATCCTATCCACCCACCTCTGGCTGAGGACTTGGTTCACCTTCTCGAGCGCCAAGCGCGCGTCTCGAGAGATTTTTATCCGGTCTGCCGGCTGCTTACCTAAGGTTAGCAGCGAGAAGAGCGGTTTTAGAAGATCCGTATCTAAACGAAAATACGGTCTGGCCCAATTGATGTTCCCCAAAACTTGCTGCAACTCTACAAGGGTGACTGAGTCTTGTAAATTTATCTGAGGCAGGACTGGTGCTGCAAAAGAGCGGAGAAGCCGATGGCCCAAGTATGAAAAGGGCTCGGTTCTCTGCACTTTCTCAGGGGCAATAAGTAAGCCTTTGTCCCCCAGGCTGGCCTGGAGGTCAGAAAACATTTCGCTGCCGAGCTGCGGCAACGCTACTAAAATGTCGTCCATGAAGTGACAAACAATAGCTTTAGGGTAAAGGCTTCGGAACTTTGCCAGTGCGCCATGAACATAAATTTGACACAGGGTGGGCGAATTGAGCATGCCCTGTGGCAAAAATTTCCACGCGTAACGCTGCGTGGGCTCACCGTGGTTCACGACCGGCACTGTAAAGGCGAACCTTTCCCGGTCCCTGAGGTCTAGGGGGATTGTATAAAAACAATCCTTGAGATCTACAACTAGGATCTCCCACCCCTCGGGAATCATATTAGGATTTGGGATGCCGCATTGAAGCGGACCCATCGGCTGAATGCATTTATTGATCTCCCTGAGATCGTGGAGGAGTCGCCACTTCCCCGACTTCTTCCTAATCACAAAAATTGGCGAATTCCAGGGGCTTGTGGACTGTTCTATGTGTCCTGCGTCTAGCTGCTCCTTAACTAGCTGCTTGAGGGCAACTAATTTCTCTCCCACTACCGGCCATTGTTCTACCCATACCGGAGTGTCGGTGAGCCATTTAAGTGGCAACGCCATTACCCGAAGGTAAGCGTAGCACCGTACTGCTGGAGAATGTCTCGCCCCCAAAGGTTGATGTGCACGTCCAGAATGTGCGGCCGAATTACCGCTGTGCCGTCAGCCTTTGGGATTGTGACTTCTACCCACTCTCGGCTCCTGAACGCTTCCTGGACGCCTCCTACCCCCCACACATCGGAGACCGGCTCAATGGCCCACTCTCTTGGCCACTGGCTCCTGCTTATTACTGACACATCCGCTCCGGTATCGAGTAACCCTGAGAACGCTCTTTTGTTCAAAAATACCTCGATAACGGGGCGCTGTTTCCACTCAATGTTGGTCTCCACTGTCGCTAAGACCTGGTATCCTTGCACTGCCTCACTCGCGCTCGAGCGGTCTGCTGAACCGGACTCTGAGCTGTCCCTGAGCCTTCCCTGGCTGCCTGCTGGCGAATGACAAGGAACCATGATCAGTTGCGCTAACGTGTCTCCCTTGTGGATTGTTTGGGGCAGGTGCGCCCAAAGCTGGACCTGGAGAATGCCTGAAAAATTCGAGTCAATGACTCCTGGAATTATGAAAATTCCGCGTGCTCCAGCTACACTACGGGGCAAAACTAAACCTATAAAGCCTCTGGGCAGGGGTCCCATGTACTGGGTGTCGACTAGATAGACTGTGCCTGGCAGGTCGCATGTAACGTCCGCCTGGCAAGTCAATTCTAGCCCCGTGCTGCCCTTGGGGCTGGCCTGTGCCCTCGCAGTGCCTGGGGTGTGCCTAGAATCTAATCTAGGTCTGGGGAGTTCTGGATCTGGGTGAAGGAAGCCTCTGTTTGGACTGGGGCCAGAGACGTGCCCGGATTCCGGTTTCCCGAACTCGGACAAAACCTGGCCCAATGGTAGCCTTTCTTGCACTTCGGGCAGGGGGTGTTCGGAGCCTTGGGACGGCCGGACTTTTGCCCACCTCCCTTGGATCGGCACTCCCTAGCGAAGTGACCGACCTTGCCACAAGTGTGACATGCCCCTCTGTTCTTGCCGTTAGGTCTTCTTCCCCCCTGCACTGCTGCCGCTAGCAGACCCATCTTGTAGGAGTCTGTGCCAACGTCGGAGCATGCTCGAATCATGTCCGTTAAGGTTATGTCAGGGCGATTGCCCAGGGACTGCAAGATTTTACGGCAGTCCAAGTTGGCGTTGTCTTTGGCTAGCTTAATCATGAGCTCTTCCTGGGCTTGCTCATTGTCAATCTGCCTGCTAATTGCTTCTTCCAGGCGATTGATGAAGTCCATGTAGGGCTCTTGGGCTCCCTGCTTAATGGCGGTGTAGTTTTTGGCCGTTTTGCCAGATGCTGGGACCTTGAAGTATGCCCTATAGGCAGCCTCGGCTGACATCTCTAGGGTGGCGAGAGGCAAGTTGATTTGAGCGTTGATGGACTCAAAGGCACCTGAACCATACAGCTGGTCAGGGATTACCGCGCCTCCCATCCTGGCAGCCCGAGCTTGCGCCTCTAGGCGGAACTCACTGTCCCAAATCATGTACTGGCTGGGGGTAAGCATCATCCTCATGACGGCTTTCCAATCATGAGGAATCCACATGGTGGTTTCGCACACTTGCTGGAGCGTGCCCCTCGTAAAACGACTTTGGAGCCCTGTCTCTGAAATTGCTTTCCGTAAAGCCATGAGAAGCTTGTACGGGACTGGGGAGTGTACTATCTGCTGTGCGCCCGTGAGCGCGTCCATCTCCAAGCGGATGGGACAAATCTGTCTGAGCTCAGCTAGCTGTTCAACTGGCAATTCCCCCTTCTTGAGTTCTATCTCAGCTGTGCGCTGAAGGGCACTCTTCACGACTAGAGAACCTGGGGCTGTCAGAGAAGCGCCAGCGCCTCTCATTCCTTGCGTTCCCTCGGTGACGTCTGCAGCTGTCACCGCGGGAAGGCTCCCTGCGCTACTCTGCTGATACTTGAATGTCGGATAGAGTGCGGTGGGCGCAGTCGGCTCGACTGGCGTGCCTGATGGCTTCTCTGACGGGGGTTCTTCCGCTTCTACCCGGACTGGCTCGATCTGCTCTAAGAGCCTCCTACATTTCCGCCATGTGCGGACTATCCCTCCTGGAGTTCTCGGGGTTTGCTGAATGCAGTCTCCTATCTGATCCCAGAGCTTCAAGGTTAACGTACCTACTTCTGGGTAAAGTAGGCAGTGTTCCCTGAGGTACGCCAAAAGTCTCGCTAGCTCCCTGCTGTGAAATCGGAACTTAAAAACCCTGGCCAGGATTATGAACTCTTGCTCCCGAGTTCTTTGGCTAGCGGACGGACTTGGTCTATGAGAACAAGTCCCCATATTACCTGCGATGGTCCTCTGAAGTTTCCTCCTCGGGACGAAGATCGACGCGTCTTTGCAGGCAACAGGTTCGGGCGACGGGTGTCTGGGGTAGACCTCGGAGCGTGGACCTTCTGCCACGGGCCCTTCTATCGGCCTCTGCGATGTCAGTGGCTCACAGCCTGCCCTGAGCGAAACGCGTTTCCCTCTATGGCAAACCTCTCGAAAGCGGGGAGGAAGCGGTAGGAATGTCTCTCTGGAATGCCTCGCGGCGGGCCGTTCTCTGTCCAGCTGGCTGCCGACCAGAGCGCCGCGCTATCCTCCGGGCTGGCGGGTCGCGGTTCAAGCGCAGAACCGGACCGCGTGGAGCGCTACTCACGAGTAGACCTCTCCGGGGTCTCTTACTCACGAGTAAATCACGTCGGGGTCACCAGCTGTAGCGATATCTGGCCGCTAGGGCGGCGTTAGAGCCCGGAGGCGACTGATCAATGACAACACGAGGCAACAGGAGCGAGATCAGATCAGTACTTTATTGGAAAAAGGCAACATCATTTATAGGGAAAAAAGCGCAACGGTGGCAAGCTGTCACCTGACAGGAAAATTACCTCACCCACGTACAAGGGTTAATGGGGAATTCTTCAAAGGGAAGTTAATTAACTGGGGCAAACATGGGTTTAGGGACCTCATTGTCTTGGGGATTAGGCAGGGACAAACATGGCTTATTTGCGCCAGGGATTTCCCGAGCCGGGAGATGAACTATGCACTTAATGTTTGACAGGAGTCAGCTATCTGCTTACTTGGCCGAGTCGCAGGTCAGGTCACGGTAACTGGGTGAATCAAACCCTATACTTTATTCACCCCCCTTAATTTGGCGGCCGCAGAGCCCACGGGCTGGGAGCGTCTCTCACCGCGGTGGCCTCTGGCGGGCCGTTCCATGCCCTGCGGGGCATGGGGAAACCGCAGGACTGTCCTGCAACCACCGTGCAAATACTGTACACAGTTGTTTCTTTGAAGCTGTACTGCTAATATATACAGGTACATTGCTGTCAGTATCCAAAAACCAGGTTGCCCTCCTCATGGACAGTTCCCTGCTTCTACAATAACACTCTTGCCAATGTCCCTTCCTCCCCTTAGGACACGGGTTCCCAACCTTTTCAAGCTGTGGGCCGGGTCACACTCTCAGTCAGTTTCAAGAGCCGGATGGCCATTTTGCCCTGCCTGCACAATGGGTGGTGGTGGTGGTGGTGGTGGCCATTTTGTCCCAACAGCTTCAAAGGGCCATCCATTTTATTTTGCAAATGCCTTTGGAGGGGGTGGGGGCCACATGAAATGGCACCATGGACTGGATCTGACCTGCAGGCCTTAGGCTGGGAAACCCTGCCTTAGGAAATTGGCCCCTTTGTTGTCTTGCTAGATCTGACAGTCTTAGAAGCACTGAAGGAGCTCAGAAAATAATAACCAGCTGCTGGAGTTACTAGGTTGGGATTTGTTAAAGCCAGGCTCACATCCCTCCTAACTCACGATAATCACCTAGGGTGTAAATCAGTGGTTACTAACCTTCTTTGGCCATGCCCCACCTAAGCATCTCTAAAATCCTGATGCCCACCCGCTCTGGTGACATATAATTCTTATTATTCAAAAAGTGAACTCCTAATCACACAGAGGAAACCTAAAAGGCATTAACTTGGTCTAAACAAGCTTTGAATTGCACCCCCTTTAAAAATCAAATTGTGCCCCTGTGGTGTGTGTGCCCTACATTGGGAACCACAGGTGTAAACACACAAGGAAATAGATCACATTTTGGACTGCTTGGGGAGCAACCTAGTTTGAACTGTCTCCCAGCAACCACACAATATATAGGGATTTGGATTGCACCCAAACCCAGACTGTGCTCACACTTGCTGTAGGGTTTCTCCTCCTCCCCCACCCCCCACCTGGGCTGGAGTGATTCCTTGGCAGACAAAGGATTACTTTAAGGGGGATTCTTCTTCTTCTTTAAGTGGCATATCCTGTTCCAAATAGTGGCTCTCCTCATGGCGATCAGCCATGAAGATTGTCCCAGGAGCAATATAATGCAGTGGCCTTTCATTTGCCTTCCGCATCACAGGGTGACACCCATACCACTGATCCAGTTCTGTGAGTCACTTTCTGGTTCTGAGCCCTTATGGCACGCAAAGACCTCCTCACCCCCAGGCCAGTATTGACGAAGCTGCTGCCCTCCATCCAGAGGGATTCAAGTGGGATTTAATCCATTTGGGGGCCATCACCCTTCCCTGTGGACTTTGGCACCCAAGGCCGTTAGTCCTCAGGGTTGTCAGGTTAGTTAAGTGCCACCTAACAGCATTGAGTTGCTGGCAGTATGGGCTACCTACTCTATTACTATAGCAGGATAACCTGGCCAGACAAGGGGGATTACTCTTTGCAAAGTCACCACTTTCTCACCATCTGAGAATATAGGGAGTGGCCCAGTTCCTTCCACTCAGCTTCGCCTCATGCACAGAAGAGCGGCGAGAATAAAATGAGCAGGAGCAGTGCAAGGCCCCCTGGGAAATGTTAATGTACAAATGAAACAATTCACACAGAAATAATATTTCAGTGTTGTTCACCCCATTGCCCAGCACTTTATAGCAATGGCCATTATACTTCTATACCACCCCATAGCAAATGGTGGGCTCTCTGGGCAGTTCACAAGTTAATTAGCATTTTGCCCCAAAAATGCTGGGTACTCACTTTACCGGCCTCTCAGGATGAAAGGCTGAGTCAACCTTGTTTTCCATCATGATCGAACTCACAACATTTTGACTGCAGTTCAGCAGTTTTAACTACCGTGTCACCAGGGCTCTTTTCGTGGTTGAGATTGTGCTTCTGGATTAGCTGGTTTTAATTTCTGCGACACACTTGGTGGGATGGAGGGAAGGAAGGTTTGGCACAATGTTGGATCTGGGCCGCGAAGCGGGTTGCGCAAGCTGGATCGGAACCGTGAAACGGCTGTTGGGTCCCGGAGGAGACTGGTCAAGTAATGACACACAAGGCAAGATGGAACGAAGACCAGTAATTTAATGAAGACAAATCATCAATACGTATCCTGTTCTGGCTGCATGCAAAAGCATAGTGATCTATTGTGATGGCAGGCTTAATACACCATGTTTACACAAGTTAATTGGGGAAGTCTACATAGGGGAAGTTAATTAACCAACTTAATTAACGGCAGGGGAAATACATTGTTCCATGTTATCCGGGGTAAACAAGTGGCTAGTATTGGCTCTAGGGCTTAAAGGAATTCGCAGACGCGAGATTACCTATTACGCCTAGCGAGTTAGTCATTAGCTCTCCATTGTCCAAGCTGCCTGTCAGATCAGCTATTGATGAATTAAACTCTATCTAATATTCAGCTCCCCCAATTTCTGTCCCCTCAGGAACCCGCGGCAACGAGGTGATCACCCATTACCGGGGTTCTGTCAGGGACAGCTGACCAATTGTGTGCGCGGATCTCACAGCACAATTGGTGCAAATGGCAACATTCACAATGGGGGGAAAAAGAAGAAGAGACACATCCAAAAGAAAACTGCAACACAGGCAGTTGGAGGACCTTGTTCAGGACAAATCAAGATTCCAACTTTGTATTTTCAATAAATTGTAGGCTGAGGCATTATATAACCATACTCACTGATGTGACATGCCCCTGGGCATGGGCAGGCTGCCTTTTCCCTAGACCAGGGGTGCCCAAACATTTCGGGCCACGGGCCAGTCCCACTGGAAGCGGAAGTAAAATACACCTTGCAGTCTGTTTTGCAACAGAATGAGATAGATTTTAAGATGCCATTTTCTCTGCTTAAACAAGGGGGTGCCCAAACTACAGCCCGCGATGAGGATAGTAAGGGCCAGATCTGGCCCACAGGGTGTAGTTTGGGCACCCCCTGCCTAGACTGTATAATTTTTAAAATCCATCAAGGACAAACCATTTCGGAGCCTTTAGATGCTGCTGTTGATAAGAACATAAGACCATAAGAACAGCCTTGCTGGAACAGGCCACAGAAGCCCATCCAGTCCAGCATTCTGTCTCACACAGTGGCTCACCATTTGCTTCAGGGTATTATTCCCAAGCAGATGCCTTCACCTGCTTAGGATTCCCTGGAAATGGCATTGAGAGATATCCTGCCTATCTCTCCAACCCGGAGGTTGTCCTTAGGTATCCATAATTATAGCCATTGATAGCCTTGTCCTCCATGAACTTGTCTAATCCTTTCTTAAAGCTGTCAAGACTGACAGCTGTCACCACTTCTTCTGGCAGGGAGTTCCATAGACCAGGGATCCTCTGGGTGAAAAGTACTTTCTCTTATTTGTTTGAGAACTTGTACCCAAAAGTTTCATGGAGTGCCCTCTAGTTCTAGTGTTGTGCGATAGGGAAAACAGTTTTTCCTTATCTACTTTGTCCACACCGTGCATGATTTTATAAACGTCAATCAGGTCACCTCTTAGACACCGTTGCTCAAGAGTAAAAAGGCCCAACCGTTGCAGCCTCAGATGGTAAGGAAGGTGTTCCAGTCCCCTAATCATTCTGGTTGCCCTCCTCTGCACTTTTTCCAGCTCCATAATATCCTTCTGGAGATATGGCGACCAGAACTGTGCACAGTATTCCAGATGGGGCCTCACCATAGATTTATAAAGAGGCAAAATGACACTTGCTGACTTATTTTCTATGCCCTTCCTAATGATGGCACAAGGGCAACCAGTTGCCAACATTTCTGGTCAGGTACTGATATTAGAGAGGAAGTGCTTGAGCAGAAGAATCTGAAGAGGAAAAGGTTATACAGCTGACCTCCTCCCTGTTTTCTCAGCCAAAGACAGAGCAAAATTAAACATGAAGGAAGTCATTCTGTCACACCTCCCTTCATGTTCCCATTTCAGATACTAGGACTCCAGACAATTGGGTGGAGCAGGAGAAGAGGGCAGTATGCCCCGTTAACCAGAAAAGGGAATGCAGGCCAACCTGACCCTTGTGGAACAGAAGCAAGTCCAGAGGTGGATGGAGGATTCTGGGAGTTATAGTCCAAAAACAAACACCCTTAAACTATGGGGAACTCAGATCTCAGCAGGAGCTCCTGCATTCAGTTTGGCGGTAGCTACTGTCCATTGGAACTGTTTCTCTCAAGGACAGAGGAGCTGCTTTAAGCGAGATCATTCCCATCAGACACAATCCTTTCTCACCTCCTGTTCACACCATTTATTTAATTATTTGGCATGGATGGGTGGGGATGATTTAGGCTTCTAGATGTGTTTGACTTTAATTCCAAGAAGCCTTGGCAATGGCAAGGGACTCAAGGAAGCACAGTTGGGACGCCACTGTGGTATCCCACCGCCAGTGTGCAAATAAGGGTTAGCTGCTTTCCCCCATGTGGACAGGTTAGGACTCAAAAGACCTGAGTTCCAATTCCCTCTCAGCCATGAAAATTCGCTGGAAGTATGGAACTGGTAAAGCCACTCCTTAAATATGTCACTTACCTTGAAAACCCTGTAGGGTCACTGGCTGATCTGAAAATTTGGGGGAAGAAGCCTCTCTCTGCTGGAACTGTGAACCACTCTTATAGCTTAAGGCACAGGAAACATTCGATTTTAAGGTGCTTCCAGGCTCAGCAATGTTAAATTGTTGAACTCTTAGGATTGCCTTTGACAATCAAGAGCCTTCCAGTTGAATTTGTTTACTATTCTATCACCTCATCACAGCTGCACAACAGGAGAATAAGAAAGGCTGTCCTTTGTATTGGGCTAGTCTTGAAAAAATTACATTTTGGACTATATTGGCCATCATTTAATTTATTGTATTTATACCCCCCTTTGATGTAGACAGATTTGATAGAGTATTTCAGATGGTTCGGCCCAATGACTCCAGAATCAATCAGTTATAATCAAAGTCTTTTATTCCCACTGCCCGCATAGCAGTCAGTGGTTGTATCAAGGGTCAGGGATGGAAGGAAGGGCAGGAGGTATGCAAGGGTCCTTTAATAGGGTTAAGTGAGGTCAGAGGTGCAGGGTTTGGAGGGGTAAGATTACACCGGCAAGGCATTGTGGTACATGTAGTTCAGGTCAGTTTGATATTACATCTGACAAGATTGAATATGCATGAGCCAGCAGGTGGGCTAAACACTACTTTATTGTAACATAGTCAATCTGTACATAAGGCCTTGCCTCCTTATATAGCACACAGTACATTTGAATTTGGCCCGGAGGCGCACCATTGGTTACAGTCATAGTGATGTCCATCTGACGTAGTCGGTCCTTTGTACATACCTAGCATACCTGGACCCATCCTCCATAGCGCTTCCTTTGTCGTGCGGACCTGGCGCTCTACCTGGCTGTTTGTGGCAGGGTGAAAAGGTGCAGAGGTTATGTGCCTAATCGCATTCCGCTCGAGGAATGTCTTGAATTGGGTGGACGTGAACGTGGTTGTGTTATCCGAAATCAACACGTCAGGCAGGCCGAAACAAGTAAACTGTGTGTTGGGCACGGGAATGACCTCCAGCCATTTCGAGAATGCGTCAACCACGAGCAAGAACATCGTTCCCCGAAAGGGCCCCGCAAAGTCTACGTGAACCCTCAACCATGGCCCACGTGCCGTGTCCCACTCCCTTGGGGGTAACCTGTGTTCCTCGGGCCATGAGCATTGGCAACTCTCACATGCGCCCACCAATTGTTCAATGTCCATATCTACGTTAGGCCACCAGAAATAGCTCCTTGCCAGAGCTTTCGACTTCACGATCCCCGGGTGGCTCGTGTGGAGCAACCGGAGCACCTTGGTTTGGAGAACCTCGGGGATCACCACTCGCTGGCCTCAGAGGAGGCATCTTCTCTCAAGCAAAAGCTCGAAATGTTTTCTAAAAAATGATTCAAGTCCCTTGGATGGGGACATTGCGGGCCAGCCCTTCTTGACCCACGTGACAACTTGAGACAGCACTTTGTCCTTTGAGGTTGCCTTGGCAATATCTGTTGGTACAATGGGGGGCGATTCGAGAGATTCGATGAGCAGCACCTGGTGGTCCTGCTCGACTTCACACTCGGGCTCTGCCACTTCTGGAAGAGGGGACCTGGAAAGCGCATCTGCGTGAGCGATGTCTTTCCCTGGGCAGTGTACCAGCGTGAACTGGAACGCATTTAAGAATATCGCCTACCATAACATACGTGGGGACAGGATCTGGGGGGTGGGCTTGGACGTGACGGAAATTCCTAGGAGGGGCTTGTGGTTCGTGACAATGGTGAACTCCCTCCCATACAAGAAGTCATGGAATTTCTTTGTCCCTGCGATGATCGCGAGGGCCTCCCTGTCCATCTGGGCGTAGTTGCGCTCCGCCTTCGAGATGGATCTCGAGTAGAGCGCAATCGGTGCGTCCCTCCCATTCTCAAGGACGTGGCAGAGCACAGCCCCCACCCCCACCAGCGAAGCATCACACACAAGCACCACAGGCTTTCTGGGGTCAAAATGAGTTAATATCGCCTCGGAAGAGAGGAGCCACTTTAACTCAGTGAACGCCCACTCCTGACCTTCCTCCCACCGCCAAACTGCATCTTTCTTTAGCAGGCGGTGTAGGGGCTCCGCCACGGATGCCTTCCGTGGGAGAAACAAGTGGTAAAAATTGAGGAGTCCTAAGAAAGTCTGCAACTCCGGCTTTGCGGCTGGTCTGGGGACATTCTGCATTGCCGCAGCCTTGGATTTCGATGGCTTTACCCCATCGGGGATGATTCGAAACCCCAGAAACTCAACCTCATTTGCATAGAACACACATTTGTCCCTTCTCAGGCGTAACCCAGCCCTCTCGAACACTGTTAATACCTCGTCTAACCTCTGGGCTAACTCTGACTCATTCCCAGCTGTTATCAAAACATCGTTAAAGTAGGGGAGGACCCCGGGGAGACCCTTAAGAAGGTGTTCCACCAGTGACTGAAATATCCCGGGGGCTGAGTTCATGCCGAACTGGAGGCGTGTCACCTTAAATGCACCCTTGTGCATAACAATTGTCTGTGCAGCTGCTGCTGCAGGTGTGACCGTTAGCTGTTGATAAGCCTGTGCTAAATCCAATTTTGCAAAACATTTACTCCCATGTAACGTGGCTAGCAAATGGCTAACTACCGGCACCGGGTAGGCATTGGGGTGAATGGCCTTATTAATTGGACATTTGTAATCAGCACAAATCCTAACCTGCCCATTGGATTTCATAGCAGTAACAATCAGTGTCTCCCACTCTGCAGAGTCCACCGGAATCAGAATCCCCTGACCTACCAGTTTGTCCAGTTCTGCTCCGATCTTGTCCTTTAGTGCAAAAGGAACTCTTCGCGGCTTGAGCCGAATGGGGCGAATGGAAGGGTCTAAATCAAAGTCCACTGGGGGCCCCTTGTACATCCCGAGTCCCTTTTCCAAAACAGCGGGCTGTGCATTGCACATATCTTGAATTGGATCAGTCTGGACTGCCGGTTAGCGCAATGCCCAATGGTTTGAGTCATTGTGTCCCTAGGAGGCAACTGGACCCCCCCCCTTTGAGAACCATCAGAGGCAGCTTCCTCATGAAGTTCTTGAACTGGACGGTGAAATCCCCCACCCCCAGGATGGGAATGTAGTTACTTTGAACGTCCCGCAAGTTCATTCTGAGGGCTCTCAGCTTTGGATGGTCCTGAGGGTATCCGCAGGAACTACGTCTGCAAAACTATGGAGTAGGAGATGCCTGAATCCACCTTCATCTTAACCTGAACCTCCTGCAACAGTACCTTCACAAAAAAAATGGGTGCGCTGGTCTGACACATGTCTCCCCACGGTATCCCTGGTGTGTACTTTACTGATGGCCTCATCCTTTCGTCCGTAGTGGCTGGTTCGGTCAGGGTCTCGCCTCCTGCATTGCCTGCATACCTTCGCAATGTGTCCCAACCATCCGCAGCTGTGGCACTCTGCCTTCCGGAACAGGAATTTCTTCCAGTCGTGTGAGCCCCCACACCCCTCGCATCGCCAGCTTGCCTCGGTGTCTCACCTCTTGGACACTTTTTTTCTCAACTTCTGCACCTCCGGTTCACTCTCACTCTCGCTGGATCCCGAAGAGGACATTGCGGGGGCTGCCACAGCTTGCGCCTCTTGCATATGTGGTAGTGAACAGCTGTGGGCTTGCACAGTGGACGCCGAACTTCCCGGGGCAGTGGACCTCGCCCTGAACACCCGCACCCCGTCCCTCGCTGACTCGGCAGCCTGTGCAGCCCGCAGGACCTCTTCGAACATGAGGTCCTCATCTTGGGATAGCAATCTCCGCTGGGTCTCCTTATCCCACAGGCCGAGTAGGAGACGGTCTCGCAATGCCTCGCTTAGAGTGGCTTCCCACTGACATGGGGCAGCTGGCAGCCTCAGAGCAGCGATGTACTCAGCCACATTCTCTCCCAAGCGTTGGTCACACCGGCTGAACGCCATTCTCGCCGGGAAAACAGACACCTTTGGGCAAAAATGCGCTCGCACAGAGGCTAGGATGTCTGCCAGCAGTACCGTCTTGAGCGCTCTTGGCATCAGGAGGTTCTTTGCTAATTCCAGGGTCGGCAACCCACACTGGGCCAGTAGACAGGCTCGCTTTTGGGCTTCACCCTCTATCTTCTCGGTATCCATTGCATAGAGGAATTGCTCCTCGTAGAGGTCCCATGACTCCGGCGCGAAGATGTCGAATGGAGGTAGGGTGACCCTGTGGGATGCCATAATCCCACCTTCGTCGCCAATTTGATGTAGGCAGATTGAATACTCACAAGCTGGCAGGTGGGCTAAACACTACATTATTGTAACATAGTCAATCTGTACGTGAGGCAATGGCGGAGCCTTGCCTCCTTATATAGCACACAGTACATTTGAATTTGGCCCGGAGTCGCACCATTGGTTACAGTCATAGTGATGTCCATCTGACGTAGTTGGCCCTTTGTACATACTTAGCATAGCTTCACCTGTGGCAGGAAGGTTTCCCGCGGAAGTTACCATTGGAGGATTGTAGCCACGTGATGCTCCGCCAGCTGTGCTAATGGCGAGCAGCTGAACTGCATGCATACACAACACCCACCCATCTGGGATATTCTACCACTCTGGGAAACTAACATCACATTTTAAAAACCTATACTTACTTAATTGCCTCCTCTTCTACCTTACAGTGTTGTAGAGCAGGGGCGCCCTAACTATGGCCCACGGGCCCAATTAGGCCCCTGCATATCATTAATGTGGCCCACGGTGAGAACCCAGGCTCACTGCGGACCGCCCCACCACCCGCCCCACCGCCTGATGTCAGCAGCGGCCATGGCAATCATGCTTTGTCTGGACTGCTCCGAGCAGCCTCTTGCTCGGTCCCATCCCCTCTGCAGCCTTTGCCAAAGCCAATCGCCACATCGGGGAAATTTTCAGCGCCTCCTGTGTTTCAAAATTCGCTGCCCTAGGAGAACCCCCTGGCATGCCCGGGATGATGTCACCGCAGCGCTCCAGGTTTACCCTTCCAGCGCTGAGAATTTGAAACACAGGAAGCTCCGGAAATGTTGTGTTCTAATAGTGTAACCTTCCACATGTGATATCAATGTATCTGAACCAATGTAACCTTGCCTATGAGTAACAATGTAACCTTCAGCTGTATCACATAAACCCTGTAATAGGACGCGAGCTAATGACCACCAGCTGGCAGCAGCGAGCGTCCAAGCTCTCTTGGTTCAAACCCATCAAAGACCGCAGCGCGGGAAGTTTTCCCGCCGCTACCTACACCTGGACAAGAAGGGCGTGACCAGCCATGACGTCACGCGGACCAGTAGCCAACGGGCTACCGTGGAGCCACATTCAAAATACGTTACTACCATATATATAGAGCTGTTCGTCCGCCATTACCTCGTGTTCCCTCTGTCCACCATGCAATAAACCTGAGTTAACCCAGCCGTTGGCTGTGCCTCGTGTCTTGACTCTCATATACTAAATTGGCGACGAAGGTGGGATTATGGATCCCCATGGAGCCAGGACACAGAGCGGGTTCAACATCACCAAACCGCAAGACTGGGAGCTTTTTGAGATGGACTTCCAGGCGGCACTGGTGGAACTCAAAGTCAAAGAAGACGACGAGGAAAGGAAGAGGGCCATCCTCACCCGCATGCTCGGGATGGAAACCAAGCGGACGCTGGTGGGCATCCTCGCACCGAAGAAGGTGAGCGATTTCAAAGCCGGTGACATCATGAAACTGCTGCGTGAGCGTTTCCGACCCTCGAGGGCAATGTTTCCCGCTCGGAGCGCGTTTTGGAGGCGAGTTCAAGCGCCGGACGAGTCGGTAGAAGCCTTCGTAACGGCTATGAGGGTAGCCGCCGCCCCCTGCAAATGGGACCACATCCTAGATATGGCCCTCAGGGACGGAGTGCTGTGTGGCCTGAAGGACAAGGAAGTACAGCGCAGCTTGATGAACAAGGAGCCACCACCCACACTGGAAGAGGTTGTAGAGGCCGCGGAAGCCGCGGAATCCACGAACGCTGGAGTAGATGAGATGCACAAGTGGCGTGAGTGGCGTCCGAGGGCCGGCAAAGCGGAAAACACGTCGCACGGGAAGTCCGGTCAGTCGGTGCATGCAACCCAACCGACCTCGAAATCGTCTTCTGAAAGCAGCGATGGCGAGGAGGTCCAGAAGGTCCGGAGAGGTGGGCGCCGCTGCGATGGTTGCGGAGCGGCCCATGAGCGCGTGAAGTGCCCATTCAGGAAAGCCGAGTGTTTCAACTGTGGACGTCGGGGGCACATCGCCAAGGCGTGCAGGAAATGGAAAGAGGGCCGGAGACAGTCGCAGGACTGCTCAGCCAGACCGGACCGTCCAGCGAGGCCCAAAGATGGCGCCCGGGCCACGAGGAAGCAGGACGGCGTGGGCCGCATCTCGGACGACAGCGAGGGCGACGCTCCTGTGTTCAGCGTGTCTGCGGGACAGCCCCATTACTTTGTTGAGGTACTAGTACAAGGGACCCCCATTAGGATGGAAGTTGACTCGGGGTCCTCCTATTCAATAATTCCCCAGAGAGAGTTCTTGAAAATCGACCCCCACGTGCGGCCCAAACTTAAAGCGTTGAGGGCCACACTACAGGACGTACAGGGGAACAGCATTCCAGTGTTGGGGGTCGGGACATTCCGGGTTCGTTTTAAGAGACATTCTGCGGAACTTCCCCTAGTGGTGCTAAAAGGGGGGAGTTGTAGCCTCCTCGGAACCCAGTGGTTTCAGCCCTTAGGTCTGTTCATAGGGGGGGTGCATGCCGTAGGCGAGGACCCAATACAAACGGTGTGTGATGCGCACCCCGCTGTTTTTAAAAGTGGACTGGGAAAGTTCAAGGGACCCCCTGTAGCCTTCGACTTAGACCCGGAGGTCCGCCCGATAAGACTTAAACCGCGCAGGGTACCGTTCGCGCTAAAGGACAAAATAGAGGCGGAACTGGACAAACTGGTGGGTCAAGGAATTCTTGTTCCTGTGGATTCCGCGGAGTGGGAGACTCCAATTGTAACAGCACTGAAGGCTAACGGGGAGGTGCGCATCTGCGCTGATTATAAGTGTACCATTAATAAGGCAATCCGCCCTAATGCATACCCGGTGCCAGTGGTCAGCCACCTTCTGGCCAGGCTAAATGGGGGAAAGTGTTTCGCTAAACTCGATTTAGCACAGGCCTACCAGCAACTCCCGGTAACCCCCGCCACAGCGGCGGCACAAACAATAGTCACACATAAGGGGGCGTTCCAGGTGTCGAGGTTACAGTTCGGCGTGAACTCGGCACCTGGCATTTTTCAAGGAGGGGGTGTTGCCATATATTTTGATGACGTGTTGATAACGGGGGGGAGTAAGGACGAGCTGGCTCGCAGACTGGATAAGGTCCTGACCGTGTTCGAAAAAGCGGGGCTGCGACTGAGGAAAGACAAATGTGTATTTTTCGAAACAGAGGTTGAGTTTTTAGGGTTCCGTGTCACACCCGAGGGAATTAGGCTGTCCAAATCTAAGGTAGCCGCCATTAAGAAAGCCCCTCGCCCCACTTCCAAAACCGAGCTACAGTCGTTTCTGGGGCTTCTCAATTTCTACCATACCTTCCTTCCACGGAAGGCGTCTGTTGCCGAGCCGCTCCATCGGTTACTTAAAAAAGAGGAAAAATGGCTGTGGGGTGACGAGCAAGAACGAGCGTTCACAGAGTTAAAGCAACTCCTCACATCCGAGGCAATCCTGACTCATTTCGACCCCAAACGGCCCATAGTTTTAGTCTGCGATGCATCCCCGGTGGGGGTGGGGGCGGTGCTTTGCCACGTGTTAAACGACGGAAGGGAGGCCCCGGTAGCGTTTTATTCAAGGTCCCTGTCCCAAGCAGAGCGGAATTACGCACAGACCGATAGGGAGGCACTAGCGATAGTAGCGGGAACCAAGAAATTTCACGATTTTCTGTATGGTCGGCCGTTCAAGGTCGTTACTGATCACAAGCCCCTGTTAGGAATATTCACTGCAAATAAGCCTACGCCACAGATCCTGTCCCCGAGGATGCTGCGGTGGGCTATTTTTCTTAACGCATATCAACATGAGTTAGAATACCGGCCAGGGAAGGAAATCAGCCATGCAGACGCACTCTCACGGTCGCCGTTACCCTTGTCGGACGACCAGAAGGCAGGGGTAAGAAGAGACCGCCAGGTATTACTAATAGAGGTCTTGGAGTCACCCCCGATAGTACCGGCCGACATTGCCGGGGCGACCGGAAAGGACAGAACACTAGAGAAAGTATGCTCGTGGGTGCAGAAGGGGTGGCCGGCGTCATCCCCAGGCGCGGAATTCGACCCATTTTTCCGAAAGCGAGTAGAATTGTCTTTAGAGAGGGGGTGCCTTTTGTGGGGCCAACGGGTGGTGGTTCCTATGTCCCTGCGGCCGAAGGTGCTAAAGCTGTTGCACGTCAGCCACCCGGGAATCGTCCGCTCCAAGGCGTTGGCCCGGAGTTACTTCTGGTGGCCCCAGCTGGACGCCGACATAGAGCATATGGTTGGCACTTGTGAGGCATGTCAGTGCTCCCGACCGGAGGTGGCCCGCCTCCCGCATAGGGAATGGGACGCAGCAAGGGGACCGTGGTCCAGGGTGCACGTAGATTTTGCTGGCCCGTTCCAAGGAACCATGTTTCTCCTGGTGGTGGATGCATACTCAAAGTGGCTGGAGGTCATGCCGGTAAAGAGCACATCCTCCGCCACTACCATTCGCCAGCTAAGGAGGGTCTTTTCCACGTTCGGTTTACCCGACACTTTGGTCAGCGATAACGCCAGTTGCTTCAAGTCCGCTGAGTTCGCAGCATTCATGGGGGCAAATGCAATTCGGCATGTCACATCCGCGCCGTTTCACCCGGCCACGAATGGCCAGGTGGAACGGTTGGTGCGCACCACAAAGGATGCGCTGCGGCGCATGGGCTCGGGAGATCTAAATCACCAAGTTTGTCAATTTCTATTAGCGTATAGAGTGACCCCCTTAGCGTCTGGATACTCGCCGGCTGAGCTGCTGATGCGGAGGAAACTGACGACGCTTTTGTCCAGGTTGGACCCGTCGAGGGTCGAGGACAAAGGGAAGAACATAGGTTTAGAGGTCTCGAAAGGTTTCGGCGTAGGCGATCCTGTACACTGCAGGAACTATGCCAACGCAGGCCCAGCCTGGGTGCCAGGGACGATAATAGAACAGACGGGGCCAGTGTCATATCGGGTGGAAACTAGCACCGGCCTCCTCTGGAGGAGGCACGCTGACCAACTGAGGCACCGAGTGAGTGAGGGGCCGATCAGTGGGGCTCAGCGACAGGATTCAGCGATAGGGTTCTCCCCCACCCGTTTAGCCCAAGGGGGAGACAGAGAGGGACACCAGTCCGAGGTCAGGAGGGAAAGCAGTGAGCCCGACTCATATCCTTTTGATACCCCAGTTCTATCCGAGCCCGGGGGGAGGGAAAAAGAGTGTGCGGCCGCCGCTGCCGCTTCCCCCGAAGCCGATTTTAATTTTGATTTTGCTAGCCGGGGGGTTTTTTGGAGTGTTCCCCCACCCGTCCGAGCGAGAAGAGGGGTTTTTCGTTAGTCCCCAGTGCCCCCGGTTCTTCCCAAACAAAGCACACACCTTCCAGCAAAGCCGCAGAACCGCGGCAAACCACTAACGAGTCATCCTCTCCCGTTACAGGGCAGGCAGCCAGGGAGCAAGGAGGAGGGAGCGAAGCCAGGGCAGGGCAGCCCGCGCCGAGACCCCAGCGTGTTCGAAATAAGCCATCTTGGCTGAGAGACTTCGTCTCATCCTAGGGGGGAGGAGTGTTGTGTTCTAATAGTGTAACCTTCCACATGTGATATCAATGTATCTGAACCAATGTAACCTTGCCTATGAGTAACAATGTAACCTTCAGCTGTATCACATAAACCCTGTAATAGGACGCGAGCTAATGACCACCAGCTGGCAGCAGCGAGCGTCCAAGCTCTCTTGGTTCAAACCCATCAAAGACCGCAGCGCGGGAAGTTTTCCCGCCGCTACCTACACCTGGACAAGAAGGGCGTGACCAGCCATGACGTCACGCGGACCAGTAGCCAACGGGCTACCGTGGAGCCACATTCAAAATACGTTACTACCATATATATAGAGCTGTTCGTCCGCCATTACCTCGTGTTCCCTCTGTCCACCATGCAATAAACCTGAGTTAACCCAGCCGTTGGCTGTGCCTCGTGTCTTGACTCTCATATACTAAAGGAAATTTCCCTGACGCAGCGATCGGCTTTGGCAAAGGCTGCAGACGGGATGGGACCAAGCAAGAGACTGCTTGAAGCAGTCAGGACAGGGCGCGACAGCCGCAGCCACCACCACCACTGACATCAAAACTGTCAGCAGTGGGAGCAGTCCGCCTCCAGCCCCCACAGCTGTGTGTCGAGGGCAGGACCGGCCCGCAAAAAAAAAGTTTGGGCACCACTGTTGTAGAGGATTCTACAAAGGATCTCATTTGGGATCTCTCCGTCCTGTTTTTTTTGTGTGTGTTTCTTTTAATCGATTAAATTCGGGTTTGTGGGTGATTGGCCCTCAGGACCCTTAAAAATCTATATGATAAGAAATTAAACAAAAATAATAAACAAACTGAATAAATTATAAATAACAAAACAAAAATACACACCCCCAATTAAAAATAACCATCAACAAAGAACATACAGTATCTTGGTGACAGAAAGAATTAATCAAATCTATTGTTCTGCCTTTGGCAGTATATCTTTAAAAGCCTCTTCATAGAGGAACAATTTTAGTTGTGTGTTTTTTAATAATAGGTAGAGATGGAGCCTGGCGCAGCTCAACTGGAAAATAATTCCATAAAGTTGGTGCTGCCACTGAGAAGGTTCTTCTCCGAGTTACAGCCTTTCTTGCTAATCTCAGGGTGGGCACCTGGAGTTGCGCCATCTGGGAGGAACAAGTGATGTGGGCTGATGGTAAAGGGGTTTCTGGGAGTTGTCTCCAAACATGATTCACCCTCAATTTTCCTAACCAGATCTTGTTGTCTCCCTTCTCCACTGTCTGCACAGGGTTTGTTTAGTTTGGGAAGCTGTGGCAGGAGGACATTTTCCACCTTCATCCCTGCCACAGAGCACCCTCAGCCGGTTGGAGGGGAGTGGGAGCGGCTGTTACCCATGACATGGGCCTTAAGATGCCCAAGGATGTTGCAGAGGATGTTGAGTACCAGGCTCCGTCACTGATGTTGAGCCTGGATGCCGTCTCTTAGACTCCCTCGGATGTTCAGCCACAATGTTTAATTGTATTTCAAGTTTTATTTAATTTACTATCTTTGTTTGTCTGTAAACCACTTTGGGTCACCAAGAGGAAAGTGGTATAAAAATATACTAAATAAATAAAATAATAAATAAATAATTAAACACACAAATGGGTGAATGGGGTAGAATGAAGTGGGGGTTAGCTGGAATGATAGTTCAGTAGACGGCAGTTTGCAGGGAGCAAATATGAATGAAGTAAAACTGTACAATTTGGGACAGGTGATGACTTTGTCAAAGGAAGCATATAAAAAAGAAATTATAAAGAGAAGAATGAGACACATGCCTGTGACTGTGTTGTGTTCTAATAGTGTAACCTTCCACATGTGATATCAATGTATCTGAACCAATGTAACCTTGCCTATGAGTAACAATGTAACCTTCAGCTGTATCACATAAACCCTGTAATAGGACGCGAGCTAATGACCACCAGCTGGCAGCAGCGAGCGTCCAAGCTCTCTTGGTTCAAACCCATCAAAGACCGCAGCGCGGGAAGTTTCCCGCCGCTACCTACACCTGGACAAGAAGGGCGTGACCAGCCATGACGTCACGCGGACCAGTAGCCAACGGGCTACCGTGGAGCCACATTCAAATACGTTACTGCCATATATATAGAGCTGTTCGTCCGCCATTACCTCATGTTCCCTCTGTCCACCATGCAATAAACCTGAGTTAACCCAGCCTTTGGCTGTGCCTTGTGTCTTGACTCTCATATACTAAAGACTGAGAAAGTGAATGGGGAAGAAAGCAAAGAGAACAGGAAGCTTTGCTGACTGAAGACATGCGGCCTCTGACATGCTCCCCAAATTCCATGTCACCTTAGACCAAGAAATTGTCAGAGTTCAGGACGTGGGCAGCTGGCAAGTAATAGATAGATAGATAAATCTTTAGATAGATAGATAATTCTTTATTGTCATTTTCCTGCACAGAACAACAAGATTGGGAATAACAAAAGTCCCCAGCCCCAGGGCAACCAGGCAACAGACCAAATAGTAACCATATCACAGTCCTGAGTCCAAATCCAAAATCAAGCCCAAGGTAGACAGGTACAGAATGGCTCTGGATGACAGGGCATAGCTCAAACAAGTAAGAAGTGAAATAACTAAGAAAGCAGATGAGAGAGAATACCATTGTGGGTTGGAGCAAGGCTCAAGGAGTGAGGATCTGGATAAGGCACAACAACAGTCTATAGGAACCAGGAACAGGGCAGGAAGTCTTCAGGAGCAAGAATCAGGCAGAAGATTTTCATAGATGAAAAACATAAGTAAGGCAAGAAAATATCTTTGGAAACAGGAAGAATCAATAATTCAAGAGCCAAGCAACTTCAAGTCCAGGGACCTTCATGGGTGGTGGTGGTGGTGGTGGTGGTTAGGGGCAGTTCTTATATAGCTCAGCCTCCCAGGACATCCAGTTGGAGCTGATGATGGCCCAGAACCTTCCCCAGGGCTCTCAGCTAGGATTTGGCAGCTGAAGCAGGATGAAGGTCTAACCCTGCAAGCACTAGAGCTGCCTTCCAGGCTGGGGGTCAAATCCTGCGATCATCAAAGCTACCTCTGGGGAACTCATCCTGCAAATACTGGAGCTGTCTCAGATCCTCAGGATCCATGCCCCAATAAAGAAAGACTGTGCCCCAACAAATCCATATTTGGTGTGTGCTGTACAAGCACATATATACGACATCTTGGAGATTGTTTGCTTCCAGCAGTATTTTTAATGACACATGGCTCAAGTGGTTAAGACACTGACTGGAAGGCAGCAGGTCAGCAGTTCGATACCCAAATACTGCAGGACAAAGTGAGCTCCCGTCTCTGTCCCAGCTCCTGCCAGTCTAGCAGTTCTATTGCAAGTAGATAAATAGGGACCACTTTGGTGGGAAGACAAACAGTGTTCCGTGCACTCCAGTGTCTAATCATGCCTGCCAGATGACCACAGAAACGTCTGCAGAACCAGGCAGCGCTGGCTCTTTGGCTTTGAAACAGAGATTTATTTATTTGAATTTATATCGCTGCCCTCTCGCCGGTGCGACTCCGGGCAGCTTACAACAGCATAAAACACAAAACATTCATTAAAATCATATTAAATACCCATTAAAACCCATTGCAAACCCACCCACCCTATCTGATGAGAGGAACAAATTATTTAACGAGCCACTGGGTGGGGGCCACCTCCCCATCCTTGCTCCACACCTGCCCTGCCAGCCAGGTTTTGATGAGCACTGAACCCTAGAGTCGGATACGACTGGCTTTCCAGCAAGGGTGACCTTTACCTAAGACACATAATGTGCAATAAGGAGAAAACCTTGCATTCAAAAAACTGTTTGTTTGTTTATTTATTTTCCTGATTTATATTGCCGCCCAACTCCAAAGACTCTGGGCGGCTCACAGAAAATAAAACCAATCACATTTTTAAAACCAAGAAAAACCCCATTAAAACTGCCACCAAAAATTACTCCGACCCCTACAGATTAAAAGAGGAAGAGAGTGTTCTTACTAAATCAGCCAGCAGGCAGAAGTCATCACATCGCTGGTACCCCACACCTGCTTTGCCAGCCAGGTTTTTTGCCCTTTCCTGAAGGACAGCAACTCCGTGTGGAGACGCAGCTCAATTGGCAGGAGGTTCCATAGGGCCAGAGCACACACTGAGAAGGCCCTCCTTCTGGTGCTGGGGAGATAAGCCTCCCTAGCAGATGGTACAATAAGAGAGCCTCTCTGGTCTGCTCTGGTGGGACGGACAGATGTTCTCAGGGTGACGCGGTCTCTTATTTTCTGCTCACCTGGAGTTGTTTGCAGGTAACATGGGAGAGGGAGGCTTCCTTGCAAACATGCAGTTGGGAAAATGGAGGGAAAATTAGGCACCTGTCGCTTTTTATATAAGAAGCGTGGGTGCTCAGGATCCACCTCTACAACGGATTCAGCACTGTATAAACAAGAATTACTGCTGCCTGTGGAGCAAAGCATACTTTGGTTTGGCATCTCGCTGTTCTCTTTAGCGTAGGGCTTAGAGTTGGTTGTCTGAGAGTTTAAGACTGGACTATCTGCTTTACAAAAGCAGAAAAACCAACAACCCAAGGCATTCAGGAGTTTCATCATCCTCCCTAGGCTGCAAACAGAGACGGAGAAGTTCGTACAACTCTCAGAAGGAGCCAGCCATAGGTCATGCTTGTTGAGATCTTTGGAGATTTCTATTTCCCCCCTACCACCACCACCCCAAAAGGGTGGTGGTGGTAGGGGGGAGAGAAAGTGCTTTCCCTCCTCTGTAAGGTGCGCCTTTGAATGCTTTCAGTTTTTCTCTCTCTGACCTCTGCATTGTTGGCTGAGTTTCCCCAAAGGGGAAGTGATCAAACCTGGTAACCGTCCCACCCACAAAGGTTGAGTCAGCGGGATTTTTTCCCCCAGGAGAGGCTGTCCTGGGATTTCCCCCCCCACCCCTACTCACTCTTCTTGTTCCCCTTACTTAAAACCCTTCCTGCTTTCATTGTTGCACAGACAGCCTCTGTTTTCTCCAGACGTCACCATGGCTAACTCTTGGGTGGTGCCGGTCCTGTCCCTCTCAGTGATGTTCTTGTTTTCTGCTCACCTGGAGTTGTTTGCAGGTAAAGGGGGAGAGGGAGGCCTCATTGCAACCAGTCAAAGTGCTGCTATCCCACCCCTTTGGGCTTGCATCTACCCACCAGACCAAAGCAACAAAAAGAGAAATTCAATCAAGAACGCCTTTCACTACACTGGGAAGAGCGAGACCTGCTTGGTGTCTGTTGACTTAGCAACCGTTGTTAAACTTTAATCATTAGAGGCAGAGGAACAAGTCTGATTGCCAGAAATTTGCTGCTTTTTAATTTCAGCAGATGGCCTCCTGTCCCTTAAAAATAATAATACAGATTTTTAATTGAGCGCTATCTGTTTCCTCGTAATTAAAGCTTTGCCTGTTGAATGTCTACTTTTTTGTGCAAATGTTAAGCACAGTTTCCCTATCACCAGAATTTGTGGGGGCATCTTTATATGATGTGTTGTGTGTTTCAGAAAACTTGTGGGCATACAGTGGGTGCCCAGAGGAGGGGAAAATGCAGTTTAACATCCAGACTGTGAGACAGTAAATTTGTTTACCGGTTGAGTTGTCAAAGCTAAATGATAGAAAGGTTGCCTAATAAGGGATCAAAAGATTCTTACGGGTGTGGAAATTATTTATTGATTTATAACAAAATTCCCATTAGTAGAACTTGCACGGCCAAAGATGAGATGGCTAGATGGTATTGTAGACACAATGGGCACAGGGTTGTGTGGACTAAGGAGGATGGTGGAGGACAGGGGTGCCTGGAGAGCGATGGTCCATGGGGTCGCAAAGAGTTGGAATCGACTGTGCGACTGAACAACAACAGAACTTGGACTTTCAGGTCTCTGCTGGTTTCAGCAGAGGCTGATTCTCAAACAGAAAAAGGTCAAGTCAAAATGCCTCCTTATAATTGAAGACATTAATTTCCATAGGTCATATGTCAATAGTCATAGCTTACTAAAGGCCTAGTAGTTGCAGCACCTCAATAGTCTGTGAGGAACGAGGCATATTCTGTCTTCACTGCCCTGCTGATATGTGGCTCTGAATGGGATCCCTATTCTGGATATTCTTCTTCCATGTCTAGTAGGCCAGATGTGAAACTACCAAAATAAAAATGAATAAACTAAACTAAATAATAAAATATCTTATGCACAGGCCATGACATTCTTGCTACATAAGAAGTGTGAATTTCTGAGCAGTGAAAATTTGGAGAACAAGAAACTAAAACTAAACAAACAATAAACAAATTCTTCCTTCCCAGGAAAAATAGTACAAAGTAACTGTACAAAACAAGGAGGGCAGCAGATGCCTCCTATGATCAATGAAAATCAAAATTTTACCCACCTTTTAAAAGTCAGGAAAGAAACAGCAGGAGTCTCCACTGGAAATTCCAAAGATTGAGAATGCTACTAAGAAGGCCCTTCTCTGGTAGAAAGTAACCTAGTCACCAATTTCACTTGTCGTGATGGGTGGTGAAGACTTACTACCTTCTTAGTGTGAATAAATTTACAACAAAGAATTGCTATCTAAACAGGCAAAAGTGTTTCTGAGCAACACTGGTTACTGGTAAAAAGTGTAGATATCCAATGTTCTGCTAAGTGGCCATAAACAAACCACTCTGTTAGCTTCAGTCATTCCGACTCTAAAATGGGGAATAATAATAACAACCAGCCTTGCAGAATTTCTGTCTTACAGTAACATGTGACATTCTCTGAGCATTCGGAAGGGTTGCATTTATTAATTAATTTGTAATGTTTGCTTACTATCATTCAGTTAAAAGGACAATGGGAAATAATATTTCTTCTTTTAAAAAAGCAAACAGCCATTTGAAATTTATACACTACTAGCATATTTTGCCCGGCGGTGCCGGGCTCTTTAAAATGGTTTTGGAAGGTTTTTGTTTTATGTTTATGCAAATGAGGTTAGTTTTTAATTGTGGTTTTTCAAATTTTTATTTTTACGCATGGGCTGTTATAAACTGTGATTTTTTATTTTTTGTTTTTGTTTTTTGGTTTTTAAAAAGAGGAAAGGACGATATATATATTTTTTATAATTATTGTATTTAACCAAATAATTTGTTACTATGTGATTTTTTTTAAATAGTTGTACCTTGGATAATAATTTTTAAAATGTGTAAGAATATGTTTTTTTTTAAATCATTGTTTCTATACTGTGTTTAGATTTTTTTTTGAGTGAAAACTTATTTCTTTTTAAAAATTATTTGTGATTATTGTGAATGTTTTTGAATGTTTTGAAAACTTATTTCATTAATTTGGGAATTGTTTGTAATTATTTTGAATATTTTTGAATGTTTTTTCTCTTGTGGCCTCTGGGTGGGGCTGGTGAGCTTTTCTTGTAATTTACTATTTTTCTTTACTGTCCTCTGGGTGTCGCTTCTTCTTCCGGTAAGTAGTCTCTTTCTTTCCTCAGTTTAGTTCCGGTCGTCATGGAGTGAGGACGTCTCCTGGTAAGGTCTCTGGTTTAAAAAATTTTTTTGGGGGGGGGTTGTTTTGGGTTTGGGGGGGTTTCTGTGTGTTTTTTATTGTTTGTTTTTGGATGTTTTTGTGTTTCCTTTTTCTGTTTTTTATTTTTGACTGTTTTGATTATTTTTGACTATTTTTGGATTGTGTTGTTTTGTGTTGGGGTGGGGGTATTTCCGTGGGCCGGTCTCGGGGGCTGGACCACGGAAATACCATCGCCGCTTGATGCGGCATTGGGGTGGTGGTATTTCCATGGGCCGGCCTGGGTGGCCGGACCACGGAAATTGCATTGCCGCTTGATGCGGCATTGGGGTGGGGTTTTTCCGTGGGCCGGCCTTGGTGGCCAGACCGCGGGAATTCCATCGCCACTTGATGCGGCGTGGGGGGGAGGTATTTCCATGGGCCAGCCTGGGTGGCTGGACCATGGGAATTCCCATCGCCGCTTGATGCGGCGTTGGGGTGGGGGTATTTCTGTGGGCTGGCCTGGGTGGCCGGACCACGGGAATCCCATTGCCGCTGTATGCAGCGGTGTGTGTGTGTGTGTGTGTGTGTGTGTGGTTTCACAGCCTGCCTTTTAAATTTTTATTTTTCGTGTGCCGGCTTCCTTAGCATTCTGCGCACTCATGGCACGCAGGACACTGGGGCTTGTAGTTTGCCGTGTGCAATTTCAGTTTGTGCAGCGTTTTTTTTCCTGCGGCTTCTTTTTGATTGGCCACGGTGCATTTCCGAACGTTCCTTTTGCTCGCGCGGCGCAAGGAACATTGGGAATTGAAGTTCCCTTTTTTTGTTTGCGTCCGGGGGGGGGGGCTGCCCCACTGGCACAAAATTCAACCCGACAGTTACCTGCGAACTGGGTTCGGGCGAGTGAACGGAGGCTCATTACGGGCTAGTAGGACTTGGCTAAACATCCTTTGTCACATTCCAACAGTTAACGCACCATTTTATAGGTATAGATAGACATCACCTTGCAAACAAAAATTTGCATAGCCAAAGCAATGGTATTCCCGGTGGTAATGTATGGTTGTGAGAGCTGGACCATTCGGAAAGCTGAGCGCAGAAAAATAGATGCCTTTGAAATGTGGTGTTTGAGGAGAGTTTTGAGAGTACCCTGGACAGTGAGGAGAAAGAACAAATAGGTCAATCTTAGAAGAAATCAATCCTAACTGCTCCTTAGAAGGTCAAATAGTAAAGATAAATCTGAAGTACTTTGGACATCAAATAAGAAGAGCACAGAACTGGGAGGGATGAGGAGGATGGTGGAGGACAGAGGTGCCTGGTGGGAAATGGTCCATGGAGTCGCAAAGGGTTGGTTTCGACTGTGCGACTGAACAACAACAAAATAGATTTAAAATGTGGGCATGCTAAGACTGCAAACCCATAAAATATTCAGCTACAATAAACCACTAACAGCTGCTGCCAGTTACAACAATATGGGAATGGGACTTTTTCAAATGAATGATATTAGCTGTGAGAATGTGTATATTTTATGTGGAATTGAATACAATAGATGGAACATTCTAGATTAATATGTTTTTCTTGGGTCTGATGCCTAGTAATCTGGGTTGGTTGGTTGGTTGGTTGGTTGGTTTGCATGACAGAATTTAGGTCTCCCCCCCAAAAAAAAGTATGGAAAGTTACTTTTTGGACTACAGCAGGGATTCTCAACCTGCTGTCTGTGGGCCGGATGTGCTCCACAGCACCATTTCATGTGCCCCTCCACCATACCACGAAGTGTCATGTGGTGGAGGAAGGGCAAAATGGCCATCCGGCCCCCAAAACTGTCTAAGGGTGCATGACCTGGCCATATGGGCGCATTTAACTTCGGCTTCCAGGAGCAACGAGGGCAGCGTGGGCTGGATGAATCGCAGTAAACCCATTCATGTGGATTCATGGGGGCTTTGGCTTCTGGGAATTGAAGTCCAAGAACATCTGGAGTGCCAAGGCTCACCATCACGGCATTAGGGTGACCAATTCGGCATCCTCAAAAAAAGAAAAGAAAGAGGAAGCCTGTTATTGAAAAAGAGAAAGACTCTCCGCTATCTTGGCAAGGACTTCTGCCAACCTTGCCTACATTCTGCCCATTTCTTAACGGCTAGCCTAGTGTTCAGGCTGTAGCCAGCTTTTATACTCTGTCAAAGGTATTGTGGGAAATTAAAATGGCAGGTGCAGCTCTCGAGAGTTCAGGGGTGGAATTTCTATGCTTTGGTCGATGTCTACAGTTCAACTGAGTTCCCCATTTCAGAGGCGCAAGATGTTCTGTGCTATGAAGGCTTCGATGATGCTACAGGGGCCTGCGGGAACCTTCTTGGAGATGGAGTCAGCATGGAAGATTGCTGTCTCAATCAACGCGACAGTTTCCGACAGGGCGCTGGGGCTCCGTGCCGGGCCTGCCAGTAAGTAGCATCCAGAACTGATCTACCAATCACTCTACTCATTGGCTGTTCAACAACCCATCTTTCTCTTGCCCTGGAAACCCTGTAAATCCCATCCTCTCATTGCTGCTCACCGAGAGACCACCACTCACTTTGGAAATTATAAGCCACAGGAGGGTCGGGAAGGATTCCAGAACTGTAGCTGCCATGCGATTGCTTACCTGTCCTGTAACTTTCCCCCTCTTCAGTGCATGCAAACTCCTCTGTGGTTAAGCATTAAAATTGCTTTTCCTCTTCATCTATTCTTCCTTCATTTTTAATTGTTGTCCAGCTTGCTGAAGAACTCTGGACTCCTGAAAGGCTTTATTGTGATTTATTAAAACCTTTTTCTCTGCCCTATTAAAACGACTGCGGTGGCTCAAGTGGTTAAGACGTTGAACTTGCTGACTGGACGGTCAGAGTTCGATTCCCGGGTACTGCATGACGGAGTGAGCTCCCGTCTCTGTCCAGCTCCTGCCAACCTAGCAGTTCGAAAGCAAGAAATTGCAAGTAGATAAATAGGGACCACTTTGGTGGGAAGGTAAACAGCATTCCATGCAATCCGGTATTGAGGCATGCCTGCCACATGTTCATGGAAACGTCTGCAGATGTAGACAGCGCTGGCTCTTTGGCTATAAACAGAGCTGAGCACTGAACCCTAGAGTTGGATACAACTGGCTTTCGAGCAAAGGCAACCTTTACCTATTAAAACAAATGCCCAATGGTGAATTTCAGAATTTTTGCCAACAGACCAACTTGACTTCCTCTAATATTATTTTGGTGACATTATATTTGATTGTGGAGGTCGGTGCTTGGGCGCTCTAGTAGTGTTTTTTCCAAGGAAACAGCTTCTTTGTAACCAGAAAGAATCTAAGCAGATCTTAGAAAGTAGTTTGGATTGTAACATGCATCATCCCCTACCAGCATAGCCATTGGGCCGTGATGGTGAAACATGGCACTCCAGATGTTCTTGGACTTCAATTCCCACAACCCAAGCCCCCGTGAATCCACACAAATGGGCATTTCACTTCTGCTTCCGGGAGCGATGAGGGCGGTGCGGGATGGATGAATCACAGCAAATCCTTTCGTGTGGATTCATGGGGGCTTGGGCTTCTGGGAATTGAAGTCGAAGAACATCTGGAGTGCCAAGGTTCGCCATCACGACCATTGGGGGGTTGGGAGTTGTAGTAAAAGGAAAAAGACTTTCTCATACTCAATGAGAATCGTTTCCTTCAGTGTAGGATTTCTTGGGAGGAATACACAGTTCAGAAGTAGGTTGGCCCACTTTCTCTCCTGCCCCTCACTGTTCCCCCCACTTTTTCTTTCCACAGTGCTGCAAAGTGGAGTGAGTGGTCCCAATGGGGACCTTGCTCCGTTACCTGTACGGAAGGAGTCCAGCGACGCAGTCGGAAATGCCACGGCTGGAAAGCGGGCAGTTGCACAGAAGGCAAACGTGAATGGGAAATGCGGTCTTGTAACCTCCAGGAATGCTGCCCTGGTAAGCCCCTTCCCTCTGTGACTGTGTGTTTCGCTCTTTGCTCTTCTAGAAGGAGCCAGGTGTCATGGCAGAGCAGATTCTAGGCAAGTTACATTTTTTTAACCTGGCTCAATTACAAGTACATGTAGTTGTATTAGTTGAAGTGGGAGCTTGGGAGTTTAAGTATAAAACAGTAACTTCCCACTGCTTTTGCATTAAAACCATAGTAGGTTTTTAATTTTTTTAATGAAGCCAATTCCCTTTCAAAGTGTATCTGTAGTACGCAATTATATTAGTTTGATTTATTTATTGATTTATTTTTCTGATTTATATTGCCGCCCAACTCCAAAGACTCTGGGTGGCTCACAGAAAATAAAACCAATTACATTTTAAAAGCCTCCCTAGCAGATGGCACAACGAGAGAGCCTCTCTGGTCTGCTCTGGTGGGATGGACAGATGTTCCCAGGGTGACGCGGTCTCTTAAGTATCCTGACCCACTACCATGTAGGGCTTTAAAGGTCATTACCAGCACCTTGAATTGCACCGGGAGGCAAACTGGCAACCAGTGCAGCTCCCAAAGTCATGGCGAGGCGCGGGCATACCGCCCACACCCCATCACCACCTGGCCAGCCATATTCTGGACCAGTTGAAGCCTCCGAATGGTCATCAAGGGCAGCCCCATGTAGAGTGCATTGCAATAGTCAAGTCTGGAGGTGACCAGAGTGTGCGTGACCATGAGCAAGGAGTCCCAATCTAGGAGTGGGCGTAACTGGTGTATAACACAAAGTTGTGCAAAAAGCCCTCCTGGCCACGACTGCCACCTGCTCAACGAGCAGGAGTCGCGAGTCCAGGAGGGCCCCCAGATTATGCACTAGGTCTGTTTGGGGCAAAATAGTCCCATCCAGAACCAAAGATGGTAGCTCCTGAGATAACGTGGGTACCCCAACCCATAGCCACTCATTCTTGCCGGGATTCAGTTGTAGCCCGTTAGTCCCCCATCCAGATCCCCACATCCTTCAGGCACCTGGTTAAGACTCTGACTGCATCACTTGGATCACCATGGGCCAAGATGTATAGCTGAGTATCATCTGCATATTGATGATACCTCACCCCGTGGGAACGGATGATGTCACCCAGAGGCTTCATGTAGATGTTAAATAGGACAGGTAAGAGCACCGAGCCTTGAGGCACCCCATAGTGGAGAGGCCTAGGGCTGGACATCCCATCCTCCAACCACACTGACTGGGTCCGGCCCTTCAGAATGAGGCAAACAAGGACCACACAGTGCCGTGGATCCCCACTCCTCGGAGATGTTACAGAAGGATAACGTGGTCGACGGTATCAAAGGCCACTGAGAGATCAAGAAGAGCAAGGACGGAGGGATGACCTCCATCCCGCTCCCACCAGAGATCATCCAACAGTATGACCAATGCAGTCTCGGTACCATATCCGGACCTGAATCCTGACTGAAAGGCGTCCAGATAATCTACTTCATCCAGAACCCCTTGTAACTGGCACACCACTGCCTTCTCAAAAACCTTCCCTAAAAAGGGGAGGTTGGATACCAGCCGATAGTTGGCCATTAAGGTTAGGTCTAGCGCTGGTTTCTTAAGGAGAGGGCACACCAAAGCATGTTTTAAAATGTGCAGGAAACACCCCCTCCTGCAAAGATGGGTTGACTATTGCTCCAACCCAACTGCCTGTCACCACCTTAGACACCTTGACCAACCAGGCGGGACATGGATCTAATGGGCAAGCTGTGGTGCGAACAGATCCAAGGAGCCTGTCCACTTCCTCAGGGACAACTGGATCAAACCGATCCCAGATAACATGGCAAGACTGTGATCCGGTCAATTCCAGACCCATAGTGTCCACCCCAGGGTCAAACATCGAGCAAATCTGAGTGATTTTCTCCATGAGATAATCAGCAAAGTCCTCAGCTGACCCTTGCCAACCAGGGCCAGGCCCCTCTCTACCAAGGAGGGACCTAGTCACCCGGAACAGAGTCGCTGGGCGATTATCTGCAGAGGCAATAAGGGTGGTGAAATATTGCCGTTTCACCACCTCTATCGCCACCAGGTAGGCTGATAGTGGCTATAGCCAGTGTTCGGTTGGAATCACTGAGTCTTCACCCAGCGGTGCTGTCGGCATTTCTTTGCCCATTTAAGCTCTCTCAAATCCTCCATAAACCACGGGAATGAGCGGGGCCCTTGTGCATGGAGAGGCTGTAGTGGTGCTATCGCGTCCAAGGCTGCCATCGCACCCCCATGCCAGAGGTCGATAAAAGCCTTGGGTGAATCGTGTAGCCAATCCAGAGGAAAACACCCCAGTTCCCTTTGGAATCCTTCAGGATCCATCAGTCGCCTGGGGTGGGCCAATTTAACTGGCCCTGCCTCCCTACAATGGGACATCGCCCCCAGAAAGTCCAGAGTCACTAGACAGTGACTTTAACTGGTGTGGCTCCATGCTAAAGAATCCTGGGATTCGTAGTTTGTTGAATTACGGTATATAGAATTGACTACTGGATTGCTTAACAGAATGACATATTGAAGCTGCTCATAAATAAAGCCGGGGTAGGATCACACTTTTGATACCTTACTGCTTTGTCTCTGAACTAGGCCAGAGAATTTGAAGCCTTTCACACCATCCACTCTTTTCAGGAGTCATACTTTGTGTGACTTCCTTTCTCTTTATTGTCTACATTTGTGGTTGATCTGGGTGAATCAACCTCTCTGCTTTGTTTCAAGTCATGAGGGGATGCTCTATCTTGCTGAATCAAATTGAAGACCAAAACAAACCCTCACACGACATGTAAAATCAAAACAGTGCAACCTGAGCAGCAAAATCCTTATCATGGACAATACATTGGTCTTTGGTTGAGGGTTCATTGTGCTTCTTGCATCATTCTTTCAAGAGAAGGATTTTGGCAGTAACCCTTTTGCCTTTACATAAAATGGCACCACAACAATATTTACATGAAATCAATATGGGATGAAATTCAGGCTTAACCACGTTTGTCTTTCCCATCTCCACCTTACACCTCTGCTTGGTGCCAAAATTCTACTACAGAGAGTTTCACACCCTTTAATAGGATGCTGGGAGAAGCAGGAATGAGGGGAAAATTGCCCCCTACTGTTCCCATTGGCAGTAGGTTCTACCACTAGAAGCATCTCCTCAGAAAGTGGCTGTGGAGATTAATTGCTTCCTTTCCTTACCTGTCAAGCACTTAAACAGCAATTGCTACAGTAGGCTCTGACTTTAATACTTTCTATGACCCTTTAATATTTGAATGCAGCCTAGTTAATTCTGACAGATAGTGACCCCTTCTTGGGGCTTTCTAGCTAGAGAATACACAGAAGTGGCTTTTATCATTCCCTTCTTCTGGAGGTGCCCTGGGACTGTGCAGCTTGGTGAAGGCTACACAGGCAAATTCATCTTCCAGGAGGCACAGTGGAGAATCAAACACCCAACCCCTGGCTCTGCAGCCAGATACTAATACCAAAGAGCTATCCAGCAAGCTCTAGGGCAGTGATGACGAACCTTTTAGAGACTGAGTGCCCAAACTGCAACCCAAAAAAGCACTTATTTATCGCAAAATGCCAACACAGCAACAGGGGAGGAAGGAAATGCTCCCATTGGACTGCTGGGCAGAGGGGTGGGGTGAACTTTGTGCTGGGGGGAGGGGGGAAGCACACCCATTGGGCTGTTGGGCAGAGGGGCAGGGTGAACTCTGTGCTGGGGGGAGGGAGGAACCACACCCGTTGGGCTGCTGGGCAGAGAGGTGGGGCAATCTCTATGCTGGGGTGACTGCATGGATGCCCATAGAGAGAGCTCCAAGTGCCACCTCTGGCACACGTGCCAGAGGTTCACCATCACTGCTCTAGGGGCTTTTAGGTCTAGTAAGTCAGTCCATGTGTTGATCTACTTGTTTCTTGGGCATCTCCCTCCAACCCAGATTTTCAGGTCTTGATCCAAGGGCTAGTCCCAAATAGGGCAGATTATTGAATCAAGGAAATGTGCATAAAATGTCAGTTTAACTTCTTGTTGATTTAGTGGGTGTGCTTTAGGAGGGACTGGTGAATGGATTTTAGCTTCCTCTAGTCCTCTAAACATGGCTGTAGTCATTCTCTTTGTGTATATTTTATTATCACTGTGACCTCTGAATTCCAGTGATGGTAGATTCTTATAACTGCTTGAATCCATTTCTTGAGTCAATTCAGGTTTATATTACTTTGATTTAAATAGATGAGCCGAGTCTTTAGGTTTCATCTCCCCTAATAGCTTTGGCTCACTGTCTTTTGAACAGATGAGATGGAGTTTCATCTCCAATGAATAACTGTAGCTCTTTTCTCTCTCTCTCTCTCTCTCTCTTGATGAGGGATGGCAATATTTTGTAAAACCAGGCTATATCTAGATGGTTATTTGATAACATTACTAGCTAATATAGCTCACTGATTACAGAAACCACAAAGCTTTCTGTAAGTACTGGTGTGCAAATAGAAACACAGCCCGCAAGAAGAAACCGTTTCTTCCAGGTTGCTTGTCGGCTTATATATCTGGGTGTTACAGGATCACTTGAGTAAAATCCTTATTTATTTATTGCTTATATTTATAACCCACTAGCATGGGTAGCCCGTCGATGCCGGGCTTTTTTTGGGGTTTTTTTTTAAAATAAAACAATGCCTTTTTTGGGTTTTTTTTTAATAAACACTCCTGCACCACACGTGGAAGTGCCATGTGGTGGAGGAAGGGCAAAATGTCCATCCGGCCCCCAAAGCTGTCTGAGGGAGTGTGTCCTATCGTGTTGGATACTAAAGGCTTTCGTTTATTTGTTGAAGCAATGGTGATGTGCTGTTTTAAATGGTGGTGTATTTTTTTTGAATAATATTATTTATTTTTAAATTTAATTTTGTTTTTTAAAATGTTCCTTATTTTTTGTTTTGGTTTTTCATAGTGAAAAGTGGCTTTATTTTGGTAATTTTTGAGATTAGTGTGGTTTTTTTTTGAATGTTTGTATAAATTATGTTATTAAATGTAGAATTATTATGTTTTAAATATTGTAGAATTTTGTTTCTGTTTTGGCCACTGGGTGGTGGTGTTGAGCTTTTGAGCTGTAAGTTTCCTCTTTCTCATTTGTGTTCTGGTTCTCGTAGTAGGAAGACGTCTTTTTGTCAGGTATGTGGGGTTTTTTTGGGGGGGAGGGGTTGGGGGTTGATTCTTTTTGGGGGGTGTATGTGTGTGTTTAGCTTCTTCATATTTGGCTGTTTGTGTGTTTATTGTTTTGGTTTTGGTGTGTTTTTGAATGGTTTTGTTTTGAGATTGTTTGTGTTTTTTCAAGTGTGTGTGTGTGGGGGGGTGGCTTTCTTTCTCGCAGGCCATGCTGGATGGCCCGTGGGAAGGAAGGCCAATTGCGGGGATGTTTTTTTTCCCCATGGGCCATGCTGGATGGCCCGTGGGAAGGATAGGCATTTGCGGGGAGGCTTTCTTTCCCACGGGCCATACTTGCTGGCCCATGGGAAGGAAGGGCAGAGGCAGTGGGGTGTTCATTCTTTTTTCCCGCAGGCCATACTGGCTGGCCCGGTGGGAAAGAAGGGCACTTGCGGGGGCTGGGTGGGTGGGTTTTTTGCTTTAAGTTTTGGTGCTGTGGCTGGCCCTTCGAAGGGAAGGGCAGCGGCGGCCGGGGGTGCATTATTTTTTTGTTTGTTTCTCGTTTTTTTGGCCCGCCGGCTGGCCCTTCGATCGGAAGGGCCATGGTGGCGGTGGGGGGGGGGGGTTTCCCCCACGGGCCATGCTGGCTCGGCGGTGGGCTTTTTTTGTAACTGTTATTTTTCGTGCGCCGGCCCTTCGAACGGAAGAGTAGCGGCGGCGGGTTCTCCCCCCCCCCCCCCACGGGCCATGCTTGCTAGCCCGTGGGGTTGAATGGTTGCGGAGGCGGGTTTTTTTTAGTTTTGTTTTTGCGCGCCGGCTGCCTCCTCGTTCTGCTCGCACATTGCGCGCAGGACGCTGGGGCTTGTAGTAATGTGTTGGTGCTTTGTGTTTGTGCTGCGTTTTTTTAAAATCCTTTTCTTTTGATTGGCTGCGGCGCGTGTTCGAACGCTGCTCCGTGCGAGAGCCTCTCAGCCTGATTGGCTCTGGTGCGGCGCGGCGCAAGGACTTTCGGGACGTGAAGTTCTTTACGTTTCTTGCCGTTAGTGGGGCTGCTGCCCCAATCGCGATTTTTTAAATCCTTCGTTGACCTGCGTAGGCACTTAGCCCGTGCTCTCGAAGGGAGGGAACGGGTAAGTAAGGCGACGTATAGCAGCCCATAGCCCATTCCAACGGTGAACACTTGGTTTTATAGGTTAAGATTGTTGCCCCTTTGGGTAAAAGTGCATGGCTCACCAGCACTCCCTGCTCTCCCGGAGCCCATGCCACCAGCTCCCGGGATTGCGAGCAGGTGGGAGTCGCCGATGCTGCCTCTGCCCCTTGGGCTCGGCCCGCCCGTGGGGCAGAAAAGGAGCCGACGCCAATGCTGCTTGCCAGCGCTCCCTGCCCGTCTCGGAGCCTACACCAACCGTCGGCCGGCAGGAGGGGAATGTGTGGCATCTGAGGGCCACTCCACAGCCCACAAAGGCAACCCTCGCCCCCGTCTTAGCTGGAGTTCTAAAGGCAGCTGGACTTTGTCGCCGCCCGAGAGCTCCACGGACAGAATGGAGAGGCTTTGGGCTTAATGACTGCCTTGCCACCTGCGTACTGGGCCCTGCTTCAGCTGGAGCGCAGCTGTGACCCCACCGTATTGTATTTTTTATCCTTGTTTGAATTGTTTATGCACATTTTTGTATTATTGTATATCTAGCTTGTATTTTGATGATGTATATTGATTGTATTGCTTATATATATATTATTGTATTGTACTTTTGTATTATTACATGTTGGGAACCGCTCTGAGTCACCCGTTGGGCTGAGATAGAGCGATATATAAATTAAAAATTGAATTGAATTGAATGAGTCTCCTCTTCCTCATTGAATCCTTATGAAAATCATAATGAACCTTTTAGAGAGTGAGTGCCCAAACAGAGGAGCAGGGCGAACTCTGTACTGGGGGGAGGGAGGAAGCACTCCCATTGGGCTGCTGGGCAGGGTGAACTCTGTGCTGGGGCGACGGCGTGCGTGTCCACAGAGCCTGGGTACTCTGGCACGTGTGTCATAGGTTCGCCACCCCTGCCTTACAACAATGAGAGGTAGTTCAGATTGATGAGAGAAAGTGATTGGCTCAGTGTCCATCCCCCTCTCCCCCCCAGACTTTTAATGGCTCAATAAAGACTAGAGACTGGATTTGTTTTTACTTCCAATCCAGGCCTTTAATCACTTCCCCACAGCAGCTCAAAAGGTAGATTGTTCTCATCCTTTCTTTCCCCATGTATATTTCTAGGAAATCAGATCAAAGAATGCAAAGGTTGCTATTCATAGGATTCTCTCAGTGATGGGTTTACAGTGAATGGTGTATTTTGCTTGTATTGTTAAAGTGAGTCTTGTTACGTGCTTCATTTTCTGAATAAATAGGTAGCATGAGTGAAAAGAACTGATGGTAAATAAACACACCTGGAGCATGTGTGTAGGTCTGGGGATGATCTGTACCCTTTCAGAAGTTTGGGAATGCAGTCCCCATCATGACCTTAGCACTGGCTATACTATAGAGGTGAACAGGAAAAGACGAACTATGTTGACTGTGAAGGACTGAGGAGATGAGAAGCCTATATAGGCAAAGAGGGAAGAGGAGGCAGAGTACTGTACTTGCTTTCTTACTCTCCCATCACTTTTTATGCACAGTCATCTGTAGACAGATGACCCCAATCCAAATTAAATTGAAATTACTAGTATCTAATTTTGACCTAGTAAATAGGTCTCCATCCTGACCTACCTGGTTGAATAGCTTAATTAATTGGGGATCCCGACTGTATAGCCAAAGATTGGAAATGCAATTCCCCACTCTACATCGTGGGAGGAGAGCAAGCTTGTGTAGCCCTGGGCAAGCTGCACAGTCCCAGGGTAACCTCCAGAAGAAGAGAATGGGAAATGACTTTTGAGTCCTCTCTACCTAGGAAACCCTGGGAGGAGTTGCTATAAGTCTCAATTGATTTGATGTCATGCAATTAATAATTAGTTGGATAGTTTAGGGAATTAGGCATCTGGCTGTGGAGCAGAGGTTGGAAGATCGATTCCCCAACTGGGCCTCCTGCAAGTAGAACCAGCCTCTGTAGCTTTGGGCAAGCTGCCTAGTCCAACAGCTTGGAAAGTGACAGTGGAATATGACTTTCCAGTACTTTCTGCCTAGAAAGCCCTGAAATGGGTTGCCATAAATCAGAATTGACTTGATGGCACATCATCATCATCATCATCATCATCATCATCATCATCATCATCATCATCATCATCATCATCATCATCATCATCATCATCATCATCTCCATCTTGTACTACTACTACTATTACTACTACTACTACTACTACTTCATCCTCATCATCCTGACCTAGAGGAGAATTAAAATCTATCTCTGTCAATTTCTTTTGTGTATATCAGGCTTTTTCAACATTTTTGGGTCGCAGGCCGGATCACTCCCGCTCAGATGGCTGAGCGGGCCGGTCATGTGGTTATGTGTGTATTCTTGTGCATTTTTGCATGTTTCTGGCAAATTCTTGTACATTTTTGGCGTGTTTTCAGCGAGTTCTCATGTGAAAATGCGCATTTTCGGTGCTTCCGCCACTTGTGGTGGCGGTGGCAGCAGGAATGAGGGTAGAGGGCCACATGAAGTGGTTATGTGAGCCACACCTGGCCCACAGGCCATAGGTTGTGAATGCCTGGTGTAAGTGGATAGGCCTTCCCCATAAGAATATGGTATCTTCCTGTTGGCGATGCCTCCTGACAGGGTTGGGATGATTCAACTCACTGTTATGGGAAGGTGAAACCACTTTAATGTCAACTTATTTTCTCCTCTCCTTGCAGTGGAGGGTGGCTGGTCAGCTTGGAGCTCCTGGGGCGCTTGCTCAGTGACCTGCCTCAAAGGGACCCAGACCCGGAAGCGAACCTGCACCAACCCAGCACCTGCATGTGGAGGCAGCTGCCCAGGGAACAGTGAAGAGAGACAGCCCTGTGACACCCGTCAGATCTGCCCAAGTACGTCCAGGTGGCCAAAGGACTTGGGGAGGGCCTGACTGGAGGGCAACCTGCTGGGAAAATGGGCAGCACCAGGCACTGAGAAAGACAGTGCAGTGGGAAAAAGGAAGGTCCAAAACAGGAAGTGTTAGAGCTCAGAAACACTACTTTGGGGAGTCTACCTCCCAGAGTCCGCCATCTTACAGGTGCATTGTGGGAACTTGAGTGCCAAAAATGTAATTTTTCCAAGCCCTGATAAAGAGTAAATTGGGTAGTGCGAGTTGACTGAGATATCCAAAGTAAGGGGCTGCGGTGGCTCAGTGGTTAAGAAGCTCGCCTTGTTAGCTGGAAGGCTGGCAAGTCAGCAAGCAGTTCAAGACCCAGGTATTGGATGGCGGTTTGAGTGCCCGTCTCTGTCCCAGCTCTGCCAATCTAGCAGATGGAAAGCAAGAAATTGCAAGTAGATAAATAGGGATCACTTCGGTGGGGAAAGATCTTGGGGACATGAAAGAAGCCTCATTCGGGCATCCCCTGAGCGGAGTTTCTCCAGCAAAAATCCTTTCAACCCAGAATAATTTCTGTCACGGAAATTTTATTATCCAAAGTAGACCTCCAGGAATGTTTGCTGGATATCAGTTCCTGTTTTCTTTCTGGTCAGCATAGCTGAGGATGAAATCAAATGGTAGTTGTAGTGTAACAACACTTATAGGCAGTGGTGTTCTGCTCCCGGTTTCCACCGGATCCCGAGGAACCGGTAGCGGAAATTCCCTCAGGCCATGCCTACTTGTTTGGCCACGCCCACCTCCAAAGCCCATAATGCAGGATATTTGGCCATGTCCACAGATTTGGCCCCACCCACAGATTTGGCCAGCTCACAGAGTAGGTAGTAAAAAAATTTGCAGTGCAGCACTGCTTATAAGGCTGCATGTTTCCCACTCTGAGGTGCCTGAATAAACAGTTGGTCCTATTGAAGGAGAACAGAGCAGAAAGTCAGTCCCCTAAGCCAGTGCTTGCTAACCTTGGCACTCCAGGTGTTCTTGGACTTCAATCCCAGAAGCCCAAGTCTCTGTGAATCCACACAAATGGGTCTACTGCACGTACACAGCTGTTCTTGAACTTCAATTCCCAGAAGCCTCTGAATCTGTGGATTCACAGGGACTTGGGGTTCTAGGAATTGAAGTTCAAGAACAGCTGGAGTGACAAGGTTTGCCATTACTGCCTTAAGTTCAGATTTGGCTATTTGCTTTAGTTAGTGAATAGACTATAGTGATGCCCAACCTTGGCATTCCAGCTGTTCTTGAACTTCAATTTTCAGAAGCCTGGATCATCGAATGTGCTGACTTCAGCTTTTGGGAATTGAAATCCAAGAACACCTGGTGTGCCAAGGTTCACCATCACTGCCCTAAGCATCCCCCTTTTGTGTGCCCAGCCTTGCAGTGGTTGTAAGACTGGTCATAGGACAAGGGGGGCTGCCGTGGGGTAGGGGTCTGTCTAAAAAGGCTTGTGCTATCACCTCCTCTGCTCAAGATAGGAATCTGGCCTCAAACTTTCATTGCATATTTTATTTATATTTGGTTGTAATTGAATGGTATATTTTGTAGTCTGAAATTTTGTAACTGTATCTCTGGAGATATGTGTATTGTATTATTATTATTATTATTATTATTATTATTATTATTATTATTATTATTATTATTATTATTATTATTATTATTATTATTATTATTATTATTATTATTATTATTATTATTATTGCCCGCCATGTAAACCGCCCTGAGTTGGGTTGTACCTGAGTGGGCGGTATATAAGCGCGAAAATTAAATTAAATTAAATTAATTGATGATTGAGAAGGATCAATGCTAAGCCCCACATTCTGTTCTGTTGGGGGGTGGGGGGAGGTAATGCAGAATGAAAAATGAAAAGCAAAGTCTTAAAAAGAGAATTGTGATTGTATGCTTTCCTCAATATCTTTCTTTGTGATCTTATCCTTCTTTTTTATCCTCCCTTTAAAGGAGTTGAGAGTACCGGATGCAGGAGTGGGAAATGGGGGGGAGGGGGGGATATTAAAGAATGGAGAGAAAGTGGAGCAGCGCTCTGTGGATAAACCGATGGAGCAAAAACAGGGCCTGGATTAGATCAAGAGAAGAAGAGTGGTGTCAGGGACAAACAGAGATATTGATAACCAATAGACCAAAGCTTTCGAAAATGACATTTTTTGGACTTCTACTCTCTTCTTCTGTAGCCCATGGAAACTGGGGGAACTGGGGGAACTGGGAGGCCTGCTCTGCCACCTGCAGTCCAGAAGGCACAGGGCCAAAACCCAGGCAGCAACGCCACCGTCTGTGCAACGACCCCTCTCCTTCCGCAAACCCTCCTGGCAACCCTTGTCCAGGGAGCAACCAAGATTCCCAGGACTGCGTGGGCCTTCCGTATTGTCCACGTAAGGAGACATTCTGTTATGCAACCTCCACTTAACACTCTGTGCTTTCTCCGTTCCTTACTCATGTTTACCACCCAGATAAGGAGTGCCTTGTACCCAGTGGCCAACCCTACCCTCAGGGGCACATAGGGAGGTGGCAGCCTCAAGCAGCTTGGCATTGGGAAAAAGGAATATGCTGTTGGCTGTTGTATACACAGAGCACATAATGCACAATGCAGGGATGGAGGAATCACAATATGGGATCAAAATTGCTGGGAGAAACACCAACAATTTGAGATTTGCGGATGATACCACCCTAATGGCAGAAAGTGAGGAAGAACTAAAGAATCTCTTGATTGGGTTGAAGGAGGAGAGTGCAAAAGCCGGCTTGAGCCTCAATAATATCAAGAAAACCAAGATAATGGCAACAGGCCCCATCACTTCCTGGAAAATAAATGGGGAAGAAGTAGAAGCAGTGACAGATTTTACTTTCTTAGGATCTAATATCACTGCAGATGGAGATTGCGGCCATGAAAGAAAAAGGTGACTGATTCTTGGGAGACACGCTATGAGAAACTTAGGAAACATAGTGAAAAGTAGAGATATCACATTGCAAACAAAAATTCGCATAGTCAAAGCAATGGTATTCCCGGTGGTAATGTATGGCTGTGAGAGCTGGACCATTAGGAAAGCTGAGCGTAGAAGAATAGATGCCTTTGAAATGTGGTGTTGGAGGAGAGTTTTGAGAGTCCCCTGGACAGTGAGGAGAACAAATAGGTCAATCTTAGAGGAAATCAACCCTGACTGCTCATTGGAAGGTCAAATAGTAAATATGAAGCTAAAGTACTGTGGGCATCAAATGAGAAGAGAGGATTCTCTGGAGAAGGCCTTGATGCTGGGAAAGGTGGAGGGCAAAAGAGGAAGGGGGTGGCCAAGGATGAGATGGCTACATGGTATTGTAGACACAATGGGCACAGAGCTGGGTGGGTTGAGGAGGATGGTGGAGGACAGAGAGGCCTGGAGGAAAATAGTCCATAGGGTTGCAAAGGGTTGGAATCGACTGTGCGACTGAACAACAACAAATTGCTAGGGAAGGGAAGAGGTGCTGGTGGGTTTTTTTCCCTGTTTGTCATGTGCCAAATTAACTTGGCTATCTTTGGATGTATCTGGCCAGGTTATCTTGCTATGGTAATAGAGTAGACCAGTGATGGTGAACCTTGGTATTCCAGCTGTTCTTGAACTTCAATTCCCACAAGCCCTGATCAGCAGGAGTGCTGACTTGGGCTTCTGGTAATTGAAGTCCAAAAACACCTTGAGTGCCAAGGTTCACCATCATGGGAGTAGACCCGACTGCCAGCGACTCAACACTGATCGATCATCAGGTGGGGGTTAACTAACCTGACAACCCTGAGGACTAATGGCCTTGGGTGGTGAAGTCCACAGTGATGGGTGAAGGTCCCCAATTGGATTATATCCCACTTGAATCCATTTTTATGGAAGGCAGCAGCTTCATTGATACTGGCCTGGGGCTGAAGAGCACTTTGCATGCCAAAACAGCTCAGGACCAAAAAGTGACTCGCATTGCAGGATCCGTGGCATGGGCGTCATGCTGTGATGCGCCAGGCAAATGGAAGGCCACTGCATTTTATTGTTCCCAGGGTAATCTTCATGACTGATTAGAATCGGATACATCCAGTGGTGGGCTCCAAAAAAAATTACTACCACACTGTGGGCGTGGTATGGTAGGCGTGGCCAGGGGAAAAGCCCTGCGTTGCACCCGAATTAGGACTACTTTATTTCAAAACTTTGATGGGCGGGGCCAGCCAGAATTTCTGCTACCGGTTCTGGCGAGCTGGTGCAAACTTGCTGATGCGCACCACTGGATACATCATACTTGAAGAAGAATCTTTGGATGCTATGCCAAATACCAAAATTGTAACATTGAATTACTTTTTAAAAAGTAACCATCCAGGCGTTGGTTTTAGACTACTGTTTCCATGGTTGCAAATGGCCACACCAGCTGGGCATGATGGGGGTTGCAGTCTTTGCCATCTGAAAGGCTGCTGTATGCTTTGAAGAAGGCAGAGGTGCAGGGTGAGACCACAAAGGGACAAGGAAGGGACCTTTGTACTTTCTTGGGAGTCTCTTTCCAGTGTGATGGGGGCAGGGAGGGAGCGATAAGCTGACCTTCTTCCTTCTCTCCCCTGTCTTGGGTTGCCACACAGAGGATGGCAACTGGGGCATCTGGAAGTCCTCCAGTGCCTGCACAGCAACCTGTGGGGTTGGACGACTAATAGAGAAGCGTCAGTGTGACAGCCCTGCGCCAAAGCACGGAGGGAAGAACTGCTTGGGGGAAAACACGCGCAGCCACACCTGTGCCACAGGAGTGCCTTGTCCAGGTAATGGGAAATGGGTTGGAGTGGAGAGGGGGAGCAGTGGTGAGTTTCAACGGTGGGAGAAGAAAGTGTAGAGGAAACTGTTGTAGTCTTGCTGCTGAGATAAGGGTGTCCCTCCTGCCACCATCCTATTTCAGGAGTTGGGAGGCCTGAGAAATGACCCAGCACTCAGGGCCTCCTGGATACTTTGGACCTCTTTATCTGCTAAAACAGGGGTTCCTAATCTAAAGCCCGTGGGCTGAATCCGGCCTGTGGCACCATTTCATGTGGCGCCCCACCCCTCCAAGGGCATTTGAGAAACAAAATGGCCACCCCTTAGGAGCTGTTGGGACAAAATGGCCTCTCCCATCGTGCAGACAGAGCAGAATGGCCGTCCAACCCTCGAAGCTGACTGAGAGAGTGTGACCCGGCCCCCAGCTTGAAAAGGTTGGGAAAGATTCTTTTCAGGATTACAACTCCTCAAATCCCATTGACTGTGGTGGCTGGTGGATTCTGGGACCTGTAGTCTAGAAAGAGAAAGGTTCCATGTTCTCCATTAGTTAAAGGAGGGGAGACTTCTCTTCGCGGTGCAGAGTTGGCAGAGGAATTGAGAGGTCGGGAATGCACGCGGAGTGAGACTGTCAGGTGCCTACAGGATCTCAGACCAGTGGAGCCCTGGTGGCACAGTGGTTAAACTGCTGTACTGCAGCCAGAATGTAATGAGTTCAATCCTGACAGAGATCAAGGTTGACTCAGCCTTCCATCCTTCTGAGGTCGGTAAATTGAGTAGTAGAGATGTAAAGTACAGCAGCTTCAGAGCTGACAGTCAAATTCCTCCCATTGGAGGCAATGAGAGAGAGCATAAAGGGAAGGACAATGTTTCTTTTCTGTGCTTTTTATGTGAGAGGGCATATATCAATGGCAATCCCTCCTTTGCAAACTATTTCCCTCCCAACTACAGTCCTGCTTTGCCCAAGGTAGATTGTCCAATGGTCAGCCCCACATTAGAGCAGACCCGCTCAATCACTAGAACGTACATAACGATGTTTTGACTTACCATTCATCAGTTGGTTCAGTAGAGTCTTCAGTCAACTGGAAGGGCATCAAATATGTCAGTGTTGGCCCCTCAGATGAAAGAAAGAAAGAAAGAAAGAAAGAAAGAAAGAAAGAAAGAAAGAAAGAAAGAAAGAAAGAAAGAAAGAAAGAAAGAGTAGGAGTCTGTGTTCTTTGAGGAGTAGTGCGCTGGCATACCAAACATGCCTTGACTATTTATTGACATGCCTGCTGCATCTGAGGCCACCAATAAATGGTGCTTGCTGGCATTCTGACCTTTGTTTGAAATATCTTTATACAGTGGAAAGACAGTGGACAGAGTGGTCCAATTGGGACACATGTGCACGGTATGGCCTAGGAAACATCCAATGTCAAGAGATTAGCGGTCTTCACAAGCGGAACCGGACATGTCTTGGGAAGTCCAGCAGTGGCAAACGCTGTGATGGGAAAGGCATTGAGATAAGAAGTTGCTACAATATCCACCGTTGTTCTTGTGAGTATTAGTGTGTGATGCATGGTAGAGGCAGGTCAAGTTAGGGCAAATGGGGTGCCACCCTTGCCCCACAGGCTCCGTTAGCCCTACAGGCAGCTCTCTTCTGCTTGAGTCAGGTGTATGAACAGGGGAATGCATGTTTGCTTGCATGCCTCCCTGTGTCTGGCTGGCTGGCTGGCCAGGTGAAAAAGAAAGTGAGTGAGTGAGTGAGTGAGTGAGTGAGTGAGTGAGTGAGTGAATGAATGAATGAATGAATCTGTCTCCATTTGTGGCCATGCTTGAGTGGACATATGTGTATCAATACTGTCTTTAGCCCCAGCTCACCCTATCGCCCAAAGCTCTATCTGTAATTAGCTGCTCTGTTGGCTTAGCAGCTACTATGGGTTCCAGAAGCCACTGGTAGTATGTAAGGAGGCAGAAGTGGAAGATCCCTGGTGGCACAGTGGTTAAAACTGCTGTACTGCAGCCACAACATGGTGAGCATAATCCTGATGGGGGATCAAGGTTGACTCAGTCTTCCATCCTTTCGAGGTCGGTAAAATTAGTGCCCAACATGTTGAGGGCAAATGCTCATGACCTTGTGAACCATCCAGAGAGGGGCAGTAGATAGAAGTGTAATTTATATTGCTACTAGCATAGTTTGCCCGGACTTGCTGGGCAGTTTTTATTTGTGTTTCTTTGGTTAGGGGTGGTTTGGGTGAGGGTGTTTTACATTTGTGGTTTGTGACTATTTGATTTGTTATTTTTATATTTGTCATTTTAATTTTGATTTTTTCATTTATTTGACTGTTTTTACTTTTCCGGCCTCTAGGTGGGGCTGTTATTAGTTTTTTTGCAACTTTCCTTTCTCTTTGTTCAGTTTAGTTCCGGGCCCCATGGAGGGAGGACGTGTCTGTTAAGTTTTCTTGATTGTTTATTTATTTATTTTGGTTTTGTGGTGTTGGGTTGGGTGGTTTAAGTAGAGAGTTTCTACTTAAACCACCCAAAGTGTTTCGGCTTGTTTGTTGGTTTTTATTTAGGATTTTAGATGTGTTTGTTTATTTTTGGTATTTATGGTTTTTTTTTATTTTTCCATATTTATTTCTTTAATTTGTGAGATTATTGTTTGTTTAATTAGGTATTTTCGTGTTGTAGATAGGTGTTTTTAGTGTGCTTTTATGGTTTTGCGTTAGCCTTTGGTATTTTTGTTGATTTTGTTGTTTATTGTTTCATTGTTTAATGGGTTTATTTTAATTATTTGTTTATTTATTTGTGTTTTATTAATTTTGGTGCTTTGCGTTGTGGTTTACTATTTGGTTTTGTCTGTTGTTGCTTCTTTTTTCCCATTCCTGCTTCGAAATTAGGTTTTGATGCAGTGATGGGGAAAAGGAAGAGCCGGCAGTCAGCTCGCTCTTCGACCGATAATGTTTGTTAGGTAGGTCGGGTGAAAAGGAGGCAGAGAAATGCTATCTGCTTGACGATAGTTCTCTTCTCTGGGTCTCCTTTTTTACATGGCTTACCTAACGTGGAGATCTGCAGGCAACAATCCATAAGGGGTGGTGCTCTTCCTTGCGGATTGCTGGCTGCTGCTTTTCTATTACCTTCACCACTGTTTCGTGCTAGTTTTTGAAATAGCGGTGTGGGTAGTAGAAAGGCAGAATCCAGTCATCCGCCAGGGAGGGTGCTTCCCCTGACAAATTGCTGCCTGCTGTTTTTCCCCCCACCCTGGCTCAACTTACCTTGAGGCCGGCGGTGGTCTTGCCATGTCTTCGGCAGGGTAGCGGGGAGGAGAGGGAGTTCCTCTTCTCCCCGTTGCTCCAGAAAAGAAGGGTGGTGTTTGTCTTGTCATGGTTTTTTGCGGGAGTTTTTTTGTTTGCGAGGCCGTGAGGCGCTGCGTCTGCCTGCAGTGGCCTTGCGCTCCCGTTGCATGAGACATTTTTTATTTTATTTTTCATGCGCCGGCTTTTTCTAGCATTCTGCGCACTCGTGCCCTTCAGCCTGATTGGCTGAAGTGCTCACGGTGCGGAGGACGCTGGGGCCTGGAGTTTAGTTTATTTTGTTTGCGTTCATGCAGCGGCTTTTTTTTCTGCGGCTTGGTTTCTATTGGGCACGCTGCGTTTCCCAACGTTCTCTTTGCTCTTGCCTGTCATCCTGATTGGCTGAGGGGCGTTGCAGTGTGGAGGACGTTGGGAATTGAAGTTGTTTTGCTTTGTTTGCGTTCGTGGGCCTGTTGCCCCACTGCCGACTGCGGGACCATTGTGGCCCTCTGCGGGCCGGGTTAAGGTGAGTGCAGGCGGCTCGGTATGGGATACTATGGATGGGTGTGGGCGTGTATGCCGGAGTCCAACGGTTAAGGTTCCTTCTTATAGGTAAAGATGTAGGATGTGAGGCCAGCTGCTTTGATCTATATGGGTTTTCTGACTCTTCTATTTAGTAAAAGGAAGCTGGTCAGACTGGAGTCCTTGGGGCCTCTGCGAACCACCGTGTGGGCCAAACCCCATGAAAACCCGGAAGAGAGAATGCAAGCCACAGTATCCGGATTACCCGTGAGTCTGAAATGCAGCAAAGAAGGAGTGGGGGTTGGAAGTGTGGGGAAGAGAAAAGGGGTTTGCTTCAAGGGCAGTGGAAGGCTGCCCCATTGCCTGGTGGCTGGAAAAGAGGGAAGAAAAGATACCATTATTCCCCCTCCCCTTCCCAGCAAGCAACCAAGTATAACAGGGTGGGACTACAGAGCTTGGAAAGTTACTTTGTAAAAATGCTTAGTTATAGTTAACATTCTGAGCTTACCGTCCAAGGTGGTTAGTTACTTTTTAAACAATTGAATTATTTTTTGCTCGGAACCACCACCAGCCCCAGCTGGTCCGATCTCTCCTACTCTCTCCCCACCGCCACTGCCTCCTCCTCCAAAGTAGTTAATTACTGACACAATTTTTAGAAAGTGATTCTTTCCTTTTGGGTTGTTAAAAAGGAACCAAAATGGTTAGCATTGCGTTACTAATTGGAAAAACATACTAAACAGCAGAGAGGGCCACGCATCTCCTGAAACTGCAAAAATAACTACATCTCTCATTGTGTTACAGTTTCAGGGTATTTTAGTTATTCCCGAACTATTTCAAAGGGGATTTTGTTATTTCCAAACTCTTGTCTTGTATGAGATAATTAATTGTGGTGAGTGGGGTGCCGCTAAACCATTTATCATTTGGAGATGAAATTTGTACAGGTTTTCGTAGCTTTCTTCCCCTGTCATAGTAACCTGATCTTGCTACAATGCCATCTTTCATTACTATCATATGCAGGGGTTCCCAACCTTTTCAAGTCAGAGGCCAGGTCACACGCTCTTACTCAGCTTTGAGGGCCGGAGGGCCATTTTGCCCTGCCTACACAATGGGGGTGGCCTTTTGTTCCAACAGCTTCAAATGGGTAGCCATTTTGTTTCTCAAATGCCCTTGGAGGGGTAGGGAGGCACATGTAATGACACCGTGGACTGGATCCGGCCCATGGGCCTTAGGTTGGGAACCTCTACCCAAGAGGCTTGTCACTTCACAGCCATTCAGCCACCTCTCTCCTCCTCTCAAAATCATTGTGTTTGTGTTTCCTTCTGTTTTGGGCAGCCGTCTGTCGGAGGTGAGCTGCCTTCATTCTAGATTTCTGGGCTTGAATTGATGGGTAGGGTGCATGTTTGTGAAACCAGATGGTCCAACTATGCCTTTTGCCAACTCTGTGATTCCTCGCTTTTTTCAGTTCTTTCTTCTCCACCTCCAACTATCACCAACCAATGTTTTCACCTCTTGCTCTTTCCCAACATCAGATGAACCCCCTCCCTCTTGTGTACCTGTAGTGCTTTATGTTACAGCAGGAGACACAAATGAACTGCTCATAACTATAAAGAAGCAGTGTTGTGTGTGTGTGTGTATGTGGCAACTTTACAACAGATGTGCTGAGCCAAATGCCAACTGTGAATAGTCTGGGTTAGCAAGGCCAAGACTTGAAATAGACAGGACGCGGCAGCTGGAATGGCCAGCTGTGGCTTTCAGGTGTTACTGGACTACAGTTCCTAGCCCCAGTCTGTGTGTCCAACAGCATTGTTCAGGTAAAGTTGCCAATTATTTGTAGCAATGGATATGGTTGGCCTGCCTAGAGAAGCCGGACTGGAAAGCTCAGTGGGCGCCAGGAGGATGCCATCTGAGCCAGCTTGACCCTCAGCTCTGATTTTCTCTCCAGGATGACAGTAGAAGGAGAGAATGGGGTGGTGCAGGATGTCTTCTTCTGGGGGACGGCACTGCCCCTGTGCCAACCCCTGGATGGGAAGAGGCTGAAAGTGGAGGAACAAAAGCCATGTCTCAATGTGCCACCCTGCCAAGGTGAGTAGAACAGCAGGCCTGTTATAATTGGAGTTGGGAGTGGAGAGGGGGACAGCAATTGACTCCTGAGTCTAGGCCAGGGGTGCCTAAACTATGACTCATGGGTCAGATCCGGCCCCCAACGCCAATTCATCCGGCCCACACCACCTGCCTCATCGCTCCCAGAAGTGGAAGTAAAACGCGTCCACACTGGCACATTTTACTTCTACTTCTGGGAGCAACAAGGGTGGTGTAGGCCAGAAGAATTGGCATTGGGGGCCCGAGCCGGCCCATGGGCCGTAGCTTGGGCACTCCTGCTTTCAGCAGAGAAAATGGCAGCCTAAAATCTATATCCTCCTGATGCAAAACATATCTGTTGCAAAACAGATTGCAAGGTAAATTTTACTTCCACTTCTGGTGGGAGGAATCACATGACCAGCCCATGGCCCAAAAAGTTTGGGCGCTCCTGGTCTAGGCCTAGTAAAAAATGCCAGTCTTGGGAAGTGTCTCAAGCAGGGTTGTTGCCAAGACATGAAAGCAGTTGCATGGTTGGCCTTGAAGTGGTGGAGACCTTCCGGGCTAACTGGAGCAGGTTCGGCTCTTCTCTGGATACAGTTGCGGGGCACTCACCTGCCTCAGGCTCCCTGAGTTCTAGTTTTAAAAAGCAACCCAAAGTGAAGCCCCCAAGCTTGACATCCATCCCTTGCCTGATCTAGACTCGTTCTCATTCTCCTATAATCCAAATCTCTTTTCTCTCTCCCCCCCTCCAGATTGATTTTGCACAAGCACACACTATGAATGTCAGGACTCGATACCATTGCTGGCTGGAACACAGGAAAGCGGTGGGCCTTGTTGACTTCAACTTCTTGCAATCTTTGACACCATCCATTACATGTTTGCTCTTTTTCAAAGACTAGCCTTGTGAATAATCTGTGTAATAAATAGTGTTTTAATTACATGCCTACACATACTGTAATGATATCGTTGGCTGCAACTCGATCCAAATATACATTTCCCCCCTGCGCCAGGGCTCTGGGAGGCCTGGTCTTCAAGGCCAGCTGATATAGGTAATAATAGGAGCAAACTCAGTGCTTCATTAGGGGCTGTGGTGGCTCAGTGGTTAAGAAGCTTGCATTGTTAGCTAGAAGGCTGGCAAGTCAGCAGTTTGAGACCCGGGTACTGCATGACTGATTGAGCGCCTGTCTCTATCCCAGCTCTGCCAACCTAGCATATTGAAAGCAAGAAATAGCAAGTAGTTAAGTAGGGACCACTTCGGTGGGAAAAGATCTTAGGGAAATGAAAAGGCGCCTCATTCAGGCATCCCCTGAGCGGAGTTTCTCCAGCAAAAATCTTTCTGCCACTTCTGGTGGCGGCAGCAGTGGCAGGCACATTCACGGTGGGTTTCCACCCATTTTTGCCGCTTGTGCTGCTTCCTGTGGCAGAGGTGAGAGCAGCGTGTTTATGCCCGTTTTTGGCCTGTTTTTGGTGCATTTTTGGCACTTCCGCTGCTTCCGGTGCTGGCACTGGGGTCCTCACGTTGTGGGTGCTGTGGGCCAGATTAGGCTTGTGGGCCATAGGTTGTGAATCGTGCTGTAATATCTTGGAGGTTTAACTGCTCCAGAATCAAACTGATCAGTTACTAGAAATGGATCAAATTATACTCTCTTTGGGGATCTGTGCCTGGACTTTCTTGAATTAAGATACTGTATATAATGTGCCATTACTTCAGTTACTTGCCAGAGTTGTCTAGGTAAGAGAGTACTTAGGAACTGTTTTAAAGATCCTTTCTTCTATAGGTGCTCAGAGCTTACAAGGCACAGAGGGGAACCAACCTCTGGACTCCTGTCTCTTTAGCAAGGTGTTCTGTCTCACTGAGATGTCCCTTCTTAGGTCATTGACGCAAGAACCAAAATCTAGCCTATACCTCCTGTAGAACAGAGCAACCGGAAGAGGCAGGATGGGTGGGAATTCTTCAGGTTGCTTATGGTCAGAAGCATACAATTACCATGCCATTCTATTAAAACAAGATGTCTATAAAACAAGCTACAGGAAGGAGGTGGATTTCAAACAAGGATTTTAAAGAAAAGAAGCTGTTTTGGAGACATTAATTTTAAAACCTTAGTATGATTGCGAATCCCTGATAAGCTCTGCAAGACAACTGTGACTAACTGCAACCCGTTGTGACAGAGCTTCTTTCCTATCTGGAAGAATCCCTCACTCTCTGTGTCCTCCAATTTTCTAACATGTTAGGTATGCACATGCATTGGCATGAGTTTTTACTTGCATTTATTTACTTGTCTATAAGGGGCCTGTCTACCATTGCCTGTCTTCTGTTCTTCACCCGCAATGTGGCTAGCGTGGGATTATTCTTCAGGTGCTCTTTAGCTGGTGCCTACCAGCAGTGATCGGTGACAGCTGCTTTTTATCCCTAGCCCAGCAGGCCATGGAGCGGAAACAGCATCAGTTTCGTTCTGTACATTGAATACAAGCAAAATCCCTGATCCCAAACATAGGCAAGTTGGTGGTGTTTTGAGTTCTCTGATACCCTGAGAGCATTATTAGCACACACAGGCACAGTTCAGCACTACTTTATTGAAACTCACAAAGTACAAAAAGAAACTCTGGATGGGGTATGTATTTGCATGTGTGTGCACGGAAAAAGTCCCCTTCAACTTGAGAGAGCCCTCCTTGTGGTTCCCCATTCTGCTCTCCATTTCCCCTTTCTTGCATTTTTCTTGCAAATCCCAGGCGTAAGTGTTTGCTTAGCAGAAATCAAAACAAAGTGTCTCAGGCATTTTCTTGCTTTGATGGGCTGAGATTGTCTTGGAAGAAATACCGGTTTTCATACCACACACATTAAGAACTTCCATGCTAGCTTTATGTTACTCTGTAGGAGAGTATGCTAGTCCAGTGTGGTACAGAACAAAGCATGCAAGGCAGATGGATGTGGCCCTAAATGAAACAGCGAGATTGGTCACAGGATGCCTAAAACCAACCCCGATACAAAAAGTGCATTACTTAGCTGGCATCCCGCCACCAAAATTCCACCGAGAAAGTGCTGCTCAGAAAGAGCGGGTCAAAGCAAGTTCCTCGGAAACACACCTGCTATTTGATCACCAACTACCAAAGCAGAGACTGAAATCAAGGCACAGTTTCCTCATAACTTCTGCCCCTCTGAACTGCCAGCCCCCACAGATCTCCCTAGAAATTTGGAAGGCAAGCAAGGAGCTACCATATAATTGGGCAGAACCACATGAGTCTCTACCACCTGGCCAAGAACAACCATGGCCTGTGTGGTATACCAGTCAAGCGCCACTCCGGAAAATATGGGAACTGCTCCGGCCCGGGTGTGCATGTGCAGGAAAAACTCCACTGTGCAAGCGCAGAACACGTTTGTGCATGTGCAGATGGGTTCTGTACATGTACACGTGCGCAATAACCCCTTTCCCCGCCGTTCTAAATAGATAGATAAATCTTTATTGTCATTGTCCTGCACAATATGGGATGGCGCTGGAAAAGGGGAGGAACACGCGCCAAAATACGGGATTTCCCGGCCAATCTAGGATACTTGACAGGTATGCTGTGTGGAAAGCTTTAAATAGAGAGACTGTGTGCCAGGGTAGGAAGATCAAGGGCTAATCTGATAAAGTGAGGTTTCCCTGTAGATGACAGCGTGTGCGAATGTGGAGAAGGACAAACTATCTCCCATATGATACAATGCACACAATGCCCCTCAAGATGCACTGAGGAGGACCTTATGTCGGCTGTTGATGTAGCCTGATATTGGGTGGATGTCATCTAGTTCCTGCTTGTTTTATATATGTTAATTTTTGCTTTGTATGCTATTCAGTGGGGTACTGTGGCCGGTTCTCACTGGTTCTAGCGAACTGGTAGTAGAAATTCCAGGCCACGCCCACTTGGCCAGCCATGCCCACCTCTCGGCCTCCCCTCCCAGCACCGCTGGAAATGTGTCCCATTTGCCTCGTCCAGGGCCGAAGGCGCACTTTCATCTCCGCAGTTCCCTTGTGTCTTCGGCCCTGGGTGAGGCAAATGGGATGCGTTTCTGGCGGCACTGGGCTGGGAGGGGGAGGCCGGCTAACACCAGCCCACCAACTCACCCCGCTCACCTCCCAGCAGTGCCGCTGCTCTGGGACGACTTCTCGTCATCTCCGCGAAGCAAGAGAGCAAGGTTAGGTTTCTTTCTTTCTTTTTCTTGGGGTGTGTGTTTGAGGCCATGCCCACAGATAGCCACGCCCACCAAGTGGGTAGTAATTTTTTTACAGTGCTTCACTGATGCTATTATATGCTGGTGGTGCCTCTCTGACACAAATAAAGAAAAGCTCCCCATTCCAGACCCCTGGTCTCACCGAGAGCCCTCGTTTCACTGCGGAACAGCTTTAGACAGCATGGTCATTTCCCTTCATGGCCCAAGTTACTCTTGACTTGAACTTTGTCTCCCCACTCTCCCCACTCCTTTTGGCAAAGAATGTTAGTTTTGAAGCTTAAACTTTCTAGGGAGGGAAAATCAATGTGCATGTACTATCATTTGGTGTGCTCTGAATTCACTTCAAAATGTCTGCAGTGTAAAATGTACCTATTCAGTATTTAATTCCTGCCCTTTCTCAGAATAGCCACTCCACTCTCCCTCAGGGCTTCTATTTTTTTAGCCCTGTTCCCTCAGAACTATTGTCCTTCTGGGCAGCTGGGAGAAAAATGGATTCACCCCAAAACAGTATCTTGTTGCAAGCTATTCTTGTTGTAATGCAAAATATTTTAAGGTGGTGTGGGCTTGAATGAGCAACCAAGAGCCATTCCCTTTTTTAAAAGGCTGCCCTCTTATTTGTTGATATGGACCATCCAGCTGTCTATATTTTTCAACCCTCCTGGAAGGAGACTGCAAGAAGGGCGATGCACTGGCTGTGAGATCTATTGACACACTGGCAGTTTTGAAGTGAAAATTCTGTGGAAATAGACCAGTGCATGATGAGATAGACTTTAAGTTGCCATTTTCTCTGCTTAAAACAGGGTTGCCCAAACTACGGCCCACAGGCTGGATCCGGCCCCTGATGCCAATTCATCCGGCCCTTGTCACTCCCGGAAGTAAAATATGCCCACTTCCGGGAGTGATGAGAGCAGTGTGGGCTAGATGAATTGGCATCAGGGGCTGGATCCAGCCTGCGGGCCGTTGTTTGGGCACCCCTGACATAGAATCAATATTCTCCAGCTTTTTTAAAAAATGGTGTAATTCGTGGGTATGTGAGTGAGTCCTGGCAACCACAAGAAAGACCAGTGGGCAGGTACATGAGACATTTACAGGATAGCAAGACATTATGGAGAATTGATTGAAGGAGGGCACAGGACAGAATAGGAGGGAAAGCAGCTACCAGGAAATAAGAGGAGGGAGAAGGACAAGGCACTCAGGACTTCTGGGTCCAGCCCTAGTAAGGGTGGTTTTCAGCAACATTGCCCAACCTGGAAAATTCCAGATATATTATTGGGTCCAGATAATGGAAGAGATACTTCAACATGTGGGGTTGATGAAGGCTGAGGCTAAATGATAAAGCTTCAAGGGAGGTCTTCTCCCCAGAGTAAGTGAAGGACCATCAAGGAAAGGGAGAAAGATTCTTGTTTGCTTCCTGGATTTTCTCCTTTGGAGATGATTTTCTGCTGAACCGTGCTGAAGGCTCTGGTGGACTGGCAGTCGATACCAGAAGCCTCTGTGAGTGGGGGAAATCTGCAGTTATTATGTTGTTCTTCTGGTTCATTGGGGAAATCTGCTAAGAGAGGAAACAAGAGGTTGGTTAGGAGGCCTGTCTTTCCACCTGCCCACTAAGCCTATTTATTCTAGGCATGACCAATATATCAGTATCCCATATTCTGATACTGTCTCTTCCTCCTCCTCCTTTTAACGTACTGACAATAGTTAAACACAGGCGCTGGGACATTACATGGCTTCTGCTGAAAGCATTCCTCTTTGCCAGGAGTGCCCAAACTATGGTCCACGGGTCGGATCAAGCCCCGATGCCAATTCATCTGGCCTGCACCACCCTCATCACTCCTAGAAGCGGAAGTAAAATGCACCCGTCTGGGCGTGTTTTACTTCTACTTCGAGGAGCGATGAGGGTGGTGCAGGCCAGATGACTTGGTGTCAGGGGCTGGATCTGGCCATCGGGCCATAGTTTGGGCACTCCTGGCAAAGAGGAATGCTTTCAGCAGAAGCCATGTAATGTCCCAGCGCCTGTGTTTAACTATTGTCAGAATAAGAAAGGCATTCTATTCACGGGAAACTAAGCATGCTAAATGAGCTTGTCTCCATCTTCTAATTCACATGTCCTCCCCTATTAGTCCCCATTTACATGTAATATAGCTGTGAGCTCAGCCCTGCCAGTAGGCAAAGCCAGGCAACTGGCTCGGGGGGGGGGGAGGGGGGGCGGGGCGGCGGGCAGCAGGTGACTGGAGTGATCTCCAGTGGTAACCCTCCAGTTTTTTCTTCAGAGTCCCCCTCACCTTTCTCCTTCCTCATAGGACAGAGCTGTGTTCACACAGCCTCTAAAGTGTCCTACTGCCCTGCAGTGCATCAGAAAACGTAGGAACATTGCAAGGGTAAAATTAAGATTCACCTGCTGGTTCCAGTCGTGTGGACTGAAGAGGTTCGTGGACCAGTCCAGACTTCTCTGCCTCTATCTCTCCCCCTCCCCTCCAATAAGCCAGCACTGAACTGTGCAAAATCATTTGGTAATCAAAGGTGAATGAGCATAAAGCCCAGCCTGCACTCTCTAAATGTCAGCACTTGGTGGTGGGTACACAGAAAGAGCCTCCTCGAAGATTGTGGTATTTCTGAACCACAATTGGGCATATCCCGGGCAAAGGCCACCTCGTGTTGCCGGCTAATCTTTTCTCACACAGGAACTGCAGAATGAACTCACCAAAAGGTGGCTTCATTTTGTAACAGTTTCATGTCTGGCCTAGACACTCAAGAAGAAGAAGAAGCTCCTCTGGTGGCTTAGTAGTTAAGGCGCTGAGCTGGAGATTGGAAGGTTGGGTTTCGATACCTGAGAGCTGCACTTGGGGACATGAAAGGAGCCTCATTTGGGCGTCCCCTAAAAATCCTTTCAACCCAGAGTAATCTCTGGCACGAAATTATTATTACTCAAGAAGAAGTGCTTTATGGCCAGAGATGAAGGGAAGATGTTTTCTCCATGAAAGCGTCAGTGTCGCAAAGGAGGGACCTCTTTTATAAGGGGCCTTCCTCTCATGCCACTGCTGCCTTGCCTTACCTGTGATCCACTCCCTGCAGGTAGCCAAGTAAGGTAAAGGTCTCCCTTGCTCGAAAGCCAGTCACGTCCAACTCTAGGGGCCAGCACTCATCTCCATTTACAACCAAAGAGCCAACACTGGCTGCATTTGCAAACTTTTCCCCCATGCACATGCAGCAAGCATGACTAGATGCCAAAGCACACGGAATGCTGTTACCTTTCCTGCAGAAGTGATACCTACATTACTTGCAATTGTTTTGCTTTCAAACTGCTAGGTTGGCTTGAGGTAGCCAGGTAGTATATGGTTTGCACAGAACACCTTTCACACCTTTCTCCAGCTAGGAAGCTTTATGGATGAGTTGGGCTGCAACTCCTATCATCTCCATCCAATATGGCTGGATAGAGGGAAGGCAAGAGACCGCAGGAGAAAGGAGAATTTGAGAGGCTTACCGGGGGACTGGTGCTTGGCGGTGTTTCTGGACAGCTCCGGCGAGGGGCACAGGTGATAACAGAAGGACGCATCTGAAAGATCAGGTGTATTTCTGTATGTTATTAATTTATCATAGTTATACCCCATTCTACTGTTTGAAACTCTCTTAGAATAGCTCACCTGTCAATGTTAAAAGCAACAAGCTTTTCCTGCCCTCTTAAAAAGAAGCCGGGCGTGATGCACTGCAAAAAAAATTACTACCCCACCATGGGCATGGCTAACCCTGTGGGCATGGCTAACTCTGTGGGCCATGCCCACTTGGCCTCCCTACATCATGGCCTGGGGTAGGGAGGTGGGCGTGGCCTGGGGGAATTTCCCAGACACCTGTGGGCACTTGTAGCAGCTCAACACTGAAGCCGGCCCAAGACTCACCTGCTGCAGTTGGGACACTGTGAAGGAGGCAGGATCCAGTAGTGGCTTCCTCAAGGGGCATTTCTGCGGGCAGGACGGGTGAAGCACTGGAGAACCCCTGCAGCACTCGGCACTTGGTGTGGCAACGCAGGGCACAGCCACAGGCACACTTGGTAGTTGTGCAGCGGTTGGCGCCATCAGATCCTGAGAGCTAAGGAACAAATATACAATCATAGGGCTGGAGAAATCCCCCTGACATCTTTGCTGCCAGACAGAGCCAGACCTTTGAGGGCCAGTGGTTATGATGCCATGAGCCACACATGATGCCATGAGCCACACACTTTTTCCTCAGCATGGAGATCTTTTATTTTTAAAGGATTTTTTTGAAGTGGTTGGGACAAAATGGCTGCCCCCCTTGCGCAGGCAGGGCAAAATGGCCATCCAGACCTCGAAACTAACTGAGAGAGTGTGAACTGGCCCCCAGGTTGAAAAGGTTGGGAACCCCTGTCTTAAAGTAACAACAACTATGACATAAAAGAAAAAACTTATATCAACTGCTACATGCACCCACCACCTTAGTGGGACACTATATCTTCTTGTAACTATTTTCTATATAACATTTCCTTTCTCTTTCCAAAACATTAAAAATTTATTGCCCTGGCCTTATTCCTTTCCCCTTCACTAAAATATATCCCACAAATTCTCCCCATATCTCACTAAATCGACTTTAGACCTCATGCCTCAGACCTTTGATGTATGTGTTTGGCTGAGGAGTGTATGTGTTTTGGTGCATCTCTTTGGGGTGAATAATCTGTATGATTATACATAATCTGTATGATTATGACTGAATGCCTCTAAGGCAAAATCCTCCCTTCTAAACAAATGCATGCCACAGCACTGAGGAGCTATGGTTGACCTCTGAGAAGTGGAATGCCTGGCCTAGTGCAGAATGCTGTCCATCTTGGGATTAGAGCACAGCCGGAAGGGGGCTGCCCCTCACCCCCATGTGCCACTGCATGTTTGTGGTGAACCCAGGGAGTCACAGCTATCTTGAATCAGAAGGTATGACTTACAGGGTGATTTGAGCCCTGTCATCTGGTTTTTCTGTGGGTGACCCTTCTCCACAACCAAGAAAGCGGCACACTAAACACCTCCTGCTTACATCTACCGAGGACCCTCTGAGGTGGCTGCCACACACAGGCCTCCTAGACAAATTGCCTCCCGTGAGGAACAGGTTCTTGGATCTTACCAAGGAACTTTGGCTAACCACTGTCTCTCAGCCTGATCTACCTCACAGGATTGTTGTGAAGCAAAATCCCTAGAGTTCAGGGAAAACTCATGACTTGGCATGCTTTTTACAACAGTGATGGCGAACCTTTTAGAGATCGAGTGCCCAAACTGCAACCCAAAACCCACTTATTTATCGCAAAGTGCCAACACAGCAACAAGGGAAGAAGGAAATGCTCCCATTGGGCTGCTGGGCAGACGGGCAGGCAAACTCTGTGCTGGGGGAGGGAGGAAGTACTCCCATTGGGCTGCTGGACAAAGGGACAGTGTGAACTCTGTACAGGGTGACTGCACAGGTGCCCACAGAGAGAGCTCTGAGTGCCACCTTTGGCAAGCATGCCATAGGTTTGCCACCACTGCTTTACAGCATGCCACTGCTTCTCTTTATGCACTGCACAGGGGACAAAATGGCATACAAATGAGGGAGACCTGAGACTTCTGAATGCAACCAAGTGCGCATTCAAGAAAAGCCACTAAAATGGAGGTTCTCTCTCTTCTGCTGTTTTAACAGGTCAGCCTTAGCATGCGGCAGAGGATGCAAAAACCCCAAGAGGCAAAAGCTGGACCGTAGAGGCTTCTGCTCTTTCTTCCTGACCTCTCTGGGGTCACTCCCATCTGTTGTGGAGCACAGCACTGTCCTAGCATCCCTGAATTATTCTCCTTGTCTTAAGTCACAGGTATACGTGATCTTCCCTATTAACTGCAAATGCAATTCTCCTAGTTCAGGATGGAGAAAGGGGGCACCTCATGACTTTCACCTAAGGTGGCCAAACATCTCAGGGTGGGCCCGTTTTGTTTTGGTTCATAATTACCTCTTGCTATTTCCAGAATTGCCTCTAATAGGATCCCACCCACCCCATCCAGCACATGGTTTGCACCCAGCCAGCCCTTTCCCTCCACCCATTTGGGGTTTTTTTGTTTAAAAAATTCTTATATGCAGTGAATATAAAATAGCCTACCAAAATTTATTCACTCGTTTTTACATCTGAGGAACAGCACTGGGGAGATTAATGACTTGCTCAAGGCTCTTCCATCACATTTAAAATTTACCTCATGCCATTTGAGCTGGGACTATTTAAAATCGGAAACACTAGCTTCTAGACAAGCTGAAATACGTAGCAATATATGTATTTAATTGAGCAGTTGCTTAGCCATTGCACACAGAGAGAGAGAGAGAGAGAGAGAGAGAGAGAGAGAGAGAGAAGCACATTAGTAAAGAAAGAGGACAAATGATTATACTAGGGGTACTCAAACTATGGCTCATGGCCCCCTGATGCCAATTCATCCGGCTCACACCACCCTCATTGCTCCCGTATGGGCATGTTTCCGCTTCCGGGAGTGATGAGGGTAGCAGATGAATTGGTGCTGGGGGCCGGATCTGGCCCATGAGCTGTAGTTTGGGCACCCCTGGTTTAAGCAGAGAAAATGGCAGATTAAAATCTATCTCATCCTGTTGCAAAACAGATTGCAAGGTGTATTTTACTTTGCTTCGGGTGGGAGAAACCATGTGACCAGCCCATGGGCCAATTTTTTTGGGCATTTCTGGATTACCCAGACACCCCATTAATGTTATGTATGTTGTTTTTTTTGCATGTGGATGCAAACTGAGAAATAAGCACATTGTTTTAAAAAGGGCTGCAACAGACTACATAATTGGAAGATGATGCCTCAGGGACATTTTTTGCTTGCTGCTCAATCTGTTGTCCAAATGCTGGATTCCTAAAGGTCAGCTTAAACCTCCTTTCGCTTTCTCTCTTTTGTGTGGTTCTTTATGTGTAAACTGGATTTGTATGGGGAGATCTTCAAATGTAGAGGACTGTCCTATTCTCAGACCCTTGGAAATGGAGGACACTTCTCTGTAAAATAGGACACGTGGCCACCCTAGCAGTTACAATTTTTATAAATTAGGTAGATTTTTTAAAAAGCAGTTTGGACTGAAAGATTTCCTCCTCTCTTGTCCAGAATGCATTCAAAACCTTCTGTTTATGAAAAATAGGTAAAAACTGGTAAAGGAACACGTGTCCCCCCCTCCCTATTTTATCTCGATGCATTTTTATCTGTGAGTAGGTCTTCATTCACATTCCCAAACACACACATTGCATCTTTATAATTGGCTTGGGCCTCAAAAAGTAGATACTAGAGAAAATTAATAAACTCAGAATGAAAAACTTCTGATCTGCTATGAGTTACGAATTAGGGATTCCAAAACTCCTTCAGTTACGGACTCTAGTATCTTGCAAAGGAAAAATCATCATATCTAGACACATGCCCAGTTTGTACCATCAGTTTCTTTTAAAAAAACAACAGGAATAAGAGCAACACATGGTGTGATACTATCATAAGGAGAAATCAGATCAGAAGAGTATGAAATGTTTGGTGAACAGAGCCCAAAGCTAAATTCATAATGAACCTCTTGGAGAATTTGAGTAGATGCATGCTAAGGCTGTTGGGAAAGTAATTTCTTTTTTCTGGGACATTCCACTGGTTGGAGGAATCTAGGAGTTTGTGGTCCGAAAATATAACTCATTCATGCTGTGCTCATAGTCTATGGTGGGGAGCTGTCTAAGTTAGAGAATGTTTACATTGTATGTAGGACCTGCTGCTATTCTAAGACCTTTAGTAGAAGGGAGGTGGCTTTTTTGGGGTGCAGTTCCTGGTCTTCAGAAGCAAAAGTTTTCACATTCAGTTATTGCCATCTCCAGGTAGGATTGGGAAAGATCTCACCCCCACCCAACTCAAATGGAAGCCCTAGATCAGGGATTCTCAACTTGCGGCCCGTGGACTGGATGTGGCCCACGGCACCATTTCATGTGCCGTCCCCATGTGCCATGTGGTGGAGGAAGGGAAAAATAGCTGTCTGGCCCCTGAAGCTGTCTGAGGGAGCATGACCTCAGCTTTATAAGGTTGAGAACTCCTGCCCTAGATTGCTTCTGCCAGTCAACCCAGATGGCCCAAATGCAAGGCAACATTTCTATCTTCTTAACAACTTGGGTAAATTTTACTGATCATCAGTGATGGCAGCCAAAGCTGGCTCTACCCCTGGATGTAATCTTCAGCCTTTGTTCATTTTGGCTGTCCGATTTGGATCTGATTGTATCCAACCCATTTACTAGCAGGCCTAGGTGTGACCTGGGTGCTACCCTCCAGAGAACATCGACCCATCCTACTCAGACCTCTTAGGTCATGGCACTATGGATGGTCAACCTGATAAAGTTAAAGGGTCATGGCACAGAAATGTGCCTTCTTGGTGGTGGCCCCTTTATTATGAAATGAGATCCAGAGATTCATCTGGTTCCCCTCCCTTCAGGCCTTTAAGAAAGCAACAAAAACCATGTTCTTTAAAAGAGGCTTTTAAACACATTTTCCCCATGGAGAGAGCTGGGTCAATTGAGCTTACTTCTAATCCAATATAATTTATAATTAATTTCAGTCTGTTGGTGTGTTCTTGGTACTTTATTGTTATTTTTTATTCATTCTTATGTTGTGGGTTATAGGCAGGCTGGTGAGTTATGGTTTATTTGGGGTTTGGGTATCATTGTAGTGATTTGCCACCTAAGGTAGTGTTCATCATTACGTCAAGTGGGATATCTTAACCTATAAATCCAAGAGTTAACCGATGGAACTGGCTATAGGTTGCTATGCCTCGCCCTACTTGCCTGCACTCACCCTTCGTGCACACGGCCGATCTGGGTCCACAGGTCAACGAAGGATTGAGAAAACCGGCAGTAGGGCAACAGCCCCACAAACGCAAAGAAAGGGAAACAACTTCACTTCCCAACATTCCTTGTGCCGTGCCAGAGCCAATCAGGCTGAGAGGCTCTCGCACGGCGTAGCGTTCGGAAACGCGCCGCAGCTAATCAAAAGAAAAGCATTTTAAAAAAACGCAGCACAAACACAAAGCACCAACCCATAACTACAAGCCCCAGCGTCCTGCGCGCCATGAGCGCACAGAACGCTGAGGAAGCCGGCGCCCAAAAAATAAAGCAAAAGCAAAAACACCGGGAGAGCAAGTCCGACAAGCCGCGGGAACCAAAGCCCCCCTCCCCAATGGTGCCTGAAGCTCCTGATCGGAGTTTCCCCTTTAATATCACTGGGTGTGTGTGTGTGTGTGTGGGTGTTCTGCTCCTCCTCTCTACTGGCTCCCCTGGGGTTCGGAGGGTTGGGGGGACCAAAGGAGCCTGTCTCCCCAACCCTCCTGACCCAAGGGCACCCGGCAGAGAGGGGATTCCCCCCCCCACACACACACACACACTCGCCCCATATTAAAGAGAAGAAACCAAGCGGTTACTTCTCTTTAAAAACGGAGGTGGTGGTGGGGGGGAGAAACCCCCTCTCTGATGGCTCTCCTGGGGTTGGGAGGGTTGGGGGGACCAAAGGAGCCTGTCTCCCCAACCCTCCTGACCCCAGGGGACCTGGCAGAGAGGGGATTCCCCTCCCCCTCCACACGCCCCATATTAAAGAGAAGAAACCAAGCGGTTACTTCTCTTTAAAAATGGAAGTTGGGGGGGGATCCCCCTCTCTGATGGCTCTCCTGGGTCCGGAAAGTTTAGGGAGACAGACCCCTTTTCTCCACCCAACCCTCCCAAACCCAAGGAAGCCAGCGGAGAGGGGGATCCCACCCCCACTCCCCCACTGATATTAAAGGGGAATCCCCAAATGAGATTTCCCTTTAAGATCAGAGGGTAGCCTGGATTCGATCACCTTTCCTGGGTCCCCTGAGTCTGGTAGGTTTGGGGGCACAAAAGGAGCCTGTCCCCCCAAGCCTTCCAGAGCCAGGGAAGATGGCAGAGAGGGGATCCCCCCCCCCAGGACACCAAAAAACACAAAAACAAACAATCAAAAACATTCAAAAATACACACAAGCAAACAAAAATAACACCAAAAAGTAAACAACAACAAATATTTCCAAACACACCCAGCACCCAGCCAAACACCACAAAATCCAACCACCACCATCACCCCAAATAAAGAAAAACAGCAAACTCACCATCACACGACCTCATACCACAACGACTGGAAAAGAAATGAATAAAGAAAGTGTTGTGTATAGGAAAGTATGCCTTTAAACAATGTAACAGAATAACTACCAGCTGTAACTCTGTAACCTCCTGTATTAGGACGCGAGCTAATGTCCACCAGATGGCAATAGCGAGCGTCCAGCTCACATGGTTCCAATTCCACAAATACCTACAGCGCGGGAAGATTCCCGCCACCACTCACCTGGACAAGAAGGGCGTGACCAGAAATGACGTCACGCAGACAGTAGCCAATGGGCTACCGAGGAGCCACATTCAAATGTATAGTCTCTGTATATATTGAGCTGTTCGTCCACCATTACCACATGTTCCCCCGGACCACCATGCAATAAAGATGTGTTAAGCCAATCCTTCGGCTGTTCCTGTGTCTTGGTTCTCATATACTAAATTGGCGACGAAGGTGGGATGATGGATTCCCACGAGATCAAGACACACGCCGGTTTCGACATCAACAAGCCCGAAGATTGGGAGCTCTTCGAAATGGACTTCCAAAGCGCGCTGGTGGTGTCCGACATTACGGACGAAGGAAAGAAGAGGGCCATCCTCACCCGGATGCTGGGACGTGCCGCCATGAAAGTACTGGTGGACCTGGTTTCGCCGAAGAAGGTGAGCGAGGTGTCGGTCAAGCAGCTCCTGAAAGCGATGCGCGATCACTTCCAGCCCTTGGTCTCGATGTTTTCGGCTCGAGACGCGTTCTGGAAGAGAGTCCAAGCGCCTGGGGAGTCCATCGCAGCCTTTGCAGCGGCCCTCCGGTTGGCCGCCGGCCCTTGCAAGTGGGAGAACCTGGAAATCGCCCTCAGGGACCGCATGCTCTGTGGCCTGTGGGACGAGGAAGTTCAGCGAAAGCTGATGAACCAGGAGCCGCCCCCGACGCTGCACGAGGTCGTGAAGGCGGCGCAGGCCGCGGAAGCCACGAGGGCCGGAGTCAAGGGGTTCAGGGAAAGGCCCCCACAACCCGACAAGGCAGCGGGCTCGGTGCACGCGGCCAGGCGAGCGCCACAATCCTCCATGGAGAGCAGCGAGGACGAGGACGTCCGGAAGGTACGGAAGGATGGCCGACGTTGCGACAGCTGCGGGGCGGCCCACGACCGCACCAAGTGCCCGTTCCGGAAGGCTGAGTGCCACAACTGTGGACGTCGAGGGCACATAGCCAAGGTTTGCAGACGGCGGCGCGGGGACCAGAGAGGCTCGACAGACCGCCCACCGAGATTCCAGGAAGGCACCCGGCCCTCGAGGAAGCAGGACGGCGTGGGCCACATCTCCGACGGCAGCGCCGCCGCCGCCCCAGTTCATAGCGTGTCCTTAGGACACCCCCGTTACTTTGTTGAGGTACTGGTGCAAGGGGTCCCCATTAGAATGGAGATAGACTCGGGGTCTTCATATTCAATCATTTCCCAGAGGGAGTTTTTGGGAATTTCCCCCAACTCGCGGCCCAGGCTCAAAGCGCTGAGGTCCACGCTGCGGGACATACAGGGAAATAGCATTCCGGTGTTGGGGGTTGGAAAATTCATGGTCCAGTACAAGCGGCACGCCGCGGAACTGCCCCTGGTTGTCCTCAAGGGGGGAAGCTGTAGCCTTCTCGGGACTCAATGGTTTAAGCCCCTGGGTTTGTTCATCGGGGGGGTGCATGCCGTTGGGACTGACCCTATACAAGAGGTGTGTGACGCGCACCCCAAAGTGTTCAAGAAGGGACTCGGAAAATTCAAGGGACCCCCAGTTGCGTTTGCCCTGGACCCGGAGGTCCGCCCAATAAGACTCAAACCGCGCAGAGTGCCTTTTGCACTCAAGGACAAGATAGAGGCGGAACTGGACAAATTGGTGGGCCAGGGGATTCTTGTTCCTGTTGATTCCGCGGAGTGGGAAACTCCGATTGTAACAGCACTGAAGGCCAACGGGGAGGTTCGCATATGCGCAGATTACAAATGCACCATTAATAAGGCGATACGCCCAAATGCGTATCCGGTGCCGGTGGTCAGCCACCTGTTGGCCAGGTTACATGGGGGGAGGTGCTTTGCAAAACTTGACCTGGCACACGCATATCAGCAGCTATCGGTAACCCCAACTGCGGCTGCTGCGCAGACGATAGTCACTCATAAGGGGGCGTTCCAGGTCACGCGCCTACAGTTTGGCGTGAACTCGGCACCAGGTATCTTCCAATCGCTCGTGGAACGCTTCTTAAAGGGGCTAGAGGGGGTCTTACCATACTTTGATGACGTGTTGATAACGGGGGGGGGAGCGAATCTGAATTGGCTGAAAGATTAGACAAAGTGCTGACGATATTCAAAAAAGCGGGGTTGAGGCTGCGGAAAGACAAATGCGTCTTCTTCGCCACAGAGGTTGAGTTCTTGGGTTTCCGGGTAACCCCTGCAGGAATCAAGCCCTCCAAATCAAAGGTGGCCGCCATTCAAAATGCTCCTCGCCCCACCTCCAAGCCCGAATTGCAGTCGTTCCTGGGGCTCCTAAACTTCTACCATTCCTTCCTGCCTCGGAAGGCATCGGTGGTGGAGCCGCTTCATAAGCTTCTAAAAAAGGACGAGGCATGGAAATGGGGCGAGAGCCAAGAGAAAGCATTCAATGACCTGAAACGACTCCTAGCCTCAGACGCTATACTAACCCATTTTGACCCCAAGAGACCAGTAGTCCTGATATGTGATGCGTCCCCAGTGGGGGTGGGGGCGGTTCTGTGCCATGTGATGGAAAACGGGCGGGTGGCCCCGGTGGCGTTCTACTCCAGGTCCCTGTCTCAGGCAGAGCGAAATAACGCACAGACATACAGGGAACCGTTGGCAATAATCGCTGGGACCAAAAAGTTCCATGATTTCCTCTATGGCCGCCCTTTTACCATCGTGACTGACCACAAGCCCCTGCTAGGCATTTTCACTGCGGACAAGCCCACGCCTCAAATCCTGTCCCCTAGGATGCTCAGGTGGGCCATTTTTTTAAACGCATGCCAGACCACGCTGGTGTATCGCCCTGGAAAGGACATAAGCCACGCGGACGCCCTGTCGAGGTCACCCCTCCCCCACACAAGCGGCCACGTGTGCGAGGTGGAGCAAGACCACCAAGTGCTCATGATAGAGGTCTTGGATTCACCCCCCGTATTGCCCGCAAAGATCGCCAAGGCGACATGCAAGGACAAGATGTTGGCCCTGGTTAGTTCTTGGGTGCAGAAAGGGTGGCCAACGTCCTCCCCAGCGACGGAGTTCGCCCCATTTTTTCGGAAAAAGCTTGAATTGTCCTTAGAGAGGGGGTGGCTCCTGTGGGGCCAGCGGGTAATTGTCCCTGAAGCACTGAGAGCGAGGGTGCTCAAACTGCTGCACGTCAGCCACCCCGGAATTGTCCGTTCCAAGGCGCTGGCCAGGAGCTACTTCTGGTGGCCTCAGTTGGACGCCGATATCGAGCACATGGTGGGCACTTGCGCAAGCTGCCAGAGCTCCCGGCCCGAAGAAGCTCATCTTCCGCACAGGGAATGGGACACGGCAAAGGGGCCGTGGTCCCGTGTGCACATTGACTTTGCGGGCCCTTTCAGAGGATCTCTTTTTCTCCTCGTAGTGGATGCTTACTCCAAGTGGCTGGAGGTTCTCCCGGTTGCGAACACCTCCTCAGCCACAACTGTTAAACATTTGCGGAGGGTGTTCAGCACGTTCGGCATACCAGACACCCTTATTAGCGATAACACTAGTTGTTTCACGTCCGCTGAGTTTAGGGCATTCACCGAGATCAACGCCATCCGGCACATCACCTCCGCACCTTTCCACCCGGCGACAAATGGCCAGATAGAACGCCTCGTGCGCACCACCAAAGACGCGCTGAGGCGCATGGGCCCCGGGGATTTAAACCTGCAGTTGTGTCAGTTTTTACTGGGATACAGAGTTACCCCCCTAGCGTCAGGGTACTCGCCCGCAGAACTCCTAATGCGCAGGAAGCTGACTACGATACTGACCAGGCTAGACCCCACTAGGGTGGAAGACACTGGGAGGAACATTGGGGTAGCGGGCATGAAGAGTTTCGAGATAGGCGCCCGGTTCATTGCAGAAACTACGCTAGCGCAGGGCCAGCCTGGGTTCCGGGCGTAGTCATTGGGCAGACAGGCCCCGTGTCGTATTGCATAGAGACCAGCACAGGTCTACTCTGGAGGCGGCACGCAGACCAACTCCGGCCCCGGATCTCCGAAAACCAGGGCGCTGACAGTGCAGAAAAGGATTCAACGTTAGGGTTCTCCCCCACCCGTTCAGCCCAAGGGGGAGGAGAGGGGGGCCGGTGGTCCCCACCACGGGGGGGAAGGGAATAAGTTTGTCCCCGTAGATACCCTGTCAGATACTCCCACAGATTCCCCAGTAGATGAGTTTGAGTTTGAGTTACAAAACCGGGGTTTTTTTCGGAGTGGTCCCCCACCCATCCAAGCGAGAAGAGGGGTTTTGCGTTAGCCCCCAGTGCCCCCGGTTTTCCCACAATGGAGTTCCTCCCTACCCCAAAAGCTGCGGAACCGCGGCAAGTCGCTAACCAGTATCCCTCTCCCATTGCAGTACAAGAGACCAGGGAGCAAAGAAGCGATAGCGCCCCCGGGACAAGGCAGCCAGCCTTGCGCCCAAAACGCGTTTGCAATAAACCATATTGGATGAGAGACTTCGTCTCATCCTAGGGGGGAGGGATGTTGTGTATAAGAAAGTATGCTTTTAAACAATGTAACAGAATAACTACCAGCTGTAACTCTGTAACCTCCTGTATTAGGACGTGAGCTAATGTCTACCAGATGGCAATAGCGAGCGTCCAGCTCACATGGTTCCAATTCCACAAACACCTACAGCACGGGAAGATTCCCGCCACCACTCACCTGGACAAGAAGGGCGTGACCAGAAATGACATCACGCAGACAGTAGCCAATGGGCTACCGAGGAGCCACATTCAAATGTATAGTCTCTGTATATATTGAGCTGTTCGTCCACCATTACCACATGTTCCCCCGGACCACCATGCAATAAAGATGTGTTAAGCCAATCCTTAGGCTGTTCCTGTGTCTTGGTTCTCATATACTAAATAAAGAGACTACTTACTGGAAGAAGCTCCACCCAGAGGCCACGAGAGAAAAAACAGTCAAAATACAAGATAACCCCTACCAGCACCACTTGCTGCCCACAATAATATTTTTTTTTCAAAAAGACACAATAGCCCCACACAAAAGGCCCCAAGAGTTTTTCAAAAAAGTATATCATCCTTTATTCTTTTTTTCATCCACAAAACCAAAACACCAAAGAAAACTCATCACAGTTTATAACAGGCCACTCAAAAAAATTTGTATAAATAAAAAATTTTAAAATTTCAATTATAGACTAACCTCTTCTTTACAAACATTAACAACAACAACAACAAAAACTTCCCAACACCATTTAAAACAGCCCGGCAACGCCGGGCAACCTTTGCTAGTAAATAAAATAAAAAAGAAGAAGAAGAAGAAAATTGAACAATAAAACAAAAAGAAAGGAAAGGAGGAAACTTTTAGTGAGGGTGCAGGATGCAGTCCTTGCCTGCCTGCCTGCCTGCCTGCCTGCCTGCCTGCCTGCCTGCCTGCCTGCCTATCTATCTATCTATCTATCTATCTATCTATCTATCTATCTATCTATCTATCTAATCTATCAGTTTGTGTAAACCAGGGGTGCCCAAAACATTTCAGGCCACATGCCAGTCATGTGGTTCAGGGAGGCCCAGGGATGTGTTTTACTTGCAGGAGCAACAAGGGCTTTGCGGGCCGGATGAATTGGCATTAGGGGCCGCATCCGGCCCCAGGTCGTAGTTTGGGCACCCCTGGCGTAAACACACTACTCTGAGTGTCTAAGGCCAGCAGCACTTCTCTACATGAACAGCCTCAGAGCAGCAAAAAGCAGATACAGTGATACCTTATGCAACGTCCAAACTTGGTTCCACAAGTTCGGACTTTATATGGATTTGGACTTTGTATGAGGCATGCAAAATCCTAGCCGCGATGCCTCATACAACGTCCAAATCCTTGCTGCGATGCCTCATACAATGTTATTTCCATAGAGATACATTGTACTGTAACAGCACAGACTTCAGGGCAAAGTCAAGGAAACAGAAAACTGACAGAACTTAAAGAAATTATTGTCTAAAGACTAAATACATTACAAAAACATGTCAAACAACCCTGATTGTCCAAGAATCTGAAAAATTCTGCAAAAATCCCAGGAATGCTTCTAAAAATTCTGATGGAAAAAATTCAAAAACGCGCTCAAAACCACTCCTAAACACTCTTGGCCTTGTGCACAACGCACAAGAGCAATGCACGCATGCGTCCTGCCTTTTATACTGCCCAGGCACAATGCAACCTGAGGAAAAATGAATGCCTCATACAAAGTCGAGCGACTTTGTATGAGGCAACTTTTTTCAAGGAATTAGGCGATGTTGTATGAATTCGACGTTGTACGAAGCGGACTTTGTATGAGGTATTACTGTATACACATAAATAAATACATACAAAGACCCCTTGCCTCTGCTGTATATAAACCATGCCTGAAGGTTTTACTCCTAGTCTGAAGAAGCGAACTTGAGAAGCTAACAGTAAAAATATAGGAGTTAGTCTTTAAAGTGCTGCAGTGGTTTTGCTTTTGTTTTATTTTATTGTTTTTTTCTGATATGCATAAAAAGAGATATACACTCTCTCTGTGTGTGTGCATGCACATATACATGATCTATCTATTTTTATGTACAGTATCTGTGCGTGTGTGTTTATGCGTCTTCTTCCGCTCCCTCCCTCCTTGCCTCTCTCCTGATGCTGCAGCGCCCCCTGGCGATCCGCGCGAGTCACTCACCTGGCCGCCGTCCCGCCGGGGCAGCGCCTGACTTTGGCCGCCTTGTTGGGCCTCTCCTCCGGCCTGGCCCGGGCGTCTCCTCCGCTGATCCTGCGCTTGAGGGCGGAGAGGGGCCAGCGCGGCGGAGGGAGCCGCTGCTCGCTCTCGAAAGAGGGGTGGCCTGGAAGGAAGTAAAAGGTAAAGGTAAAGGTTTCCCTTGCTTGAAAGCTAGTCGTATCCGACTCTAGGGTGCAGTGCTCATCTCTGTTTCCAAGCCGAAGAGCCCAGCGCTGTTTGCTTCTGCAGACGTTTCCCTGGTCATGTAGCAGGCATGACTAGACACCGGAGCGCACGGAATGCTGCTGTTACCTTCCTACTGAAGTGGTCCCTATTTATCTACTTGCAATTTCTTGCTTTCGAACTGCTAGGTTGGCAGGAGCTGGGACGAAGTCGGGAGCTCATTCCATCTTGCAGTACTCGGGAATCGAACTGCTGACCTTCCGCTTCCCAGTCAGCGTCTTACCTACTTGAGCCACTGCAGTCCCCCTGGAAGGAAAGGAACCCGCAGATCGTCGGCCTCGATTGCCAGTAACTTGGCAGCACGGCTGGGCTGGGCTGGGCTGGGCAATTGGCATAGATAGAGAGGGCCTATTGACCAGATTTGGTGCCAGGTATAGTGATTAATAAAAGGGTCGCGGTGGGTGGGTTAGTGATTAAGACGTTGAGCTTGATGACCGGAAGGTTGGCAGGTCACTCGAGGACAGAGGGCTGAAGGATAGTGAATGCCCATTGTCTGTCCCAGCTCCTGCCAACCTAGCCGTTTGAAAGGAAGAAATTGCAAGTAGATAAACAGGTATCACTTCAGTAGGAAAGGTAACAGTGTTCTGCGTGCTCTGGCGCCTAGTCATGCCTGCCACGTGATCACGGAAACGTTTGCAGACGCAGACACATACCTGTCAACCGCGGTTCTGTAAAATCCGGGACCTGCGCATAACGGTTCTGCACAGCTCGCTTTTTACGCATGCATAGAAGCAACTTGCACAGAACCGTTCTGCGCAGCTCGCTTCTACGCATGCGTAGAAGGCTTTTACGCATGCGTAGAAGGCTTCTACGATCCCCTTCTGCACAGAAGCCTTCTACACATGCGTAGAAGGGTTCTACGCAAGTGTAGAAGGGTTTTATGCATGCGTAAAATCCTTCTACGCATGTGTAGAACTGAGCTGCGCAGAAGGGATGCGCAGTAACGCCTTTCTCCCCGCTGCCAAATCCCGGAGTTTCAGCAGCACCGGGCGGTAAATGGCGAAAATCGGCGCCGAAAAACAGGAAATCCCGGCCAACCTGGGAAGGTTGACAGGTATGTGCAGACAGCACTGGCACTTTTGGCTGTAAATAAAGGTGAGCACCGAACCCTAGAGTCAGATACAACTGGCTTTCTAGCAAGGGAGACCTTTTCCTTTTCTTATGATGATTAATGTGCTCCTTCATCTTGCCCACCAGCCATGGCATTAAACATTTTTGTGGGATTAAAACCATTGGCCATTGTTTTAATTGTACAGTGCCAGGTGTTCGTCATGCCCACCCTTGTTTCCCCCAGGATGCAACAAATTACTTTTAGCACTTTTTGTCTCCATCCACAGCAGGTGCTTTGTAAAGATAACAGGCATTAACTATTCTTTGAAAACCAAGCAACTCCTGCAAAATAATTGGCACGAACAGGGGCTGCTTACAACAATTTCGCAGGGAAACCCATTTGCCCAGCCATTCTGAGGACTAAGGGACAAAAATGTCACTGACCCTGGATTAAAACATTGTGGGACGCCTACCCTCTGAACCCTGAACCAAGTACAGCTCTGGGTTTAGGATTCAGAATGAGAACAAGAATTTATCTTCGAGCAGCAAGAAAATCTTCCTTTAACTGACTGCATTTGCAGTTCCTCCGCTTCCATTTAATGAATGCTAATGTTCTGGAAAAGTTTTGCATTTCGGGCAGATATATTATGCCTTTTTTTTAAAAAGGCCAGCTCAGCTAATGTATGCATATGTGCTAAAGGATTCTTGAAAATTTGATTTCTCCAAATGAAATTTGACAAGATTTAACATTCAAAATATTCACTCGGAAAGGTTCGCAAATTTTTAATGAGTGTGGCATTTCATTTCAGGTCTGCTAATCCCAAATCTGGCTTCTTACATTCACTTTTTTGAACTGGAGGTTTTAAAACTGGATATGAAAGAAACAAGTATATGGACGGGGTGGGTGGGTGGGCACTGGGTCCCCATTTCAACTTCCCGAGACCGTCGGATTTCATTTTAAACCATACATCATTTCTAGCCCTTATTGCTATGTAGATATGCTTGAAAATATGGTAGCAACATGCCTTATATAATCTCAGAAGCTAGAGGTAGGAGTAGAATCTAGGTTACTTTTGTGTGTGTGTGGCTGACACCACAAATCCCTGAACAACTATTCAGAAGTAAATCTCATTAACTTAAATGTTTCTCACTCCAAGCTAAGCAAGAAAAGACAGCATACATTATGCCAAAAAGTTTTAAAATACAGAATGAAGTGTGCAAAGCAAGACAGATTCTAGAACATGAGTCCCTTTGCATTATGGACGAAGAATGAGGGCAACATACTTTTAAAAAGAAAAGAAAAAAGAATTCATTGGGTGCGGTATTTTCATTCACTAAACTCCAGGGTCTCAGGCTTTGTAGCCCTTCAGAAATTGCTGGATTATAATTTCCACAATTCCTTTCTCCAGCACCATCCCCCCTCCCCCCCCCCACATTTGCAGTGGTGATGGTACATCGCCAGATCTGGCCACGAGCAAACATTTTCTGCCTGATTTCACAAGTGCCTCTGAAAAAGGGTGCAAAGTTTTCCATGAGATGCACCTCTCTCTGTCTATATAAGCAATTTTTTTAAAAAAATCCCTCTTTTCCGTTAAAAAATAATTACTGCAGAATAGCCCAAAATCTTGACACCAACTTGTGGGTTGGTGTCCAGGCCAGGGTTTGATCAGGACACGGAATAAGAAGAAGAATGAAACACATAAGGCAGCAGACAGAGCTGTAGTAATAAATTCCACCATCTTCTTGGCACAGCTAGGAAAAGTTACTTTTTTTGGCTCATGTCTCTCAGAATCCATGCTGGCTGGGGGATTCTGCAGGCTGAGATCCTAAGAACTTTTGCAATCTCTGCTCCCTGATTTAAATTGTGTTTTTTGCCGTAAATACACCTATTCCTAGGCTTCTGACTGCTTCAGGCAAGACACTTGCTCAACCTTGGTCTCCCCAACCTACTCCCTGGAGATCCTGTCACTGAGGGACCTTCCAGTATCCTAAGACTGGAGGAGAGAGCAAGGTTGATCCAGATAAAAGACTCTATATCTATATCCTTATCTATATCTATATATCTAGAGATAGATAGATAGATAGATAGATAGATAGATAGATAGATAGATAGATAGATAGATAGATAGATAGATAGATAGATAGATAGATAGCAAGCAATTACACATATAGATACCACTCCATGTACTCTCTGGGCAGTTCACAAGTTAATTAGCATTTCCCCCAACATACTGGGTACTCGTTTTAGCTACATTGGAAGGATGGAAGGCTGAGTCAACCTTGATCCCCATCTGGATCGAATTCACAACGTTCTGGCTGCAGTACAGCAGTTTAACCAGAGCATTCCATCTCCGCCACCTGAAGGCCACCAAGAAAATAAATCCTTCCCTCAGGGTCTGACAAAATGGGCTTGGTTTTGGCATGTAGAGGAGACAAAAGAAGGCCTTCCTCAAAACCTGGAGCGCTCTTTTTCTCTCACGCAGAAGGTGTCTCTCCTGGATTTCATAGTGGTTGTAGTGGTGGGATTTGCCATTCTCTTTCAGCCTTCTTGTCACCACAAATCCCATTTATTTGGACCCCTAGATCCTTGAGAGAGGGGTTTTGGGCAGGCCTAAGTGATGCTTGAGAGGAGAAAGAAATGGAGGGGGTTTCCTTCTTCCCATTGGCTTCTCTGGGTGTTTCTTTTTGCCGCTCAAAGTGGTCCATATACCTTGAGTGACAGAAAGTCCAAAATAAATTCAGTGCACCTGTACAAATGGCAAGTATTCTTTGTAAATACTGATGTAGGGCAAGGCAACAAACAAATCAGGCTCACATTTCGGAAGGTCAGCAGTTCGAGTCCCGAGCACTGCAAGATGGAATGAGCTCCCGTCCTTTGTCCAAGCTCCTGCCAACCTAGCAGTTTGAAAGCAAGAAATTGCAAGTAGATAAATAGGGACCACTTTGGTGGGAAGGTAACAGCGTTCCGTGCGCTCCGGTGTCTAGTCATGCCTGCCACATTACCATGGAAATGTCTGCAGAAGCAGACAGCGCTGGCTCTTCGGCTTTGAAACAGAGATGAGCACTGAACCCTAGATCGGATATGACTGGCTTTCAAGCAAGGGTGACCTTTACCTTAAGTAAAAAGAGAGGCAGAGAAGAGACTTTGTACTGTACTGAAGGGCAGACACTTTGAAAGTGGCCCTGAAACTCACTGAAGCAGGCATCTGCTTTTATAAGGACTGGATGCCGTAGAGCAGGGGTGGCCAAACTACGGCCCATGGGCCAGATCCAGCTCCCGATGCCATTTCATCCGGCCCGTGCCGCCCTTGTCGCTCCCGGAAGTGGAAGTAAAACGTGCCCATATGGGCACGTTTTACTTCCGCTTCCGGGAGCAACGAGGGTGGCATGGGCTGAATGAATTGGTGTTGGGGGCTGGATCTGGCCCATGGGCCATAGTTTGGCCACCTTTGGTTTAAGCAGAGAACATGGCAGCTTAAAATCTATCTCATCCTGTTGCAAAACAGATTGCAAGGTGTGTTTTACTTCCACCTCCGGTGGGAGAATCCACTTCCAGTGGGAGAATCCACATGACTGACCCACTAAACCACGTGACTGGCCCTTTGAACCATGTGACCGGCCCACTGCCGAAAAAGTTTGGGCACGTCTGCCCTAGAGAGATCCACTTACTGGTTGCAACACTGAGTTCTTGGGGCTGAAATTTCATGTGGCGGTACTTGCTATGTGGAATAAGCTTCCGCTTGTTGCTAGATGTGTGCTGAAAGGTCTTATTTTTAGGCATGTGCCGAACACCCATCTGTTCATACAAGCCTTCCCAGAATAGCTTGGCCATACCATGTATCTCAAAGCAATGGATATGCAGATACTTTGTATTGATTCTATGCACCGTTTTTTCTTCTTCATTTTATGAGTTTTGGGGCACACACTGCTCTGAAATATCCAATTCTAAATTATCAGTAAAAAAATTCCTAGAGCAAGCAAACAAGCCGATATATCGCCTTCCTAGCATGACATGCAGAATGCATTCTGAATGCCTGTAGCTGGAAAAAAATGAACATATAGGAGAGAAGAGCCTTCTTCCTGATATGCTAGCTTTCTTTGTGCGGGAAGACCTTTTTATTTTTATTTTTAAAAAAGAAGGCTGAATTATGCAATTCCTCCACCCCCACCCTGCATTCTTAAGCGGTGAAATGGGCTACATGACCACACGCTTCTTCTGAGTATGTAGACTGTCCCTTAGGAAGAACGTTTGGGGTGAACTCGCCTCCCCACGTAGAAGAAGCTGGCATTGAGTAATGCTTCCTGTTCCAACAGGCACAGTGCGGCATTCGACACTACTTCAGCATGCGATACAGATCTGGACCTGCATTTGTACACTGCAGGATTTGTCAATTAGTGGTGGGGCGGGCATTGCCGTTAAGCTGAATGAAGTGCTCTTTTCAATAGCAGGCATGGAAGGAAGCGGTCGTAGCAACCTCTCGGCAGTTTCTCCTGGACTGGGTTCGAAGGGCTGTGCATGTCTGCAGATGCTTCTGGGCTCCCTAAATTGCTCCCCTGGTTTCTGCTGCAGTGGAAGATTAAAGCTCACAGCTAATGAGGACATGACGTTCATTTGCAAGTCCAGTGCGCTTCTAGATGTGGAAGAGGGAAGAGCAGAGGTGGCTTGTGAATGAAGATGGACCTCACTAGCAAATTCCAGGGGGAAGTGCCCCCTGCCTTCATTCTTAGCACTCTCTAGGATAGTGGTTCCCAACATAGGGCCTATGCCCCATGTTGGGACTTCAATTCCCAGAAGGCTAAGTCAGTACACACAGGCTGATCACTAAATTGGGGAATTGACTTAGGCTTCTGGGAATAGAAGTCCAAAAACCAAAGGTTGGGAAACACTGTTCTAGGACAGGGGTGCCCAAACTTTTCAGGCTGTGGGCCGGTCACGTGGTTCAGAGAGCCTGGGGGTCGGATCTGGCCCCTGATGCCAATTCATCCAGCCCACAAAGCCCTTGTCGCTTTTGGAAGCAGAAGCAAAACGCGCCCATATGGGTGTGCTTTACTTCCGCTTCCAGGAGTGCCGAGGGCTTCATGGGCCAAATGAATTGGCATCAGGGGCCGGATCCAGCCCCCTGGCCGTAGTTTGGGCACCCCTGTTCTAGGAGAAAGCACTGCTTCTTTTGACCTACCAGCCACAAAAATGTTTCTCTGATTCAAGATGAACCTTGTCCCATATTCTAGCCAGCTCTTGCTCATTTTAGAGGGCTAATTAACCTGATTTGTTTTTTGGATTCTTAAAAATAATAATCAGATTTATTGTGATACTTTGTGGACTTTCTCACATGCACAAAAGTGTCTAAGGACATGGATCAGAGTGTGACATTGAAAGGCTAAATGAACCCAGCTCCTCCAATCATTACTCAGAGGGATTGGTTTCCAGACACTTTAGCATTAATTTGTATTATGTGATGTATTGATATTGTGTTTTTCCCCCCTGAATTTCTCTTGATGTAATTGAACTGTATTATTATGTGTCATTGTATTATTATATTGTATTTATTGTCCGCCATGTAAACCGCCCTGAGTTGGGTTGTACCCGAGTGGGCGGTATATAAGCGCGAAAATTAAATTAAATTAAATTAAAATTCTCTATGCTACAAAGACTTGAAGTGCATCTGTTTATTTTTATAAAGTGCCATAAGACCTCCCCACCCCCTCTGTTTTTGCATGCTTGAATGTTACTTTCTTCCATCAATCCGAGATTTCCTCTCCTCTAGGAAGGCTAGAAATAACACTTTCGTTACTCAAAGGAGGATTCATCCAACTATGTTTTTTTTTCTGTGCTGAAATCAAAATGACTGCATGGCTCTTTTCAGAGTAACATTAAAATTACTAGAAATAATTATCATAGCAGGGAGGATAATGGGTAATGGTGTCTCAGCACCTTAGAACTTAGAATCCAAACTTGTAATGGTTCTGGAAGGATTAGAGCAGGAGTGCCCAAACTATGGCCCATGGGCTGGATCCAGCCCCTGACGCCAATTCATCCAGCCCACACTGCCCTCGTTGCATTTTACTTCCACATCCAGGAGCAACGAGGGTGGTGTGGGCTGGATGAATTGGTGTCATGGGCCGGATCCAGCCCATGGGTCATAGTTTGGGCACCCCTGGTTTAAGAAATTGGTAGCCTAAACTCTATCTCATCCTGTTGCAAAACAGATGGCAAGGTGTGTTTTGCTTCTGGTAGGAGGAACCACGTGACCGGCTTGTGGCCTGAAAAGTATGGGCACCCCTGAATTAGAAAGAGGAGAAAGGGGCTGGAGACGACAGGTTTGAATGAAACGAGTCTGACGATGTACAAAAATAAGAAGATATCAAAAAGTCAACATGGACATGAACAGAAAGAATAAGGAGTCTTGGGGCACCATTTTACCTCGTAAGTTTTATTTGGCATAAACTTGTCTGGATTGCCGCCCACTTTGTCAGATACACAGAAGTTGCCTTTCTGAAACTCAACAAACCAGTGCTAAATTAGGGAAATGGGGCAGCTTTCTTCCTCCCTTAATATGTTTTAACCCCCCCCCCTCTAAAACTGCACCAAGTAGGGTCAGAGAAGTGGGATTTTGTCACCTTGTGGGGTGCTGGGGTGCAGTGAGGAAGGCATGTTGGTAATGGCAGGGAAGGTGGCAGAAATTATGCAGCAGGAGATTAGGTACTGAGCCCATCCAGGTGGGCAGATCTGGGAGAACAGGTGGTGGAAAGGTAGGGTGTCAGCTCCAAAGCCTTGTGCGCAGCTGAGCCTGGAATGGCTTTTCATGCCCTAGAGCAGTATTTCCCAAACTTTGTTTTTTAGACTTCAATTCCCAGAAGCCTAAGTCAATTCCCAAAGCACTGGTGAGTCAATGTATTGACTTAGGCTTCTGGGAATTGAGGTCCCCCTGTGGGGCATGTGCCCCACATTGGGAAACACTTCCCTAGAGGGACATCCCTAAATAAGGATAGGTTCGTGTCAGAAGCAGCTGGAACAAAAACAGCAGGAAGACATACCTTGCGTTATCCATTCAAATGAGATTTTCCAGAATCAGTCTTGCCAGAACACAAAAGGGCACAGATGTGGGATACGCTTTAACCACCACATCCCACTCCCCATGTGCTCCCAAGGAGAGATTTGGAGACTAGGACCCCTAAGAATTTTGCAGCTCCTGTGTTTTACATGCATCCTGCTTGGATGCCCACCTAGAACCACCAAGAATAGTGTTCAGCCCCCTGGAAAGATACCAGTTCTGACCCTAACTGAGTTCTAGTAAACGGAGGGGGGGGGGATTGATTTCACAGACTCACCTTCCAAGATGTAGACCTTGAATCCACTGCTGATCCCTGTGGTGTAGTGAAAATCAGCCAAGGCCATCATTACTGGGGTGGGTTGCTGTGGAGGCCCCCACTGAAGAGTTCCTGATATTGTTTGAGCAGAAGAAAGAGAAAATCCCAGTGGGATTTTAGGGTATAGGGAGTGACACTCAGAGTCAAAAAATAATAATGACTGATTGTAGTCAGGATGAGGAACTTGAGGGTCTTTTCCAGATCAACTCCACCATATGAATAGATTTTAATCCAGAGAAGGAAGGAAGGAAGGAAGGAAGCACCAACCCCCGGACTCAAGGGCTTGCTCTTTGAAACGTTTCAATGTTCTCCTGCACCGAGCATCCCTTCTTGAACCTTTTGGATTGTAGCTCCAGGGAGGTGGAGCTACACCGGGGCCAGTCTCAACAGGCCTGCCACCCTCTTCCACCTCCTTTTAAGACCCCTTAAGGCAAGAGCATATGTGTGTGCGCATACATGCTTATGTCACACCCTTTATGTGTGGGGAGGAAGGGAGAGGGTACGCTGCCATCTCTAACATACCTCCCCCCCCCCCAAGACAGGTGTGGAGCAGATGGCAAAGGGAGAGATACTGGGGGTGGTGAGGGGTGAGTGTGGGTGTGATTTCAGGGAAGTGACGGCATGCACGGAAAGTCTTCATTGGCATTAACTTTTGGAGAGCAAAAGAGCCAGTGGAAAAATCCAAGAACTGAGGTTAAATCTAGGGAAGCTTCAGTTTGCTAACCTTAGTGGTATTTCTTTCTTACTTTTAAATGTTTGCCTTTACATTCATTCAGGTACTGCAGTGGCTCAAGTTGCTAAGACGCTGACTGGGAAGCGGAAGGTCAGCAGTTCGATTCCCGAGTACTGCAGGACGGAAATGAGCTCCCGTCTTCATCCTAGCTCCTGCCAACCTAGCAGTTCGAAAGCAAGAAATTGCAAGTAGATAAATAGGGACCACTTCGGTGGGAAGGTAACAGCGTTCCGTGCGCTCCGGTGTCTAGTCATGCCTGCCACATGACCACGGAAACGTCTGCAGAAGCAGACAGCGCTGGCTCTTCGGCTTAGAAACAGAGATGAGCACTGCACCCTAGAGTCGGATACGACTGGCTTTCGAGCAAGGGAAACCTTTACCTTTACCTTACTACATTCATTCTGTCACTTGAACATTGCACTATAATAAACAGAGCAATTTTATTAGACGACTGTGAGTCCGTTTTGTTTTCTTGTAGAAGCATGTCTGAGGAAGACATGGGTTGAAATTTAAGCGAGCTCACATTGAAACATATTAGTTAGCCTTAAGGAATCCACAGTACTTTCTGTTTTTGCTTCCCCCTCCCCTGAATTAGACTGAATTAGGGCAGCTTCTGTGTGCATTTGTATCCATTGGTCAATCAAATGTATAAAACTGAAAGGAAAGAAAGATAAGTATAAATATCAAAGTATAGTAAAAACCCTACTTATGTAAAAAGTCTGTTCCGTAGGCTTTTATGTAAATTCGTTTTTTACTTAACTCAAAGCAAACCAATAGGAAAAATGTTTTTTCCCCTTAACTTGAAGCAACCCCATAGGAAAATGATATTTATGTAAATCGAAGCAACCCCATAGGAAAAATGAATTTTTAACATAACTCGAAGCAAACCCATAGGAAATTACTACTATTTACTTACTTTATTACAGAAATTGTGTTATGTAAATCGGGACATTTATGTAAATCGGGACATGGTTTTAGTGCAAAAATCATTATGTAAGTTGAATTTTATGTAACTCGAGGCATATGTAAGTTGGGGTTTTACTGAAGGTGTGTCTACACTGTTAAAAATTCCTACATTTGTGTCAGTTTGGAATCGATTGAAAAATAATAAACATAACACACAGCCAAACTTGCAGTAGTTTATTTTAAACCATTGGCCGGTTTTTTTTATTTTATCTTACACTGATACTTGAATGGGTGCATCAATTTTTATCTGGAATCTCCTAGATAAACTTGCTATGTTAACTGAGATGGGCTCCAGCTGATCAGCAGTGTCTCTGCTGCAGGCTGCCGTCGCCAAAAAATCACCACCAACAACCAGCTGTAGACCATCTCTGCCAATCAGCTGGAGCCCATGCCCACTGCCACTGAATTATTTTAAATATATGTATTTATTCAAGGAGGCAGAATGCTATGTCACTTTGCATAAATATTTTGAAAATGAGCTGTGGTGGCAATGGAGAGGAACTCATTGATGACAGCAAGTCTTCCCTCCCTGATCTGCAGAGACCATCTCCAAAAATTGGTGTGTGTGTGTGTGTGATTGGCAACTGCAGCATTGATGGCACCAATCAGCTGATGTTGGTTTCCGCCATCAGTTGTGGTCTTACTCCACTGTTGCCACAGATCATCACAGCTGATCAGCTGAGATGGGCCCCAGCCTATTATGGATGTGTACGCTGACGCAAACCCCACGTTTCTGCTAAAATTCCTTTTATCTGTGCAGTACAGAGACCGACAGAAGAGAATAGCTACAGGTCTCCCAGAATCCACCTCTTTCTCATTAACTAGCACTCACAATCACAATAACTCACTCAAAGATACTTGTAGAAAAGAGTAAAACATTTCTTTACTTACAGTTACTTGGTATTGCAGACGTGTGTATGCTGCTCTCTTTACTACATGCACACTAGCAACAAACTGAATAGATCCGCTGACACCAACCAACAAAAGAGAGTGAAAGAACAAGGAGAGAGAGAGAGGATTCTTTTAGAGTTCAGATGGGGAAGAATGATTGGTTAGTGCTGGTTAGGATAGACAGTCATCCCAGCCCCACAAAAGTACCTTCCAGTCACTCCTGCTGGCAGCATGCAAAGTTTTAATAAAAATCCAACAAGGAATAATCATAGATAAATCTCATTTAGATAACAATATTTTAATCTGCATTGAACAATAGAACATCTGATAGAGAATAGAAAAAGTGTAGCCTTCTAATTGGGGGGGGGGAGGGGACTTGGCCTCCTTTTTCCTACCATTGAGAGCCTCCCAGTATGGCCAGTGGTAAGGAATAGTGGGCATCATCAGTTGAAAGATCTTGAGCAGTGGTTCCCAACATTTTTTTGGCCATGTTCCACCTAAGTATCTCTAAAATTCTGATGCCCCCCAGGTGGCATAGAATTTTTATTATTCAAAAAATGAACTCTTCATGTGGAGGAAGCCTAAAAGGCCATTAACTGTTAATAACTCATTCTCAAATTACCCCCCATCATCATCATCATCATCATCATCATAATAATAATAATAATAATAATAATAATAATAATAATAATAATAATAATAATAATAATAATAATAATAATAATAATAATAATAATAATAATAATAATAATAATAATAATAATAATAATAATAATAATAATAATAATAATAATAATAATAATAATATATATATCTTTTCCAGCACAGAGTGATTGCCCCAGCCAACCTTTGAGTTTCGGACTTCAATTCCCAGAAGCCTAAGTTAATTCCCAAAAGCAATGTATTGATTCAGGCTTCTGGGAATTAAAGCCTCCCTGTGGGGCATGGGGCCCATGTTGGAAACCATGGATCTAGAGCAGAGTTTCCCAAACTTTGGTTCTTGGACTCAATTTCCCAGAAGCCTAAGTCAATTCCTCAAAGCACTGATCAGCCAATATACTGACTTAGGCTTCTCGGAATTGAAGTCCCCTGTGGGGCGTAGGGCCCACTTTGGGAATCACTGATCTAGAGGGTCAAAGCTTCCCTACTCAATTGAAGGTGGAAGGCAGAGGTCTCTTGCTCTATAGCAGTGATGGAGAACCTATGGCACATATGACAGAGGTGGCACTTGGAGTCCTCTCTGTGGGCACCCATGTGATTGCCCCAGCACAGAGTTTGCACCGCCCCTCTGCCCAGCAGACCAATGGGAGCAATTCCTCCCTCCCTCAGCATAAAGTTTGCCCTGCCTGTGCCCAGCAGCCCAATGGGAGAGTTTCCTCCCTCCCCTGTTGCTGTGTTGGCACTTTGCGATAAATAAGTGGGTTTGGGGTTGCAGTTTGGGCACTCAGTCTCTAAAAGGTTCACCATCACTGCTCTATAGCATAGTCTCTCCTTCTGCTGGCCCTTAGAGAAATCATCTGTGGCTCGGGAACTGACAGGGAGGATGGGGGTTAACACAAAGCCCCCATCACTTATGAGCCCTATTGCTACCTAAGAAAGCCTCTAATATCCCCCTTGCTATGGGTCTTCCTGGTTGGAACACTGAAGCCTGGAAGCAGCTGTGGGGAGGCTCTTTGGTATCCGAGAGGGTTAAAGAGACTCGGCTGGGCCCCACACCCAGCTCTGGCGTGAGGGGAGCCACGAGCCAAGTGATGGCGGGCGCGTGTCAGGGCTGGCTTTCCCCACACCCTGAGAAGCAGCTAGGCTGCATTCCATGGGCCTTCTCCACCCCGACTGCCTGAGGGAAGGAAGATCCCTGAAGGATGGCAGGCAGGCAGGCAGGCAGGCCCAGCATCAAGTAGCACAGCCAGTCTCTCCTGCTGCCAAGCACGGGGCTCCTGCCTTGTCAGGCAGCTATTTTGGCAGGAAAAGAGCAAGGGTTTTCTAAGGGGTGAGCAAGCTAGCCAAGGAGTCTGGAAGTCTCGGCTGCTGAGCTGGCCAAAGAATTGGAATGGGACCTGGCAGGTGGAGGCACCGGAAAGGGAACTCTAGAGGGACAGGATTCCTGGACATGCCCAGGTTTGCCTCCGAGGCTGTTACGTATAGGTTTTCTCCCTCCAGATCTGTTCCCTATCTGCAACCACTTCACTTCCATTCCTCTCCTCAGGCAGATGGGCAAAGACTCTTGATTAGTTTTATGTAGCTAAACATAGCCACACACAGGCATAAATTACAGATGTGGTCTTCACCTCTGGCCACCAGTGATGCACCCTTGTTCATTTTACTAATCAGTCACAAACCATTCTTTATTTTTAAAAGTCATTCTCTCCTCTTGGGCTTTTAGCAGCTGTGTGATCAAACGATTTCACAGAGTGCTAGATGCTACTAAGGACGAATAAATCTCTGTCTCAGAGTATATCCAGACTGCCCCTTTGGGGGAAGTGTGAGCATGCTGGTTTTAGGGTTCCTTTCAGATATAAAGGTAAAGTTATCCCTTGCTCGAAAGCCAGTTTTATCCGACTCTAGGGTTCAGTGCTCATCTCTATTTCAAAGCCAAAGAGCCAGCGCTGTCTGTTTCTGCAGATGTTTCCATGGTCATGTGGCAGGCATGACTAGACACCAGAGTGCACGGAACACTGTTTACCTTCCCACTGAAGTGGTCCCGATTTATCTACTTGCAATTTCTTGCTTTCGAACTGCTAGGTTGGCAGGAGTTTGGGACAAAGACAGGAGCTCATTCCGTCCTGCAGTACTCGGGAATCGAACTGCTGACCTGCCACCTTCCAGTCAGTGTCTTAGCCACTAGAGCCATACAGTCCCTCCTTTAGGATGTGGGAGTAGTTAAATAACATTTAATCTCCCCCAACCCTCAATTCTAACACCCCAAGCAACCTTTACCTGTATAGTGAAGTGGCTGAGGAGCCACTCTGCCATACTACGGGCAAATGAAATACTTCCTTTAGCAAAAGCAATTACTGTATTCAAATTCCTGAATTACTAGGCAGATAATCTTTAGCTACCTCTCGGTTGTTATTACAATTACCTTTCTGGTTTTTCCAGTTTACAAGGGTCATATATTTATCTCTCTAGCAGATGGCCAGTGCTATGATGTGATATGTGTTAGTTTGTGTTAATTTATTGCTGTAACTTGTTTTATATCTTTCTTGTTTTACAGAAAGAGCCTCCTCTAAGATTTTGATATTTTTGAACCACAATCAGGCGTACTCTAGTAATGGAGACCTTGATGTGCTGGCTAATCTTTCACACACCAGGTCAGGTGAAAGGAACTGCAGAATGAACTCACTAAAAGATGCCTTCATTTTTGCAGTTTCACATCTGGCCTAGGCATGGAAGAAGAAGAGGTTATATATTGTTATGAGCCACCAAAAAGGATGCGGTATAAGTAAGTAAGTAAGTAAGTAAGTAAGTAAGTAAGTAAGTAAGTAAGGAAGGAAGGAAGGAAGGAAGGAAGGAAGGAAGGAAGGAAGGAAGGAAGGAAGGAAAAAGTAAAAGTCACCCTTGCTCAAAAGCCAGTCATATCCAACTATATGGTTCAGTGCTCATCTCTGTTAACAGCCAAAGAGCCAGCATTGTTTCCATGGATACGTGGCAGGCTTGACTAGAAATGGAATACTGTTTACCTTCCAACAAAGTGGTACCTATTTATCTGTTAACAATTTCTTGTTTTTGAACTGCTGGCAGACCTATGGCTACAGACAGAATTGCTGCCCTTTAGGAAAGGGCTGAAAACCTGGCTGGCAGGGCAAATATGGGGGGCCGACGGGGTGCTGACTCTCGCTTGTTGGCTCTGTTAGAGTTATATGTCCCTTTTATTGATGGCTGGGGAAGGGAGGGTCTATTTTTAATTCAGGATGGTTTTAAATAGTTTTTTTATTGAATTTTTAAAAGGGTATTTGTATCATATTTAGGTGATAGTGCGCCGCCCTGAGTTGCCCTAGGGCAAGAGGGCGGGATATATATCCAAATAAATAAATAAATAAAAATTGGCAGGAGCTGAGACAGATTATGGAAGATCACTCCGTCGTGCAGCACTTGGTTCTCAAACTGCTGACCTGCCATCCTTCTTATTATTTATTATTATATTTATACCCCGCCCATCTAGGAAATTTTCCTGCTCTGGGTGGCTAACAACTGGAAACTCACACAATGAAACATTAAGAACAATCACACATTTTAAAAAGTACATATAAATATGCCAGGAACAAAAAACCTATTGGCGATGGAGAGAGATAAAATAAAATTTCATCTGAAAGATGAAAAACAAAGTTCCATTTTTATTTGTCATTAATAATGATTTCCTGCTCAAACTATTGGTTGCCCCTGTCCCCCTTCACAATAAAGTGCATAAGCAGCACACCATACCTGTCAACCTTCCCGGATTGGCCGGGATTTCACGGTTTTCTGCGCCGATTTGCGTCATTTCCCGCCCCGCGCTGCCGAAACCCCGGAATTTGGCAGCGGGGGAAAGGAGGTACTGCGCAGCCCTTCTGCACAGCTCACCTTCTACACATGCATAGAAGGGTTTTATGCTTGCGTAGAACCCTTCTACGCATGCGTAGAAGGCTACGCATGCGTAGAAGGGGGCTACGCAAGCATAAAACCCTTCTACGCATGTGTAGAAGGCGAACTGCGCAGAACCGTTCTGCACAGGTCCCGGATTGGCTGGAGCCGCGGTTGACAGGTATGCAGCACACACACACACATGTGTTCACACAAGCACAAGTATGCATGTGTCACCAGAATTTCAGGTATCACTTCCAGTCATCAGGTTAAACACTAAGCCTCTGCAGTCAGTCAGTCAGTCAGTCAGTCAGTCAGTCAGTCAGTCAGTCAGTCAGTCAACCAACCAACCAACCAACCAACCAACCAACCAACCAACCAACCAACCAACCAACCAACCAACCAACCAACAAACAAACAAACAAACAAACAAACAAACAAACAAACAAACAAACAAACATAAAGCTGTTAGTGTTTAAGGTACCACAACTTTTATGTCTTTTTGTTTTGTTTACTCTCTGATATGCTTGCACAGACTAACATGGGTACCACTTCAAAATCTTCTTAAAACACTGGATTTCCAGGGAAGAGAGACACTGGTGACACAGAGGTTAAACTGCTGTCCTGCAACCAAAACGGTTGTGAGTTTGATCCTGACTAGAGTCAGCAACGAGATCAAATAAGTCGATCCTGAAGGAAATCAACCCTGACTGCTCCTTGGAAGGACAAATATTGAAGGTGAAGCTAAAGTACTGAACTTTAGACATCAAATGAGAAGAGAGGACTCACTCGAGAAGGCCTTGATGCTGGGAAATATCAAAGGCAAAAGGAGAAAGGGGTGGCAGAGGATAAGGTGGCTAGACGGCATTGTTGACACAGTGGGCGAAGAGCTGAAGCAGGCTGCAGAGGACGGTGGAGGATAGGGGTGCCTAGTGTGCGATGGTCCATGGGAGCGCAAAGGGTCCGACTTGACTATGTGACTGAACAACAACAAAAAAGGGCTCAAAATTGACTCAGCCTTCCATCCTTCCGAGGTTGGTAAATTGAGTACCCAGCATGTTTGGGGCAAAATGGTAATTAACTTGTGACCTCCCCCCTCCCCCCCCAGTGCATTAAGTGCTATGGGGTGGTATATAAGTGTGATTGCTTTCCTTTGATAAATAAATAAAAAAATGTCTTTCACATTTCCTTTGAGCATTTACAGAGTGCATTTTCACCTGGCCAACTTGTTAACCATTTAATTTCTTGACTGGTCACAATCCAGCCATTACTCTGCATTTGCCCCATAGGTCTTCCAAAGGTAGAGGAAACCCAGTTTTGTGTGAAGGAGTGCATTAGCGGTGCTAGTTGTCCCTTTGATTTTTTTGTGTGTCTTTTGAAAGAAAATGGACTTTCCCTCCTTCTTCTCTTCCTAGGGGGAAATTTCCCCCCTCTTGAGATACTACCTGGAGGTCGGTGCATTTATACACCAGCTGGTGCCGGGATGGGCCTCTGCCAATGCATGGAGTCCGCCTCTGTGTGTCTGGGCCAGGAATTCACGCTGGGCTTGCTGGAACCTGCTGGGAGTATGAGCTCCAATGTTTTAGCATTTACGCCCGCCTCAGCTCTGCCTGAGTGGAGCTACATGTGGAAGCATGAAAAGCAAACGGCTACAGGGAAGCTTTGCTTGCTTCACCGTTGCTCAATCGGAAAATTATAGCAGAACTTTACACTCTCCAAGCTCTGACATGCAAACCAATTGCTAAATATCTTAGTAGCTCTTAGTTTTTTTTAATAAAAAAAAATCCTTAAACAATCAGGTGAGCAGAGATGGCCCCAGGGCCCCAACCATTTGGCGGAGTGAGGCTGCTACCTGAGGCAACAACTTTCAAGTGTCATAAAAAGGAAGCAAAGAGTGAAGTTAGCTACCTTGTTATTGTTGCAATTTTTAATTGTCAAGAATGGGGAGAGGTACTTTTGAGGGACTTTCTGCCTCCCGTGCCAAAATGAGCTGGCTGGCACTGGGTGGTGTGCCCTTCAATGTAGGCAAGTGTGTCATTAGCTGCTCTGCCTCAGGAGGCAGAAAATATTGGGCTGGTGGTATTGCATTTCAGATGAGAGCTACCCATTCTTCTTCCAGCAGCTCACTAGGCATAAAAAGAAGGAAGGAGGGAGGGAGGAAGAAGTTGAAGCAGAAAGAGAGAAAGAAAGAAAGAAAGAAAGAAAGAAAGAAAGAAAGAAAGAAAGAAAGAAAGAAAGAAAGAAAGAAAGAAAGAAAGAAAGAAAGAAAGAAAGAAAGAAAGAAAGAAAGGTGAGAGACAGGCAGAGCACTCATCTCACTTTGGTGTGCCATCCCTTGCAAATTGATGATTTCCCATGATACAGTAAAACCTTGAGTTATGAAGGCTCTACTTTCAAAAAACTTGCGATACAAAAGGAAATCTTGGGGAAAATTTGCTTCAAGATACAAATTGTTTTTGAGATACATTTTTCTTCTTCTGACGCTTCCCACGATGGTGGGAGGGTTTTTGGAGCATTTCCGCTCCATTTTTGAATTTTTTTGTTGTGTTTTTGGCACCACCAGAAGCTTCCCCCACAACCAGGAAGTCCTGAAAATCCCCCCCTCTCTGAAACAGCCATCGGCAGGTACTTTTCCAGAGGTGGCCACTAGATGGTGTTGTTGGAAATGTACCGAATATGCATTGAAAACCAAAATACACTTCTGGAGCTCAGAAAAAAGCCAAATAAACATCTTTTATCTGTTCAAATCTTAACCTATAAAACCAAGCGTTAACCGTTGGAACTTCGCATAGGTTCCTAAGCCAGGCCCTACTAGCCCGCACCTACCATTCATGCACATGCCCGAACTGGGTCCGCAGGTCAATGAAGGTTTGAGAAAAGCGCCAGTGGGGCAAGAGCCTCACAAATGCGAAAAAAGGGAAACAACTTCATTTCCCAACGTTTCTTGCACTGCGCCATGCCAGAGCCAATCAGGCTGAGAGGCGCGAGCAAAAGGAACATTCGGAAACGCGCCATGGCCAATCAAAAGAAAACCGCAGGGAAAAAACGACGCACTAGCCGAAAACGCAAATGCCAAACTACAAGCCCCAGCATCCTGCGCGCCATGAGCGCGCAGAACGCTGAGGAAACTGGCAAGCAAAAAATAAAAATAAAAAACACACCGGGAGCGCAAGTCCGCAGCAGCCAGACACAGCGCATCACAGAAAAAAAGCCACAAAACAGGGGGGGCAAGGGGGAAAAAGGCACTGTGCCCCCCTTGAAAGTGAACCCATTCCCAGGTAAGCAAAGCCATCGGACAGCGCTCCGCCCGCTGACTTTACTTACCACAAAAGGGTTTCGCTTTCAGCAGAGGGGATTCCCCTCTCTACACACACACACACACACACACACACACACACACACACACCATATTAAAGAGAAGAAAACAAGTGGTTTCTTCTCTTTAAAAATGGAATGTTTGGGAGGGGGTGGAATCGATCCCCTCTTCTGGGCCCCATGAGTCTGGAAGGTTTGGGGGGACAAAAGGGGTCTGTCCCCCCAAACCTTCTAGACCCAGAAGACCAGGGAGAGGGGATCGATTCCAATCCTCCAAACACACCATTTTTAAAGAGAAGAAACCAAGCGGTTTCTTCTCTTTATAAATGTAGTTTGGGGGAGGATTCCCCCTCTCCGATGGCTCTCCTGGATCCGGAAGGGTTGGGGAGACAGACCCCTTTTCTCCCCCCAACCCTCCCAACCGCAGGGGTGCCAGCAGAGAGGGGGATCGCAACCCCCCACCCACTGATATTAAAGGGGAAACCCCAATCTACTTTCATGACTCCACACAATCAAAGCACCATAACCCCCCCCCCCAACGCTGCCTGAAGCAGCGCTCGGATTTCTGCGGCCCGGACAGTGAGCCCGGCCTGCGGAAAGGAACCCCCCCCAAAGCCACAACATAAAAAAAACTTTTAAAAATCAATCAATCAATCAATCAATACTTAAATAAATAAATAAAAACACAAAAACAACAATCCAAACCATCCAAAAATACACAAAACCAAACAAAAATAACACCAAAAAAACAATAAAAATTAAACAAAAACAAAAATTAAGAAACACAAACAGCACCCAGCCAAACACCACAAATTCAAAAACCAAAACCAGCCAAACACCACAAAATCAACCCCCCACACACACACAAAATAAAGAAAACAAGCCAAATCACCCCCACGTCCTCCCTCCACAACGACCAGAAATGAAATGAGGAAAGAAAGAGACTACTTACTGGAAGAAGCGCCACCCAGAGGCCAGTAGAGAAAAACAGCCAAAGTAAAAGAAATACTCAACAGCCCCACCCAGAGGCCACAATAGAAAAAACAGTCAAAAACATAACATTACATCACACATTCACACAAATCAGAAATAAATCTCACAATAAACACATCTAAACACTGTTTAAAAACATTAAATGTAAAAAAAACCATGTACTTTCACATTTTTTAAATTATTACCTAAGGTACAGCTATTTAAAAAAACCCCACAAACTAAAACATTATTCGGTTTAAAAAAACAATTTGAAAAAATTAGATCATCCTTTTCTCTTTTTTTAATCCACAAAAAAAAACCAAAAAAGATGAACACATTTTATAACAGCCCGCCATTTTTTTTGGATAAATAAACATTTTTAAAAATTGAATTATAGACTAACCCAGGGGTGGGCAAACTTTTTGACTTGGGGGCCACAATGTGTTCTTAAACTGGACCGGAGGGCTGGAACAAAAGCATGGATGGAGTGTTTGTGTGAACTAATATAAAGAGAACCCTCTGCTCTTTTGGATCCACGGGCCGGATAGAACAGCCGAATGGGCTGGATCCGGCCCATGGGCTGTAGTTTGCCCATGGCTGGAATAACCTCTACTTTACAAACATTATAAAAAAAAAACAACCTTCCAACACTACGGGCCAGATAGAACAGCCGAACGGGGTGGATCCGGCCTGCGGGCCATTGTTTGCCCACGGCTGGACTAACCTCTACTTTACAAACATTATCAAAAAAAAAAAAAAACCTTCCAACACCATTTAAAACAGCCCAGCTACGCCGGGCAACTTCTGCTGGTCTCTTTATAAAGTGGCCAAAACACAGGAAAAAAATTCCAAAGTGCACTTTATGAAGTGTTTTGAACAGAAAAAAATACCTTTTCCCCTTGAGCTCTGGAATAGATTTTTTGCTTTTCAATGCATTCCTATGGGAAACCATGTTTCGAGATACAAATTTTTCAAGATACAAAAACCTCAAGGAATGGATTAATTTCATAACTTGAGGTTTTACTGTAGTTTCGAAATGGGTGTGACAGGCAGAAATTCCACAGAAGAAGATTTTGCCATCCCTTTAACTGGGACGGGAGAATAGGATTTTTAATTTATGAAAGGAAGAAAAAACACCATGGCTGACGATGTGATCATTGCCTTACATGACACAGTATTGCACTGTTTATCTTTATTACTGGAAAAATAGAAAGTGTACAATCCGTTTAGTGATGGATAGAACATCCTGCTTTGAAAGCTCATAGAGACTGGGATTTTGTGGAAGTCAGTGTAGACACTGACTTTATTTACATCTATTGATAAAGGGAGTTTGTGCCCCTGCAGATACCAATGGAGTAGAATTCTCACCACCCCTCATGCTTGGCTCCACCAGCTAGGGCTGATGGGAGCTGCAATCCAGCAACATCTGGAGGGGTGCATGTTGCCCAGGCCAGATAGGTTTTATACTTTGCTTTTCAACTTTTTCCAGGATTATCACATGAAAATGTGAATCTAGTTGCGGAGTGACTTCATCTACATATCCTGTGGGAGGGCCTCAGGGATTCAACTTATGCTTCATCACAGGAGGGTTAAACAAGGTTGTTGTTTTTAATACACCTTTATTGGCATTACAACCAGCACTACAGTGCCAAAAGCATCACAGGCAGTTGGTACAACAAGGTGTGGTACAAATAAAATCATGGGGAACCTGGGATCAACTACTTCCACCTCTGGGGTGGAATCTAATAAAGTAAAGGTTTCCCTTGCTCAAAAGCCAGTCATATCCGTCTCTAGGTTCATTGCTCATCTCTGTTTCAAAGCCAAAGAGCCAGTGCTGTCTGCTTCTGCAGACGTTTCCGTTCTGTGGTCATGTGGCAGGCATGACTAGATACCGGAACGCTGTTTACCTTCCCACCGAAGTGGTTCCTATTTATCTACTTGCAATTTCTTGCTTTCAAACTGCTAGGTTGGCAGGAGCTGGGACAAAGATGGGAGTTCATTCCATCCTGCAATATTTGGGAATCGAACTGCTGACCACCCGCCTCCCAGTCAGAGTCTTAAACACTTGAGGCTCTGCAGTCTAATAGCACACAGTAAAAAAGCAGCCACTCTATCCATAAAATGAGTAGAATCATTGTTTAAAAGAAGCAACAGGATGTATCTGGATGTCTGCTGAACCTTGTCGAAAGACGTTTTAAAAATTTAAGGTGGATTTCCTCATAATATGGGCAAAAGAAATGGACATGGATAACTGTTTCTTACGTAAAGGCTTTATTGGCAATAAAAAAGTTACCCAGAAACAGTTTTGGATTCACCTTGGAATCTGTAGGAGTGCAGAGTCCCGAGGCGCCAGATGAGGCTTGCAGGACCCATATTATCTGTCATCAAAGCCATACCCTGCATAATCATTAAAATAAGAGGAAAAACGCTTTTGTTGTTCTAAGTCTAGATGCAATACAAGGATGTGAAGTATCTTAGAGGAGGGTCACAGTTGGAGACAACCACAGTTCTTAGGGGGAGATTAGAACATACCTGTCAACCATCCCAATTTGGCCGGATTACCACGGAATTTGATGCTAATTGACGTCATAACCCGCCCCGCGCTGCCAAAACCCCGTAATTTGACAGTGGGGGGAAACGCTTTCCACGCATGCGTGAAAGCACTCCGCCGCTTGCGCAGCCCCTACGCATGCGGCAGAGCGCTTCCACACATGCGTGGAAGGGTTCTACACAAGTGTAAAACCCTTCCACGCATGCATGGAAAGCGACCTGCGCACAAGCGATCTGCGCAGGTCCCGTTTTTTCCGGAGCTGCAGGTTGACAGGTATGGATTAGAAACTGCTGAGAAATTTTCATATAAGGCTTTTCTCTCCCACCTTTTTTCTTTCATTATGGTTGATACGCTGGCATAAAAGACAGAAGTTTAGAAACCATCACAATTTTGCTGTATCTCTGGTATAGAAAGAGCTGCACCCAGGGCTTCTATTCCTTGTGCAACCACTCGGTTGGGAACCTTGAGCCCTGGCCTCCGTCAGGGATGTTTAGCTCTGGGCTCCGTCAGGGATGCTGGGCTCTGTTATGTATTGAATGAATGTTGCAAGATTCCCTTTAACAGAGTGTAACCAGTTAATGTATCCAATTGTACCTAATCAGAGACACATTGTAGCAAGCTGTATAGGATGCGAGCTAAGTGGCCACAGGTGGCAGTAGTGAGCATCCGGCTCACATGGTACAGATTCTCCGAATACCTGAAGAGCGGGAAACCTTCCTGCCACACCGCACCTGGAGAAGATGGGCATGATGATCTATGACGTCACGTGGACAGTAGCCAATGAGCTACCACGCCGGGATATTCAAATGTACAGTGTACTATACTGTACAGTGTACTATACTGTTTTGTCCGCCATTACCTCATGTTCACCCTGACCATCATGCAATAAAGTTGTGTTTACCCTTATTATGACTCCTTCTTTGTCTTCATTGCAAGACACTAAATTGGCGACGAAGGTGGGATGGCATCCCGAAAAGTAAACATTGCACCCTTCGACACCACGAAGCCAGAGAAATGGGAACTCTACGAACAGCAGTTCCTATATGCAATGGACCTCGAGGGCATCGTGAAGGAAGCCTTCCTGCTGGCCCAGTGCGGCCTGGAAATGCTAGAGCTGGCAACGAACCTCATGACGCCGAGGCCGCTCAGGGAGGTACCCCTAGATGAGATCCTCACCGAGCTGAGGAAGCACTTTCGCCCAAAAGTGTCGGTGTTCCCGGCAAGGCTGGCCTTTAAGCAGCAGTGCCAGTGGGCCGGTGAGTCTGTGGCTGACTTCGTGGCAGCCCTGAGCGAGGCACTGCGAGACAGGCTCCTGCTGGGCCTGTGAGACGAGGGGGCCAGGAAAAAACTACTGCCCAAGGACGAGAGCATCTCCTTTGAGCATGTCCTGCGCATTGCCCAAGCCAGTGCAACAAGGCGAACGGGTGTGCCGGACCAGGACCGCCGCGGTTGGGGAGCCCCCGCCGGCGGTCCCAGTCCACAGCTGTTCCTCCCATGGAGAGCAGGGGCCCTCCGAGTCCACCATGTCCACCTCCGACTTCAGTGAGGACGACGACGTGCAGCGGGTGCAGAGGAGGCCTGAGGTTCGAGACCGCGCCAGAGAGGACCGCCACTGCGACGGATATGGGGCATCCCACGATCGGAGCCGGTGCTCATTCCAGAAGGCGGAGTGCCACAACTACGGGCAGTGCAGGCACATTGCAAAAGTCTGCAGGCGTCGTCGAGACGGTGGCAAGGGCCAGGCGGAACGGTCCCAGCAGAAAGCAGACGGGGTTGGCAGAATCTTCAATGACGATGAGCCTCAGGAGCACTGCATGTCTCGATGAGTTCCCGACAACCACAACCAGGCGGTTCACAGAGTGCCTTTGAGGCACCCCCATTTTTTTGTTGAGGTACTGATACAAGGGGTCCCAGTTAGAATGGAGATAGACTCGGGGTCGTCGTACTCCATCATCTCCCACCGGGAATTTTTGTGCATTCCCCCCAAGTCACGCCCCAAACTGAAGGCCCTAAAGACTAATTTGTGGGACATTCAGGGCAAAAGTATCCCAGTGTTGGGGGTGGGGGAGTCCAAGGTGAAGTTCAAGAGACGCTCCGCGCAGTTGTCCCTAGTAGTCTTAAGGGAAGGGTCCTGCTGACTCCTAGGGACACAGTGGTTTGGCCCCCTGGGGGTTTTCATTGGAGGCATACACGCCGTGCAGGCTGACCCGATCACGGAGGTGTGTAATGCACACCCTGCCGTCTTCGAGAAGGGGCTCGGGAAGTTCAAGTTTCATCCCGACATCCGGCCCATCAGGCTCAAGCCAAGGAGAGTACCTTTCGCACTAAAGGACAAAATTGAGACTGAACTGCACAAACTGGTGGGTCAGGGGATTTTGGTACCGGTGGACTCCACTGAGTGGGAAACCCCCATTGTTACGGCGCTTAAGGCTAACGGGGAGGTCAGAATCTGCGCTGACTACAAGTGCACGATTAACGAGGCAATTCGCCCAAATGCGTATCCGGTGCCGGTAGTAAGTCACCTGTTAGCAACTTTGCATGGGGGGAGGTGTTTCGCCAAGCTAGATTTTGCACAGGCATATCAACAATTAACGGTGACCCCAGCTGCAGTCGCCGCTCAGACCATAGTTACTCATAAGGGAGCCATTAAAGTAATGCACCTCCAATTCGGCGTAAATTCGGCCCCAGGAATTTTTCAGTCCCTTGTGGAATGGTTGTTGAGGGGGTTCCCAGGTGTTTTCCCCTACTTTGACAATGTTTTGATAATGGCAGGTGGGGGTGGGGGGTGGGGAACGGGACAGGAGTTGGCCAAAAGGTTAGACTGGGTACTAACCGTGTTCGAAAAAGTGGGGCTCAGATTGAGAAAGGATAAGTGTGTGTTTTTCGCCGAGGAGGTAGAGTTTCTGGGTTTCCGGATAACCCCTGAGGGCATCAAGCCAGCAGAGTCAAAGGTGTTGGCAGTGCAGAACGCCCCTCGCCCCACCACCAAGGCCGAACTACAGTCCTTCCTAGGACTCCTAAATTTTTACCACTCTTTCCTGCCGGGAAAGGCATCGGTGGCAGAGCCGCTGCACAAACTACTCAAGAAAGACGCGGCTTGGTGGTGGGGGGACAGCCAGGAACGGGCATTCCGAGGGCTCAAGCAGCTTCTATCCTCTGAGGCTGTTTTGACCCACTTCGATCCCAAGAAACCCATTGTGTTAGTCTGTGATGCCTCACTGGTGGGGTTGGGGGCAGTCCTATGCCACATGCTAGAGGGTGGGCAAGAAGCCCCGGTGGCATTCTATTCGAGATCCCTGTCCAAGGCAGAGCGCAATTACGCGCAAACAGATAGGGAAGCCCTGACGATTGTTGCGGGAACCAAAAAGTTCCATGATTTCCTTTATGGCAGACTGTTCACAGTCATGACCGACCATAAGCCCCTGCTAGGGATCTTTACCACAAACAAGCCAACCCCGCAGATCTTGTCCCCAAGGATGCTGCGTTGGGCCATTTCCTCAACGCATATCAGTATGCGTTAACCTACCGTCCCGGCAAGGAGATCAGCCATGCCGACGCCCTTTCCAGGTCACCCCTCCCACAGGCAGGGGACCCAGAGTGCGAGGTACAGCAGGACCACTAGGTGCTCCTGATCGAGGCCCTAGAATCGCCCCCGACACTGCCAGCGGAGATCGCTAAGGCTACAGCAAAAGACAAGTCATTGGCCCTAGTCAGTTCATGGGTACAAAAAGGGTGGCCAGCAACCTCCCCAATGGAGGAATTTAAGGTTTATGGTAGGAGGAGAGACGAACTCTCCTTAGAAAGGGGCTGCCTACTCTGGGGGCAGTGGGTAATAATCCCCAAAGTCCTGAGGTCTCGGGTGCTCAAGATGCTGCATATCAGCCACCCAGGGATTGTGCGCTCCAAAGCGCTAGCTAGAAGTTATGTCTGGTGGCCCAAGCTGGACACAGACATAGAACACATGATTGGCACTTGCGAGAGCTGCCAGAGTACCCAGCCCGAGGAGTCCCGACTTCCACACAGAGAATGGGACACAGCCCGGGGACCATGGTCGCGTCTGCATGTAGATATCGCAGGTCCCTTCAGGGGCACCCTTTTCCTTATAATAGTGGACTCTTACTCCAAATGGTTGGAGGTAATCCCGATGGCCAGTACATCGTCAGCTGCGACGATTAAACAATTATGGAAGGTATTCAGCTGTTTCGGGTTATCTGAAGTACTTGTGAGCGATAACGCCATAACTTTCACATCAGCGGAGTTCCAGGGTTTCATAGAGATTAATAAAATTCGCCACATAACTGCGGCTCCTTTTCACCCCACTACAAATGGTCAAGCGGAACGCCTGGTGCGAACAACGAAGGACGCACTGCGTAGGATGGGCCCCGGGGAATTGAACTTGCAACTTTGCCAATTCCTATTAAGGTATCGTATAACCCCTTAGCGTCAGGTTTGTCGCCCGCCGAACTCCTTATGCGGAGGAAACCCGCCACGATCCTCTTGAGGTTAGACCCAACCAGAGTGGAGATCACGGGTAGAAATATAGAAACGGGGGGCACCAAGAGTTTCGAGATCGGCGAGGCAGTGCATTGCTACAACTATGCGGCCGGCGGACCTAACTGGGTGCCTGGAGTAGTGATCGGGCAAACGGGGCCAGTCTCCTACAATGTTGAGACAAGCACAGGACTCCTCTGGGAGGAGCTCAGGGGTAGGATAGTAGGAAGGCAAGACATGAGTGACCAAGCAGAGCATTCAGCGTTAGGGTTCTCCCCCACCTGCTTATCCCAAGGGGGAGACGCAGACCACAGGGGGGAGGGAAATGACACAAATCCGCATCCTTTTGACCCCCCGGGTAACAGGAACAACTTGGAAGAGGGGGATTTTGAAGAGTTAGATTTTGAGTTAGGAGACCGGGGGGATTTTTCGGAGTGGTCCCCCACCTGTCCAAGTGAAGAGCGGGGTTTTTCTTTAGTCCCTGGAGCCCCCGGTTTCACATCCCTGGAGTTTACTCCCACACCTAGACCTCCCCAATCCCCGGCTCAGAACTCACAGCCAATCGCTAATGAGTTACACTCTCCCATTGCTGGAGGAGGGCAGAGTAATCAAGAGCGTGCAGGGACCCCGGCCCCAAGTGCGGCCGCCACTCGCCCAAAGCGAACATGCGGAAAGCCTCAATGGCTGAAGGACTTCGTCCTCACCTGGGGGGGGAGGGGTGTTATGTATTGAATGAATGTTACAAGATTCCCTTTAACAGAGTGTAAACAGTCAATGTATCCAATTGTACCTAATCAGAGACACATTGTAGCAAGCTGTATAGGATGCGAGCTAAGTGACCACAGGTGGCAGTAGCAAGCATCCGGCTCACATGGTACAGATTCCCCAAATACCTGAAGAGCGGGAAACCTTCCTGCCACACCGCACCTGGAGAAGATGGGCGTGACGATCTATGACGTCACGTGGACAGTAGCCAATGAGCTACCACACCGGGATATTCAAATGTACAGTGTACTATAAATAGAGCTGTTTTGTCCACCATTACCTCATGTTCACCCTGACCATCATGCAAAAAAGTTGTGTTTAGCCTTATTACGGCTCCTTCTTTGACTTCATTGCAAGACACTAAAGGCTCCATTAAGGAATTTTTGTTATCTATTTTCCATTGTTATTTTAGTACTCAAACGTGTTTTATTGTATAAATTGTACTGTGTTGCTTTTGTAGATTGAATTTCTGTACATTGTATTATTGTGTATTTATTTTGTATTGTTGATTTATGTTGTGGTTGTTGTGAGCCTCCCTGAGTCGGCATATGCTGAGTGGATGGCATACAAATCAAATAATTCAAATAAAAACAAATCAACCGGATGTTCTTGGACTTCAATTCACAGAAGCCTCAATCAGCAGGTGTGCTGACTTGGGCTTCTGGGAACTGACGACCAAGAACACCTGTGGAACCAAGGTTGAGAAACCCTGGCTACACCTGTTTGACTTTTGTCTGTCAGTTGGCTGTTCAAGGCACTAGGACAGTGAGGGGGAAAGTAATTTAATTTAATTTTTGCACTTGTGTGCTGCCCAATCAGGAATTCCGACTCAGGGTGGTTCACATGAAAATTAAACAATATACACAGTAAATACTCAATAATACAATATACAAAATTCAATCTACAAAACAGCACATAATAATAGACAAGTAGAACAGAGGAGCAATCTGTGAGTAGCCAAACAGCACATACCTATTTAGGGTACATGTATTTGATTCTCAAAGGATTGCAGTGGCTTAGTGGTTAAGATGCTGAACTTGATGACTGGAAGGTTGGCAGGTCAGCAGTTCAAGACTTGAGTGCTGAACAACAGAGTGAGCTCCCATCTCTGTCTCAGATCCTGCCAACCTAGCAGTTTGAAAGCAAGAAATTGCAAGTAGATAAATAGGTACTGCTTCGGCAGTAAAGGGAACAGTGTTCTGCATCTGGTCATGCCTGCCACATGACCACAGAAATGTCTGCAGATGCAGGCAGCGCTGGCTCTTTGTTTGTAAACTGAGATGAGCACCACAACCTAGAGTCAGATATGGCTGGCTTTCAAGCAAGGGAGACCTTGACCTTTCTTTTTCCTCCGTGTCTATGCCAGATGTGAAACTGCCACAATGAAGGAACCTTTTGGTGAGTTCATTCTGCAGTTCCTTTCGGCAGACCTAGTATGAGAAAGATTAGCCGGGAACACAAGGTTGCCATTACCAGGGTATGCCCAATTGTGGTTCAAAAATGCCACAATCTTTGAGGTGGCTCTTTCTGTGTACCCTGACCTTTTCCTTTGTCTTTCAAGGGAGGTGATAGATTTGGAAGAAATATCCAAGAAGGGCCAATAATACCTTGTCCGGTCTTTAGTGAAATAAAATTAGGGCAGCAGTGACACCTAGTGGCAGACACTGCCCTAATTATTACACAATGGATAATTGGTGTGTGTGTGTGGGAAATGACCCTATCACCTCCCATTCCCACCTTTCTGGGTCTCCTTGGTCTCTAAAGCAGTCAAGATGCTCTTTGGAGCTGCAGTTCTTTCTGCCTCCCCTTCATCTGCCACCAGATGTCTTTCTTTCTGCCAGGAAAGGCCAGGATGGGCCTAGGCAAGAGAATGGGATTTCTAGGGCTCTTTCTGTGTGGTTGTCATGGTGACGCCTCAGCAAAAAATAAAAATAAAAAAAATCCTCTCACCTTTCCCATTCCCACTGCTGCAGCTCTCACCACGTCTGAGGCAGGCCACTTGCCCATCTTTTCAGCCTCTTCTAATGTCCCCCAATGAGAAAATATGGGAGAAATTGGAGGGGAAATCAGGGGTCCAGAAAAACAACAAACAAAACCAGGCAACACCCATGGGCACACTCATCTTGGCCCACATTTAGTATAAATAAACCAGTATACAGATATAAGTACAGAAATGCACTATCAGGCATAAATGCGGGTGCCTAAATCAGGGATTCTCAACCTACGGCCGGGGCCCGGATCTGGCCAGTGGTGCCAAATCATCCAGCCTGTGACCTCGCTCCAGATGCAGCTGCAGATGTGCTTACAACAGCCACAGACTACTTTTATGGCAGTGTTTACACCAGGGGAAACCACCAGTCCGGCCTCCAAAACTGTCTGAGGGAGCATGACCTGGCTCCCGACGTAAAAAGTTTGAGAACCCTTGGCCTAAATGGAGGATATATTTAGTTATGTTTTTTTAGTAGCTCAGTGGTATAGGTAATCTGTCTGCAAAGCCAGAGTTTGGGAGTTCAATTCCCCACTTGGGCCTCCCAGGAGAAGAGCCAGCCTGTTCCAGGGCATTGAATAGGAAACCACTTCCATGTACTATATTATGTACCTAAAACCCCCGGGAAGGGATCACCATAGGACAGCACTGACTTGATGGCACACAGTTGTTATTATTTCTGGGTGGGAAGCCCAGAACAGCTGTAAATAAAAGACAATACCAAACATAACAAATCCAGAAAGGAGATGCCATCTTACTGACCCATATCTAAAAAAACCCTCTCTCTCTCTCAAGGCTCTTCTACAGGCTGGCCTAATGAGCTGCTAGTTTGTCCATTTGATATAAGCTTGTGTATGTAACTCACAGAGAACATCAACAGACTCTCATGCCTACCCAGAGGTGCGCAGAAGTACACTCAGTTTCGCATGGGCAAATATATGAACAGGATGATACATACACAGATAGGTCCCCTGCTCCTACCCCCGGAAAACTAACACGACTGTTCACTGAGACGAAAACAGCATGATGGTGTGTAGTTTGAAATACTGCTAGGTATGGCAGACACACAACCAGCCAAATGTCTTATTAACACCTAAAGAACCCCCTGGCAGGTCTGGAACTGAGACGTGCAATTACAGCACTTAGCAAGGAAGGAGGAGACAATGTGAGAACACAAGTCTGTTCCCACTGGGCCTGTGGGCGATGCAGTTGGATTTACTGTCAACAGCCACTTTCTTTTAGAAGCAAAGGCACAGCAGGTTCAGACACCTCATGACCTGGTCTTTTCATGCTCTGTGCTTTAGGGAAAAGAGAGAGGGAGAGAGAACAGTCTAGATCAAGATAATTCATTGCAAACATTATAGTGAACGTTTGTTCTTTCTCAATGAGTTACATCCTCTTCACTCCACTGCTTCCCACCCTAGGTTGTACATACTACAGGTAAAGGAACACTTACTATTGGGAATCGAGAGACACTCTAGAACAGTGATGGCTCGGAGCCCTCTCTGTGGGTACCCATGCGGTCACCCAAGTTTGTTCCATCCTTCTGCCCAGCAGCCCAATGGGAGCACTTCCTCCTTCCCCTGTTACTGTGTTGGCACTTTGTGATAAATAAGCAGGTTTAGGGTTGCAGTTTGGGCACTCTGTCTCTAAAAGGTTTGCCACCACTGCTCTAGAAGGAAAGCCCAACGTCTCTCTCCTCCTTTCTTTTCCAGCTCTTTTTCTACGAGAGCTTGTGGCTAGAGCAGGGATGGGACTCCATAGTTAAAAATGCTGAAGTGAAGTGATCTCTTTGAGTTTCCACTTCTGGGAGTGACGAGGGCAGTATGGGCTGGATGAATTGGCACTGGGGGGGGGGTCAGATCTGGCCCATGGGCCATAGTTTGGGCACCCCTGGTTTAAGCAGAGAAAATGGCAGCTTAAAATCTATCTCATCCTGTTGAAAAACAGGTTATAAGGTGGGTTTTACCTCCACTTCCAGTCTCCCACTGGACCCACATGACCGGCCCACTGAACCACATGACCGGCCCATGGACTGAAAGGTTTGGGCATCCCTGTCTTTTAGGATCATGGGCTGCATGTCTCTACTTCCATCTGTCTGCCACCTACTTTTTATTCTTTATCCCCATTATTTCTTTCTCTCTCTTCCTCCTCTTCATTTTTGTTTTGGTTATTAGCTTTTCATTTTTTTCTCTTCCCAACATACCCTTCTCTATCTCTCTTTTATTTTTGCCACCTTCCTCACTCCCTTTTCACTCTTACTTTCACTATTACCTCTTTCTGACATTTTTCCTCCCCCTGCTTCCATTTTTCTGCCTATATCACTGGCTGCTAAAAAGGAGATGATTGCTCTTGACAGAGGCCAAAATATTCCCTTTAAGGGAGCTTCCATAATTTGGACAAAGGACTCTAGATCAGGCAGAAGGCAGCAAATTGCTCACCTCTGCTCTGCTTGCTGCTCATCCAGTGGCAGAAGCATAAGATGTAATTTTTGCCCTGAATTATTTTGGCATGGAATGCTCAATGTGTAGAGTATTAACTTATGTTTGATGTCTTTAAGCTTAAACACATTTCAGCAAATTCTGGAAATGAGAGATGAGTCATCATGACTAAATACACATGTAAGCAGGATCTTATGTTTATCTTTGGCACATCACTGTAATCTTTAAGGAATATTTTTGAGGGGTGGCATATTTTGGATAGTTTCAAAAGTTCTAAATATGGATTTAGGCCATTTTTCTCTATACTCTAGATCTAATTGTAATTTCCAACAGTACCCAAAATACTTGACCTCTCCTATTCTTCATAGAGACTGGGAATCTAGAAAGACTTAGACCCCCTCTGAAATTGCAGCTTGCTTGTTTCTGCTTGGTTCATTGCATTAGTTTTAAAATGTTGAGGTTTCTAAGGAGGAAAGTTATTTCCTTCCTTCCTTTTCCTTATATTTGTGAAAGGAATACAAAAGTCATTCTTACGAAGCTGTAATACTTAGTAGGAGAAGGGAATATGTATAGGAGGTGTAGGGACTTTCAGCACCATGGACAGCTCATCTGTATTGGCATTGGTTATGTCATATATCTATTTACTTCTTGCACTTTTATTCTGTTCTAGCTTCAAAGAGCTCAAGAAGGCATACAAACATAGGGATCTCCCTATGTCTATCTTTAAAACAACCTTGAAGATAGGTTAATCAATAGTTGTGTACTTGTGCTTCTAAATATATTGAGATAGCTTAGTCATGAATGGGCAGTTAGCTTTACTAAAGAAGAGAGAAAGAGAAATAGAAAGAGGTCAGTATAGATGCCTGCATTTTTACCTTCCTCAAGGTGTGACCTGTAAGACAATAACAATGGGTACTGGCACTTGCAATTCACCACTACACTGCTGAGGGGTGCCATGCTCAGTTGTTATGTGGCACACTGCCCTAGTTTTAGTTCCTGCCTTTCAAGACAATGTGGGGATGACCACAGTGGAGCACATTATATTCCTAGTACATTTCTTCTGGGCACACTGCAAAGAAATAATAAAAGTTGGGATAATATGAGGCTAACAATCAAGAGTTTTCAGAGCAGTAGGGGCAGATGTCAGGCTTTTGGTTATACTTTTGGTGTAATAATCTAATGAGAAGTCCAATTATGTTAGATCCATTGAAATACTGGGAGTTAAATGGGTAATGACTAACAAGTCCAATTCATTTCAGTGAATCTACTCTGAGACTAACATTAGATTTAGCTCTTGGGTTTTAATAACCCAATGTTTGCCTGCCAAAGTCAGGGGCAAAATAACAGCTCAAGGGATAGATTTAGATTTTGCATACATGTTTAGCCCAGGCATTTGCTTCCAGGATTGGGGGTAAATTCACAATTCCTTCTGGAAAAGAAATGTATAGCCAAATTTTACTCAGACTATCTTAAACTTCAGCTGCCTCCTTAAACATCTTTTAATTTCTAACACTGATAAATAAATAGTAGATAGATCTACTATATATCTACTATCTACTGCAGTGGCTCAAGTGGCTAAGACGCTGACTGGGAGGTGTAAGGTCAGCAGTTCGATTCCCGAGTACTGCAGGACGGAATGAGCTCCCATCTTTGTCCCAAACTCCTGTCAACCTGGCAGTTCAAAAGCAAGAAATTGCAAGTAGATAAATAGGGACCACTTTGGTGAGAAGGTAACAGCATTCCGTGCACTCTGGTGTCTAGTCGTGCCTGCCACATGACTACAGAAACGTCTGCAGAAGCAGACAGTGCTGACTCTTCAGCTTTGAAACAGAGATGAGCACAGAACCCTAGAATCGGATACGACTGGCTTTCGAACAAGGGAAACCTTTACCTTTACCTTGCTATTCTAAAACAAATCACCCACAGATTATCACTAGATCCCCACCTACCTTCTGTTTAGGACTTCTTTAAACTACTCTATATCCTGTACATTTTAGGTAATGCTGGCTGCAGTTATGTGGCTGCAGAGCCAGAATTTGTAAATAATTTCACACTAGGAAAAGAGGCAGCATGTGCAGCCATGGGCTAGCAGTGCAGTCTGAGCTGGCCAACAGAAGAAGGGAATGAGAAACCACTTCTGAGTACCCTATACTTAGGAAAGGGTCACTATAAATCAGAACTGATTTGATGGCACACAATTATATTTAATACAGGTATGTAAGTCAAATACTGTTGCTGCTTATATAAGTCAGTGAACATATGTCAAAAGAGAACAAGAGACTGTCAAGCATGAGGGGAGGGAGGGAATCTTCAGATTAAGAGAAGAGTTAAGTTAATGCATTTCCAAATTCAATAATGCAGCACAAAGCATTAAGATAATGTTAAGATGCCTATCTTGATCACTACACCATGAGCACAATAAGGATTTGCTTTAGTTTTGCAAAATATGCTTGCTTAGAGTTTAGCCTCCAAGGGACCCATTCTTTCTCTTGGCCTATATTTATAGGAAAGATTCAGTGACAAATTCTGTTTCCTCCTCCGCTCTTCTATTCGTGTACCTATTATGACCAAACTGCTCCATGCATTTATTTTTCCAAACAGGTGCATGTTTGCTTGCTTATTTAATATCTGTATTTTAACTTTCTCTCCCTTAAGACCCAGATGAATGGGAGGAAAAGTGTGTCATCGGGCAACGCAAGCATCCATGGGGTGGCTGGGATCTATTATGGAAAACCACTGCAGCTAACTATAGCTCCCAGCTGTGTGTGCCTAGGGTGAAACCAATGCCTATGCATTCTTCACCTATGGTTCACACCTGTGAGACATAATAACATAAGAAAATAAGAACAGCCTTGCTGGAACAGGCCACAGCCCATGCACTCCAGCATTCTGTCTCATACAGTGGCTCACCATTTCCTTCAGGGTATTCCCAAGCAGATGCCTTCACCTGCTTCGGATTCCCTGGAAATGGCATTGAGAGATATCCTGCCTATCTCTCCAACCCGGAGGTTGTCCTTAGGTATCCATAATTATAGCCATTGATACCCTTGTGCTCCATGAACTTGTCTAATCCTTTCTTAAAGCTGTTGTGACTGACAGCTGTCACCCCTTCTTCTGGCAGGGAGTTCCATAGACGAGTGATCCTCTGGGTAAAAAAGTACTTTCTCTTATTTGTTTGAGAACTAGTACCCAAATGTTTCATGGAGTGTCCCCTAGTTCTAGTGTTGTGTGATAGGGAAAACAGTTTTTCCTTATCTACTTTGTCCACACCAAAAGTGGATGAATTCTGACTCCCCAGTTGGAGTACAACTTTTAGCAGCACAACCCAGGATGATGGGAGGGGTAGTCAAGCAATATTTGCAGGAACACAAGTCGCTCATACCTGGCTGGGAGAGAGATCATTTGCCATGCCTGCTTCTGATCAGTAAAGCGCCTTAATACATTGAATGTGCTATGTAAACAAACAAACAAACAAACAAATAGGAAACAACATTAAGGTAAAGGTAAAGGTTTCCCTTGCTTGAAAGCCAGTCGTATCTGACTCTAGGGTGCAGTGCTCATCTCTGTTTCCAAGCCGAAGAGCCAGCACTGTCTGCTTCTGCAGACATTTCCGTGGCCATGTGGCTGGCATGACTAGACACCGGAGCGCACGGAACGTTGTTACCTTCCCACCGAAGTGGTCCCTATTTATCTACTTGAAACATTACACTACCACAAAATCTTGCTGCCTCCACACTTTTGTTTGTAGTCTTTGTATCTGGGGTGTGCATCTTCTATCACTTTTTCTAGACTTCACCGCATAAAACATTATGCATTAAATAGACCAAATCTCAATCAGTGGATGCTCAGTCTCAAGGCTCACTGGAGGCCCAAACTGGGAGAAGTCAAGGTAAAACTTATGTGGCCAGTCCGTGTGAACGTCTTTTTCCCACCCCACCCTGCTGATAACCTGTTTTTTATTCTGAGAGTCCTTGCTATACACGATAGGTCCCTTGGGCCAGTTTTTGGCTTCATGACATCACTGACAGTAGCGCCATGACGTCAAGCGCCAGCATTATAGGCAGTGGCACCACCAGCATCACCTCCATGGGAGAGCACACAGCATCATCAACATCCTCAGCATCCTCCCGTTTCTGCCTCTGCATCTCGGCTGTTGGGTACCGGGCTGTACCATTCGCACCGGCCAGAGCGGGGAGGGGAGGGAGATCGACGCGGCGCTCCCCTCCCTCCTTTTGGCGAGTGGTGCCTCCTTGGACAGGTCTTGCGGCGGGAAAGGAACGTACCATCCGCAGCCCCAGAGGAGGCGCCGAGGAGGACTTGGGAGAGCCCAACCCGAGCAAACCGGATTATCTGGGCAGGGCTGTTTGCTGATGCTCGCAAAAGGCTGCTAGCCTCGGGAGGAGACGGTTCTTCGGGCTGGCTTTTTCCTCTCCCAGAGCTCTCCCCCCAAGAGATCCTGGGAGAAAAGGGATACCTTTCCTCCCCCCTCACAATAGATCCACTCCATAGGAAAGAAAGGAGGGGGCCAGAAAGCGAGCGCGCCTCCTCGAAGGCATCTTTTCCCCAGCCCCGGTGAGCGATCCCTCCCGTCGATCCCATCCCTCGGAGGGATCTCCTCCCGATCGGCCCACGAGATCCCCGCCGGAGGGGGGGAGGGCTGATCCCAAAACAGATCCCCCTCCCTTTCTCTCTCTCTGTCCTTGAAAGATCACGTCGAGGAGGACCGGATCTCCCGCAACCCCCCCCCAATCCAGGAGAGATCACTTGCTCTCCGGGGTGGGTCTCCCTCTCCCTGAGCCAAGAGAGCCCCTCGAGGGGATCGTCGCCCCCCCGTCCAAGAGGGGGTCCCTAACATCGAGAGACCCCCTCTTCCCTCTCTCTGCCAAGCGCCCCCTTCTGCCCCCCCCACTGGCCCGCGATGAATTACCTGCGCCGACGCCTCTCCGACAGCAACTTCATGGCCAACCTGCCCAACGGGTACATGACGGACCTGCAGCGCCCGCAGCCCCCGCCGCCTCCGCCGCCCCCCAGCGCCACCTCCCCGTCCCCGGGCAGCGTCTCCCCGGCCGAGCGACCGCCCCCGCCGGCCCCCAGCCCCGGGCCCGGCGCGGGGGGCGCCGGCGGCTTCTTCTCCTCGCTCTCCAACGCCGTCAAGCAAACGACGGCGGCGGCGGCGGCCACCTTCAGCGAGCAGGTGGGCGGCGGCGGGGCAGGCGCAGGGAGCGCCGCCGGGCGCGGCAAAGTCTTGCTGGTGGTCGACGAGGCCGGCACCGACTGGTAAGGAGGGAGATCAGTGGACCGGGGGTGGGGGGTGGGGGTAGGGAGAGGAGCCGCCGGTCCAGCACTGCGGGGTCTTGGGTCTCTCCCCATGGCTTCCCACTTTGGCCAAAGCCTGGCCCAGCCCTATGCCAAGGAGGCCAAGCTGCATCGGATGCATTGCTCCAGAGCTGGACGTTGAGCATCGAACTGCAGCGTTGCACCACACCTGTGGTGTGTGTGTGTTTATGGCAAATCTGTCGCACTCTGGAGCCTCCCCTGACGCAGCCCTTCTTTCTCCTTCTGTCAATCTTGTCCATTGGTCCCAAAACAGGCGATCCAGCTATTCGCCATTCCTTCTCTATCATTCAGTATCTGCCCTGCCCTGAATTGCTTTCTTTCCTCCACACTTTTACTACATCCCATCCTTCCAACCCTGCAATTTCTTTGTATGCTGCCCTTGCAATCATCCCTCTGCCTGAGTTGCTGAATCATCCATCCGTCCATCCACCTGTCCATCCATCCATCCATCCATCCTTCTATCTATCTATCCATCCATCCATCCATCCATCTGTCAGTCCATCCATCCATCCATCCATCCATCCATCCATCCATCCATCTATCCATCCATCTATAACAATTCGCTTACTCCCAAGTAGGACTCAGTAGTCCTCTGGCTTCCTGGTGATGGGATTGCGCCAGTTCCTGTTTCCCTGGCCCAGATCGGACCCAGCAGTTCAGAGCTTTCCCTATCGGTGTGCCCAATCATTCCCGACCGAAATCTAGGTAGTGAGCAAAGGTTGCCTGTGAAACTAGTACAGATTCAGGTATGCCAAGTAATCACTCCAGAGTCTCTTCAGGCATTTTAGAAATACATGTATATTGAAAGCATATCAAGATACAGGATACAGTCCAGCAAAAGCAACTCAAAGCAAGGAAATAAAGCAAGCTGCTTCTCTAAGGGATGGTACATCCTCCCCTCCCTTTCTCTCAAAAGGCTACACTTTGCCAGCCCCTGTGTGCGCGCGTGTGTGTGCCTGGTTATATCTCCCCTACAGGGTCCACCTTTTGGCCCTCCCCCTTAGGGACTAAAACCAATGATCTTACAGCAAGACATGTCAATCACACATTAGGCTTCATTTCTTCTACAACACAAGGCAACTCATGAGGTAAAAATGTTTATATTCTTCCACTCTCCCCCGGATTTGAAATCACCATTTTGAAAAAGACACAGGGTATGCCTAGTTCCATCACACCATTCATCCATCCATCCCATGCTTTTCTCATCCCCAATCTTGCATTTCAGGGTTTCTGTATGGTTTGTGCTGAGCATCAATCACTATTCTGGCAGAGCTGAGAAAGATACAAAAATGACATATGTATGTGCCAGCTTCCAGACTGAAACTGAAAGATCATCAGGTGATGTTTTATGGGTCCCATAGAGGTTGCTACCTTCTTCCTCCCCCCACCCCTTCCAAACATTTCTGTACCACCTCTCACTTGCAGAAAGCCCAAAGCAATTTACATGACTGAGGTACGATTAAAAAAAAAAGAAATGAAAAAATAATAACAATTCAGGTCATGGTCATGATAGCCCAACCGGCCATAAAGAGGCAGATTGTGCTGGAGGGATAGAAAATATTCTCCGACGAAACACAGTAAGAATCTGCAGTCTTTGGGAATGAAGGAAGTATGGCTTCCAAGGCTTTCTTGTCTTGTTTTATTTTGGTCTTTTCAAGGGCTTAGAAACAGGTCATTTTTTTGTACTGCAGCTCACACCAGCAATAAGCTAAGAAGTAAAAATGCCAGCTACATTGGCAATGCCAATTCAGCAGTCTTCCCAAGCATGTGTATTGAGCAGGCTGGCGGTGGATTTTGTCTTCATTCTAATTAACAGGAGGGTTGGGGATTTCATGAAAGATGAAGGGGAAAGTGACTGACTGGGATAGTTTTGTAGCTTTTTTATGCATCCATTTTGGCTATTTATCTTTCCTAATTTAATTTAAGTAATTCAGCACATCAGTGGTGGTCTAGCAGAGTAAAAAATCACTTTCCCTGCCCTTCCACAGAGGAGCAGGGAAAGTGTTCAATTTGCCGATATCATGAATTGGCTTGCTCATTAAGTTGCTTCATGTTACTGTACTGGAAATTGATGCTGGAAGAAGCCTTTGACGGCTGTAAGGCTCAATTTTGTCTGTTCCCAATGATCACACTTGCTGGGGACAGACTAAAAAAATCACATCTACTTGCGCCAAAAAAGTAGAACTCCGCTCCTGACAGGGCCTCAAAAAGGGGCGAGTAGACTTCTGGGAGCAAATCGATTAATTCCTGTGATTACATCATATGATCACCTGGAAAAAAAAGAGTGGACCAACCATCTCCCACAGTACATCGAACAGTGGGGAAAATGCCTTTTTGATTAAGCAGCCATGGACTTAGGAGCTAGATAATGTTGTGCATTTAGATGAGATTTAATAAGAATGCTGCTTGCAGGGGCATGCTGGCTCCGCTAAAAGGGTGTGTAACCCTAACAAAATATATACATTCCCACTCTCCTTCTAATTTCAACTCCCCTCTGGGGATTCGAACCGACAACCTCTTGCTTACAAGGCAAAATTGCAACCGCCAAGCCACAGCAGATAAATGGCTGTTTTTGTAACCTTATATTTGGAGGCAAAGGAGGAGAAGGCAGGCAGAGGAACACAGAGCCCTGCTCATTTGCTCGATCGCTCCGGGCATCACAACTCAGCTCAGCTCTTTGGTTTGGCACCCAAGAGGGGGGCCATGGTAATGGGGGCCTGGGGGGGCGCCCCGGGCTAAGTTCTGGTAGCCCAATGGGCCAGCCCACCACTGGTTGCTTGTCTGTGATTTGTGTAGGTGTGTAAACATGTAAATATATATTTAAAATTATAGTCAGTAAACAACCTTTTTGCCTCCTCCAGGCAATGTACTGAAGTTAATTGGACTAGCAGTTGTGTCTTATTTCAGCACTAGTAATGGAATAGTCTTCTGTAGCACTTGATGACAGCAAGCTCATTCTAGCAGGTGAAGGAAAGGTTGAGTGTCACACACAGCTTTGTTCTTCTAGAGGAGGAAAGGGTTTGCAGGCATTAAATGAATAGCTGGAGAGCATTACATCTGTTTCTCTCATCCTGCCTCACTTTGCTTAGTCATAGGGCTGGTTCTGATCAAAAGGTTAAGAGAAATGGGGATTTCAGGTCTATCGTCATAGATACAATCAACTCTTATAACTTGGGGTTTTGATCCTGTCCTTCCATCGAAACGCATGTAGGGATTAAACAAAAACATAGCACCCCTTTTAAAGCTTGGCAGTCAAATGCTTTGGGATACGCTCAAGGCAGACTGTATAATTGGATTAGAAAGTGAAGCATACAAACCTGTGTCAGACAGCAACATCAGGGGCCTGTAGCACAGTGCCAGTTCATCCCATTGCACAATGTGTTTCAATGTAAGGAAGGCAACATGAGCTAGCAGCGCCAATAGCTACAAGCCCAAAGCATTTGTGAAGCTTGCTGGTGTATTCACAGAATAACCAGCCCAGTGTGATTTTACCAGAAGAGCAACAACGGCAGTGTGAATCAGCAGCAGTGATAGGATATGGGCTACGTATAACCCGCCTACTGATGATACTGTTCCTAAACAAGTGATTTCTGTGGAACAGAAAGGGCAGGAATGAACTGGGTGAGCGTCATGTCCTCCTTTCTATGTAATACTTCCTGTGTCTCTAGGACAGAGTGCCAGATGTTGCACTGCCTTCTATGTAACATCTGGCGCTGGCCATTGCTCTTCAATTGTATACTGGGTAAAACGGATAATTGGTCTGACATCTTAAGGGGTATTAAAAGAAAATGTTTGCTGGTTTCACATTCACCGTCAGGGGTAGATTTAGATCTGTTGAGGCTCTAAACTAAGAATGGGTAAAGCATGCTCTCTTGGGTGGGGGCAATTCCTATCCCATGCTGGTAAGGTCTGAAGGGAGTTATAGACCCCATCACCATTTAGTAAAGGTAAAGGTCACCCTTGCTCGAAAGGCAGGCGGATCCGACTCTAGGGTTCAGTGCTCATCTCTGTTTCATAGTCGAAGAGACAGTGTTGTCTGCTTCTGCAGACATTTCCGTGGTCATCTGGCAGGCATGACTAGACACCGGAGCACACGGAACACTGTTTACCTTCCCACTGAAGTGGTACCTATTCATGTACTTGCAATTTCTTGCTTTTGAACTGCTAGGTTGGCTGGAGCTGGAAGAAAGATGGGGGCTCGTTCCATCTTGCAGTACTCGGGAATCGAACTGCTGACCTTCTGCCTTCCAGTCAGCGTCTTAGCCATTTGAGCCACTACAGTCCCTTCCATCACCATTTGCACAGCTGCAAATATATATTTATCTATTAGAGGCTTCTCGTAGTCTGAAGCTTGCTAACCTTGTTCTCAAATCTGCCACTGTTCAGCATCCCAGCCGCCCAGCGGAAACTACGTCTTCCAAGATCAATCAAGCTTTCTCAGGCTCTTAAAGCCTTTAAATTATGCATTGTACTTAATCCACAGGCAAAGAAAGGCCTAGTTAAAAAAAAAAAAATCCAGCTGCCGCAGAGCCACTCTGGCCTGCAAATCCAGGGTTGCATGACTGTCTATTTTCCCAGAAGCCACTGGGCAGAACAGATGTGACTTCATCAGTGCAACCATTACTGCCTGTTCACAATTTTAACGGACTGTTTGCATTTCCAGAGCCACACCTGTGATAAAGAGGCAACCTATTACTGACTGGATTTGTCCCTAGTTGACCGTGTCTGCTTATGAATGCATCGGTCTTTAAATTTTCAAAGACCCGAGGAAGGGCGAGGAGGCAACTCCCTAGAGGTGGGTGAAAGCGACAGTAAGTGTGTTTCAAAAAGAAGGGTGGAAGCTTATGTAAAGCTCTTTGGGAAACCTCTTATACACTAGATTAAAATTAAAGCAGATGAGTTATAATGATTTTAGCTTGCTTAATGACTGCTCCTCTTTGGCCCATAGAAGTAAATATATGCAGGGAAGTTTAAGTGGTACACCTGAGATCAATGTTGCAATAGAGATGAAACTTGCTCACGGCTTTGCATGCTAGGTCGACTGGCCAGGATAGACAAGAACAGCATTCAGTTGCAGGGTGGGAGCAGGGAAAATTCTCTTTCTGTATGCTTCTACCTGTGATCTCTAGGGTGGCAGAGAAGAGGCCATCATTCTCAGGGGTGGCAGAGGAGAAGCAACCATCCATTCATTCATTTCATTCATTTATTCGATTTATACCCCGCCCTACTCGACCAGGGCCGACTCAAAGTTCAAAACTAGAGTTGCCAGTCTCTTTCCCTGGCAATGCTCCTCTGCTTTTAACGAATGCATAGAAGCAGAAGTCCCACAGGAAATACATTGATAGGAAAGGGGAAAAAATGCAGATGAAAGCTTTATCTCTCGACATTGTGCCTCTTACATAGCCAAGATATCTAAGGCTGGAAATAGGCTTCTTCTTTTGCCTAGATTTCCTGGAATCCTCTTCTGGAACCTGAAATTCAATCACAGTGGGTCTGTGCTTTGTTAACTATGTAAGGCAAGAAGGCGAGAGATGTGCTATTTATGCTTGTCCTGTGCAATCCAGAGGCATCATGCTACTAGCCAATCATATTATTATTTATTCACAAGTGGTACCTACAGTAAAATCTTGGAGCCTCTTTCCTTGTCACCTGTAGCAGCAGTAAACCCTTTCCCAGGTTCCTGCCAACCAGCTAGCCATGCCACCCAGCTACAAGCTGTTACCAGAGATGTAATCATTTTTGTCTCTTGTGGCAAAACAGTACAGTCTCATGGCCCCCTTAAATAAATCGAATTAAATTTACAATATATTATGCCTTGTGTTTTCATGAGGCAGCTACTGATTGTTTTGAATGATTTGATTCACTCTCCTTTCCAGCTGACCATCCATTGACAGGGCTGAGAGTTTTGGACTTCAACTTCCAGAGGCCCCAGTCTGTGTGGCCAATGGCAAGGAGCTATGGGAGATGTTCTTCAAGACATCTGGAGCCCCAGAGGGTCTTTTTTAAACCCCATTCTTGTATGCCATTCAGTCCTCATTAGGCTGTTCTTTTGGATGGTTCCACCCTCTAGGTGTTTTCTTAGGTTTTCTGGTTCAGCATGCCTGAGGGCCCAGCCAATAAGTGCACACCAATATCACTGCACACTTCTGGGGGAAATTATATTAGTTTCTTTCACTTGCTATGAGTAGAGGTTGGTGGCTCTGATGGAGCAGTGGTGGCAAGACTCTCTCTGTGGGCTTCAGTCTGGACTTTAAAGTCAGTATCTAAAGTGCTGACCTTATTTTGGGGATTGGGTTCATCACTCTGGTCACTCTGATAAAATTCAGCCTAAAACCCAAACTGAAGCCCTCTCCTTCCCCGTGGCCTCAATGTCATCAATCTCTGCTTATTCATATCCTACCTTTCATCCAAGAACATCAAGGCGGCATGTAAGGTTCTTCCACCCCATCTCCATTTTCTCCCCATAACACCCCTGCTAGCTTCGGAGATAGTGCTCGGAGAATTTCATGGGTAAATGTGGATTCAGACCAGCGTCTGCTGAATTTGAGTCCATGCATTGCACTGACCCCACTTTCTTTGGCTGCTTGTGTTTGGTGGGCTGATCATAGTTACCACAACTGGGCAAAGACGCAAAAGGCTAGCTTGGTTCTGACCAGGGCTGATGGGAGTTGTAGTACAATGCCATTGAGATGACTACATTAGGTTTGCCTCTCTTGTTTTACATGTGTACACCCCTGCTGGAGCCTGGAAGGCTACAATCCTGTGCATAGGGTCCAGACCTTTTAGTGTAAGGGACCAAAGACAACGAAACAGCCGAAGGGTTGGCTTAACACAGGTTTATTGCATGATGATCCGGAGGAACATGTGGTAATGGCGGATGGGTAGCTCAATATATACAGCTGGCTATACATTTGAATGTGGCTCGTCGACAGACTATTGGTTGCTGCCTGCGTGACGTCGTAGAAAGGTCACGCCCTTCTTGACCAGGTGAAGAGGTGGCGGGGAATCTTCCCGCGCTGCTGATCCAGGTGAATCTGAGCCATGAGAGCTGGACGCTCACTATTGCCATCTAGTGGTCACTAGCTCGCGTCCCCTTATCAGGTTTACGTTGATACAGCTGAAGGTTATAATGTTGCACACAGAAAGGTTACATTGTTACCACATGGCTAAGGTACATTGTTAAAGGCACAGCTTTACAGAACACAACATCCCTCCCCCCTAGGATGAGACGAAGTCTCTCAGCCAAGATGGCTTATTGCATGTGCGTTTGGGCCGTGATGAGGGCTGACCCCCCCCCGGGGGCGCTACTGCTTCTTTGTTCCCTGGTCCCTTGTCCTGTAATGGGAGAGGGAGACTCGTTAGTGGCTTGCCGCGGTTTGGCGGCCTTAGGGGAAGGGAAGAACTCCATTGTGGGCAGACCGGGGGCAATCGGGGCTAACGAAAAACCCCTCTTCTCGCTTGGACGGGTGGGGGACCACTCCGAAGCCCCCCCCCGGTTCTGAAAATCAAAGTCTAACTCAGTTGGGGTCTCCGCATTTGTGGGGGAATTCCGCGAGATATGTATGGGGTCGGGTTCCTCCTCCTCAGAAAGATCCCCTAGGATATCTACGAGAACATCCTCCTCCCCCCTTGGTGGGGACCCGCGGCCCCCTTTCCCTCCCCCTTGGGCTGAACGGGTGGGGGAGAACCCTAACGCTGATTTTTTCTCTGTTTGGTCTGCGCCCTGCTCATCGGGGACCCTGCGTCGGAGCTGGTCCGCGTGCCGCCTCCACAGTAGCCCTGTGCTGGTTTCCACGCGGTACGAGACGGGGCCGGTTTGCTCCACAACTACGCCCGGTACCCAGGCTGGGCCCGTGCTGGCGTAATTCCTGCAATGCACGGGGGTGCCTACACTGAAACTCTTTGTGGCCTCTAGCCCAATGTTCCTTCCTTTGTCCTCTACCCTCGTGGGGTCTAGCCTAGTAAGGATGGTGGTCAGCTTCCTACGCATTAAGAGCTCTGCGGGGGAGTATCCTGACGCCAACGGGGTCACCCTGTACCCTAGCAGAAACTGACACACTTGTAGGTTCAGATCCCCGGGGCCCATGCGCCGCAACGTGTCCTTCGTGGTGCGGACGAGGCGCTCCACTTGACCATTGGTGGCTGGGTGAAACGGGGCGGAGGTGATATGCCAAACGGCGTTAATCTCCATGAATGCCCTAAACTCGGAGGACGTGAAACAGCTAGCATTGTCGCTAATTAATGTGTCGGGTATGCCAAACGTGGAAAAGAGCCTCCGCAAATGCCTAATGGTCTGGGCCGAGGAGGTGCTCGTGACTGGGATAACCTCCAACCACTTGGAGAAGGCGTCCACGACAAGGAGAAATAGGGTGCCTCTGAACGGGCCCGCGAAATCAATGTGCACCCGGGACCACGGCCCCTTAGCCGCGTCCCACTCCCTGTGGGGAAGGTGGGCCTCCTCTGGTCTGGAGCATTGGCAACTTTCACAAGTGCCGACCATGTGCTCGATGTCGGCGTCCAACTGGGGCCACCAGAAGTAGCTCCCGGCCAGCGCTTTGGATCGCACGATGCCGGGGTGGCTGACGTGCAGCAGTTTGAGCACCCGCGGCCGAAGGGAAGTGGGAATCATCACCCGCTGCCCCCACAAAAGGCACCCCCTCTCTAGGGACAGCTCTAACTTTTTCCTGAAAAATGGGGCGAACTCCTCCGCTGGGGAGGACGCCGGCCACCCTTTCTGCAGCCAGGAGCTAACTGCCGCTAACGTCTTGTCCTTCTCTGTCGCTTTGGCAATGTCGGCGGGCATTACGGGGGGCGAATCCAGTACCTCTATCATAAGAACTTGATGGTCTCGCTCCCCCTTGCTCACCTGGCTGGGCGTCAGGGGGAGGGGAGACCTTGATAGGGCGTCCGCATGGCTGATCTCTTTCCCGGGCCGGTAGACCAACGCGTGCTGGTACGCGTTGAGAAAAATGGCCCACCTGAGCATCCTCGGGGACAGGATCTGTGGGGTGGGCTTATCTGCGGTAAAAATGCCTAGCAGGGGCTTGTGGTCCGTTACAATGGTGAAGGGGCGGCCATACAGAAAATCGTGAAATTTTTTCGTCCCCGCAACTATTGCTAGTGCCTCCCTGTCTGTCTGTGCGTAGTTTCTCTCCGCTTGGGACAGGGACCTGGAGTAAAATGCTATCGGGGCCTCCCTTCCGTCTTCCAGCACGTGGCACAGCACCGCCCCCACCCCCACCGGGGATGCATCACAGATCAGGACTACCGGGCGTTTGGGGTTGAAATGGGTCAGTATGGCATCAGACGCTAGGAGACTTTTTAGTTCACTAAATGCCCTTTCTTGGTCATCGCCCCACTTCCATGTCTGGTCTTTTTTTAGCAGTTTGTGTAGCGGTTCAGCCACTGCTGCCTTCCGGGGGAGGAAGGAGTGGTAAAAGTTGAGCAGCCCTAGGAACGACTGCAGCTCGGGCTTGGAGGTGGGGCGGGGGGCTTTCTTAATGGCGGCCACCTTGGATTTGGATGGTTTTATCCCCTCAGGAGTCACGCAAAACCCCAGGAACTCAACCTCGGTCGCGAAGAAGACGCATTTGTCCTTTCGCAGTCTCAACCCCGCTTTTTCGAATATTGCCAGGACCTCCCCCAACCTCTTGGCCAATTCGACCCGACTCCCCCCCCCCATTATTAACACGTCATCAAAATAAGGCAACACCCCCTCTAGCCCCTTCAGGAGGCGTTCCACGAGTGATTGGAAAATTCCAGGCGCCGAATTCACGCCGAACTGAAGGCGCGTCACCTGGAACGCCCCCTTATGGGTGACTATGGCCTGCGCAGCAGCTGCGGCAGGGGACACCGTGAGCTGCTGGTAGGCCTGTGCTAAGTCGAGCTTAGCGAAACACTTTCCCCCGTGTAACCTGGCCAGCAGATGGCTGACTACCGGCACCGGATACGCATTCGGGCGGATCGCCTTGTTGATGGTGCACTTGTAATCGGCGCATATGCGGACCTCCCCATTGGCCTTTAGTGCGGTTACAATTGGAGTTTCCCACTCCGCAGAATCAACAGGCACAAGGATTCCCTGGCCCACCAATTTGTCCAGTTCCGCCTCTATCTTGTCCTTGAGTGCGAACGGCACCCGGCGTGGTTTGAGTCGAATTGGGCGGACCTCCGGGTCTAGGTCGAATGTCACTGGGGGCCCCTTGAATTTCCCCAGTCCTTTTTTGAAAACTTCGGGGTGCGCCTCGCACACCTCCTGAATCGGGTCAGTCCCAACGGCGTGCATCCCAACGGCGTGCACCCCCCCAATAAACAAACCCAGGGGCTGAAACCATTGAGTCCCGAGGAGGCTGCAATCTCCCCCTTTAAGCACGACTAGAGGGAGAGACGCGGCGTGCTTCTTGAATTTAACCTGAAATTCTCCAACCCCCAACACTGGAATGCTGTTCCCTTGCACGTCCCGTAGTGTGGACCTCAACGCTTTGAGCTTGGGTCGCCTGTGGGGGGCAATTCTCAAAAACTCCCTCTGGGAAATGATTGAATATGAGGACCCCGAGTCAATTTCCATGCTAATGGGAACCCCTTGAACTAGTACCTCAACAAAGTAGCGGGGGTGTCCTACGGACACGCTGAATACTGGGGCGTCGTCCTCGCTGCCGTCGGAGATGCGGCCCACGCCGTCCTGCTTCCGCGTGGCCTGAGCGCCGTCCTTGGGTCTCGTTGAGCGGTCTTGTCCCGCGGAACGGTCTGCTGAGCTTCTCTGGGTCTCGCGCCTCTTCCTGCACACCTTGGCGATGTGCCCGCGGCGGCCGCAGTTGTGGCACTCGGCCTTCCGAAACGGGCATTTTACGCGGTCGTGGGCCGCTCCACAGCCGTCGCACCGCCGGCTCTCTTTCCGGACCCTCCGGACGTCCTCGTCGTCGCTGCTCTCTGCGGACGACCTCGAAGCTCGCCGGGCCGCATGCACCGGAGTCTCTGCCTTGCTCGACTTCGGCCGCCAGTCCTGGAGTTCTTGGACCCCAGCCTTTGTAGCTTCCGCGGCCTGTGCCGCTCTGATGACCTCCTGCAACGTGGGGGGGGCGGCTCTTGGTTCATTAATGTGTTCTGGGTTTCGGCGTCGTTCAGGCTGCACAGCACACAGTCCCGGAGGGTGATTTCGGCATTCTCCCATTTGCACGGGCCGGCCGCCAGCCACAGGGCCGCCACGAATGCGGCGACCGTCTCCCCGGGCGCTTGGACTCGCCTCCAGAACGCACTCCGAGCGGGAAACATCGCCGTGGCGGGCCGGACGTGCTCACGCAGCATCTGCATGAGTTCCTTGGCCTTGAATTCGCTCACCCTCCTCGGTGCGATCAGGTCCACCAAGGTCCTTTTGGTTTCTTGTCCGAGCATCCTGGTGAAGATGGCCCTTTTCTTTGCCTCTTCCGTGACTTCGGACTCAATCAGTGCTGCCTGGAAGTCCATCTCGAAGATCTCCCAGTCGCCCGGTTTCCTGATTTCGAAACCGGCGCATGTCTTGGTCCCGTGGGCTGCCATTATCCCACCTTTGTCGCCAATTTAGTGTAAGGGACCAAAGACAACGAAACAGCCGAAGGGTTGGCTTAACACAGGTTTATTGCATGATGATCCGGAGGAACATGTGGTAATGGCGGATGGGTAGCTCAATATATACAGCTGGCTATACATTTGAATGTGGCTCGTCGACAGACTATTGGTTGCTGCCTGCGTGACGTCGTAGAAAGGTCACGCCCTTCTTGACCAGGTGAAGAGGTGGCGGGGAATCTTCCCGCGCTGCTGATCCAGGTGAATCTGAGCCATGAGAGTTGGACGCTCGCTATTGTCATCTAGTGGTCACTAGCTCGCGTCCCCTTATCAGGTTTACGTTGATACAGCTGAAGGTTATAATGTTGCACACAGAAAGGTTACATTGTTACCACATGGCTAAGGTACATTGTTAAAGGCACAGCTTTACAGAACACAACAGACCTTTAAGAGTTTTATGTCACGGGAGAAAATATAAACACAACATCTTTGTAACAACCTCTAGGGCAGAGGCACTCCAGGTGTTCTTGGACTTCAATTACCAGAAGCCCAAGTCAGCACTCCTGCTGATCAGGGCTTCTGGGAATTGAAGCTCAATAACACCTGGAGTGCCAAGGTTGGCCACAACTGCTCTAAGACAAGGGTTTGGTTGCAAGGCCCTTAAAATGAGAAACATTTATTTATTCACTTCCTACCTTTGTAGCCTACCTTTCCTCCAAAGCAGCTTTCCACTGTGTTCTTCTGTATTGGTCCTTGTCCACATTTTTATCCTCACAATTGCCTTTGGGGTAAATTAGGCTGACTTCAGAGAAAATGGGTGGCCTAGATAGTCCAATAACTTTTATGGCCACAGGGAGATTTGAACCTGGGTCTCCTCAGCTAAGCACTAACCCTTATGCCATGCTAGGTCTTGTATCACTAGTCTGGGAGGGAAATGCTTTCATTAATAGACAGTCATTGCCTCAGTTCAATTCCTTTCCTGCTCTCTCCTGCTTACAGCTGCCTTCTATGTATGAACACTATGTATGTTGTTACGCATGGCTGTCCCTGCTCCTTTTCACTCCTTGTGACATTGCCTCTCCCACTTGCCTCTCTAGTGCTACCCCTGCTCCTTCTGTTCCCAGCTGGCACATGCCAAGGAGATGCTGCACCTGAGCAAATCACCTGGGCTCTCTAGGCCACCATTCGGGCATGCGATGGCCAACCCTTGGATGATGGCCAGAGAGAAGGTGAAGGGAAGGAAGGCATAAGGGCCCTCAAGACTGCACTGAAGCTCATTGGCCCTTCACCTCATGACATGGCATCTGCATAAGGGAGAACTAGCAGACCATGTATGGGAAAATATCAACATGCATGTGGGCCATGTTTATTCTGTGATTTAGCTAAATGTGATCTCTTTCACTTGACCAGAAATTGCTGCCAAGACTGAGATTTTTCACAGTAGGCCAGTTAGTCATCTGTTGTTCTTTTGCATCCCTTCTATCTATCTATCTATCTATCTATCTATCTATCTATCTATCTATCTATCTATCTATCTATCTATCTATCTATCTATCTATCTATCTATCTATCTACCTACCTACCTACCTACCTACCTACCTACCTACCTACCTACCTACCTACCTACCTACCTACCTACCAGACTGGAGTGGTTAAGAAGCTGCCTTGTTAGTTGGAAGACCAGCAAGTTGGCAGTTCAAGACCCGAGTACTACATGATGGAATGAGCGCCCTCTCTGTCCCAGCTCCTGCCAACCTAACAGATCGAGAGCAAGAAATTGCAAGTAGATCAATAGGGACAACATCGGGGGGGGGGGGATTGGGGACATGAAAGGAGCCTCATTCGAGTATCCCCTGAGCAGAGTTCCTCCAGCAAAAATCCTTTCAATCCAAAATAATTTCTGACATGGAATTATTATCTACCTACCAATCTAATTATAATTTATAGTCTGTATTTTTCCCAAGGAGCTGAAGGCTCCATAAGTGGCCTTCCTCCCCTTTCTTGTCACAATAAACCTGAGAAATAAACTAGATTGAGAGACTGTGGTTGCTTCAAAATCATCAAATTGATTTAAGTACAGTACTTTGTGAGGGTTTAATCCCAGATCTCCTCTGTTTTGGTTTTGCCTATGCCTCTAAACGCTTATCTAGTGCAACTTCTTAACTACTATTGCTTCTGAAGATCCATAATTTATCTTGCAACTCTTCTTTATATGTTTTTAACTTAACAGGGGGGAAAAACTTAACAGAAGAGACTGCAGTGGCTCAAGTGGTTAAGACACTGACTGGGAGGTGGAAGTTCAGCAGTTCAATTCCCGAGTACTGCAGGACGGAATGAGCTCCCGTCTTTGTCCCAGCTCCTGCCAACCTAGCAGTTCGAAAGCAAGAAATTGCAAGTAGATAAATAGGGACCACTTCGGTGGGAAGATAACAGCATTCCGTGTGCTCCGGTGTCTAGTCATGCCGGTCACATGACCACAGAAACGTCTGCAGAAGCAGACAGCGCAGGCTGAAACAGAGATGAGCACTGAACCCTAGAGTTGGATATGACTGGCTTTTGAGCAAGGGAAACTTTTACATTTACTAACTTAACAGAATTCACTGCCACAAGAAGTAGTGAAGACCTTAGTATAACTGGATCTGGATGATGAAGAAAGGCAGATTCATGGAGGACGGGTCTATGGACAAAGCATGATTTCTGAAAATGTAGAAGCTATAGAGTTGTCATTGTAAGAGGATGGTGGCAGTGACATTTATTCAAGGGGGACTATTGTCATTAAGTCCTGCCTTTCTGTCTTGGAAGCATAGCCCTATTGGTTATGGGGATGGGGTGGGTGGGGTTAAAATCATGTCAGAAGCACACAAAGGTGCTTTCTGGGTTGAAAGGATTTTTGCTGAAGAAACTCATTCGCTCAGGGGATGCCCGAATGAGGCTCCTTTCATGTCCCCAAGATCTTTCCCCCACCAAAGTGGCCCCTACTTATCTATTTGCAATTTCTTGCTTTTGAACTGCTAGGATGACCGGAGCTGGGACAGAGATGGGCACTCATTCCATCATGCAGTACTTAGGTCTTGAACTGCTGACTTCCCAACCTTCCAGCTAATAAATTGAGTTTCTTATGCACTGAGCCACTATGATAGGGAATGTAATGATGGATTGGGTGGAATTTAGGTCTGATTCAGTATAGAACTTCCAATTTTGTCAATGAATATTAAAAATTGGGACACTTTGCCTCAGAAGATGATATTAAAATAGTTTTAGAGGAATAAATAACTGACGATAGAATTCAAATCTTAGTAGAATAAACTAGTCTTTCTAATGGGATACAATTGAATGTGGTAGATAATAATATAATAATTTTGTGTCAGAAATTATTCTAGGTTGAAAGGATTTTTTGCTGGAGGAACTCAACTCAGAGGACATCTGAATGAGGCTCCTTTCATGTCCCCAAGATCTTTTCTCACTGAAGTGGCCCTTATTTATCTGCTTGCAATTTCTTGCTTTTGAATTGTTAGGTTGTCAGGAGCTGGGACAGAGATGGGGGGTGTCAAACCGTCATGCAGAACCCGGGTCTCGAACTGCTGGCTTGCAGGCCTTCCAGCAAACAAGGTGAGCTTCTTAACCACTGAGCCACGGCAGCCCCTAATGTGGTAGATGATTGTACAAATTGCCTGAAACAAAAAGGCCTTAATAAAAGAGCAAAATAGCTTTTGTCTTGATGTTTATTCTTATTGAGTTATTCCCCGTAATTTTGAATTTGGCTTGTTATATGGTGACTCAGTGACACCCCATGGACAATTGCTAGGTTTATTATAACACAAATGAAAGTGAGGTCTATTAGCTTGCATTTAGCTCCCAGTTGGATTTCTGGCTGCTGTGGGAGTGATTGTGGTTAAAGGAATGAAATGTAAAAATATTTTTCCCTTGACGGGATGTCTGCTTCAAGCAGGAAACAGGACAAGAATGAAGAGTATTTTTGAGGGAACAATTTTAGGTATTTGTTGAGCTGTCATATAGCCTGCCTTGTAGGGCTGACCTGAGATATTTTGCTGCCTGAGGCAGAGGCACCAAAGAATTTGTACAGAGGCCATGACGCTCATAAGATATCTGAAAACTTTAATACTTTAGATGTAGTTTAGAAAAAATATTGTACAAGAAAACCCCGAAGAAGCAATTGTGAAAGGCTAATTTACTGGAATAGCTTCAGTTTTCTTTACTTATCACCTGACTATAAGGATTTTGAGTTGCATTACCTAATAAATACATTGAATTTTGGACGGATTTTGCTATTTTTGTTCTGGCCTGAGGCAGAGCAGCAAATGCACAAAGCCAGGATGCATATAAACCAGAGCAGGCTTTAGATATGTTACTTTCTTGGATTATACTTCCCAGTAGTCCATTACTGGCCAGTCCATTCTAACTGAGGGGTTCTGGAAGATGTAGTCTAAAAAAATCAGTTCTCTGGGCTCAGACGCAGAGCCAACCATGTCATTTTGGCCCATGAGCAGAAAATGCCACAAATACCTTTCCCCTATGTATGACCGTAAACAGAATAATAGCAACTTACTGTCCTTCGCAGATTCCCACAATCTGCCACCCAGTGTGGCTGCTCCACTTTGCCTAATGGCTGGGCCAGCCTGTAAAGGCCCCTCTGTTCTGCTCCACCTTAACAACTGAGGCTGCTTTGGCACTGAAGAGGTTGCAGGTAGGCTGGATACTTGCATCACAGGGAGTGAAAACTGCAGGCAGTGTCCCACAGGCTCCTATGGATGCCTGCTGGGGACACAACATGTCAGGAGGCCGCGGCTGTTGTTTCACAGCAGGGTAAAATGAAGGGTGTTCGAGTCCTGGCGGCCCTAAAGAGGTGCTGCTCAGGTCCTGCTTCCCGCTGTCTCCCACTAGGAAGGCAAGTGTCCTGCTGATCAAACAATCAAACAGCTGCCACGTACAATTGGCAGATTGCACACTCGTTCCAAGCTCATGACCTTCCTGAGCCACAGACTCTTCCAAGTCTTCCTGGAATCACCCATGCTCTGTTGGCCATTGCGTATGCGGGAAGTTGTTAACCATATATATATGCCCAACTCACAAAGACTCTGGGTGGCATACAATCTTAAAAGTCCGTAAAACAAGAACAACCCCATTAAAACAAATTACCCCACTAAAACCCCCACACATTAAAAAGAGGAAAATTACTTTGATATTAAACCAACCAGCAGGTGGGGGTCACAACATCTTCAGGACCCCACACCTGCCCCGCCAGCCATGTTTCCAGATCTTTCCTGAAGGGCAGCAATTCCGTCTGCAGCCTTAGTTCCACTGGCAGGAGGTTCCATAGAACCGGAACGGACACAGAGAAGGCCCTCCTACTTCTGCTAGAGAGACGGGCCCCTCTAGTAGTAGTAGTAGTAGTAGTAGTAGTAGTAGTAGTAGTAGTAGTAGTAGTAGTAGTAGTAGTAGTAGTAGATAATAAAAATAAATACTACTGCTGCTGCTTGTGATGGTGGTGGTAGTAGTGATAGTAGTTTAAAAAGTAACTTTTCTGTGCTGTATCCCTCATATTTTTCAGGCACATCATACACATCCATGCATATGCATAAATATGCTTAAGGAACCATGTGGGGGCCTTGCCTGCTCTTTCATACATACTATACCTGCTGTTTATTATGAAATGCTGATAACATCTTGCTTAAAAGATGTTGGTATCTTTTGACTATTATATCTGTAACCAAAAGAATAAACACTCTCTTGGCATTTAAGGTTGGGCAGGTTTTTTTTCTTCTTCAGAAGAAACAAATACAGCAGACGGAGCAGAGCTTTTGGCCATGTGCTAGACTAGAGAAGTAAGGGGTGAGCAATGTGTGACCCTGCTTCTGCTGGTGTCTTGTTGGAGGGTATATGTGATGTTATGAGAGTCTAGGATGGTGGTGGGGCTGTGTGATCTAGAACTTAGAAATGTGGCTTTTAAAAAACAACCTCCAGAATCTCCCTGTTGGTGGATTGTAATATTAATTTTAGAGTTATATTGTAGTAAAAAAAAGGTAACTTCCCCAAATTCTAGTTCTACACTGTTGTTTCGTAAAAAAAATGCCACTTTTGTGTATTGGATTTTGGACCTCTCTGCCTATAGCTTAGAGAGGAGCTTTCAACCTCTCCCTCTCAGATGAATGACAGCCTCCTCTTTTGCCTCTTGATAACTTATCAGGGAAAGCAGGGGAGCTCCCCTGGTGTCTCAGTGTGAAAAGCGCTGAGCTTGGAGACTGAAAGGATGGAATTCGATTCCCCAAGAGCTGCACGATGGGGAACATGAAATGAGCCCCATTCAGGCTTCCCCTGCAAAAAAAAACCTTTCAACCCAGAGTAATCTCTGACACAAAAACAACAACAAGGGAAGCAGGACGGAGTACCGGAGTACAGAACTGCTACTATACAGGGAGGCTAGCAGGCTGAGAGATATATAAGACATAGCTTGTTCTTCATGAAGGCCAATCAATAAAAGGCAAAGAAGTGTCATCCGGCCTGTGCTGGCCATTTGGGACACAGGGACAAGTCCCGGTGCACCCCAGTGACTGGCGCCCTCCCCTGCAGGCAAATTATGTCACCTGGCAGCTACACTAGATTTCCACCACAGCCCCCCACCAAGCCGGAACCTTCCAGATGGTGGGGTACTGTTTCTGTGGGGCGGGTATTGCCATGCACCAACCAGCCTCCCCCCCATGGCTGGTTGGTGCATGTTGGATACATACCCATCAAACGTGGCTCCAGAAAATACGGGACCTACGCAGAACCCTTCTGTGCAGAAGGGTTCTGCACATCTGTGCATGCGTAGTAATTTCTTTCCCTGCTGGTCAAATTACGGGATGGCGGTGGGAAAGTGGAGGGAGCGGCGCAGAAATATGGAAAATCCTGGCCTATTCAGGATACTTGACAGGTATAGTTGGGTATCGCTGTCGGGTATTGCTGTGCACCAACCAATTCGCCCCCATGCTGCCGCCGCCGCTGCCACCACAAGCCGCAAGCTGTGAAGAAGCCCAGTGGGTCTTTCCCATCCACCGAGGCCATGGGGTGTGGGGCTGGTTGATGCACAGTGATATATCCACCATGCACCAACCCACCCTGCCCTCTCATGTCCTCAGTGGATGGGAAAGACCCACTGGGTTTCTTTGTGGTTTGTAGCAGTGGTGACAGCAGTGGCAGTGCCGGGTTAGATTCTTAGGGAGATGGCAGGGGGAAGAAGCCGGAGGCCTCATCCCAGCAGCCTACCTAGCAGCTAGGGTCCGCCGTGCCTGAACCAAAATGTCGGGGAGAGATGGGGGTTGGTGGGAGAGTTTGATGTTTGCAGATTGATACGCAGCAGGCAGCATTCATAGGGCCAAACACATCTTTATTGTAAGGTTTGCAATCTGAACATGAGGTAATGGCGGAGATGCAGCTCCTTTTATACAGCATAGTACTTTTGAAACTGGTTACACGGTTGCTCATTGGTTACTGTATTTGTGATGTCGTTGTGACACACGGCATTCTTCATCAGGTCTACCTGTGGCGGGAATATCTCCCGCGGCTGACTGTAATTGGATAACATGTATCATGTGGGTTGATCGCTATCAGCTGCCTCTCGATACCATCTAGAGGCAGCGGTATCTCATTGTAACTGTTGCGATACACCGGGTTACATTGTTACCCGGTAAAAGGCATAGCACTCCATCCATAACAGAGAGGCAGCTGAAGTGCCAGGTGCTGCCTCTTCCTTCTTTATGCCTCTCCCCATTGTCTGGCGGAGGTGGGGAGTGTTATGTATGTATGCATGTTCATTATACCGTAAAGGCAAGATTGTAACCACTCCAGATACAAACGATATCAGCTGTAAAGGAACGCGAGCAGACAGCCTATAGAGGGCAGCTGCGAGCGTTCACTCTCACATGGTTCACATTGCTCAATCACGGACAGCCGCGGGAAAACCTTCCCCGCATTCAGCAGCTGAAGAAAGACCTGCATTCAGCAGCAGGAAAGGAGGCGTGCCTGGGCGAGGCCACGCCGGTAGCAGCCAATCAGCTACCGTACTACAAGATTCAAATGTAGAGAGCTACTGTATATATTGAGATGTATCACCGCCATTACCTCATGCTTAACTGGAACCTCATGCAATAAACCTGTGTTAAACCAACCCTTCGGTTGTCCGGTCGTCTTTGGTCCCATACACCAAATTGGCGACGAAGGTGGGATAGATGGCTGCCCACGGGACCAAGACATGTGCCGGCTACGAGATCAGGAAGCCGGGAGACTTGGAGCTGTTTGAGATAGACTTCAACGCAGCGCTGGTGGAGCTCGAAGTCTCAGATGAGGCCAAAAAGAGGGCCATTTTCGTCCGCATGCTCGGACACGAGACCAAGAGGACCTTGGTGGACCTGATCGCGCTGAGGAAGGTGAGCGACCTCAAAGCCACAGAGCTCCTGGCGGCGCTGCGCGCCCATCTCCGGCCAGCGATAGCGATGTTCCCCGCTCGGAGCGCGTTCTGGAGGCGAGTCCAGGCACCCGGGGAATCGGTCGATGAGTTCGCCGCGGCCCTGCGGTTGGCCGCCGGCCCATGCAAGTGGGAACTCCCCGACGTCACCCTCCGAGACTGCCTGCTCTGCGGTCTGAGGGACACAGAGACTCAGCGCGCGCTGATGAAAAGGGAGCCGCCTCCCACGTGGCAACAAGTCCTCGACGCGGCACAGGCCGCTGAGGCCACGTCGGCCGGGGTGCACGAACTTCAGGACTGGCGCCCGAAGACCGCCAAGGCAGAGAGTTCGGTGCGCGCGGCCCGGCGGACTTCGAACTCGTCTGCAGAGAGCAGCGACGACGAGGACGTCCGGAGGGTCCAGAGAGAGGGCCGGCGCTGCGATGGCTGCGGCGCCGCCCACGCCCGCACCAAATGCCCATTCCGCAAGGCCGAGTGCCACAACTGCGGCCGGCGCGGGCACATCGCCAAGGTCTGCCGGAAACGACGCGAGGCCACCCGGAGTTCTCCAGACCGCTCGGCGAGGCAGGACCGCACCACGAGGCAGGACCGCACCACGAGGCCGAAGGACGGCACCCGGACCACGAGGACGCGGGACGGAGTAGGGCGAGTCTCCGACGACAGCGAGGACGACGCGCCGGTTTGCAGCGTTTCCACGGAGCACCCCCGTTACTTCGTTGAGGTAGTAATACAAGGGGCCCCTGTTAGAATGGAGGTGGACTCGGGTTCTTCATACTCCATTATTTCCCAGGGGGAGTTCATGAAAATCGCCCCCCGCGTGCGGCCCAAGCTCAAGGCGTTGAGGGCCACGCTGAAGGACGTGCAGGGGAACCGCATCCCAGTGTTGGGGGTTGGGAAGTTCCAGGTCCAGTTCAAAAAGTACACCGCAACGCTTCCCTTAGTCGTCCTCAAGGGGGGTAAATGCAGCCTCCTCGGGACTCAATGGTTCCAGCCCCTGGGGTTGTTCATTGGGGGGGTGCACGCCGTGGGAGCACACGCCGCCGGGACTGATCCAATACAGAGCGTGTGCGACGCGCACCCCGAGGTTTTTAAAAAGGGGCTCGGAAAATTCAAGGGCCCCCCAGTGACTTTCGACCTGGACCCTGGAGTACGTCCAATCAGACTTAAACCGCGCAGAGTGCCTTTCGCACTAAAGGACAAAATAGAGGCGGAATTGGACAAATTAGTGGGCCAGGGGATTCTTGTTCCTGTTGATTCTGCGGAGTGGGAAACTCCAATTGTAACAGCGCTCAAGGCCAACGGGGAAGTCCGAATATGCGCTGATTACAAGTGCACCATCAATAAGGCGATCCGCCCTAATGCGTATCCGGTGCCGGTAGTCAGCCACTTGTTGGCCAGGTTACACGGGGGGAGGTGTTTCGCCAAACTCGACCTGGCCCAAGCCTACCAGCAACTCCCGGTGACCCCCGCCGCAGCTGCTGCACAAACCATAGTCACCCACAAAGGGGCGTTCCAGGTTTCGCGCCTCCAATTCGGCGTGAATTCGGCGCCCGGGATTTTCCAGTCATTGGTGGAACGCCTCCTGAAGGGGTTGGAGGGGGTGTTACCCTATTTTGATGACGTATTAATTACAGGGGGGAGCCGGGCCGAATTAGCAACAAGGTTGGGAAAGGTCCTGACAATATTCGAAAAGGCGGGGTTGAGGTTGCGGAAAGACAAATGCGTCTTCTTCGCTACAGAGGTTGAGTTCCTAGGGTTCCGTGTTACTCCCGAGGGAATTAGGCCAGCCCAATCCAAGGTAGCCGCCATCAAAAAGGCCCCTCGCCCCACCTCCAAGCCCGAATTGCAGTCGTTCCTCGGACTGCTCAACTTCTACCACTCCTTCCTCCCGCGGAAGGCAGCCGTGGCAGAACCGCTACACAAATTGTTAAAAAAGGACGAGGCATGGAAGTGGGGCGACGACCAGGAAAAGGCTTTCAATGACCTGAAGCGACTCCTGGCATCAGATGCTGTTCTGACCCACTTCAATCCCAAACGCCCGGTGGTCCTGATATGCGATGCATCCCCGGTGGGGGTGGGGGCGGTGCTTTGCCACGTGCTGGAGAACGGTAGGGAGGCCCCGATAGCTTTCTACTCTAGATCCCTGTCCCAAGCGGAGAGGAATTATGCGCAGACAGACAGGGAGGCGCTAGCAATCATTGCGGGGACCAAGAAATTTCATGATTTCGTGTACGGCCGCCCCTTCACCATAGTGACTGACCACAAGCCTTTGCTGGGCATCTTCACCGCAGACAAGCCCACACCCCAGATCCTGTCCCCGAGAATGCTCAGATGGGCCATTTTTCTCAACGCGTATCAGCACGCATTGGTATACCGGCCCGGGAGGGAGATAAGCCATGCAGACGCTCTGTCGAGGTCCCCCATTCCCCGGGATTGCTGCCACGTGGGCGGAGTAGAGAGGGACCACCAGGTCTTAATGATAGAGGTCCTAGACTCCCCTCCAGTAGTACCGGCCGACATCGCCAAAGCGACAGGCAAGGACAAAACGCTGGCCACAGTTTGCTCCTGGGTGCAGAAAGGGTGGCCCGTGTCGTCCCCAGCAGCGGAGTTCGACACATTTTTCAAAAAGAGATTAGAGTTGTCCCTAGAGAGGGGTTGCCTCTTGTGGGGACAGCGGGTAGTGATCCCCACGTCTCTCCGGCCGAGGGTGCTTAAACTGCTGCACGTCAGCCACCCGGGGATCGTGCGCTCTAAGGCACTAGCCCGCAGTTACTTTTGGTGGCCCCAGTTAGACGCCGACATCGAACACATGGTCGGCACTTGCGAGGCGTGCCAAAGCTCAAGGCCAGAAGAGGCTCGCTCGCCACCTAGGGAGTGGGACGCTGCAAGGGGGCCCTGGTCCCGAATACACGTAGACTTTGCTGGCCCGTTCAGGGGAACGCTTTTCCTCCTCGTGGTGGACGCGTTCTCTAAGTGGTTGGAGGTCATTCCAGTCTCGAGCACCTCCTCGGCCACAACAATTAAACAGTTAAGGAGGGTCTTTTCCACGTTCGGTTTACCCGACACCCTTGTCAGCGATAACGCTAGCTGTTTCACGTCCGCCGAGTTCAGGGCGTTCATGGAGCGCAACGCCATTCGGCACGTCACCTCCGCCCCCTTTCACCCGGCCACCAATGGCCAAGTAGAGCGCCTTGTGCGCACCACGAAAGACGCGCTACTGCGCATGGGTCCCGGAGACCTCGACCTGAAATTGTGCCAATTCCTGCTGAGATACAGGGTCACCCCATTGGCGTCAGGGTACTCCCCCGCGGAGCTGTTGATGCGCAGGAAGCTGGCCACTGGGATCTCCAAGCTAGACCCCACGAGAGTAGAGGACAAAGGGCGGAACATAGGGGTGGAACCCACAAAGAGTTTCAGCATAGGCGCCCCGGTGCACTGCAGGAACGACGCCAGCGCGGGGCCAGCCTGGGTGCCGGGCACCGTAGTAGATCAAACCGGCCCCGTCTCATACCGCGTAGAGACCAGTACAGGTTTCCTGTGGAGGCGACACGTAGACCAACTCCGGCGTAGGGTCCCCGGAGAGCAGGACGCGGACGAGGACAGTTTCGAATCAGCGTTAGGGTACTCCCCCACCCGTTTAGCCCAAGGGGGAGGAAAAGGGGAGCATGGGTCCCCACCAAGGGGGGAGGAAAGGCAATCGATCCACAGAAATCTTTTGCGGGAGTCCCCGTCAGAGAGGAGGAGCCCCAACCGCACTCATACCCCGCGGAAGCCGCGGAAGTCTCCCCGAAATTCAGATGCCCATAGAAGTTTAGACGTTGATTTACAGTACCAGGGGGAGTTAGCGGAGTGGTCCCCCACCCGTCCTAGCGAAAAGAGGGGTTTCAGTTCAGCCCCTGGTACTTCCAGTCCCAGTAGCCCCTGTGAGTTAGAATGCAACATAGCGCCAATGTCCCGGAGACCGACACCCCCAAGACCGGAGGCATCAGCGAGTCCGCCCACCACAGTCTTAAGGTCCCCCGAGCAGGGATCAGAAGGTAGCCGTTCCACAAGGGCGACCTCATCGGTTCCGCGGTTCACATTAGGTGGGTCCCCGGGGTCCGAGAGCAATAGGCAGGGGTTTACCTCCCAACTATTCATTCCATTCCCATCCCCGAGCGCAAGGCAGGCACAGACGCCCCACAGAGCCACTAACGAATCCCCGTTTCCCGTTGCAGGACAAGCACCCGCGGAGTCAGGGATCACAGGCTCTCCAGAATTAGGGCAGGCGCAAGCACGCCCCAAGCGAACGTGCGGCAAGCCACAATGGTTGCGGGACTTCGTCCCATCCTAGGGGGGAGGGATGTTATGTATGTATGCATGTTCATTATACCGTAAAGGCAAGATTGTAACCACTCCAGATACAAACGATATCAGCTGTAAAGGAACGCGAGCAGACAGCCTATAGAGGGCAGCTGCGAGCGTTCACTCTCACATGGTTCACATTGCTCAATCACGGACAGCCGCGGGAAAACCTTCCCCGCATTCAGCAGCTGAAGAAAGACCTGCATTCAGCAGCAGGAAAGGAGGCGTGCCTGGGCGAGGCCACGCCGGTAGCAGCCAATCAGCTACCGTACTACAAGATTCAAATGTAGAGAGCTACTGTATATATTGAGATGTATCACCGCCATTACCTCATGCTTAACTGGAACCTCATGCAATAAACCTGTGTTAAACCAACCCTTCGGTTGTCCGGTCGTCTTTGGTCCCATACACCAAAGGGAGAGAGGAAGGAGAGAGAAGCACCTTTCTCTCTTGTTCCCCTCCATCCATTACTCCCCCCCCCTCCGCAAGGAGGGCGAATGAGGCTCCTTTCACGTCCCCAAGATCTTTTCCCACCGAAGTGGTCCCTATTGATCTACTTGTAATGTTTTGCTAGGTTGGCAGGAGCTGGGACCCGAGGTGGGCGCTCAACCCATGACATCCTGCAGTACCACCACTCCCATAGGTGCCACCCCTCCCTCTCTGTCCAGCACCTTTTTTGCATAGCCAGCACACTCCTGAGTGCCATCGATGAACACCCAGATATTCAAGGAGGGTGCTGGGGCCCTGTCCTGTTTTGTCTCTGGCCACTTCACTGTTGGACAACAACGGCGATAGAACTTTCAGTAAAACATTAAAGAAAGCAAAGCAACTGCTCTGCCTTGTGCTCATAGATATTGTGGTAAGAACATACGTTTGGGGAGATGTAGCCAATGAAGTTTTGCTCCAACTACAGTATAGAAGAAGCCACTTGTGACCTTACACTATTATTGTTGATGGAGCAATGTCCTTCACCATTCTGAGGAGCAGCACACAATCGGATAAGGCAGAGGTCAAGCCAGTTCTCTCAGCCCTCTAACATGGCACTGCCTATTCTCTACACCAGGGGTTCCCAACCTAATGCCTGCAGGCCAGATCTGGCCCACACCACCAATTTCATGTGGCTCCCCATCCCTCCAAGGGCATTTGAGCAACTAAATGGCCATCCCTCTGAAACTGTTGGGACAAAATATCCACCCCCATTGTGCAGGCAGGGCAAAATGGCCATCTGGCCCTCGAAGCTGACTGAGAGAGCGTGACCTGGCCCCTGGCTTGAAAAGGTTGGGAACCCCAGCTCTACACTGGCTCAGGGTGCAATTCAGTGGCAGGAAAAATGCATTTCTAATCACACTGGAAACGGTTTCCTTTAAAGTAACTCTTCTCACTATATGGGAATCACTTCAGTGTATCCCCACCCCAACAGCTGTACCAAGAAGGTTCAACTTGGGCGTGGGTCAGGGCTTTATCTCTCTCTCTCTCTCATAAATATAAGCAGCCAGGAGTTTGAGGGTGGGTAATCTGCTAACTCAGGGTGGGCTATGGCCCTGGCCAGGGACTAGATTGCTCCACACTGCTCCACAGGTGGTCTGAAATGCAATCTATTTCCAGATCCTCAGGCATCTACCTGAAAGTAGGACCAGCCTGGTGGCTGGGTTATATTACAGAAGGATATAGATATGCAGTAAAGGAAGTATAACAGTAACCTCTGCAGTGGGAAAGCTCTCCTATTACTTTGTTTCCACCTAGCCTTGTTGAGCATCTTGGCTTTACAGCATCCATGGGAAATGATTGTAGAGTGTAGTAGAGGATGTCTTCCATGGCTTGTTACATGCACCTATATGTGTAAGCTGCCAGGCTTAGGGCTCAACTCAAGACCCTAATAATTTACTGGGGAGGTAAAGAATGCTGAGTTCTCAGCTCTTGATTTAGGGTCTGAAGAATTCAAGATATAGTCTTATTCACATTTTCCTGACAGTAAGTCCTACTGAACATTAATAAACATATTCACGAGAAGGCGTTTAAGACTGCATTGTTAGTTACTATTCTTTATGCTAGCCTGTGCTTAGTGCTGCCTTGCTAAGCAAAACTGATCTAAATAGTTGATAAATCAATAAATAAGGAAGGAATATTTTTCTATTGTGCCAAGTGAATGAACTTGATTTCATGAAGAAATGATATTTCCTGAAATAAAAATAGAAAACAGCACAACATTGCTTAAATAATTTGATTAAAACTTTTTATTAGTCAATTATGTTTGGGGGGGATATTATATAGGGAAATGATACAAATTTAAGAAAGGAAATATAAAGTAATACACTATATTTAACTTTTTAAATCTATATATTTTACAGGGGTTGGGAGCTAGTGAGGTTGGATACAGTTAAAAGAAAATGAAATTTCAAAGTGACTATGGTGTTAAAATGCTATTTGGTCTAATGCTACTTAGTGACTAAACTATAGAATGACACTATCCACAAAATAAGAATGGATGAATTATAGCTCAGATATGAATTGGTAATGCAATGTTATTTTAGATTTATGTAAATTTTATGGAAACCATCCCCAAAGCTGACTGTTGGGAAAAAAATCTGGCAAAACACTCAAGAGTTTTACTTTTATCCCCAAATCAAGGCCATCTTTTCTTGAGCAGTTGATACCAACTCTCCCTCAAGTCATGGGTGGTTTTGGGGCTCTGGAAGCAACTCTTTCTCCACTTTGCACAGACTCAAGAGCTCCACTTTCATCACTAGTCTATATGTTTCATGGCTGAGATTGGAAATGATGTTGAGCTAAACTCTTCTAGCCAAATTAAACCATGACAAAGCAATGCTTGATGGATGTCCATTTCCCTGCTTTACTTACGGCAGGGCTGGGGGAACCCTTTTCAGTTACAGCAAACTTGGCTCTCCGGGTGTTCTTGGACTTCAATTACCAGAAGCCCAAGTCAGCACTCCTGCTGTTCAGGACTTCTGGGAATTGAGGTCCAATAACATCTGGAGAGCCAAGTTTGCTGACCCCTGAGTTAGAGGATAAATTCTAATTTTTGAAATAGTTGTGCCATACAGCCCACATTTCAGCCATAGGTGTGTGTAGGTCTAAGAGCATTGATTAGACTAAGGTCAGAGCAGCTGGGAACAAAGTAAAGTGATTGGAACCAGATACAGTACAATGTTTACTACAGTACTTGGGCTATTTTCTCACCAGCAGTACAAAGCAGAGCTCGGTTCTGCGTATTTATGCAGGAGTAAGCTATCCCAGACTTTTGTGCATGCAAAGCACAGCTCAGTTCCATGCAACAATTTTCAAGTCTGCAAAGCACAGCTGAGCTCTATGCAGGGTATTTATTAAACATCCTCTCAGCAATGATCTGTGATAGAAGATTACAGCAAAAGAAGCTTGTGGACTTGATAGGATGGATCCAGCTTATAGACCAGGAGAAGCTTTCCATTTTTTATCCGAGAGGCATCTACGCATGAAATTTCTTCCCCTCCATCATCTCTAGAATGAAGTGAGACATCCATGCAGAAATATTCAGTAGCACAGTTTTTAGAGAGGAGACTGCTTTTAGCCCAGCCTTGTTACTGCTGTGTTACTGTTATAGCTGCAGGGAGTCTTTTACAACAAGAGGAGCCTCAGAATGGTAACCTCCATCTATGGATGGAAATTATCCAGTTCATTCTTTCATGTTGGCATCACAGGCTGAACCTCTGTGAGTCATCTTAACCTGACACATGGGAAAGAGCAGCATCTCCCAAAGCACGATATCATGCCCTACTTTTGTATCACACCTTTTTTTTCTTTTGCATTTCTTCACCTTCCCACTCTTATGGTTCTTTATCTATAAACTGGGTTTGGCCTGGACTAGAGCTTAGAACTGGGGCCATGGTGGCTGAGATGCTGAGCTTGATGACTAGAAATTCAGCAGATCAGCGGTTCGAGACTTGAGTGCTGCATTACGGAGTGAGCTCCCATCATCTGTCCCAGCTCCTGCCAACCTAGCAGTTTGAAAGCAAGAAATTGCAAGTAGATAAATAGGTTCCACTTTGGCAGGAAAGATAACAGCATTTGGTGCACTCTGGCATCTAGTCATGCCTGCCATATGACCATGGAAATGTCTGCAGATGCAGACAGCACTGGCTCTTGGACTGTAAACAGAGATGAAGACTGCCCCCTAGAGTTGGATACAACTAGCTTTCGAGCAAGTGAGACTTTTACCTTTACTAGAGCTTAGAACAGCTATTCTTTTGGGGAACAGATCCCAGAATATGTTTCTTTCTTTTTTAAAGAACTCTTCTGATTCAATTTTTTATTTATATGCCACCTTTCTCCCCATAAGGGACCTAAGGGCAGAAGAATAGAAAGTACAAAACAATCAAGAGTTTTATAATAATTTCGTGTCAGAAATTATTCTGAGTTGAAAGGATTTTTGCTGGAGAAGCTCCACTCAGGGAACGCCTGAATAAGGCTCCTTTCATGTCCCCAAGATCTTTTCCCACTGAAGTGGTCCATGTTTATCTACTTGCAATTTCTTGCTTTCAAACTGCTAGGTTGGCAGGAGCTGGGACAGAGACAGGCGCTCAAACGGCCATGAAGTACCCAGGTCTCAAACTGCTGACTTGCTAGACTTCCAGCTAACAAGGCGAGCTTTTTAACCACTAAGCCACTGCAGCCAAACAGTTTTAATAATACTGTACTATATAAACATTATATTAAAAAACAAACATAGATCAAGATTAAAAACATTTATTTATTCACATTTATACCTTGCCCCTTTGGTGCAAGCACCACTCCAAAATTATCAAATTCATGAATTTAGCATTACCGAAACCTCTACATGTCATTTAGAAGCCTGCCCAATTTGGCTTATCAGGGCAGTCCATGTCAGAGCCTGGGGTCAGCCATGGAGAAGACTCTCTCTCTCTCTCTCATGTCCTCACCAAACAAAGTTTGGAAAGGTGGTGGAACTGAGAGAAGGGCCTCCCCAGATCATAAAAGCCAAGAAGCCTCATTGAGGTGCTATGATCCTTCAAAGAGCCTGAATAATAATAATAATAATAATAATAATAATAATAATAATAATAATAATAATAATAATAATAATAATAATAATAATAATAATAATAATAATAATAATAATAATAATAATAATAATAATAATAATAATAATAATAATAATAATAATAATAATAATAATAATAATTCATGTCAGAAATTATTCTAGGTTGAAAGGATTTTTGCGGGATAAACTCTGCTCAGGGAACACCCAAATTTGGCTCCTTTCATGTCCCCAAGAGCTGGGATAAAGATGGGCGCTCAATCTGTCATGCAGTATGTGGGTTACGAACTGCCGACTTGCTGGCTTTCCAGCTAATAAGGCGAACTTCATAACCACTGAGCCACCGCAGTGCTTTGAACTGGGCCTAGAAACAGACTGGCAGTGAAGCTGTTGTAAATAAGAGAGTTACATGCTCCGTAACTAGCACCAGTCAGCAGTCTTGCTACACTACAGCATTTTGAACCCACTTGAAGTTTCCAAACACTCTTCATAGGTGGCCCCATGCACAGCAAACTGCAGTAATCCAAACAGGATTTAGCGAAGGGATGTTTCTGTCACAGGTGCTTTTCCAAACAGTCTTCCAAAAGAAAACAACAAAATTGGTAACTTTGGTTGATTAAATTACAACGTGCTTTCCTTGTCTCAAAAAGGTACTCAAGCTGAGGCATTTTATTGCCATGTAATTTTACTTAAATGTGATTGCATAATTAATTGAATAATAATCTGAAAGGCAAGGCTATGTATATTAAAAACTCTTCTGGGAAGGAGAAAGTTGGGTGGAGAAAGATAGGCATGCAAAAGAAAAAGTGACAGGGGAACAGAATCTCAAAATGTATTTATTTCCTATAATAGGATTCTGGCTGCCTGATATGCTACATAGCTAAGTCAGGGGTTCTCAACGTTTTCCCACCATGGGCTGGATCACACACCCTCAGACAGCTAAGCGGGCCAAACACGTGGTCGTCCCCCCGCCATAAACACTGCCATAAAATGCATCCACGGCTGTCGTAAACACACTTACGACAGCTGCGGGTACATTGTACAGCATTTTTTTGGCTGTTTTCACTGCTTTCACTGCTTCTGGCGGCAGTGGGAGTGAGGGCAGCATGTTTTTTTGCTGCTTCTGCCACTTCTGGCAGCGGCACTGGTGGCAAGGGTGGTGGGCCACATAAAATGGCACCACAGGCCAGGTCCGGCCCAAGGGCTGTAGGTTGCGAAACCCTGATCTAAGTCTAAGTAAGATGGTTCTGGAGTTAAGCTGAGTAGTCACAGTGTGAATAGGTGGAATTTAACCCTTTTCCTTTGCAGTTTTTTCCTGAGGTAAATGCACTCCTTAAGCTGCTCTTTTTTTGTGGTTGCTAGGAAACAAAAGACAGAGATGGAAAGAAAATACCCTCCCCTCCCCAGTTAGAGATATCTGTATTTATGTCTGTTACAGTCTTGTAAGGTTTGTGGATCCCCATGGAGACCATGCTTTAAAGGAATAACATGAGAACATGTTGTAGTCACCAGCTGTTCTACACTATTAGACCACATTTAGAGTACTGTGTCCGATTCTGGGCACCATGCTTTAAGAAAGATGCATATAAATTAGAGCAGGTACAAAAAAAGGGCAACAAGGATGAGGAAAGACTGAAGGAACTGGGCATGTTTAGCCTTGAAAAAAGGAGAATGAGAGGGGATATGGCAGCACTCTTCAAATACCTGAAAGATGGTCCTAAAGAGGAGGGGTGGGATCTGTTCTCAATCATCCCAGAGTGCAGGATGTGTAATAATGGGCTCAAATGTCAGGAAGCCAGATATAGGCGGAATATGAGGGAAAACATCTTAACGGTTAGAGCAGTACAACAGTAGAACCAACTGCCTTGAGAGTAGGGTTGCCAGACGGTATCCTAAAGGAGGACATGTCCTCCCATCCTCCTTTACCTACTGTATGTCTATATGTACACACAGTAGGTAAGGGAGGAGGACGGGAGGACAAATTATAGAAAAGGAGGACATGTCCTCCTTTAGGATACCATCTGGCAACCCTACTTGAGAGGTGGTGTGCACTCTAACACTGGAAGCATTCAAGAGAATTGGACAACCATGTCAGATCTGCTTTGATTTGGATTATTGCGTTGAGCAGCAGTTTAGATTCGATGGGCTAAAAGGCCCCTTCCAACTCAATGATTCTGTGCTGTATCTAGTAGATTGGAGTGGTGAGCCTATGATGTGATCCACATGTGTTGACCTACCCATTCACATTAACCCTCACTATTGGTTGCACTGGCAAGGGCTGACAGAAACTGAAGTCCAACAGCAATCTGAGGAAGCATCACTCCCTAGCTCTGTTGTAGATTGAAAACCACCAGGTTGTTCTGCTTGCAAGTTGTAGCTCATGGTGGCCCTCTTCCTTCTGGAAAGTCAGAAGCCTAACCCATTAGCCTTCCATAGCCATGTTGACATGGGATGATAGGAGTTCACATTGGAACGACAAGGTTTGGGGAAGGCTCTTTGAATATCTGTCACAGAGAAATTATTGATACTCTGTTCATGGCATATTTTAAAATCATTTTTTTAAAAAAGACAATCCTCCCTGAAGAAATGCTTAAGGCCTGTCTGGAGTAGAATAAGCATGTTCAAAGGATGACAGGTCTTCTCTGTCATTAATATCACGTGAGAGTATTTCTGAAGGTAGAGCTCCTCTGAACTCTTGTCTCTAGCAAGAGTTGTTTGCTTTTCACAGGAAGTAAAGGTAAAGGTAAAGGTTTCCCTTGCTCGAAAGCCAGTCGTATCCAACTCTAGGGTTCAGTGCTCATCTCTGTTTCAAAGCCGAAGAGCCAGCGCTGTCTGCTTCTGCAGATGTTTCCGTGGTCATGTGGCAAGCATAGCTAGACACCGGAGTGCACAGACCGCTGTTGCCTTCCCACCGAAGTGGTCCCTATTTATCAACTTGCAATTCCTTGCTTTTGAACTGCTAGGTAAAGGAAAGTCATATGTTCCCAATGGATGGAGATGGCGCTATTGTCCATAAAATGTCACCTGTTTAATTTTTTCTGTCATAACAGTTTTTATGGTTTAGGAGCCTTGCCCTCCCCATGTATTTTGGGTTGCCTTCCCAAGTGTGTGTGTGAGAGACAGAAAGAGAGAGAAGGGGAGAAAGAAAAAAAGTTTGACTTTCTTTTTAAATTATGGATAGATGTTGTTGTTGTTCAGTCGCACAGTCGGTTCCGACCCTTTGCGACCCTATGGACCATTGTTCTCCAGGCACCTCTGTCCTCCACCATCCCCCTCAGCACTCCCAGTTCTGTGCCCATTGTGTCTACAATACCATCTAGCCATCTCATCTTTGGCCTCCCCCTTCTTCTTTTGCCCTCCACCTTTCCCAACATCAGGGCCTTCTCAAGTGAATCCTCCCTTCTCATTTGATGTCCAAAATACGTTAGCCTCGTCTTTACTATTAGCCCTTCCAATGAGCAGTCAGTGTTGATTTCTTCTAAGATTGACCTATTTGTTCTCCTCGCTGTCCAGGGTACTCTCAAAACTCTCCTCCAACACCACATTTCAAAGGCATCTATTCTTCTGCGTTCAGCTTTCCTAATTGTCCAGCTCTCACATCCGTACATTACCACTGGGAATACCGTTGCTTTGACTATTCTAATTTTTGTTTGCAATGTGATGTCTCTGCTTTTCACTATGTTCCCCAGGTTTCTCATGGCTTGTCTCCCAAGAATCAGTCGCCTTTTTATTTCATGGCTGCAATCCCCATCTGCCGTGATCTTTGATCCCAGGAAAGTAAAATCTGTCACTGCTTCTACTTCTTCCCCATCTATTTTCCAGGAACTGATTGGGCCTGTTGCCATTACCTTGGTTTTCTTGATATTGAGTCTCAAACCAGCTTTTGCACTCTCCTCCTTCAGCCCAATCAAGAGGTTCTTTAGGTCTTCCTCACTTTCTGCCATTAGGGTGGTATCGTCTGCATATCTCAGATTGTTTATGTTTCTCCCAGCAATTTTAATCCCATATTGTGATTCCTCCATCCCTGCATTTCGCATTATGTGCTCTGTGTATAGATTGAATAAGCAGGGTGATAAAATGCAGCCTTGTCTTACTCCTTTTCCTATTCCAAACCACTCTGTCATTCCATGTTCTGTCCTAACTGTTGCTTCTTGGTTCATGTACAGATTTCTCAGGAGGCATATGATGTGCTCTGGTATTCCCATCTCTTTAATTACTTGCCACATCTTGTTGTGGTCCACACAGTCAAATGCCTTAGTGTAATCAATGAAACAGAAGTAAACTTGTTTCTGATATTCCTTTGTTTTCTCCATGATCCAACGTATGTTGGCAATGTGGTCTCTAGTCCCCCTGCCTCTTCTGAAACCGGCCTGCACCTCTGGTAGTTCTCTCTCCACATGTTGCTGAAGTCTGTCCTGTATTATCTTGAGCATCACCTTGCTGGCGTGTGGGATGAGTGCAATTGTTCGGTAATTTGAGCATTCTTTGGCGTTGCCCTTTTTTGGGATTGGGACGTATACTGATCTTTTCCAATCCTGTGGCCACTGTTTTGTTTTCCAGATTTGCTGGCATATTGAGTGCAGTAATTTGACGCCATCATCTTTTAGCGCTTTGAAAAATTCGACTGGGATACCATCATATCCACTAGCTTTGTTGTTTGCAGTGCTCTTTAGGGCCTTTATGACTTCGCTCTCCAGGATGTCTGGCTCGAGTTCAGTTTTTTCATCATTGTGGTTATCAGGAGTGTTGAGGTCCTTTTTGTAGAGTTCCTCTGTGTACTCTTTCCATCTTTTCTTTATCTCTTCTGCATCAGCTAGCTCTTTTCCGTCTTTGTCCCTTATCATGGTCATTTTTGCTTTAAATGTTCCCTTTATTTCCCCGATTTTTCTGAAGAGATCTCTAGTCCTGCCTCTTTTGTTGTTTTCCTCCATTTCTTTGCACTGTTCTTTTAGGTAGTTTTCCTTATCTCTCCTTGCTTTTCTTTGAAATTCTGTGTTCAGAAGGTTGTATTTTTTCCTTTCTCTTTTGACTTTTGCCTTCCTTCTTTCCTCTGCTATTTTAAGAGCCTCATCAGACAACCATTTTGCTTTCTTACGCTTCTTTTCTTTTGGTATGGTTTTCTTTGCTGCTTCCTGCATGATTTCCTTTATCTCTGTCCATAATTCTTCTGGCACTCTGTCTATTGCGTCCAGGCCATTATATCTGTTCATCACCTCCACCGTGTATTCTTTAGGGATGCTGTCTAGGTGATATCTGTCTGGTCTTCTTGTTTTCCCTATTTTCTTTAGTCTTAACCTGAATTTTGCGATCAGTAGGTTGTGATCTGATCCACAGTCTGCTCCAGGTCTTGTTTTTGCTGATTGTATGGAGGTTCTCCATCTTTGGCTGCAGAGTATGTAGTCAATTTGGTTTCGGTGTTGGCCATCTGGTGATGTCCATGTGTAAAGTCGCCTCTTGTGTTGCTGGAAGAGAGTGTTTGCTATGACCAGTGCGTTCTCTTGGCAGAACTCTATCAATCTTTGCCCTGCTTCGTTCTGTACTCCAAGACCAAACTTGCCTGTTATTCCCTCCACTTTTTGATTTCCTACTTTGGCATTCCAGTCTCCTAATATAATTTGGACATCATTTCTTGGTGTCTGTTCTATGAGGTGTTCTAGGTCCTCATAGAACTGGTCCACTGTGGCTTCATCTGCACTAGTGGTTGGTGCATAGACTTGGATTACGGTGATATTGAAAGGTTTGCCTTGAATTCTGACTGACATCATTCTTTCATTTTTGAGGTTATATCCCATTACTGCTTTTCTTACTCTCTTATTGACAATTATGGCTACTCCATGCCTTCTAAGGTTTTCTTGTCCACAATAGTAGATATGATGGTTTCCAGAGCTGAATTCACCCATCCCTGTCCATTTTAGCTCACTGATGCCCAAGATGTCAATGCTTATTCTTTCCATCTCATTTTTTACCACTTCCAGTTTACCTTGGTTCATTGATCTCACATTCCATGTCCCTATGCAGTATTGCTCCTTACAACATTGCATTCCTCCTCCCTCCTTCCTGTCCCTCCCCTTTCTCCCCTCTGAGGTGTTAAGCATCCTGTATCACCTAGCCTGCCCTTTTGTTTTGCCTTTTGTTTTGGTCAATAGGGTTCTCTTGGCAAGATTTATGGCGTGGTTGCCGGTGTCTGCGCCATTTTTCTCTCCTCATACATTTTATCACAGTTTTAAAAAGTTTAAAAACATTTAAGACAACATATTATCATGCATATTATCACACTTTAAAGCACAGTCTCTATGTCAGTTGCTATATTAAGTCATTTTAAAGTCTTTATGTGAGTTACTATATTAAGTCATCAACATTTTTGCATATTTAACTACTTATCCTTTGTATGGGGCTCTGAGTCTCACCCCCTGGTTTAACTCCTTTGCCTTCTTCCCTTCTGCCAATTGGACCTCTCCTTCGCGCTTGGTTGTTTTCAGGGCTTGGAAAAGGCTCTCGTCGGGGCGGCTGGCTGGCCTCTCCCCGCCCGGCTGGTCTTCCTCCTCCCTTGCCGGCCCGGCTATCTATGGATAGATAGATAGGGTATTTTTGCATCTTATGTGCAGATTTCAAGTAACAGCTAAATTCTGTCAAGCATTTAATATCAGTAAGTAAAGACTGATGTTAGGCTTTACAGATGTAAAGGAGAAAAGAGAATCCATCGCACCTTTAACCGTTGTGTAGAAGAAGGAATTTCAACAGGTACAGCTTAACCTGGTACCTGTGGAAATTCTCACTTCCACACAACTATTAAAAATGCAAGAGGAGTTTTGCTCTCTTTTGCATCTCGTCACTCCACTAGCAAGTTACATTTTCTGGCCTTTAAGAGTTTCCCTCTCCTTTTAGGTGTGTGGTATGGCTGTTAATTCTTAGTGCAGAAGGAAATAATCTCTGTGTCTGTTCAGAGCCATGGCTCACGGTAGTTCAGTACAGAAGAGTTGTTAGGACTGAGACTTGGACAAAATTAAGCCCTGGGCCTCTCTCTCTCAATCTGCATATATGCTAAGTAGATAAGGAAAAACTGTTTTCCCTATCGCACAACACTAGAACAAGGGGGCACTCCATGAAACTTTTGGGTACTAGTTCTCAAACAAGTAAGAGAAAGTACTTTTTCACCCAGAGGATTACTGGTCTATGGAACTCCCTGCCAGAAGTAGTAGTGACAGCTGTCAGTCTTGACAGCTTTAAGAAAGGATTAGACACGTTCATGGAGGACAAGGGTATCAATGGCTATAATTATGGATACCTAAGGACAACCTCCGGGTTGGAGAGATAGGCAGGATATCTCTCAATGCCATTTCCAGGGAATCTTAAACAGGTGAAGGCATCTGCTTGGGAATAATACCCTGAAGCAAATGGTGAGCCACTGTGTGAGACAGAATGCTGGACTGGGTGGGCTTCTGTGGCCTGTTTCAGAAAGGCTGTTCTTATGTTCTTTCTTCTTCTTTTTTTACAACAATAAAACACAGCATGCAGATGTCCTGCCTTACAGAGAAATGACACTTGTGAGGTGATTTGTGCTCTGTAAGCAGAAACTGTATGTGGATTGTGCTATCTTCTCCCTGTGGCTGATGCATAATGCTTCCAAGATGTGTCAGAGAGATGCAGTAGTACATAGGAACAAAAGAAGGGCAGGGAACACACGTTTCTGATAATGGCATGTGGGAAAAAGTCAGTGTTGTGTTACCGCTGGGGTGGTGGTAGTGGTTTAATAGTTTGGACTGTTTTTCTGCCTTTAAATGCCGCTTGATTGGCAGAAACCATCCAATGGGGGATTTCATAGCAGGAACTAAACATGAGCGCTGACTCACATCTGCACAACAGGAAGCGGCTGTGAAAGGTGCAGCTGCAGATTGGAAAGCTGTCACTTTAGGCACAGCGTATGGCAAAGCATGGGACTGCAGTGGCTTAGTGGTTAAGATGCTGAACTTGACGACTGAAAGGTCAGCAGACTGGCAGTTCCTGCTAACCAAGCAGTTTGAAACCAAGAAACTACAAGGTACCACTTTGGCAGGAAAGGTAACAATGCTCTGTCTGCTCGTGTCTAGTCATGCCTATCACATGACCATGGAAATGTCTGCAAGTGACAGCACTGGTTCTTTGGCTATAAACGGAGATAAACCCTACAGTCATCTATGGCTGTCTTTCGAGCAAGGGAGATGTTTACGTTTACAAAAGCAGGTCAACAGCTGGTTGGAAGTCTACTGTGCAGGGAAGATTGCCAATGGAGATAGAGACAAGCTGGGTTGAACCTTGTTGCAGTGTGTCAATACAATACCACACAGACAAAAACTCAGAGGGTTCTATTCTTGGACAAAACAGGACAACTTGAACAGCAGGACAACTTGTGGCCCTCCTAGTTGCCCTAGCACAGGGGTGCCCAAACCTTTTGAGTTGTGGGCCGGTCACGTGGAAGCCGAAGTAAAATGCGCCTTGCAATCTGTTTTGCAACAGGATGAGATAGATTTTAAGCTACCATTTTCTCTGCTTAAATCAGGGGTGCCCAAACTACAGCCTGTGGGCCAGATCCGGCCCCTGACACCAATTCATCTGGCCCACACCGCTCTTGTTGCTCCCGGAAGTGGAAGAAAAAACGTGCCTGTACATGGCGTGGGCTGGATGAATTGGTGTTGGGGCCTGGATCTGGCCCACAGGCTGTAGTTTGGGCACCCCTGCCCTAGCACGACTATTTGAGGATGAGCAATGCTGGGAGTTGCCTCCCAGCAGGACCTTTAGAGAGATAGATCTCCCCCCAATCTTGATTCAAAACGTGCAGAATTAGAGAAGTGGGGTTCTGTATTTCAGCAGACCTCCTACTCAAAAGTAACTGATTCTGCTGTACCATATGGTAAAGCATTTTTTTCTCGAGTGCACCACTGCATACTGCAGGGAAGCCATCACATGTTTATGAGATCCTATTAAAAATCAATTGATTTCTCTGCCACACTGAAAAAATGCTACGTCAAGATCTACACTAAACACTCCCTCCACACACACACAAATATATATATAATAAATGTTCTCTATCCAGAGAATACCAACACCATAGTATATGAACACCCAGACATAATCTGGAGTGGTGCAGTCTAGGAAAGCTTTACCATTAGATTTTGCAGTGTGTAAAAAAATGATTTTTTAGGGGTAGGGTATTTTTGAGCCTCCTGATGTTTCAGACTGCAACTTCCCAAAGCCCCAACTAGCGTGCCCAATGTTTTTGTAGTCTAGAAACTTAAAAAATCCTATGATTCCCACTAAAAAGTGTCACAAAGGCATTTGGGCTGCAAACAGGGCCAAAATGATCGAAGGAGGTTCCCCACCCCTGCATCACCCTTCTGAGGTCAATAAAATCATACCTATCAAGTATCCCATATTGTCTGGGAAATCCCGTATTTCACTTCTCTTTCCCGGTCCTTCCCGTGGCCATCCCATATTTGAACGGCCAGAAAAGGGGTTACTGCGCATGCGCGCCCATCAGAGGAAGAGGTGTGCATGCACAATGGGGTTACTGCAGTGGTTTGCATGCACAAAGGGGTCATGCGTGCCCTTCACGCATGCACGCCCGTCAGACGCAGTCGTGTTTCCCATTTTTTCACCGCCACAACTTGACAGGTATGCTAAAATGAGTACCCATTTTGGGGGCAAAATACTCATTAACTTATAAACCGCCCAGAGAATGTACTAAGTGCTATGGGGTGGTCTATAAGTGTGGTTGCTATTACGAATTTAACAGACATGATGTCAGTCAGAATCCAAGGCAAACCTTTCAATATCACTGTAATCCAAATATACGCACCAACCACTAGTGCAAATGAAGACACAGTTGACCAGTTCTATGAGGACCTAGAACACCTCATAGAACAGACACCAAGAAATGATGTACACATTATATTAGGAGATTGGAATGCCAAAGTAGGAAATAAAAAAGTAAATGGAATAACAGGCAAGTTTGGTCATGGAACACAGAATGAAGCAGGGCAAAGATTGATAGAGTTCTGCCAGGATAATGCACTAGTCATAGCAAACACCCTCTTCCAGCAACACAAGAGGCGACTGTACACATGGACATCACCAGATGGACAACATCGAAACCAGATTGACTACATACTCTGCAGTCAAAGATGGAGAACCTCCATACAGGCAGCAAAAACAAGACCTGGAGCAGACTGTGGCTCAGATCACAACCTACTGATAGTAAAATTCAGGCTCAGATAAAAAAAAAAATAGGGGAAACAACCAGGCCAGAAAAATATGACTTAGACAATATCCCTAAAGAATACATGGTGGAGATGAGGAATAGGTTTAATGGCTTGGACCTGATAGACAGAGTGCCAGAAGAATTATGGACAGAAATGCAGGACGTCATACAGGAGGCAGCAAGGAAAACCATACCAAAAGAAAAGAAGTGTAAGAAAGCAAAGTGGTTGTTGGATGAGTCTCTAAAGATAGCAGAGGAAAGAAGGAACACAAAAGTCACAGGAGAAAGGAAAAAATACAATCACTTGAATACCGAATTTCAGAGAAAAGCAAGGAGAGATAAGGAGAGCTACCTAAACAAACAGTGCAAAGAAATAGAGGAAAATAACACAAGAAGCAGGACTAGAGATCTTTTCAAAAAAAATGGGGAAATCAAGGGACCATTTAAAGCAAAAATGACCATGATAAGGGACAAAGATGGAAAGGAGTTAGCTGATGCAGAAAAGATAAAGAAAAGATGGCAAGAGTACACAGAGGAACTCTAAAAAAAGGACCTCAACACCCCTGATAATCACAATGATGAGAAAATTGAACTTGAGCCAGACATGCTAGAGAGTGAAGTCAGGAAGGCCCTAAAAAGCACTGCAAAAAACAAAGCCAGTGGAAATGATGGTATACCAGTTGAATTTTTTAAAGCTCTAAAAGAAGATGAAATCAAATTACTGCATACAATATGCCAGCAGATTTGGAGAACAAAATAATGGCCACAGGAGTGGAAAAGATGAGTATACGTTCCAATCCCAAAAAAGGGCAATGCCAAAGAATGCTCAAATTATCGAACAGTTGTGCTCGTCCCACACACCAGCAAGGTGATGCTCAAGATAATACAAGATAGACTTCAGCAGCACATAGAGAGAGAACTACCAGAGGTGCAGGCTGGGTTCAGAAGAGGCAGGGGGACTAGAGACCACATTGTCATCATACGTTGGATCATGGAGAAAACAATGGAATATCAGAAACAAGTCTACTTCTGTTTCATTGACTACATTAAGGCCTTTGACTGTGTGGACCACAATAAAATGTGGCAAGTAATTAAAGAGATGGGAATACCAGAGCACCTCATATGCCTCATGAGAAATCTGTACATGAATCAAGAAGCAACAGTTAGGACAGAACACGGAATGACAGAGTGGTGTGGAATAGGAAAAGGAGTAAGACAAGGCTGCATTTTGTCACCCTACTTATTCAACCTATACACATAATGCACAATGCAGGGATGGAGGAATCACAATATGGGATCAAAATTGCTGGGAGGAACATCAACAATTTGAGATATGCAGACGATACCACCCTAATGGCAGAAAGTGAGGAAGACCTAAAGAGCCTCTTGATTGGGTTGAAAGAAGAGAGTGCAAAAGCCGGCTTGAGTCTCAATATCAAGAAAACCAAGATAATGGCAACAGGCCCTATCAGTCCCTGGAAAATAGATGGGGAAGAAGTAGAAGCAGTGACAGATTTTACCTTCTTAGGATCAAAGATCACTGCAGATGGCAACTGTAGCCATGAAATAAAAAGATGACTGATTCTTGGGAGACAAACTATGAGAAACCTGGAGAATGTAGTGAAAAGCAGAGACATCACCTTGAAAACAAAAATTCGAATAGTCAAAGCAATGGTATTCCTGGTGGCAATGTATGGGTGTGAGAGCTGGACCATTAGGAAGGCTGAGCGCAGAAGAATAGATGCCTTTGAGATGTGGTGTTGGAGGAGAGTTTTGAGAATCTCTTGGACAGCAAAGAGAACAAATAGGTCAATCTTAGAAGAAATCAACCCTGACTGCTCATTGGAAGATCAGTGAAGATGAAGCTTAAGTACTTTGGACATCAAATGAAAAGGGAGGATTTATTTATTTATTTATTGTTTAGATTTCTATACCGCTTTACTCCCCGAAAAGGGAACTCGAAGCGGTTTACAATAATAATGCTAAACAATACAAAATAGGATACAAATAATACAAAGCAATATACAAATAAGATACAAAATGTCAATGATACAACATATCAATTACAGTAAAACAAAGAAAAAACAAAGTCAGGAATCATACAGTACAAGTTAAATCAGAATAAGCAAAAAGATCCAAGGGGGGGGGGGAGGTCGGAGCCCAAGCTCAACGACCTTAACAAGCCTAAGAGTGTCTTCAGCTGCCAAAGTCCGCAACATAGCCAAAGGCTGAATGTCCGTAACCACAGCAAAGCCAGGGAACACCTGGCCCTTACACAGCTGCAGCTGCTCCTGCGCTCTTTTGAAGCCCTCCTGGCGGGTGGGGCCAGGAGGGAACGGACTGCCGGCGGCCTCAGCTGTCACTCATCTCCCATCCTGGGCCGGTGGAATGAGCCCAGGAGAGACGTGGCGAAGACCCTTAGGTGGACAAAAGTCTGGGCAGCCCAGATGGGAAAGCCGCCTCTTTCCTGCTCCTCTTCTGCCCACCCAGGCCTTAGGTGGGTGAGGGGGGGCGGTGCTGATGGAAAAGCCGCCTCTTTCCCCCCAACGGCTCCTCTTCTGCCCACCCAGGCCTTAGGTGGGCGAGGGGGGGCGGCGCTGATGGATTCACTTGAGAAGGCCTTGATGCTGGGAAAGGTGGAGGGCAAAAGAAGAAGGGGGCGTCCAAAGATGAGATGGATGGATGGTGTGGTAGAAGCAGTGGGCACAGAGCTAGGCGGGCTGACGAGGATGGTGGAGGACAGAGGTGCCTGGAGGGCAATGGTCCATAGGGTTGCAAAGGGTCGGAATCAACTGTGCAACCGAACAACCAAACGTCTGTGGGTACCATGTGGACATGTACTGGATGCTGGACTACAACTCTTACCATCTCTCATCACTGGTCATGCTGGCTGGCTAGGGGCAAATGGGAACTGTAGTCCAATGACACCTGGGGCCCAGTGCCTTACACAAGAGCATGCTGGCAGACTCTCTGAGGCTCAGAGTTTGAGACTAAGGAACAAAGAAGTCTCAGCTCCTGCCAACCTAGCAGGCACCTGGCAGAAGTAAGGGGTGGTGGCAACTGGTGTTGGCATTCCAGTTGAGGAGAGAGTTGGGCATGGAAAGGGAGCAAGGAGAAAAAGCTCTCAAACCAGATATTTATTTATTTATTTTATTTCTTCCTTTGAGCTTAAGGTTGCAAAGAAGCCTCCTTCTTTATTCTCATAACATCCTTAAAAGCTGGGAATTTCACCGGCTAGTCAGCAGTTTGTCACAGTCAGGTCAGGTTAAGAACATAAGAACAGCCTTGCTGGCACAGGCCACAGAAGCCCATCCAGTCCAGCATTCTGTCTCACACAGTGGCTCACCATTGGCTTCAGGGTAGTCCCAAGCAGATGCCTTCACCTGCTTAGGATTCCCTGGAAATGGCATTGAGAGATAATCTGCCTATCTCTCCAACCTGGAGGTTGTCCTTAGGTATCCATAATTATAGCCATTGATACTCTTGTCCTCCATGAACTTGTCTAATCCTTTCTTAAAGCTGTCAAGACTGACAGGTGTCACCACTTCTTCTGGCAGGGAGTTCCACAGACCAGAGATCCTCTGGGTGAAAAGGTACTTTCTCTTATTTGTTTGAGAACTAGTACCCTAACGTTTCATGGAGTGCCCCTTAGTTCTAGTGTTGTGCGGTAGGGAAAACAGTTTTTCCTTATCTGAGATTTATACCTAGTCTTGAGGTTTATACCTAGTCTTCTGAGTCAAAATTCTAACCCAGGGGTGCCCAAACTATTGCCTGGTGCCCAGATCCGGCCCATGGACCATAGTTTCGGTACCCCTGGTTTAAGCAGAGAAAATGACACCCTAAAATCTATCTCACCCTGTATGGGCGCATTTTGCTTCCACTCCTGGGAGCAATGAGGGCAGCGTGGGCCGGATGAATTGGCATCAGGGCCAGATCTGGCCCACAGGCAGTAATTTGGGCGCCCATGCTTTAAGCAGAAAAAATGGCAGCTTAACATCTATCTCATCTAGTTGCAAAACAGCTTGCAAGGCGTGTTTTACTTCCGCTTCCATTGGGAGGAACCACATGACCGGCCCATGGCCCAAAAAGTAAGGGCAGCCCTGCTTTAACCACTGTGCCACATCGGCTGTATCATTGGCCTCTCACACTGATGTTTTGAGTTTTTCATCCAGGGATCTTGAGAAAAAGGCAGGGATCATGCAATGACAGGATGCTAGAAGCAATGGGACCTATAAAAGTCCTATCAGCCACATAAGATTCACCTGAAGGAAAAGACTTCAACTTTGGGATGCTTTAGGTAAATGTTGAAGTCTCCCTTGCTCGAAAGCCAGTCATATTTGACTCATCTCCATTTATACCCAAAGAGCCAGTGTGTCTACATCTGCAGACGTTTCCGTGGTCATGTGGCAGGCATGCCTAGGCACCGAAGTGCATGGAACACTGTTTACCTTCTCACTGAAGTGGTACCTATTTATCTACTTGCAATTTCTTGCTTTCGAACTGCTTGGTTGGCAGGAGGTGGGACAGAGACGGGAGCTCACTCTGTCGTGCAGCACTCGGGTCTCAAACTGTTGACCTGCCAGCCTTCCAGTTGTTAAGTCCAGTGTCTTCACCACTAGGCTATTGCAGCCTAATGCCTGTCTCAGAAACATCACTGCAGGATCCAAGTTGGTGGGTGATGGGATGAACTGCTGGATAGGGTGGTGTGGAAATAGTGGAGCACGGCAAACATACTCTTTTCTTGTGTGTGTGTGTGTGTGTGTGTGGCAGGCATAGCAAAGTGGGTAGGAAAGTGAGGGAGAAATCCAGGCTGCAGAGTCAATAGTCCAGTCCTCAGAAACGGCAGCTTGGTAGCATTCAGTAGATTTGGTACCAGTAAAATACTGCAGGGACAATATGGTGCAATGCAGGGTTTAAGAAAAAAAGGAAAGGAAAGGCAGACTGGTATCATGAAAATTTGAACCGCCCAGAGAGTGCATAAGCGCTACGGGGTGGTATATAAGTGTGATTGCTTTGCTTTATGATGCAGTCAGAAAACAACAAGATCAGGGGAACTGATCGCAACATTGCTGTGTGATCTTCTTCCTAACCGAGGCTGAAAAGGAATTCCTTCCCTTTTTCTGCTGCTGAATTGCCGGAGTAAAGCTGTGTTAAAAGATAGAGAGCACTGTTTATTTAAAGGGCACAGGGCAGCATCTTACGGCAGAAAATCTAATATTTCAAGGTCAGTTCCCAGGCCAACTAATGTAAAGTTTAAGTGGACCAGCCAAAATTTCCTTTTGCCAGAAGAGGAAGATACAAATTCAGGAGGAAAAGGGTAGGGGAAAACTGAGGCCATTACATCCACCTCCAACTTCACCTGCTTTCTTGCATTAAAATAAATAAATAAGAGAAATGCATTCTTTATAGAGGGCACACTGCACATGCTCAACTGCACTTTGTCCTTTCCTTGGGTTTTAAAGGCTGAAGACCTTTCCTAGGTAAAGGACACCAATAGTTTAGTGGCTGAACTCGGATATGAGTTGCTTGAAAGCCACTCGTATCCGACTCTAGGGGTCAGTGCTCATCTGCTTACAGCCAAAAAGCCAGTGCCGTGTGTGTCTGCAGATGTTTCCGTGGACACATGGCAGACATGCCTTGACACCGGAGTGCATGGAACAGTTTTACCTTCCCACTGAAGTGGTACCTATTTATCTACTTGCAATTTCTTGCTTTCAAACTGCTAGGTTGGCAGGAGCTGGGACAGAGGTGGGAGCTCACTCCATCCTGCAGCGCTCGGGTCTTGAACTGCCGACCTTCCAGTTGTCAAGTTCAGTGTCTTAGCTTACTGGAAGGCAAAAGCAGTACAGTAAAACCCCTACTTATGCAAAAAGTTCATTCTGTCGGCTTTTGCTTAAATCGGTTTTTTATGTAACTTGAAGAAAACCTATAGGAAAAATGAATTTTTTTATGTAACTTGAAGGAAACCCATAGGAAACCGTGTTACATAAATTTATGTAAATTTGGACATTTGTGTAAATTGGGCCATAGTTTTAGCACAAAATCATTATGTAAGTCGAATTTTATGTAACTCGTGGCATTTGTAAATCGGGGTTTTACTGTATTCCTGAACTATGCCAAGATGTCTGGGTTATGTTCATAACAAAACAACTTTGTTCCCTTAGATCAGGGGTTCCCAACCTTTTCAAGCCAGGGGCCAGGTCATGCTCTCTCTGTCAGCTTCGAGGGCCGGGTGGCCAATTTGCTCTGCCTCCACGATGGGTGTGTGTGTAGCCATTTTGTCTCAATAGCTTCAAAGGGGGTGCCCCATTTTGTTTCTTGAATGCCCTTGGAAGGGTGAGGGGCCACATGAAATGGCACTATGGGCTAGATCTGGCCCACAGGCCTTAGGTTGGCAACCTCTGCCTCAGATGTTGGGGAGAGGGCCGGGCTTGCACTCTTCAATGGTACTCTGCCTGAAGAAGGGATTGGAAAATGTGCAAGAAGGCGTAGGGGAAGGAGAGCCCACCAGGACTGTCTGCTGCAGTGCAGTGAATCTCCCCCCCCCCTGTATCATGCGCGTGTGGCATGGTGCCAAAAAGATGTTGCTCTTTGCAAAGCATAAAAAACGGGTCTTCGTCTGCTTGAGGCGGGATTGCAGGGACTCCGGAGAGGATTAAAGTGATGGGAAGGATAAGATATCGAGCGTCTGGCAGTGCGAGACGGCGTGGCCATCCTTATGCAGCCACGCCGCCTGTGCAAAAGAAGTTGTGTGGTGCGGCTATGCAGCATGAGTGCCCCAAGGGTCAAGACTAAGATGGCTAGATTGCTCTCTGCAAGAGCAAACAGCACCCTTGCAACACCTGCAATAGGGGGACCCAGAATTGCAACGCAGGGCTCTTTGCACCAGTTTCCAGGCTGCTACGTGGGGACATTTCAGGGAGTTATTTTTTGGGGGGTGGGATACGAGGAAGCTGCTTAAAATGGTGCAGGGGAGTACTTCTCACGCTCCTTGCAATTTAATTAAGTAATTAATTAATTAATTGCATTTCTACAAAAAAGACAAAAGGACATTTAATATTCCAGAGCATTTTTTAAAAAATGGCCAGGGTGCAAAACCCATCAGGAGTCCCAGTGGATTACAAGAGCGGTGTTTTGCTAATAGCAATCAATAGCAATAGCACTTATATATACCGCCCCTTAGCGCTTAGTGCACTCTCGAAGCGGTTTAAAAGTTAATTTAGCATTTGGCCTCCAACATGCTGGGCACTCATTTTACCGCCCTCGGATGGGTGGAAGTCTTTGAGTCCACTTTGCTTCTCCCATCAGGATTGAACTCACAATGTTTTGGCTGCAGTGCAGCAGTTTAACCCCTGCGCTACCAAGGCTAAAGGAAAGGCTCCCAGGAAGTGCGAAAGGACTGCAGTAGTAGCTCAAGTCAAGTGGCTAAAACGCTGACTGGGAGGCGGGAGGTCAGCAGTTCGATTCCCGAGTCATACCTGTCAAGTTTTGGGAAATTTCTGTAAAAACCCCGTATTTTATACTCTTTCCCACTGTCATCCTGTATTAGTTAGACTGCAATTAGACTGGAGTTAGGCTGGAGGCCAGCACAGGATAAGCATAGCTGTCCAGTTCCCTGTTTTGGCCAGGAAATTTCCCTTATGTGACAGAGATTTCCCAAAACTTGACAGGTATGTCCCGAGTACTGCAGGATGGAATGAGCTCCCGTCTTTGTCCCAAGCTCCTGCCAACCTAGCAGTTTGAAAGCGAGAAATTGCAAGCAGATAAATAGGGACCACTTCGGTGGGAAAGGTAACAGCATTCCGTGCACTCCGGTGTCTAGTCATGCCTGCCACATGACCACGGAAACGTCTGCAGAAGCAGACAGTGCTGCCTCTTCGGCTATGAAACAGAGATGAGCACTGAACCCTAGAGTCGGATCCGACTAGCTTTCGAGCAAGAGGAAACCTTTACCTTTACTACCCGGGAAGTGACGCATTAGGACCCAAAGAAGAGTTGATATATTTTGCCGGGATCACGACAATCTCCCATTTGGACCCTCCCACGGGCTTTGAACCACGGCAGCTTTCCTGTCCGGTAGGATGATAGGCGTTGTAGTCCAGACTGAGGGAAGTCCTTGGCACCTTAAGTTGTCTTGGGGGTTTGATTCCCCCACCGAGCCTCTTTGACAGGGGTGGCCTGAACTCAGGAGTCACTTCTAGCTCTGCGATGATGATGGGGCTGAGGAAGGTCAGTTACAATAAGTGGTGGGCATGATCAGCAGGTTCGCCACAGTTTGCCAGAACCGGTAGCAGAAATTCTGGCTGGCCCCGACCACTCAAGTTTTGAAATAAAGTAGTCCTAATTCAGTCAGGGGCAATGCAGGGCTTTTCCCCTGGCCACACCCACCATACTACACCCACAGTGTGGCAGTAAAACATTTTTGGAGCCCAGTCCACACCCAAAGACCCAATGCACACTTTGGAGCACTGCTGCATGCAAAGGATCAGGGAAGAGGGAGGTCCTTTGCAGTCCCCAGTGCGGGATGAGGGAAGCCGTTTTTGGCTTTGCAGACTGAGGCTCTGAAAATTTTTACGCCTTTGCATAGGTTGGTGTCAAGGGCCAGATCCGGCCCACAAGCTGTAGTTTGGGCACCCCTGGTTAGTGGTTTGGAATAGGAAAAGGAGTAAGACAAGGTTGCATTTTATCACCCTACTTATTCAACCTATACACAGAACACATAATGCGCAATGCAGGGATGGAGGAATCACAATATAGGATCAAAATAATTGCTGGGAGAAACATCAACAATTTGAGATATGCAGACGATACCACCCTAATGGCAGAAAGTGAGGAAGACCTAAAGAACCTCTTGATTGGATTGAAGGAGGAGAGTGCAAAAGCTGGCTTGAGGCTCAACATCAAGAAAACCAAGATAATGGCAAGAGGTCCGATCAGACCCTGGAAAATAGATAGGGAAGAAGTAGAAGCAGTGACAGATTTTACTTTTCTAGGATCTAAGATCACTGCAGATGGCGACTGTAGCCATGAAATAAAAAGATGACTGATTACGGGGAGACAAGCTATGAGAAACCTGGGGAATATAGTGAAAAGCAGAGACATCACATTGAAAACAAAAATTCGCATAGTCAAAGCAATGGTATTCCCGGTGGCAATGTGAGAGCTGGAACATTAGGAAAGCTGAGTGCAGAAGAATAGATGCCTTTGAGATGTGGTGTTGGAGGAGAGTCCTGAGAGTCCCCTGGATGGCAAAGAGAACAAATAGGTCGATCTTAGAAGAAATCAACCCTGACTGTTCATTGGAGGGACAAATAGTGAAGCTGAAGCTGAAGTACTTTGGACATCAAATGAGAAGGGAGGACTCACTTGAGAAGGCCTTGATGCTGGGAAAGGTGGAGGGCAAGAGAAGAAGGGGGCGTCCAAAAATGAGATGGATAGATGGTATTGTGTTCACAATGGGCACAGAGCAGGGTGGGCTGAGGAGGATGGTGGAGGACAGGGGTGCACTAAGTGTTACCCCAGACTTATTTTAAAGATAACCCAAATACATAACGCAAGTGGACGACCAGGACGGATATCCGGGATCTGCCTCTCCTCCTCTTCTCCAAGCTCTGCCGCATGGCTGAAGCATCCCCCCACCCCCCACCCCCTCTAATCAAGTAGCGAGACAGCACTACGGGAGTGGATGTGGGGGAAAGCGTTTGCAGGGATCCGGTTCCCAAGCGTACTAAAGTCGCAGCGTGAATCCTCCTCCTGCTGCTGCTCTCGACTGGTACCTACTATGTGGGATTTCAGCCTAATCTTGTGGCTGGCATGACTAGACACCAGCGTGCACAGAACGCTGCTACCTTCCCACTGAAGTGGTCCCTATTTATCTACTTGCAATGTCTTGCTTTCGAACTGCTAGGTTGGCAGGAGCTGGGACGAAGACGGGAGCTCATTTCTGTCCTGCAGTGTTCGGGAATCGAACTGCTGACCTTCCGCTTCCCAGTCAGCATCTTAACCACCTGAGCCACTTCAGTCCCAAGGGTCTAGCTAAGGTCTTAAAAATTAAGATTCATAGTTTCCTTTAATGAGTCAATCTCATGTTCCCTCTTTCTCTCCTTCCTTCAACTTTTCCTGCCATCATTCCTTTTACTGGTAAATCTAATCTTCCCACAAGATATTCAAAGTACAATAGCCTGGGCATAATCATTTCACTGTAATTCCAGTTTCAGGCTGATCTACAACCCATTTACTAATCTTTCTGGCAGTCTGTGCTCTCCATAAACATTTATTCCAACTGACTTTTAAATGAAATTGCTGTAATCTTTTCCCGGTTGGTTTTTTTCCATTGCCCAACTTTCACATCTGTTTTGAGAAATGAGGAATATAATAGGGATTAATCTAGCGCTTATCTTCAGTGACTCACCCAACAATTTAGGACAGTGAATCTCAACCTGCAGCCCCGTGGACTGGATGTGGCCTGCAGCACTATTTCATGTGGGCCCCCACTGCCTCCACCACACTGGCAAGTGCCATGTGGTAAAGGAAGGGCAAAATGGCTGTCCGGCCCCCGAAGCTGTCTGAGGGAGTGTGACCCAGCCCCCAGCTTTAAAAGGTTGAGAACTCCTGATTTAGGCTGTTTGTACTTCCTTCATAGCTGAGTCTCAGGCTTGTGATTTCCATTTTGGCGACTGATTGAATTGAGCCGTATAGAAAACCATGTGACAGTTTTGAAATTATCATTGCCGAAATTTAAGTACTGTAATTCTACAGTCATGAACACCAGGGGGTGCAGTATTTCCATGCATCAAACCCACTCTTAAAAGCCCCCAAATCTTGTCATAAAGGTAAAGGTAAAGGTTTCCCTTGCTCGAAAGCCAGTCGTATCCGACTCTAGGGTGCAGTGCTCATCTCTGTTTCTAAGCCATAGTAGCTTTATAATTTAGAACTGGTGGTGTCCCTATTGTTAAACAGTTGGGAGTCAGAGGACTTTGTTGATCTGCTG